>CM077643.1:365904418-367169418 GCA_039707465.1 Rhabdophis nuchalis
CCTAACCCTAACCCTAACCCTTACCCTAACACTTACCCTTACCCTAACCCTAACCCTTATCCTTACCCTAACCCTAACCCTAACCCTAACCCTTACCCTAACCCTAACCCTTACCCTTACCCTAACCCTTACCCTTACCCTAACCCTAACCCTTACCCTAACCCTAACCCTAACCCTTACCCTGACCCTATCCCTAACCCTAACCCTAACCCTAACCCTAACCCTTACCCTAACCCTAACCCTTACCCTAACACTAACCCTAACCCTAACCCTAACCCTAACCCTAACCCTTACCCTAACCCTAACCCTAACCCTAACCCTAACCCTTACCCTAACCCTAACCCTAACCCTTACCCTAACCCTTACCCTTACCCTTACCCTAACCCTAACCCTTACCCTAACCCTAACCCTAACCCTTACCCTAACACTTACCCTTACCCTAACCCTAACCGTAACCCTAACCCTAACCCTAACCCTTACCCTAACCCTTACCCTAACCCTAACACTTACCCTTACCCTAACCCTAACCCTTACCCTAACCCTTACCCTTACCCTTACCCTAACCCTTACCCTAACCCTTACCCTTACCCTTACCCTAACCCTTACCCTAACCCTTACCCTAACCCTTACCCTAACCCTAACACTTACCCTTACCCTAACCCTAACCCTTACCCTAACCCTTACCCTTACCCTTACCCTAACCCTTACCCTAACCCTTACCCTAACCCTTACCCTAACCCTAACCCTAACCCTTACCCTAACCCTTACCCTAACCCTAACACTTACCCTTACCCTAACCCTAACCCTAACCCTAACCCTTACCCTTACCCTTACCCTAACCCTTACCCTAACCCTTACCCTTACCCTTACCCTAACCCTAACCCTAACCCTTACCCTAACCCTAACCCTAACCCTAACCCTAACACTTACCCTTACCCTAACCCTAACCCTTACCCTAACCCTAACCCTAACCCTAACCCTAACCCTAACCCTAACCCTAACCCTAACCCTAACCCTTACCCTAACCCTAACCCTAACCCTAACCCTAACCCTAACCCTAACCGCAGGACAACTCACCACAGGGCAATTTAACAATTCAATTTAATGATTCAAAACAAATTTAAAATATTTTTTTAATTTTTGTCATTCCCAATTCCTTCTGTCCCTCCTTTTGCATCCTTTCTTCAATGATTCTATTCCGTTATTTCTTTGAAGTTAGTGTAACTCTTATCCTGCAACAAGTTGCCACACAGCGAGTTGGCCATGGCAAGTTGGTTGTGGTGAATTGGCTGTGGTGGGCTGGCCATGGCAAATTATCATAGACCCAGCCACATGATCACGGAAGTGTTTTTGAACAACACTGGTTCCCTTGGCTAGGAAAAAGAGATGAGCAACTACCCCTAAAGTCAGACACAACCACAGATGGGAAATCTTTCTTTCTTTAGCCCATATAGCATTTCTGCTTGGGAAAAAAAATAACGGGGCATAATATTCCAGATTCAATCTTCAATGCAGTTATTGTGAATGCAAAAATAAAGGCAATCCTCATACAAATGTATATTTGTACACACAAGATGCATGGAAAATCTGGGCCAATCACATGGAGAAATCTGGGCCAATCGCATGGAGAAAGCCACATAATCTACACATTTATACTAACATTGGACTCAGTTCCTAAACTACTGAAGCCACTCAATTCAGGATCAGGACATGGCCCATATTAACCCAGTAATTAATCTAACTCAAATATTACTGAAGCAATTTCCCCAGTCAGTCTTGCAAGGAAAAAAAATATCAGAAACACCATTACAATTGTGGTGGCCAAGTCTTGGTAGTTACAGAACGCCCCTCTGAAACACCTCGATCTGCAGTGCTCAAGTCTCCCTCTTCTTCCCCCACCAGCTCTCTGTCTGGTCATTCTCAAGCCCTCATAGGAGTCTCCTGGAGAAGGACACCAATCAGGAGAGAAGGATGTAATAAGTCTTTATAACCACCAAAATTGGAATCTTTGACCTAATTAGCATGACCAAGTACAGGTAGTCTTTGACTTACAATCACAACAGAGCCCAAAATTTCTGTTGTAAGACCTTTGTTAAGTTGAGTTGTCAAACCTGGAAGTCATCTTTTATATTTGGGCCTTCAGGCCTGACACATTTTCTACTGTGGAAAAATGGGAGGAGGGATTATATAGAGTGTGGTTGATATATTCTCAAAGTAACATTCTTTTCTCAGAGAGTCAAGGTCACTTGGCCCTGCAGCTGCGATGATGTGACTGGGAGGCATCTCCAGTTTTGGATGATGTCTGATTGAGCCATGTGATGGACATGTGGGTACTGGGCAGGGACTTGAGCTTTCGTTTGAGTGGGGAAAACCTGGAAGCTTTCAGATTTGGTATCAATATGGCATCTCTAATAAAATGGAACTTTGAGGAAATTCAAGCCTCAGAGTCTTATGTTGGGGGTGTTACTTGAAACCCTGACATGAATTTTGCCCCATTTTACGACCTTTCTGGACACAGTTGTTCAGTGACTCATTGCAGTTATTAAATTAATAACACGGTTCTTAAGTGAATCGGGCTTCCCCAATGACTTTGCTTGTCAGATGGTCGCAAAAGATGATCTTATGACCCTGGGACACTGCAACCTTCCTAAATATGAACCAGTTGCCAAGTATCTGAGCCTTGATCACATGAGGATGGGGTGGCCGCAATGGTCATAAGTGTGAAAAACAATCATATGTCATTTTGTTCAGTCCTGTTGTAACATTGAACGGTCACTAAATGAACTATTGTAAGTCAATGATTTTCTATACTGCAAGATTCAAAGGTATGCATAAGGACAGTGTAAGTCGCTGACAGGGTTGAGCATGATGTTCAAACACAAGTCACTCTGAGAATGAAGTGAGTGGTACCTAAATTTGATAAATAAATACTACCTAAATGTATCACTAGGGCAGGGGTCTGCAAAGTTGGCTCTTTTAAGGCTGGTGGACTTCAACTCCCAGAATTCCCCAGCCAGCATGGGTGGCTGGGGAATTCTGGGAGTTGAAGTCCACCAGCCTTAAAAGAGCCAACTTTGCAGATCCCTGCTCTAGGGGACATGATTAGAAGGTGCAAAGATGTTTGCCTAGTGGCTAGTGTGTAATGACCTCACTTCACTCCACGTAATCATTTAATGGGAGGAAAGAGAATTATATGAGTTCTTCAAGATCTTTGTTCAATCTTAAATTGATGTTACTGTTGCGAGAAAGCAATAAGACCCAATGATATTTATCCCTGGTAGAATCTACCTATATTCCTTCCTGATCAGAGCAGCAGTTTTTAAAAAAAGTAGCCTGAGGGCTCCCCCTAGTGTTTGCCAGATTAGACACAAAGCACACAAAGTTTGAAATTCAGACATTACTCAAAATAATGAATATAATTCTACTTTTTTTTAGCTGTAGCATATTTTATATTCCCCAATTCAGAAGCACAAAAAGAGAAGAGGCTGAAATGGGAGGATCATTAGAGAAAGACAAAATACCACAGGTGCAAGAAAATCGATCATATAAAAGAAAATATAGTGCATTATCTTGGCAAAAATATAAAATAAGCAACAGTTTAAAATTAAGCCAGTATTTTTTTTCATATATTTGGTGGATGAATTATGAATTAATTTATTTCCAAAAAATACTTCAATGCACCCAAGCCTACCTGTTGGCTTTGATTCACAGCATATAGTTATGACAAAACAGCCTATTTTGTTATGTTGAACTGCAGTATAGAAGAGAAGAGAAATTTGCCCATTCCTAATTTTAATACTGACTTGAGTGATTTGTTTGTACAAAATCCATATAGCAACAGTAATAGCAGTTAGACTTATATACCTCTCCGGGGTGCTTTATAGCACTCTCTGAGTGGTTTACAGAGTCAGCATATTGCCCCCAACAATCTGGGTTCTCATTTTACCGACCTCAGAAGGATGGAAGGCTGAGTCAACTTTGAGGCGATCAGGATCAAACTCCCAGCAGTGGGCAGAGTTATCTTGCAATACTGCATTCTAACTACTGCCCCGCCACCAGACAAGAATCAAAAAGCAGTTATGCATTTTATTTTGTAGTTATATACCAATATGCACATCCTTTCGAATGCTACCATGCAGCTCTTCGGTTTGATGCATGCATACACATACACACCAGAGGTGATATTCAGCCTGTTCTCTCTGCTTTGGGCGAACCTCTAGAGCAGTGATGGCGAACCTTTTTAGGCTCGCGTGCCATAAAGGGGGGAGCGCAGGGGGGATCGTGTGCGGGCGTGCCGCACCCATAATGCAATGCGCGACCCCCCCCCTAGTGCGCATGCGTGCACTACAGATCCCTCCCCCATTTTTACATGCTTTTTCGCCCTCCCCAGGCTCCAGAGGCTTTATAGGAGCCTGGGGAGGGCGAAAAGAGCCTCCCTCTTCCCCCCCCCCCCAGGCCCTCCAGAGGCTTTATGAACTTCTCTGAAGCCTCGGGAGCACTCAAAATGACGCTGCAAGCAATCGGAGGTCGCTTCTGGTATTGGCTCTGGAAGCTTTAGGGAAACCCCCTGAAGGTCGCTGAAGCCTCTGGAGGGCCTCCGGAGGGACTGGGAAGCCTCCAAAGCACTCAAAATGACGCGCTACCAAAACTGGAAGTGACCTCCGATTTGCTTGCAGCATCATTTTGAATGGTTCAGAGGCTTAAGGGAAGCCTCCTGAAGGTTGCTGAAGCCTCCGGAGCATTCAAAATGACCCTGCAAGCAATACAATACAATACAATACAATAGCAGAGTTGGAAGGGACCTTGTAGGTCTTCTAGTCCAACCCCCTGTGTGGGCAGGAACCTTATACCATTTCAGACAAATGGCTATCTAACATCTTTTTAAAGACTTCCAGGGTTGGGGCATTCACAACTTCTGGAGGCAAGCTGTTCCAGAGGTTAATTGTTCTTACTGTCAGGAAATTTCTCCTTAGTTCTAAGTTGCTTCTCTCCTTGATTAGTTTCCACCCGTTGCTTCTTGTCCTGCCCCCAGGTGCCTTGGAGAATAGTTTGATTCCCTCTTCTTTGTGGCACCCTCTGAGATATCGGAACACTGCTATCATGTCTCCCCTGGTTCTTCTCTTCATCAAGCTAGACATACCCAGATCCTGCAGCCGTTCTTCATATGTCTTAGTCTCCAGTCCCCTAATCATCTTGGTTGCCCTTCTCTGCACTCTTTCCAGAGTCTCCACGTCTTTTCTACATCGTGGCGACCAAAACTGTATGCAGTATTCCAAGTGTGGCCTTACCAAGGCACCATACAGTGGCATTAACACTTCACGTGATCTAGATTCTATCCCTCTGTTTATGCAGCCTAGAACTGTGTTGGCTTTTTTGGCAGCTGCTGCACACTGCTGGCTCATATTTAAATGGTTGTCCATTAGGATTCCAAGATCCCTCTCACAGTTGCTACTATTGAGCAAGGTACCATCTATACTGTACTTGTGCATTTGGTTTTTCTTGCCTATATGTAGGACCTTACTTTTTTCACAATTGAATTTCATTTTATTAGATAGTTTGTCTAGATCCTTCTGTATCTTAAGCCTATCTTCTGGAGTGTTGGCTATTCCTGCCAGCTTGGTGTCGTCTGCAAATTTGATGAGTTCCCCATTTATCCCCTCATCCAAATCGTTGATGAAGATGTTAAAGAGTACTGGGCCTAAAACAGAGCTTTGGGGGACTCCACTGCATACTTCCTTCCATGTAGATGCAATTCCATTGAGGACTACACGTTGAGTGCGCTTGGTCAGCCAGTTGCGAATCCATTTGGTGGTGGTGCTGTCTAACCCACAATTTTCTACTTTATCTAATAGTAGGTTATGGTCTACTTTATCAAATGCCTTACTGAAGTCCAGGTAAATTACATCAACAGCATTCCTCTGGTCCACTGATTTTGTCACTTTGTCAAAGAATGCAATTAGATTCGTCTGGCATGATCTGTTTTTGACAAACCCATGTTGGCTTTTGGCTATTACTTTGCTTCTAGGTGTTCACTTATTTGTTGTTTAATTATCTTTTTAATTATCTTAATTATCTTTTCCAGAATCTTTCCTGGTATTGAGGTTAGGCTGATGGGTCTATAGTTTCCTGGATCTGTTTTTTTTCCTTTTTTGAAGATGGGAACCACATCAGCTCTTTTCCAGTCTTCTGGCAGTTCCCCGGTGCTCCAGGATCTCTGAAAGATATAGTTCAGTGGTTCTGAGATCTCGTCTGCCAGTACCTTCAGAACCCTGGGGTGTAATCCATCCGGTCCTGGTGATTTGAACTCGTCCAGGGCAGATAGGTGCTCACTTACCATTTTCTTCCCTAGTTCAACTTGTGTTCCTAATCTGATTTTTGTGGTGCTGTTTTTGATTGGTTGGACTGTTTTATCCCTTTGTGTAAAGACAGATGCAAAAAAAGAGTTAAATAGTTCTGCTTTCTCCCTGTTGCTTATCATCTTCTTGCCATTTTCTCCCAGCAGTGGACCAATTGTTTCCTTAACTTTTTTCTTATTTTTAACATGTTGGAAGAAGCTTTTTTTGTTATTTTTTACTTTTTTGGCAAGCCTTTCTTCATTGCGAGCCTTAGCTTTCCTCACTTCATCTTTACAGGCTCGGGCTATTTGCTGATATTTTGCCTTAGTTATATCCCCCTTTTTCCACTTTTTATATTTATCCTTTTTGTCTTTCAATTTGTCAGAGAGTTCTTTATGCAGCCATGCTGGTTTCTTTTGGGAGCTGTTATTTTTCTTCTTCATTGGTATTGCTCTGGACTGGGCTTTTATAATCTCATTTTTCAAAATTTCCCAAGCTTCTTGAGTTGTTTTCCCCTTGAGGATTCTCATCCATGGAATCCTTCCCAAGCTCTCTCTGAGGTTATTGAAATTAGCTCTCTTAAAGTCTAAGACTCTAGTTTGACTTTGTTCAACTACTTTTGTTTGCATAATGTTGAATTCCAGTATTTCATGATCGCTTGCCCCCAAAGTTCCTGTAGCTTCTACACCTTCTATCATTTCCTCTCTGTTAGTGAGAATTAAGTCCAATATTGCTGATCCCCTTGTTCCCTTCTCTACCTTTTGGGAAACAAAGTTGTCTGCTAGGTTTGTTAGGAACCTGTTGGATCTTCCACTTGATGCAGAGTTTGTTTCCCAATTGATGTCAGGGTAGTTAAAATCTCCCATTACTATTGTAGTGTGCTTCCTACATACCTTAGTTAGCTGGTTAGCAAAAAGTACATCCACTTCCTCTGCTTGGTTGGGTGGCCTGTAGTATAGACCTATGACAATATCATTCCCCCCCCCAACCTTTAATATTGACCCAAATACATTCAAGATAGTTCTCATCATTGTTGTGCTCTATTTCTGTAGAGATGTAATTATTTCTTATATATAGTGCAACTCCACCTCCTCTTTTATTTGGTCTATTTCTTTTAAATAATTTAAATCCTTCTAGCTGTATGTTCCATTTGTGGGTTTCATCCCACCAAGTTTCTGTAA
Source organism: Rhabdophis nuchalis (assembly GCA_039707465.1). Lineage (NCBI taxonomy): Eukaryota > Metazoa > Chordata > Lepidosauria > Squamata > Natricidae > Rhabdophis > Rhabdophis nuchalis. The sequence continues at coordinate 365,911,935 of CM077643.1, forward strand.
TGGCAACAATATCGTATCTGCCCTCATTTACTTGAATTTCTAATTCACCTTGTTTATTCCTCATACTCTGTGCATTGGTGTATAGACATTTGAGTCCATTTTGATTGACCCTGTGTTTTCTGTCTACAAAACCTGTGTTATGCCTGACTATGGTTCTCTTTGCCCCTATTTCTTTGCCACTTGTATGGTTCATGTACATGGTATGGCACTCACTGTTAATTGTTTGGTTTTGCTTGACAGCAGTGTTGATAATATTACCCGCACAAATATCTATGTTACATGCACTGATAACCCTATGAATTTTAGTTTGCTGGGGACAGAAATGTTCTTTATCTATTGATTCTCTGTCCCCACTATTCAGTTTAAATGTTTAGCCAGGAAATCTGTGAATTTAGTGCCAAGTAACTCAGTCCCTTTCTTGGATGGGTGCAAACCATCTCTTTTGTACAGTTTATCATTGGACCAGCTGCAGGCATCATGACTAATAAGACCAAAGCCTTCCTTTTTACACCACTCCTTTAGCCACACATTAAACTCTGCTATGCGCTGGACCTTTCCTTTTTGTTCCTTGTATACTGGTATAACCTCTGAGAAGATAAGCCTACAACCTGTACTACTAAGTTCGTACCCCAAACTCTGGAAATCATTCTGCACAGAAGCTACATCTTTTTGGGACAGATCATTTGTGCCAAGATGTATAATAGCATCAACTTCACAGTCCTTACTTGCATTCTTGACTATCTTAAGAATACGTCTCTTGTCTCTGCTGGCTGTAGCACCCGGCAAACATCTGACATCTTTCAAAACCTCCATATCCTTACCTAAGTTTACATCCCTTACGATTGAGTCACCAATCAGGAGGTGACTTCTCTTTTTGGGTACCTTGCTCTTGTTGTGTGACTGATGCATGATCCCTGGTTCACACTTTTGCATTTCTGAAGTAGGTTCTTCACTTTGGACCACAATCCCTTGCTTATTTGAGTCGTCATTATTACCTTGACCTGTCACTTTAGTGTCCCCATTAAGATCAGCAAGGGCGCTATATCTGTTATGCTGAGACACAGCAAAAGTTTTGTGTTTGTGGGTCACAGCTCTCACCCTGCCAGATCCCACAGTTGTCCAGGCTGCTCTTCTTCTGTGGGATCTTTGCGGTAGAGGAGGCTGGTAGTGTGGCATCTCCACTGGGTGGAATGGCCGAATTGGACAATTAATTTCTGCCTGGAGAGCACAAATTACAGATTCAAGATATGTGATGTGTCTATGTAATCTATTGATTTGTCTGCAAGGGGGACAGTATCCAAATTTGAAAAGAGTACTGCGGAAGACAGGTGCAAAACAGTTATTACATTGAACTAAGCCAGTCATTTTGAAATAAAATACAATCACAGTCTTAAGCGCACAAATCTAGAATGTATTATTTCTATTTTTACTTTATAGATACGTTAGACCTCTGTGTTTCTTGGCCTCCCCTCTCTCTTGGCCAGAAGCTCCTCCCTCTAGCCTCATGAAGTTCAAAATGGGGAAATGATTTACCTTTCTCTTCTCCCCCTCCACACAGCCAGAGCTCCTCCCTCTAGCCTCAAGAAGTTCAAAATCGGAGGTCACTTCCAGTTTTGGCAGTGCATCATTTTGAGTGCTCCAGAGGCTTCCCAGGCCCTCCGGAGGCCCTCTGGAGGCTTCAGCAACCTTCAGGAGGCTTCCCTGAAGCCTCCGGAGCGCTCAAAATGATGCGCCACCAAAACTGGAAGTGACCTCCGATTGCTTGCAGCGTCATTTTGATCGCTCCGGAGACTTCAGGGAAGTTCATGAAGCCTCTGGATGGCCTTTGGGGGGTGAGGGGGGGTTTCTTTTCACTCTCCCCAGGCTCCAAAGGCTTCATAGGATGAAAAAAGCATGAAAAAATTCAGCTGGCCCTGACAAATGGCTCCGCGTGCCACCACTGCTCTAGCGGCTGTTGTAGGAAATATGTGTCTATGTACTGTATGTATGTATATGTTTGGGCTATTTTTATCCTGTTGTTTTCTGAAGGCACATAGGTTTTAAAGCAAACTAAATCAACATTCCAGTTAATAATGTAGGTAGTTCATTTCTTGGTTACCCTTTTCCATCAGTGCCCAAATGCTCTGTAAAAAAAGAAAAAGGTTTCAGAAGGCAGATAGGTGATTGGAATCTGCATGGAAGAGGCAGGGTGCTCCAAAGAGGATTGACAGCCATTGAGAAGGCATCTGGGTAAGCTACCAGCCATTCCCATTGCACACGGATCAGCGGTGGACGTCAAAAATTTTAGTAAGGGGTTGTCTGCCCGGTTGCTGGATGGGCATGGCCATGGTGGACCTGGCCTAATCGGCCTCCTGCACCACTGGGGGGGGGGGGCATTTTTGCCCTGCCCAGATTTTGGATGTCCTCTGGAGGCTCTCTGGAGTCTGGAAATGGGCCCATTTCCGGTCTTCCCAATCTTCCGGGAGGCTTGTTTTTTGCCCTCCCTGAGCCTCCACGCGTGCCCTGCACTTATCTGCATCCAAAACAGGCCAAAATAGGGTGTCCCCTATTGGATCGGGGTGCCCTCTGCACAGTCACTCATGCCCTCGTGACATCCCGACTGGACTCCTGCAATGCTCTCTACATGGGGCTCCCCTTGAGGTGCACCCGAAGACTTCAGCTTGTCCAGAATGCAGCCGCGCGGGCAGTTATGGGAACCTCTAGGTTTTCCCATGTAACACCGCTCCTGCGCAAGCTGCATTGGCTGCCTGTCGTCTTTTGGGTGCGCTTCAAGGTGTTGGTCATCATCTTTAAAGCGCTCCATGGCACGGGGCCTAGCTATCTGCAGGATCGCATCCTACCCCATACATCCCTGCGACCGATTCGCTCCCACAGAGAGGGACTTCTCCGGGTGCCGTCCACTAGGCTATGCCAGCAGGCGACGCCCAGGGGAAGGGCCTTCTCTGTGGCGGGCCCGACCCTCTGGAACGACCTTCCCCCCGAAATTAGAACAACTACGGACCTCTGCTCCTTCCGTCAAAAATTAAAAACACACTTTTTCTGCTTGGCTGGCCTAGGATAATCAACTGTTTTTAGGGTTTTTACGATTAATTTTATTTTATATTGTATTATGCTTGTGATTTTATATGTATTTTAAATTCCCTGTGCCCCGCCTCGAGTCCCTTCGGGGAGAGAGAGCGGGTTATAAATTAAAATTTATTATTATTATTATTATATGGGGACTCTGGGAGGGGAGGGGGAGGGTGGGCTGGGCTGGGCTAGCCAGGAGTGGGGTTTGGGGGTGCTCAGAATTGCACAGAATCTCAGCTAGAGGTTCTCCTGAACCCCTGCGAACTCCCAGCAACCTACTCCTGCGTGGTATTTCAGAATAACTTCCCTCATGGAAATCAGAAGAGCGGTGGACACTAATGAGGGAGGATGGCCTTCTAACATCCTAGAAAACAGCATAGCTTTGCAAATATCCACAATATAATATTGAATTGAGGGCTCCTTTGAACAGCTGGAATTCTAGTTACTTACCTCCTTATCCTTCCTTGTCTTTTAGCTAAAAGCAATGCACACCCAGAGATCCATTGTGGAAATCTTGGTTCATTTCAAGCACTTTAAGTGTTTCTCTAGATAGGATTTGTTGAAGCTAAAAGTCTGGCAAGGTTCATTATCTTGAGCAGCTCAATAGATGCATTGCTGCTATTGGGGTGAGGAGGGGAGGGAAAATCAATAACTAGTCCAGCCAAAGGCACTTATTCCACCAAAGAATTTTCAGTGCAAACCTCAGCAGACTCATTATCATGACAATTACATTCTAAAAGCCGAGATTGTGTTTGCAGGTTACTGGGCAGTTAAAGACTTGATGTCACAGTGTGGCTAACTGCATTTTCATCGGTTGACCCCAATGAATTGGAGTTTTTCCCCAATGAATTTGGAGAAAGAGATGACACATCTTGCAGGGTGCAATAAGAACTGCCTTTAGGTGTGTGTGTTTGTGTGCGCACATGCTTCAGATTCAATCTTGCCATAACATTTTATTGCACAGGTGTACTGTTTTAGGGGTGAAAGATATCTAGACTCTTTGAGGAATGGCAGGTGTATAAATAAATAATTCTGCTAATCAGGCTCCGTAGCATATTTCTCAGTAACTGAAATATATGTGTGCTAAATTATCCATCCATATATTATTACAATATGCAGCTGCATAAATTACAATACAGTGTTCAGACTCTGTAGCAGCAATATGGATATTTTTCCCCCCAATTTCAGTATATGATATTATTCACAAGGGGTATCAAATTGTTAAAACTGTATTGCTAATTATGATTCACCTATTGTGATTGAAGAAATAGCATCTTGATGCAGGTTGGCTTTTTTCATCTCGGCACGCCTTGTGAGCCACCAACATCTACAAATATTGTCAGCAAATTGTAATTATTAAGGTGACAAAAAGGGAAAATATTAAATCAATGACTGAAGCATAATTCGATTTTTCCCTTCTGCAGTGAAAAATCCCAAATGCTTTAGCTATGCCTCTTAGGAAAAATGTTTTTACTCCTTGATCATTTTTTATTACTTTCATCTGCATTAAGTACACTCCTCCAGGAAATAAAAAATATCAGTATAACATGTTATTATCAAATGCACATGCAGGCTTTAAAACCCACTACAACCATAAATTGCAAACTTTTAAAAATATTGAAAGTAGGGATTATATGAAAAACTGTCCAACTACACCAATAAATGAGGAAACTTTTGACATGTCATTTTGGCAGAATTTTAGAATCTATCTTGATCCTGCACTTAAGAATACAAGTCATTTTTCCAAGAGCCAGAGAAAATTACACTATGTTTTATAAAAAGAATGCCAGGCTTTGCTCTATTACTTTGATTATTACCTTTGCAAGGCATTTTCAAGCCAGCAATTTTGAAGGTTTCTTGGCAGCTAGAGAAAGATTAGTCTTCATAAAACAGATTGACATGCCAAATCATGTGCCAGAAATGGAGTGGTACAATGGATTTCATAATAAAAAATCAGAAAATTGCACCCTAAAATTAGGCTAACAACTTCACACATATATTTTTTCCCTTTTGCAATTAAAAAAAAACTTTCAAAGGCTGACATTTCAGAAGCTTTTAAGGCATAGGAAAAAAATGTTACCAAAAAAATGTCATGTTGGGAAAACTACTCTTAGGAAAGCATCAGTTCTCAAAGAGATACTCCCACAGCAGGAGGACTAACAGAGGGGATTTGATCTGCTGTTCTAAAGTTTAAGTCTGTGTATTCTGACATTATCAGCACTTAGATTAAAAAGGGAAGTGACAAATTCCTCTTTACTACAAAGACTGAGGGATGCTGGATGGATTGATTACAGTTAACTGGTAAATATTTCTATTTGGACTTTGATCTGGAAACTAAATCTATTATATTTAGCTAAATAGCAATTGATAAGAGATGGCACTAAGAAACAAACTGGATATTTGATCCAAGATGAACTATTTATAACCTTTGAAATGACTTCAGATAAATTAGATGTTGTGATAAACTTTCTATGAGTGGTTTACAATAATAGTTGTTAACATGAGAGTTTTGAAACTACAATTTTGGGTTGTTTTAGTATTATTATTATTCCTGTTAATTACTTTGTCATTAAAATAACTTATAGAAGACAAATCAACAACCTGTAAATAAGTTTAGTAGTTTAAAACAGGGGTCCCCAACCCCCGGTCCGTGGACCGGTGCCGGTCCGTGGCTTGGTAGTAACCGGGCCGGAGTGAGCGGCGGAGAGAGTAGCGTAACTCTTCGGAAAGTGTAGCAAATGCTCCGCTATCCTGGCAGCTGGCCGGGGCACTCCCCGGGGGCAGCCTGCATTGGGGGGGTTCAGGGCACCACCCGGCCCTGCGCGGGTGGGAAGGGACTCTTTCCCTGCCCCAGCTGAGGATCCTTCGCCCAGGACCCCTGGCAGCTTTCCCGCCCGGTTGCACGTGACCGCCGAACACGCGCGTGGCCCACGTGACTCGACTCACCCGCTGGAGGCTCCCACGGGTCCGTGGAATATTTTTTACATTGAAACCGGTCCCTGGTGCCAAAAAGGTTGGGGACCCCTGGTTTAAAAGTTTTGAGAGGGCCCATTTTGCCAGGGGTTGGAACTAATGTTATAGTAATCTATCAATCAGTATTCAGCTAGAGGGGATATTATATGTATATGTACTGGTCTTTTTTATGTACCTTTTTCTTTTTTAATGCTTTGGTTGTTTTGTCTTTTTATCTTTTTGATTTTTTTAGAGTTCTATAGTTTGTATTTTAATCTTGTTTCGAACAAAATAAAAATATATTTAGGGAAAGGAAAGCTTGGATAAAAAAAGACAGCATGATAGCAATGAGAAGTTGAGTTCACATAGTATACTAAATCCTAAAACACACAATACGGTTTTCTAAAAATATATATATTATAATTCAATGACAGCTTCATTCATTCAATGTGCTAAGACATTGGCTGCATTTCCACATCATACTGAAACACAGACTATTCAACCTGATTTGAACCTAATGTAATGTGATAAGCAAATCTGCCCAATAAGTGGATTTTATTACCATTTTCATCCAAGTGTTATCTTTTAATGATGAACCTATTGAAATATTTGTGTGTCATCTACCCCAAATGAGCTCCATCAAAATTAACCAACTCTATAGCTGGTTATCGAACTGAGAACCACATTAAAATGAAGAAGGCTAAAATTTTAAAGTAGATATCACAGGAGCCAGAAGATTTATTTTTTTTACTTATAGAACTTATACAGCTACATCTCTCACATGATCCTAGGTGACTCACAGCAATTAATAAAAACAAGGATAAAAACAAAACCACCCTTTGACTATCTCACCAAAGTCAGAGGCTGAATTTTGATGTTGGAGACAATTCTTCCATTCCTTTTACTAACAATGAAACTCTGACATTAATGAAGGAAAAGCAAGGCATTTCTATGGTGCATTGGGGAAGAAGGGATAAAAGGAAGGTGCTTTCCAAACACAACAAACCCTCTGAAGTTAACTCAAGGATTCCTTTATTAGGAGTATCAGAGCCCCAGCAAAAAGTTTCTCTCTCACCGCAGGCTAACAGGTCCGGCTGGCCAGGAGATGAATAGCTGTCTGCCACATCTATTCCTCTCCACCCCTTGCCTTTTATCTCCAGAACTAGGATGAGGCTTCGCTAACAGAGGTAGCTTTTCCTTCCCAAGGATCAGCCCATGGATTTCCACTGCTCTCCTCTCCTCTGCCTTCTGCGCAATGTGCATCAGGTACTGGGCCCAGCTGTTCCTCCTCTTCCTCATCAGCCACTTCCAGACCTGGAGGCTGACTCTCCATCTGAGGGCTGACAGACAGCCCAGTCTCTGCATCTGTCTTTCTCTCCAGTTCCTGTTCTTTTCCATTCCCCCAGAAGTAAAATTACAACAATCTTGGGCTGCTGTATTTCCACCTTTTTTTTTTATTGGTCACTTTACAATGTAAAATAGTCTGTATTTTGATATGGCCAAATCAATAATCAATAATAAATGGCATATAATATGCAAAGTACAGTCATACAGTACAGTCAGCATTTGACTGCTTCAAAACCTATTGAATTCAGTATTGGGTGCATTTTGAAGCAGAAATCTTGTCTTGCGGCCCATCTTTCTCCTGGTAGTCGACAGGCAAGGAAGAACAAGAACATTGATGTTGGCTGCCTCAAGACTTGCTATTTCTTCCAGCTGAAATAGTGGATCACTTAGTAAATCACATGATATTCTCTGCTCCTATCGGTTTTAGTATTTGGCGGATCTTCCACAATGAATTACTCACAAAGACCGAGGTGCACTGTACACTATGACTCTAATAGTCCAAAGTAAATCTTCAAGAAGGCTAATCTATATAGACTTAGAATCAGTGATGGCACTTAAAGAGCTTTTCTCTTATTTTCCAAGTTTTCCTGTTCTTTCTAGCACAGGGCAGACGCTAATCCTCCCTGATCAACTACTAGCCACTAAACTTGCTGCCAGAACGGAAAGCATAGCTACTCTAAACCAGGCCTATTTATTCTAACCCAGCAGCAACAGTATTTCCATTGTATCTAGAATTTGTGCCTTTTAATAGCCTATAGACTGGAACTCTTCTCTACCCAGACATTAGTGTCTGATAATGCCCTAATTAGTTTCCCAGTGTTTTATTTTTCTCTACTTCCTTGTAGGGTCTAGTTATTGCTCAAGACAGTCAAGACAATTCTTCCTAATTTCACAGATCAAAAGCTGTTACTGTCTGTAGTATTTTGGCTTCTCTTGTTGTTGTTAGTTGATTAAGCATGGCCATGAGCTTGTATTTTTAGAATTAGTTCTTTTCACCCTTAGCAATTTTAAGATATGTGGCCTTCAATTCCAAGAATTCTCCATGGTTGACTGGAGAACTGTGAGGGTTGAGGTCCCATCTGAAATCCTATACGTCTTAAAAGTAGCCAAGGTTGAGAAACCCTGTTATAGAAGATTCAATAAAGCACTCAACAGGAAAACCTGTTGCTGATTCTATTGTCCTTTCTTCAATCAATAAAAGCAATTGTCTTCCCAAAGATCTCTTTGGCCAATATGAAGGCAGAGTTTTGACTTTCCAGGCCAGGACATTTCCAAGTTTGCATATAAATGCAGACTTTGGTTTCAGATGCAGTACTTTGCTACACCCTACATGGCTTTTCCCCTTCTATTCATATTTTGCTATTATGCAATACTAATATGGCTTTCTCTTCATAATCCTTAATACAAAATATGGAACTAGATGGACATTTTGTCAGAGTCGGTATAGTTTTTCTTACAGTCTAATTTTACAAAACCCAGCAGGGAGCATACTGAAAACATTTTATAATGGTAATAATTCACAATATTTGCAACAGCCAAAGCTCTTTATTTAACATTTTGCTGCAACAATTTTATGTTTATTCCAGTGCTGCAATCATTCATAAGCATGAGTGCCATTATTCATCTGGATTATCTGCATACAAAAAACACCTACCTTAACAACCCACAAGTTAAAGCTCTTATGAATAAAGGAAGTAGGAGATAAATGCTCAGGAATCTATTCCATTATGTAAATTTCAACCAGGATTTCAGTCATTGATAGCAAAAATTCCATGAAGAAAAACTCATGAAATTTTAATCTTTTCAGAAACAACTTAGAGACTAACTTTTTAAACATAAGAAACAATAAATATTCATAGGACATGAAATTTTGATGACACTGTAACTTAATATCTTGAGAAGCAGACAGGATAAAGGTATAAATACATTTTAAAAGACAGAATAATTTGATTATCACAAATGTAGCTCATGTTCATAAATGTGTTTTGAGCTACTCTTGTCAGCCCTAAACCAAGCATATTCCAGCAAAAAAACAACATTGACAATGCTGGAATAAATTATAATATTTAAGAATGTCAAGGAGTAGCTGAAAGACATTAAAATTCTGCAGAGGAATAAAATCCCACATTGCAAAAAAATATGTGGGGTGCTAGCTGACACACAGATACAAGGCTCATCTGCTTCTAATTTCCAAGCTTCTGAAAATTAAAACTCCAATTCCATCTTTGTGAAATTTATCCAGAAGTTGGGATTAATGTTCCACAAAATAGTTCTACTATTACCTTTGTTTTGCCATATCATTTCTCCTGCCATACATGATTCTTGTTCCTGATGTTTTCCTGAGCCTTTAGCTTTGCTGTTCTTTCCAGAACAAAACAAAGTCTTGACCCAGAGTGTCAAGGTATGACAAATATAAACTGTACTGGATGATGATACGTGAACAGAGTGCCAACACATCATAAGCTCTTCCGTAACACTGTTTGAAACTGCTGAGAAGGTAAATTCCAGTGGTGAGAGAAAACAGAGAAGATTGGCAGAACAAAGACAAGAATTGAGGTGTAGTTTGTTAAGAGTAATTCCAACTCGATTATGGTTCCTAGAAATCTCTTAAGACAGGGGTCTCCAACCTTTGCAACTTTAAGTCTGAAGCAGAGGTCTCCAACCTTTACAACTTTAAGTCTGAAGGACTTCAGCTCCCAGACTTCTCCAGCCAGCTTTGCTGGGAGGTCTGGGAGCTGAAGTCCTTCAGACTTAAAGTTGCAAAGGTTGGAGACCCCTGGTCTGAAGGACTTCAACTTCTTCAGACTTAATTCTGGGAGCTGAAGTCCTTCAGACTTAAAGTTGCAAAGGTTGGAGACCCCTGTCTTAAGGGATTCAGGAGCTGAAAGGAGAGTTAAGATGCAAAGACTTACACAGCAAATTGTAATCATACTAATAATAGCAACTGGCTCAATAACAAGACTGTAGAAGTTTATACACCTAAAAAACTTTATTCGAAGAGACCATAATTAAAGGAGGCACAACAAGATTTAAACAAATAAATCAGAGGTGGATTTCTACCAGTTCGGCCCAGTTCAGCTGAACCAGTAGTGGCATGGCAGCCTGGGGCACTGGAACCGGCAGTGACTCAGGCCTGCCACACCACTGAACCGGTACCCTGTTCGCCATAGTTGCCGCCACCATCTTGTTTTTTAGTTCTGTGCATATGCAGAACAATTTTAATTGAACTGCACATGTGTGCACAGCACGTATTCAGTGTGCAAAGTGTACATACAAAGCATGCACACAAGTGAACTGGCAGTAAAGCCAGCCAGGACCTACCCCTGAAATAAATCCACAAAAAGTGAATATGGATAATTGCACTGCAAATATAAAGCCTCTGATCCTATAGGAAGTTCTTTCCATTTAAATCAGGGGTTCCCAAACTTGGCAACTTTAAGACTTGTGGACTTCAACTCCCAGAATTCTCCAGCCAGAATTCTCCGGCTGGAGAATTCTGGGAGTTGAAGTCCACAAGTCTTAAAGTTGCCAAGTTTGGGAACCCCTGATTTAAATTGTCCATCTCTTCTGCATCTGAAGTAGCCCCAGTGTAATTGCTTTCTTTGAATGCACACTATTGAATGGCACGGGACCTAGCTATTTGCGGGATCGCATCCTGCCCCATACATCCCTGCGGCCGATTCGCTCCCACAGAGAGGGACTTCTCCGGGTGCCGTCCACTAGGCTATGCCAGCAGGCGGCGCCCAGGGGAAGGGCCTTCTCTGTGGCGGGCCCGACCCTCTGGAACGACCTTCCCCCCGAAATTAGAACAACTACGGACCTCCGCTCCTTCTGTCAAAAATTAAAAACGCACTTTTTCCGCTTGGCCGGCCTAGGTTAGTCATCTGTTTAGTGTTTTAATTGGTTTTTAAGGGGTTTAGTTTTTAGCATTTTGGGTTTTTAGCACAGGGATAATTTGTTTAATTTGATTTTTATATATTTATGATGTATTTATGGTTGTATGTTTTTTAATTCCCCTGTGCACCGCCCCGATTCCCTTTGGGGAGAGGGAGTGGTCTATAAATTAAAAGTATTATTATTATTATTATTATTATTATTATTATTATTATTATTATTATTATTATTATTATTATTATTATTATTATTATCCCTCTGATGTAGACAAGGTCAGGAAAAACATCAGGAGAAGTTTCAGGACTGTTCTTTTTTTATTGTGGGGCACAATAATAACCTTGGAAATTGTCAGATACTCTAATAATAATAATAATAATAATAATTATTATTATTATTATTATTATTATTATTATTATTATTATTATTATTATTATTATTATTATTATTATTATCCCTCTGATGTAGACAAGGTCAGGAAAAACATCAGGAGAAGTTTCAGGACTGTTCTTTTTTTATTGTGGGGCACAATAATAACCTTGGAAATTGTCAGATACTCTATTACATTTTACACCAAAGTCAAGGCGGGATTGTTTTGAGTTTCTTTCTTAAATTTTCTTCTCTTCTAGGATTGAGTAAATTTTGCTCCCTTGCTGCTTTTTTCCTTTTTCATTCCCAATGCCAGGTTTACATCAGATGCCCATACCATTTGGGAAAGTGCCTGATAGAGGCATTGCCAATGCTGCAGGAAGACGCAACTGCCCTTGACTAGAAAGCACTCCTCCAAACGATTTGCTAAGACCTATTAAGTCCTACAAATCACCTGGTCAGTTATCCCTGCTACAATGATATGTTTTCAATGCATATTTAAATTATTTATAAAAATGAAATACAAATGCTATCCGAAGAAGGTCAAGGTTTCTAAGTATTGCTATTGCTGCCTTAAGTGCTTCGTAATTTTAAAACATTCATTTTACCTAATAACTACCCCTACCCAAAACAAAATGAAAAGGGACCCTACGTTTTTCACCAATATAATTCACCAAAATAAGTCAGATCTGCTTTAGCTCCAGCTAAAATACAAATACAGGTGGTCTAGAATGCCCAGGATCCAGTGATAGGGAACAAGGAAGAGAACCTCCAACAAATGGAATCTTCTTTTTGATTTCCTCATTTTAGGAGTCTTACCGGAAGTTGCAATGAAAACAGCAGTTCTCTCCTTTGTTGCAACATTTTGGCAGTTTCCTCCAAACCCTGGTTTTTAATGTGCTGTACTTGTACTTGATGCAATGGATCACCATACACAATGATACATACACCATACACCAGGCATTGTGTTAGCACTTCAAAATCACACACTCTCCAGGCAGTACTTCTGTCAAGCATCTATTAATTCAAGATTCTGAGCAATTAAAACCAGATCAACATGACTTTTTTTTCCAATTCCATTTTCTAGCATCTAATAATCTTATTTGGACAGTAGCTTAGGCAGAGATAATAAGGAGAAAGAGAGATTGCCAAACATCAATGCTATGGAGGAAAATCAATTAAGTATATTTGATTTTCACTTCTGGGTGTATGTTTCTAAGAAATCAGAGTCTTCACAATTACCTATCTAATTGTAAATATGAATTATTGTTGTTTTTGTTGTTGTTGTTATTATTATTATTATTATTATATACTTTTTTCATTAAACATGAAACTCAGTCAACTGAACATTCAAAAATGCATCACAAATACCATTGACTGGTGCTAATGGTTGATACGAGTTGCTGCCAGCGTCCTAGATCTCATCTAAGTACCTTCTTTAAATATATGATGTAGTAGCGCAGCTTTTTGCAGTTCCGCGTGTTATTGCAGGAAGCTGCAATCTGTTGATGTATCTTATAAAATTCTTGCACATGGCACCAAGTGACCCGATGACAATGAGTATCACATGTTTCATCCATAATCGCATAGTTTCAATGGCCAGGTCACAGTATTTCGTGATTTTTTTTCCAGTTCTTTTTCTTTGACTCTGGCCCTTCCTGGTACCACGATATCAATAAATTGTATGTTTAGGTTTTCGACAACTGTGATATCTGGCCTGTTGCGTTCCAAATGATGATCCATCTGTATTTGAAAGTCCCACAAGATCTTCTCATTTTCGATAACTTTTTCCATTTTATGTTCCCATGACTTTCTGGATACAGGTAAATTTACATAACGACCAGTGGATTAATTTAGCAACTTGATCATGTCTAGTTTTGTAATCAGTTTGTGCAATTTTGCTGCATTCGTATGTGAAACAGTTTCGACTTTGTTGTTGCAAATTCAGCAATTTGGATTGTTGGTGGATGATGATTGTTGTTGTTGTTGCATTAAATTGGAACTTTCATATCTGTACTTAAATGAGAAATAATTAGGACAGTTAACGCCGAGTGCATACTATTGTGAAGTCCCAGAGATAACTTCTGGGCCTCAAATGTGTTTATTTGAATCTCTATCTAAATCTGGTGAAGCTGCATTCAAAGATAAGATAACCGACAAGAGAAAAATATAAATGCAATTCCAATCCTTTATTTTGGTTTTAAGTAAATATAATTACTTAATCCTTGTCAGAAAATTAACTTGAGTAGCTCAGAAACTGTTTTAGTTCATCCTATTTGATTGATTTATTATAGATTTGATGAAATCAGGATGTCTACTGGAGGTTTCATTGAAGTGACAAAAGGGCTGGTGCCTGTGTTGCAGGATTGTGGTGCTTATTTTATCATCTTACTACCTATCCAGCTATTCACTTGAATAAGAGCAGGAAGACAATCATTTAAAGCATTTTCTTTGGAATGACTGGAGCCATCAGTCTGATTTCAATAGCTTCAAATGGTTTTAAAAGACTTGAAGAACAAAGGGGAATACTTAGAATCCTGATTGAAATTTAATTAAAAATTCAGGGGAAAATGTAATTAAAAAATCAGCGGGGGGGTTATTTATAAGCTGTTGGCAAGATATGTCTCAGAAACTGAACAGGTTAAGTGGATGTAGAATTTAAATGCAATAATTGATATGCAGCAATGGGATTGTCACTGGGGGGAAAGCATTAAATTGACACCAAATATTAAAGAAATCTGGTATAAAATGTTTTATTACCGGTACATTACTTCAGCACTGACTGTTAAAATGGACCGCTTTCTAAAAGGTTGGAAACATAACAATCAGATTGGATAATTTTCCACATTTAGAAACAATATTGAAATGATGAGTCATTTTGGAAAATGATTTTTGAATAAATTAACTGAATAAATTGAAATGAATGAAACAAACTGCAATCTGCTCTATTTCTAATTAAATAATACTAAACTTCATTTCCTCATATAGTATACAGAACTAGCTTTGTGTAAAGCAATTGCTGCAGGATACTTCATACTTCTTATTACAAAGTACATGCATTTCTTTCTGCAGAAGAATAGCTAATTAACTTCTGGGTGTACACCTTGGTGTCTAGAATAACTAATAATTTCAAACTAAATTGGACACCGATTTTAATAAAATGTGCAGACCAGTTTGGTTTATATTCTATATATGGACTTGTACCAATGTATAACTTTCTCTGAACATGAAGTCTTAATATTCTAATTTTCAATGATCTATTAAATAAGGATAAATCTAATTCAAACAGAGAATGTTATTTATTTATTTATTCACTTGCTCGATTATATTTCTGCCTATTTCACTTTTACATGATTCTAAGCAGCTTACGATAAAAGAAATAAAAACACTAAATACAGTGGTACCTCGGTTCACGAACGCTTCTGTTCACGAACAACTCGGTTCACGAACAGAAAAGTTCATCAAAATATGCTCCGGTTCACGAACTCCGCTTCGGTTCACGAACAGAAAAGTTCATCAAAATATGCTCCGGTTCACAAACTCCGCTTCGGTTCACAAACTCCGCTTCGGTTCATGAACAGAAAAGTTCATCAAAATATGCTCCGGTTCACAAACTCCGCTTCGGTTCGCGACCAGAGTCAGTTCAAGAATTAAAACCCAAAAAAAAGATCAGAACGGATTAACCGGATTTACATTAAACCCTATGGGAAACTGTGCCTTGGTCCACAACCAATTCGGTTCACGACCAGAGTCAGTTCAAGAATTAAAACCAAAAAAAAGATCAGAACGGATTAACTGGATTTACATTAAACCCTATGGGAAACTGTGCCTCGGTTCACAACCAATTGGGTTCGCGACCAGAGTCAGTTCACGAATTAAGTTCGTGAACCGAGGTACCACTGTATATTGTTTTAGGCCCAGTACTTTTCAACATCTTCATCAATGATTTGGATGAGGGAATAAATGGGGAACTCATCAAATTTGCAGATGACACCAAGCTGGCAGGAATAGCCAACACTCTAGAAGATAGGCTTAAGATACAGAAGGATCTTGACAAACTTGAACATTGGGCGCTATCTAATAAAATGAAATTCAATGGTGAAAAGAGTAAGGTTCTACATTTAGGCAACAAAAACGAAATGCACAGGTACAGTATAGGTGGTACCTTGCTCAATAGAAGTAACTGTGAGAGGGATCTTGGAGTCCTAGTGGACACCCATTTAAATATGAGCCAGCAGTGTGCAGCAGCTGCCAAAAAAGCCAACACAGTTCTAGGCTGCATAAATAGAGGAATAGAATCAAGATCATGTGAAGTGTTAATACCACTTTATAATGCCTTGGTAAAGCCACACTTGGAATACTGCATTCAGTTTTGGTCGCCACTATGTAAAAAAGATGTGGAGACTCTAGAAAGAGTGCAGAGAAGAGCTACAAAGATGATTAGGGGACTGGAGACTAAAACATATGAAAAACGGTTGCAGGAACTGGGTATGTCTAGTTTAATAAAAAGAAGGACTGGGGGAGACATGATAGCAGTGTTCCAATATCTCAGGGGTTGCCACAAAGAAGAGGGAGTCAAATAATTCTCCAAGGCACCTGAGGGTAGAACAAGAAGCAATGGGTGGAAAATAATCAGGGAGAGAAGCAACTTGGAACTGAGAAGAAATTTTCTGACAGTTAGAACAATTAACCAGTGGAACAGCCTGCCTCCAGAAATTGTGAATGTCCCAACACTGCAAGTCTTTAAGAAGATGCCGGATAGCCATTTGTCTGAAATGGTATAGGGCTTCCTGCCTAGGCAGGCAGTTGGACTAGATGACCTCCAAGGTCCCTTGTATTGTATTATATTGTATATAAAGCAAAAAAACAAACAAACCACACCATATCTCTTGGGCACCAGACAATCAATCTATCTATCTATCAGAATAGAGCTGGAAGGGACTTTGAAGGGCTTCTAGTCCAATGCCCTGTTCTCAAGCAGGAGATCCTACATCATTTCTGGCAAGTGACTGTCCAGTCTCTGCTTAAAGATCTCCAGAAAGAAGCACCCACAATTTCTGAAGGCAAGCTGTTCCACTGGTTAATTGTTGTGTTAGAAAGTTTTTTCCTTGATTCCAGGTTGTTCTCTCTTTGATTAGTTTCCATCCATTGTTTCTTGTCTTGTCTTCTAATTTATCTAATCCATCGTCCACATAAGAGTGCATTTTATCTATTGCCAGGGCTCCAAACCTGAGCACAAAGTCAGGTTTTCAAGGCCTTTCAAAGGTCAATAGGAACTAGACCAATCTAATCTCAGGATGAATAATGTGCCAAAGGGTGGGTGCCCCAGGAAACAAAGGACTCTCTGTGGGCCCTGCCAATTGGCCCTCTAGTTTGATGGTACGTGGAGTATATGCTCTTCCTGACAGATCAGATAGAAACATTGGAAAGAAAATAGGCCTTCAGGCAAGCCAATCCAAAGCCATCAAGGGTTTTAAAGATGATCACCAGCACTTTGAATAGCAGCCAAATGTATACTGGAAGCCAATGCAGCTTGCTTCATGTAAAAATTACCACAATATCATTCATTGAATAAAGCATGATTATTAGCCTAAGATAAGTGTGTTGTTTCCTTAGTACTGACAATGAGAAAATGGTTTGGTTTTTCACAGCTTTTTAGTCCTTCTTACTTATAACAAATTGCCTTCATTTATTGTAACATAAAAGAAGCTAGAAAATAAATACCAATCCAGGTATTTCTTGCTTAATAATTAAAAAGAAGGTTGGAAAGGTGTAGGTAGGCTCTCGATCAACCAACTTGGTTATAATTAAACAGTCACACATTTATGAAGTTCATCTAATTCATTATAGTACCAGCAGCAGGAATCAGCTTTTATGAAAATGGCCAATTATGGTGTCACAAGGCTTCAAATGTATGAAAACTCTTCTTCAGGCTAGATATTATGTTTAAAAAAGAAACAGAGGGAATGACATGAAGGGGGAAAACACTTTTAAGAAAGAAGGATTATGGAGATGTAATATTTTAGACTATGCTAGTACGAAACAATCTTAGAGGTGTACCCAAAGCTAAACAGAATCCACAGCAGCACTTCTTGAAAAAGAAATAGGAAAACTATAAATAATTTGAGAAACATCATTTGGCTAGAATTCAAGGTACATTTCTAGGGTAAAGAGTAGATGTTAAGGACAAGAAAATATACAGGTAGTCCTTGAGTTACAAATGTAATGGCCAATTACTATTGTAACCTGAGAATTGTTGGAGTGAATCATGCAAAATGAACATGAAAACTCCCTACTTTTGTCCACACATTTGCTAATCGAATGCCCAGATCATTAAGCGCACGTGAGGTATCTCAGTGTGAGGAAGCCCTGGGTAGGTGGGGATAGTGATAGAACAAGCCAACTGCTTAAGGCCCATTGACATACCTCATGCAATTGTTTCCCACCTCCATTCTGCTGCGCCAGGTTACTTACCTTACAAAGATCTAGTAATTTACACTGTTATACAAGCTGTATACTCACTACTTTATATTGTAGTCAAGTGTCATTTCTTCAGTGTTGTTACATGAAAAGATAAATATTTACAATATTGGATGGGGTGTACTCACTTCTATGATATACTGTAGCTATATAAATTTGATTACCATATTTTTCGGAGTATAAGACGCATCTTTTTACTCCAGAAAAGAGGGTGAAAATCTGGGTGCGTCTTATGCTCTGAATGTAGCTGCCTGGGTCAACTGAAAAAAGGGCAGGTGAATCTGGTGCTGCAGAGATCGTGATGACTGGAAAGGAGAGAGGTTTTGCTTTTGGGACTCCCGCTCGGCTCGACTCTGATCTCAACAGGTGGAAATGAAAAGGATTGAAGGGATGGCATAGGCAGATTGGAAAAGGCAGGGAATGGTTACTAGGCTGTAACCCAGGGAAACACTTAGACTCATCTTGGCACTTCCCTCCCACAGCTTCTCAATGATGCAAGCCTATTTGTGAATTTTCCCTTTGCATCTCGAAGAAACAACAATTTTGTTGTCTGGGGCCAATGGAAAAAATATAGTGTTAGATTTCCTTTCCACACATTACAAATTTCTCTAAGGTCTACTTTAGTTCTGGAGAACATGAATGAATGCAAGTGTATCATTGCATGGAGAATTCTGTTTGTTTGTTTTTTGCGAATCAATCATTATTATTATTATTAATACATTTACATAATGCATCCACTCAAGGAATTTATTGAATGTTCAAGTTGCATGACATGAGCTTTTCCATCTTATTCCATCCTGCTGTTTCCTCTCAGTTGGAAAAAGAGGCACAACAGTTGCAGACATTGAAGCAGTGAGCAGGAGATGGTTGACTTCTGCTGACATATTTTGATGCTATACTGTTATAGATGGCTGATCAAAGCTTCCTGCTAAAATAGGGAAATGCTGTTTCACAAATTGACAACTCAATCATTGCTATAAACTGAGCACTTGCAGTGGCTGGCTAACTACTCTCACAAAGTCAACATTAATATCTCTACCTCATGTTATAGAATGGTAACCAATGGGGTCCTACAAACACCAATGTTACTCAAAATTTTTATTAATGTCTTGAGAACAGAACAGATGGGCTGTTAGTTAAATATGTGAATGACACAAAATAGTCTGGTCAATATTCAAGATGATCGTATGAGACAGCAATCAAATCTTGAAGCCAACACTAAGAGGAACAGAGGAGTCCTTCAAAACTGGAACAACCTAAGGGAAGAAGATATAGTCTAGATCAGAGCTGTCAAACTCACGGCCCGCAGGCCAGATGCAGCATGCAGTAGCCATGCCCACAGCCAGTTTAGCAAACGGGGGGAAAGTTATGATACAATACAATAATACAATAATACAATAGCAGAGTTGGAAGGGACCTTGTAGGTCTTCTAGTCCAACCCCCTGTGTGGGCAGGAACCTTATACTATTTCAGACATCTTCTTAAAGACTTCCAGGGTTGGGGCATTCACAACTTCTGGAGGCAAGCTGTTCCAGAGGTTATTTATTTATTTTTATTTTATTTAATTAAATTTATATCCCGCCCTTCTCCACAGAGGACCCAGGGCGGCGCACAGGAAATTTAAAAATATACAAAAATAGAAAAAAATAAATATACTGAGATACTGAGCATGCGCGAAGGAATGGCAGCGGAGCTTTGAGGCGATGCTGACCGGAGGCCCATTTGGCTTCGGAGGACGTGGCCGGCCCCTTTGGGGTGATCGGTAAGGGCCGGCCCAGCAAGTTGAAGACCCAGCCGTCACACTGAGGCCTTTCCAATGCCGGTGAGTGTGACGGCTGAGACGGGAGGCGCGGGGGGAGCCCGGAGGAAAACGCCGGGGGGGAAAAAAAAACACGCCGGCAGGCCGGAATGTCGGAGGCCCTAGCGGAGGCCAAGCAAGGCTGGAGGCTCTGGTGGACTGATAGAGCGGCGGCAGAGGGAGCGCCGGAAGGCCGGAGGCCCTGGCAGAAGCCGGTGGAGGCCGGAGGCCTCAGATGGAATGGAGCGGCGGCGGAGAGCGCCAGAAGATCCTGAGGCCCTGGCGGAGGCCGGTGGAGGCCGAAGGCCCTGGCGGAGCGGCGGCGGAGAGCGCCAAAAGGCCGGAGGCCCCAGCGGAGGTTGGCGGAGGCTGGCGGCCCCCGGCGGAGGGGCGGAGCGGCAGCGGAGCGCTGGAGGGAGCACCGGAACGCCGGATAGTTGGTGGTAGGAAAGGCGGAGCGGCAGCGGAGCAGTGGTGGAGCTGCGCGGACCATCTTAAACCCGGCGGAGGCCCCCGTGGAGCAGCGAGGCCGGGTGAAGGCCTCCACAGGGGATGGCTGGTGAGGTTGGCGGCCGCAGAGGGACGGGAGGCGCGGCGGACCGATGGAGCGCCGGAGGCCCCAGCAGAGGCCTGTTGGAGTGGTGGAGGCCCTGGCTGAGGCCCTGGTGTGGAGTGGCGAGCCTGCGATGCGGTGAGGCCCTGTGGAGGCCTGGTAGAACAGTGGAGGGAATTCTCCTCCCCCCCCCAGGACTCCCCGATAAAACATCTACGGGGAGGGGGGGCGAGAGCGAAGCAAGGCCAGCCCAAAGGAAAAACAGCTCCAGCCACCCCGTGGAGAGCCTCTACCCGAGGAAGAACTGACTGACTCTTATGATCTATTTTCCCTGTTGACTTGACTTGCACTTGCACTTTATCTAGGCGTTTCCTCCCTTTAAAGCCAGCAATGGAGCCACGGGATGGTTTTTTATTCAAGGTCCGACCTCCTCGACCTACGAGAGTCCCCCCTCTCGCAGGTTTGGCCCCTTAGTTTATCTCGGGCCCACCTCAAGGATGGGTTAATTAATCCAGAGAGGTGGAAAAAACGCAAGCTCAGGGGTTTTTTTAATAAATTTTTAATTAGGCTTTTAAGGGGTTCTGGGGTGGGGGAGGGGTTTATTCAGTCAAGGGGGGGTCAAGATATAGGGCCGGCCGGCGGAAGAAGGTTAAAGGAGGAGTCCACTAGGGAAGGGGGACTGGGGGTCGTCTCTGTTGAGGGCCGTCCCATTCGACTGGTCTTGGGGAGGGGCAGGGGCGGTGGGAGACAGGATGTCCATCGTGGGTTGGGGACGCGCGGTCGCTGGTTAAAAGCGGTCGCCTGCCCCAACCCCCTGTGCTCCACTCGTAGGCTAGGCGGTCAGGGACTACAGAGCCGGGGCCCTAGGCTGATGTTCTGCAACGCCAGGTCCATGGTGAACAAAGCCCCCCTCATTAATGACCTTGTGTCAGAGGGGGACCCGGACCTGGTGGGAATCACGGAAACCTGGTTGGGCCTCGAGGGGGGTTTACCCCTCGTGGAAATGTGCCCACCAGGCTACCGTGCATTTCATCGGCCTAGGGCCCTTGGCAGGGGTGGGGGAGTGGCGGTTATTGTTAAGGAAAGTCTGGAGCCGAAGGAGACCACTGTGCCTCAGACGACCGGCTGTGAGTCCCTCTTCGTGAAGTGGGGCCTAGGGAGGCAGTTGGGCTTGCTGGTTGTATACCTGGCTCCCCGCTATGTAACAGCAGCCCTGCCCGAGCTACTCGAGGTGATCGCCGTGATGGCGGTGGAGACCCCCAGACTTATAGTCATGGGGGACTTTAACCTGCCATCGGCGGGCGAAACATCCGAGGCGGCTCGGGAGTTCATGGCTTCCATGACGGCCATGGACCTGACCCAAGTAGTTCAGGGCCCCACTCACGAGGGAGGACACACGCTGGATCTGATTTTTGTCTCTGGACACTGGATTAGTGATCTCGGAACAGGGGATTTAGTCATCTTACCCTTGTCATGGACAGATCACTCTCTCCTTCGGATAGACTTTCCAACCGTCACACCCCACCGCGGGGAGGCGGAACCGGAAACATCAAGTTGGTTCCGCCCCAGGCGCCTGATGGACCCGGAAAGGTTCCAGAGGGAGCTTGGGCCAGTACCTGTATCCCTGCCCCGCGGCTCGACTGAGGACCTAGTGGCCGCATGGTATAGTGCGGCCACGGGGGCCTTGGACCGAGTCGCGCCCTTGCGGCCTCTCATGCGGCGTCGAGTCACCCAGGCTCCATGGTTTACCGAGGAGCTTCGGGAGATGAAACGCCGCAAGAGACACCTAGAGAGTAGGTGGAGATCTTCTCGATCCAAAGCTGACCGAACACTAGTGAGAGACCATATTAGGACTTACTTAGTGGCGCTAAGAGTGGCCAAACGTGAGTATTGTGCCACCCTTATCGCGTCCGCGGAAAACCGCCCTGCCGCCCTGTTTGGGGTGACCCGCTCCCTCCTTCATCTGAGGCCGCGGGAAGCCTCTTTGCAGGGTCGAGCAGAGGAATTTGGAGTTTTCCTGCAGGACAAAATCACTCAGATTCGGAACGAGCTGCCCTCCACTAGTGGCCCGGTCGAGATGCCCGGTGCTGGTCTTGAGATAACACCTTGGGAGGAGTTCGACTTTGTTACTACCGAGGATATGGACAGGTTGCGGAGGAACCTTAGAGCCACCACATGTTTATTGGACCCGTGCCCCTCCTGGCATCCTGGGAGGTGACACGAGGCTGGCTCCAGGGTATTGTGAATTCATCTCTGAGTGAGGGGTTCTTGCCTACCGTCTTGAAAGAGGCGGTGGTGAGGCCCCTCCTCAAGAAGCCATCCCTGGACCCGGCTTTATTAGAGAACTATTGTCCCGTCTCCAACCTTCACTTTTTAGTGAAGGTTGTTGAGAGTGTGGTGGCTCAACAGTTCCCTCGACATCTGGAGGAAGTTGATTATCTAGACCCGCGCCAGTCCGGCTTCCGGCCCGGTCACGGTACCGAGATGGCATTGGTCGCGTTGGTGGATGATCTCTGGAGGGCTCGGGATAGAGGTTGCTCCTCTATCCTGGTCCTGTTAGACCTCTCAGCGTCTTTCGATACCATCGACCATGGTATCTTATTGCACCGTTTGGGGGGGTTGGGGCTGAGAGGCACCGTTTTACGGTGGTTCTCATCCTACCTCTCTGGTCGGTCGCAATGGGTGTTGGCAGGAGGGCAGAGGTCGGCCCCGAGGCCCCTCACATGTGGGGTTCCTCAGGGGTCGGTCCTCTCGCCACTTCTGTTCAACACCTGGGTGAGATCATCCGTGGTTTTGGGGTGGAGTACCATCTGTACGCTGATGATACTCAGCTGTACATATCCACCCCAAACCACCCCAACGATGCCGTCAAGGTGCTGTCCCGGTGTCTGGAGGCCGTACGTATCTGGATGGGTAGTAACAAACTCAAACTCAACCCGTCCAAGACCGAGTGGCTGTGGTTTCCGGCACCCCGGTTTAGCCAGATAAATCCAACACTGTCCATTGGGGGCGAACATCTTGCCCCCGTGGAGAGGGCGCGCAACTTGGGCGTCCTTCTGGATTCCCGGCTGTCCATGGAGGACCATGTGGCGGCCGTGGCCAGGGGGGCGTTCTATCAGGTTCGCCTGATACGCCAGTTGTGCCCCTTACTAGACCGGGGGGCCCTTCGCACAGTCACTCAAGCGCTCGTGACATCTCGGCTGGATTACTGTAACGCTCTCTACATGGGGCTCCCCTTGAGGTGCACTCGAAAGCTGCAGTTAGTGCAGAATGCGGCCGCGCGGGTGGTTATGGGTGCCTCAAGGCAAGCCCACGTAACATCTCTCCTGCGCGAGCTGCACTGGCTGCCTGTGGCCTTTCGAGTGCGCTTCAAGGTGTTGACCACCATCTTTAAATCGCTCCATGGCTCGGGGCCTAGCTATATACGAGACCGCCTCCTGCCCCATACATCCCTTCGTCCGGTCCGCTCCCACAGAGCGGGCCTACTCCGGGTGCCGTCGGCCGGGCAATGCCGGCTGGCGACACCCAGGGGAAGAGCCTTCTCTGTGGCGGGCCCGGCCCTCTGGAACGACCTACCCCCCGACCTTCGCACTACCTCGGACCTCCGCCTCTTCCGCCAACGTCTTAAGACGTACTTATTCCAACAAGCCGGCCTAGGATAGCCCCCCACGTCTGACTTTTAAATATAAATTATAATTTGGTTATGGTCTTAATAACGGGTTTTAGCACGGGTGAATTAATTTAATATATTTTTAATTGATGTATATTGTATTTATGGTTTTATATAATGCCTGTGCGCCACCCTGGGTCCTAACAAGGAGAAGGGCGGGGTATAAATTTAATAAAATATATAAATAAAATAAATATAATTTAAAATATATATTAAATTATCCCGATCCTATGCTAAAAACCAAATTGTTAAAATACCCAATTTAAAACTTTCTAAAAGTTAATTGTTCTAACTGTCAGGAAATTTCTCCTCAGTTCTAAGTTGCTTCTCTCCTTGATTAGTTTCCACCCATTGCTTCTTGTCCTGCCCCCAGGTGCCTTGGAGAATAGTTTGACTCCCTCTTCTTTGTGGCACCCTCTGAGATATCGGAACACTGCTATCATGTCTCCCCTGGTCCTTCTCTTCATCAAACTACACATACCCAGTTCCTGCAACAGTTCTTCATATGTTTTAGCCTCCAGTCCCCTAATCATCTTGGTTGCTCTTCTCTGCACTCTTTCCAGAGTCACGTGACAAAGCTGTTTGACACCCCTGGTCTAGATGCACAGAATGGGACACTCTGGTTTTGATCTATCCTTCAAAATGGGCAAATAAAAGTCTGGATGGTTCTTTAGATACCAATTAGCTGGTGAGTTCTGGTGATTTCCCAGAGCCTTTGGCTGTTCTGCAGGACTCAACAACTCACAATTTCAGGCAGCCCATAGGCATACAAGCCTTACTTACACTAACAGTATCTTCTGGATGTTGTTCTTTATGTATCTAAATAGACCAAGACATGAAAAGTACCATAACAATTAGAAACAATTCTAAAGAATAGAGGAAAGGCTGCATTAAAAAGCAAATATAATTTGGGCCTAACTGAGGCCCATAATGCTAGCTATTCAAAGGGAAAAATGAAAATAACATGGAAGAGAAGCGAGTGGAAAGTTGACAGAAGCACTCTAGCCTGTAACATTTCGCTAAAATCATATACGGGTGAGTTTAAGTGGCTTTTGTTCAGCATTATTTTTTTTTTATTGGAAGTTTAATCAGGAGTTTAAATGCCCTGTGATTTCCCCAAACCTTCAACATATCTCAGGTGTCTTACTGTAAACGAGAACTGGAGAGAGTGAAAGAGGTTATGAATGTGCACCATGTTGGATTTAATTCTATTAAAAGGTAATTACATAACAAAACTGGACAAATACATCAGTATTCATTTTAATCCAGCATTTCTGTTATTATAGCAACAAAATACCACCAAGAACCCAACAAATATCACTTGATGGTGTCAACTTTCCTCTGCGGTTGTCAGGCGGCAGCCTGCCACTAAACATGGAGGCTCTGTTTCTCTAACATTATGAAAATTGCTTGTGAGCAGTGAGTGATGCACACATGGCTTGCTACCCAATAATATGGTATTCTACACAACTTGCATGGTTGTACATCTGAGATAATAGGTCTGTACATATGCAATCATACACAGACCTGTATTCTGAAAAGGAAACAGAATATTTCTTCTCTTCTTTTTCAAGTAAAAAAACCTTCCCATGCATCATCTGAGAATTTCACAAAGCACAAAAGCTGATTAAAACCTATGAATTATTCATTTGGCTTCAAGTGAAAGAGATCAGATTTAATTACATTCCAAGGGGCAACTCCTATAGAATTAAAAACAGCTTTAAAAAAAAACCCTTCATGGGTCTAATATGGTTGTTTTAAGCATCAGGATACAGGGAACTTTAAATGTTCATACATATGCATATCAGGATAGGGGAAAAAAGTATTAGTTCACAAACTGAACAAAGGAATGTAATTAAAATTGTGTAAATGTCTTGGCAGTACACCCCTCTACTTAGAGAATCCTTTGATGCAAAATCAGAAGAAAAAGATGTGAGCTCAGCGTTGGGAGGGGCAGGAATGTAATAAAAATAGTTTTACCCAGAGGTGGGTTTCACTTATTTTTAACACAGGTTCGCCCCGTGTGCGCATGCTCACTTTGCGCATGTGCTCACCTTCTATGCATGCACCAGACCTTCTGTGCATGCACTTTGCGCATGCACCTAGCCCCAAAAACGTGAGAGGGCGAAAATGGCCTCCCTGGGCTTCGAGAACTTCCGGGAGTCCCATTTTTTGCCCTCCCCGAGCCTCCACACGGGCCCTGTACTTATCTGGCATCCCAACCAGATCATGTGGAGACTCCTGGGAGGAGAAGGGAGGGGAGGGGTGGGCGGAGTGGGACCAACCAGTGGTGGGATTTTCAGGTTCACTGAACTGGGCAGATCCTTAGCTAGAGGAGCTCCCAAACCTGTGCAAACCCGCAGCAGCCCACCCCTGCCAGACAGAGTAGATGGGCTCTAGGGCCCATTAATTAAGCAATGTCACCTAGTGAGACTCCATAAGCATGCTTCCTCTGTTGTGCCACCTGTCCTCTGGATTGATATCTACCCAGAAATCCAGATGCCTCCCACCATGATGATGTTAAGAAAACTATTGAAGACCTGGCTGTCAGCTGAAGATTGAGGACAGAATGAAGGTTGAGCTCATGCTGAGAGGCTTTTTGGTTACATGCTGTTTGGGACACAATTAACAAATCATTTTTGTCTTTTATATAGGTAGTCCTTGACGTACAACAGTTCATTTAGTGACTGTTGGCAATGAAAAAAATGACTTAGGACCATTTTTCACACAACCGTTCCATCATCCCCATAGTCATGTGATCAAAATTCAGATGCTTGGCAACGGATTCATATTTTTGACGAAGTGTCCCGGGGTTATGTGATCCCCTTTTGTGACCTTCTGACAAGCAAAGTCAATAGGAAAGCCAAATTCACTTAACAATCACGTTACTAACTTAACAACTGCAATGGTGCACTTAACAACTGTGGCAAGAAAGGTCGTAAAATGGAGCAAAACTGACTTAACAACTAACTTGCTTAACAACAGAAATTTTGGGCTTAACTGTTAAATCTTCAGGATCTGGCCTTCTAAAGAGCAGTCAGGGTTGATCTCTTCTAGGACTGACCAATTTGATCACCTTGTAGTCCGAGGAACTCGCAGGAGTCTTCTCCAGCGCCATAGTTTGAAGGCCTCAGTTATTTGGCACTCAGCCTTTCTTATGGTCCAACTTTCACAGCCATACATTGCAGCTGGGAAAACCATAGCAGATCACTTAGCTCAGTGATGGCTAACCTTTGGCTCGCGTGCCAAAAGCGGGGGGTCATGTGTGGGCATGCCACACCCATAATGCAATGTGCGCAACCCCCTGCTTTTGGAGCACTTTTTTCGCCCTCCCCAGGCTCCAGAGGCTTTCTAGGAGCCTGGGAGGGTGAAAACAGCCTCCCCTCCCCACCTCCAGAGGCTTCAGGAGCTTCCCTGAAGCCTCCAGAGGGCGAAAAATTGCCTCAAAAGAATGCCTAAATCAGCTGGCCAGCGTACACAAGCGCGCTGGAGCTGACAGGGCAACGCCTCGCGTGCCCTAAGAAATGGCTCTGCATGCCACCTGTGGCACCTGTGCCATAGGTTTGCCATCACGGACTTAGCTGATGCAAAACAAATGCAAGACAATCACTTAAAATCAACCTCAATCTATATAATATCATATAATATCAACCTCAAAGCAATATACTTTAATTTTGCACTCACTAGAGTTTCTAAATACTCTTCAAGGGCAGCATCGTTCAAGGTGATGTCATTCCATAGATTAAAACAAGCAGAGTTTAAATCTGCTCACTCTTTACAGTTTCATTAGATCTTTGATTCTCCCTATCAGATCAGCAACAGTCCATCCATACAGTGAGTGGAGGAAGCTGCATCACTCATGTCAGACTATCTGCTTTTTAATTTCATTATTGGCTGCAGCAATCCAGGAGAGGGGCTCTCACATCTCTTGCTATCTGATGCTTTAAAAACAAAACAGGATGAGTCGATAACTGGAGATACCGAGGGCTGGACATGAGAACCTCTGCCTGGAAAGCATATGCTCCATCCCTGATCTACAGCCTTCCCTTGAAAAACGAGATAAGAACTGAGAACGTTTTTTCAAATCAGCATTTATAAAAGATAGGGGAGCCAAGAGTGGAAATCAGACTTCTAAAACAGGCTAGAAATAACGTGTGTGTATGCTACGTTCCTTCTAAAGCATGTGCACATGAGAGTGAACAGTACTATCACACTTTTTACCACATGCAGATAGTAAAATGTTGAGCACAAATAAAATTAAGTTACTCCCAATTAATTAATCAGGCACCATAAACCTCTGGGTGTGCCAGTCACAACCCACAAAGAGTCCTGAACAAAAAAGTCCTCAGGACCTTGACTTAACTACAGCAGTGAGGGTCACTTGGTGGGAGCTCCTGGGGGAAGTGCCTCTTGCCCAGGACAGTGGACCAATGGTCCTTTTCTGCCCTTGTAGTTGCAACCATCCTGCTCTGGACCAGATCCAGTGGGAGACACATCAGTCATGACCTCTGAACAACTTTCACATGAAGGAGATTTCCTCTCTTCCCCACCCCAAAAAAAGTTTTAATATCTATTGAGTTTCAAGCTGCACAGGTCCATAGCCATTGTTAGCTTTATTTTTAAAAATAAAAACCATTTTAAAATTAATAATAAAGTTTAAATAAGTTTAGAATATAAGAAGCAGGAAAAAATAATGAGAACGAATGAGAGAAGGCTAGCTATATCTATCTATCTATCTATCTATCTATCTATCTATCTATCTTTACATAATGCTTTTCTTCCTTCCATTTTAATGTTTCTTTAATTAAAATATCAAATTCGAAAACAAATGTAAATGCCTACAAAGGATTAATCATACGTATCAGGTAGCATTGACTAATTAATTTTTTATAATCGATAAGTATCTATGTGTAGAGCCAGTTTGATGCATGGCATCAGGCTAGAGACTTGAGTGGTTCTCTGGAAAGCTGATATTCATTGTATTCAACAGCCCATGAAAACTGTACTTCCCAAAGAATCATTATAAATCATAGGACAGGAAAGGACCTCAATGTCTTTCACCCCAAACTCCTGCCCAAGGTAGGAGTCCTTTTTCTATCCCAGACAAATGTTCAATCTTTTCCTGAAAACCTCCAGCAATGGAGTCTGTAGAGACTCTCAGTCATCCAAGTCATGGTTGTCCCAAAGGTGCTTTTTGAAGAGGCAACTGGACTTTCTGTTTTTTTCTTCTTTGACGATGTTTCGCTTTTCATCCAAGAAGCTTCTTCAGCTCTGACAGGATAGCGGGGAGTCGAAGGATTTATATTCCTTGCAGACAGCTGGTCATTTGCATCCTTTTTTAGAGGGTCATTGAAGCACTTGGAGGTTCGTCCGTGTCCTCAAGGTCACCTGAGTAGTGTTCCTGTAGTCTGCATTTTTTCTTCTTCTCTGGAAATCCATTCCTATTCCCACACCATTCACCGCTCATCCTAAACTGTATAGCTAAAAGTCTGTAGAGATTCTCAGTCACCCAGGTCATGGTTATCCCAAAGGGGCTTTTTCAAGTTGAAGCACCTCCAAACTCCACCGACCCTCTAAAACAGCGGTTTTCAACCTGTGGGTCTGGATCCCTTTGGGGGTCAAACAGCCCTTTCACAGGGGTCGCCTAAGACAGCGATGGTGAACCTTTTGGAGCTCATGTGCCATAAGTGGGGGGAGCGTAGGGGGGTCATGCGCCAGTGTGCTGCACCCATAATGCAATGTGTGAAAAAAAACCCAGTGTGCATGTGTGCATAACAGGCTGTTCCCCCCTTTTTTTGCATGATTTCTTTGCCCTCCCCAGGCTCCTATAAAGCCTCTGGAGCCTGGGGAGAGTGAAAAATGGCTTTAAAAAATGCTGAGTTCAGCTGGCCAGCGCGCACATGCATGCTGGCCAGCTGACAGGGCAACGCTTCATGTGCCCTGACAAATGGCTCTGTGTGCCACCTGTGGCACACGTGCCATAGGTTCACCATCACTGGTCTAAGACCATTGGGAAACACATATTTTCGAAAAAATACTGAAAACATAAAATAATTTTATGGTTGGGGGTCACCACAACATGAGGAACTATATTAAAGGATTGTGGCATTAGGAAGACCCACTGCTCTAAAAGGATGCAAATGACCAGCTGTCTGCAAGGAATATAATAATAATTTTATAATAATAATAATTTAATTTATAACCCGCTCTCTCTCCCCAAAGGGACTCAAGGCGGGGCACAGGGAAATTAAAAATACATATAAAACCACAAACAATACAGTATTAAAAAGAATTAAACTAAAACCCTGTGCTAAAATCCCATGTTAAAACTAAGGCAAACCCCTAAAAAACCCTACAAACAGTTAAGCTATCCCAGGCCGGCCAAGCAGAAGAAATGAGTTTTCAGTTTTTGACGGAAGGAGCAGAGGTCCGTGGTTGTTCTAATTTCGGGGGGAAGGTCGTTCCAGAGGGTCGGGCCCGCCACAGAGAAGGCCCTTCCTCTGGGCATCGCCCGCTGGCATAGCCTGGAGGACGGCACCCGGAGAAGTCCCTCTCTGTGGGAGCGGATCCTTCCATAAATCCTTCCATGCCCCACCATCCTGTCAGAGCTAAAGAAACTTCTTGGATGAGAAGTAAAATGTCTTCAAAAGAAAAAAGAAGAAAATCCAGTTGCCTCCTGATTAAAAAAAAAAAAAAGCACCACAAGTCCAGGAGGCAGCTTCTTCCATTGCTTAACTGCCCTCAGTCTCAGGAAATTTCTGCCTAGTTCTGAGTGAGTTCTCTCTTTAACGAGCTTCTTGTCCTGCCATCAGACAAAAGCGGACAAAGCAACTAAAGTTTTTAAAAGGAAAAAATCGTGAAATATTGTCAGCCTCCTCTTTGTTGCTTGCTTCGGCTGCCATTGAAACGGGGACGGAGGGGCTTTGGTATTTGGGAATGGGACTGTATGGTGCAGGAGGGCGATTTGGAGAAGGGAGTATGTTCTCACCATCTACTTCGCATACCACTGGCTGGGGCCGTGCAGTGTTCAAAGCCAACGGTCTTGCATGCCATCCTGATGATGCTCCTGGAGATGCAACCCACATGACATCTAAGGGGATTGCGCGTTGGACAAGGGGGGAGGTTATGGGGGGAGGGGGCTGGACGCATATTGATATGTATGATTTCGCGCGCTTGGGTCTCAGACCTTGCTTTACCTCGCTGCTATCTTTTCATAACCAGTACTCTTAATTCTTTCAAATGGAGTTGAGTGGTTTCTTTCTTGGTTATCATTAGAGGCAGACCTGACAAATATAGTGAAAATATATATATTGTAGCGAATACTGTGAGTTTGGAGCCAAAGACGTCAACAGGATATAATGTTCAAAAGCTCTTCTTATGAGAGAGGCAAGGGGTTCTGCCAAGTGAAGTGCAGGGAGGAGACCGAAGGAAGGGCTTGGAGCAAGGAAAGCACCCAGGGGTCCTTTGAAGTTCAGTGGCAAAGGACAGGAGATGCAAGGGGCGCATCGTGTTTCAGATTTGTTGGCCTTGTTCCTGAATGCCAGCAGGCTTTAGGAAGAGGGCCTTTTGTTTGTCTTTTGGCTTCTCCAGATAAAGCAGAATTTCCTTTATGGTAAGTAGATCTGAGCTGGGATAGACCGTGTATCTATCTACAAAGGAATTGTTACAACTGTTATGTCTTCAAAGGAATTGTTTAAACAATTCAAAGGAATTGTTACTGTTACAAGTGGAACAACCACTGAACCTTTTTTTTCTTCTGTCCCCAAATCATAAATATTGCTATTGTACAAATCCAGTTCACTTTTCTTTCAATTTTAAAAATGAAAGGGAGTGTTTCTTTAATAATGATAATGATAATGATAATGATGATGATGATGATGATGATGATGATGATGATGATGATGATGATAATAATAATAATAATAATAATAATAATAATAATAATAATAATAATAATAATAAAAAAACTGCCAGAATATGTAGCGAACTGTATGCTCAGAGGCATCAGAAGGGAAAGCTCAGATAAGCCAAATAAATAAATATCTTGCAATGTTCATCAAATCCTGTTAAAATGTCATAAAAGCGCTTGCTATTTGTGCATTTCTAGTACTATTAAGACGTTCAAATCTCACTTTAGAGTTAGCCCTAATTCTAACTAGTGAACTCCACATGGCCTGAAGGGAATCAAGTTGTTTTCTTTCCTGCTAATATTTAAATGTGCCTGATGGTTAGTGCAAGTACTTAATATTTCTAATTTCAAAGAAATGAAACACAAAGGGTTTATCTAATTGGCTGGCCATGATTGTTTCAAACCACTGTGGGCACAGCCCATCTTGGTCTTGGAACATAACAGCTGTATTTCCACAGAATGTTTAATCATGTTGAGAGTCTAGTCATCACATTGGTGGCTCAGTGGCTAAGACACTGACGTTGTCGATCAGAAAGGTCAGCAGTTCAGCAGTTCGAATCCCTAGCACCTCATAATGGAGTGAGCTCCCTTTACTTGTCGCAGCTTCTGCCAACCTAGCAGTTCGAAAGCATGTAAAAATACAAGTAGAAAAAATAGGGACCACCTTTGGTGGGAAGGTAACACTATTCTGTGCACCTTTGGCGTTTAGTTATGGAGACCACATGACCACAGAGACGTCTTTGGGCAGCGCTGGCTCTTCGGCTTTGAAATGGAGATGAGCACTGCCCCCTGGAGTTGGAAATGACTAGCACATGTGTGCAAGGGGAACCTTTACCTTTACCTTTACCTTACAAAGCTTTACAAACTCTAATACTCAATAGTTTGAGGCAGGGGGACAGAGTGGTTAGCACGATTTGCAAGCGCAGCTTAATTGGGTAAATTATGATTCAATCTATTGTGCAAACCCACAACCTGGATTTTTAACTCTGTAACCTAGTTAGAAATTTTTTAAGACAGGAGATGTGATGGGTCCATCATCTAAGACCATTGAATTACAGTCTCAAAATAATTCCCAAGTTATGTTGATATAAGCGGTGGAAGAGAAACCCCCAACTATAGAGAATGCAATTCGCTGTTGAGTCCCCAAGCCTATGTCCCAGACAACTCGTCTGGTAACCTATGAGTCACCGCATTCCGGAGCTGAGCCAGCAGCTGCAGTGATTAACAGAGACAAGCTGTCTGGAATCTGTCTGGAAAGGAGTTACAATGTTGCAACTGCTTGCTAGGAGTTTCCTGCCTGGTAACTCTATATAAGAGGTTGCCAGAGAAGAAACCTTGCCAGTTGAATCTTGTGTGTGTTGTAAATAGTGTGAATAAACGTTCCTGTTGTTTTGACCATGCCTGAGTCGGAATCCTTTGTCTGATCTAACACTGGCGACGAAGGTGGGATTCAGGCCGTGGCCTTAGAACGCAACGGGTAACGAATACTTCAACAACAGAGCGCAGCGCGACGCACAGCCTCACCATGGCTACGGCGACAATGCCTCCGTTTGCACCGTTCGACCCGATGAAGGAACAATGGGCTTCCTTCTTAGCCCGGTTCGAGTGCTTCTTGATAGCCAGCGACTACGGCGAACTCGCGCCTGCCAGGAAGCTGAGCCTATTCCTCCAGTGCGGCGGCCCTGAATTGTTTGCTACCGCCCGAACCATAGCAGCACCCGCAGCGGTGCACGAAGTGCCGTGGGACGATCTCCTGGGCCTCCTGAGAGCACACTATGCGCCGGCGCCTTCCCGCATAGTGCATCGCTATGCATTCAGGCAATGTGTGCAACAGCCGCAACAGTCGGTAGCCGAGTTCCTGCAGAAATTGAGAGCGACCGCAATCCCCTGCGAGTTCCCTGCTGGCTTCCTGGAGGAATCCCTACTGGAGCAGTTTGTATGCGGCATAAGAGACATCCGCCTAAAGCGCCGCTTGCTTTCAAAAACTGTCCTGACTCTCGAGCAAGCGGTGGAAGAAGCACGTGCGACAGAATTGTCGGAGATCTCCACATCCGACATGGGCCGCGCGCGCCCTCCTCTTTTCCCCACTCCGCGAGCGTGTCTGGTAGACGAAATAGCGCCGCTGGATGAGCTGGAGGAGGATGACCGTGGGGACTGCATGAGGGTGACCGGGCGCGTGCCGAATCGCGCATTCACACTGCAGCAGAAGTCCGGGAACTGCCTAGGCTGCGGAGGGGCCCACCAGAGACCAGAGTGCCCATTCAAGGCATCGGTGTGCCGCAGATGTGGCAGGAAAGGACACCTAGCAGCTGTGTGCCGTGCTGCCGCTCCAGCGACAACGCCAGCTGCCGCCTCCAGAACCGTTCCACCAGGACAACGAGGGTCGCAGAAGCGTTCAGGACGCTACCAGCCACAGCCGACCGACTGCTTCGCGTTGGCGGAGATGCCCCCAGCTCTAAGCTACGACCAGGCAGAGAGTAGGAGACTGTCAACAGTGGTTTGCTTAGAGGGGGTGGGGGTAAAAATGGAAATAGATTCAGGGTCCTCTAGATCACTCATGTCCTGGGCGCATTTAGTTAAGCTTTGCCCCAAGCTCAGGAAGCGGGATCTCGGCCCCACGGCGACGATCCTGAAAGATTACCAGGGCTCACAAATTCCCATTCTAGGTCTGCACAGAGTGAAAGTAGACTACGGCCCCTTCCACGGATCCCTTCCCATCCTGGTAGTGGCCAAACCCCTAGCTGCCTTGATCGGATTGGACTGGTTTCCAGCCTTGGGACTGTCAGTCCAAGGAGTACACAGCGTGCCAGCCAGTTCTCCGGTAGACGAAGTAATCAGAGAGTTCAACGACGTCTTTGATGGCAGCTTAGGAACGTACAAAGGCACTCCAGTTTCCCTAAATTTGGACCCCCAGGTTGCTCCAGTCCGCTTGAAGGCCTGCAGGCTGCCGTTCGCGCTGAAGCCCAAGGTTGAAGCGGAATTGGATCGATTGGTGGCGCAGGGCGTGCTCGAACCCGTCGATCAGGCGAAATGGGAGACCCCAATTGTGGTCCCCATTAAGCCCGACGGGTCCGTGAGGATCTGCGCCGACTATAAGTCGACGATCAACCTCGGGCTTCAGGCGAACCCATACCCGGTTCCGGTGGTGCAAGACCTACTCCACTCATTGGGACGAGGTCGAGTGTTCGCGAAACTGGATATGGCGCAGGCCTACCAACAGCTCCCGGTGGATGACGAGGCTGCGGAAGCGCAGACCATCGTGACCCACCGTGGGGCTTTCCGCTGTCGCCGTCTCCAATTCGGCGTGTCCGTAGCCCCGGGGATCTTCCAGAGCCTCATGGAGCGACTGCTCCATGGGCTCCCTGGCGTTGTACCGTATTTTGACGACGTCCTGATTGCTGCTTCCGGCATATCAGAACTCGCCAAAACGTTACGGAAGGTCCTCAGAGTTTTCAGGGGCGCGGGTTTAAAGTTGAAACGCAGCAAATGTACGTTTGCTGCGCCTAGGGTGGAATTCCTGGGTTTCATGATTGACGCCCAAGGAATTCACCCAACCCCCTCCAAGGTCGAGGCCATCCAAAAGGCCCCCACTCCTGCCTCCAAAACGGAGCTGCAGGCATTCCTCGGCCTTTTGAATTTCTACGCGCCGTTTATTCCCCATAAGGCATCGCTAGCCGAGCCGCTGCATCGGTTGCTCGACCGATCCGCGGCCTGGCACTGGGGCAGCCGCGAAGCACACGCGTTCGCGGCTGTCAAAGCCATGCTCACGTCAGATGCGGTACTAGTCCAGTACCATGACAGGCTTCCTCTGACGCTTGCGTGCGATGCCTCCCCTTTTGGCCTGGGGGCTGTCCTTAGCCACGTCTTTCCAGACGGCTCGGAAGCCCCCATTGCTTTTTACTCCCGGACAATGTCTCAAACGGAGAGAAACTACAGCCAAATCGACAAGGAGGCTTTGGCTGTAGTGTCCGGGATTAAGAAGTTCCACAATTACCTCTATGGGCGGACCTTTTCTGTTGTCACGGACCATAAGCCGCTCCTTGGGCTATTGGCCGGTGACCGTCCGACACCCCCCATCCTGTCGCCCAGGATGACCCGCTGGACGGAATTCCTGGCAGCGTATGACTATACGCTGCTATACCGTCCTGGCAAGCAGATAGGGCATGCTGATGCCCTAAGCCGCTGCCCTCTCCCGGGGCCAGATCTGGCCCCTGTGCCTGCTCTCTCTGTCCTGATGGTCGCGGAGTCGGACTTGCCCCTGTCCTCTTCCGCCGTTGCCGCTCACACCCGCGCAGACCCCGTCCTCGCCCAGGTCTGCCGATGGGTGCTGAGGGGCTGGCCTTCGGGCAGTGTGGCTGAAAACTTTCGGCCTTACAAGTCACGCCAGCTGGAGCTCTCGCTCCATTGCGGGTGCTTGTGTTGGGGAGATCGGGTCATCGTCCCTTCCCCTCTCCGGCACATGGTTCTTCAGTCGCTCCATGCCAACCACCCAGGCATTGTCCGTATGAAGGCATTGGCCCGGAGCTATGTCTGGTGGCCCGGCATGGACGCTGAAGTGGCGGAATGGGTGGCCGCCTGCTCCTCCTGCCAATCGTCCCGGCCGGCCCCGCCGGTCTCCCCGCCGAGGGAGTGGGACGCCCCCAGGTGCCCATGGTCCAGGCTCCACTTGGATTTCGCGGGTCCCTTCCATGGCCAGAATTTCCTCGTGGTGGTGGATGCGTTCTCACGCTGGGTGGAGGTGATTCTCATGGCTTCCACCACAGCGGAGAGCACGGTGCGTGCCTTGCGCCGTCTGTTCGCGACCCACGGGTTGCCGGACGTCGTTGTGTCCGACAACGGACCCCAATTTCAATCCTCCACCTTCTTGGACTTTCTGGCCACCCAAGGGATCCGCCACGCGCCGGTCGCCCCTTATCACCCGGCGTCTAATGGACGCGCGGAACGAGCCGTGCGCTCAGCCAAGGAAGCCTTGGCCCGTTTGGATAAAGGGGACTGGCAGGCAAGGGTGGCCGCGTACCTTTTGGGACAGCATGTCACACCTTGCCCAGCCACAGGGAAAAGCCCCGCGGAGCTCTTGATGGGCCGACGCTTGCGGACCACTCTGGACAGACTGCACCCCGATTACGACGGGTTGCAGAGGGGCAACCTGCAGATTCCCACTCCTCGTTTATTTGAAATTGGGGACCTGGTTTGGGCAAGGAACTTTTCAGGGGAGCCGCGATGGATTGCCGCAACCATTTTGGACGTAACCGGACCCTGTTCTTACAGAGTCGGCCTTCAGGATGGATCCGAGTGGCGGCGCCACCTGGATCAACTGAGGCGCCGCCTGCCCGAAACAGCAGTCACCACGCCAGGCCGTTCCTGCCCGTTGGCCCCCGTTGGGCCGTTGTTCTCTGCTCAAGCCGAGCAGTTGTTTGGAACCCCGGAGTCCCTAGCCGGTCCAGACCTCGTATCGGCGGGAACAGCACGGGGAGACCGCCAGGACCTCACAGCCCAATCTGACTCTCAGCTGGGGGCCTCGCCCATCGGGGAACCACCCTACCAGAATAATACTCGCCAGCAAATGCCAACTACCTCAAGCCCGGTCGCCACGCCCCCTCACCCGGACTTGCTAGGGTCGCCATTGCCGCCTACGGCGACTCCACCTCCGAGGGCAGGCCACGATGACGTAGGCGAAGGCTCCGTGTCCCACAGGGAGGAGCCTCCTCAAGAACTAAGGCGGTCAGGGCGGACCCGACACCGCCCCGCCTATCTGAACGACTACGTGTGCGCATGTACTGTGTTGGACAGAGAACCTAGACACATGCGCACTGACTATGGGGGAAGGAGTGTTGAGTCCCCAAGCCTATGTCCCAGACAACTCGTCTGGTAACCTATGAGTCACCGCATTCCGGAGCTGAGCCAGCAGCTGCAGTGATTAACAGAGACAAGCTGTCTGGAATCTGTCTGGAAAGGAGTTACAATGTTGCAACTGCTTGCTAGGAGTTTCCTGCCTGGTAACTCTATATAAGAGGTTGCCAGAGAAGAAACCTTGCCAGTTGAATCTTGTGTGTGTTGTAAATAGTGTGAATAAACGTTCCTGTTGTTTTGACCATGCCTGAGTCGGAATCCTTTGTCTGATCTAACATTCGCTATTATTGCAAAACATAAAAACAAAGAATTAAAGGAACAGCCCTCCTAGGACTGAGATTATTCCAGATTATTGCAAGCAGCATTGACCATCCACTTCCTACATTTTAGTTTGAACAGCAGAACCTAGTTATTATAAATATGTCCATATTCTTCTACTATTGTTTTGAAACATATGGATCATATCCAGGCCTCCCAGTCCTTATGATCTCCATCCCAAAATTATACTGATGAAATTGAGAAGGGTTCTGCTGAATTGGATGATACCTAAATTACCTATTCTTTATAATAGAACAGAAACGCAACAGAAATTCCAGCACCTTCCCTTCCTATGGCATTACTGCTATAGTTCCTCTGGTATTTGGAAGCAGGAAACGGTTTTGACAGTATGGCACAAAATTATTGTCCATCTCTCTCTTAAGACAAGCTTCTAGGTTTTCTCTCTTTATAGTCAGATTATTTTAATTCTGTCTTCCTAGGCTAAAAGAAATCTTCAGTAATTACTGACAGATGATATATTTGCAATCTGATTTCACCAGTTATATTGGTGGATCCTAGCCTTCTTGACATTTGTATCAAAACATGATAATGTCCATTTCTATAAGCACTGAGTATTGGAATCCCTGAAAATATAATTGCTCCTTAAATCAGTGTTTTTCAAATGTGGCAACATTAAGATTGCATTTGGTTGGGGAATTCTGGAAGGTGAAATCCACACACCTCAAAGTTGCTAAGTTTGAAAAATAGTTGAGTTAAACAAAAGGATAAACCCTGTTTATTATTTATTTGTCACACACAGTTACCTTTTTAGGACTCAAAAGAGCTGGAAGAGCACATCAGGCGAAGCTCAGATATGTTCATTTGCAATAATGTTTAAACAGCGTCCTCTGGTGGGCAATCAGATTTTGCATTTACAGTTGGTCAGTATTGAAAATTCATTTTCATTTCATTGAACTGTATAGCGCTAATGCATTCATGAGTACCTTACGTATATAATTATTAATCAAAGGAATGGTATGACATTGGCACTCAACCCCCTACTGCCATAAATTGAAAAGCAAATCCAGAATTATCACTTCTATCCCTCCAAGTCCCAGGGTTAATGCATTTGCATTCTTATCTAACAGCTATATACTCTGGAAATTAAAAACCAGTCAAAGTTAAGTGAAGATTTCAGGGTTATTAAAACTGTTGCATTTGTAGGTAGGCAGGCGGGGAGACCTATCTTCTTCCATGTGATCAGTCGGAATTTGCCTTGGTCCTTTATCCAAAGATGATAGCTAGGATTGCAGCCTGTTCAAACTTTGGGAACTCCAGATCTGTTGAATCACAATTCAAATTCTCCAACATAGGAGAAACTGTTTTACAAAGAATCAAATCATTCACGCTTTTTCCCAAGTTACTTTAACTATAGTTCCTTCCTTCACTGAGATGGTAGCTAACATCTCAAACTTTGTGTTTCCTTCAGTTGTGTTGAATCACGAATCCCCTCCTCCCTAGCCATTGTGAGAACAACACTTCTTTTTTCTTTTATATTGATTTGTATACTTTTTTATCTTCTTTAAAAAAAAGCCTTTAATAAAATTGTGTGTGTGCAGGCACGTATGTGTGTACAATATGTGAAATCAGCCAACAGAATCCTCTTAAGCATTTCCCCCCTTCTTTGGCAATAAAAATGCAAAAATAAAATCAATCACAAATAATTTGATGACCTTTCATTATTTCCCAACCAGGTTGCTTGGAGTAATCATGATCAAGTGCTTGATCGTTTCTTTAGACTAATGGAAGCAAACAATTAACTAAGCCCATCTTTATAAAGTACGTAATAGAGAGTCTGCAGATAAAAATTAAGGGAACTTAAAAGTGAGAGAAGTGGCAGCTGTCAACTGACTGAATAAGAAAAAGAAATAAAAAGAAAATAATCAAGTTTATATAAAAAAAATGAAGAGACATTGATAGTGAAGAGTTGACTTCTGAAAAAGTAAAGTATTATTCAATAAATAAGCACAGAGTTCTATACTTCAAATCAGAAAACATTTATATTATTTCATCATGAAATGTCAAATGTTTTTGGTAAACAAAATTTGAATTGCTTATAAATGGGTCCTCTGTAAATTGGGCATTTTATTAAAGTGTATTTAACCACCAAATAACCATAGACGTTATGCCACTTCTGATTAAGTAAACTCAATTGTGCCACAACACCTCTTTTTTTTTTCCTTGAATCATTTTGGATTCTAGTGTGCCTCTGTCTTCTTAGGTTTTTTGGGGGGAGGCCCTGACTCATAAGTTGCACTCTAAGCTTCCTTAGACATATCCTGTGAGTTCCCATTCATTCTTTGCATCTCACTGTTGAATAGTATCCTGGTTCCTAATTTAGTCCCTGCTGTTATTCCACCCTGGATATTGCCTCTACACACACACACACAAACACACACACACGGGGTGGGTTGCTGCCAGCATTGCTGCCAGCATTGCTGCTGGTTCCCTTTGTGCACACTTTGTGTGCACTGTGTGCGTGTGCACAGTTGATTATAAATTGTTCTGTTCATGCACAGAACATGAAAAAATTACTAAAAACACTGGGGGACCAGGTTCAGGTGCATGGCCAGCCTAGGTCACTGCCGGTTCTGCCATCCAGGCCAAAATACCACTACCAGTTTGGGTGAACCTAGCCGAATTGGGCCAAACAACAACCCACACCTCCCTCTCTCTCTCTCTCTCTCTCTCTCTCTCTTACACACACACATACACACACACAAACACACACACACACACACACACACACCTGTCCCATCAACTCAACATGCTAAATTTTAAGCTGGGGATAGCAAAAGAGGAATGGTTTTGTATGTTATGTGAACATACCGTATTTATCGGAGTATAAGACGCACCGGAGTATAAGACGCACCCAGGTTTTGAAGAGGCAAATTTTTAAAAAAGTAGGTAGGTAGATAGAGGGATAGAGAGGGAGAGAAAGAGAGAGAAATACAGTAGGTAGGTAGGGAGAGAGAGAGAGTAATTAGGTAGGTAGGTAGAGGAGAGAGAGAGAGAGAAATACAGTAGGTACGTAGGTAGGGAGAGAGAGTGTGTATTTAGGTAGGTAAGGAGATAAAGGAGAGAGAGAGAGAGAGAGAGAGAGAGAGAGAGAGAGAGAGAGAGAGAGAGAGAGAGAGAGAGAGAGAGAGAGAAATACAGTAGGTAGGTAAGTAGGGAGAGAGTGTGTGTAGATATGCCAAAAAAGTAAAAAATAACAAAAAAAGCTTCTTCCAACATGTTAAAAATAAGAAAAAAGTTAAGGAAACAATTGGTCCACTGCTGGGAGAAAATGGCAAGAAGATGATAAGCAACAGGGAGAAAGCAGAACTATTTAACTCTTTTTTTGCATCTGTCTTTACACAAAGGGATAAAACAGTCCAACCAATCAAAAACAGCACCACAAAAATCAGATTAGGAACACAAGTTGAAATAGGGAAGAAAATGGTAAGTGAGCACCTGTCTGCCCTGGACGAGTTCAAATCACCAGGACCGGATGGATTACACCCCAGGGTTCTGAA
Organism: Rhabdophis nuchalis; assembly: GCA_039707465.1. Taxonomy (NCBI): domain Eukaryota; kingdom Metazoa; phylum Chordata; class Lepidosauria; order Squamata; family Natricidae; genus Rhabdophis; species Rhabdophis nuchalis. Next base: position 365,953,659 of record CM077643.1, read on the forward strand.
GGAACTGGCAGACGAGATCTCAGAACCACTGAACTATATCTTTCAGAGATCCTGGAGCACCGGGGAACTGCCAGAAGACTGGAAAAGAGCTGATGTGGTTCCCATCTTCAAAAAAGGGGAAAAAACAGATCCAGGAAACTATAGACCCATCAGCCTAACCTCAATACCAGGAAAGATTCTGGAAAAGATAATTAAACAACAAATAAGTGAACACCTAGAAGCAAACAAAGTAATAGCCAAAAGCCAACATGGGTTTGTCAAAAACAGATCATGTCAGACGAATCTAATTGCATTCTTTGACAAAGTGACAAAATCAGTGGACCAGAGGAATGCTGTTGATATAATTTACCTGGACTTCAGTAAGGCATTTGATAAAGTAGACCATAACCTACTATTAGATAAAGTAGAAAATTGTGGGTTAGACAGCACCACCACCAAATGGATTCGCAACTGGCTGACCAACCGCACTCAACGTGTAGTCCTCAATGGAACTGCATCTACATGGAAGGAAGTATGCAGTGGAGTCCCCCAAGGCTCTGTTTTAGGCCCAGTACTCTTTAACATCTTAATCAACGATTTGGATGAGGGGATAAATGGGGAACTCATCAAATTTGCAGACGACACCAAGCTGGCAGGAATAGCCAACACTCCAGAAGATAGGCTTAAGATACAGAAGGATCTAGACAAACTTGAACATTGGGCACTATCTAATAAAATGAAATTCAATTGTGAAAAAAGTAAGGTCCTACATATAGGCAAGAAAAACCAAATGCACAAGTACAGTATAGGTGGTACCTTGCTCAATAGTAGCAACTGTGAGAGGGATCTAGGAATCCTAGTGGACAACCATTTAAATATGAGCCAGCAGTGTGCAGCAGCTGCCAAAAAAGCAAACACAGTTCTAGGCTGCATAAACAGAGGGATAGAATCTAGATCACGTGAAGTGTTAATGCCACTGTGTAGTGCCTTGGTAAGGCCACACTTGGAATACTGCATACAGTTTTGGTCGCCACGATGTAGAAAAGATGTGGAGACTCTGGAAAGAGTGCAGAGAAGAGCAACTAAGATGATTAGGGAACTGGAGACTAAAACATATGAAGAACGGCTGCAGGAGCTGGGTATGTCTAGTTTGATGAAGAGAAGGACCAGGGGAGACATGATAGCAGTGTTCCGATATCTCAGAGGGTGCCACAAAGAAGAGGGAGTCAAACTATTCTCCAAGGCACCTGGGGGCAGAACAAGAAGCAATGGGTGGAAACTAATCAAGGAGAGAAGCAACTTAGAACTAAGGAGAAATTTCCTGACAGTTAGAACAATTAACCTCTGGAACAGCTTGCCTCCAGAAGTTGTGAATGCCCCAACCCTGGAAGTCTTTAAAAAGATGTTAGATAGCCATTTGTCTGAAATGGTATAAGGTTCCTGCCCACGCAGGGGGTTGGACTAGAAGACCTACAAGGTCCCTTCCAACTCTGCTATTGTATTGTATTGTATTGTAAAATGTAGGTAGGTAGAGGGATAGAGAGAAATAGAGAGAGAAATACAGTAGATAAGTAGGGGGGGGAGAGTAGGTAGATAGGTAGATAGAGGGGAGAGAGAGAGAAGTACAATAGGTAGTTAGGAAGAGAGAGTGTAGATAGGTAGGTAGGTAGGTAGGTAGGTAGGTAGAGGGATAGAGAGAGAAATACAGTAGATAGGTAGGGAGAGAGAAAGAGTAGTAGGTAGGTATATAGGGAGGAGAAATACAGTAGATAGGTAGGAAGAGAGTGTAGATAGGTAGGTAGAGGGATAGAGAGAGAGAAATATATATATATATATATAGAGAGAGAGAAATACAGTGGATAAGTAGGTAGAGAGATAAGTAGGTAGGTAGGTAGATGTTTCCAGGTGTATTTACCCATGTTCTGGAGAAGGAATCACTGGCCACCTTTGGAACAAATCTTTGTTTCTGCAGGCACAGTACTTGACCAACCTAATTCTCATCAATCCCTCTAACTAAACAGCTTTCCAAAAGGGGAAAACCCCCTTTTTGCATTGTGCAAACCTCCCCCAAACAGCCCGTTTTTCACAAAAATGGTCCATTTTTTCAAATAAAAAGCATGACTAGCCTTGGTGGGGCTTGAAGAGTGCTCCTGGGGAGTGGGGGTGGGGCCAAAAAGAGGAAAAAACAGCCATTTTTTGGTCAAAAAAATTGCATGCATAGCCTCATGGAGGTTTATAGAGTGCTGCTGGGGGCTGGAGGGGGGGCAAAAAAAGCCCTGTTTTTTGCTCATTTCTGCCCTCCTCAGCCCCCAGGAGCTCTCTGGAAGCCTCCATAAGGGTATGCGCATGGCCATTTTGGTGAAGGGGCGGGGTTTCACGAGGCAAAAAAATGCTGTATTTGATGCTTAAGATGCACCCAGATTTTCAGCCTCTTTTTAGAGGAAAAAATGTGCATTTTATACTCTGAAAAATACGGTACAATTCTCTCCCAATAAATCTTATGGTATAATAGAGTAGCTTGTTTCATACACTGCTGAGAATACTCTAAATCACATATTTTAGTCTAGTCCAGTGTACAGGTGAACTCACCTATGAAGCGCCGCATGGGAGATCCAAAATGGATGATTTTACACCTGTTTTCTTTCTCTCTGCTATTTTACCTGCTAATAAGCCTCCACTTTTATAGATGATACTTACTCTTGTACATAAATAGTAATTAGAGGTGAAACTGGCATTATAGAATTCAACATACCAACCCATTTTACCATTAGATTTAACCAGATATTAGCCATACACAAATGCATCTGTGCATATATTCATTTTAGTGCATTTTCTATCATTGGATTTCTTTTAATGTCTTACCAGACAGTGGCGGAACTCCAATTATGGAATGATGGAACTATTCATTCAGGCACTCATAGGACAGCAGGGATTGTAGGATCACACTTTTGACTGTTATTTTGGGGAGCTGTTTTTGTTTTGCATAAGTTTTTATACATTCTGTACCTAAACATTATCAAATTTTATTTAAGTCATTTCTATAGTTTTCTTGTAAAGGGTTCTAGGTTTTGTTTTGTTTTTGGAAGAACATAGAAAGCAAAGAAAAATAGTACAAAATGAAAAATAACATTTCTATCAATAAGGAAAATAATCATCATTCTTGATGCACATTTGAAAAATATACACACATAAACCCAGGAGTGGGATTCTACTAATTCAAACTAGTTCAGGCGAACTGGTAGTTCCGGTAAGCAGCAGAGAGCAAACCAGTTCGGGCCCATACGCCCGCCTGTCCCTGCTCAGTACCAGTTTTTATTGAGAAACAGCGAACTGCGCATGCACATACAACACGAGCATACATGATTACCACTGCCCCTGCTGTGTAATCAGCTGTTCATCACAGCAATGGGTAATTGGTCACGCACGCACAGTGCACATCAGGCGCATGCGCAAAGTGAACCCATTGTTACACCGGTAGGATCCCACCCCTTCATAGACCTCCTTTACATGGCCTTCTGCCATTCAAACCAACCCTCCATACAAAACATGTAGTAACAATAAATAGCTTTTAAAGATTACAGCACCCCTGTGCAAGCAATAGTGATTTTCTAGGCTAATTATGCCATTAATTTCCAGTCATTTTCCAACAAACTTTCAATTATATTACCGGGTCAATAACTGCCCCACACCTCACTGACACCTCTGTGTTGTATTTCTTCCATCAAAGCAATGTGTTAATATGGGGAACCCTACACAATTGAAGACCTTTATTGACTTGACATAAAGAGTTTGTGAAATTTATTCCCTGGCCAAATGTTGAACATTCCTCAGCTGCAAGAACACAGTTTTAACTGTCTTGGTATCTGGCATCTGAAGAGGATTTATTGTCAGTCAATAAGAAGCTCACCTTCTAGCAGGAAGATAAAAAAAATTCACTGTACCAGTAAAGTTCAACTGAGCATGCGCGAAGGAATGGCGGCGGAGCTTTGAGGCGATGCTGACCGGAGGCCCATTTGGCTTCGGGGGACGCGGCCGGCCCCTTTGGGGTGATCGGTAAGGGCCGGCCCAGCAAGTTGAAGACCCAGCCGTCACACTGAGGCCTTTCCAACGCCGGTGAGTGTGACGGCTGAGACGGGAGGCGCGGGGGGGGAGCCCGGAAAAAACGCCGGAAAAAAAAAACGCCGGCAGGCCGGAAAGTCGGAGGCCCTAGCGGAGGCCAAGCAAAGGCTGGAGGCTGGAGGCTCTGGTGGACAGTTAGAGCGGCGGCAGAGGGAGCGCCGGAAGGCCGGAGGCCCTGGCAGAAGCCGGTGGAGGCCGGAGGCCTCAGACGGAATGGAGCGGCGGTGGAGAGCGCCGGAAGATCCGGAGGCCCTGGCGGAGGCTGGTGGAGGCCGGAGGCCCTGGCGGAGCGGCGGCGGAGAGCGCCAAAAGGCCGGAGGCCCCAGCGGAGGTTGGCGGAGGCTGGTGGCCCCCGGCGGAGGGGCTGAGTGGCAGCGGAGCGCTGGAGGGAGCGCCGGAACGCCGGGTGGAAAGGCGGAGCGGCGGCGGAGCAGTGGCAGAGCTGCGCGGACCATCTCAAATCCGGTGGAGGCCCCCGTGGAGCAGCGAGGCCGGGTGAAGGCCTCCACAGGGGATGGCTGGTGAGGTTGGCGGCCGCAGAGGGACGGGAGGTGCGGCGGACCGATGGAGCGCTGGAGGCCCCAACAGAGGCCTATTGGAGTGGTGGAGGCCCTGGCTGAGGCCCTGGTGTGGGGTGGCGAGCCTGCGACGCGGTGAGGCCCTGTGGAGGCCTGATAGAACAGTGGAGGGAATTTTCCTCCCCCCCCCCAGGACTCCCCGATAAAACATCTACGGGGAGGGGGGGTGAGAGTGAAGCAAGGCCAGCCCAAGGAAAAACAGCTCCAGCCACCCCGTGGAAAGCCTCTACCCGAGGAAGAACTGACTGACTCTTATGATCTATTTCCCCTGTTGATTTGACTTGCATTTGCACTTTATCTTGGCGTTTCCTCCCTTAAAGCCAGCAATGGAGCCACGGGATGGTTTTTTATTCAAGGTCCGACCTCCTTGATCTGCGAGAGTCCCCCCTCTCGCAGGTTTGGCCCCTTAGTCTATCTCGGGCCCACCTCAAGGATGGGTTAATTAATCCAGAGAGGTGGAAAAAACGCAAGCTCAGGGGGTTTTTAAATAAATTTTTAATTAGGCTTTTAAGGGGTTCTGGGGTGGGGGAGGGGTTTAAAAAAAGATATAGACAGATGGAGACGGAAGCAACGATCAATAGTAAGGGCCAGGATAGCAGTCGACGGCGGGAAGCGGAAGGCGAAAGGAAGGGGGATACCCGAGTCGTTCCTCAGGAGGGCATACCAATTCAGAGGGTCGTGGGGAGGGGCAGGACCGAGGGGAGACAATCCTCATCCTCCCGGTTGGTGGCACGTAGCCGTTGGTTACAAACGGTCGGGTGCCACAACCCCCGCAGGCTAGGTGGCCAGGGAATACAGAGCCAGGGTCTGCGCCTGATGTTCTGCAACGCCAGGTCCGTTGTCAACAAAGCCCCCCTCATTAGTGACCTTGTGTCAGAGGGGGAGCCGGACCTGGTAGGAATTGCGGAGACCTGGTTGGGCCCCGAGGGAGATCATCCCCTCGTTGAAATGTGCCCACCAGGCTACCGCGCATTTCATCAGCCGCGGGCCCTAGGCAGGGGTGGCGGGGTAGCGGTCATTATTAAGGAAGGCCTGGAGCCGAGAGAGACCATTGTGCCTCAGACCTCCGGCTGTGAGTCCCTCTGCATGAAGTGGGGCCTAGGGAGGCAGTTGGGCTTGCTGGTTGTATACCTGGCTCCCCGCTATGTAGCAGCAGCCCTGCCCGAGCTCCTCGAGGTGATCGCTACGGTGGCAGTGGAGACCCCCAGACTTATAGTCATGGGGGACTTTAATCTGCCATCGTTGGGCGAATCATCCGTGGCAGCTCGGGAGTTCATGGCTTCCATGACGGCCATGGACCTGACCCAAGTAATTCAAGGCCCCACCCATGAGGGTGGACATACGCCAGACCTCATCTTTGTCTCGGGCCAATGGAAGAGTGATCTGGGTACAGGGGATATAGTCATCACACCCTTGTCATGGTCAGACCACTCACTTCTCCGACTCGACTTTCCGACCGCTGCTCCCCTCCGCGGGGAGGCGGAACCAGAGTTACCAATCTGGTACCGCCCCAGGCGCTTGATGGACCCGGACGGGTTCCAGACAGCGCTTGGGCCATTTCCTGTATCCCTGACCCGCGCCCCGATGGAGGACCTCACGGCCGCATGGAATAATGCGGCCGTGGGAGCCTTAGATCGGGTCGCGCCCTTGCGGCCTCTCTCGCGGCGGCGAACCACCCTGGCTCCTTGGTTTACTGAGGGGCTGCGGGTGATGAAACGCCGCAAGAGATGCCTAGAGAGAAGGTGGAGGGCTAGCCGCTCTGAATCTGACCGGACACAGGTAAGAGCCCATTTACGGACTTACATTGTGGCGCTGAGGGTGGCCAAACGTCATCATTGTGCTACCCTCATAGCATCCGCAGAAAACCGCCCTGCCACCCTGTTTAGGGTGACCCGTTCTCTCCTTCATCAGAGGGAGCGGGAAGCCCCGCTACAGGGTAGAGCAGAGGAATTTGTGATTTTTCTGCAGGAGAAAACCGCCCAGATACAGAGTGAGCTAGCCCCCATTCATGGCCCAGTGGGATGCCACGAGAGAGATCTTGTTTGGGAGGAGTTTGACCCCGTTACTTCCGAGGATATGGACAGGCTACGTGGGCGACTGCGAGCCACCACATGTTTATTGGACCCGTGCCCCTCCTGGCTTGTACTGGCATCCTGGGAGGTGACACGAGGCTGGCTCCAAGAGGTTATCAACGCATCCTTGAGTGAGGGTTCCTTGCCTGCCTCCCTAAAAGAGGCTATGGTGAGGCCCCTCCTCAAGAAGCCCTCTTTGGACCCAGCTCTTTTGAACAACTACCGTCCAGTCTCCAACCTTCCCTTCTTGGCGAAGGTTGTTGAGAGTGTGGTGGCACAACAGTTTCCCCGTCACCTGGAGGAAGTTGACTATCTAGATCCGCGCCAGTCCGGCTTTCGGCCCGGGCATAGCACCGAGACGGCATTGGTCGCGTTGGTAGATGATCTCTGGAGGGCCAGAGATGGGGGATGTTCCTCCATCCTGGTCCTATTAGACCTCTCGGCGGCTTTCGATACCATCGACCATGGTATCCTATTGCATCGGCTGGGGGGGTTGGGGGTGGGAGGCACCGTTTTGCGGTGGTTCTCCTCCTACCTCTCTGGCCGATCGCAATTTGTGCGGGCAGGAGAGCAGAGGTCGACCCCGAGACCCCTCACATGCGGGGTGCCTCAGGGGTCGGTCCTCTCGCCTCTCCTGTTTAACGCATACATGAAGCCGCTGGGTGAGATCATCCGTGGTTTTGGGGTAGAGTACCACCTGTACGCTGATGACACCCAGCTGTACATATCTACCCCAGACCACCCCAACGATGCCGTAGCGGTGATGTGCCAGTGCCTGGAAGCCGTGCGGATCTGGATGGGAAGTAACGGACTTAGGCTCAACCCGACCAAGACCGAGTGGCTGTGGTTTCCGGCTGCCCGATTCAACCAGCTTTCTCCAACGCTGGCCATAGGGGGCGAACATCTTGCCCCTGTGGATGGGGCGCGCAATTTGGGTGTCCTCCTGGATACCCGGCTGTCTATGGAAGAGCAAGTGACAGCCGTGGCCAGGAGGGCGTTTTACCAGGTTCGCCTGGTTCGCCAATTGCGCCCCCTATTGGATCGGGACGCCCTTCGCACAGTCACCCATGCCCTCGTGACATCCCGACTGGACTATTGCAACTCTCTCTACATGGGGCTCCCCTTGAGGTGCACCCGGAGGCTTCAGTTAGTTCAGAATGCGGCCGCGCGAGCAATTATGGGCACCTCCAGGTTTGCCCATGTAACACCGCTCCTGCGCGAGCTGCACTGGCTACCTGTCGTCTTCCGGGTGCGCTTCAAGGTGTTAGTTATCATCTTCAAAGCGCTCCATGGCTCGGGACCTAGCTATCTGCGAGATCGGATCCTGCCCCACACATCCTCACGACCGATTCGCTCCCACAGAGAGGGGCTTCTCCGGGTGCCGTCCACTAGACTTTGTCAGCGGGCGACGCCCAGGGGAAGGGCGCTCTCTGTGGCGGGCCCGGCCCTCTGGAACGACCTTCCCCCTGATATTAGAACGACCACCGACCTCCGCTCCTTCCGGGTAAAATTGAAGACCCATCTCTTTCGACTGGCCGGCCTTGAATAGTTCTCTCTGTCTTTTAATTACAAATTTTAATGGGTTTTAATTATATATTTTTAGCATGGGTAGATTTATTTAATTTTATTTTAAGTAATGTTTGTATTTTGTATATTGTTTTTAATTATGCCTGTGCACCGCCCCGGGTCCCTGTGGGGAGAGGGTGCGGTTAATAAATCTTAATTTGAATTTGAATTTTTTGAAATAGTTTCTAAACACGCAAAAATTTATGATGCAAGGAAAGAGATAAGATGGTATGGAAACAGTAACTTATCCTCCGACTGATGTTCAGCAGGTATTCATTACTTTTATCTTCTATTTTGGTCTTTATTTTATAATATATTCCTGGTGTCTCTAATGCCACTAGGTATCCATTCCCAAACGGAAGGATATAGTGGCAATAAGCAAGTCTACAGTACACTCTTTTATTACACCGTGTTTCCTGTTCAGTTAAATGCCTTTGCCCATCGTCCCTCACTGATTCTTATGTCTGAACTTTCGGTCAGGAAACCTACAAAGCAATATCATCTTCTCATCTTTTCAGCATCAATCCAATCATTCATATCCTGGGAGAATAGGGCATCTGGTTCTAGTAGTTAAGACCAAAGAGCCTATTGCCACTCTAAGCCAGTACTAGAGAGGAATGAATGTTGTCAGGTACCCATTGGCCAGTCTCCCTGCCTTTTTATTGTCCCTTAGCTTAGCTCTATTATAAGGCATGCCAGCAACTAAAACTGAGACACTGCAGGGAGTTGACTTACAACAGTTTATTTAGTCTTTGAAGTTATGGCACTGAAAAAAGTGACTTTGCATTCAAATGCTTGAAAACCAACTCATAACAGTTGCAAGGTCCCAGAGTCAGGTGTTCACTTTTTGCAACCTTCTAACAAGCAAAGTCAAAGCAGATTCATTTAACAGCCATGTTACTAATAACAGGTTGTATCTTAACAGAACACCCCCCCCCCCCAAGGGATGTTAGGAGTGTCTTACCCCCATAGTATTTGTTTCCAGAGAGTAAGTCATCTGTGTACCAAGTTTGGTTGAAATTGGTCAAGGCATTCCAGAGTTATGCTGGAACACACACACACACACACACACAGAGATGAGAGATAGATAGATAGATAGATAGATAGATAGATAGATAGATAGATAGATAGATAGATAGATAGATAGATAGATAGATAGATAGATAGATAGATAGATAGATAGATAGATAGATAGATAGATAGATAGATAGGTAGATAGATAGGTAGATAGATAGATAGATAAAGGCAGCAAACATACATAGCACTCCATCCTGTTTTCCCAGCAACCACCCTATAATGTGGGTTAGGCTGAGAGAAAGTGATTGACCCAAATTCACTCAGCTAGCTTTTATACCTCCATCAAACTCATGGTCTCCAGATTTCTATCCTGGTGCCTTAAGCACAGTTATCCCAGCCTTCACCCAAGAAATTCAGAATAGACCATTCTTCTTCCTACTATTTTATCTAACAATCATATGAGGTCAGCTACTCCTGTGAGAGAATGTAGTTAAGAGTTTTTTTCCTCTCACTGAACCTCCTGGATCCATGACGATTTGAAATAAATCTCCTCTGACACTCTGCCGCATGCAGCAACATGATGCCTTACAATCAGCATAACTTACATTTTTTTTAAAAATCAAGTATCATTTAGATGTGGACACACAGCAGTCCTCCTCCTCTGCTGTCTCTTTGGAGGAATCAAAATGAAATGTATTTGATTTTTAAAAGACAAAAATGTAGCTTCACAGCACACTATCACTGCAGTGTGGCAAATACAGAGACATTGTTCCTGCCGCTGCTTCCACCTTCCATGCTCTCTGTCGGAATGAGGCATCAAATATTTATGCTCACTTCTGTTAGCCCAAAAGTGGCCTCACTGCATTTTTCCCTGGAGTAGAACTGCATTGTAAAAAAAAAAAGAGTTGATCTGTACATTTAGAAATTTGGGAACCATTTGTGATCTAAATCCAGCAATAAAGAACCAGGGTAGTAAGATGAGAAGCAAGGTAGAGGCAGCAAAATAGGTTTAGCAGGGTATCTGGAAAAAAACAGTTGGAAATATAATTTGTCCAGGGAATGGGGGTGCATTATCTTTTAGCAATAAATACTGCAAATATGACAGAATGGGTTTAAAAAAAAAAAGGAAAGAGCTCTATAAAGAGGCTTGAGAACCTGACAAGAACGTCATAATCCAGGAATGCTGTATTAATTTTTGCATTAGTATACTAGTAATTCTACAAAGTAGGGTAAAATCTGAGTGTCATCAGTCTTTACAAGTCTTGCACAAGCACACAACCTTTGCAAGTATAGAGAGCTAGTCTCGAGCTATTTCAGCTGTGATGGTGCATGCACACCTATACACTGTTGATCTTATTGTTTGGGGAATAGCTGTTGATAACGTAATTTGAAAGAAAGATACTCTCCAATCTTCTTTAAATTGCTGCATTATATTCACATTTTTTAGTCACAGCAACACACAAATCAGCAGCATCTTCAAGAATCTGCCACTTTTCTTAAAATGCACAGCACACAGAGAAAAGAGGCAGGTCTTGATCACAATGCAGCATTTTCCATCCTGCCTTCCTGCAGACATCCCTGAAAATACTGTGTGTTCATGGTTTTTGACTATCACTCAAGGGCTGGAATTTACGAAGATGAATCGTAACTATTTTGTATGGGAGGGGGGAAACTGTTTCACAATGAATCAGATCATTCATCCGTTTAGGCCAATATTGTCTCCTCTGACTGGCTGCATGTCTCCAGGGTCCCAGTCAGGATCAATTCTTGTCTTTAATCTAAATTATTTTAATTAAGACGCTCCCTTCATTGAGAGAATGGCAACCTTCCCAAAGTCTATGCTCCTCAGATTTGCTGAATCGCAATTCCCATCCTTCCTGTCTTTTCTGACCTAGGCTTCCCGAAAGCACGAAGCAAACTCCTTGTCCAACAAAAAACCCTTTTATTAATTTCCTGTGAATTCTGCTCATCCACATCCAACAGTCTTTCAAGGGAGGATTTACAGTCAGACCTTATCTGGCTTGAGAGCTGCCAGGCCGATACCTGAAAAACTTGGCAAGGAGTCTCGGAGAGAGTCAAACTCCACTCCCCTTTCACTTCTCTTATTTCCTTTCGGAGGGGCCATTCATTGTCCACCTGTGGCCTTACTCCCAAGTCGACCCCTGTTCTTTAGCTATTCCCTTCGTCTGGCAACTCTGGGGAAAGGCTCCAGCTGTTTGTCTGCCTCACTGACTCTGAAGGCAGCTGATAACTGGCATATGGTTCTGGTCCCCTCTCTGCCTCCGACACAGAGCCTTCATCAGAGCCTTTCCGAAACTGGCCCCCAACCTCCTCAATGTCTGAATGTGCTGCCAACTCTGCTGGTTGGTGGCAGGCCACAACACTGTCATGACAATGGCCACGCCAGCCATTAGTGAGAGAATAGTAGTCCTACACTTTTAGAGAGTATCAGATCGGGAAAGCATGGTATTTAGGACAGAGCTTGTTATAGTGAGATCTCTGGAAACACATGAATTCATGTGTTTATTTCATTTATTATCATTAATAAATTCATTTTGTGAGCATATTGTGAGCAAAGGCAACAACAAGATACTTTACCAAGAATACTTCCAAGAAACTTATTTTAATTTTGGAATGACCACTGCCATTGGTGTCCACTGGAGAACAAATGAATAACACATGTATGACGACTGTTACACAAAGGAAGTAGTTGTATCAGATGTCATGCTAGCATGAAAAGCCCATGCCATAAGGTCAAGTCACAGAGTTTGACATTTTGATATCATCATAGCTTGTTTTAGATGCAATTGATTTTTGATATGATCTATGTTTGCACACCATTTTTATTTATTTAAATTCTAATTTTCTGAGTGGAAACTCACAAAAGGTGTAAGTTATCTGAAAGCATCCACACTGCATTCAAAACATTGCTGACCTGAAGTAATTTAGGTCCAACACATCTGAGAGACCTGCGAGGAAATTCCTTCTGGACTGTTGAATGAAATTAAATGATTATAATGAATGACAGAAGAGAAATGAATATCTTTGCAACAATCATCAACAACCATAGTTCATTCTTTATAAAAGTAGAAAACTCTATAAAGGTTCAGATGACCTCGAATCAGTTCTATTTTCTCTCTTCTTTATGTTCTGAATTAGAACAAGATGGCAGGGTACTTTCTTCATAGGCTTCTCCAACCTTAAGCCAAGATTCTGAAATGGAGTATGTTCTTAATACATCCAAATAAAGTAAAAAGTCTTGTAGGCAAGTAGGTATCAGCAACTGGCGGATGTGCTGGTCTGATCGCAAACAAACACTTGTTAAAAGTGAGCGAATCTCCAGGCGGCACAGATGAGACAAAGATGGGATATGATCTGTCACAAGAAAGAAACATGCATTGATCAGGAGCAAAACAACTGAGTATTTCATAAACCTTCTGCTTCAGTGCTAAAGAGCTGTAGAGAGGCCAATACCTTTCTCAAGAATTACACTAGGCTTCTGAGGGGCAAGTATGTCCCAGGCTATACACTACAGAGTAAGAGTCCAGAGCAAAATTGGTTTTTATTTCATCTAATTCCAACTTATATATAGCAAATAATTATTGACAAGTTATGTAATGTAATAATTCTATTTTTCTGTCACATTAAAAAGTATCACTGTTACCATTTGATAACAATTTTTGGTGTTCTGAATGACACAGCCAGGACTTTGGGGAACTGCTGGTTTCACTTCTGTAGTTTACAAAGAGAATAACAAGATAAGGGGCCTCATACAAAACTTCTAGTCTTGAATTGATGTATTCCTTCATGAATTGAAGGACTTACTCTTAGTCTCAGGCATGCTTTGACTTTGTCTCTCGGGGGTACAAACAGTCTTCGGGACTGGTACCTGGATTTCCTACTGTTTTACAATAAAAATTTGTATATTTATATTTCCTCTTTGATAATGATAGGAAAAAGGGGGTTATTAATTATTTACCGAATGGGAAATCCTTGACATTCTCATGCCTAATCTTCAAAGAAAGCTACATTCTGGACTAAAACAATAATAATAAACAGTGTTTTAAAATTAAATGAAATAAGATCAAAGGACAGCAAAGGACAAAGCAGGGCAGATTTAAATCAGGACCTGAAATAAGGATAAGCAATAGACCTAAGTGTTGAGACAGCAACTTTTCTTTTTTCCTTCTTTTTCAATCAGATTTTCTGATTTATTTCTCTATTTTGTATATATACTATATGTGGGTGTGGCCTGTGTGCAGATGGGTGGGTGGGTGGGTGGGTGGGTGGGTGGGTGGGTAGATGGGTGGAACGGAGGGATATATTTAGATGTGTAAAACTTACATGTACGTTTTTTTTTTAAATATGGAAGAAAACAGAACTGAAACTTCAGACACCAGGCTCAAATATGAGTTGAAAGAAGCCAATAGGGAGGGATTTGATGACTCACTTCAAATGACACATAGGAAAAGAGATTCACATAGGAAAGAGATTCACATAGGAATCTGAAGAGATTCACATAGGAATCTGAAGAGATTCACATAGGAATCTGAAGAGATTCACATAGGAATCTGAAGAGATTCACATAGGAAAAGGCTATTATCCACTGTCCCAGAGTGTAGGATACAATAATAATAATAATATTTAATTTATAGACCGCTTCCTCTCCCCAAAGGGACTCGGAGCGGTGCACAGGGAAATTAAAAAATACAGACATAAAATACATATAGATAGATAAAATAGAAAATTAAACAATTTATCCCTGCGCTAAAAACCCACAATACTAAAAAGCTAAACCCCTTAAAAACCCAATTAATAAACGGAAGACTAACCTAGGCCGGCCAAGCAGAAAAAGTGTGTTTTCAGTTTTTGACGGAAGGAGCGGAGGTCCGTAGTTGTTCTAATTTTGGGATTTCTAATAAATGGATTTAACTGAAAGGAAGGTTCTTTTTAAATGTTAAGAGAATTGTGAAGCTAATAATATTCTGACGACTGGGACCAATTACTGAAAGAGGTGGTAAACTCTGGTTCACTGTATATGTTTCAAGTAGGAGCTGGATAGACATGTAATATGAATGCTTTAATGTAGATTCTTGCACCGATCGAAGGACTGGATGGCCCCAAAAGCTTCTTCCAATTTTATCATGAGGATCGGAAAATATTTTCACTGAAAGAAGCTTTGGAAAATATTTACATTGGTTGGAAGGAAAGGGAAAAGGAAAGAACAGAAAAGGCTGCTTTAGCTAACATTCTCAAATAAACAGGCTCATGTTGAAAAAACAACTTATTTCCAACAGTTTTGGTTACAAAAAAAAACAATAAAGAAGGCAGGAATCTTTATGGGTTGATCAAAAATATTTTGGCCTTCAAACAAGTACATTTGTTAAGACTTTTCTTCTGTTTATACAGAAACTGTGGGAATGCTGATTAAGAAGCTACTTTGCAGAGCTGGAAGTTACATACCCCAAAGACACAACTTTACACATAGACTTTACCACAATTGAGTCCAGGATTTAAGCCATAAGCCATTGTCATTCCTAAGTGAGATGCCCACATGATCACTATACTCAAAAATCACAGTCCTGACTCTCCTTGTTGGGGTGATTAAGTGATCCTGTGGGTCATTAAGCAGAGAAAAAGACTTACCTGCCAAAGGGGAAAGTGGGAATCAGGCAGTTCCCCTCTGTGAGCAGAAGGAAACTATAGCACTGGGCTGGAGAACTCCCTTCTAAAATCCAAGCAGGATTTTGGCATGAAGTGTTTGCAATATGGTACATTTGGAGCCAGCCCCCAGAAATGAGGGAATCCTCTCATTTCTGGAGGAAGCTGGATGCAAATGGTTTATGCTTTAAATGCCCTTTGCAAAATCCTGCTTGTTTCAACTTATGTATTTATTTATTTTATTTAGTTTGTCAAACATATAAAAGATAATTGGTATAACAGGCCCAGGAAACCATTGGTTGCCCTCTGACACCACTGGATGACATTGCCAGATCTCGCTGCTTTAGCAGAATAAGGAAGATACTCAGAGATGAGTCACACCCTGGTCAGTGTCTCTTTGCACTTCTACCATCGAGTAGAAGACATCAAAGTATAGCCAGCCAAACAAATAGGTTTAAAGATAGCTTCTATCCTTGGGTTGTCAGACTTTTAAATACAACCACAATCACTCCATGCACATGCTAGGTATTTTCTTTTTCTTTCTTTTTTTGTTTCTGCTATAATTTTGCACCAGTGAGGTTAAAACAAATTTCATTGTATTTAAGTACAATGACAATAAAGATTATACTTATAAGTATAAACATAAATATGGACACAGTAAATGAGTACAAATAGAGAGCATAGGACAGGGATGGTAGGCACACTGGTGCGCTTATGCACACCCTCTACATACCTCTTAGGAATGGGGCGAGGTCAACAATAGACAGTCTTAGGTTGAAATTATACGGGTTTGGGGAAGTAATAACAGAGTCAGGTAGTGCATTCCAGGCATTGACCACTCTGTTGCTGAAGTCGTATTTTCTGCAATTGAGTTTGGGACAGTTTACTTTGCGTTTGTATCTATTGTTTGCTTGTGGATGGATGATTTTGTGTACTATGCTTAGTCAGACTGTAGGTGACATAGTTCTAGGTTTTTCAAGCCCAAAATTTGAAGCCTGGTGACATAGGGTATTCTGTTGTGAGTAGAGGAGTACTCTTCTTGTGAAATACCTCTGGAGTCTCTCAATTATATTAATATCCAATATACAAATGGTTAAGCGCCCCCCCCCTCCCAAAAGCACACACTAACCAATTCAAATTGAAAAATTTGCATAGGAAGCAGAAACTTGGATGGAGTTCACAGCAGGCTGAGGTGGGCTGAAGATATAACATAATTCATTCTTCCCTCTCCACCCCCAAATGACAGCTAACTTGTCTTTGTGCTGGGGTCCAGAGACAAACCATCTCAGATTTCCCATTCCTAAATATAGGGAAAAACTTGGCTTACTTTAATTCTAGGAGCAGAATTAAAAAGAAAACTCCAAAAACTGTACACTAAGCCTAGAAAAACAGTTCCTTCCGTGTACTCTATAACTTGAGATTTAACCTACTGGAATCCCAGTTAGCGGGAAGAACAAAAGTGAAGCAGGAGAATAGATGCCTCACATAATGTTCATTCGGGAAAACAATGGTTTAAAAACCTTCTGGAAACCCAGGGATGGAGCACCCACAACTTCTGAAAGAAGCTATTCAGATTAATTGTTTTAATCATCAGGAAATGGTGGCAGTAGGAAATGTTATCAAACTGTTATCTCAAACTTTAAGGTGAGGGCTGGGATAAAAATCCTACCTTCTGGTTTCGATACCTACCCACCCGTCTACCATCAGCTGTGTATTCTACACAGGTACATACACAAACATATTTTGTGTATCTGTCTCTCTATGTATACATGTACACATACACATAAACACACACAACACATGCACACTTTCAGAACAAAAGGGAAATCTTCAGACAGGCTGCAGCTGGAATTCACTTTACTGAAAACATGAGGAAGAAGAACACAGTGCACAGGCGCTTTAAATGGTGATTATACATAGATATGCATACACTTTTCCTTTGCGTGATCATCTTAAAACCAAGGTTCATGTGTGTATATGTTGTTGTTGTTATTAGTTGCTAAGTCATGTCCGACTCATTGCGACCCCCTGGACAATGTTCCTCCAGGCCTTCCTGTCCTCTACCATCCTCTGGACACCATTTAAGTTCACACCTACTGTTTCAGTAACTCCATCCAGCCACTTCATTCTCTGGCATCCCGTTCTTCTTTTGCACTCAATCTTTCCCAGCATTAGGCTCGTCTCCAGTGAATCCTTCCTTCTCATTAGGTGGCCAAAGTATTTGAGTTCCATCTTCAGGATCTGGCTTTCTAAAGAGCAGTCTGGGTTGATCTCCTCTAGGACTGACCGGTTTGATCGTCTTGCAGTCCAAGGGACTCGCAGGAGTTTATGTGTATATACCAGGGATGTCCAAACTTGGGAACTTTAAGACTTGTGGACTTCAACTCCCAGTATAGCTGGCTGGGGAATTCTGGGAGTTGAAGTCCACAAGTCTTAAAGTTCCCAAGTTTGGACATCCCTGGTATATACAGTGAGTTATATTGGTGGCAGTTAACTGAGACCCATTTCAGAATGTTACCCATGAAAGAGACATAAATTGGTCAAGATCATATATTTGGTTCCTTTTACTGAGATTCCTCTGCATTGTATCTGAAGGCTATATGCTCTAAAATGGTGCTCGGGAGGGTTATTACTTTTTAGCTCCAAAATTAACTGGCTGGGAATAGTTAACTGTGAGTGTTCACTTTGCAAATTAGCATATTATTGGGGCTATTTAAAATAAGGAAAGTGATAGCAAAAGTGAGCAGGAAAAGTAAGAATAGTAGAAAACAAGGGTGATGATTTGACAAAAAATGTGGTGATGAATCCCCCTGGATGAAGTAGGGAGAAATTCAGGTTGGAACTGAAAGAAATAAAAATAAATGTAATAGCAATACTCAATTTCAGGTGTGCCTATTTATTGCTAAAGGTGCTAGTTTTATGGGTTCACATATGCTCAAATATTTGTTCTCATTAATTTCCTCTTATGTTCTTCTATAAAGGCTTACCTTTGGATCTCTTAGAACATAATTTAATAAGCACTCTGCAGGATCAAACCAAAAAGCTATCTACTTCAGCATCTTATTTCCCACAGGGGCTAACTAGAGGACTCTAAAAAGTACATGAGTAAAATATTCTGGGTTACTCTTATCTTTCCACAAGTAATATTCAGAGGTATACTTGGACATGGAAAATTTGCATTTCAGGTAGCTAACAACCATTTATAAACTATTAATGGCTTGGGAAAATATTGGTGGCAAATAAATTTAATAATAATAACAACTATTAACGTTCTCTAAATCTGTATTTGTTTAAGGCAATCATATTTGCAACAGCAAATGCAGATTAATTCTATTTTGTGCAGAATCTAACAACAATTGAATAACAATTGCCAAGAATTTCCCAGGCAATATTTAGATGACAACAGGTAGAGGACACTAGGTTAGCAGATATATCAAGCCAGTTCTTGTTGTATACCACAGCAGCAGTTTTATGTTTTCAAGGCACCACAAAATGTTCAAAATGCTTCTATGTAGCCCCCAGAAATCTTCAAAGGTATTATCAAATTCCAATGTTTAATGTGACATAAGGCAATTAATAAACGAATGACTAGAGACTAATATTGTATTTAATTCAAATAGCATAAAATATATTTTATCATACTTCCATTTAATTCTTGAAGTCAATGTATTTTGGAATGCAACCATGTGCGTGTTCACCGAAAAAGCTATGCATCCTAATATTTAAAAAGAAAATATTAGAATGAAGTCAATTCAGACCATACTAACAAGCGTAAGTTTGAATTTTTATAAGAAATTTTTAAGCAGAAAAAAATAAGAAAAAAAATCTAGTTGGCAAGTTGATAGAGACCATAAAGTGAGATTAATTAAAGCACCATTCAGGCAGAACTCTCTCCATGCGTTTGCCGGATTTGAACACAAAAGAAAAGAGACATTTTCTGATCAGAGGCTTTCCTAACCTTTCCATTATTAAAAGATGGTATTTCGGTCTCCAGGGTATCTAGTTAGCAACTGATGATTGCAGACTATATCTGCACTATTCTCCCTGCCTGGCAGGCAGTCTGCAGCTTCACTGTTGCCTGCAGTAATTGGATGACCTTTATTTCCAGAGCAGGATTAAGCAGAGCCACAGGATCATTTATTAAAAACACAACAGCGCACTGGTTTCAGAAGTCTAATTTGAAAAAAGAAAAAAAAAGCCAAGTTACACAGATGCCTCTACTACTTCAACACTAGCACCTACTGTTTAGGAAGCCTTCTAGCCACTCAACATATGGCCCGGAATAATCTAGATATTCCCAAGCTCTCTCTACTTAAAACTAGAAAATCCAGGCTCCTTCAACTTTCAAAACATTTGCTTCATCAGTAATAATAAATTGTGTGTTCATGGCACATTAAGCTGACCCCTATGCATCTGTTTTATCTTTTGTGTAACTTTTTAACCCATAAAAGTACCGAGATGCTGCTATGGATGCCTCACTGTAACCGGGTGTGTTCGTGGGAGAAACGTGTGAAGAATGCTAAGAATCAATCTCAAGAGTGCGTTTTCCCAGCAGCATCACTCAAAGCCTGACGGTCATCCCAGTTGCTCAGCTAAAGCAAGCCGGCACCTATATCAGGCAGCAGCAATATTGGAAAATTGTGGAAGAGGAGGATCACTTAAGTATCATAACAAGGCATCATTTCATACCATGCTAAGAAAAGCAATGGTAAATCTCTCCTATATATTATCAAAATACCACAAAGGCAGACAATATAAAGTGATTGACAATATTTACTATCAGATGATCGGCCCCTTAGGTCAAATTGCAGCCAATATACTACTGAAGAAGAAGTAAGGATTTTTCAGAATATTAATAGTGTTTATGTTGTGGCTACATTAAATCCTTTGAAGGGTTTAGTAGCTGGTGCTGTCATGAGGGAGGTGGGATGCAGAGCTGCATGAATTACAGTGAGAACTTGAAATGTAAGAAGCAGGAATGTTTCTAGGCCTAGGAAACAGAATGATAGAAACTGAAAAAAGTTGAAGTCTTGACAAGAAAGACAAGGAGGATTGTTACAATCGCATTTCTAGATCTTGAAAATGGAAACAAAAAGGCCAATAAAGTAAATTATTTCGGGATAAGTGAGAAAGTAAAACACTATCTAAAAGAAGTCATAATGTACTTTAATGATTGACATCTATTACATCAAGCTGTAGTATAAAAATGGGAAGCTCACCACTATTCAATATCTTCATACAAAACCTAAATAAATCAAAGCCATAGTCCATAGCAAAGCAGGTCAGAAGATAAGTTGGATATTCTTTCCTTATTTATTCAGGCGTAGGCTTAATATATATTGAGAGAGCATGGATTAGAAGAACATGGGCATGATTTTGAAATTGGAGGAAGAAATCTCAGTAGCCTGAACTATGCTGATGATACTACTCTAATACATATTCCAATAAATAAAGGACTGAAATGAAACAAAATAACAAAAGTCAAGGCGCACTGGAAAAATTGAGACTTAAATCTAAAACAAAAAAAACAAACTAATACAATAAGCACAGCAACCAACCTTAAAATTGACAATGAAGACATTATACAGGCAAATAGTCGGTTTTATAGAATCAATTATCAACAGTTAAGGAACCAGCTGTAAGAAATACACTTGGTGAGAAGCAGTAAAGGCCTTGAAAAAGTTTTAAGAGGCCATAACAAAGATCAGAACTATACAGGCAGTGGTTTTTCCTGTGACCATCTTTGGATGCAAAAGTTGGACTTCAAAGAAGCAGGACAAAAAGTATTGACAGTGTTGAATGTTTGTGTTGGAAAAGACTCCTAAGAATGCGTTGGATAGTTAGGATAATAAATAGATCATAGAACCAATGAATCCAGACTTTTTACTTGGACCACAAAATTATCATTCAAATTATCCTATTTTGAACACATTATGTGCAGTGTTTAAAATAGAATAATTAATACTTTATTTGTATTTATATTTAAATCAACATTATTATGTTGGCCTGGCATAGATTAAGGGTATAATTTTAAAGTTAATATTTTAATTGGTCTTAACTATTTTAGCACAGGTTTTACTATTTAATTCCATTTTATATTATATGTATGTGTTGTGGTTTTTACTTTTCTGTGCACCACCCTGAGTCCTACCACGGAGAATAGGGCGGTATATAAATTTAATAAAAAATTTAAAAAATTTAAAAAATGCTCTCTGAGAGCATGTATATCAAGGCTACAATCCCTTGCATTATTGACCAACAAACTATTTGTTATTTAGACATTAATAAACAGGCCATACAAAAATAAGCTGGCTCATTCTTTGCTTACCAAAATAACTGCAGGGCTTCCACATAGAAGTGGCCTTGTGGCTGGAAAGAACCTGCTCCACATTCCAGGGAAGCCTCTTCCAATTAGTAAACTCCAGCAGGAAGTTCAGAGCATCATTGCTTACAGAGAAAATCCTAGAAGTGAATAAAAATAAATTACTATAAAAACGCGTGTATCATATTGAATAGTGTCAGCTTCTGGTAAAAGAGTTCGAGAGTTCAAATTCCTAATCAGCCATGTAACCAACTTAGTGATTTAAGGCCAATTATTGCCTTTCAGATAAACATATAATATTCTCAGTTCACAAAAAAATATAAAGATGAGTAGTAGCAAATTTTAGAGGATATTAAGTGATGTACTCCCTTAAATACAAAACTTTATTTGTATTTAAAAATATGCCATATCAAATATATGTTATTAGAATTCTATTCTACTAGTACTCTGTTCATTTGAATAAAGTGAATTTAATACCGGTCTCTTGTAATCTGAGAAGATCTTCACTACAGAATGCTTGCATTCTGGATATTAATCAGGGTGGATTTGATTTAAATCAACTCAATTTAAATCATAATTTTTAAAGAGCAACTGTCATCTCTGTCCCGCAGTGGTTCCTCCTCTGACCCGGTGTTGACTCATTGACAGTCCCATTCACTCTAATGGGATGGCCGGTGATGCAGCAGTGACACAAGGTGAGGGACGTGGCAGGCAGCAGTTGAGTAGACACCCACTAACAGCCACTGACTTGATGGATCTGAAATTACAGGTGCTCTTTAATATTATATTTATAAGCTGCTTAGAAGGATTCACTTTCATTTTTACTGCTTGCCCTGCCTCCTCACACTTAGAGTCTGGTGGTACAGATGAATTTCTCTCCAAACAATCACACAGATTATAGCGTACATAGGGATATATTGGGATACAATGGGATAAAGGAATATTCCTGAACTTTGTTTTATGATTTATCTCATGGTTACTGTGAAATTGTGTGAATGCATCAAAGCAGGGCATGTTATCTCAGCTTGCAGAGCTTGAATTCATTGGATGAGTTTACAAAAAAATGTAAATATTGCAGAATATACAGCCTCATACTACATAACTAAGCTCCATTTCATGCTGAATAAACTAAATTATTATTGTATCTTAAATAGAAAATTATCTTTAGATATATTTTTACTACAAAAGCATTTTATTAAAATAAATCTGTTTGGGGGGGGGGTGTTAATCATTGATTTTTATCCACCCTGATACTAATACATAACAAACATACACATACTCTACCTACAGAGTATGTAGTAAATTATTTAAACTGGAATTATTTGTCAACTGGAAATCCTAACTTTGTTCAACTACTGTAATCAATCAGTTTCATTCTCTCACACATGCAGTGAAGAGTATCCACAAAGGATCAAAGCAGTTGACAGAATCATACCGAGGCCGTATTTCTTGTAACCTTTGATGATATTTGGCTTCAGAACATAAGGCTCTTTTTATTAGTTTAAAATGGCTGTAAATCTAATGTATTCTGCAACAAGATGACTTTTGCCCTTTAAAAGCAAAGAGAAGATATTTGGTCCTTTCTACATGGGAAGGAGTAGTGCATACGTTTCATTTTTTGTATTTGTTCAAAGTTTTAGGAATGCAGCATAAAGCAATTTTCTCTTTCACTGAAAAAAAAATCAGACCACCTGCTTTCACTGAGAAATCAACAGAGTTTGAATTTGACATAGAACACAGAACTGAGAAGCACCAGCACAATAGTCTTCAAATTCACTTCCAACCTCATTGTCTTCCAAAAATTCACTTTTGTTCCAAACTTCCTCTTGTTCTAAGATCTGATGTTCTAAAGTATAGATGTAATAATGGTATTAGAGAGTTGAGCAACATCATATGCTTCTTCCCTAAAGCCCCTTACAACTTTTCACTACTCCCATTAGAACATTTAATCATGGTGCAGCTTAACATAATAATCATGGCTAAATGATATCCCGAGTTTGCTCTTCATTAGGCCTAAGGCACAAATAATTTCCTTTAATGTCATAATTATCATTAACATTCAACAAATGCTATTTGCCCTAACTCACATATTTTCTCTGTAGTACTCCCCATTTTCAGCATTAACTATGGTGTTGTGTTAGATCGGCACTCATATTAATGCAAAACCTGATTATCAGAGCTTGACACTGAAAGCTGAAACTGGTTCACAGAATTAACTTCTCTATCAACCTGGCTTATTCCACTGGGGAAAACATACAATTTGCAAGTTCACGTCCAACAGCTTTAACCATAATTATTTACTTAGGTCATAGAGTTTCCATTCTGTAGTTCTAAATCTTAGCTCAGGCTCTGAATTCTAAGTATTAGCAGTCAGGCGGCAGAATCCCAGAAAGAGGAAATAGACTGATATAGGATTTAAGAGAAAAGCCAGTATTACTTTCATACCATTTGAAGGATATGCCAAGATATGCCAAGCTACTTATTTGATAAATGTATATAGCCACCTTTCCCACAAAAATGACAGATGGCAGATAAACCAATAAATGCAAAGGAGCATTCTGTTAATTTGCTGCAGTTACAACAGTAATATTGCTATGCAACAAGCCCAGATAATAGCATGAGACTACCTCCTGGACTCCTAGGATGCAATCACACGTACATAATTCAATTTCCAACTTCATCTTTTGTTGTTCTATTCCAGTTAGCTTTTTAACTACCTACATTAAATTTCTCTCTTAATTGTGCCTAGAAAATCCAAACTAAATCCCTCTACA
This sequence comes from Rhabdophis nuchalis, assembly GCA_039707465.1. Classification (NCBI taxonomy): domain Eukaryota; kingdom Metazoa; phylum Chordata; class Lepidosauria; order Squamata; family Natricidae; genus Rhabdophis; species Rhabdophis nuchalis. Next base: position 365,977,747 of record CM077643.1, read on the forward strand.
GTTAATTATTCTGTTGGTTTCATCCTAAACTGCATTAATGTCTTGATACGATAACCAACTGTTCAATTGCTTTCCTATCCGAATTCAAGACACTCACAATGGCATATAAGTAATATTGGACACTACAACCATATAGTGTCGAGACATGCTGTCTGCTTCAGACATGCTGAACATATCAAAAAGATTTCACGCTTGTAGCCCAATCCTACTCTGCCAGATATTGAACAAGGCTCTGAATAATGTATTCAGGACATTGCATAATAATAGGCATCCATCTGAAGTGACTACTACACACATATGAATATACACTTGTAAAATATCCTTCATGGACACACAAACACAAGCTGATAAGATCTATATTTCCATGTCACAGAAGCTTCATGCATGTATGTCCAAACATATGCAACATTCCAGACATAATGAGACTGAGGACATTCCAGTATATGAGACAGAAGAGGCCAAAACTTACTATCAGAATTTATTGATCTGTAAGAGATTATGGATTTCTGACAAATAACTTTTAAACACAGTAATAACAAAATTACACATCTCTTTTATTTTTTGCTATATGAATGGATAAAAGAAGTCTGGTAGTTGTCAGCATTCTAACTTTAGGAAGGGCTTGGCAGCCAGTACAGTTCTGGTATCAACTCCAAATTAAGGCCTCAACATTCCATAATCCTAAATAAATTTGTTTCTGTAATTTGTTTTATTGGTGAATTCCTATTTGAAAGGGGATTTGAAATTTGAAATGCTACCTGAACTATCCACTTATATTCAAGATAGCATTTCCACACAATAATACTGAGTAACAAAAGCAATTCCTATGATATAAAATGTATGGATGCATGAATAAACAGCTTTTTTGTATATCTGTATGCCTACAAAGAGATGTATGTGTGTATGTGGTGAGCTGGAACCAGCTTGCTGAGTCAATTGACACGTTTTCATAAATTTGTGAGCAGGTTCACAGCAGAGGTGAGCCTCAACACGTAGTACATTACTCAGCTGTTCCACAGCTAACAGTAGTAGCAATGGAGCCAGCAGAGCTGTTTCTTAAAACATTTAGCAGCATACCAGTACACATACACATACAGTATACTTATATGCCTATATTGCCTTCCTTACCAATCATGAAAGAGAAGATTCACAGGATTAAACCCAGCTAGCAAGAGTGAGGGCAGCCATTCTCTGTAGTCATGTCCTGCACTGACCGCATACTTTGAAAATTCTGCCAGATGCTGCTGACATGGGAGCTTGCAATCCTTCCTCAAGAAATGCCGAAATAGACCGTATCTTCTATGTAGCAGGCAGAGGCCTAAATCTATTTCAAGAATTTTGATTCCGTATTTCAGAAGAATGAGAATTATTTCACTTCTGCAAGAAATGTACAAGACATATACATGTTACACCTAGCAAGCCACTCAGAGTTGCCTTGTGGTGAGATGGGCAGCAAATAAATTTAATAATAACCCAGTGAGACACTACCTTGACGTAATTGTGGGGCTTGTGTGCTCTGAGGAAGATGAGAACTATGCCAGAGGTTCAACCATACTGGGCAGGTCCCATCAGGAGTCCGACATACAGTGTTTTCTCCTTAAAAAATATGGTGAAACATAAATTACAGAAATCCATATTGGCTCAGTTGTCACCCGGTTTAACCAGGATGACACCAGAAGTTGGGAGTTCCTGGACATCTAGTGAAAAATGGACTACCAACCGGGATCAAGTGTTTCAGAATTATTGGAAGAAAAGGTGTTTACCCATCACAAATATACAGTGATTGAAAACAAAGAATGCAGATATTCTTACAGATTGTTACAGATCAAATCCAACAAGAGGATATTTGAAATGGACCAGTTCTGGAAAGAACAACGGCCAGAATAAGAAAAAACAGAAGTGTGGATTAACAGGTGAACGGTGCAATTTCATTACAATTGCAACACCACTTGAATATCATCGACATTGGCAAATTCACCATCAAGTCAATTTCCAAAGGCAGCTTTACTCAGAGCATCTCTCGTCCTGTCACAATATGTGTATTTGTGCATAGAAAAACCAAACTAAATCCCTCTGCAGTTAATTAGTCTGTTGATCTCATTTTAAGCTGTACATCTTCCTGCATTAATGTCTTGATATGATAACCAACTGTTCAATTGCTTTCCTACGCCAATTCAAGATGCTCACAATGGGATATAAAGTAATACTGAACACCATAACCATGTATTAAAATTCAGTGATTGTAGTCTGCTTCAGACATGCTGAACAAACATATAAAAAGTGGTGTGACAATAAATATCCACATCTGCCTATCCATTGGAAAGGACTCAACAGGTAGTCAAAAATGCCCAATCCAGTCTGAACATCTGGCTGACTGTGCAACAAATTATCATATTAAAAAATGGTAACACAGTATTTATTCAAACAAATTTTCCAGAAATTAACCTGTAACCTACCAGTTAGTTAATTTGCTAGATAGCTGATTAATTCCTACTTATTAAATAGCACTAGGTCAATGGCTGGACCGCTCTACACCATCCATGAAATTAATTGATCTCTTTGAATACAAATGTCAGTCCAGCAGAATATTTCAACGACCGATCCACAGAGGTCGCCAAACATGAACTGAGGGGTGAGTTTCTATCGGCAACAATCTTTCCAACACAGATCCCTCTAAAAAGCTCTGCTACTTAGTGGTTTACTTTAAAACCACTAAGTCCCCTTGGTGTGCTAAACAGGACTGACTGAGCAGGGCAGGAGGCAATATCTTCAAATGCAGGTGGAGGGCAGGAATTTTAAGAAAACTGGCTTATCAAATCTTTTGGTGGATTCACAGTATTTTCTAAATTTGTCTATAAAGGGTGTGCTTTTGTATATGTATGCGAAAGGAAGAGAGAGAAACAGAGAGAAGCTGCATTAACGATATCTTATACCTTCAACTAAGGTGCTATTGCTACAATTAAGAAATGTAACAAATACAATCTGAAGGACGCCTGTCCAGAACATTCCATTCTACATCTTCTTTTGCAGCAGTTAAGATTTTTTTGTAATGTTTCTTGAAATTCTGGGATTTCCATGAATCTGCTAATATCTTCCCCTTTTGTGCAAATAATGCTGTTTTGCCTACATAAGCAACAGCTCTCACCTCTGAGCTAGAAATACAAAGATTGTTTACTTGTTACACTTCAATGCATAGAGTGAGTTGTAAGTATGAAAAACCAGTTGTCTGCTTGTTCTTCACTTTCCAGCACTTTCACATAAAGATCAGTTCAGTGGTTATCATACATTACAACTGTATACCTTATCACACATTACATACTAAAAAAAAGTATGATAGAGATAGGACTTGAATGGTCTCAATTTTGTCTTCACACTACCTCATTTTTCACCAATTATTATTGACAAACTGTCAAGTTAACGTATCGCTGAAGAGTTTCAGCAAAACACACATTTTAGAAGAAGATAGTACATAGGCAGGAAATACTGGATTAGCAGAATCTATTTGAACATATTTCAACATGGCTCTTTATTTCAAAGAAGAATATGGGCAACTTGCTGTTCAACAAATGTTTCAACTTAACCCCCTCTGTAAATTAAATGCAATGGATGTCCCTGAAGAATACATACTAGGATCTTAATAGTGTGCCTTTTAAAAATTAAAAAAAGATCAATAACAGCAGAGAAGCTTCCCCAAACTATTTCACCTTCCCATATTGGCTGATATCTCCTGAAATGTGAAGCTGTATGTTCTAGGGCAGTGGTTCTCAAAGTGAGGTCTGGGAACCCCAAGGGATCCCTGAGACCTTTACAGATGTCACAAAATCAAATAAATATTTTAACATTTCTCTGTTTTTATTTCTAACACAATAAATATTGCAAGATACAACCCACATAAACAAAAGCTCTTTGGAATCCTCCATCATTTTTAAGAATGTAAAGGGGTCCTGAGGCCAATACGTTGGTGTAGTGCTATTCTAAGGAATTTCCAAGTATCTACTTTAACAGATACACTAAAGTTGAAATATTATCTGAAAGCAGAACGTTTGAAAATCCTTTAATACAAACCAGTTACTGCTCCCATAATAATCACTGTTTGCTAGGTTGCTTGTTTATTTTTAAATTTTATTGGCCATCCATCTTACCACAGGTTTATAATTCCCATAACTTTCTTGTCCTATATTAACTGCAAAGAACATACGCACCCTTTCTGAAAAGCAAGAGACATTGGTGATTTGCAGCCAAAAACAGGACAAGGCTGAGCATCCGGACTGTAACCTTCTTTAAGTAAAAGTTCCAAGCAAATTTCCTGACCACTGTAGATTGCAGAGTAGACAGGACTTACTTTGCCTTCAGCATTACCACAAACCCGGTCAGTAACTGGTATCAGCAGGCGCAATATACTGCAAAAAAGGAAAATGGATGTTACTGTGCAAGCAAAAAAAATCTTTTTTACATATCTTACAGATGAAAACATCATTTTCCTGACCTTAAAACGAAAACCATTATTTGCTACCTTTTATGTGTTCTGTATAAAACTGAATTCTCAGCAAATGGTAAGAACTGGCTGATCTCATCTGGATTCTAAAACTAAGTAGGGTCTCGTCTAATGGATACGAGACCTTTGAAAAATACCAGCGCTGAGACAAGATATATTGGTTTTAAAAATCTCAGAAAAGGCAGTGGCCAAGAACATTGCATAATTTCTTCTATGCTGTTAATAGCTGTTAAGCTGAATTCAAGGGCTTCTATAGTGGATAACTGAGCCCATATGGTAAAACGTACAAGATTTCAAACCTTTTCTTTCGGAGGTGAGTCTTCTGGGCCCATCTTTCACTTTGGAATGGCAACATTTCATCTTGAGTGCCTTGTGTAATTTTAGCATGTGTGGGAAATAGGACACTCAAACCAGCGTTGCCTTTTAAAGCAATTAACTGGTTTTAAAAAAAAAAAAAAAAAACAAGCAAAATAATTGCAGTAATGTAACCTTCTGGCCATCTAGCATGTAGGCATGTAACTGGATTATCTACCCTTCCTCTCCTCCTTCCTCTCCTCCTTGGGTGAGAGACCAATCTCATCTCAAAAAATACAACCAAATGTTATTTTAAAGACAGAAATGTAAAAATGTATTCCTATTTAATTTTTTAAAAATCCAAATGGTGAATGTGAAAGATAAATGACAGGCCTGCTGAGATTCCAATAAAACAGCTGACTGAAAGCAAAAATACAAAGGGTAATGCAATATTCTAGACAGGCAAGATGCTGTTTGTCATTCTGAAAGAAACAAGAAGACGGGTTGGGTATTTTAATTAATATTAAAGATTACATAAACATCCCAGAGAAGATTTGGAACCTTCATGTGCAGTATGATAGGTTGAAGACTGAGGTTACATGTTCAATTGTCAGAGAAATAACATTAGACTTTAGCACCACAAAGAAATATAAATCAAAAGCCAGTGCAATGTTAAACAAGCCACCTGCTTAAACAGATATTCCCAGTTCTTCAGCTACTTAGATTGGAATATTAATCCTTGGTTTTCCCAGTCTCAATTCAAATTTTGGAATTTTGCTCCCAGATTTTAAAAGGAGCAGACCTTTTCTTTTTCCAATAGAGGGGGAAGCTGAGGTAACCATATTCTATAAATGTTGCTTCTTTATCCTTTTAAAACCTTAAAACAGCACCTACGTTTTGGGAACTAGCTTTTACAGTAAGAAATCTCACTGATTCTTTTAAAGCTACTACAAAGATAAATCTAAATTTTAATACATTGTGAGAGATATATTTTATTTTTAAATTATTTTCTCTTCCCTCTTTTAAACTACCCAGGTTTTGTATCTTAGTGTGTTCATTCAACAGCATTCCAGACATATGCAGGCAAAAATTTGAAATCTTTTTATAGAAAGCTGTAAGAAGATGATTTTAAATTCCCTTCATCCCAAAACCACATTCCCTTCACCACTCTGGAATTTAGAGGTAATCCATACCTAGCCTGGAAGAAAGAAATCTTGCCTTTGAAAAGATTGCCTGTTATGCATTAAATGAAATGTGTTTGAGGAGGAACTCAATAAAATTACCTCATAGGTCTTAGTGTAGCTGGGACAGATATTTTAAATTATAAGAAAAGGAAGGCTGTTCCATTAGATATTGCTTATACTGCCCCATTTTCAGGAGATGAGGGAAGCTGAGGCTAGCATTGTTTTCCAACAATTATTTTTTGGAACAGTTTCCTCTAGATGTGTTTATCACACTTGGCAATTTTAAGTGTGTGAACTTCAACTCCCAGAATTCCCCATGGGTGGTTAGGGTATTCTGGGAGTTGAAATTCACACATCTCAAAGTTGCAAGTTTGAAAAACACTGCTCCAGATGTTAGACTGGCGGCTCCAGTAATAATTTCCTAGAAGTTACCAAAGGCTGGATGCAAGAAAGAGAGAGTATGACAAGTGATTCTTAGTAATAACTATTTTTATTATGTTTCTCATTTTTTATTCTTACTGTTAAAACTTTGGGGTTTTTAGTTTTGGAATTCTGAAGTTATGAAACAATGATTTTAAGCTGCTTATTTCTTTTATTTTTATGCAAATATATTTGTATTTTTTTTCCTAATTAGGGTTGCTTCTATTCTACTGTACTTTTTTATTGTAAACAGTGGTAGTCCAAATGTTTCTCCAAAATACAAATTTAACATAAAATCTAACTGATTTTAAGTGGGATTGTCTTCAAAGTACAACCAGTTGCTTAGCAACTATTCAAAGTTATGGCAGACCTACCTAAGAGCTAACAACATGGTCCCAAAGTTACAGCTGCTGCAGCACCCCCACAGTCATTTGCATTCAGGTAAGGGAAGAAAAGCAAACTGCTTTGTTGATGGGCTGTACAGTGCAATCCCAGAAGAGCCACCATCTTCTCAGCTGCCACAATTTGCAGCAGCTTGGACAATGGCAGCTGGTCCTGGGATTGCTCTGGGCAGTCCAGCAACAAAGGAGCTTGCTTTATTTCCCTAACTGAGCTCCAAAGATCTTTGCTAGGTAAGTGTGCAATGGGTAACATGGGGTGAGGAGGAAGGTTTGGGGCAGTGGTGGGATTCAAATCTTTTTACTACCGGCTCTGTGGGCGTGACTTGGTGGGCGTGGCAGAGGAAGGATACTGTGGGGCAGCACTCTGAGGGGTTGGAAGCAGAGCACCAGCTGTCTCATAGGGTGGGAGGTCTTGGGAGTCCCTGGAACCCATGTGGCACATTTGTTTAACAACCACATCAAAAAGAGCAGGGCTGGATGGTCCAAAATGAAGCCATCACATGGATGCTTCACTTAATGATTGTCACAAACTCTGACCATAATGGACAGTCTCTATTACCCTCGTGATTATTTTGACAAACAGACAGACAGACAGATTTAAAAGCTGCCCAAGTCCTGGTTACTTAGTAGCTTAGTATCAAAAAAATAAGAAAAATACAGAAATTGAAATAAGAATAGTCCAAACAAATAAATGAAAAATCCATCCAACAGCGGCTTAAACATCCATCTGTCCCAAAGTCTGAGAAAAAGCCAGATCAATAATAACAATAATAACCCATTATCTCTTCCTAAGGTCTTGCATAAATGATGCAGCTAGTGTTTTGAACTGTTAGACTATCTCTGTGATTCCTGTAACCACATTTGAGAAGCACAGAACCTGCTCTGCATGCAGATGGTCCAATTTCTGACAGTTGCAATTTAAAAAATGAAGTATCAGGAAATGGGAAAGAAAGTGTTTTAGTAGAAAGCTGCTGCTTCTCAGAGTTAGCAATGGACAAATAACATGATCTGATGAAAAGCTGCTTTCTGTATTCCTAAAGGTTTATACTTTTCCCTGTTGCTAGGTGATTATCTACAAAATATTTTTTTTCATAATTCACTGTGTGTTAAGTTTCCACTTGGTTCACAAATACATGAAAGTATATCAAATACCTCAAAACAGGCATATCCAACCCACAGCCCATGTGCTGTGACCCTAGACAGCTAGTAATGCGGTTCCACAAGAAATAAAAATAATAAAAAATAATGGAAATTTATTATTTGTATAAAGATTAACATAAAGGTTTCTCCATCCAGTTATGTCTGACCCTAGGGGACAGTGCTTATCTCTGTTTCTTAACTGCGGGAGTCAGTGTTGTCCGAAGACATTTCTGTGGTCATGTGGCCAGAATGTCTATAAGCTGAACTGCATGGAATGCTGTTACCTTCCCACCAAAGTGGTACCTATTTATCTACTATTTGCATGATTCTGAACTGCAGGTGGACAAGATTGGGGCGAGTAATGGGAGCTCACAGTGTCATGCGACACCAAATCTGAAACCTGGGCTGTCAGCTTTCTAGCTGACAAGCTCAGGCTCTTTAACCCCTGACCCATCACATGCCCATTAGTTGTATACGTTAACTATATTACTTTTTTTTATGCATCCCAAGACAATTCCTCTTCCTCCCAGGTAAGCCAATGGGTTGGACATCCACACCCTAAAGGAAGAAGGGAACTTCCATTCATACAGCAGTTTCTTTTTCTTTAGCCTGCCTTTTTCCCTTTAATGTGTCAATGCCTCACAATGAATTACTGGTTTGGTTCTAATTAAAAGCATGAAATTTAGGGCTTAAGATTTTCAATTCAAACACTGATATTTTCTGGAATTCTCAAGGGCAAATTGGGTCATTTAGGAGTCATCAAGGCACTCATGATACCCTGACTCATTTCAGAGAGATATCAACTTTTTTTACTTTTATGTGATTATTTTATTATTTTATATTAAATATTTTTAAATTATTCAATATTTTATATTTTATACAAAATAAACCTTCTTTTACTATTATCCCATATAACAAATATTTAAAAAAAACCAATGAAGAAAGTGAAATATATTAGAAAAATGTTTTAAGTAAAATTGATTTTATTACCAGTCAAAATCAGAGCAGATACAAAACTGATTCAATGAACTGTAGAAATTCTGAAAGATTAAATAATTTCTATATTACTTAGAAAATATAGCCATAAATAGGAATGTCTTATTTCTATTACTCAAACTATTATTTCATTTCATAATTTGTGCTCGGTCTTTCTTCATTTATAGCAGGGGTCTCCAACCTTTGCAACTTTAAGTCTGAAGGACTTCAGCTCCCAGAGTTCTCCAGCCAGCTTTGCTGGCTGGAGAAGTCTGGGAGCTGAAGTCCTTCAGACTTAAAGTTGCAAAGGTTGGAGACCCCCGCAAGGCCTAACAGATACTAGGAGAAATTTTTTCACATCACCTACTTGCTGTGTCCCATTTGTGCTGCTGCATGGATAGGCAACTGCCATTCCTCTTCATTGCAGTATAGGTTTGGATTGGCTCCTTCGGCTAGTAACAGCTCCACACATTTGTCATTGCCCTCCTGAGCCGCAATGAAGAGTGGCGTGGCTTGATCTTTTGCTTGACAATTGATGTTTGCTCCTGATAAGGGAATTTTAATAATTTGATAATGCTCCTCATTTTCAATTGTTCACTAAACCTTATTTTTATACTCTATGCTTAGACAGGAACTAGTATAACTAATATATAATTATAACATGGTTGCTAATTCTTTTAGGGATTTCTACAAATCAGCAATGTACCTATTTCTATCCAAACACAGGGCATTAAATGCAATTCAAACATTATAGCCTCACTTTCCTTAGGAGCAATGTTCATCACTCTATTCTCTTCAAAAGCCCTATAAAAGAGCTGGACCTTTACTTCTCACCAGAACAGTCATAGGGACAGAATCATCCTTATTTCCAGCTTCAGTTAGGCATTTATTTTAACACAGTAAAATTTAGCAAGACTAATATTCATACTATGTTATAGAAAAAAATGTGCATAATACATTATAGCAAAATGTACATAACTTCTGATAAAAGACTCAAGAAATAGGAAGATCCCATAATTCTAATTACTTCATGTTTGACCCAACTTTATTATCATTGTCTATGCAGCTTAAATGCTTTATTGTCTAAACCAGTTTCTCAACTAGTTCTAAAGTTCTATGAGAAGTGGCCAATCATTCCATGTGAGACTTGGGGGGAGGGGGGGGGGGTGTCATATAAAGTTGACCATAGATACATCAATTGGTCTCATCATGCAACAAGAAATGTATAACCACTCAAACTGTTTTACACATGGAATTCTATTCTGCAAATCAGTAGTCTTAACAAAAAATAAGCAGCTAATAGTATAATTTATCTGCTACAATTCACCACAGCTTCTACTAATGAAAGCCACGATGACTGTAGTTTTGCAGAAATTACCATATGATATAAGTATCCTTAAGCATTCCAGAGTTCCATATTGTGCAGCAATAAATAAAGGTGTGATCCCATAATCATCTACAGACTCTTTGTTGGCACCTTCATCCAGAAGTAATTTCACTATTTCAGGATAATTCTGGAATGGGGAGAAAAGATAGGTTGTTAAATACGGCTGCAGAACTTAAATCTTTCCACTTTGATTATTATTTGTAGCCAGTTCCTTGATCCCTTAAAGCTAAATTCAGCTGATGCTAACCCATTACAATATTGCCAGTGACAACTGAAAACACACAGTGGGATACCAGCAAAATATAAGTCAAAACAGATTTAGAGCACTGCCATTTTATAATGCAGCCTTTTGTTTCTTGTAACATTTAATTCTGCTGAAGTGAAAGACTGATTTACAAAAGAGTTTTTAAAGCAGTTCTCAAGGGAGAAAAAACAAACAAAATGACTCTGCAAGATTTTTTTGGCTGAAGACTAGATGGACATGAGGATAACTGACGAAATGAGCCAGTTTTGCTATAAAACCCAAAAAAATCAAAACAATAGATTAAATCAAAACAGGATTTGAGTTTTTACAGTTGTGGGATGACTAAGAGTCTAACGATCTCTTTGAAAGAACTAAAAGACATATATGGTAAATAAATAAACAAAGGCATTAAATGAAAGGGATTTCGTCAAAATTATAACTTCCAGTCAAAAAGTCCCCATTACTTAGACTTGGCACTGGTTTAAATCCAGAGGTGTTTCTGTGGCATTTTGCTCATGCAGTGGGGCTTTGTAAATTCCTCCCTCACGTTCCCTTAACAGCTTACCTTCTTCATTCAAAATAGGACAGGATCAGAAACAAAGGACTGAATTAAGATAAGGAAGCACAGTGGTTTTTGAAAGCAGAAGCCTTCCCACTTGTGTATGAATATGTATTACAGTTGATTTCAACAAGATCTGTCTACCACAACCCAAAGAAGTCATTATTAAAACTATTACCATAATTAGAAGTGTAGAATATAAAGGTACTAATTGATAACCCGGCATTGTCCGGGTATTTATTTATAGGGGGGAAATGTCCAGACCAAATGTAATTTCTAATGTTGGATTTTCTCCCTTGCCAGAGGGACCACCCTTGTGGAGCACTGTGAAGCTGTTGCCATGGCAACTCCACTGTGCTGTACAGTAGAAGCCATTTTAAGGCACAATGGGCTGTATCTTAACAGAACACACACCCTAAATTAGGGGTGTCTTAGCCCCACAGTATTTTCTTCCAGAGAATAAGTAAATCTGTGTACCAAGTTTGGTTGAAACTGCTCGAGGCACCCCAGAGTTATCTACTACATCAAAGAACTAAAGAGATGGAGAGTCTATCCAAGGAACCATTCACCTTTTAAATACCAAAATGCCATTTCTTTGAAGGTCTTAGTGTAATGGAATAAAACAATTATTTCAAGTGAATTATTGTTCAATAACACATTTATGACCCAAGTTACATATGATCATTTCTTAAATATGTGTATTACTTTTATTACTTAAAATGTATATTATTTCATACTCTCTTCAGCTCTTGTCATATTGAGGATGATCATTTGCATTTAAAGTTTACTACACTGTCATGGATCAAAAAGTAAATGGTTTGCAAAAACTACACAAACCTGTTCTTTAAAGAGAACAAGAGTAAAACTTTTATTCATTTGGGAATGAAATTCTGGATTTATAGCTTACCTGAAAAGCAGCCTGGTGCAAGGAATTCCATTCAGACCAGCAGTGGGATCCATTAAGATTGGCTCCATGTTGAAGGAGAAGCTTAATCACATTAATATGTTGGTTTTCAACAGCTTCAAAGAATGGGTTAAAAGCTATTATTATTATTATATACTAGACAACCCACACCCCTCTGGGTCATCATTTCAAGACATATTTGTTACCTAAACACAGAAAAAGAATCATCAAGAGCAGGCAACAACAACAAAAACCCAGTGGGAGTAGGAACAATTTCCTGCCAGCTTCTCCATTGAGTTTCCTTGTAAGAATCTAGCAGGGAGCATTGGAAATAATTCCTTCCTTCCTTCCCTTCCCTTCCACTTAGGGCCTTACTATTTAAGAGTAACTTGTCTGACTATTCAGAAATGTGGGAGATGGCTTTCTAAAGACATGCCTGTTAAAAGAGGTCCATAAGAAAGGGATTTCTTTTCTTTTCTTTTTCTGTATTACTCCCACACTATGGAAAGCATCCTTTTGGCAGCTGATTTTGACCACTGTATATAATGTTAACAGTCTGTTTAGGATTCATCTTTCATTAGGCGTTCCATTAATTTAAAAAAACTAGAAAGAGATATTAACTTATCATCCTAACAGCAAGTCATAGATCTCATCTCTGGCAACAAATGCAATTATTATTCAATAGTTTTTCATTCATGCTAAGGCAGTTTTGGAAACTTCAGCATCACTGCAATTATTTTCTGGAGCTTCATCAGCAATTAAAGATCACACAGCAACAAGATTTAAATATCTTGCATGTACTGTATATTTATTATACAAAATGTGCAAACCAAAAACCAAAAACATATTCAGAGAATACTTTTTTAAATGGAAAAAAATCCTGAATGCTTACATTATCTGTACTATTTTCTCCCACAAGAAGAAAATGAAAACTTTTTTTAAAAAAATTATGAAAATACTATATTAGATATGCACTTTAAAGTCAAGCAGATTGTATGGATTGCACACATTGTTCAATTCAGTAGTAGAAAATTTATAACTGATAAGGTTCTTTTTATTCTATTCCCTCCAATACAGCAAAATTTATCAAGACAGATGATCTTCCACATCAGAATTGAGATGGGAGGTACAGAATGGGAAAAGAGAGAAATTGATATACACAAGCTGTGTGTGTGTGTGTGTGTGTGTGTGTGTGTGTGTGTGTGTGTGTGTGTGCGTTCATTGCAGTAAAAAAGTGATGAGTAGAGGATTGAAGATACAAGGTCCAACAGTGGTAAGTGCTTCTAATGCATCAGTTAATTTATAAATTGTGGAGGTTTATTACTATCCTATACAGGTGGAAAAGTTTAAAAGGAGCATTTTTAAAGAAACCTGTATGATCTTAAAAAGTTGAAGAAAGGAAGAACTGAGAATATATTATTTCTTTCCAGGTTTTTGCCTGTCTGGTTATTGCACTGCCAAAGCAGTTTCTATTTCACATTAAGCCAGGAATTTGCCTTGATCACTTTTAATTCTCCATGTAGACTTGACTCTCCCACTGATGTATTAACTCCATAATCCCAAATCCTCACACATCTAGAAGATGCAAAGTCAGGAACGCTTTGAAAATAGATTTTATTGTGGCTGAGACCAAATAACAACAAAAGCTACAACAGTAAAGAGATGCTGGACAGGATTTCTAGAAGTAGCCAAGTTCAATTGAGAGACTGTGGCTTTCAGGCTGATTTTCAGAGCACTCTTGTAATGCTTTGCTCTGAATGGAGTTTTGTAAAAGAGGTTTCTCTTTTCAAACAAACACAATACTCTTCTTTTATCATTTGACACAAAAAAAGACATCAAAACATCAACTTTCCTTTTAACAAATAATTTTGAAACTCAGGCATATTTTGCATAATTCAAGACTGACTAGTACCTACATGCAATATAAAATGAACCTTTGGAGAGTATAGTTTCTACCATCATATTTTATAAGCCAGACCAGCACCATAGTTACTTTACATTGATCAGCACTCTGATTTCTAGATTGGGGAATGAATATGTGTTTGCTTTACTGTAACTTTGAGGTAAAGAAAGAAAAAGAGTTCTGTTATATCTACTGATGTACAGCAATATTACTCTATACCAATAGTTCCCAACCTTTTTTTGGTCATGCCCCACCTAAGCATCTCTAAATCCCTGATGCCTCCCCAGCCCCACATATAATTCTTACTTTACTCAAAAAGTGAGGTCTACTCATGCGGAGGATGCCTAAAAGGCCATTAACTTGGTTTAAAGAAGGTTCAAATTGCCCCCATTAAAAATCAAATTGCCCTTCTGTGAGGCATGGGCCCCATGTTGGGAACCACTGCTCTATACTAACCAGCTAGCAATGTTGATATCGGGGATAAACTGAAAAGTTCTGTGTAAGAACATTCTAATCTATAACAGATCTCTAATCCATCAGAAAATCTCTAATTACTTAACTAACAATTGTTCCTAATACAGAAATATAGTTCTAGCAGGTTAAAACTAGCCTATGGGCTAGAATTCAGCTTGACAAGTAAAGAATTATTAATTCTGAAGCTAGTATAGCTAATGAGTCTTTTCTCCTGGCAGCCGCGAAACCCATTGTTTTACTTCCTCTGCAATAAATCTAATTCTTTAGCCAAAAGATCAGAGTGATAACCAATAAAAAATTAAGACATAATGCAAACATATCCAAAGACAGCCATCAGTCCAAGGGGCACTGAGGCAAATTCTATTCCTTCCAGAGCATATAATCACTCTCAACTCTAGCCTTGTGATTTCCCTACACCCCTGCTCATTACCGATATTCTGATATTTTTGCAACCTATCCAGAGACCAATTACACAATTCTGAGTTTCCAGTAAAGGATTTCTTCCTTAGCTAAAGCATCATTGAATTTTTGAAACAAGTGCTGTAATTTATAAGAGTACACTGAAGTCTAAGATGTTTAAAATCAATTCAACATTTTGCTGCTACTTGGATAACACTGACACCTATCGGCTCGCACATAGCAATTGATTCCTCCCTATTTAAAGATTGTCATTTCCGTTAGCCCTGTGACTATTGTTGAATTACTGAATAATCCTCCAAATGTTTCACAACCTTGCCTTTCCAATTCAGTCTTTGAGAGTAAACCTTGGTGCATGGGCCTAAGAACTTAAATTAGACACCTTTTCTTCCCTTTCAGCTAAAAAACTAAATGACCAACAGAATTTTGCCCATTTGTACAAGGATTGATGTTGTAAGGAGGCAGTTTCCTGTCTGAAAAATAGGAACAGGTGTATTAAATAACATGTGGAAAATAAGAAACATATTTGAAAGATGGTGAGTATAATCTACCCTAGTTTTAGTTCAAAATAAAATCAACACCTTGCTTATCAGAATCAGAATAGAGCTGGATGGGACCTTAGAGGTCTTCTACTCCAGCCCCCTGCTCAAGCAGGAGATCCTATTCCATTTTAGACAAATGACTGTCCAGTCTCTTCTTAAAAACCTCCACTGATGAAGCATCCACAACAAGTACCAATTCAAGTGGCAAGGTTAAAGTCAATCCCTAATACAGACTCTGTTATGTGGCACCCAGAACTCTTCTGAATGTAACTGCCAACTGGTCAGGCACCCTGATACAGGAAATATCCAAAATGTATTATTGAAGTGCTAAAATAGACTCATTATTATTCAAATGGGAGGGGGGGGGGGAAGGAAAATTCAAAACACAAAGAAAAAAACAGTGCCTTTTATTTTGCAATCATTCCTTCAGTCCTAGTACAGATGGTCCTACCCACTGTGAGCTTTTGGCCTTTTTAAACGGTTAATCATAATGTAAAACACATGCATATATACTGAATTACAAATCTTGCTTTCAAAAACTGTTCAAAATCCCAAATATAGTTTACTCTCAAGAATGAACAGCTATGTTGAAAATATGAAGCCAAATAAGCTATCCATCTTACCCACAAAACCTTTCTAAAATAGAACCAACTGTGAACTACTTACCCAACCGGGGTTGTCCAGTGCTCTTCAACTGAAGAGCACTGGGCCACACTGGTGGGAAAAATGAAAAACTACACAGTACAAAACTGCACAGACGTGTCCATGCACTTGTCATAGTTGGATTTGTATTTCCTGCACATTGATAAAGCAATCCAATAACAGCTATATTTGCAGAACTATTCAAGTTCTATGACTAGCTGAAACTTTGTATTAATATAAATTAATGATGGCATTTTTGTTATTTTGATATTTCTATTTGTTTATGCCAAAGCACACAGCTAGAACAATTAAAGTGATGATCAGTTATGAAAAGAAAAAATTTGAAATATCTATGTTTGAGGAAATTTTCCCTGTGTAACTTTTAAACTATTTGATAACAATATACTCACCTAGAAATAAAGGTGTGGTGGCATCATTAGTGACTTCATTAGGATCAGCACCAGATTCCAGAAGAATAGCAGTACATTCCAGATTTCCCCTATTTGCAGAAAGATGTAATGGACAAGTACCCTCAAATGTTTTGGATCTTATGTAGTTAGCAGAGGACGCTGCAAATCATAACAGAGTAAAATGAGTAAAAGAATAATACACAAAAGTTGAAGAAGTTGCCATTTTCCACGCCTCCCTAACTGCAGTCCATTTACATAAATAAACACAATCAAAACATGGTGGCATGTGTTTCTCACATAAAAGGTTCCAGTTCACATCTTCATTTAAAACAATCATAACTTGTTGCTGTTCCTAGAAAGAAATTCTCTTAATAATAGTTTTTTTTATTTTTCCCATTTCAAAATCATTCATTGATATACATTCTTATAAATGCTGTTTAACATTTATCTATTCAACATTAATATCTATACACATTCTTACATATATACTGTATGATACAGTATGGATCGCTTTCTTGCCACCCCGTGTCTCCATCTTATTTTGCAACAGCCTTACTCCTACCTTCTAAAGCTCCCTTCTCTGCCTTCTTGTTTCCTCCTCTCATTTCTCCTCTCTTCTCCCTTTTTCCTCTCTCTTTCTTCTCTCCTTCTCTCCTCTCTTCTTCTAGAAAGAAATTCTGAGCTACCGTATTTGCCGGCGTATAAGACGACTGGGCGTATAAGACGACCCCCCATCATTTCCACTCAAAATATAGAGTTTGTTATATACTCGCCGTATAAGACTACATCCTCTTCCGCATACCTTCCACACACAATGTTTCTATGGCTCTTTGTCTCCTTCCCTCCCTCCCTCCCTGTCCCTCTCTGTTTCTCCCTCCCTCCTTCCCCTCTGTCTCCCCTCTGCGCTCTGTGGTGACGGGGAGGCCTTCCGCGGGGGCAGGGGATGTCCCCTTCACGTTCCTCGTCTCCCCGGATGCCGTCCAGAGCCGCGCGGAGCTGCCGCGCGGAGACTTGCCACTTTTCCACGCATGCCTATCTTTTGCACGTCAACCAGTCGGGGCATCTGAGGTCCATACTCAACTGGAGGGCGCCGCGTTGGGGAAGCGCCCCCCCCAGCCCCGGGGCTGCCCCCTCCCTTCTTTCCCTCGCCTCCTTCCGAACCAAGGATATTTATTCTCCATGGTGCCGCCGTTCCCTTCTCCGCATGCCCCGAGCGCCTGTTCCTTACTGCGATGGTCTCAGCAGGCCAACACGCTTCTCAAGAGGAGAAGGGAAGAAGAAGTTGGAGATCAATATGCCTACTGCCAACCGGTCCCCTGGAGACACTCGGGGGGAGGGAGGGGGTTGGCCTGAAAAGGCAGGCAAACCCTCAACCTGTGTAGCTTTGCGGGAGACCGATGGCATGTCAGCACGCACCGCAACCAGCCGGAGAGCTTGTCTTGCAGCCTTACTCCCAGCCCTCATCTCCTCCTTGCCTTTCTCCAGGTTCCCAGGGGAGAAAAGTCCCAGTTGCCAAAACCCAACCCTCATCCTCTTCCACGCCAAGAGAAGGCCGTCTTTCGCCCAGGCTTTTAATGTGCGCTAATTTATGTGCCTTGATTCAACCTCCCCTGCTGATGCCAGTCGAAAGCCGGGAGGGAGGCGACCCCCTTCCATGGCGTGGAAAAGCGGCAAGTCTCCGCTTGCGCCGCGCGGAGCCACCGCGCGGAGCCTTGCCACTTTTCCACGCCATGGAAGGGGGTCGCCTCCCTCCCGGCTTTCGACTGGCCGCGTCCAGGCGGGCAGCGGGCAAGAAGAGCCGCGGGCAAGAGCCGTGAGCGGGCGAACCGGGCGGCGCGCTGGGAGCTGCTGAGACCATCGCAGTAAGGAACAGGCGCTCGGGCCATGCGGAGAAGGGAACGGCGGCACCATGGAGAATAAATATCCTTGGCTCGGAAGGAGGCGAGGGAAAGAAGGGAGGGGGCAGCCCCGGGGCTGGGGGGGGGGCGCTTCCCCAACGCGGCACCCTCCAGTTGAGTATGGACCTCAGATGTCCCGACTGGTTGACGTGCAAAAGATAGGCATGCGTGGAAAAGCGGCAAGTCTCCGCGCGGCTCTGGACGGCATCTAGGGAGACGAGGAACGTGAAGGGGACCTCGCGGATGACCCGGCGTATAAGACGACCCCCCCACTTGGAGGCATGTTTTTCGGGGCCAAAAAGTCGTCTTATACGCCGGCTAATACGGTACTTGGACAATCACTCTGAACTAGTACAAGGCAGCTTTCTATTGATAATCTAAATATGTAAAAAGGAGCACACTTTTTTGTCTATCTGCCTCCTGCCTGCTTTCTCTTGAGAAAGTAAAGACCAACCTTTCTTAGAAGGCATTCCCTTTACAATGCCAATTTAGGATCAGTTTAGCTGTTTTATTAATTATTTTCTTTATAAATATCATATAATCTTACAGTTACTATTTTACAGCTGGAAATAGTACTGAAATATAATGAAATATTGGACTTTGATATCAAGGTTATACAAATCATAGACTCTTAACATTTCATCGTTGAATCATTTGTGCAGCATTTAAATACCTTCTAAATACAGTGGTACCTCGGTTCACGAACTTAATTCGTGAACTGACTCTGGTCACGATCCGAATTGGTCGTGAAGCGAGGCACAATTTCCCATAGGGTTCAATGTAAATCCGGTTAATCCGTTCCGACCTTGTTTTTTGGTCGTGATTCTTGAACTGACTCTGTTCGCGAACAGAATTGGTCGTGAACAGAGGCACAGTTTCCCATAGGGTTCAATGTAAATCCGGTTAATCCGTTCTGACCTTGTTTTTAGGTTATAGAAGCACCCAAAATATGAAAAAAATTACAAGACACATTTGTACAGTTCTCACCTTGTACTGTATTTTGGTTTTTGAAGCATCCAAAATATGAAAAAAATTACACATTTGTACAGTTCTGCCCTGGTTTTTAGGTTATAGAAGCACCCAAAATATGCATAAATTACACATTTGTACAGTTCTGACCTGGTTTTTAGGTTATGGAAGCACCCAAAATATGCAAAAATAACACATTTGTACAGTTCTGACCTGGTTTTTAGGTTATAGAAGCACCCAAAATATGAAACAAATTACAGGACACATTTGTACAGTTCTGCCCTGGTTTTTAGGTTATGGAAGCACCCAAAATATGCAAAAAGTACACATTTGTACAGTTCTGACCTGGTTTTTAGGTTATAGAAGCACCCAAAATATGCATAAATTACACATTTGTACAGTTCTGACCTGGTTTTTAGGTTATGGAAGCACCCAAAATATGCAAAAATTACACATTTGTACAGTTCTGACCTGGTTTTTAGGTTATAGAAGCACCCAAAATATGCATAAATTACACATTTGTACAGTTCTGACCTGGTTTTTAGGTTATGGAAGCACCCAAAATATGCAAAAATTACACATTTGTACAGTTCTGACCTGGTTTTTAGGTTATAGAAGCACCCAAAATATGAAACAAATTACAAAACACCTTTGTACAGTTCTGCCCTGGTTTTTAGGTTATGGAAGCACCCAAAATATGAAAAAAATTACAAGACACATTTGTACAGTATGGTAATGTACAGTACTGTATACAGTAAAGAGAGAACACCAAGCTTGCTTGAGATGACTTCTGGCATGGATGAAGGCAGGTGGGAGGCGGTTATTGTTTGTAGGGAGAGTCCCCCTCCATAAGGACATCAAGGGGATCTTCTTCAGGGCTTTCCTCTCTCCTTTGTCTCTTAGCTGCAGGCTCAGTTTTGCTGAAAAATCTGTCCAATGTCACTTGTCTTTTCCTGCGCTGCAAAACCTTCCGGAAATGAGAGACCACATTATCATCCATGAGATTTAACACTCTGTTCGTGACAGTTATGTTGGGGTGGTGCTTTTCAAAAAAATCATGGCACTCATGCCATTTTACCATAATGGCTTTTATGGCATCACTGGTAACCTCCTCCCTCTCTTCCTCCTCCTCTGTTGAAGGCTCCTCAAGAAGTGCCTTTCGCTGCTCACTGTGGAGTTCAGAAAGTTCCTCAGTGGTCAGCTCCTCCCTATGTTCCTCAACAAGGTCTTCCACATCAGCACCGTCAAAGTCCAGACCCATACTCTTGCCCATGGACACAATTTCGTCCACTACCTCTGTGTCAGACCCTTCTAGGTCTATGTCATGTTCCTGTTCCTGTTCAGTGGCACATTCTGGCCACAGTTTCTTCCAGGCTGAAGTTAGGGTTCGGGGAGTGACCTCTTGCCAGGCTTTGTCAATGAGGTTAATGCAGTGGACAACATTGAAATGTTTCTTCCAGAACTCTTTTAAAGTCAAGGACGTCTCCTCAGTGACATTATAGCACCTAGTGAAGAGCGCCTTTGTGTACAGCTTCTTGAAGTTGCAGATGACTTGCTGGTCCATTGGTTGCAGAAGTGGTGTTGTGTTGGGGGGGAGGAACTTGACCCTGATGAAGTCATACTCAGCATCCATATCATCCACCAAGACTGGAAGGTGTGCTGGGGCATTGTCCATTAGAAGAAGGCACCTTTCAGGCAGCTGGTTATCAGAGAGATACTTTTTGACAGTGGGTGCGAACACCTCGTACAGCCATTCCATGAACAACTGCCTTGTCACCCAAGCTTTGGCATTGGATCTCCACATGACGGGCAGTCTGGCCTTGTTGACATTTTGTTGCCTAAATGCACGAGGGGTCTGTGAATGGTAAACCAGTAGTGGTTTAATTTTCAGATCGCCGCTTGCGTTGGCACACAGCAAAAGGGTCAATCTGTCCTTCATGGGCTTGTGCCCTGGTAGTCAAATTATTCAAATCAAATTAAGATTTATTAACCGCACCCTCTCCCCACAGGGACCCGGGGCGGTGCACAGGCATAATTAAAAACAATATACAAAATACAAACATTACTTAAAATAAAATTAAATAAATCTACCTATGCTAAAAATATATAATTAAAACCCATTAAAATTTGTAATTAAAAGACAGAGAGAACTATTCAAGGCCGGCCAGTCGAAAGAGATGGGTCTTCAATTTTACCCGGAAGGAGCGGAGGTCGGTGGTCGTTCTAATATCAGGGGGAAGGTCGTTCCAGAGGGCCGGGCCCGCCACAGAGAGCGCCCTTCCCCTGGGCGTCGCCCGCTGACAAAGTCTAGTGGACGGCACCCGGAGAAGCCCCTCTCTGTGGGAGCGAATCGGTCGTGAGGATGTGTGGGGCAGGATCCGATCTCGCAGATAGCTAGGTCCCGAGCCAGTGCCTTTTCCTCCTGCGTGATATAGGTTCTTTTTGGCATTTTTTTCCAGAAGAGCCCTGTTTCGTCACAGTTGAAGACTTGTTGAGCGACGTATCCTTCTGTCGCCATGAATTCTGCAAATTCCACCTTGTAGGCTTCTGCTGCGGCCTTGTCAGAGCTGGAAGCCTCACCATGTCTAATCACACTGTGGATGCCACTTCTCCTGCGGAATTTTTCAAACCACCCCCTACTGGCTTTAAATTCGTCACTTGTGGCACTTGTAGAGGGGCTTCTTTGCACTAAATCACTGTGCAATCTCCTGGCTTTCTCACAGATCATAGTTTCACTAACGCTATCACCTGCCAGCTGTTTCTCATTCACCCACACCAACAAAAGTTTTTCCACCTCTTCCAGCACTTGCGTCCTCTGCTTGCTTAATCTTGTTACGCCTTTTGCAACATCAGCTACTTTGATGGCGGCTTTGTTTTTCAAAATAGTCGAGATTGTTGACTTTGGCATCTTGTACTCCGAGGCCAGATCAGTCACACGAATGCCACGGTCATGCTTTTCTACAATTTCCTTCTTCAGCTCAATGGTTATTTTCTTCCCAGCCTTGCTGTCACTTTCATTGCTCCTACGCACTCTCTTCTTTCCACCATGCTTGCGCTGCACATCCTTGTCACCTGCATTCCCAGGTTGCACATCAAGTCCTGCATTCCCAGGTTGCACATCACCACTTGCATTTCCAGGTTGCACATCATCTCCTGCATTCCCAGGTTGCACATCAAGTCCTGCATTCCCAGGTTGCACATCATCTCCTGCATTCCCAGGTTGCACATCATCTCCTGCATTCCCAGGTTGCACATCACCACTTGCAATTCCAGGTTGCACATCATCTCCTGCATTCCCAGGTTGCACATCACCACTTGCAATTCCAGGTTGCACATCATCTCCTGCATTCCCAGGTTGCACATCATCTCCTGCATTCCCAGGTTGCACATCAAGTCCTGCATTCCCAGGTTGCACATCACCACTTGCAATTCCAGGTTGCACATCAAGTCCTGCATTCCCAGGTTGCACATCAAGTCCTGCATTCCCAGGTTGCACATCACCACTTGCAATTCCAGGTTGTACATCAAGTCCTGCATTCCCAGCTTGCACAACATCACCACTTGCATTCCCAGTTTGCACAGTCACCTGCATTGCTGCTCCGCACTTCCTTCCTTCCACCACGCTTCCTGGGAGCCATTTTGCAGTCAGCTTCTCTGTGTTGTTTTCTGTGTCTCTCTCCACGAACGTTCGTACAGGAAGGAAGTCGCAACCATGTGACAAAAAGGAAATACGTTCGTAGATAAAATGTCCGCGGCTCTGGTTCGTGAAGCGAGGCGGGGTTCGTGAATCCGAGCATTTTTACGAACTTTTCTGTTCGTGATGCGAGGGCGTAGTTCGTGAAGCGAGGCGTAGTTCGTGAAGCGAGGCGGAGTTCGTGAAGCAGAGCGTATATTTACGAACTTTTCCGTTCGTGAACCGAAACGGTGTTCGTGAACCGGGGCACATTTTTTGGGAAATTTTTGGTCGTAATCCGAATTGGTTGTGAACAGAGGCGTTCGTGAACTGAGGTACCAATGTACTTCAATCAATCAATCCATCAATCAATGGTGAGTCTAATTTGCTCCTCCACTCTAATCTAACAATAATAATCAACCACAATTTTTGCATCCCCAAAGATGAATAAAGTGTGGATTCCGGGATGCACAAGTTTCTCTACCCCTATTCAACGTTTATTAAGTTAAAATTTAGCAAAAATCTTCATATCAAAAATCCTCTCATGAAGAAAATCATTCAGTAATATGTCTTGGTTCTTTAAAAGAGCCTTAGAAGAAATCATTTTACTAATATGATAAAAGCTTGATTTGCACGTAGCAATAGCACTTAGCAAAAACACAGGTACATTTTCCATACTTGCTGCACATATTTTTTAACAGATTTCAAAACTCTATCCTGAAAACTATAGTTGAACGAAGAACAGAGAAACTGTTCTTCCTTGATTTGTTCATTATTATAACAGTAGGGTGTTGGGGTGATGACCTCAAAGAACCCCACTAATTCAGAAATGCTATAAATGACAGCTCAAGAGCTAGCAAAAGTAAGTCAAGAGATGGTAAAGATATAATGATGTTTTCCAATGCTGTACACAGACAATTGGCAGCTATGATTAGTCTACTTTTCATCAATTAGATATCTGATGGGAAATTGGAATCAATTGGAGAACTAAATTCTCCAAAGCACCTGAGGGCAGAACAAGAAGCAATGGGTGGAAACTAATCAAGGAGAGAAGCAACTTAGAACTGAGGAGAAATTTCCTGACAGAACAATTAATCAGTGGAACAGCTTGCCTCCAGAAGTTGTGAATGCCCCAACACTGCAAGTCTTTAAGAAGATGTTGAATAGCCATTTGTCTGAAACAGTATAGGGTTTCCTGCCTAGGCAGGGGGATTAGATTAAGTGTGTTAAAATAATGCTGGAATTCTAATGCCCCTGCTTTGCTTGCTACTTTGGATAGGAAAAAAAATCATGATGCCAAATTTTGACCTTTTCCTCCTTGAGTATCAGTAGCTGAAGCTACTGAGAGTTTAAGGGTCTTATGCTTTTTGTAATTTCTGAAATATCTATCCATTTAAAGAAACTAATCTCCTGAAAAAAAGTGGAGGCTCTGAAAATTCCCATTACTCTGAAACAGAAAGCATATAAATTATCACTACTGCTGATACATTTATCCTTACCTGCTTGAATTAAAAGCTTTAGACATTCATTTTTGTTTTGAAATGCAGCTTCATGAATAGCCATCCAACCTCTGTTATCAGGAATATCAATGCTGTATCCCTTTTTGATTAGTTTCTTCAAAAGTTTAATATTGCCTTCTCTGGCTGCAAGGGCAACAGCCGAACATCTATCAGAATAGGCTTCTGTAAAATCCATCCTGTTCATCTCCGATTGATTAAATTCTTCACTATAGCTAGTCACTAATGGTGCCACATAAAAGAAGAAAATGCAAAGATGCAAAAAGAGAAGTATAGTGAGAAATACAACATAATAATCTTGAGCATGTTCAACACAGTGAAAGATTAAGTGAAACAATTACATGCTAACATTTTAAGTTAACTGAAATGGACTGTTGTGAGTGACGGTCAGTGAAATCACATTGTTTGCTACTGTACTGAACATGAAAAACAAAAAAGGAACAACACTCAGATCACTCTTTGTTTAGGAGTTTTGCTGGGCAACCTCTCTACACAGGGGTGATCTATCAGATCAGTCAATCCATGGTGCTTAATGCATCCAATAAAGTTTCAGAAGGCACCTGCGCAATTTTCCAAGAATCAGTTAAGACTGATCATCCATTAAAATAAAGGGGAAGCTGAGGAGTTTGACCAAATTACACCGGAGTGATCTCTCTCTTCTCACAGATCCAATACTGCTCCTTGGTTTACCAAAGAGCTTATGGAGGGAGATGAAATCACAGAGGAAGGAAGACCCATTTTGAGTCCAACCATTAGTAAGAGTTCACATTTGCATTTACACAATGAAAATCCAACAATCAAAGTGAGATGTTTTGTCACTTTGTTGCATCTGATTAAAGACAGAAAAGATGATTTTTATAAAAAGTCTGAAAGGCCCACGGTGAAGAGTTGTATGACTTCTGGATAACGAAACCACTCAGATTCAAGAGGAGTTGAACTTCATCTGCACAGCATCAACAGATGTAACTGGCCCTTTTCACAGGTCACTCACATACTGTATAAACTAAATGTATTTAGCTAGAAGAAAGTCAGGCGGCTTTCTGGAAATTTCTTATAAGCTTAGAAGGCTACCCTTTTTAAACTCATCACAAACAATTGCAAAATCTCTTCTATGTAATAATAATTCTATTGTCACCAACATTTTGAATGAGTTCACCCAATATCAAAACCATTATGGCTCGCAGTGTACTTAGGCACCCTAGTACATGACTACATAACAAATTATATAGTTTATAATTCAGTTCTCCAGGAACCCAACAGTAATTTGATTCATCACTAGTGCAATGTATGAATATAGGGCTAAAGCAAGAATTAATACTGATTGTGACTTGGGCTGAAGAGGCCAGAAAGTGGCTAACTTGGGGCTGATGACACTGAAATTGGCCTTCCTCTGAGGTTGTTACTTGAACGGCGATCCCCGGGCCGGGCACTCTAAACTCCCAGAAGGAAGAGGGGATAGAAAAGCAATAATTAACTGAATACGAATTAGTGCACTGACCCAACTGGATTCAAAGCCCATACTCGAGCATCGCGCAAAGTTACAGATTAAATTCGTGCAGCAAAGTAAGCAAAGAGCGAGGACGCCTCCTTTGAGACTCGGCGGGCTGCAGGACCCGGATCCTCACTTCCCTAGTTTGAAGTTAAACCCCGCTGCCTGGCCCAAGAACCTCAAAGGGGGAAGCTGGCACAACCCCCTTGCCACCACGACGGTTCTTCTTCCCTCTCGGTTGCCGGGGCAGCCTGAAGGGAAAGCGGTGAAGACGCTTCCCTCGGCCGCTCGGCGCGGGATATTCCGTAAGATGGCGGAGGCGTCTTGTGGGGGGCGGAAAAAAAAGAAAGGCCGCGCCAAACAGCCGTCGCCAATCCGGCTTGTCCGTCGCCGAGCAGGACGAAGCAGCCAACGCGCCTCCCAAGAGAGGCGGCCGCTTCTCCTTCCTGCCTTGGCCAAAGAAAGAGCAGAGCCCAGCAGATCAATGGAATCGATCCCAGCCCCGCTCCCTTCACTGCCCGCTCTTCTCACCCGAGATCTTCGCCGGGGCACCCGGGGCTACAGTGGCCGAGCGAGGCTCCCTTTCTAGGAAAGGAGGGGCGACCGCTCAGCGCTTGTGGCTCAGAGCGGCTCTCCCAAAGAGCATAGCAGAAGCTGTGCCGAGCAGGAGCAGCCGGCTGCCACCCAGCCTTTCTTTTCCTGGCTCAGAAGGGGATGCCGGGAGCTGTAGTTTGAGCTCGGTCTACGGCAAAAAAAGCCAGCGGCGCCTCTGACATCCCAATTCTCCCGGCGAGACAGTCAGTGGAGGGACACGTGGTTAAGTGGAAGCGGAGCCCGCACGGAGGTTGGGGCTCTTTTGAGCGCGGGCCCTGCGCTCTGCTGTGTGCTCTGCCTGCTCAACAAAGGCTGGAGAGAATATGCAAAGCCCTAGCAGCCCCCAGGGCCGCTGTTGCCCGTGCCCTCCCTCTTCCCCAGTCAGCGAAGCAAAGAGTGACGGGGCTAGAAACATGTGGGTGTTCGGATATGGCTCTCTCATCTGGAAGGTGGATTTTCCTTACGAGGACAAGATGGTAGGATACATCACGGGCTACAGCAGGAGGTTCTGGCAAGGCAGCACGGATCACCGTGGAGTGCCGGGCAAGGTGAGCTGCGGTAGGCAGACGGAGCGGAGAAGCGGGGCTACCTCGTTACCCGCTCGGTGCCAGTGGGGCACTGAGAGATGCCAAGACTCGCTCTCTCTTTTAGTTAGGGGGGGATAATTTGTTATCTCCCAGATGGGCGCTGGGTTGGAATCGAACTGGGCCAGAGAAGGAAAAGGTTTGGGGAGGTGGACCTGTGCGACTGACAAGAGCTGACCCGCCAGCCATCCTGTTGGCAGAGGAGCTTGGCAAGTGCCTGCGTGCCCACTGGTCGGATTGATGTTTGTGTGCATAACTGCCGAGGCAGATCTCCCACGTTTGGAGTAAAATAAGCCGAGTGCCAATTTTGTACGGGTAGAGCGATTCCAGAACCCAGGTGCACTTTTCACACGCACAGCCCAGCGCTTATTATTGTTGGAATAATAGAGGAAAGGTGTTACTCTCTTTGCTTTTAACTTGTCTAACTATACACAGACAAACCTCGAATATTAATATAGTTAACAATGCAACTTAGGTACAATTGGTTTTTTTCCTCACCCTTTGGGGAAATGTACACAGGACAGTGTATCTTGCAGGCAACAAATACAAGGACAAAGTTCCCAAGCTAGTTTTATTTTTTTAATATGGTTGCATTACACTTCAATGTTTGGGATATCTTCTATAAATTTATTTATATTTGCCCAGATTCCTTCTGAGCACACTATGAAGAGAACTTCAATGGCAAGATTTGATTTTCTGCTAAAAATAAAATTACTGACCTTGCATATCATGTTTAAATCCAAACCCATGGATAATGCTGGCTGTATTCCAACATGTTATACCAAAACAAAGAAATCACATTATGGCTTAAAATGATGGCCTCATTCGCACAACATACTAAGACATAACAGGATTTGTTTAGTTTTAGCTTAGCATGTATAGTTTAATCAATTATTATTCAGCATATTGTGCAATATGAACAGGTGTGATAATCTCCTGAGCAACATATATTTGTTGTTAAAGATCAAGAAAAGTATTGCCTCCTTCTAAAACTGTCTTAAAGTATTTGCCATCAGCAAGTCTTTTAGTGGCTGTACCATTTTATCCTTGAATTTGAGAAAATGACTATTTCATAAAAGAAATAAACATGTCACAGATACACAGCTCAGTCCTCCATGTTTTCTCTGAATAGGCTGTACACTAAGCCAAATGAGATTGTCTAGTTAATAAAATAAGATGAAAGAAGTTGTTTCAAATATTTAAAAAGACCAACTTCCACTTACTACATGTGGATTTTGATTGCAAAACAAGAACATAATGTGCTCTGCGTAGTGAGATGAGCTGTGCATCCACTATTTTAAAATCTTCTGAAATGGGAAGGTATAATCTTGGATTTTTAGTTTACTGTGCTGTGTAATTCATTCCTTTGTGTAAAGGGTTTCTATATATTTGGGGTAACAATTTACAACTTTCTGAAGTGATACTATAATGGAATAGCAGACCACAATTCTTCTAAAATTAGCAGTCAAGCAGTGTTCCAAGATTTCCAGGGTAGAATGTGGATTTGCACTTTATGTTCTCAGTGAATGTCCTTTTGTTTGAATAAGTGTTACTTTTTTCATATTTCAGTTGAGAGGCCTATGGTGTTTAAATTTTTGACTGCATTTATCTATAGAGTTTACTAATCAACTGATAAATTCAGATTACATTTCATTTAAAATGAATATATGAGCAACATTAAAAGTAATGAAAAATTAGTTGGAATTGGGTGGTCAATTAATTTAAATAAATGTCATTGCATGATAAGATAATAGTTTTGTCTCTACATCATTTATACTGCTTCAGTCTCCATTTCTCTTTTTATATAAATGTATTAATAATATGAGCCCAAAGTTCGTTCACTAAAAACATCCTAGTTTGTAACCATTGCATCCTTACCAAGAAATAAGCGTCAATGAATTCAGAGGAACATTAGAATGATCACAATTTCTGCACCCATTCTGATTTATGATTGTTGTTGAAACGATGTTAACTTCTGATTATATTAAATTTGTAAGCAAATACAATAGTAGCTGTTATTTTTCTATTTTTTTTACTTCTTTACCAGTCCAGAATTAATAAGAAAATTCTGATTAAATGAACATCCTTCAGTATCTTTTTTGGACAGAACAAATGAGAAAAAAAATCTAAGAATTGATTTGGTCTAGTAGGTAAGGCTCCAGATTTGGTCCAGTAGGTAAGGCTCCAAGCCTTATAGAAACCAGAAGACTGTGATTTCTAGTCCCACCTTGGACGTGAAGGCTGATTAGGTGAATTTGGGCCAGTATCCTGCACTTGCAATAAGATGCTAGGAAGGAAAAAAAGAGAGGAGAAAGTACATGAATCTCTTGGAGCTATCCGTAATCCTGCAACATATTGACTTACAATGTCCTCAGAGCTCATGTAAGCCCATTAATAAAACAAATATTTCATGGCATCATCAGAATGTTGCTCACAGTCCAGGTTTGTTTAAACATGTTCAAATTAGTAACCATAAGAAAAAGTGTTGCTGGTGTTCATGAGACTAGAATAGCCTCCATCAATTCAAAGTCAGGTAGTGTACAAATGGAGAAAATGCAACATGACCATTACTTCCAAGACTGATCATCCAACACAAAATTTCCCAAGAGTAAAGCTTACAATTTTCTGGGAGATCACAAAGAGCCCAGAGAACAGCAAAGAATCAAGCTGTTCTTGCACTGAACTTGTACTGATGTCAGTGTTCATGACTACCATAAGATAGACACTGAAGAAGAATTATCTGAATGGAAGGTTATCAAAGAGGAACTTTGGAACTGGTTTCCAAAAAAAAAAAAAGGTCAGTGCCACAGGTTTCAAGTTTGCCAAAGATGTTCCAGCAGGCTACTGGGAACATGGTTGTGTGGACAGACTGAGATAAAAATAGGACTTTATATATTAATGAGAAATTTTAGTTTTGAAGGAAGTAAAATATTGAATTCCAGTAAAAGTAACTCATTGTAAGAATAGTGATGGGAATGTTCATGGATTGGAGCTGTTTTTCAGCCTTATGACTCTGGCAATTATTAGGGAGGAAATTTTACTGTTGGGAGGAGACTGCTGGGTATATAGCCTAACTGAAAATATATCTGACCTAAAACAAATTCATCTAAGGCAACCCCAAACTATCAATGAAAAAAAGCTATCATGTAAAGGGAAAAGGGCTAAAATACTTGCAAATCAAAGTGCAGGATTGGTCAAAAAGTACATAAAGTATTTGTTGAATCTAATCTAATAAATCTTAGATGAAGTTTAAAGCACATTGCAGCTCACAGTACAGCAGGAGTATAGCTAGTTCTGCAATGTTTACAAACTGACTGCTGTAGCATAACCAAGACAATGACGTGTTGCCCTGTTTTTTATTGGTTTTATTTGCTATTTTATTCCTTCCATTTTTAATACAGATATTATTTCGTAGTGGCTACATCTGAACATTACAATGAAATAGAACCCTTAAGACAGAATTGATCCAGAATGCAGGGGCATGCGAAGTTTTGGGCATCCCATGCATTGTTGGGATTCAGAAAAATTTACTACCAGTTCTATGAGTGTGGCTTGTGGGCATGGCATAGCTTGGTGGGCATGTCTTGGTGGGCGTGGCAGGGGAAGGATACTGTAAAATCTCCATTCCTTCCCCATTCCAGGGGAAGGTTACTGCAAAATCCTCATTCCCTCCCAATCAGCTGGGACTCAGGAGGCAGAGAATAGAGGGGGGTGGGACCAGTCAGAGTTGATATTTACCGGTTCTCTGAACTACTCAAAATTTCCACTACCAGTTCCCCAGAACTGGTCAGAACCTGCTGAATACCACCTCTGATCCCATGGTTTGCCCATGGTACTCTGATGCTATGCAAGCTATACTATCTTCAATTTTCTTTTGGACTGCCATTCAGGATTCTTATTATTACCTTTAAATCCCTGAATGGCATGGGGCCAGATTATTTGTGGGACCACTTGAGGCTATTTGCCTTCTCTATCAGATCAGATAGAATGGGCTTGCTCCAGGTTCCTTCCCTTAAATATTGCCATCTAGCAGGATTGAAGTAGTCTGCCTTCTTCGTAGTAGTTCCTGCCCTTTGGAACAACCTTCTCTCGGAGATCCCCCAGAAAAGCCAATTGGTTTTCTGAAAAGCCTTGAAGACTTCATTTTTCCAACAAAGTTGGGATAGCATCTGGCTGGAGCCTGATAAAGTTGTTGGTAGATATAAGGAGTGGGTTTTTTTAAGGCCATGTTTTTATACTGGTTCTGGGTTTTTTTTGTGTTTGTAATGGTTTGTCCACCATTATGCTGTATAAAATAAGAGGCTATATAAATCTTTAAAATAAATAAGTCTGTGTAGCATAGGAGTAATATGTGGTACAGGTAGTTCCCACAGACCACCAGGGATAAATCATTCTGAAAGTTCTGAATACAATTTGTATGGAGTTGCGCGCAAGCCAGTAATTTTCACATGTTTCTGTCATATTACAATCCAGAAGCATGGAAGTATGACTCTCAAACTACTGAGTTATATCAACAGAAGTGTTTACTGTTCATTTTTATATGATACCCATAGGAATTAGATTGGCCAATAACTTTTTAGTTTGAACCAAAATTCTGGGGAGTTAAATTAAAGCAAGCAAGCAGCATGGACTAACAACCTGCTTCTTATTGTTAAACAGAATTTTAAATAGCTGTTTTGAAGCACCGCCAGAATGCACTAGATTTCACTCTTCTAAATAATTTGATATTATAAGAAAATTGGTTGTGTTGATCTACCCTGTTTCCCTGAAAATAAGACCTCCCCAGATAATAAGCCCAATCGGGCTTTTGAGCGCATGCGCTAAAATAAGTCCTTCCCTGAAAATAAGCCCTCCCCAAAAATATTACAACACAGCAGCAGCCATGAGGTGACCATGCTCGCCCGTCTCCTGCACCTCAAAAATAATAAAACCTCCTCAAACATAAGGCTAAGTGCTTATTTCAGGGGTCAAAATATAAGATCCTGTCTTATTTTCGGGGAAACACGGTAGATTATTTGTTAATGTGTGGGAATTTTTTTAATATATTTGGCCAAATTTTAAAATGTTTGTTTTAATGTAAGTACTTAATCATTTCTGTTTAAGCATAAATACAGATTTTTTTTGAACCACAACCACTAATTTCCTCAGAATGACGGATTTTAGTTATTAGTGCAGGTGTCTATAATTATAAAAATATGCTGTTCGTTGCCTACTAAAGCCCACTAATCTATACTTCTCCAACTTTCAGGGATTTCTCAGAAAACCATATTTTGAATTTGTAGCCTAAATAAAGGACTGATAATAAGCTATAGTCTAGTTATTATTTGAAAATGTTTTTCAGAAGCATTGCCTACCATAGGTTAATAACAATATCCATGAATTAAGATTAAAACAAGTAAAGCCTTTCCTATTTTATATTTCATAAAAAATAAAAATATTTGAACAAAAATATTAAATTTTACAGTACTTTGAAACCCAGAGTGCCTCTCGCTATACAAGGATTATAGAGCTTATAAAATTCTAAATAGTATTTGTGGAGCAGAGGAAACAATGGAGTTCAGAAACATCCAGCAATCTAGGAGAATGGCATTGACAAGGCAAGGCTATGTTATTTACTGCTGTATATGCAGCAGATTTGTCAGTCATCAGAAATACTGACTGACTTCAACATAAATGAGCCAACACTTAAAAATAATTGGTGTTCTTCTGGGATTAGACAATATGCAACAACATTAATATTCAGTGGAGCTTATATCTTTCAAATAATATTGTTTGCTTTTTATGCAAATTCACCTCCAGCCTGAAATCCAAATTACAACAAATTTTGAAACTTTATTTGAAAGTATATGCTTCTTATAATATTTCAGCATAAGTTTAGAACACCCACAGTAAATAACAAAAAATACTTTAAGGAATACATGTTTGCATTTTTCTTTTCATCTGTATGCCTAAGAAAGCTATAAAGATTAAGGTTTTTCTTATACAAATTAGTACTAAGGTAGATAATGGAATATACTACAGAAATTAGAAAGTCAACCTACAACATTCAGATTAATCATCTAAATATCTTCATGATTGGATAAAACAGTACCTATGTACTTCTGAACATTTATTGAAAAAGTAACTTAATTTAGTTATCGGTTAATGTCTAGATTGTAAACAATTCTGTCTTTTAAAAAGAGTTCAGAGAAATAGTAATCACAAATCAACTTGAATACAGATTCCTATATTGTTGACATGAATTCAGACTAAGAGGTAGCACTTTAGCTTAGGCCTTTTAAAAAGTTTTTAACTAAGATAACACATGCCAATTTTCCCACAGTTGTTATTTTAAAGGAACTATAGGAAAGCCCCATATGAAAGCAGATATTGCCCCTGTGACTTGGGTGCTATAGAAACCACAGGCCATGTTCTTTTGTATTGTCTGTTCTACACAGAAATTCATCACCAGTTGATTACCCCTTTTTACATTTCCAAGGCACTCTAATATTTTCATTAGTATTATCTATTAAACAATTAAATTTATTTCTGTAACCATAGAAAAATTCTGCTACAGTATGTATAATCTTTGCCTATAAATGGTTGCCAATTGAAGTTAAGGGATAATTTTGCTTTATTTTATAGAATGCTTTTATTAGTAAATGGCCAATATAAAGTTTCTGTCAGTACCAATTTCCTAGCTATTAGATAGCAGATGGCTTCATCTTAACAGAGTTAGATAACTGAGCACAAAGATCCCATTTGTGGTAGAGAGGACACTTCATTCTTATACCTGTACAAATGTGGTCATTCTTATGAATGCACAAATTAATACTGTACATTTCGAAGGCCAAATCTCATTTTTCAAATTTATTAAACTTACAGGAAAACCAAACTCACATCTAGGTGATTCCAAGAGACTTACAACATTAAAAAACACAAATATAAAAATACATAACCCCTTCTCCCCCACTCCACATTAAAGCAGAACACAATCAAATTAACCACGATTGGCTCCTGTAGATGATCAGGTGAGCCTGAGGATGGGGTCAAACACATAATCTGTTTGGAAAGTCTACACCCCCATAAGAGACCTTGAAGTCTGTTAACTCTTATCTGGAGCCAATTCACCTTGACCATTAATAGATCAAATTCTTAGGTATAGGTAGCATAAAATAAACTTGTAGCATTTTGGACTCTATCCTGGTTCCCAATTTCTTATACCTAACAGTTTCAGCTTCATTTGGGGCCCCCAGACCCACTGTCTTTTGGAAAAGCAACAGGATAGAGGGCCAGCCATACCTCAGCAGCAAAGATATTCCATAGAGAAATGACCACCACTGAGAAGACCTTTTTCATGGTCCCACCAGATGTACGTCTCCAACTGATGAAACCCATAACATATCCTGTCTTCCTGTCCTGGTAGGCTAGGTGGATGTAATAGAGGAGAGGTAGTCCTTCAAAAAGTCCAAGTCACATAATACTTTAAAAGTGATAACCAGCACCTTGAATTGTATTTTGGGAGTATATTGGTAGCCACTGCAACTCATACAAGAGAGATGACACAAGCAGAGCTTTAGGCTTGCATAAAACTGTTCAGGCCACTGCATTCGGAACCAAATGAAGCTCCTGGATACTGTACTATGTAAACCCCATTACAACAGTCCGGATGGGTGATAACCAAGGCATGGGTGACTATAAGAAGGGCATGTTGGTCACAGTTGTGCAGAGACTGCTATCAGCTCCTCAAGCAAGAGTCACAAGTCCAGAACTCCCAGATTATGTAATGGGACAATATGGGGCAGTGCAGTCCAATTCACAACCAAAGATGACAATTCTTCAAGAGCCAAAGAGCCCCTAAGCCAGAGCCAGTCTGTCTTGCCAGGGTTTAGATGTAGCTATCCAGATCTCAACAGTCTCCAAGCAAATCTCATCACCCATATGACTTTACTAATGGTTACAAGTACACAAAAGGAGACAAACCTAGTAGTTATGAGCTAGGGGCAAAATTAAAATTTTGAAAGCATAGTGATAGGTTGATTCAGAACATAGCTGTCATAGTACTGTATGCATAGCTAATCTCCCAACACTCATTTCCCAGTAAGATATATGTGTGACTCAAAGACTACATGATTCTAGAGGCTTGTGCTTTGTAGCATGCCAGCTTCCTGCTTTTACTATCACCATCATCATTTTCATCTTTTTTTTTTAAAAAAACCCTCAGATAAAATAGAAAATCTAGCAAGTGCCTGGGGACAAATTTGTGAATAGAAAAACTTTTAACTGGTACAAAACGCAGCTTTTTATTTATTTTTATTTAAATTCTATTTATTTATGTCCAACATGTATTATTTTTATAAATAACTTAAGGAAGCAAATATACTTAATACTCCTTCATCCTCCTATTTTCCCTATAATAACCCTATGAGGTGGATTGGGCTGAGAGAGAGTGACTGGTCCAAAATTATCCAGCTACCTTTCATACCTAAAACAGGACTATAAGTTTTGATTTTCAGCCTGATACCTTAACCACTAGGACAACTGGCTGATTATCATACAATATCTATATTATAGAAGCTATAACATTTGCCAGTTTATTTCTGGGTGCAATTCATTATGCTGTACGAATTATTACATTAATTATTAATAATTAATCACTTCAGTTATAACAATAAGTTAAAGATGAGAGACCTTGATATCTATGAAATCAAGTAGCTCCAAGTAGAATCTGCTTCTACAAGGCAACTAGAAGGAGCGTAATTAGAATATTCATACACCCCCAAAAATGTCTATAGAAGGGACTTCAAAAAAAGCATTCTCTCCTGGATCTCTCCATTTAAAGAAGTCGCTGCCTTCTAAAATAAGATGAGCATCTTGATATTTTAAAGTCTATGAAAATATTGAACAGGCATTTAAGGGCTAAGGAACCAATGATAAATGTGCCTGAGAAACATATGGGCACTGCTTATTGGTTTGTTATTACTATTGAAGTGAATTATTTTGCTTGGTTAAACCAACCTAAAAGCACACACGAAACACTTGTACGTAAATAAAATGATTATTAATGGATTTATGTTACTATCTGCAGTCTTAGCAAATATAAGCTCCTCAGCCAGCAAATATACCTTCACTATGACAGATACTTTAAAGTTATATTACATTTATTTAATGATCTGTGGTTTGGATTTTTGTTTTTAAAAAAAACTTCACTTTTTTACCGGCTCTGAGAGGTTTTTACTGATTGTTTGTTTTGTTTTAAAATTTTAGCCTGGAAGAGTTGTGACACTTATTGAAGATCCTGAGGTACAGTAGTTGTATTTTTACATATTCTATAAATATGTTTTGTCCTCAATAGTAGCATGTAGAATCTGCCTTCCTAATTCTGATAGAAAACTAGAATTTTAACCTGCAATCTTATACACATCAATTGAGATATAAATTCAAACATAATGTAAATTACCATAAAGTAAATAAGCATAGAATTTCAATTGTTATCATTTCTTTCCAAAGATATGAAGAAGGAAGTTCAAAGTGATGGTCCAAGAACCATCTTGAGCCTAATATGTATCAAATTGACATATTTTATAGACAAAATCCTTGTTCCTACAGAAAAGCAGCCAAAATAAGATACAGTGTTTATAAACCATTCACTTGAAGAAACTAGTTCCATTTTTCTGGAAAGAAATCTCTTAATATACATAATACTAATTTCAGATAAATTGATTCCTGTTCGCCTTTAAGATCTCTTTTGTTTCTTTCCTGTCCCATGTCCATTCAGCTTTTAGAGGTTGCTGTTGTAAGTTGTGCCAGTATTAAGCAATAACAACATGACTACACCCAATTTTATGACCTTTTTTGCAACAGTTGTTAAATGCAACAATTGTAAAGTGGCCACTATAATCATTAAGCAAATCAATTGTCCTCAATGGGCATTTTTTTGCGGGAAACCAGAAGCAAAGCTAGTTTCCAGCAAAAATAGTCATAAATCGTGGTCATGTGACTGGAAGATACTGCAAACAGCTGTAAATGTCGGCTGGTTGCCAAGTGTCAAAAATGCAGGCATGTGACCATGGATGAGGGTGGCCATTGAAACTTCAAATCCAAGCTGTAAGTATCTTTTTTGGAATCCATTTTAACTTTGAACAGTTGCAAATCAACTTAACAGGTCATTTAGTGAACATTCAGAGTTACAACAGCACTGAAAAAAGTGACTTATGAGTGTATTTCACACATGATCATTGATGTATCCCCATGGTCACATGATCAAAATTCAGAGGCTTGGCAACTGATTCATATTTATGACTGTTGCAGAGTCCCAAGATCGCCTTTTGTGACCTTCTGACAAGCAAAAACAATGGGGAAACCTGATTCAGTTAACAACTGTTACTAATTTAACAATTGCGGTGATTCACTTAACTGTGGCAAGGAAGGTCACAAAATGGGGCAAACCTCACTTAATACATGTCTCACTTAGCAACAGAAATTTTGGGCTCAATTGTAGTTCTAAGTTGATGGCTACCTGTACTGAAGGGTGCATTAAGACTCCTGAAAAATAGCTTAGAATTAATTTATATATAAGAAAGTAATTCTAACAATACTATCTATCAAACACAAATGAACTCTCTTCATTTCCATACCTCCATACCCTTTAAACTATGTGGCAGTTACAAGAAACGGTATTGCAATTAGTAGTCTTATAAGTTATTTTTAATATTTAAACAAAAGGGTCCAGTAGCTCATTTTAGCATCTCCTTATTCTCTATTTATACTTGCCAAGGTACAGGTGGACCTTACTTAATGGCCATAATTGAGACCAGAATTTCTGACTTCAATTGGCCCACCCACTTATTTTCCTCCATGTCTTCCCAATTGTATCCTGATTCTCCTTTTAGAAATTTAAAAATAATCAATGAAGCAATGAAGATTTGGCTGTAACCTAAATTCATAAAATTAGAAGAAAGGCAAATGACTCTCTAGAAAATTATTTATAAACTTAGGAGCCTGTGATTTCTACATTTACAGATAGTCCTCAACTTATAACTGGTCAGTGACCTTTGAAAGTTATCAGGGATCTAGCAGGGGGCGCCATTTACAACCCAAATTCAGAGTTTCAACAATCCCACCCTACCCTGCAGTCACATGACAACTGTGGGTGCTTGGCAACCAGGTCACATTTATCGCTATTTGCAGCACCATGCAGTCATATGATCACATTTTATGACAGTTTTGCCAAATACTAGCATTCATTTCAAATTTTCAGCAAAACCATTGGTTCACTTAATCACTGCAGCATTAGCTTTATAACTATGGTAAAAGAACTGAATAAAATTACAAAATGCAAAAACCTGCAAATAAAATGACTGTGGCAAAAGAAAACAAATATAGTTCCAATTGCACCCTTGGGTGCAATCGCAAAACACTTGGAGCACAACTTGAAAAGCATTGGCATTGACAAAATTCCCATTAGTCAATTGCAACAGGCAGCTTTATTTGGAACAGCTGACATCCTGCAATGGTATCTTTAACACTACAAATAACATTTCCCTCCCTGCTCTACTGAGATGGGCAGTTAAGAAATATGAAACATAAACAAACAATTGCCTAACCTGGATCCTTGGAAAGGTCTCAGTGAGTGGGGGAAAGTACCAAATCCAATATAAACATCTAGTTGACTGTGAAATGAGCCGTAATAATAATTCAATCATAATTCAAAGTTGCCACTGCAGCAGCTGTAACTTCAAGGAACAGCCATAACTACCATTCACTGCTGTTGAAAGTTCAGTTGCTGAGCAAATGGTTGTTAAGTAAGTACTACATGTATTGAGATGCTGTTATAAAAGATAATTTAACTTTCAAGCAACCATACTATTAGTTTTATAGGGTAGATATGAAAAAAAAATTAAAGACTATATATGCTCCAGTGGTGGATTTCCATTTTTTTTACTACCAATTTGCTTGCACGTGCACGTAACACTTCTGTGCATGTGTCCGGGCGGTAGGAGAGCCTCCCACCACAGCTACTACCGGTTCCCCCAATCCAGGCCGAACCAGAAGCAGGAGCAACCCACCTCTGATATGCTCTCTATAATGTCTAGTTCCACTTGTGGATCTTATGTCTTCAGGATTGGAAAAAGAACTGATTTACATTGCAGCCTGAAAAATAAGTTGTCAGACAGTGCTCATAGACACATCCTGTGCCAATTCACCCTCTTAGTGGCATTTTCTTGCTGTTGCATATATGTTCAGTATTTGTGTTGGACTCTACCATAGGTGAGCAAGAAGTAATGTCGAGTTGAATAGTAAAGCAGCTACTTATACTTTTTGAATAGCAAAGAAATTAGTGTCCTGTCCCATATAAGCTCAACTTGATTTTGAATATATTTGGTCAGTATCATTCTAAAATAAAATGTCAATAAAGTAATATAGAAAAAAACCTAAACATTAAGATTGTCTGCTCTCTAAAATGCTGGCTCTTTAAAGCATATTCCATTATATTTCTTCAAAAAAAACCCTTCAAACTCATAGTTCTAGTGTGTTCTCAATATATTTTTTGCCACTGTAAACGTATCTTGTACTTGAATGATTTCCTTGATTTTTTAAAATTTACCTTCCCAGAATAATTAGCATTGTATTTTAACGTGTTGCTGAAAACTGCTAACTCTGATTACAATGTTCATATTTTAAAACTTTTTAGAAAATAATGTTTTGTTTATAGTACAAAGAAAATAAACATCTGTTCCCTTTCTATGTCCTGCTGTTAAATACTGCAACACTGATGCTTAAAACTACAGTTTTACACAGCTAGGTACCACTAAACCTACTTATTTAAAGTAAATTTGCCTAGGATCAGAAATTAATGGCCATAATTGAGACCAGAATTTCTGACTTCAATTGGCCCACCCACTTATTTTCCTCATAATTTTATGAATCATAAAAATCTCACTTCCATCCTCAAATTAGCTGCAATTAATTATCATTAATTTTATACTAACTGACTTTTACTGTTTGCCTGTACACCACCCTGAGTCCTGCTGGGGAGAAGGTGCGGTATAAAAATTCAATAAAATTCAAATTCAAAACTCACAGGTGAATTAAATTTTCAACTTTGTTCTCAAACCTGACGAGCAAAAGTAAAAACTTACAGGGTGTTACAAAATTATTGCAATATCACTGAAAATACATGTGAAATGTTTTTTAAGTAAAATCTGAACTAAAATAAAATAAGCTGAGTTTGTATAGGCCTAGCAAAGCCCCTCATTTCTGACTTTTTATGTATAAATTGTAATTAGGCAGGGTTTTAAATGGGTTTTTTAGCACGGGTTTAATAATTTAATATGTTTTTAACGATGTACAGTATATTGTTTTATTGTGGTTTTAATAATGCCTGTGCAACAAGAAGGGCGGGGTATAAATTCGATAAAATAAAATAAAAAAATAGTATTACTATCATATATCTTTATTTCTTCTACATTAGGGGTGTTCACACCAAGGACCACTCTTGACTTCTAGATGGCATGCTAGATGGGACCCTGTAAAAAAAATTAAGTGAAACCAAGATTAAAAAGTGGCTAAGACAAAAATAATAATAATTTTGCCATAGTTTAATTAAGATATTATTATATACATTACATTAAAATGTGCCATTTACTTATGATGCACTGAGCACTTTCTCTTAAAAATACAGTTGGAGGCAGGTTTTGGAGGGATATTGGTCACTGCCTACAGCCCTGAAGCCTCAAATGCGTATATCATTTCTAAGTAGCATCAGTAATTACGCCCCCAGTATTTATATTTTCTTGAGAATAAATTAAATGTCATGAAAACAAGGAGGTTTGAACACCACTAGTTGTCCTGTAATGCTGCCTAATTTAGATCAGAGTAATGGCAGCTACAGATTTCAACCCTTTGTACTTGACAAGATCAGCAAAATGCAACACAGTGTCTGTCACTGTGAATTCTTCTGTACTTTTCTGGTAAGTTTTTTCATACTGCTGTGCAGTTACAGCCTATTATGTTAGCAGACAGCTTCCTCTATAAGCAAAGAATAGTTTAGCTTGGGTTTTTTTCTCTTTCTTTCCCCAGCATTTGTATTGCAAAACAAACTCCAATCATTGCAAACTAGTTATTTCAAATCAATACCCTGTAGTCATCCTAATAGTGCAGAGTTAAAATAACTAGAAATTAGCAATATTTTAGCTTATCTCTATCATCTATCTTGCTAAATTAACAGTACTTGTTAGATGAAGCACCTGCACAAAGGTACTTCGAAGAGTAGAAAGAGAGTTCTGAACCATAGTAAAACCCTGGAAAAAAACGTAGGAAGGGAAGAGAGCCAGTGGAGAATTGGAAATATGGGTTTGAGAATTTGCAGTTCCTTCATTAATATCCTGTTTTCTACTTTTTTATTGAAGTTATTTGCATGTATTACTGACAATAATGGTTTGGAAGACTGACCTCTGCAACTCTTTGATAGAATCTGAGTTTAGTATGCTTTATCTTTCTGGTTGTATTCTTCTACAGGGCTGTGTATGGGGTGTTGCATACAAGCTGCCAATAGGACAAGAAGTTGAAGTAAAAGCCTATCTTGATTTTCGAGAGAAGGGTGGATATAGGACTACAACTATTGTCTTCTACCCCAAAGATCCTGCAGTGGAACCTTTTAATGTGCTATTATATATTGGAACCTGTGAAAACCCTAACTACCTCGGATCTGCACCCCTAGAAGAAATTGCCGAACAGATTTTTAATGCAGTTGGTCCTAGTGGAAGAAATACAGAATACCTATTTGAACTTTGCAATTCCCTCAGGGATCTTGTACCAGAAGATGTGGATGAACATGTTTTTACTTTAGAGGAACTGGTAAAGAAACTATTGGAACAAGAGCAAAACAAACCTGTATAACAGTCACTTTGCAAACAGTTTCTTCACTATCAGACTAAGTTTATTCTGTTTATATTGTTTATATAATTTGGAAATTAGCCATCAAAATTTAAAAAAAAATAATTATATTTCATTGAGGCATCACTATCCTTGAGCAATAGAGATTTTTAAAATGATATTTAAATTTAAGAAGGAATTTTGAATTTCCATAAAGTTTTAAGAATGCTTTTCGGTTCATTTCTCAAATTTGAATAACTTAGGCCTGATTTAAGTTGAAGGGAAACTTTCTTAACTTTAAATTATTAGATTTTGTTTTCCTTTCTAAAAAAAAAGTTTTGAACTAGATTCTTCACTTAGGTATGGATGCAGTCCTATGCACAAAAGGAAGTCCTTTCAACAAAGAAATGCATAGGATTGAGTGATGTGTGTTGACATAAATGTCAGTATATTCCTTCAAAAATGTTCCCAATGGGATTTGTGGATTACAGCACTGAGAGAAAAATTCTTTGTACACTTGTTTAGGATTAAGTCCAACATGGTACAAAGTAAATATGTGTAGGATTACATTGTAAATGGCAATTATATCTATATGAAGGGCCTGGATTATTTGTACAACTGTTTGAAACGTATTGCTTATTATATATTATCTATCATTTAGTTTCACTTCCCAAATTCAATAATTTATATATTACTATTTGCTTAGTGATAAGAGGATCAAATAGTTACAAATGAAAAGAAACAGCACTTTGCATTCATGGTTTCAATATCTTCAGAGATGATGTATACTGGTACCACAAGGCTTTCTCTCATTTTTTGGAAAATAACTGTAATCAGGGAAACAACT
The DNA here is from genome assembly GCA_039707465.1 of Rhabdophis nuchalis. Lineage (NCBI taxonomy): Eukaryota > Metazoa > Chordata > Lepidosauria > Squamata > Natricidae > Rhabdophis > Rhabdophis nuchalis. The sequence continues at coordinate 366,020,565 of CM077643.1, forward strand.
TGAATCTAGAGTAATAAGTATGTAACAAAACTCCTATCCATAATCATTGGGCATTTTTAGAGATAGTCAAATTTGCCCTTATCCCAGTAATTAGAACTCCATAAATTAAAATTCACAATAACCCTTTGTTCATCCTTTACTATGCCAACATGATGTGGTCACCAATACCTAATGTTATAGTTTCACAACTTCTTGCTTCTAAACACACAATAGCACACTGAGGTACAAGAACATTTCTTCTCCAATTTTTGTTTTTAGTGACAATCCTTAGTTTTTATAAATTTCTATGCATTTGTAAAGCTTTCATTATGAAGACTGCACTTCTCTTTGTACACTCTAATTGGAAAAATTTGGAAGTATATGGATTATCCAGCCCATTTGAAAAGCAAGAGAATCAGCATTTGCAATACAAGAGCACATTTTTGACACTATTCTATACTAATTCCTTTTTGCCTCAAACAGAAGAACAGGATTATTGTTTCTATAAGGACTGGCAGAGATCTGGCAAGCATCTAAAGAAATAAGCTCCCTTGGAAGCCAAAGTTCCTCAGAAAATATTGGCACATAACTTGCAGCATAGGTTTTGAACGGAAATTTTTCGCTGCAAATTTCCAAGTCAAGTTGTTATCATTAATTAGCATAGTTCTAGTTGTACCTGGATAACTTATTATAATTAACTTAAATATATTTTCTACTAACAAGAATTTGGAAATGCTTGCTAGAATTTTTCACTGCAATGATAAACCTGTCAGTAAACAAAGGAAAATACATGAGCTTTCAGTCAATCTCCAATCTCTTAAAGACATATAAAAATATTATAACTCCTCCCATAGACTAGGATTTCCTTCTCCCATAGACTATGGAATGTCTCTTTCATGGCTATAGCTGGACAGTAAATACCCTTTAAAAATTCTAATTGTGCATCTCTCTCCCATAGTGCTTTGAACTTGATGTTTATTGAAGATTGTATTACATATATCTAGGCAATCTGTCACAATATTTTTGAAACCATGTCAAAGTATTTATTTGAGAGTCCAAATTAAAATTTACACCAGGTAAGCATAAGCTGTTGATTTAGTTTAAATCTAATCAGCCAATTTTATTTGCATCCAGAAGGCCCATAAACAACTTACAAACACAATATAAATGTAGATATTTTACTTACTAAACTGTTTTATCCAATGTCAAATTTAGATTATGTTTGTAAGTAGCTTTTGGGTCTTTCGGCTGTAAATAAAATTGATTGATTTAGCTAAATGTACCTCTTTTTTAAGGATTCTGTACTTAAGAGTTCAAGGGTAAGTTGCACAGTAAATTGCCAGGACTTCTAAACCGTCTCAACTTCCACTAAAATGGTTATCTGCTGCGTTAACTTGATGATGATCTCATAACAACAAAAAACGTTTCCGTCCCAACTATACATGTACATCTCACAGTTTCAGTTCTTTTCTTTAAACTTTCAACAAAAGCATAAACTGGTTCTATGTTTCTGTCATTTTCATAATGAAACTTGTATGATTTTGCATTAGTAATACAACAATTATGATTTAAGCCCATACAGTGTTTTTCTTCCTCTGTTTAACATATACTCGCAAATGTTATGTTGTGTTGTTTGTGTTTTTGAAGGCACTTGTATTCAACGAAGTGTGATAACTAAGTCTGAATCTGAAGGGTATAATTTTAATAAGAGATTACACAATGAAAGGGAATTCTGATACAAATCATAAACTGATCCGGTATTTCCAGATCGTAGTAAAATAAATCATATTTACATTAAATATGATTAATTTTTATTACATCATTATAAAAACATCTATATAGAAATAGCGCTTAGCTACCATAAAAAATTTCACTGATTTTTAATTCAATTTTATTATTCAATTATTGCTCAATTTAACTCAATTTTATTGTTCAATTCAATTACATTAAGCAGAGCTCAGCAACTAGTAAATGTGAATATAATCAATGAAATGTTCAACTTTCATTTCCCAAGTAGAAACTCATGCTGCATGAGTTACTGTCTTAAAAAGTTAAATGTAATTTTAATAAGTTTGCAATCCATAGATTGCTGCTCTGAAAAAAATTATATACAATTCCATTGGGCATTCTGAAAATCTTTGGATCCCAGCCATCAACACTAGAGATGCAGTACTGTGGTATAAATATGCAAAAAGGTATAGGTGAAATGTGGTGATTTTTAAGCTTGAAATTAGAAGTACACTAAAAAGCCAGCACCACTCTTAGGAACCTGCTTCAGCATCAGAGGGTGGCTTGTTTTACTAGAAGATAAATGCACTTACATATTTTAATGCACTTATAGGTATCCTTCAATTTGTGACCATTCAGTGACCATTCAATTCAAAATTACAATGGGGCGGAATAAAGGGATTTATGACCTATACCCAAATTACAGTGTGTGTCTCCACCACCACCACCCGTGGTGATGAGATCACAGTACAGGCATCCATACAATCAACATCAGGGATGCTGCAGTTGCCCCTACTCATCTATCTTCCTCCCATTCACCCCACTGTTTCCCATGAGCCTGCTTCCCATCTTGCTGGATCCCATACCCCACCATGCGCTTACCTCTATCAAAGATTGCCTTTACCAAAGAAAAATAGCTGATGCATCATGCAGCCTTCCTATATAAAACTGGCTTGGAGCCATCTTGCAGACATGCCATTTTGGGAGTGGCCATAATTCTCAGATCTCAAGAATTGTGGCCACATCTAAATTGGCACCAGTTTCCGGTATGGTACCAGACAACTTCTACATAGGTGAATGTGGTGGTGAATTGCTACTTTTCTTTCTGAAAGACAATTTCTGGAAGTTGTCATTTGGAAAGAGAATCAGCTGATGTGACATACAGCAATCCCGCAAATCACGCTCGCCTAATAAGTGGAGTGAGGCTGGAGAGGATACGCAAGAGTGTGGGACCTAGGGGAGTAAGAAGCTGGAAGGAGTGCCTCAGGAAGTGGGGGAGCCCTGATACAGGCCATGAGTGAGCTGGGGAGGTACTGCACTGCAGTCCTGCATTAGGTGTCCCACACCAGCTATGGCATTGTGCATTCCAATTAACAATTACCATGGGGCAAGCAGATATTCTGGTCATGTGATCACATGGGCACCTCAATAGCAACTACAATAACAAATATAATTCCAAGTTTGAGAACTACCTGTATATATTTACAAGAGTATAATTTCTGTTCTAATGACAGATTGTGAAGGAGAACAAAGAGGTTCTCGATGAGGGTGAAAGATGAGAATGCAAAAATTGGTTTGAAACTCAACACACACAAAAAGGATCATGGCATCTGGTCTCATCACTTCCTAGCAGATAGAAGAAATGGAAGCAGTGAGAGATTTTATTTTATTTTGATCTTGATTTTATTTTATTCGTATTTATATACCGCCCTATCTCCCTTGCGGGACTTAGTTCTTGGGCTCTAACATCACTGCAGATGAAATTAAAAGACTCTTGTTCCTTGGGAGGAAAGCTGTGGCAAAGCTAGGCAGCATATTAAAAAGCACAAACATGACCTTGCCAACAAAGGTCTGTATATGGTTTTCTCAGTAGTAATGTATGGCTTTGAGACCATAAGGAAGGCTGAGCCCTGAAGAATTGATGCTTTTGAATTGTAGTATTGGAGGAGAGTCTTGAGAGTCCCTTAGACTGCAAGGAGATCAACTCAGTCTTTGGAAGGACAGATACTGAAGCTGAAGTTCAAATACTTTTGCCACCTAAGAGAAGAGAGGATTCATTGGACCATGATGTTGGGAAAGATTGAAGGCAAAAGGAGAAGGGGACAGCAGAGGATGAGATGATTAGATAGTGCCGGCAATGAATATGAATTTGAGTAAACTCTAGTAGATGGTGGAGGACAGGGGAATTTGGCGTGCTATGCTCCATGGGATTGTGAAGGGTCTGAGACAATTTAGCAACTGAACAACAAAAATAATTTCTGTGGAGAAAAAAGATTGTACCATGGAGAACAATTGTACATATTCCTAAAGCATCTGCAATATTTCTGAGGGAGAAATCCTAATTAGAAGCAAAAAGGCATTTGTTGGATGTCTTTACAACTGTGTGTTTGATGTCATAAAAATATTCCAAGGAGTGATATTTTCCCATTTTATACAGTACACTGCAATATGAGCTGCTGTATTATATACTGCTGTGTGCAAGGTTCAATAAATAATCACCACCACACCAGAGAAGTACAAAATGTTTCATTTCAACTTTAAACCAATTTTGACATCATTGAAAAAATATAATTACAAAATGTATCTGCCATGTTACCACAATGTAATAAAAACAATGTTCTTAATAAGGACTAGTTTGTTAAAGACATACTGAAATATTAATAACTAGCATTCTGTCAAAATGGTCCAATAATGAAGTTATTATTTTAGGATTATGGTAGTTCAAACTTGATTGTTATAAAATAATAGTTTTCAATTCTTGTATGAAGATGCCATCAAAAAATTAATATCAGATAACTGTCAAAGCAAAGTAAATAATATCATTAAGTGCAATATTTTTCAATGAGATTATGTACCAATTAAATCCTGATGAATTATTTATAAAGTGCATGCATTGTTCACATATTTCCTACAATTATAAACTATCAAGTCAAAAGCAACAATATTGGGCACACTTCCAGATTAGCTGAGTAGTATATGTTGAATTAAATATGGATAAACATTAATATCCGACATTCAGTATTTTTATATGAGTTGCAGTAGTTGTTGCTACTATGGTACTATTTTTTTCTTATAAATACAGGTAATATGTAAATGAGAGTATGCAGATTAGGATAACAATGTATTTCCTTCTTTAATTTTACTGCATTAGTGTGGAATGTCATTAAAGTAACAGGTCTAACAGCCATAGTTCCTTGTTTGACCTTATTAGTTCCAAGTTGTCTGGGGAGTGCGATTCCTCCATAGCTGTGCCGATTAATAATTATAAATTCAGAGAGTACCAAGTTATAGAAAATCAGTATGCATTTCTTCTCTTCTCTGCATAATTACCAGCTTTAATACATACATAATCTAAATTAACAGCAATTTCTAATGCCAAGGGCAGACAAAGCCCTGGTAATAGTTTCAATTAACAGAGAAGAGCTTTCTCATGTTACTATATTTTCGGTACACATGACAAAACAGAAAACTCCAGGTAGCCCTGGATGCTAAATGGCAATACCCATTCAGTTGTGTCTGACTCTTGGTGATTCAATGGGCCAAGTCTCTCCAGATGTTCTGATCTTATACTAGAGGTAGTCCTTGTTTTAGAATAATTCATTTAGTGACTGTTCAAAGTTACAAAGTCACTGAAAAAAGTGACATGACCATTTTTCACACAACCTTTACAGCATCCCTGATCAAAAGTCAGAGGCTTGGTAACTGGTTCATATTTATGAAGGTTGCAATGTCCTCTGGTTACACGAACTCTTTTTGCAAACTTTTGACAAGTAAAGTCAACGAGGAAGCCATTAACACACTTAACAAACTGTGTCACTGACAACTGTGACAAAGCTTGTATAATGGGGCAAAATTCGTTTAACACCTCTCACTTAGCTACAGAAATGCTGGGCTCAGTTGTGGTCGTTAAGTCCAGGACTACCTGTACTTCTTTGCCTGCATATTAAGCTCCTTGAAATCTACTGTTTAACTTCAGCTGTCAAAAACATTGTACCTGGTTTGATCTGGAGATGAATCAAGGCCTTGTTTACAGCAAGGTTACTTTGCTCTGGATCTTATTTATTTGCTCTTGACAGTTCAAAGTACAGGTAGTCCCTTGACTTACAGCCACAGTTGAGCCCAAAATCTCTGTTGCAAAGTGAAACATTTAAGTCACTTGCCTCATTTTACAACCTTTCTTGCTGCAGTTGTTAAGTGAATCACTGCACTTGTTGCATTAATAACATGGTTGTTAAATGAATCTGGTTTCCACATTGACTTTGTTTGTGGTGATCACATGACTCTGGAACACTGCAACTCTCATGAATATGAATCAGTTGCTAAGGGTCTGGATTTGGTTTATGTGACCACTAGGATGCTGCAATGGTCCTAAGTGTGTAAAAGGATCATAAGTCACTTTTTTCAGGGTTTGCACCTTTGTACCTTTGAATGGTTACTAAATGAACTGTTGTAAGCCGAGACTACCTGTATGTGCAATTTTCATTATTATCATAATCTCATTATTCCAAGGGGAACTTTTACCTTTACAACTCTTTTGAGATTTCGGTTAGCGGTCTGCCATATATGATCCACCCCCAAAGGGAACCAGCTGAGGTAGATTAACCTCTGAGGTAGATTTGGTCAATTGCCGACAATATATCGCTTAACCCAGGGGTCTGCAAAGTTGCCTCTTTTAAGACTGTTGGACTTCAACTCCCAGAATTCCCCAGCCAGCCATGCTGGGGATATATATCGGTGGTTGCGAGGGGTTTGTCGGGCTCCCCGTGGTGGGAAGTGGAATAAAGATACTTTAGTGGGAATTGGAAGGGTGGCGATTTCGGAGCGCCGGTATATATGGAGAACCCGCTTCCACCAGCCCATCCGGAACAAAGCGAAACAAAATCACCGGTCCCGGAGATCAGGAAGGCGCTCCCTGCCCCTCCTCGTCCCTCCAGCGTCTTACCTTCCTTTCGTCTCCTCAGGCAACGCGCTCCGGCTGCCCCGGATGTTGACCAGAGGCCGGATCCGCGGCAGGAGAATTCATAGAAGACCGCAGAGGGTAGAGTCACACGTAAGCTGCGCTTGCTTTGAGCTTCCAAGATGATTGCTCGACTCCCCGACTAATCTTGTGTAGCCAAGACCAGGGGTCCGCAAACTTGGCTCTTTTAAGACTGGTGACTTCAACTCCCAGAATTCCCCAGCTGGGGAATTCTGGGAGTTGAAGTCCACCAGTCTTAAAAGAGCCAAGTTTGCAGACCCCTAGTCTAGACAAACGTTGTTGCATGCCAAGGTATTATTGGCCAAGGATTTAGAGGAGCAGACCCGTGGGGGGAAAAATCTTAGGCAGAAAGAGCCGAACTCTATGGAAAACGGGGTGTTTCGAGGGGAAAAATCTCTTTGAAGGCCATTTGTAGAGTAGAGTAGAGTAGAGTAGAATTCTTTATTGACCAAGTGTGATTGGACACACAAGGAATTTATCTTAAGTGCATATACTCTTAGTGTACATAATGAGAATAAAAATACATCCATCAAGAATAAAGATAAGATACTTAGTGATAGTCAAGGTTACTAATAAGCTATCAAATCGTACTAGGAAACAATAAAAATATAAATTGAAAGATACAAGCAACACGATTATAATCATAAGTTTGGAGAGATAGATACTAGGAAGGAAGAGGAGAATAATAGTAATACATTCTTGGTAAACTATTGACAGTGTTGTGGGAATTTGTTGTTTAGCAGAGTGATGGCATTCAGGAAAAAAAACTATTCTTGTCTCTAGTTGTTCTGATGTACAGTGCTCTATAGCGTCGTTTTGAGGGTAGGAGTTTAAACAATTTATGTCCAGGATGCGAGGAGTCTGTAGATATTTTTACAGCCCTCTTTTTGATTTTATGCTTGGGACACGGAGTGGGCTCAAGCACCACAAAAATAATTAGCTCGAGGTGTTAGATTGTAAGGATCTGTGTTTTTCGACAATATCAGGCTTGCGAAGGGGGCAACCGAAAGAACAGCAACAACATAAATAAACCCGAGGGTAGCGGAAACCTAACTCCACTGCCGGTAACTCTAGGATTTCAGTGGAGGGAGAGAGAGAGAGAGAGAGAGAGAGAGAGAGAGAGAGAAAACCACGTGCTTTCCTCCTCCGGAAGCAGACGTGGCCGGCTTCTTTGGGCGTGTGATGATTGGTCGTGGCCGGCCGTCTCGGACGGGCTCCCGCCGCAGAGAATGAAGCGGAGAAAGCCGGAGCCCCGCAGGGGGTCTGTGCTGGTGCGCCTCTTGCTCTGGGGGCTCCTGGAAGCGAAGACGGCGACGGCGGGCGAAGGCAGCCGGTCGCTCCCGCAGTTTAGCGACGACGTGCCTTTCCGAGTAAACTGGCCGGGCAGAGAATTCATCCTGGTGGGTGGCTTCCTGCCTGGAGAAGATGGGAGTTTTTAGACGCGGAGAAATAGAGGGGGCCGGGGAGGGAAGGGGGCGGGAAAAGGGACCCAGTATATGGGGAAGGGAGGAGGGGCGGACCGGCGTTTGTCAGGTTTTCGTAAGATTGCTGGAAATGAAGTGGGGAATTACGGGCGACCGCCAAGTCGTCTCCAAGAAAGACCGCCGCTTTATCTCTTTGCTTGTTGCTGTGGACGGTAGCCGTACTTTGCTACTCCCGAGTAGGTAGCTGTGGTCTTAACACTGGCTGGTTGTAGGATATTACTCGCCGATCGCCTTCTTTCGTTGTGCCAGTGAGCCAACGTGGTTGAGCTGCCTTTCCTCCGGGCTGTTGGTCTGAACGCCGAGCTCTGCAATTTGGTTGCAAACGTTTGGCCACCAATCAAGGAGACATCGTCAGTGCGGTTTGAATTGGTGATGTCTTTCTTCTTTTTTTAAGGAAACTGTGATTGATCTGTGTGTGGTTGTCAGTTCCTATACCTAACGTAGCCTTTGTGCTCCAAGGCGCTTTCTCACACCGAAGGCCAGCTTGTTATCTTTTTGCACTGCGAGTCACTCAGAGTCATCTATAAAAGAGAATATTTGCAGCTCAGGGTTGAAATGAGGGGTCCTTGGTGCCTTTTGAGTTTGTTTACTTGCAGACGTTGCATTACCCTTACTAGGTAACATCATCAGTGCTAGTACTGATGATGTTACCTAGTTAGGGTAAAGAAACATCTGCAAGAAAGCAAGCTCAGAGAGCATCAAGGCTTCCTCAGAGTCATCTGTTCACTGTTAGAAACACTCAATACTGGACATCCTCTATGGAAACACTGAATTAAATTGGATGACAGATATGATTCAGCAGGGTTGCTCTTTACCATTGAAGTTCCTGTTATTATTATTTTACGTCAATTCTAGTTGTCCCCACAACAACAACCCTATGAGGTGGATTGGGCTGAGAGAGAGTGGCCCAAATAATTGTCAGAGATAGATTAGAAAAAATGTAAGTTATTAAGAAAATAAGGCTGATTTGGTAAATCAAAACTGGCTCATAATGCCATTCAAAGCTAAAATTCAACATTTCCTCTTAGCTATTTACTTTAGACTTAACTGAACCTGGATCTTTTCCAGACAAGGTGAGCAATTTTCACAATTCTCCACTTGTGGGCCATACATCTAGAAGTTATGCAGTTTGGGGAAGGTTTCAGACCAGTATTTCTCAACCTCAACAATTTTAAGAAGTGTAGACTTCAACTCCCAAAATTCCCCAGCTATTATTAGGGTTGATAAACATTATATTTTGATTAATTACATGCCATCAAGTAGCCAACTTGTAGTAACCACATAACAATAGCAATAACACTTACACTAATATACCACTTCACAGTGCTTTACAGCCCTCTCTAAGCAATTTATAGAGTTAGCATATTGCCCCAAACAATCTGTGTCCTCATTTTACCCACCTCAGAAGAGTGGAAAGCCTAGTCAACCTTGTACCTGGTGAGATTCGATCTGCCAACTGCTGGTAGCCAGTGATCAGCAGAAGTAGCCTGCAGTACTGCACTCTAACCACTGCACCACCCAGGCACTTAGACAAACTTTTACTTCCTTAGTGTGTCATAGATAGTGGTTTGTTTTGCACTGCTCTGATCTTTGTAGCTATAGATACTTAGCAGTATTGAATATCCTTTCCAAGGTCTTCAAGGCTATTTTATCAAGTGCTAACCTGCAGCATATTTTTGATTGTTTGTTTCTTTATTGATGATGATGGAACCTAACAAGCAGAAGAAACGTTGTATGAGACTATGAATATTGTTTAAATAAGAGGTTGGTTTTTTTCACTCATGAATAGTAATAGCACTTATATTCTGATTCGCAGTGCTTTGCAGTCTTCTCTAAGTGGTTTACAGAGTCAGCATATTTCCCCCAACAATCTGGGTTCTCATATTACTGACCTCAGAACGATGGAAGGCTAAGTCAGCCTTGAGCCGGTGAGACTAAACTGCCAGCAGTCAGAAGAAGTAGCCTGCAGTACTGCATTCTAGCCATTGCACCACCACACCACTATTCCAGATTAAAATGAATTATTGACCATCTTTTGGGGGTTTATGAGCAAATATTATTTTTAGAGCAGAATTACATTTTCCATAATTAGTGGGATAAGTTCCACTGAATTATGTATTTCTAAAAATGTTCTCTGTCAAGGTCTATGAAGGTTTATCTTCATGGATTCTGCTTTGTTACAGTGCTGAAGGGCATGATGTATACCCAGAAACAAGGCTATGAAGAAAACAATTTGGTAAAGAAAACAGAAGGAGAAATTTATGTGGATAGGCTGTAAATTAGTAAAACATAACCCTAATTTCCTCTGTGGAAAGGAGTGTCTTAGTAACTCCAGAGAATTATGCTTGATATGTGTTGAAGATTTTCAGATATATGGACCAATTGCTTATTGTAAAAGGTGATAAATGGTGCTATGAGTAGCAACAAGACCTGCTTTCAGGCTGTGGGAATTAATGAATCATCCTCTGTGTAGCTGAGAGCATATCATGCAACTATTATTCAAGCACTTTTTTTTTTTGCAATTACTATGATATTTATAAATAATTAAATGACTTTAACTTCTCTAGTCATGGGGTAGAAAGGGAGCTTGCTTTAAAATTTCATCTGTAAATAAGACACTGCTTGCATCTTAATCAAATGGCTTATTTAACCATGGTGTTTTCTGTAGCTCTAAGTATAGACCAGTGTTGGCGAACCTTTTCGCCATTGAGTGCTGAAACAGGAGTGCACGTGTGTGCCAGAAACCGGAGCAGCATCCGCTCGGTGCACATGCGCATGCCAAGAAGATGATCTTCCAGGTTTCAGTATGCACATACACACTGGCCACCTGGTCCTTGTACACACATGCGTGCCAGAAACTAGAAGACCTGGTGCCCGGTGCACATGTGCATGCTGGAAACCAAAAAATCATCTTCCTGGTGTGTGCATGTGCATTGGGTGGCTGCTCTTCTGGTTTCCGGCACTCCCGCAGAAATGAAGACCAGCTGGCCGGTGTACCGGAACCTGGAAGAGCAACAGGTGACAGCTCAAATGCCAAGAAAGATGGCTCTGTTTGCCATTTCTGGCACGCATGCCATAGGTTCATCATTATGGGTATAGATCGAAATAGTGTATATAGCAACTCATTTTTATCTAACAAAGGCCTGCTTGCTTCTTAGTAATGTTTGTTTGTGTTTCTTCCCCTTAAGCCTACTGCTGGGGTTCTATACAAAGAAGATTATTACATCATTATGACAACAGCAGATAAAGAAAAATACAAGTGCATTCTTCCAGTATTAGCTAACGGAGATGAGGCAAGTTATTCTAGAACCAATTATAGAAACTAACAATAACAATTTTATATAAAATATTTAAAATGCACAGAAGGAATTAAATCCAATGCAAGAGCATGGTTCCTTAATTGCTGTGAATTGTTAGCATGTCACGTATGTAACTTGACATAAGGAGGTTTTATTTGATAATTGGCAAAAGATAACTTGTATTAGAAATTAAACACGCACCATAAAATGCATTTTGATTTGTTGAGTTTCAGTATAGTTTTGAAAGTGTGTATCTTTTAACAGCAATTTATGCTCCAAAGTCTTTTGGAAAAGGATTTAATTTGTGGTATAAAGTAATCTTGTATGTATTAAGTAATCTTGTAGGCATGTATTAACTTAGCAAAGATTTATGCTGTAAAAACTATTCTGCAAAATTCAAAAGCAGTTTAATTCAAGGAAGGTATGGCTGGTGTTGATATTCATAAATTCTTCAGATAGTTTAATGCTTCTTTAAATCCTGTTCAATTTCTTGAATTTGAATTGAAGAAATTCAGATTGAATCCTGTTCAGTTTTTGAAAGAGTCTATGGTATTCTGTTGCATGAATAATAGAAGTATTAACTGTCTGATAAATATAAAAGCTGGCTTGGGCCTTGGGTTTATAAATTCTTGATTTATTTTCTAGTAAGTTGTTTTTCCTGTAGATTTTTAGAAATTAATAAAAGTAATTATATAGTACATATATAATTAATAAATTTGCTAATATTCTTAATTCATTTGAGATAATAATTCTATCCAATTATTTCTATTTTAGGAGGAAGACAAGGATTATAAAGGGCCAAGCCCAGCTGAACTGTTGGAATCTCTGTTCAAGCAAAGTAGTTGCTCTTATAGAGTATGTTTACTTTGGTTTGAGATAAGTAGTTTATCTCAAGTAGAATAAATTGATCTAATCATTTATAAATTTTATATATTACATAAAAATTTGTCATATTTTCCTGTGAAGTTTTTTTTTAGAATAGCATTTATTTTAAAAAATATGCCTATATATTAAGAAAACCGTTCTTCCATGGTGGATAGTGCAGAATCTTTCCATCTTTGGGCAAATAATAGCCCCACCACACTAATCATATAATAAAATAATCTTCCATGACTCTTTTCTAGCTATATTCATAAGCCCTGAAACAAAAACTTTTAGCTCTATTTGAACATTATTCTTTAAAAACCTCTGCATTCCTGTGTGTATTTGAATCTAAAATTATTTCGCTATTACATGTCCATCAAGCATGAGACAACTTCCCTTCATATTGTTCCCATTTCCAACATGCATTTGGAATGACTTTTTCAATTCTAGATAATTTTTCAGGCATTATTTGCCAACAATCCCTCATTTAATAAAAATACTCATTAAGATCGTAGCGTAATTCAACCCTTTAAAATTGTTAATTTGACTCTCCAAAATCAGAATATATGTGTCAATTATTTTTAGATTGAATCATACTGGACTTATGAAGTTTGTCATGGTAAACACATTCGTCAGTATCACGAAGAGAAAGAAACTGGTCAGGTATGTATAATTTCACCCTCAAATACATTAAAAAAAACATTAAATTAACATTTTGTTCAACACTTCGGATCCTTCTAAATTATTGCTTTAACAAAGATTAAATCATTGGAGGAGAAGTGATGGTTATGAAAATAAACGAAAATGTCTTTCTTGTTTATAGAAAATAAATATTCAAGAATATTATCTTGGAAATACGCTGAGAAAGAGCCCATCACTAGATCCAGGTGGGTTCCTTTGTTTTTAAATGCTAATGAATAAAATAGGAAGAGTGTCCTATGTTACACTGTTATTCCATGAGCTGCACTGGCTGCTGGTTTGCTTCTGCATGTAATTCAAGGTGTTGGTTATCACCTTTAAAGCCATGTAAGCTAACTGAACAACCATCTCATCCCAATGGGATTGAGCTGCCCTTCTAATGTCAGCAGAAGGGGCATGCTTCTGACCAGGAATTTTGGCTGGCAGGGTCCAGAAGAGCCTTTTCTGGGCCCCTGCCTCGGGTGAGATCCGCTTCCATCCTTCTGACCTTCTGTTAGGGCCCAAAGACCTGGCTTTGATTGGGGACCAAACAATGGTGTATCACGCTGGAGGTGGTTCATGGATTAAGTGAAAACTGCACCTCCCCTCCACCCCCGTGAACCCTGGTTCCTTCCTCCCTGTTTTTTTAATTGTAATCTTCATTGTTGTTATAACTATTTATTCGTAATGATTTACTGGCTTTTATTGTTGTAAGCCACCCAGAGTTGCCTCGAGAGATGGGCAGCAAACAAATCCAATAAATAAATAGCCATTATAACTTATTCATGAAAGAAAATAGTAAGAGTAAGCCTTAAACTGTATAGAAAATACACCTTCTCTAATTCTCAGTGAAAATGTGATTCCAGTAGATTCGTTAATTACCTCTTTTTTCGTTTTATCATAGAGGTAGTCCTCAATTTGCAACTATTGTTGAGCCTGGAATTACAGTAGCAAATCATGTGGCTCTTAAGCAGTCACCCCATGACTGAATCTGATTTTACAACCTTTTTTTTGGTGGCCATGGTTAAACCAACACCATGGTTGTTAAACAAACACTGTGGTCGTTAACTGAAACCATTTTTCCAATGGGTGTTTTTTGCTAAATGCTAGAAGTAAACATTGAAAACCGACAAACATTTAAAAAAAAATACTGTCACGTGTCTGCAGAACCCTGCAAAAGGTCATAAATGCAAGCCAGTTGCCAAGTATCCAAAATGTGATCACATGACTACACTGAGATTGGTATTAGCACTTGAAAATGGATCGTAAGTAGCTCTGGGACCACTCCGCGCGCGACGGCTGTCACAGGGAACTTTCCCTAGCTACAATAGTAAATCACAAAAATAAGAAAAGGCTACACTACTCTAAGTTGGGGAGTTCAAGTTGCTGAACAAGGACTGAAGATTCCCCAATTGCGTCCGTTCAGGGCGACTGAGTTTTTTAAACTGAGCCTCTAAAGAGGATAGGAGGTTAACTTTGAACTCAGTCCTTGCGCGTCAATGATGGAGGTTACGCTAGGCCGGCTAGATGAAACAAATGTGTCTTTAGACACTTGCGGAAGAGGCGGAGGTCGGAGATGGTGTGAAGTTCAGGAGGGAGGTCGTTCCAAAGGGCTGGGCTCGCCACAGAGAAGGCTCTTCCCCTGGGTGTCGCCAGTCGGCACTGTCCAGCCGACGGCACCCTGAGGAGGCTCTCTCTGTGGGAGCGTATCGGTCTGAGGGATGTATGGGGCAGGAGGCGGTCTCGCATATAACTAGGCCCCGAGCCATGGAGCGCTTTAAAGATGGTCGTCAGAACCTTGAAGCACACCCGAAAGACCACAGGAAGCCAGTGCAGCTCGCGCAGGATTGGTGTTATGTCGGAGTGTCTGGGCGCTCCCGTAATCACCCGCGCGGCCGCATTCTGGACTAACTGCAGCTTTCGAGTGCACCTCAAGGGAAGCCCCATGTAGAGAGCATTACAGTAGTCAAGTCGAGAGGTGACGAGTGCTTGAGTGACTGTGCGTAAGGCATCCCGGTCCAGTAAGGGGCGCAATTGGCGCATCAGGCGTACCTGATGGAACGCCCCCCTGGCCACGGCTGCCACATGGTCCTCCATAGACAGCCGGGAGTCCAGGAGGACACCCAAATTGCGCGCCCTCTCCACGGGGGCCGGTGTTTCGCCCCCAATGGCCAGAGTTGGAATAATCTGGCTGAACCGGGGTGCCGGAAGCCACAGCCACTCAGTCTTGGACGGGTTGAGCTTGAGTTTGTTACTACCCATCCAGATCTGTACGGCCTCCAAGCACCGGGACATAACCTCGACGGCATCGTTGGGGTGGTCTGGGGTGGATATGTACAGCTGAGTATCATCAGCGTACAGATGATATCCCACCCCAAAACCACGAATGATCTCACCCAGCGGCTTCATATATGTGTAGAACAATAGGGGCGAGAGGACCGACCCCTGAGGAACCCTACATATGAGGGGCCTCGAGGCCGACTTCTGCCCCCCTGCCAACACATATTGCGACCGACCAGAGAGGTAGGAATTATTTATTTAATTAGTGTATGGCGTATCACACATGGACTAGCAGTATAAATTAACATTTCAACTAGATTAGTAGACCCCAATAAAACAGAAATGTCAAAAAGATTTATGTTCAAATATCAATGTCTAGGCCATTTAACCATTGAAGTGCAACATTACTTATATTTTTTAAAAATCATATACTGGACCAATATATGCCCTCAGCTTACAACCAGTCACGATGGGATCTACAGTTTGAAATGAGACCCCGCAGTCACATTGAGGGGAGAATACTATACCTCATTTATAGAGTCCCAGCAAGACACCATGTGAGGTGCAAATCCTATTCAGGATTGTCCATTGCTGACCTGGATGTGGGTCATTTATATGTCTTCCTATAAATGGGAATTCAGTGATCCATTTGGCTTTCCATTGGGAATTGATGTTAAAGTTGTTGGGCAGATGTTGTGCAAGTGCCAGTTGAGGCATCCTGGTTTTGAATCTTCCTGCATGCAATGGAAGGAGCGAATTGTTCATATTTTTTCTGTATTCTCTCACTAGTGCATTGTGGTGCTATTTAGCTCAGAACAGGAAGCCAGCAAATTGGAATGGTTTTAATACATCCACTTATAATCCTCATGCTGTTGTTGAATCTGGTGTCTAATTTACTAGTACGGCAGTTGTTAAGCCATACAGTTGTTAAGCCACACAGTATCTCCCCTATAGGATAGCTCTGGGCAGCTTACAGATTATAAAAATAAATAGAAAAATAATTAAATATATTAAAGTATTAAAACCATACAAATTAGAATTTTAAAATTATACAAAATCCAAAACTAAGTGGAATGTGAGGCATTTTGTGCACACTACTATATTATACACACAGAGAGAAACACATTTTATGAAAACGCCTGTTCATGCATTTTCAATTTCAATGCAGTTGAATCAAATCAGGATCCTCAAACCTATAGCTAATAATTTATCTTTGAATAGCCATACTATCTTATTCCATACTGGCTTTATGTTACACTCAGTCAAGTATAATTGTGCTAAAAGAAAATCTTTCTTTCAAAATATTTAGTTTTCTGGTATAGAGAAATGCAAACACAGGTATTGGTTACTGGTCGTAAGTAGAAGTGTTTTTTTCTCAATATTTTCCAGATCAAGAAGAAAATGAAATTGAAAAAGATACTGCAAAAGAGGCAAGTGAGAAAACTGTAATTTCACTTATCCCATAGCCATCTTTTCTTAGTAATTCATATTTGCTCTTAAATTTCTGTAGTTTCACTTTTTATAGTGGTTAATGCATGCTTGCTTGTCTTGTAGCATAAGACAAAAGATAATACTGACAAATGTGGTTTTATTTATTCATTCAATTTGATGCCACCCAACTCCAAATAACTCTGGGAAACTCACAATATACTACCATGTTTCCCTGAAAATAAGACAGGGTCTTATTTTCTTTTGACCCCCGAAATAAGTGCTTGGCCTTATTTTCAGGGAGGTCTTATTATTTTTGAGGTGCAGGAGGCAGCGAGCATGGGCACCTCATGGCTGCTGCTATGAGGTGGGATTATTTTAGGAAAAGGGATTATTTTAGCGAATGCGCTCAAAAGCCCGATTGGGTTTATTATCCGGGGAGGGCTTATTTTCAGGGAAACAGGGTAGATATTAAAACCAATGTAATAGGAAGAAACAAACAATAAAACCAAACTAGACCAAAAGAAAAAGAAAGAACAAGATAGTAAACCCAACAGACATCATAAAATATCCCACCACCTCCAACATGCAGCAAAGGGGATTCCAGCCAACCTAACCCAAAGCCGGGAAGAATAACAAGGTCTTTGTAGTCCTCCAAGCACCAACAGGTTGGGAGACTTATTACATAAGACAATTTGAAAAAAGTAATTAATAAATAAATAAATTTCTTAATACTTTTGACTACATTCAGACCATTTGGTTTTCTATATGGTGAAAGACTATTTGTATCACTTTCCAAGATAATGCTTCTATTTCTCTCTATATTTTACAAATCTAGATTCCGACAAAAAATATAGAAGGGCAGATGACTCCATATTTTCCTGTAAGAATGGGAAATGGCACACCTTGTAGCCTGAGACAAAACCTTCCCAGATCAAGTACAGTGATGTACGTCTGCCACCCAGAAGCAAAGCACGAGATACTTTCTGTGGCTGAAGTCACTACTTGTGAATATGAAGTAGTTATTTTGACTCCTTTGTTATGCAGCCATCCTAAATATAGGTAAGGAATTGAGATAACAGCTATCATCGTGGGCTAGAATTAAAGTAAAATGTTCTATAACTATCTTTTTTAATTCTTCATATCACAGCTCTTAGTAGTGTTTCCAGATTATTACTTTAGCTGAAGTTTACTTTACTCTTACAAAATGAAGTATTCAAGGCAATTTCTGTCCTTTTCCCCATATAAAATAAGGGGATCACTTATCCATGGTATATTATTACGCTGCTATTTTTTCCTCTTTCTTTCTGCATGACTGCTCAGTATTTGTATTCCTTATATCCAAGAATGCTTGCCTCACAGGCACGGTTAGAGAGAAGTCGGTGGACTTAACCAGACAAACATGACAAATAAATACATTTTAGCTTTTTTAATATTGCACTCCCAGGCTATGATTTAAACATGTGGTTCCTATGTCATATTGTCCTGTGACTGGCAGATCACCAGTGTATGCCATTTCATACATACCAATAGAAACCTTAAGTACCTACAGCACTATACTAAAATACCATCTTAACACAATATACTCTGGATGGACTTAGGTGCAGTTTTTCTACTTTATCTGAATATGCATTACACTGTAAGCCATTGCATCTGTGATTGTTGAGAAGCTCAGTATAAACTTTTTTTTGTTCTTTGGACAGATTCAGAGCTTCCCCAGTGAATGACATATTTTGCCAGTCACTGCCAGGATCACCACTTAAACCACATAAATTGGAACATCTAGAACAGCAGCAAGAAATGATGAAGATGCCATTCAGAAGAGCCAAAGAGGTTGGAAACTGGAAGTGCGGGCACTGATATCATGTTTGGGGCATAAATTACAACCACCCTCTAACGCAGGGGTCTCCAACCTTTGCAACTTTAAGTCTGAAGGACTTCAGCTCCCAGACTTCTCCAGCCAGCTTTGCTGGCTGGAGAATTCTGGGAGCTGAAGTCCTTCAGACTTAAAGTTGCAAAGGTTGGGGACCCCTGCTCTATCGTATCTGACTTTTTTGTTACTATATGTGTAAATACTATTTTTTAAAAAACGTTCAGAAGGCTGTTCAATTGCAGATGACTTTGGGTGGCAAATAACAAAACAAAATTTGTAAATAATTAATCAAGGAAAGTATACTAATTAACCTGAAGGGGCTTGGGGCCTAGCTATATACAAGACTGCCTCCTGCTCCATACATCCCTTCGTCCGATCCGCTCCCACAGAGAGGGTCTTCTCCGGGTACCGTCGACCGGGCAATGCCGGTTGGAGATGCCCAGGGGAAGGGCCTTCTGGGAGCTGAAGTCCCAGCCCTCTGGAACGACCTATCCCCCGACCTACGCACCACCACCGACCTTCGCCTCTTCCGCCAGCATCTCAAGACGTATTTATTCCAACAAGCCGGCCTAGCATAACCCCCCGCTTCTGACTTTTATCAAAATAAAATTTTAATTCTCAGGGTTTTAAAAGGGTTTTTAGCACGGGATATAATTTAATAGTTTTTTAACAATGTATTTTGTAATTTTGTATGGTTTTTAATATTGCCTGTGCGCCGCCCTGGGTCCTTACAAGGAGAAGGGCGGGGTATAAATCTAATAAAATAAAAAATAAAATAAAAAATAATCCATAGCACACATACTATTA
This sequence comes from Rhabdophis nuchalis, assembly GCA_039707465.1. Lineage (NCBI taxonomy): Eukaryota > Metazoa > Chordata > Lepidosauria > Squamata > Natricidae > Rhabdophis > Rhabdophis nuchalis. The sequence goes on from CM077643.1 coordinate 366,039,963, forward strand.
ATTAGCAGCCATTGAGCCTCATAAACCCTTTTAAATCAGTTCTGAATCTTCCTGTCTTTAAAATCAGTGGATAATCTATAATCTGAGTGCAGCATGTGAGTATTTTCTGGTACAGATTGAGGATGCTAACTAACGTTCCCCTGGCATTAATCTTAATGTATGTGGTAAGGAAACCTCAATTGTCTTTAAATCTTAGTATTTTTTAATTTTTCAGGAAGAAATCAGTTCAGCAAAAGAAGAAAAATTTTCCTCCTTCCACAAGCCGGTTGCTGTTGGAACCTCCCAGCTCTTAACGGTTGGAACAACACACATCTCCAAACTGACAGATGAACAACTTATTAAAGAATTTCTTAGTGGGTCTTATTGCTTCCATGGGGTAAGAATCACAATTTATGAACCATGTATTCATATATTTTATATGATTTTCAGGGTTTATATAAAATCTAGATATGGAAGTGATTTTTTATATCTCAAATCAGACTTTATGAGGTTATACATACCTGTTTCTGAAAGAATTATAATACTTTAAAAAATAGCCCTAGTGAGAATCTCAAACTGGTTTCACTCATAGTTTTATTACCTCCAATGTTTCCCTTTTGTGTACAATTCCTTTAAAAAAAGTCCCAAATTTATAAGCGCCAGAACGGATGCCGTTTGCCCTTGGCGTCCTTGCATTTTTAAGACCTGGCATGTCTAAGATCTGGAAAGCAGCTTTAAGAAGAAGGAGAAGATCTCTTCGGCCTATGGATATTTTACATTCTATATTTAAGACCTTTTAACCCTCTAGAAGATAAGATCTACAGAGCGACAGCCGGACTAAACCGCTCACTGATGCACTTTAAAATTCTGACTGTATATATATTTTTAATTATTTATTAATATATGTATTATATTTTATACCTGGAATTGCGGCCAACGATGCCTTTTAAAATCTTAAGACCCATGCTTTTATTTATGTATTTACATTACTGATTTTATATTTATAAATAATTATCTATCTATATATTTAATTATTTATTAATACCAATACTACCATGTACTCGAAGCTAGACTTGCTACGACTGCGAGAGGCCCCGCTCTCGCAGGTTTGGCCCTCCGTTCTAACGAGGGCCCGCCTTGATGAGGGATTTATTAATCCGGAGAGGTGGAAGAAACGTGGTCTCAGGGGTTTTTTAAGTCGTAGGTTGTTGTTTATTTTAGGGGGTACCAGGGAGGGGGTATTATAGACAGGTAGAGACAGAGGGAGAAAGAGAGGGCCAGGCCAGCAGGCGACGGAGGGAGGCGGAAGGTGCCGTTAGTAGGGGGAAAATACGAGTCGTCCCGGCAGAGGGCATTTCTATCCAGAAGGTCGTGGGGAGAGGCAGGCCCGATGGGAGACAACTCCCATCCTCCCGGTTGAGGACACAGAACCGTTGGTTGCAAACGGTGAAGTGCCTGAACCCCCGCAGGCTAGGTGGTCAGGGAGTACAGAGCCAGGGCCTGCGGCTGATGTTTTGCAATGCCAGGTCCGTGGTCAACAAAGCCCCCCTCGTTCATGACCTTGTGTCAGAGGGGGAGCCGGACCTGGCAGGAATAGCGGAGACCTGGTTGGGCCACGAGGGTGGACTCCCCCTCGTTGAAATGTGCCCACCAGGTTACCGCGCTTTTCATCAGCCCCGGGCCCTAGGCAGGGGTGGTGGGGTAGCGGTTATTGTAAAGGAAGGTCTTGAGCCGAGAGAGACCGTTGTGCCTCAGACCACCGATTGTGAGTCCCTCTGTGTGAAGTGGGGCCTAGGGAGGCAGTTGGGCTTGCTGGTTGTATACCTGGCTCCCCGCTATGTAGCAGCAGCCCTGCCCTAGCTCACCTGGAGGTGATCGCTACGGTGGCAGTTGAGACCCCCAGACTTTTAGTCATGGGGGACTTTAACTTGCCATTGGTGGGCGAATCATCCGAGGTAGCTCGGGAGTTCATGGCTTCCATGACGGCCATGGACCTGACCCAATTAATTCAAGGCCCCACCCACGAGGGTGGACACACACCGGATCTCATCTTTGTCTCTGGCCAATGGAAGAGTGATCTGGGTATATGGGATATAGTCATCACGCCCTTGTCATGGTCAGACCACTCACTTCTCCGGCTCGACTTTCCAACCGCTACTCCCCTCCGCGGGGAGGCGGAACCTAAGTCACCAATTTGGTTCCGCCCCAGGCGCCTGATGGACCCTGATGGGTTCCAGGCGGCGCTTGGGCCACTTCCTGTACCCCTGACCCGCGCCCCGATGGAGGACCTCGTGGCCGCATGGAATACTGCGACCACGGGAGCCTTGGATCGGGTCGCGCCCTTGCGGCCTCTCTTGCGGCGGCGAGCCACCCTGGCTCCTTGGTTTACCGAGGAGCTGAGGGTGATGAAACGCCACAAGAGATGCCTAGAGAGAAGATGGAGGTCTACCCGATCTGAATCTGACCGGACACAGGTAAGAGCCCATTTACGGACTTACATTGTGGCGCTGAGAGTGGCCAAACGTCATCATTGTGCCACTCTCATAGCATCCACAGACAACCGCCCTGCCGCCCTGTTTAGGGTGACCCGCTCCCTCCTTCAACAGAGGGTGCGGGAAGCCCCGCTACAGGGTAGAGCAGAGGAATTTGTGACTTTTCTGCAGGAGAAAATTGCTCAGATACAGAACGAGTTATCCCCCATTGATGGGCCAGTGGGATGCCATGAGACAGATTTTGTTTGGGACGAGTTTGACTCCGTTACTTCCGAGGATATGGACAGGCTACGTGGGCGACTGCGAGCCACCACATGTTTATTGGACCCGTGTCCCTCCTGGCTTGTACTGGCATCCTGGGAGGTGACACGAGGCTGGCTCCAAGAGGTTGTCAACGCATCCTTAAGTGAGGGTTCCTTGCCTGCTTCCCTAAAAGAGGCTATGGTGAGGCCCCTCCTTAAGAAGCCCTCTTTGGATCCAGCTTTATTAACCAACTATCGTCCAGTCTCCAACCTTCCCTTCTTGGCGAAGGTTGTTGAGAGTGTGGTGGCACAACAGTTTCCCCGTCACCTGGAGGAAGTTGATTATCTAGACCCGCGCAAGTCCGGCTTTCGGCCCGGGCATAGCACCGAGACGGCATTGGTCGCGTTGGTCGATGATCTCTGGAGGGCCAGAGATGGGGGTTGTTCCTCCATCCTGGTCCTATTAGACCTCTCGGCGGCTTTCGATACCATCGACCATGGTATCCTATTGCATCGGCTGGGGGGGTTGGGGGTGGGAGGCACCGTTTTACGGTGGTTCTCCTCCTACCTCTCTGGCCGATCGCAATTTGTGTTGGCAGGAGAGCAGAGGTCGACCTCGAGACCCCTCAAATGTGGGGTGCCTCAGGGGTCGGTCCTCTCGCCTCTCCTGTTCAACACATATATGAAGCCGCTGGGTGAGATCATCCGTGGTTTTGGGGTAGAGTACCATCTCTACGCTGATGATACTCAGCTGTATATATCTACCCCAAACCACCCCAACGATGCCGTAGCGGTGATGTGCCAGTGCCTGGAAGCCGTACGGATCTGAATGGGAAGTAACGGACTCAGACTCAACCCGACCAAGACCGAGTGGTTGTGGTTTCCGGCTGCCCGATTCAACCAGCTGACTCCATCGCTGGCCATAGGGGGCGAACATCTTGCCCCTGTGGATGGGGCGCGCAACCTGGGTGTCCTCCTGGATGCCCGGCTGTCCATGGAAGATCAAGTGACAGGCGTGGCCAGGAGGGAGTTTTACCAGGTTCGCCTGGTTCGCCAGTTGCGCCCCCTATTGGATCGGGACGCCCTTCGCACAGTCACTCATGCTCTCGTGACATCCCGACTGGACTATTGTAACTCTCTCTACATGGGGCTCCCCTTGAGGTGCACCCGGAGACTTCAGCTGGTCCAGAATGCAGCCGCGCGAGCAATTATGGGAACCTCAAGGTTTACCCACATAACACCGCTCTTGCGCGAGCTGCACTGGCTGCCTGTCGTCTTCCGGGTGCGCTTCAAGGTGTTAGTTATCATCTTTAAAGCGCTCCATGGCTCGGGACCTAGCTATCTGCGGGATCGGATCCTGCCACATACATACGCACGGCCGATTCGCTCCCACAGAGAGGGACTTCTCTGGGTGCCGCCCACTAGACTCTGTCAGCAGGCGATGCCCAGGGGAAGGGCTCTCTCTGTGGCGGGCCCCAGCCCTCTGGAACGACCTTCCCCACGACATTAGAACAACCACGGACCTCCGCTCCTTCCGTCTAAAATTAAAAACACATCTTTTCTGCTTGGCCGGCCTAGGGTAGTCTCTCTTCTATACGGTTTTTAATATATTAATTTATGGGGAATCTTAGTATTTTAATGGGGAATTTTTAGCACAGGAATATCGTTTAATCTGTTTTTAAATATGTTTGTATATTTATTGTTTTTTATTCTCCCTGTGCACCGCTCCGAGTCCCTATGGGGAGAGGGAGCGGTCTACAAATTAAAATTTATTATTATTATTATTATTATAAACAAATATGTACTCAGTATATGTGAATCACATTTTCCCTGAAATTTCAGAATGTAGCTCTCAAAAAACTCTTTGCTGTCATTTCTCCAAACTTACATATGGTTTAAGGAATTCTTGGGATCAGCCAGATAAAAGACAACACATAGGGTTTTTATTCATAGCATAATCAAGGATAAAAGGATATTGGACTCTTTACTAAATGGACTCAGTCAGTTAATTAGACATCCCTATTAATACATTTAAACAGAAATTAAACCCCTTTTTTTCTGTCTTCAAAACAATGTAATGTATTGTTTTATTACCTAATTGCTTTACCATTCTAAGATTAACTCTCTCTCTACCAATAACATGTCACTTATACTAATATAATTGTGTGCCTATCTTAAAAGGTAATTGCTGCTAATTTCCCCAATATGTTAATGAAGGAATTTAATTAATACTCAGCTTGCAACCTTTCATGGTTAGCACAATCTTGGTGTTCTGCTTGGTGTCTTCTACTCTGGAATTTGTACCAGACAGAAAAAATCCCTTGCCATACTTGTCTTCCCAGCATAATGATTTCTGTGCCTCTTCTCTTTGATGATCTTGAACGATCCAGGAATCTTGAGCAACTGAGGCTGCTTAAGCCCAATTTTACCTGGAAGCCACTTTATCATTTCCTTTCCTTTCACTCCAACCCCAATTCCTTCCTACTAACTAGATTATTGCGGGATGTGGTGGCTCAGTGGCTGAGACACTGAGCTTGTCGATCAGAAGGTTGACAGTTCAACAATTTGAATCCCTAGTGCCGTGTAACGGAGTGAGCTCTGTTACTTGTCCCACCTTCTGCCAACCTAGCAGTTCTAAAGCATGTAAAAATGCAAGTAGAAAAAATGGAAACCACCTTGGTGGGAATGCAACAGTGTTCCGTGGGTCTTCGGCGATTAGTCATGCCAGCCTCATGACCACAGAGACATCTTCGGACAGTGCTGGTCTTTGACTTTGATATGAAGATGAGCACCGCCCCCTAGAGTCGGGAACGACTAACACATATGTGCGAGGGGAACCTTTACCTTTAACAATGTTATAACCCTATCTCTGTGAAAGAGACAACGCATATGATAAATCTTATCTTGTTTCATTTTCCTCAGCTTTTTTCCAGGCTCAGTTGATCAGCATAGTGGAGTTTGTATGTCTAGAAAATTGGCAAGAAGAGAATGTCCAGAGGCAGATTATGCCCATCTTTTCCATTTGTCACATATATAGATATGTACATATATTCCACATGGAATAATTTAAGGCACCCTTAAACTATTCTCATTCATAATACAGAGTTTTGGGCATATGCGTGCCAAGCATTAGAACACCCATTCTGAATTTAAAAGGAAGCTCTTCTTCATTTTGATGTGGTTTTCTGTATATCAATAGGGAAAGGAAGAGGGAACAGTTAATTTAAATCTTAAGGAAAACAATATATGACTTGGAAGTGAATGCATTGCTTTGTACTGCATGCATTTTTTATTATCCCAAGAGCTTACAATCTAATGATACTCAATTTTAATACGTGTTTCAAAATAAAACTGGAAGTTTGCAATACAGAAAGTGAAATAGAAGTATCAGATGGAGTAGAGGGAATTATTTTAGCAGTACTGTTTGTCAGACTAGAACAAATACTGATCAGTCTAGTTCTCATGGTGAGCAATCTATTTCTGGGCTATATAACTTGGGCGCTGAACTATAAGATAAGTACAGAAGGCTTACCCTGTGTAATGTCAATCTTTTTAATTGAAATACCATTTGTACAAATACAAATAATTGAAAAGTGTTGTAAATAAAGTCTTAGCATAGGACCAGAAATCACCTTTTCACCCTTTTATCTCAAAAACTTTTGCAAAGCACATTTCTTAGATTAAAATTGTCTACTACGCTTCCAGAACAGAGCAAAGTGGAAATTGTGGCTTATTTAATTTCAGTTTGCTCTTGTGATTAAGGCACCAGACTAGACACCAGGAAAGTGTAAGTTCTAGTCTTGCTTTAGCCATGAACGCCCACTGAGTGACTTTGGACTAATCACTCTCTCTCAGTCCAATCCACCTCACGTGGTGGTTGTGCAGAAAATGGGAGAAGAAAGGAATACTGTGTATGTTCATCTCCTTGACTTATTTATAAAAATAATAAGAGTGAAATAAAAATACACAAAATATATTAGTTGTGATGAGCTCTGTTTGAATGTTATAAACCTGTTTTTCTCTTAGGGTGTTGGCTGGTGGAGATATGAATTCTGTTATGGCAAGTACGTGCATCAATATCACAAGGTAGATATAAATAATCATTGGTTGCCTGTTCCACTAGATGGCTACATGTTTCTATTATTGTCCATAAAGAATTTGAAAGTACAGATTTAAAGTTCATAAATTCATTATTGCCTTTACTACTGGCCTTGACAGAGATGAAATGTAGGAAGGCACCTAACACTGTATTGGATCTTTGGCCCATCTAATCTAGCATTCTGCCCTGGAGGTGATCTGTTCAGCACTGCATGCAGGTAACTGCATGACTTGGAACCCAAAATGGGCAGAAACATTCATTCGTCACCCACCCACCTTTCCCCAACCCCTTTTTTGTCTTTCTTTAATTTTGTCCCAAGTTATGAGGGAAGGGGAAGGAGATAGATTATTCCATTTTTAATCTATGTTTATTGTACATAGTATCATTTCTTCTCCCATCTCAAAATCTTTTCAGGATTATTTTGGTCAGAAAAGTTTTTGAAAATATTTTCCCTTTCATTTCTATCCATTTTGGATTTTCTCTTTTTATCCCCTCCATTTATCTTCTGTCTGGGCATTTTCTTCAGAATAAAATCAAGCCAAGAGTAACATCTTCCTTATCCCTGACCTACATAAACTCGGAGCAGTTCTTTCAGGTTTCAGCAATCTTCACATCTGTCTACCCTCAAAGACAGAGTCTGGCACCTACTGCATGCAAAACAAATGCAGCTGCATCAAGCTATAGCTGTATGAGGTTCGTGCTATAGTAAAAATAGACCAATATTCAGTTATGTGCCTTGGTCTGTCTCTGATATTGTCAACCCAGGATGGGCAAATCAATAGCCAGGCATTAAAGCAATGGTAGCATTTGGGTGGTTACAGGTGTTACTTTAATTCTGCCTCATAGTGCCATTAATGCTAAGAATGGACTGTTGGATACTTGCCATGAAGGGTTTTTTCAGTTTGTTATGACAGGTGTATCCAAGCATAATTACTCACTCTTGTTGCTCAAGAGGAATGCGATCATACAACTTTAAAGTCTCCTATTGCATTACTAATTCCCGGATCCTCCTTCCCGTCTTCATTCAACCAGCTTCCCTGTACTAAGAATAGCAGAATACGCTCATCAAGACATAACTAAGGATAAGCAAAAGTAAAACAGACTTCTAGTTAGTTAAAACCATTGCCATTTAAATATAATGGAGGAAGCCTAGTTGAAGCCAATTGGGTTCATAAGGATATTTTTATCATGTGGAAACTGTCATAACAGCATGAATATTGATTATTCTCCACCTTAGAATTTCTGTTTAGAAATTCGTATAAAATTCGTATAAAATACAGAATGATACATGGATTTTTAAATAAATTATCAAGAATATATATTATTTATTTTAGGATAAAGAAAATGGCAAAACAACTATAGTTGTGGGGACATGGAGCAAAGAGGAACACCTTGAATGGGCACAAAAGAATGTGGCTAGAACATATCACCAGAAAGACGATGACCTGCAAACAGTCAAGTATGCACAATTTGGCTTTAAAATGATGGCTTAGAAAGAGGGCTTCTGCTTTGTACTTGTAAAAAATAAGTGTAGACTACAGCTGATTTTTAAGTCCCAGTTACTTTCAGTATTCAACCCAGGATGGAATCTTCAATGTTGCATAATATTGTATCTCATGCTTTTAAATTTTTAGATGTCCCTTCACTGTATCTTTAAAAAATATTTATCAGCCCACCTATAGATGGATGGATGGATGGATAATTGCTTATGGCTCCCTTTGTAGGAAATGTTGGTTGTAAAGGCAGATTGCATATTATATTCCTTTGTACTGAAGACATATTTGAGATAAACAAAAATAATGGAATTTAAATGCAAGATATCTAAAAGTGCTAAATATTGTCTAATTGTTTTCTGATATTCAACTCCAGTTGAGGGTTTTGTTCATATATTTTATAGTAATTGCATAGATTAGAAAACAAATATGAAAGCTTTAAGCTTTGGACCTTAACCAGTGAGTTTTAAATGTGATTATTACAATCAGAGTCTAAGTTGTAATTTTCCTGACAGGATGGTGTCTCACTACTATGGCAATGGAGATGTTTGTGATTTAACTGACAAACCTCGACAAGTGACTGTGAGATTGAAGTGAGTTACACTTAAAATAAATACTCTTTGTACTGACTTTTTGAGCTATATATGTTTCCTAAGGAAAAGATGCCTGGATCCTTAAAGTGCTCATTTTCCTTTACTAATTATTGGGCAAAATTCATATTTATCTGTTACAAATACTTTGATAATTACCTGCAAGGCAAGTGCTAGCAGTGTTACTATTTGGGTACTGAAATGTCTGGAAGAAAAAAACCAAGCTCAAAGAGAACCATTTAATCCTGAGCTACAAGAATGCTCTTTTAAATACCAGATTCACTGGGAAATGTTATCTAAAAGCATAATTCTTTGCTTGTATTGCAGCAAGACTTGCATCCTCTTTGGAGATGATTCATAGGCCACTATACTAATGAAAAATCTTGGGGCATGAAGAACCATACTCTTAATCCACTTTGTTTACTTCCTGTTTTAAGGTGCAAAGAATCTGACTCTCCTCATGCAGTAACTATATATATGGTGGAGCCTCATTCCTGCCAGTATATTCTTGGGGTATGTGTTTGAGATCTTGATCTAAACTATGTTGACTTCTAGGGGGAAAATCTCCCATGAAAAATGTATTTCATCTAGAGAAACTTGAAAGTTCTGGTACTAATTTTTCATTAATATGAACCGAATGCCTTCAATAATATGACAACAGTGTATTTTTCTAGAGCAGGGGTATCAAATCTCGCGGCATCACATCATGTGATGTATCATGACTTTTCTCCTTCGCTAAAATGGGGGGTGGGCATGGACAGCACTTGACACATTCTGGCCATGGGCCATGAGTTTGACACTCCTGTTCTAGAACATTAGGAATGGAGTGATGTGACAACAATGTGGCATAGATGTTAGATGTATACTATAATGCTTTCCCATAAGTTTTTATTTTTTGGTAATAGTCTCTGTGATATTAATTAAATTTCAAATTGGATAGAACTTTCAGGTCTGCTTAGGTCATATTTAATATCGGAACCCACGACAAAAATTTTAGTAGACAAAGTTGTTATTTTAAAAAATATTGCAGTTAGACTACACGCACCCCAAAATTAAAGATAGTATTAAACTATTGTAATATTATGTGAAAAAGACTTTGAGAGATAGGGCAAAGAAATCCTATGCAGAGAATGGTCAAATGAGTGATGGCATAACCCACAGCTCCATAATGACTGTAGAAAGAGACTAAGAAGGGACCCTTCCTAGCTTCTCAAGATGTAAAGGAGATAGCATGAGATTTGTATGTTCAGACATGCAAGATTCTGTTAACCTAGCCTTACAATAAAGCAGAATTAGCCTGTCTGGTCATGCTTCCTATTTGGAGTACCCAGGAAGACTGACAGGTTTTTTTTTAGTTTTTGCAAAAATGCATTTCATCCCAAATAAAATATTTAAATGTTTAAAACATTGGACACAATTCAGCCAAAACTTGTAAGACCTTTACACAGACTCTGTTAATTAAAATATAGTTGTGAGCAAGTCAGTGGGTTTTAACTTTTTTTGAGAGCCTTGTTAAGAATACATAAGGTGTTCAAAAGGCTTGACTGGTCATATTCTGATTGCAAGATTATCCCCAGATATAACGTTATCTTTTTCTAACTCCAGAGCATCAGTTTTATGAGCACTAAGCTTGTAGTAGGTTTTTGGTCACAGTTATTTGATTTGATTTTTTTTCCATGACTTATTTTGGTCAGTTTCATTATGACTAATATCTCTGTAAATATTTTTTTCTTTCCAGGTAGAGTCACCAGTTATCTGTAAAATTCTGGATACGGCAGATGAATATGGACTGCTTTCTGTGCCAAGTTAATGACATGATAAATTATTGGACATTCAGAACCACAAAATTGAAGGAAGAAAAGTATACCTGCAGTTCTCCTTGTGAACCAAGGGTGAAAAGAAGTACAGAACTACAGGAATTCACCAGCAGACAGAAAGAAAAAAGCTATTGTGAATTATTTTGTGAATATTATATGTATATAAGAGACTGATAAACTTTTAAAAAATTAAAATCTAATCTTGAACACTTTCATACACTCTAATGCAGAATGGAGTCTCTCTTAATATTTACTTTTTCATGTTATGAAAGATGAAAATAAGATTCTGTTTTGATAATATATCAGAATACTGTTACATTTCTCCTTAGGTCAAGGAGAGGAGCAACCTAGAACTAAGGAGAAATTTCCTTAACAGTAAGAACAGTTAACCGGTGGAAAGGCTTGCCTTCAGAAGTTGTGAGTGCACCATCATTGGAGGCTTTTAAGAAGAGACTGGACAGCCACTTGTCTGGAATGTTATAGTGTCTCCTGCTTGAGCAAGAGGTTGGACTAGAAGACCTCCAAGGTCCCTTCCAACTCTGCTATTCTATTACATTGATTTCTTTTGCATAGGAGTTTTTCTGATCTCTTCAGATGATCAGCGATTAATTTTGACCAAAAGATCTCTATGTCTTTGCTATAGATTTGAATTTGTGACGCATGAAGGAAACTAGGTGGACAAAGATACTTTCTTCTCTTTACATAAGTTTCTTAAATTAATGAGTCAGGATTTTGAGATGCTTGCTATTTTGCAATCATTCCAGGAAGTACCTACTCTCCAGTGACATCCGTAGCTGTGGAGGACTGAAGATTCTTCTGTCTAGGGCTTGCCATTCCCAATTTAATTGGGATGATGTTGATATTATGTTATGTTGCACTGTAGCAATTTCTGTTAATTATATGTCTTGTCACATTATGCAATTCTTGTATTCATGCAGCTTCCAGAACTCTATCCACTTCACATGCACTCAGACTCTTCTTCCACCTTGCTCAATATTATCATACTTTCCATAAATGTGTCAGCTTACCAGAATGTGTCTAAAGTACAATAGCTTTTGCACAGTAACTCTATTTTGGTCCTGTCTCTTCTGGTATTTTCATTAGACATTAAGGTATCTTCTAACTCTGGTAGCTATTTTTGTAAAAATGTTTTAAATCTGATTTTCTCTGGTGGGATGATGATAACAACCAGGGTTAGGAGGAAATTTCTTATCATATTACTGTTGCAATAGATCAATAGTTGATGTGGATCAGATTTACAATCAGGAGGAGGGTGATTGATTCAAATACTTACCCAAAAGTTATTTTGTATTTTTCTGTCACCTTTCCTTCACCTTACTGAAATTAATCTTTTCTATCCATCCCAAATAATCCCTACATAGTTTTCTCAACCAACAATGGTTGGTGCTATTTTAAAGACTTGTCTGGGAAGTATGCTTTTTCACTGCAGCTAGGAATTGATCAAGGAGTTATAGGTGACAGTTCTTGTCCTAAGTAAGGGACAGATACCTAGCTAATCTCAGAAGCTGAGCAGGATTAGTCCTGGTCAATATTTGCATAGGAGATCATCTGGATATTGCAGGTCTGCCTAAATAGGGAAGTAAAAACGCCTCACAGAAAAGGACAAGTAACTGAACTTCCTAATTAATTAATATCAATTTAGGTGTGATGATACTAAATGGAAAATATATTCATTTAGGATGTATCATTTATAAAACTTCAGTTTCCTTCTGCTGATAGGTTTTTGCTCAACTGATCCTATTGTGTTAAAGACAAAGCTTCATTGTTGATGAGGATTTCTTAAGCTGAGAAAATGTGTTTCCCAACATGATGATTTTTCCAGATGTGTTAGACCAGCTTCCAGAATATCTAGTATCTGGCTGAGAATTCTGGGAATAGAAATCTTAAATCTAAATCTAATTTAAGAAAAAGGAAATTTTCTTAGGGCTTTTTTTCCTGGTCTATGAGCCACATGATACAAACCAGCAGAATTTTCATTATGTATTAATTCCTCAACAAAAACTGACAGGCAAAAATTAAATTATGCACATATGTAGCATCTTATTTTGTTTTGGATTGACGTACACATTAATCATTATAAAGATGGTTTTCATTTGCTGCTGCTTGGATTTAGCATTAATTCTGAAATTGCTATGCAAAAATTTTAAAATTCAGCAATGCAGAAGTAACAGCAAAGGTTACCTTAGATCAGTGGTTCCCAAACTTTTTCAGTCCACCGCCCCCTTGGTGCTACAAACTCATCCTCAGTGCCCCCCACCAGTGGTGGGTTTCAATTTTTTTTAGAACCTATTCTGTAGGTGTGGCCTATTTTGTGGGCGTGGCTTGGCAGTCATGTGACCGTGTGGGAGTGGCCACCTTGTAAAATGTAGTGAAACTCATTTAACAACGCTCTTGCTTAGCAACTAAAATTTTGGGCTCAATTGTGATAATAAATTCTTTCTTTTTCATTTATTCATTCTTTCCTTCCTTCCTTCTTTCTTTCTTTTCACTCTCCCCCTCTTTCTTTTTTTCTTTCTTTCTTTCCTTCCCTGTGTCACTCTCCCTGACTTACTTTCTTTTTTTCTTTCTTTCTTCCTTTCTCTTCCCCTTCCTTCTTTCTTGTGTCACTCTCCCCCTCTTTCTTTCTTTCCTTCCTTCCTTGTGTCACTCTCCCCCTCTTCCTTCATTCCTTCCTTCCTTCCTTTTTTTTCTTCCTTTTTCTTCCTCTTCCTTCCTTCCTTTCCTTTCCTTCCTTTTTTCCTTTCTTGTGTCATTCTCCCACCCACCCTTCCTTCCTTCCTTCCTCCCTCCCTCCCTCCCTCCCTCCCTCCCTTCCTTCCTTCCTTCCTTCCTACCTCTCTCTCTCTCTCTCCACCCCACCCCACCCCTCTCTCACACATACTTTCCAGTTGGTGAAAATTTCTGTTTTGCCCGCTGGGAGGCTAGCAAAGAAGACTCATTTTCCCTGCTGCCCGCAGCTCTCAGAGGCAGGAGGCAGGGAAGTGAGCCCCAGGCCTCATTTCTGCCTCCTTCTTCGAGAGCTGGCTTCAGGGATGGGCAGCCTCTCCCACCACTGCACCCTTCATTCACCTTCCACCCGGAGGCTCTGCCGGCAGTCGCCTCCCAAGACGGCTGCGAGCCTTCCAAGGAGGATGCTGGACATTGGGGGTGGGGGTGGCATCTGCTGTTTCTGCTGCTGCTGCAACTGGTAATGCAGGCTTCTCGCATTAAGTTGCAGGCGCACCGATTCCAGCAGCTGTGTTTTGCTTTGAAACTTGCTGCCCCAGCAACCCGAAGGGGACATTCTCCCAGCAACTTTCTCTTGCAAAATAGGCGCGTGAGGCCCCCAATGATCTGATGGGAACTGGGAAGAGCCAAACTGTGCCCAGCCATCCTTACTCCCTCCCAGCTAAGGGTGGGAGCACCTGAGATGCCGCTGGAAGAATGTCCCCTTTGGATTGCTAGGAAAGCAAGTTTCAAGGCAAAACGCAGCTGCTGGAATCGCCCCGTTTCCAATGGAGGGGGGAATCCATGTTTTTCCTCCATCTCCATGGATCCCCCCTATTGGAAATGAGGTGGCCGTGAAAGGGAAGGGAGCACCCCCCACGTGTCTTCTTGAAACAGCAGGAGGAGGAACGGGGGGGGAGTTTGGTTGTTTGAAAAGCCCCGCGTGGAACTCCCCTCCTATTCCTCCTCCGGCTGTTTGAAGACACGCGGGGGGCGCTCCCTTCCTTTCACAGCCACCTCATTTCCAATTGGGGGAGATCCATGGAGATGGAGGAAAAACATGGATTTCTCCCCCCCACCTCATTGGAAACGAGGCGGCTGTCAAAGCAAGGCAATGTCCCCCCCCAGAAGAAGAAACAGAAGGGGAGTTAGCATCAGCCCTACGCCCGCCCGCCAAGCGGTAGTTGGGTTGGGTGGGCGCTGGGCCCCCTGTCCTGGCCAAGTGGCGCTCGTGGTTGCCGCCGTGCCCGCGCCCTGGGCTGCCTGCTGAGGAGGAGGAGGAGGCAGGGGCGTGTTGTGGGCAGTGGGCAGGGGGCGGGGTGGGTGCAGCACTGCAGCCCTTGCCCTTGGGGCTCTTCTTAAGGGACATGCTGGCTGGCGCTGCTTCAGGAGGACTCGGCTGCCGCACCTGCCTGGTTCTGCCCACCCCGCCCACCACCGCGCTCCAGCCGGGCTCTCCCTCCAAAGCCGCCCCGCACCCCTTGCCTCTCACGCGGGGAGGTTGCAAGACATGCGCCAGATCTTCCGCACCGCTTCCCCAGATGCATGGAGGGGCCAAAAGCGGCCGCACTGGAGCTCCATCCCCGGAGACTTTTCAGAAGGAAGGAGGCAGCCCCTGATCTGGACTAGCGGAGGCTCTAGTCCTGCTTGAGCAGGGGCTGGACTAGAGGACCTCCGAGCTCTCTTCCAGCTCCCTCCGGTTCACTTTGGGGCTGGAGCAGAGGCTTCCTCCCAGGAGAGGCGTGCGTGCATGCGCGCTGCTTCAATCTCCATCCCCGACCGGCTCTGGGGTCCCCTCCTCCCTCCGCAAAAGCCCCTGCCAGGCCAGCAAAGATCCCATCTGGACCAGGTGGCACTGGGACCCCCTGTGCCCTCCGCGCCCTCGCAGTGGCTCCCTTGCTCTGAGCTGCGCTTTGGAGTGGGCAGCGATCCCTCGAAAGCCCCCAAATTGGTCCTCCTCCTCGCCCGGATCCAGAGCGGCACTCCCCGTCTGGCCTTTGTCCCTGCTGGCTGACTAGAGGACCTCCAAGCTCTCTTCCAGCTCCCTCTGGTTCACTTTGGGACTGGAGCAGCAGCTTCCTTGGGGCCAGCAGGGACAAAGGCCGGGCAGCGAGCGCCGCGCTGGATCTGGGTGAGGAGGAGGACCAACCTGGGGGCTTTCGAGGGATCGCTGCCCGCTCCAAAGCGCAGCTCAGAGCAAGGGAGCTGTGGGGGCGCAGGGGACCAGCGCCGCCTGGTCTGGATGGGATCTTTGCTGGCCTGGCAGGGGCTTTTGTGGAGGGAAGAGGGGACGCTGGAGCTGGTCGGGGACAGGAGATTGAAGCAGCGCGCGCACACGCCTCTCCTGGGAGGAAGGCGGTGATTGGAAGGGAGGGTGGTGACGTTGCTTAAAGGGAAACCTGCTATTTCCAGGTTTGTTTTAACGATGTCGTCCTTCTGCCCACGCCGATAGGCTTTAACAGCCCATCTTCCGATCGGCAAGTTTCTTCCTCGCCCTCAGCGCCCCCGTTGCCTCCTAGTGCCCCCCTGCAGCCGTTTGGCCTCCTAGCAGCCCCCCTAACGCAGGCCACCGCCCCCTGGGGGGCGTTACCGCCCACTTTGGGAACCACTGCCTTAGATTATTGCAATATGTTTCCTGTCTATAGCAATTTTTGTTTCTTTTGATTGAAACAGCAAAAGTGGGTGGGGGAAAATGAATGAAGTCGGTAAAATAATATTTGTTATAGCTTATTTGATTCAGAAACTTTTCCTCAATGATTCACTATGAAAAAGAAAACTAGAAGGTACAGGATTTTGGGCGGATGACATTTCCAAATCCATGTTGCTTAAACACTAAGCAATCACGTCATTTGATAAAGGTAAAGTAAGCAAGATCCTTGGTTTCTTGTTGCATCATATTTAATCATTCACTTGTGGGAAACAATCTACAAGTTGTAACAGATGTTACTATTGAAAATGGGCTTGCCTTTTCTTTCGTGTACCTATCTGCTGTCCCACGTTGTAATGTAATAGTTCACATCTTTATTAACAGGGAATTTCCAAACGATGTCATGCAAATAGTAAATTCAATTTGATAGGGCAGAGTCAATCAAAACTGTTCAGCTGTTGTATTCACAGCAGCAAAATCTTCCAGATTATAAGCACTATCATGGAAAGAGAATGAATCGAAAGGTAAGCAAAATGCATGCTAAGGAAAGGTGTACAATGATTGAGGGAGGATCCATACTTGGAGAACTGAGGGAAGCACAGCATATTTTGTGTATTATACGTGCCATGCCTCTTTTTGTACTGTCTTGAAAATATATCAATTTAGAATAGAACAGAACAGAATACTTTATTGGCCAAGTGTGATTAAACACACAAGGAATTTGTCTCCGGTATAGTAGCTCTGTGTACATGAAAAGCAATAGAATCATACTACTACTAATAATAATAATGCCAATAAGAGGTGGAGAGTAAAGAAGATAAGGATAAGTGATAATACTACAGCCATACTATATGGCTTGGGTAAATATATATAGGATATTAGCACCATGAAAATTAGGTTTCAGCAGATTGATGGCATGAGGGGAAAAATGTCCCTCTATCTAGTTGTTTTGGCATGCAATGCACTGTACTGTCATTCCAAGGGGAGGAGTTGAAAGAGTTTGTGTCCAGGATGTGAAGTGGGGAATCTGTAGATATCTTCTCAACTCTCTTGACCCGCGCAATATACTGGTCTTCTATGGAAAGCAGGTTAGTTGTAATTGTTCTTTTTGCAGTCTTAATTATCCACTGGAGTCTGTACCTGTCCTGTTAGGTTGTTACAGAAACACAAATGACAGACTCAATAATTCCTGTAGAACTGTTTCCACTGATCCTGGGACAGTCTGAACTTCCTGAGTTGATGCAGGAAGAACATTCTTTGTTGTGTCCTTTTAACAATGGTTCTAATATGAAGTACCATTTCAAGTGCTGGGAAATTAAAAAAAAAAAAAAACTGCTGCTGACACTGTGCTGTAAAACATAGTAAGGGTGTAAAATTGAAGGGTTCCTCCTAAAATCCACTCTGATCTCTGCTGCTTTTAGCATGTTTAGCTCCAGATTGTTCTGGCTGCCCATAGGGCCAGTTGTTCAACCTCCCTCTATATGCAGATTCATCACTGTCTGAAATGAGACCAATGACCATTTTATCATCTGCAAACTTCAGTACTTTTAACATAAAGTTATCTTGAGTTGCAATCATTGATATGGAGGCAGAAGAGCAATGGAGAGAGCAGGCAGCCCTGAGGAACTCTGGTACTAATTTCCTGGGTACTAAATGTAATTTTCCCCTGCTTCACCTGTTGCTTCCTATCTCTAAAAATGCTTATGACCCACCTACAATATGAACAGGCTCTGTGAGATGAATCAGTTTCAAGTGAAGAATTTCTGGAATGATGGCACTGAATGCAGAGCTGAAGTCTGCAAAAGGAACTCATGAAGTCTGCAAAAGGAACTTATTCAAGATGTTGCAATGTCGTATTGACAGTATCATCTGCCAATCTATTTGCTTAGTAGGCAAACTGCATCAGATCTATGATGACTTTCAGATGGACCCGTACTAACCTCTCAAAAGTCTTCATAACTAAGACATCAGAGCAATCAGACTGTATTCATCCAGCTCTCTGATGGAAGATTTCTTAGGAACGTTTATTCAAAATCCATGTGAAGATGCCTGGAGGGGGGGCACTTGTTCAACGTAGGAATTCAAGCAAGGAGTTACTCCATTTGAGCCTAGTGCTTTTCCAGTCTTTTGTCTATGAAATAGACCTTGCACATGCCTTTCTAAGATCACCAGAGAAAGGGGGGGCAGGCGGACGAAGATGGAGATAAGTAAAGGAAGATTAGCTACTGTTAATGTATTTGAGGTGGAGTCGATAGCAGTAGATGTCAATGGTCTCCTCTTTATATCAAACTGCATAATGTAGCTTTCAATATCAATGACCTAATGGTACTACTTTATGGTGAGTCTGATTTGATCTCTTAACTTGTGAACTCTTTTTCCCAGTGCTCTTTAACATATGTATGAAATGGATAGGACCACTGTATAGAGCTCTGGATACGTATGCTAAAGCAGTTAACAAAACTTGAAAGTTGTGAAAGTTAGATTAAACAAAATACAAAGTGTTAATAAGAACACAGAATATGACTCTCTGCTACGTGAAATATCTTTTTCTCTGAAAACATTGAATTCATGTCTGGGTATTTTTCTAAACCCAGTTTTATTCTAGAAATTGATACCTTGGTGAAAGCTGTGACCGGTGATTTTTCCAGTTCAGGCTTATTTCTTATTGAGGCTTATTTCTCCATGGGGGGGACTGTCTTTGAAAACTGCACAGAAGCTTCCGCCTGTTAAACTGTCACACCTAGATTATTTATTTGATTAGGTTATCACTTTACTATGGAAACAATTGCAACAACTATCCTTTCTCAATACTAAGTGCTAATTATTGCTATAAAATCCTAATTGGCTGAAGCAAAATAATGGATAGCCTACTGTCTTTTTTCACAACAATCAGCAAAAACCACCTTGTAATATTCCCTTTTGTTATGGGGATAGGCCAGCTGCAGCTCTTCAAATACTGCCAAACCACAATTCCTTCAGCATCTTCCATTATCATGCATGCCAGCTAGGCTGCTGAGAGTTGAAACTGAAAACTGTAAATATTGGATTGCCTGCATATATTAAGCTATTAACAGATACTCTGTTAAAACTCTAAAATTTTGTATAACAAAAATGACATCAAATACAATATTTTCTTAACCGTTGGTCTTGTACATATGTAATGTGTAGAGTGTGTGTATTTATTAAATTTGTGTTCCATCAGTGTCATTACCATTTATGGCAGCATAGATGTTCGCTTCAATTCCCATTCTAGCATATTCACAGATGTTATACAAGTGCACTAAAACATAATTAAACTTAATCTTGCACATTTGCTCTAATACTAGGCATTGGTTTTTTACAAATTGCAAAACCTTTCTTGTAAACTTGACAAGACCCAGGAAGATATCTTCCACAGTGGTATCTGTGTCTGGAACATTCTCCAGAAGGTGGGGATAGCATCCATGAATGGGTTAACACCGTCCTTTCTCTGATTGGACTGAGTCTGTTGAATAATTAATTAGCAGCCCTATATAACCCGCTGTCACGGGCCCTTTTCCCCAGATTCCGACTCAGTCCACTCTTGGACATCCTTTCCTTATCCTGTTGGATTTCGAATTGGTTCTAGAGTACGGTAGTGTTTCTGTGGCCTTTGATTTTAAAAAGACTGCTTATTGATTATACGAGTTACAGGGGTGCCTCTCCCCCCTCACCTGCTACGGCCGTGTTGGGCTCGTCAGCCTAGGCCTCGCTTACCGGGCTGTGTCTGGAACAATCTCACACACATAGACCCCATTCATATTAACCTTTAAAAAGGCATTTTTCTTTAGGCATTGGAGCCAGAAATATTTTCTGACAATCTTGTTGTTTTTATGGGGACAAGTCTTTCATTCTTATCATAAAAAGGAAGCAAAGGAGCATTTCTTTTATTCAGACATTTTCAATATAATGTATTGAAGAAAGAAAGCTCCAGTTTGCTTCGTCTTTGCATGTGGTAGCACCTGCCTGACCTTCTGTGGGGTTAGAACAGGGGTGGACAAACTTTGCAACTTTAAGTCTGAAGGACTTCAGCTCCCAGACTTCTCTGGGAATTCTGGGAGCTGAAGTCCTTCAGACCTAAAGTTGCAAAGTTTGCCCACCCCTGGGTTAGAAGCTAAGGAGGGCTAGGCTTAAATCTATTTGGAAAGGGAGCAGGTTTGGAAGGCAAAAAGTCATCCTAGAAAGCAGAAATGGCATGCAATTTAATAATAATAATAATAATAATAATAATAATAATAATAATAATAATAATAATAATAATAATCTTTATTGTCATTGTAATAATACTGTAATAAAATTACAATGAAATTGGTTTGAGCGCGGTGCCAACACCTGCACCAGGTGGAATACAGACAGCAGTGACAGCCACAACAGGAATCTCTCCAGGCCAACAAAAAGGCCGACAAATGACAGTTGAAACAAAATGGCCGACAAATGACAGTTGAAAAGGATCAATTGTACTTTGTCTTTTATTATCCATTTCTTCAAATCTGTTTGGCATTTTAGGAGTTGGTGGAAGAGGAGCATGTCTCTTTTTCTTTATTTCTTGTTGCGATGAACTTTGAGGAATCGCACTTGGCATTTTTTCTTCTCTCTCAGCTTTCCCAACAGAAAAGGATGGAATTACTGGTTGGGGGTGGTACTCTCCGCTTCTTCATTTCAATTCTTGCAGTTGCCCCTTGTATATTCCCAAGAGATAATGATGGTGCCACCGTTACAGAACTTCACAGTAGGTTCAAAGCGAGTTTTTGATGGAAAAGTCTGCTGTGACACCAGGAGCTCAAAGCCGCTGCGCCTAAGCCGCCATCTTGGAAGATCACCCAATTTCCATCCTGCTGCCAAGAAAACTATAAACCTGTTGATGAAATCTTGAAGAGACTTCTTCACATAGCACTATTATACTTTCCTCTTAATCTGCTGGATTAATAATTATTCTGCACAGAACACCTTGTGCTCAAATTTAAAATGAAAATTCCCAAAAGATTATATTAAAATGTCACATTTTCATCTTGATTCAAAACTATTTCAATGCTGTGGAATTAGAATTTCTTTGTAATTTATTCAGTGTATAAAAATCGCCTTGCTGATAATATTAGAAAATAGATACACCTGTTATCAGTAAAGAGACAGCTAGTATTTTTTAAAAAGAAGATATAGAAATCAGTTTGTTTCTAATATTTGAGGGGACCTTCTACTATGCTCAATGTTTTTTTAAAAATATTTTTATATTCGATTTATATACCGCTCCTTTCTCCATCGACATGGACTCAGGGCGGTGCACGGGGGATTAAAAATCACCAATAAATAACAATAAATACAATAATAATATTTAAAATGAATTAAATTAAGAACCTGTGCTAAAAATAATCCCATTAAAATTCTAAAATCCATTTACTAGTTAGCTAAGATTATGTCCTGTCTGAGCTCTAAGCTAGACCGGCTTGGTGGAAAAGATACATCTTGAGTGAGCGGCGAAAGAGGGTAAGGTCCGTGATAGTAGGTCGTTCCAGAGGGGTGGCCCTGCCACAGAGAAGGCCCTTCCCCTGGGCACCGCCAGCCGGCATTGACCAGCGGTTGGCACCCTGAGGAGGCCCTCCCTATGGGAGCGGATTGGTCGGTGGGAGGTGTGCGGCAGGAGACAGTCCCGCAAATAACTAGGCCCCATGCCATGGAGTGATTTAAAGATGGTAACAAGCACCTTGAAGTGCACCCAAAAGGCCAACGGTAGCCAGTGCAGCTCGCGCAGGAGAGGTGTCACATGGGAGCATCGCGATGCTCCCAGAATCCCCCGCGCGGCCGCATTCTGCACTAACTGGAGCCTCCGGATGCACCTCAAGGGGAGCCCCATGTAGAGAGCATTACAATAGTCTAGGCGGGACGTGACGAGCGCTTAAGTGACAGTGCGGAGGGCGTCCCAGTCAAGAAAGGGGCGCAACTGGCGTACCAGGTGTACCTGGTAAAAAGCCCCCCTGGTCACGGCCGTCACATGGTCATCCAAGGATAGCCATGAATCCAGGAGGACGCCTAAGTTGCGAGCCCTTTCCACAGGCTTCATTTTATTTGGATGACGTTTAGACAGTTTCATACCTATAAACTGTTATATGCAATTTCTAGAGACATGAGATATCTATTACAATTAGATATTTATTTATTTATTTATTTATTTTATACATGTACTGTAAGAAAATTCTCAATATCAGCTTCTTTCTATCTCCTTTAGCCTGAAAGAGCTGAGATTAAGCAAGAAAATTAATACTCAAGTTTTATGAAAATATTTCTGTTGATTTTACTTTGTGAATTCCCTCTTTATCATGTACGTATATCTATTGCTATATTTTCATGTTGTAAACAGCCCAGTTGCCTCACAGTGAAACACATGGCAAAGAAATTTAATTAATAAATTATATTCCTCCATATTCTTTAAACTCCACAACCACTAATGGGAGCCATAAACATGTCTCTTTCTCATTAGCTATATCCCTATTCATTGTAAAATAGAATGTACACTTTTCATGGGATGTGACTGAAAACGGGAGAATCTGCAATTATTAGTGTATTTATTTGTTACAGTTATATCATGTCTTTCCTTTAGGAAGTCAAGGCAACATACAAAGGACTCCTACACAGCACTCTCTTCTGATTTTCCCCCCTGAGGTAGCTTGAGCTGACAGTGATTGAGCAAAGTCACCTTTCCTATCCTCAAATTCATCCGCTTTCCAAGTTTTCATGTCAACTTATTTACTGCATGATTTGTAGAAGTTCTTGGGCATATATTTGAATAGAAAAACATGGCATAAGAACTATTTCTACAGACCTCACATGCCTCTAAATTGGTAAAGAGAACTGTAACTTACAACACATCCAACATTTTTACTGCATGTCTAATTAACATGAGAAGGTAAGTGGTGACAGCAAACTCGTTCAATAGGTTTTTTTCACCCAGATTGATAATCTATAGAGTAACCACCCAATGAATTGTTAGAAGCACTATTCCTCCCTACAATATTTAGAAAATGTTGTTTTAAAACTGTTTCATTTTGTAAATATGAATCGTGTTCACAGCTCATATTGATCACATATAAAACCTGATTTCACTAATCACTGATCACAGGAGGTTTGGTGCAACAGGGGTGCTTTGTGGTCAGGATGGTGCAAAAATGGGGAGACATGATAGCAGTGTTCCGATATCTCAGAGGGTGCCACAAAGAAGAGGGAGTCAAACTTTTCTCCAAGACACCTGGGGGCAGGACAAGGAGCAATGGGTGGAAACTAACCAAGGAGAGAAGCAACTTAGAACTAAGGAGAAATTTCCTAACAGTAAGAACAATTAACCTCTGGAACAGCTTGCCTCCAGCAGTTGTGAATGCCCCAACCCTGGAAGTCTTTAAAAAGATGTTAGACAGCCATTTGTCTGAAATGGTATAAGATTCCTGCCCATGCAGGGGGTTGGACTAGAAGACCTACAAGGTCCCTTCCAACTCTGCTATTGTATTAAAACATCATTCATTTTCTATATATGAAGCTATAAACAACAAACTGAATTGAGACTCAATAACCCACCAACATATTTGACCTTTTCTGAAAGAACCATGTAGAGTAGGAATGCAAGGAATAGAAAAGGTGATAAATGTCACTTAGCATAATAGCACTATAATTTATAATTTATATACTGCTTCATAGCACTTTATAGCCCTCTCTAAGTGTTTTACAGAGTCAGGAAATTTGCCCCCAACAATCTGGGTCCTAATTTTACTGACTTTGGAAGGATGGAAGACTGTCAATCCTAAACTGGTGAGAATCAAACTGCATTCTAACCACTGTGCCACCAAGGCTCTTCCAAATGAAAGTTAAATAGTTACAATTTCATCCCTATTTAAAAAAGCTAAGACTGAAAATATGGTATAATTATCAATATAATTTTCTCAATTAAAAAGTTTCTGATTTGTGAAGTTGTAAAACTGAATTGTTAATGTTGCACTATGAATATACATTTGTTGTTTTTGTTTCCTCTTTAGGATGGGATTCTTCATCAAAACTTTGCATTTTTATCTCATCGTTCTCTTTTGTGATGGAAATGAGCAATTTCAGCATTCAGACAATAAGAGTCTTCTGTCTAAATCCTCTCCAAATCCTTCTTTGTTACCTGAATCTCAAATTCCAAGAGGCCTCAACTTTTTACATAATGTAAGGACAAAGTCTACCAAAAAGAAAGTACGTCTCAATGTACTTAACATTTTAAATAAGCAACGCAATGATAGTTTACAAGTTGATCCAACAATTGTTTTATCTAATAGCCAACCACAGTATACGTCATCTCATAAAGTCTCACAAACTGATGAAATAATTAATGTCTCATTGACTAACCAATCTCTAAGGGGCATGACATTGTCTCCTATGCCAGCCAAGAAGCAGCAAAAAGCTGGAGGCCTTTTAAATATCAGTTCAGTGTTAAAGTGGAATGTTCTTGGGGATGAACAATACAATGCAAAGGGAACAAGAGTTCCATCCTCAACATTACCCATTAGTGCAGGCTGTGGAATCCCAGCATATGGGACATTAGATCTATCAAACAGGAATCTAACTGAGAATGAATTGAGGGGGGAAATGGATCCCATTTTCTGCAAAGCTACAGTGGACCAAATTAAAAAGTTTAATGCAAGTTTCAACAAACTGGAGATAGATATTGCAACCCTGATTCCATTATTCCTTGAAATGAAGAGTGTGTGTTTAATTGATGTGAGTTATAATAAAATATTTATAAATACCAAATCTGCAAAAGAGAGTCATAATCTGGAGCACAACAATCTTCTGTTTTTAAATCTCAGTCACAATCCTCTTAAAACTCTGACAAGCCTCACCCTACCAAGAGGTCTCAAGGGCATTGATTTATCTTTTACACAAATTAACCAAATACCAAAAGAATTTGTTGCAATGTTTTCTCAAATTGAAGAGGTATTTCTTCAGGGGAATCAATTTGTATACAATACTGAAACAGTTACATTTAATCTTAATCCTGTGCATAAAATAAGAAATGTCAAATTCCGTCATTTACAGAGAAGCTTTCTACAATCCATTGAAAGCCTTGAGGAAGAAACACATCAAATAATGTTAAACTGTTTCACTGAAGTATTTTCAGAAGGGTTTCAAAACATTACAAAAGAACATATTTCTCTTCACTTTAGGACTAATGTAATGCACTATTTACCAAAATCTTCACGTGAATTTGATTTAAGCAACTGTAACGTGCAAGGAATAGTTAGCCTTAATCTTTTTCCAAATTTAACTGGGATTAAAATTCAAAACAATAAAATAAAAAAAATATCATCTCTCCCAGATTTATTAGAGAAATGTGATGTTAGTAGAAATCTATTACATACATTCAATTTCTGTGGGGCACAGCACAGTTTAGATTTACTCAATCTTTCTAGAAATCTTTTAAAGGAACTGAATGTGAACGCTTCCTACTGTTCCCTAAAAAATCTGGATGTAAGCTCTAATTTAATTACAGATCTGCGGGGTCACATGGCAAGATATATGCCTGAACTGAAATATCTGAATCTGTCAGAAAATAAGATATCTTTTCTGCAACCTGGAATTTTCCCTAAATCCTTGATTGAGTTGGATATCAGCAACAATGCCATTGCCATCCTTATGAAAGAAGTATTCCTCCCTTTGACAAACTTGGAAATTTTAACCGTTCAAGGGAAACATTTTTTCTGTAACTGTGAATTATACTGGTTTGCAAATACATACCTTGCTAATCCACAAATGCAAATAAATGGCCAAGAAAAGCTTTTCTGTGGTTTTCCACGAAAAATGCGAGGTCGTTTGTTGCAAAACACTCGACTAACAATGTTGCGTTGTTCTCTTGGTCTTCAAATTGGAATTACTGTCATTGTGGTCATTTTGATTATGTCCATCATTTCTGTATTCTGCTGGCATTTTGATGGTCCATGGTATTTGAAGATGGGCTGGTATTGGTGCAAGGCTAAAAGGAAACAATATGAGAAGAGACCAGAACACAAAATATACGATGCTTTCATTTCATACAGTGAAAATGATGCATCCTGGACCAAAGAGACTCTATTAAAAAACCTGGAAGCCAGAGGATTTAAGGTATGTTATCATGAAAGGGATTTCATGCCAGGCCATCCAGTTCTTGGGAACATTTTTTACTGTATCGAGAATAGCCATAAAGTTCTTTTTGTGCTATCACCCAGGTTTGTCCACAGTTGTTGGTGTCAGTATGAGCTGTACTTTGCTGAACACCGGGTTCTCACTGAAAACCAAGATTCCCTCATCATGGTTATACTGGAAGATCTGCCAGTCAACAGCATTCCAAAGAAATTCAGCAAGCTTAGAAAACTATTAAAAAGGAAAACCTACTTGAAATGGAGTTCTGAAGAACACAAACAAAAGCTTTTCTGGCACCAATTGACTGCTGTGTTGAAAACTATAAATGACCCAGTACTAAGAACACACAGAAAAAGCTGCATCAAGAAGCAGACAGATGAAACTGAATGAGAAGCAATGCTGATGAAGTTTTGGAATATTTGGAGAATTTTAAAAAATAAATTACTTCTTGAATAGCCATCATCTGAAAGATACAATTATTAGACTACTGATAATGACAATAAAGATTATTATTATTATTATGAACCAAAGTTGTATTTTAAGTCATCTTTCTAGAAAAGTGATCTTTTAAAACCCAGGTATTTCTTAGGAAACTGTTTGTTCATAGAAGTACAAACACACTGAAGCAACACAGAACATTATAAAAAGAAAACAAACCACTTCTAAATATATTACAACATAATCCATTTATTTATGAAATAAAGTACCTGACTGTTCAGCCTACCACAGCACAAGCTATGAAAAGGACAACACTGAGGGTTCTTTGATGCTCTCTGAGCTTGTTTTTTTTCTACCAGATGTTTAATTACCCAAACTAGGTAACATCATCTGTGCACTGATGTTGTTACTTTAGGTAATGAAATCAAGCTCAGAGAACACCAACGACCCTCATTTCAACCCTGAGCTACAAATATTCTCCTTTAAAGGTAACACTTCCCTACATCAAAAATATCTCCGAAACAACCAACAGGCTATTACAGTTACACAGCATCAGCGCAGCACACGAACCAACTAAAGCCCTTCAAAATTTCTTCAGTAAATCAAAAGACCCAACAGTTCAAGAAATAAAACAAGGAGTCATCTACAACGTACAGTGTTAGCCACAATATAGGACAGTCAGGCAGAAAACTAGCAGAGTGGAGCCATAAACATTAATTGGAAGTCAAAGATATGATAAACACAACTATCTTAAAGAATATTATCTAGTCAGATAAGGAAATATCCATAAGCAACTAAACTCAAGAGTACCAAAGACTCCACTGTTGATCTTCAGCTACATATATTCTCTTCTATTACGTTCTCTGACAAACAAGTTTCCAATATACAGTATTTATTCATAGCAGTTTTATCAATATTAGTCTTCAAATATGTCTTTAAAGAAACCTACCAATTCTTCTACTATTTCCAAGTGAATAAAGCAATTTGGACCTTTTATTGCTGATACTGTGTTTCTTTTTTCCAAGTTGATAAGGTAATAATTTTTATAATTTATTTGTTTATTCAGAGTTTTTCTCTCTCGCAAATTTTATTTTCTTCTGTAACTCTTGCTTCTAATAGGGTTAATTGCAGTTTAGTGTCTTGCAATTTTTTAATCAATTGTTTCTTAAATTAGTTTCATGCTTCAAATTTTCTTATTTTGGCTTTTAACTGTATTTTTCTTTTCTTTTTTAAATGCAGCTAATGTAATTAGATAGCCCCTTGTATACGCTTTTTTTGTATCCCACATAGTAAAGTGGGATATCCCTGGCATCCTGTTTGTATTAAAGAATTTCAATTCTTGTTTACATTTTTGTAAAACTGTCACAGATTCTTTTCATTCATTTTTCTATCTAAAGGATAGTTTGGAAGCTTCTTGTCATTAAAATTGATTTGTGAGCTACATATATCATTGGGTGAATTTCTATTTCTTTGATTGATGGTATTAAGTCTTTGAGGCCTAGCACATATTTCTTTTGGAGTATGACTGGTGTCCTGCAAAAAAATATACTGTTGTTGAATTTATAATCCCCAAACGAGTACCAGTTCCTCTATATATTGAAATACTTCTTGCAGATGCTTTCCACATTTTGTGTCTGTTTATTTAAATTCAAATCTATTCATATCACCCAGATCAAATATTCTTCAAATTCCATTAATTTTTGAAAAAGAACTATTTTTATTGAGTCTATTTCTGTAAGACCATGGTTTAACCAGTTTAACTACCGTAGGTTTATAAGCAAGACAAATTTGATTGGGGGGAAATTATCAATTCGGGGGCAGACACAGGATTCTGGGGTTAACAACTCAGACCAGGGAAGGGACCTTGGATGTCTTCTAGTCCAACCACCTTATACCATTTCAGACAAATGGCTATCCAACATCTTCTTAAAGACTTGCAATGTTGGTGCATTCACAACTTCTGGAGGCAAGCTGTTCCAGATTAATTGTTATAACTGTCAGGAAATTTCTCCTCAGTTCTTAGTTGCTTCTCTCCTTGATTAGTTTCCACCCATTGCTTTTTCTTCTACCCTCAGGTGCCTTGGGGATTAGCTTGACTCCCTCTTCAATATATTTATTCCCATTAAAATTCTATATAAAAACAGAGGATATCAGGCATAAGGCTAAGGTAAAAACATCCCTATACAGTATACTTGGTCTGACCTGGAAGATCCAAAATCATTGGTCTGACCTGGAAGATCCAAAATCATGCTATCTCATAGGTCTTAAAGATACTTTTGTCACTCTGGAACAATTTGGATATTTAATTATTTTACCGCGTTTTCCCAAAAATAAGACAGAGTCTTATTTTCTTTCGACCCCCAAAATAAGAACTTGGCCTTATTTTCAGGGAGGTCTTACTATTTTTGAGGTGCAGGAGGCGGCGAGCGTTGTCTCTTCAAGACTGCTGCTGTGTTGCAAAAGGTTACAAAATTTACTAAAGCTATGCTATTTGATGATAGATCTCAAATTTTCAAGAAAAAAGAGCTCTAGCTCAGTGTTTATGATTTATACAGGAAAGGCCCCAGATACAATCCCTGCATCTCAATCATAAAATTAGCCAAGATAACTGCTGCTGCCTAAGTGCTCTTCCTCATGGCTGAGTCCATGCTTTCCATCAGTCCCTGGGGTACTAAAAACTATACTGCCATACAATTTACTGCTCTCACTAGCTATTTTTATCCTGACACAGACATGACACTGACAAATCACCTTTATTTACATTGTACAGGCATACTCTGGACAGTTTTGATGACATATTACCAGCCAAAACATCTATCACATATTTCTAACATAGCATGGGGAGCAGACAAATTTTAACAGATGAAACCCACTGGTTTAGGCATCTCTAAAGCCTTGCTTTGTTTTTGCACAACTGTTTTGACTAGTGTGATATTCTAGAGTAATATATATCTCATGACCAAAACCAACCTGATTGGTAGGTTCCTGGTTCCTTTGGGGATGGGTTTAATTATATTACAAAAGGGCTACACCTACACTGAAAAACTGAAAGTCACTGGAACTTTGACTGAAATGAAACTGGGGGGACATTTTTCTTGCTCACTTGCCAATGCAGCCACTACTGTTGCTTCAGTTTAGTTGCTTTGTAGCTACTTCAGAGATTTTAAGCTGATAACTGAAGCAGATTGTCTCTGTAGGAGATTGTCCAGAAACTGAAAGAGTGCCAGCTATAGTCTAAACTGGCTGTCCCAACCCATTAGCATTCACCTGACTTTGACATCAATAAAATGAAACCCATCAGATTGCACCCATAGCAAAATTGCCATGGTTTGCCTGCTTGAAAGAAAAACAGTAAACTAATACTGGAACAACTGCTAAGAATGATGTTAAGGTTTTAAGGTACATGGAAATGAGATGAAGGCAACATCATGAAGACAGAACAGGAAAAAAAGGTATTGCCAAGAAGTATCCTAGATGCCTTAGACTTAAATGTCTTATTGTAGTAGGAAAAGACCTAAGACTGAGAAGAGCTGCAGTTATTCAACATAATGAAAAGTTTAGTGGCATAAACCAAAAAATTAATTTATTATGAGACAATATTGTATCTCTCAGCACTCCATCTACATTGGCTTTAATTGAGTTTCTGTTTTTGAAAAAGTCAAAAGTGATCAGCTAAGCAAATGTCAATAGAATGAGAGGGAATCAGAAAAGAAATCGCACAACTCTGAACTGGATACTAGATTTTATAACTTATTTTAATCTTTGTACATAACTAACATAACTGTATTCTGCAAAAAAATGTTCCATGCTAAATCAATAATAGACATAACTCTTAGTAAAAATATTTTAAAAAGCAACTTTGTAAAACATACATTTTCAAGCACTCACCATATAAACAAGAAAGCAAAACCTCATTAAATTATAAAACACAAAACACCGGTGGTTTGTGGTTGCAGACTTTTTTTTTTTTTTAATGATCTTTGCTGGAGTCCAGAAAAAAATCTTCTGGGTTTATAGTACTGTAGACACTCAGAAATTTTTAAAAAGGAGAAACACTACTAATAAAATGGGCAGAATATGGGAGAGTAATTTGCAAGACACATACAGGAGAACTTAGAAGCCTGGCTAATGCATGAAGCTTGCAGTCCTATCTTTCCTAGTGCGGCTTCTGCCTGACTGAGGGTAAAATCAACTTAACGCATGGAGGGACTGAACATTCATGCGCATGCAATAGTGATACAATATAATATGGATGACTCATGGCACAACTTGTCAAGATAGGATAGCCACCATTGTGGTAGAACATTGGGCACTGCCGGCTCCCACCAGCTACACCGAGGGCACTGGTATCTGTTTAGCAAAAGTACTGTCATAATCTCGCACCAAGTCATTTGTTGGGTGGTAATGCATGGCAATGTAGGAGTTGGCATATTTGAATGGTGAGTTTGTTGGTTGCAAGCTGTTGGGAGTGCTTACTTCCTGAGAAGGGCAACTGTTATAAATGCTATAATAAGGTTCAATGCGGGTATTCATGGGGGTAGAACTACTCTGCCCTCCTCCATAATGATAATGGCCAACAGAAGCCTTAGGACTCAGCACACTTTCTTTAGAGCGACTAGGGCCACACGCTTGGTCCACAAACTTTTTGGGAGGCTTTGGAGATAGCATATAAGCTGAGTTTGTCTCATGATGAGATGATTTATTTCTGTTGGCCTCCAGACCCCCTTTGCCCACAGCTTGAAGCCGTGTTTTCTGTTTACAACAGAAAAAAACAAAGGCCAAATACTGTATAAACCAAAGGACCCTCCTTCTTAAGCCAGCACTGTTACGTGAATATATAAAAGGATTTAATCCAGACTTTAAAAAAAAAAGTGTAAATCCACACAACTCAAATTGATAAAGCACAATATCATTGTTCCTGGACAACACATCCTGTATCAAAGATATGCCCAGTGGAAGGCAGCAAACTAAAACAGAAAGGACAATAACAATGCAAGTCACCACAGCTTTAGAGTCCTTGGCCGTGGACAAATTAATCATGGACACCAATTGGAATCTGCTGGCTGCAGATGCAGAGAGCTGGCCAAAGTTCTTCATGTATGCATGTGTTTGGATGTGTTGCAGCTTGTTATAGTTTTGGTTTCTATACAGAGCTGGCACAGTGCACTGTACCCCATCAGCACAACCAGTAGCAAGTGTTCCAACAAAAGGATGAGGCCTGGAGCCATCAACTGTAATGATGGGGGGACATTTTCTCACTTGGGCATTTTTCCTCAAGGCTTGCGCTATCATGATATAAGAAACTGAAACCACTGTCACACAGCAGATGAAATCAATAACATACAAGTAAGGGATGATCTTTCCCTCACCACTAATCAGGCTGGAAATAGGAAGGCAAAGACGAGATTTATGGGTCCTCATGGTGGCTAGTGTGGCCAGAGTAAAGCTTGTAGCCCAGAGAAGCAGAGTAAGCAGTAGAGTGCAAGGGAAGGAGGCAGTCCGATTGGGTTGCTTCCCTAACACCATGCTTAATCGGTGAAGGGCAATAACAGCCACTGTCTTGAGGGACATGATGATAAACCCAGAGCTGGTAAGGTGGAAGGTAAAACAGAAAGCATCGGGGATGCCAGCTGCAGAATCCAAAAAGAGAGCAAAGGTGAACATGGGGGCAGTCACTCCACAGATGAAAAGGTCACAGAAAGACAGATTGAGGATCATAAAATCAAAGTTGGTCCTGAACTTCCGGAAAGCTGGGTCAAAGAAGGACAAAAAAACAATAAGGTTGCCATAAGAACCTAAGCAGAAAATGACAGCCAGCAGGAAGGTACATGTAACTAAAGTGGCTGTGTGGATTATCTCCTGGAGATCCCCTTGGAAAGGAAAGGAGTCATTGCTGCCCCAAGAAGGCAGTTGTGTTGAGGAATTTGAGCGATCTGTCCATTTTGTTTCAGCCCACTCCGTCAGGTTCATCATCACAGAAAGTAACCTGCTGCTGTCCTTCAAAATTGTGAACTTGGCATTGGTCGTTTGAGGTGCATACTTGGTGAGACCTATGTGTATAATACAACCCCCCAAAACCAAAAAATTAGTCAATAAATATTACAAGAGTTGTTAGTTTTCTTAAATAGTGTATATCAATAGTTGGGCTGAAATAAATCTGTCAATTAGTTCAAATTAGCCCTTAAATATATAGAAGAGATTGACATTTGGCAACTTTACAGAAAATGGATTAGGATTCATATCCTACTGCAAGCATACCCATGCACACTTTAATAAAACTGGATTTAATATTTAAAAAAAAGAAATATTTTATATATATATTTTAAATTGCCACATGCTGTTTTCCCCCTCACATAATATCACTTGAAGCTAGTGATAAAAAGAATCCCTTACTGCCCATTTATACCATCAAAGCAACAGTGCCTCCCAATTCTTTCTTCGGGACAAAGTATTATTTGAATTGCTGTATTAAAGGATATATTTTGATGTAGAAGATCTGGGTTCAGTTTCTGACAACTTTAGATAATCTATGGTTAAAAGAGTGTTGCATCCCCCAACCCTCATGGAGACTTTGTGACAACTCATTTAAATTTAAGAATACATTGTCAGAAAGTATGAAAAAGTCAAACATATCTTTCATGCATTAGTTTGGAAATATAATGAACTCTGGCCATACTGGAAGACCAATGACCTGGATGCAAAGAGAGGCAGGGAACAAACAGCATCCAAAATCCATGTGCATGCATTTTGGCACTTGAGGCAGATAATCCCATCTGAGCATCTCCTATCAGCAAAAAATTCAGAAATAATGAATTGAATGGAAAATAATGTACTACCATTTATTAACATGATAGGATTCACTCTAACACTATAATAATAATAATAGTAATAATGACTCTAACTAACTCTATGGTTCTTAACAATTAAAGCAATTGCAATAAACTCAATAAAAGATAAATATGGTGAGGGGTTTCACACTCTGCCAGGCTGTTCTCACAACTCTACTAAACAGCAGATCTCAGGGAACACCATGTGCTAGAGAGCGGGCACTGCTACTGAGAAGTCATGATTCCAGGGTCCCAATAAATGGCATTGTTTAATTGAAGGAACTCTGAATGTGCCAACCCTGCCCTATACAATAGGCAATGAAGATGTTATAGGAGAGAGATGTTGAAATAACAGACCCTATGTCATATAGGGCTATATAGGTAACAATCAGCACCCTGGATTGCATCCAGAAGCAAACCAACAACCAGTGTAGCTTGTGGAATAGAGGTGTTACATGGGTATACTGTGGCATGACTATTATTGTTGATGCTGTAATATTCTGGACCAGTTGAAGATTTTGGGTGGTCTTCAAGGGTAGCCCTGTGTAGAACATGTTGCACAAGGTGTCTAGGTCATGAGTGACTGTCTGAGGGGCCCCACAATCTTGTAAAAGGTGTAACTGGCAGACCAAATAGAGTTGTACTAAGATCTTCCTGGCCTTTATACATAAATTGTTTTAAAATGAAGTATAAGAATATCCAACTGCAATGAAATGAAATTGATGAAGGTGCTTCTTTCTCCATAATATCTAAAGATTAAATACAAGTCCAGACCAAGACTGTCACTGAAATCACAGACCAATGAGTAGAGTAACAGCTTTCAAGCTGATGCTAACATGTTGATGGTAGGAACAGAAGGAAGCGTGAGACTGGAATGACAGGGCTGGGTCTGAAAGGACCAAAGCATACATATGGAGCCAGAATGTCTCCTGGCCCCATATGTGACTAAGATGTGAGGAACCAAAGTATGATCATGGGAACTGGATTGTTTCTGGGTGCAGAAAGTGAATGCCTTTGACTGAAAATGGTGCCCATCATCTCAACTCTTGGCTTGTTGAGGGCCATCATTCCAGTCCCACACCTGGCATTTTATCTCAGTCATTCCCTTTCTCAGCCTGACAATAAGGAGTAGCCATTTAATTATTATTTTTAAAATAACATGGCAGAAAAGATCACATAAAGCACTAGGTTTTTTCCCCTTTTTCTGAGGAGTCCTTGGTGCTTTCTGAGCTTGATTGTTGGCTTGCATTTAATTATTTGACTAGATAATATCATAATTCTTTAGTATCATAAAGAATTATGATATTATCTAGTCAAATAATTAAGTGCAAGCTTATATATATGAGAATTATGATATTGTATAATATATAATATATTAATATATATATAATTGTTCCACAACACCCTGTTTGGGCCCCAATTAAGGGAGGAGACATACTGTTTCCTTTTCTGCCTTTCGGCTCATCACCAGAGACCATCTAGACAGAAAGCCATGAGTTCCGTTGTGTGAGGCTAAAGGCTCTTGCCTGATATGCAATACAGCCCCGGTTCGAATCCCAGTAAGGGTATGGCTAGCTGATGAGAGCTAAAAAGCTCGAAATAGATCTATACTAGTCTCTCTGATTTATTTATTGATCAGCTCATAAAACTAACACACACACATATATATATGTGTGTGCGTTAGGATTTTTTTTTTGTTTTTGTTTTGTGCTGATCAATAAATTTATCTAAATTTGAGAGACCAGAGGGAAACAGTATGTTTCCTCCCTTAATGAGGCCGTTACAGGAAGTTGTGAAAACAATTTTATATATATATAAAGATCTCACTTGCCATCATCAGGCAGGCTTTTGTCTGTGACTGCCTGATGATGGCAAGTGAGATCTTGCCTAAACGTTGCAATAACATCTCCATGCTATATACACGGGAAAATCCCCGAAGCCAGCAATGCCAGCATACCTACACCCATGAAAATCTACAAAAACATGTGTTTGTGTGTGTGTGTGTGTGTGTGTGTGTGTATTCCACAACACCCTGTTAGGGCCCCAATTAAGGGAGGAAACATACTGTTTCCTTTTCTGCCTTTCGCCTCATCACCAGAGACCATCTAGACAGAAAGCCAAAAATTCCGTTGTCTCTCATGCTTTATAAATATACAGCTGTCCTGATATAAATGAGATTCAATCGGGTCAAAAATCTCAGGAGTATCTTTCCGGCCTTTTGACAGTTTGAGAAAGAAGGTAATAATAACCCTCTTTCTTGTCCTTCCATCCGTCCTTCTCTTCTGTATGGCTCATAGGAAAAGCACGGGGCCTAATCAGAAGGGCTGGCGATTTTCGAATACGGCCGGACCGCTCGAGCTTAGCCGCGCGGGCTCAAGGTGCTCATCGAGGAAGCAAACGGCCTTCTTCGCCGTCCAGTCTACGGCGCCCTAGGCGCTCCGCTCCACCCACCGACCGACCCGCCGTAACGAAGCCCTCCGTGTGTCCGCGGACCGGCCTCTCCTTACCAAGCGCGGGCTCCGTGGAGGCAGCCAGGACCACGCGCCTTGCGCGTCCGTCCGCACCGGGGGCAGAAGGCAGTCGCAGTCGGGGCTGCGGCTGGGGAAGGGTGAAGTCATCGTCGGCGGGAGGGAGCGACTCGACCCCCTCCGCCGTCTCCCTCTTGTGTTTGGACCCGAAGGATTGAGCGGGGTCGGCGTTGCAAGCCCGGCAAGCCTCGCCGCGCGCGCCGTCTGAAATGACGTCGCGCTTCTTCTTTTTTTGCAACGCGCGGGTCGAAGGCGACGGTCGCCTCAAAGGAGTCTCCCCTTCGAGAGGTTTCCTCGCGCTGTTCCAGGGACCGTTTCCGCGTCCTCGGCGACACCGAAACCGCTCATCCTGGCCGAGCGGATGGGCCGTTCCCGAGAGCAGGACGCATTTCACGCAAGCGCCTGGCCTGGAAGAGCGCGGTGGACACCCGCACTGCACAGAGACAACGCCGCAATCAGAGTGCGGGGCACGTCTCGCTCCGATGAAAACAGCTCCCTTCCTTTCCTTTCCGGACCCCTGCTCTGGAATTGTGGCAGGTCAAAGGTTTGAGAGGCGGTAGCATCTGCTGGTGCAGTTGCTTATTGATACCCAGAACAATACGAGACCAGCGTGCCTTTTTCTCCATCCTATCTCAAGAGTGTGAATTGTCGAGCATTTTGAATGGCACAGCCCAGAGTCAGCCGATGCTCACCCAAATCTAGCAGGATTTCAATTCACAAGAACGAGTGCAGTAATAAATGCATTATTCTTGAAGTTTCCCTAATTATTATTTTTAAAAAAAATAGTAGTGATG
Source organism: Rhabdophis nuchalis (assembly GCA_039707465.1). Classification (NCBI taxonomy): domain Eukaryota; kingdom Metazoa; phylum Chordata; class Lepidosauria; order Squamata; family Natricidae; genus Rhabdophis; species Rhabdophis nuchalis. The sequence goes on from CM077643.1 coordinate 366,076,788, forward strand.
TTGACAATAAGAAATGGAAGCAATGTACTTATTAAATTAGCTGCAACTTTACAAAGTGGCCGTAACCGCCTAAGTTTCAAATATTCTTCATCAAGGAAAATTAGGGAGGAAAAAAGGGAGAGAGAAATGTGGCTGTGCCAAGTTACTTTCTCAGCTGGTATTGGGGGGTGGGGTTTTTTCTATATGCAGACCTTATTAGATGGGTGGTGACATCAGCCATGACAGAAGCTCTCCCAAACCTTTCAGCAGAAATAAAGCATGCTTTTTTCTTTTATTTTTATGAAATTCAAGAAATACCTGTTGCAGTCAAAACTGTTTCCATCCTGTAGTAGATCCTCTAACTGAAGGGAAAGAGACAAAGCAACCTGGCTATCTTTCTTGGTAAATTTAGATACAATGTACTAGGAAAGCCACATCAGACCTAAATTGGGTACAATGCTCTAGCATTGGAAGTGGCAGCCATAGAAGCCATTTATATTTTCTTATGTATACATGTTGCATGTGCAGGGATGGGTGTTCTTCCTTCTTGTGTATCTGTGATTATTGAATACAGCATCAGGAAGAATGAGGGGGTCATGTGACCTCTGGTCATGTGACCAGGTGCTAACATATGAGTTGCTCCCCACTTGCCTCTCCCATTAAGGTGGCTTGGGTGAAATTTGGGCTTTTTTTGCAGCTGACCAGTTCCATCTTTTTTTCAAAGTTGATCTGTTTTTGTCAGGTTCTTCTTTGGGCCAAATGTGGTCCTGTTCTTGTCTTGGGAAATAATAGTTTGAAATTTTGCGATTACAAGCAGATGCTCAACACAAAAAGTGCCCTCTAGGAATCTATCCATAAACTTATAATCTAGAAGAGGCAGCTCAAAACAGAAAAGGAGGTATATTACATATTACACTGATACATCGTCTACTAGTGTTTTCAGTGGGATCTTGCTACATGTTGTAGGGAAGCATGAGGGAGAAGCTACCATCATATTAATATGCACATTCATCTAAGAGTAGAAGCAAATTAACGTTCTCTTTTGTTTCCCAGTCAGGAACACACAGTTGAGAATTCTTTGTACTCCTATTATAGTGTTGATCCCGTGCTATTGCCATGTATTGGGGGGCAGAAAAAATTTGAAATATTTCCAAATTTTCATTTTTTCCCTTTTTTGCTTACAAAAAAGCATGCAGCTACCATGTCAGATAACTGAAAACATTTTGTTCAGAGGTAAAATCTCTGGAATGATAGACAAAGCTGATTCTCTAAAAGCATGAGACAGATGTTAAATCTTGATTCATATCCTTTTATGCATAGTCAGATTGCCAATTAACTCCATTATTAGGGCAGTTTATATAGCCTTTTTAAAAAAAGGTTTGCAGGACTCATAAAATTGGTGTTTTTGTGTCTTAACAAAAACTATATATGTCGTTTCTTATTCAGACATAGTGTTATTGAAAATCACATAAACATACTATCATCTCTCTCCAGAATTAATATTTTTCTCTCACTAAGGCAATCCTGAAATGATCTCTGTGAAAAGTTTCCTGGAGGAAGATGCAAGCAGCTTGTGATGTTCAAACCCCAAGTATGGGTTTTTCTTTTAATGGCAGCTGTGTCACCCATCTGTTTTCTTACTTCATTATACCATGGTTTTGAAAAATAAGCTTCCAACATTTTGAATTTGTTCCCCAGAATAAAGTGACAACCAGCAAAATTTATTTGAATTTATGAGACATTATTCAAGTAAGCAGCATGAATCAAGATTCTGGCTCTCTTGCCAACCAAAATGTCCACGTTATTTTTATAGATGAGGGATTATAATAATTCAAACGAGTTTACCAGACTATGGAGGAATATATTTACAAAAGCAAGATCAGAAACTAACAAGACTTGTGTACATACTTCCTTACCAACTCTTTTGATTATTTTTGCACAGGGAATAAACTAAGATTTGCCTTCTAGAAGGAAAGGGAAGAGGATGAACTAAGCTAGAAAGATCTCCTTGGCAACAAGAATGGGAACAATTAAGTAATTGTTTTGTGATTGGAAGCTGTCCTACTCTTCTTTTTCCTAAGAGAACCAAGTTACCAAAATTAAATTTCTATGCTAAGGGGAGAACAATTTTTGCACTTTTCCTCTAAAAATATTTCATTTTAAAAGGAAATATAATTATATGTGTCCATTTTAATTCTAAATCTAAGATGACAAGATTTGTAAAATATGAATAATTCAAACAAGTACTTTTATATCATAAGCCATGGGTCCCCAAGTCGCTGTCCACTACCTATTTGCAACTGGGCTGTAATTGGTGCAGTCGAGCTGTGTGCACCGACCTGAGGTTCACGTAGGTTGAGCTATGTGTTTACACATGCGCCAGCCCTCCACTCATACAGCCTGGTTCCCCTATCTCCCTCCACCCCTAGGCTGCCCAGCTGCAAAGGTTGGGGATCGCTGTCATAAGCCATACCATGGTTTCTCTTGATCGAATTACTTTTATGAAGAGTGCCAATACGACTTCTGAAGTACTGTATGTACTTCTCTTAATACCCAAGACCTCATGACCTTTCAGAACTAAAAGCAAACAACCCATCATTTATATTCAAGAGACTGATTAGATCCCAAATATTCTTATTAGAGAGTGTTTATTTATTTATTTATTTATTTAATCGTATTTATAAGCTGCCACATCTCACCACATAGGGACTCGGGGCGGCTCCTATCCTAAATGAAAACACTGTTAGCTCCTATCCTAAATGAAAACACTTACTTGAGATCATACACTGAACAATAAACATGCCATGCACGCCCAAATTTTTACAAACAATTTATTCAGCTTTAAACTAAGTACACAACTGAAAGTAAGAAGATGCATTTGGCACTACCCTATACATGTTATTTCTTCATTGAGTCTCAGGACATGCTGTCCAGGTTATACTGCCATGTTTGCTTTCCCAACAGGCAGATGATTTAAAAGCATATTATATTCCTATTAAACAAAGAAAAAATACAGAGTGAATGTATTTTTCAAGTTTGTTTTGTTTTTGTTTTCTTAAATGGGAGAGAGATTTCACTTCTATTATTTACCATACATTAAAATATACCATTACTTAGGATGGTAGCAAGAGAAAAATATTGGTAAAAAAATCAATTCATTCACTAATGATAAATGAATAGTAAACCCAAAACTAAATAACTTCATTAATGAGAATCAGCAGTATTATAAACCAGAAGAAATTGGCATTTGAGTTGGATACAAAAGCTAAAGCAGTATTTTAACATCGAAAAATGTGAATCTTTACAAGATAATCTCACAAATGGATTATGTAAAACTTTTGCAAACTATACAGTACTTTGTCAATGCAATGCCTCTACAATTTATACAATCTTTTACATGTTTGTAACATGTATTGAACATGTTGTGAAGTAGTGAGTCAATAGCCACCAAAGTCACAGACCAAAAAGGAATTTGGTGGGGACAGATACAGTACTTCTGTATTTTAATGCAACTTAAATATCTGTTCCAGCATGGAGACATAGAGTGAATGAGGAAAGGTAGGAGTTATCAATACAGAACATTTTATTTTAAACATATAACCAGTGGTCTTTTACCACTAATTATTAACATATATACATGAAATAAAACAATACCAAATATCTGTTGTTGTCCATGGGCTCTACTAAATTGGAAAAATGTAAGCTGCCACTTACAAAACCAGGGAAAGTTAAAGTTCAGTACCTGGATGAAGGATCTTATTGAAAATTTGGCCATGAAACAAAGATTAACAGTATGGATTTAGAAGCTAAGATTTGAAAGAGAACTGAGCACAAAGCACTGCATAGCTTGGTTTTGCATGTGAGCTAAAAAAGAAAGTAAAAATCTTTTTTTTTAAAACTGGGATGGTATTACTACCTACATTTATACCCAAGGGTACTATGAAGAGTTGGGCATGCATATTCTTATAGGTTGTGTGCCCAGTTATTCACCTGATATCAATAAACAATCCATTTGAATTTGAGAAATTGCGATATTAGCCATTCCATAAGGTAGAATTTATCTTAAATACAAAGACACTTGCATGGATGTATGAAAGAAAATTACAATTCTCTTATTCATGCAGACATGTTACTATGCCACAGCTTTTTTCTTCAGTTAAACAGAAATCTAATCTTCTGGGACATACTATACGCACTTTTAAAAGGATTGCAAACTTAAGCTTCTGAATTACCAAATCCAAATATTCAGTAAATTAAAATTTAAGTTTCTTTATCTTTACAGAAATGAAGCAGTCTCTTATTTTTCAGAGGCCCTGAAGGAGACAGATAATTTGACAATGACAAAAACCAATCTTCAGGAAGAACAAGGGCATTTGCTTGTTTTGAGCATAGAGTCTGGAATGGAAATCTGTCATTAATATAATCTATATACTATTTTACTTCCCAATTGCCAAGGAAGATTATCAAACTTTCCTGTTCTTTAGAAAGTTAGTAACATTTTGGGTATTTTATGAGACAGTGTTATTGTAACTATCTCTCTGTATGAGCAGTTATTTTAAATAGTCTTCTTTAGGCGTTTTGAATCCTTGGGCACATATTGCTAATATATATTTCTGATTTTAATTTTTGACATATATAGGTGTGTGCGTGTGTGTGTGTGTTTTTGTAGATTTTCACAGGTGTAGGTATGCTGGTCTTGTATTCAGGTCTTTTCCCATGTAAGATTGAGATTGTCTTGGCAATGTTTTGGCGAGGTTTCACTTGCCATCTTCAGGCTGGCGTTTACGGCCTTGGAGCTGCCGTCTTTCTATAAATCTTGGGGGGGGGTAGAGTTCTGGCTTTGTTGCTGTGAGTGGGTTGATTGGCTGTGTAGTTGTATCATGATTGGTAGATTGGTGCTGATTGGTGTTATCTGTATGTTCGTTGTTCTTTGTATTGTAATGGCTTGGGTGGTGGGTGGGGCTCGCTACAATACAAAAGAACAACAAACACACAGATAGCACCAATCAGCACCAATCTACCAATCATGATACAATTACACAGCCAATCAACCCACACACAGCAACAAAGCCAGCACTCCAGCCCCCCACCAAAAGTTATAGAAAGACAGCAGCTCCGAAGCTGTAAACTCCAGCCTGAAGATGGCGAGTGAAACCTCGCTAAAACATTGCCAAGACAATCTCAATCTTACACAGGAAAAGACCCGAATACAATGCTTTTCCTTTTCTGCCTTTCGGCTCATCACCAGAGACCATCTAGACAGAAAGCCATGAATTCCGTTGTGTACTTTTTTTATATGTGTGTTACGTTTTTGAGCTGATCAATCAAAAGTCTCCCTGACTTATTTATTGATCAGCTCAAAAACATAACACACACATATATATGTGTGTGTGTGTGTTAGCTTTATGAACTGATCAATAAATAAATCAGAGAGAGAGACTAGTATAGATCTATTTTGAGCTTAATTGGGCCCCTAACAGGGTGTTGTGGATCAATTATATATATATATATAATGTTATTGCAACGTTTCAGCAGACCGAAGCCTAAAGATGGCAAGTGAGATCTTGCCGAAACGTTGCAATAACAATTTCATGGTTACATGGGAAAACACCCGAAGACAGCAATACCAGCATACTTATAAATATATATATATATATATTTGTTTTCGTAGATTTTCGTAGATATATATTTGTGTCACAACACCCTGGTAAGTCCCAATTAAGGGAGGAAGCATACTGCTTTCCTTTTCTGCCTTTCAGCTCATCACCAGAGACTATCTAGACAGAAAGTTATGAGTTCCGTTGTGTAATTTGTTTTATATGTGTGTTATATATATATATATATATATATATATATATATCTGTGTGTTAAATTTCTTTAAGGGATGATTAATAATAATATATATATATATATATCCCATATATATAATAATAATAATATATATATATTATAATAATAATAATAATAATAATAATAATTTTATATATATATATATATATATATATATATATATATATATATATATATATATATATATATATCCCAATTACAGATTTCCAGAGTTTTATGCTAGTGGGTCATTGACTGAACTACCTATACAAGCCTTGAAAATAAATAATAAATGAACGATAACATATGAGTTTATGTATTTACAAACCAAGTTAATTGTGATTTATTTACTAAAATGATAAACTTTATCATGATTGTAAACCAGTTCTGTACAATGGCAACCAGGTCTCCATTCAATTCAAAGTTCATGAAAACAAGCACTCTCCAGTTTCTGACCTCATATGAGGCTCTTTTCTTGTTCCTCTTAAGGGGTTCCAGAACAATAAAAATATTTTACACATGACAATTCGTTAAGGTTGATGATTCTCAAACTTTGCAATACCATAATCCCTTGAATGATAAACAAATTTGTTCAACCTCACTCATAAGCTAAAACAATGCATTAAATAAAACTCTTTTGATTGATGTATGCCTTTTCCAGATTATTAGATTCTCAGGTTTTGTCATCTTCCCAATGATACCCGGGCCCTTCCTTCTGACTTTACCTGTGTAAATCTTAAAAAAAATACAACCCCTTTCCAAGTTACTTGAAACCCCCGTGGGACTGTATTTGAGTTGAGAACATATATTAAGAGAATAACAAGTGAACCAGATTGCCAGTAAAAACAGTGCAGTTGTTCTTCATTATATCAAGGTCACATCTTGTTTACTACCACATGCAAACACGATGCAGTGCTGTCAAAATATTGTCCATACTAGTCTCACATAAAATGTAAATATGGTGTGAACCCCATTTTATCATCACATATAAAATAAATATAATACAAGATGAATGTAAACTGATTTCAATATAATATACTGGAAAACTAGCAAAAGTTATCTATGGAGATTCTCAATCATCCAGATCATGGTTACCCAAGGGTGCTTTTCAAAAGCCAACTGGATTTTCTTGGTTTCTACCACACAGTCCTTTCAGCAGTCCCAAGAAGATTCCACACTCATTTTCACCCTGATTCAGGTCTGTCTGAGGATACAAGTAAATCCCCAAGTGGCCTCAACAACTGTTAAGAGTACTAACAACCAGATGACAGCAAAGAATATAAATTCTTCTATTCCCCACCATTCAGTCTGAACTGAAGAGCTTCTAAGACGAGAAGTGAAATGTTTTCACAGGGGGAGGGTGGAGACCCAAGAAAGTCCAGTTGCCTTTTGAAAGGCACCTTTGGGATAGCAAAAATTATGTTTCAATGTCTTTGACACCATATTCAATACATGCCCCATCTATATTTCATTATTTTCTTTCAATTTCAATCAAAAGGATAATAAATTTTAACTTTATATTTTTAATCAAGAATTCTAAAGAGATTTTTATATGAAGGAAGGAAAAGACCAGACAGTATTGGTTTCATTTAATGAGTCTAAAAATTACAAGGCACTGTTTGAAAGGTGACATTTTGCTATGTCAAGCTGGATATCAAGAAGACCATTCCAAGATAGCCCAAGGGTACAGATTTTACAACACAGTCTCACTCTTTTATGCATAATAGCACGGTGATACCAAAAGATCTGTAAGGACAAGCAGCTGGTCATCAGTGAATTGTTGCTTATGCTGCTGCCAGTTATCATGGTGAGTTCTCCGGAAATTGGACAATGTTTTTTTTACTGTCATCTGTGTGAAGAAAAAGAGAGAGATATCTAGGCAATGTATTTAAAACAACTATAAACTGTCTTGTTCTTAAGGCTATGATTCAGCTTTGTAAGTGTAAATATATTATTCAGAATTTTGCTCAAATGTTTCAGGTTATAGAGAAACTGCCAATCAATAATTTCAAAAGAAATACTTGCTACTCTTACCCTAAACTTGAAAAGAAACATTATTTATATATAGTGATTTAAGAATTGTGTGTATTAGCTTATATATTTCTTTTTATTCTATTCAATGAATTGTTAAATGTGTAGTTTAATTATACAAAAGTTTAACAGATATGTACAACTACATATTTTTGTTTAGTACTGTGTTGTTTTATTTTAGAGGATTAGTCTTATTCTTCACCCCCCCTTTTTTTTGCATAAAATAAAACTAAGATTATTATTAGTATCAAACCAAATTGGCTCTTTGGTTTGGTTATCTTTGTTAACTAGCTAAAAAGCACAAAAAAAACCAAACCTTAAAAAGGTATTATTGAATAATTTCTCTTTTGATCTTTATAATTTTAACTTAATAATTTCTCTTTTGACATTTGGTTAAAACAAAACAACCTAAGTAGCCATATACCTATACCAAAACAGAAATTTTCTAGGCACTTAACAGCTTCTTCTCAAAAAGGAAGTCATTTAAGAGGCCAAGTTTCAGCATAAGAATTCCAATGATTGATCAAATGAATCATACCTCAATAGGCTGAGGATCATTCAGATGCGCACTAAGATCCATCAAAAGTTGAGGCATCCACGTGGGCACATCATAAGGACTGGACAAAATACACGCACTAAGTCCAAGCACACCAGCATGGCGTTTAACTAAATCTGCAAGAAAAAAGTTGTTAATTCTTCCATGGGGCAGCACATGAGTCTTCAATTGGCACAAATAAGAGATAGGCTCCTTCTATCTATGGGAAAAGGGTATGGAAGAGTGGGGTTTTACCAGTTCTTTCTTCCTTCTGAAGCCCTTTAAACCATTGTCATGCATACACATTTACATGGTTTTCTTTAAATTTCATTGAGCAGATTTTTGGGACTACAAAGGGATGCAAAGAGAAGGTCGCAAATCACAATTATAGGACTGCAAGAGGCTGCAACCTTTATAAATATGGGGTGCTTGCAAATTACCCAATGTAATCATGATTTACTTTGAGGATGAGCCATTAGTCACTTTTCTGAGGCCGTTACAACTTCAAACAATGGTTAAATGAATGATTGTAAATAGAGGTCTACCTGTAATTTCTAAAACATAAGTTAAATTGTGCATTTAAAATTATTGCAATCTAATCCAATGCAAATGTACTGCATTGCCTGCAATATGTTATTTCTGCCACGATTCAGTTCCCTTGCAGAATCTACTCTTCTTTTGTGGTTTCACCTAAATTCAATGCAGCTCAGTCATGTCAACTGTCATTCTGAGTTTCCATTATTTAGGGAGCTTTAGATTGCTTCCTGTTCTTCCCAATGACAATCTCTAATGCAGGTCCCCCTTTCCTGTGAACTAGGCTGCATTGTATGTCAGAAATAACTGGCTGTTTCACTTTTGAAGAACAGATATTTTTCAAATGTTATGCACAGAAAGGTGGGAAAAAAGTAAATCAGAAAGCTGAGGTTAAGACCCCTCTAACAAATCCATTCAGCATGATTTACACCTTCCTGAAAGAACCTCCTCCTTACCTGCAGGGGGAATGGTATCCACTACAGTACTGAGGTCTCGTTTTCTTCTCTTTGGAAGTCTCATTTTACAGAGCTGCTCAAAATGAATCTGCATAGGGTTATCAATCGCCAGGAAGTGGCACTGGAGCAAACCACCCAAAGTGGTAGCAGCCATCTCTCTCACCTAGGATCAAATAATAGCATCAGTAATAACAATAAGGGCAGCCCACTTTCCATTATACTCTAAATCAGTATTTCTCAGCTTCAGCAACTTTAAGAAGTATGGGCTTCTATTCCGAGAATTCTCCAATAGCTGGATTGCTGGGGAATTCTGGAAGTTGAAGTTGCTAAAACTGAAAAACACTGTTGTAAATGTGAGAGTAACAGTGTTGTACCCTAGCATTATCACTTGTGCACTTTGTGTACATGTCGTTTACAAAGTCAGTGTTCACTCTACTAAGCAGTAAGACTCTAAAGTTTCTCTTCATGAGACAGTAACCTCAGGAACACAAGGAGAGTTTCATTTAAATGGGCGATCAGGTGGATTTTGGCCGGTTAAGAGTTAATCTCCAACATGCTTCTCTTGCCTGTGGTTGTGCTCTGTTTTCTTGACTTCTGGATACAACCTCATAGAGGATAAATGGCAGGCTGGAGAAATGCAAAGCATGGGAAAGTATAAGTCCTTGGCATTGAAGAGTGAACAAAATGAATAGATGCCAATCTTAGCTCAGCTGATTGAAGGGTAAAGTGTTCTGAAGTAAACTTTTCCAGACCAATGTAGGGCTGCGGGTAGGATGGAAGGTGCACAAAACAGAATTTGCTTTAGTTTGAAAAATAGTTAGGGCTGTTTGTTCCTCTTCTGATAGCTGGAGATTAAGAATTAGGACAGTAATAGCTGGCTCAACACAGACTGATTGAATAGTGTGTGGGCAGGGCAATCATGCCCAAAGGAGCGTTTCAGGGTTCTGCACTCCAGAAGATTTTTGCAAAGAGGCATTTTGGCACACTGTTGTTCAGGCACTACTTTCAACTTTCTTTTTCCACAGCCGAAGCTCAGCCCAGGATGGACAGACCTTATTAGAAGAGGGAGCAAAAAAATGGCAAAGGTGAACTAGGCTGATGGGAGCACTGGATGGGCGAGATCTCAGAGTGCAGAGTGGTAAGGGCAACTGCAACTAGGACTGGGCTAGAATGACTTAAATTTTCATGGGTATGGTAAGCAACCCCAGAGCCACTCGGTTCTGGGACTGTTTGGTACACTGCAAGCCAGGATGCAAGGCAACCAAAGGGTAGAGGATAGGCACACGAGGGACTTGGAGACAGTCCCTTACCTTACTGAATCTCGAGGCTGGGAGAGTCTAAGTCTGGAATGACTTAGATTGGGGTAGGGTAGATATTTGCTTAATGACTTGTAATTCTTAATTAACCACCACAACAGGGAGTGTTGGTTTGTCATTTTAAGTCTTGTGGCCTTGCTTTTACAACAGCATCAACTTATGATGGCAATCTCGGTCCCAACTGTGGTTGTATGTCAAGGACTACCTGAATACATTAATGCTTACGCAAAGGATCCGAGTACAGAGGTAGGCAGCCATCTTAGAGATCGCCTTCTGCCACTGAGAGCCTCCCACCGGGCAGTACGCTCCCATAGAGAGGGTCTCCTCATGGTGCCGTCGGCTAGACAATGTCGACTGGCGACACCCAGGGGGAGAGCCTTCTCCGTGGGAGCACCTGCACTCTGGAACGAATTGCCCCCGGAATTAAGAACTATCCCTGACTTACGCACCTTCCGCCGCGGTCTCAAAACCTTTCTCTTTCAACAAGCCTTGCTGGCATAAAGCCTGATTTTTAAATTTTTAAATTTAAACTTTTAAATTTAAATTTCTATTATTTTAATCAGGGTTAGTTTGGGTTTTTTCCACGTTTCGGCCAATATTTTAATTATATCTTTTAAAAGCTTTAAAAATATATAACTTTTATATATTTGTTTTTATATATTTATATATCTGTTTTTATTTTGGCTGTACACCACCCTGAGTCCTTCGGGAGTAGGGCAGTATAAAAAACCAATAAACTCTAAACTCTTAGTGCAATTCTATAAACTACATATAAATCCAACAAGGAAATATAATGTAGAAGATGCTTTATCACAGCGTTTAAAAATGTGGTATGGTTCTAAGGTCCAGATAAGATAAGCAAGAGAGCAGCAGCTTTGATTCAGAGAGTATTACCTAGCTTTCCCTAGAGTAATTTGTTTTTTTTAATACATCTTTATATTTGGAGTAAGGAAGATTATTCAGCTTAGAAGACAACATGCCAACTAATGTTTACTGTTTATGAAATTTAAATATCAATACATCCCTCTGAAAGTATTTTTGCTCTTAAATATGTGTGCATTTACATTATTACTCAGTCATCTAAAATCCAAAGATCTGAGAAAGTGACTGAAAAGATGGATTCCAAAAACTATTCTAAATGAATAGATTTAACTTCAAAATGTAAAACCCCAATTAAATGGATGGGTAAGTGGCAAAGATCAGCTAGGAAGGATTTACACCCTACAATTGCAACAAAAACCTCTAATTTATATACAAAATAACAGAGACACAATACAAGGGTAGTGAATCATCATCCTATTAGATCTTGCCTAAAAAGAAAGAAAAACAAATTACAACCTCTGCAATACAGGGGTTTCTATGGCAATATGATTATTAAGATGTTACACAAAAGCAAGTATTTTGACAATTTTACATTTATTTCAAGAATTTACCATGCCCCTAATGGGCAAATTAGGCTGTCAAATTTGTACTAGTGGTTGACACTCCACAGTAATGGGGAATGAACACAGGCAGTCCTTGCTTAATAACCCTAATTTGAACCAGAATTTTCAGTGCTAAGTGAAGGTGCAACATTGTTAGGTGAAACATTATATAATAATAATAATAATAATAATAATAACAATAACAATAACAATAATAATAATAATAATAAATAATAAATTTAATTTGTAGACCGCTCCCTCTCCCCAAAGGGACTCGGGGCGGTGCACAGGGAAATTAAAAAAACATACCATAAATACATAATAAATATATAAAATCGAATTAAACAAGTTATCCCTGCGCTAAAAACCCAAAAAGCTAAACACTAATCCCTTAAAAACCAATTAAAACAATAACAAATGACTAACCTAGGCCAGCCAAACGGAAAAAGTGGGTTTTTAATTTTTGACGGAAGGAGCGGAGGTCCGTAGTTGTTCTAATTTCGGGGGGAAGGTCGTTCCAGAGGGTCGGGCCCGCCACAGAGAAGGCCCTTCCCCTGGGCATCGCCCGCTGGCACAGCCTAGTGGACGGCACCCGGAGAAGTCCCTCTCTGTGGGAGCGAATCGGCCGCAGGGATGTATGGGGCATATGCCTACTCTACTTAGTAATGGCAGTTCCAGTAGTCAAAGTTGTAGTCATTAGACCAGGATCATGCTGTCATTAGGCAAAGACCTCACGCTTCTTGGGTCCTGTCCTGCTCATTTTTGCTTCAATCCCCCCGACTTCCTTATCTCTACTCCATCTCAGCCAATTTGTCTGCCTTGCACTCTGCCACGAATGCCTGCAGCTGAAAGTCTTCTTCCTCCTGCTGCTGGCCCAGACTCCAGATACTGGTGAGAGTACAATCTCAGGAGGCATGTGGCAACACAGCAGCATGGTGAAGTCTAGTCTGCTGAAGGGGACTTGCTGGGCCTGACCAGGGAGGTGGGAGCAGGAATGGAGTCAGATGAAGAGCCTTGTTTTCCACCACTAGGGTAAGAAGAATAGCCTACAAGGCCTTTAAAGTACAGCTTTCCATCTCACATTGGACGCACTCCTAGAGAATCAGCCCGCAGGTTTCAGCAATGGGTGGAAGCAAGCCTAGCACCAACAAGAGGCTCTCTGCTTGCTTGGCCCAACATTCCTCCTGCAAAGCCTCAAGAAGGATCAGTTCTCCAGAAGCACTTCCAACACAAGCTGCAGGGATGCCCTGCTAGGACGAGCTCATCCCTCTGTTTCCTCCAGTTCTGTCATGACCCTATACAATGTCTCCTACAGAGTCAAAAACTTCACTCAGGGAGCCATTGGTGCTTCTCATGGCAATGGCGTATGCTGCATCTCATTGGTCTGATAAGCCTTCCATGGTCTGCAGGCTATCACTCCTCATGCTGATGGCAGAAACAAGGCATTTTCCCCTGCAATGCCACCCTGCCTCTACCCCGTTTCATCCTGCTGCCTCCTCACCAACTGAGCCCAGCAAGCTTCCTTCAATAGATGAGGTTCTGCTGAGTTTGCCAGGCACATCCTGGGGCTGTACTCTCAACCACCACATGAATCCTAGACCAGCAGGAGGAGGAAGGAGAAAATGGTGACGGTCAGATGACGGTCAATGCCAGGGGAAAGCAGGTTGGCAGAGGATTGCATAGCAGTCAAAACAGGAATGATATGGATGAGTGATAGGTGGAGATGCTGAAGTGCCCCTGTGGTTTTAAGTACAGGTGGACTGCCAAGCAGTTAAATTTTGATTACATGACTGGCGCACTGAAATGGCCGTAACTTCAAGAACAGAGTATAATTACCATGCATTCAGCACTGCCATAACGTAAAACTTTTGCTAAACAATTGGTTGTGAGGACACCTCTAAATAAATATAAAAGAGAGTAAATTGCTCTCTTTTATTTATGAATGTTTTAAATGGTAGCTTCAGGAGCCTGCCTGATTATCTAGCACTGGAATAAGAGCTGAATATTTCAATGTTACTTATACATTTGGTTTTTTTCCAAACATCTGACATCCAAAAAGTATGATATGGCCCTTCATTGATAGATATTAACACTTTGTCAGAAACAGTAATGTTATTATTACAGTGACAAAATTAAGCACAATTGTAAAACAAGATTAAAAAATGGAAAAATAAAACTTTTACATCAGTTTGAACAAAAAGCATGGCAAAAGGACCTGAATTATTGAACCAATTTCTTATCATCGACAATTGCACAGAAGATCTTGCATTAGTGTGGCATAACACTACTATTTTATTTCCAACAGAGCTTTCTCGTTGCTAGTCGAGACTAAATATTAAGTGGAAAATCCACAATCTTTGATTAGACCTTACTTCAATTACGCAAAGGAATAAAATTAATCTTGCAAGCTCAAGACAGGTAAAGGTTGGCTTGCAGTATAAACAATATATCAGGATGGCAAAATCAGATTCAGGCCTCTAATGATATCAGTTCCGCTTCTCATCTTAAAAAGGAATTTTCCACCAATCTGGGCACAAAGAAGTAGCATCCTTATGAATTTTGACTGCCTCCCTTTAGAAGGGACTGCATTGGGAAAACTGTTACATCTCCAATATCTATTTCATACAACATTTTATTATCTGGTATCAGCAGGTGGAATGTGATAAGCAAGGGTATTTCATTTAACTATTTACAATACAATACAATAGCAGAGTTGGAAGGGACCTTGTAGGTCTTCTAGTCCAACCCCCTGCGTAGGCAGGAACCTTATACCATTTCAGACAAATGGCTATCCAACATCTTAAAGACTTCCAGGGTTGGGGCATTCAATATATAATAATTAAGTAGTATTTGGTACTAGTACAAAGCAAAGCGTGTCAGAGTATAATATATACTCAGTATATACTGTATTAAGAGTTTAATAATATACTTAGTGATAAGCATCTTTAGCCTCTGTTTTCAATTCTCAATAGATTAAATATATATTTCTTTTAAGAGTACTCACAAAAAAAATTTTTTTAAATATAAAACCTAATGGATCATTAAGGAATAAATGTATGGAAAACTTTTACTGAGCAATGGAGAGATTACTAGTTAAAATTGTGATGAATTATCATTTAGGAAAAGCAATAATTAAGAAAATATTGGAATACTAATTGTCATGGACTGTGTTTAATTTGCTCACCAAGCGCACATATTATGTCCAAGCCTATAGTTCCACATTTATTCCACAAATAATTTTTTCACAAAATGTAAAAAAAAAAAAAGTAGGAGCACAAGAATGTGTTCACCTCAAGCTGTTCATCTTCTAATAGTTTTATAACCAGCCATCTGATGTTGTTCACAGCTTCTTCATTGTTTAAGAAGATAAAAAGATTATAAAATACCATAGTCTGGAGGTAGGTTAGCACAGTATATCTAGCATGCCAGGAATTACTCTTTGCAATCTATAAAAAGGTAAAAAGAAGAGGTCAAAATAATAGAACCACAGAAATTAGAAAAATAAACTAGAATACAGCCTAAATCAAAATGTTGACTATTATATTTCGGAATTCATCTATAATAGCTGATGGATTTTAAACATTTTGTAGTTATAGTTATATTTTATTAAATTTGTATACTGCCCTTCTCCCTTGCGTGACTCAGGGCGGTGAACAGGCATCAATAAAACAACAAAGAACATCAATATATAAAAATACTTTAAAATAGCATTAAATTGGGGGCCTGTTCTAAAATCCAAATAAAACTCCTAAATAAAATCAATTAAAATTGATTAAAAACTACACCAGGCCGGCCGCACGGAATAAATGCGTTTTCAAGACCCGACGGAAGAGGCGTAGGTCAGTGGTCGTACGTAGGTCGGGGGGAAGGTCATTCCAGAGGGCAGGGGCTGCCACAGAGAAGGCTCTCCCCCTGGGGGTCGCCAGCCAACATTGTTTGGCTGACGGCATCCTGAGGAGGCCCTCTCTGTGGGAGCGAACTGGTTGGTGGGAGGTATTTGGTAGCAGGAGGCGGTCTTGCAAGTAGCCAGGTCCCGTGCCATGGAGCGCTTTAAAGGTGGTTACTAGCACCTTGAAGCGCACCCGGAAAGCCATAGGCAGCCAGTGCAGCTCACGCAGGAGAGGTGTCATGTGGGAGCATCTCGAGGCTCCCAGAATCCCCCGCGTGGCCGCATTCTGCACTAACTGGAGCCTCCGGGTGCACTTCAAGGGCAGCCCCATGTAGAGAGCAATGCAATAGTCCAGGCGGGAGATGACGAGGGCTTGAGTGACCATGCGTAGAGCGTCACGATCCAGAAAGGGGCGCAACTGGCAAATCAGGCAAACTTGATAGAAAGCCCTCCTGGCCACGGCTGTCAATATGCTTGAAATTCCAAACAATTTTTCATCTCACATATTACTGCTAATTTCTCTCTCCTCTACTTGTTTTCCCTTTTCTCTCAAAGATTAAGTGTAACCTTCAATATGAAAATAATTGCACACCTCTGCTCTACAATGTCAGTCCTTAACCTGCTACAGCTGGCTGGAGAAGTCTGGGAGCTGAAGTCCTTCAGACTTAAAGTTGCAAAGGTTGAAGACCCCTGTGCTACAGTGTAAGAAGTACATTCCTCCCCAAACATATAAATTACAATTTGCTTTGTCTTTCAACATATTTTTCCCTTCTTTGGCCAGGCTGAACTTGTTTAGAAAAATTGCTTATACAAGTAGTCCACACTTACAAACTGCAATTGGAACTGGCCACTTCACTGCTAAGCGATGCAGTCATAAAGTGATATATCACATTACCACAATGTCTTATAATGTCCATTCTGGCTGTAGTCATTAAGTGAATCACCCATGGTCATTAAGTATAACATCAGGTGACTGCGACTTGTGACTTTCTGTCAGCTTCCGCAATGACTGCTTTTCAGAAGCTGGTGGTGAAGGTCGCAAATAAAGATCACATGACCACGGAATCAATGACAATTGCCATGCACCAGAATTGTGAGCACATTATTGTGGAGCCTTAAATTTCCTTTTTCAGTAGAGTCCTAATTTCACATGGTTGCTGAAAGAGCAGTTAGTAAGCAAGGACTATCTGTATCCTTTAAAATTAGACTTATTAGATAGGTCTGTTCC
Organism: Rhabdophis nuchalis; assembly: GCA_039707465.1. Taxonomy (NCBI): domain Eukaryota; kingdom Metazoa; phylum Chordata; class Lepidosauria; order Squamata; family Natricidae; genus Rhabdophis; species Rhabdophis nuchalis. The sequence continues at coordinate 366,094,008 of CM077643.1, forward strand.
CAAAAACTAGGGGACTCTTAGGTCCCCGAGAGTTTTCCTGAGGATCTGATTGGATGATCTTAAATGATGCTTTGGCTATATCCTAGAATCGGCAAATAATGGAATGGATAAATTAGGCTAGATTGCTCCTATATGGCCTCTCGCTGTGTGTTGAGGAAGTACAGATACATGAAATGCAAGAAGAGATGCCTAGAGTGTTGTTGGAGAAAACTGAAGAGCAAATCCAACTGAACCCAAGAACCATTTTTCAATTACATCATGGCAACCCGAATAGCAAAGCATGATTTCTTTTCCAATCTTATCACACCTGTGATACGTAGGTGTCTAAGGGTTTGTTTAAAGTGACCTATTTCCTGCTGCTAAGGACAGCCGTTTTCCCAACACAGAGATTTGATTTCAATAGGACATGTTTGTCCATTATTATAATTCAACTAAGTGAATTGTTTCATTCCTGTTAGAAAAGTTTAATAATTTTACATTGGGTTACTCATGTGAATATGATAGAATTCTTTATTGGCCAGCGTGATTGGACACACAAGGAATTATAATTAAATTATTATTATATAATATGTCCCAAACTATTCATTGAGTTACAATCTCATTATCACAGGGATCCTATGAAGTCAGACAAGATGATTTGGGCTATAGATGGTCTCTATTTTTGTATAGCTAGCTGAAATGCACTAAAACCAGAGGTGGGTTCCTACTGGTTCGGACTGGTTCAGCTGAGTAGGTAGTAACTTGGCCACACCCCCGAACTGATTCTATCAGTGGCGCTATAGGTGCCGCCATCTTGTTTTTTGCTTCTGCGCATGCACAGAAGCAATTTTTTTACTATTGCACATGTGCGCATCAAGCGCGCCACATGCAAAGCGCATCCCTGAGCGAACTGGCAGTAACAGAAGCTGGAACCCACCCCTGGCTAAAACCCAGAGAATTTATGCCATAGATACAATACAATATTCTATTATAATTCAGGTATTATGATAATCAATAAAAACTTTGATTTTTGCAGTCTCCTGTGTATTCAGATCAAATATGTTTGCTAACATTTTTTAAGCACTGATATTAAAAAAAACCTACTAACACAAGATTAAATATATGTAATTATGCTGTTTAAAAATAAAAAGCATCACATACTTGTTTTAGCACCTGAAGTACCAAAGGCACTTGTTGAGGATACAGCAATCCCTGAGACATTAATGATAAGCACATTTTAGCATCTCTCTTCAATTCATCATAGCTATGATCATTTTCTACAGGCGCAATCTGTGGAAACAAGTAGATGGAAGATTAGTAACAAATAATGAAGTCTTGATCCTTAAAACTGAATAAATGCAAGACACATTGGGAAACTACAATTTAATCTCTCTAAGAAAACTAATATAATTAATACAGAAGCTAAAACTCCTAAAATACTATACAGGTAGTCCTCATCTTACAACCACAATTTAGCCCAAAATTTCTATTGCTAAGCAAGTCAGACATGCATTCTCAAATATTATATTTTTTATTGTGTCTGGGATGTTTTGAAATTTCCATAGTAAGCAACCTTTTTGCATAGACTTGAAACTAAAACCAGATGTGAGCAGGACTTGTAACAGCTGGAAGTCTGCATCCTAAAATGGCAATCTTTAAAAGATTTCCCTGCAGAGTTTTCAAAGGTTATGCATCAAATGAATAAGGAAATATTTAGATGAAATGGCAACCAATTCAACATTTAAAGTGATTTGTATAGACCTCTGTACAATGAAGCCTAATTCACACATTATTAAAATGTTCAGTTACTGAGAAATCACCCTTGTCATCTAAACAGATCAAGTTGTATATCAAACTACATACCTTGAAAAACAATGGCAAAAGCTGAAGCTGCTCTGTAACAGCTGTAGAAAAAGCTCTCCCTGCACTTGCCATCAACCACTTTAGAACTGCCAAGTAAAAAGAAAGACAAGCGTACTTCTCAATTCAAAGACAAAAAACAAAACACAACTTCATCTCTTCTGAACAATTTTTTTCCTTTAAATGGCATTAGATTCTCACACATTTAACACAAGTACTTACTAGTTTTCAGTAGTTTAATGCCCTGAGTTCGTTCATCTTCCTCTCCAACTCCATTTTCTTCCAAAACATGATTCTGAATTTCTTCATCCACTTCCATAAGAGGTTTGAGTTTTTCAAGTATTCGAGAAGTGAAGTCATGGACACGGGGAGACTTTGTTAGTGCAGTATTTGGTAAAGAAATATCTATCATGAAGATGTATGTCAAAACACTGCGTAAAACACAAGAAGGCACTTTTAATTTAGTTTCATGCCTTAAAGACTCAATTCAAACTAACCAAATAATTTTTCCTTATTGTTATTTCTGGAATACATATAAACAAAATGACAATTTTCGGGATTATCTGAAGGTTGAAAAACATCTGACATAGTATAGTCTTAATACTAACCTTCCTATCCTCTCTCTGACATTTTTATAAACTTGGGTGAGCTTAGGCTCTAGGTATTTCAGCAATCTGTGTAGCAGTTCTGGCACTCGCCATTCTTGTTGTGCAAGTCCCCCTTGCAAAACATACAGACGACTAGAAGGTAAAAAGAAGAAAAAGTTAGTGAAGTGATGATGCCTTCAAAAGTGGGCTTCTATCTTCTGCAAAGATGAGGCAAAATCCAAATGCTTTACCCTGCTCTTATTCATAAAAGACATCCATTCTATGTTTAGCTAGTGAAGAATGGGCTAATTAGCCACTATGCCATGTGTTTTCATATCAGAACTTACATCAAGCAAATTAACTATACAATTTTGGGTTCTAACTTGTATTAGTATTTATTATGTACGTACCAGTATAATGTTTTACATGTACATATGTATAAATGCATAGAACTCTGTCACTATAGTGTACACATAAAGGAAGAAAGCTCCACCTCCTGATATAACAGTAACTGTAAATGCTTAACTATCTGAAAAATTTTGCTGACCAAGAGATACAAATATAAAGACATCAGGACCAGTGGGTGTCAACAACTTTTGCTTAAAATGTTGCTAAGCAAATCAGTTTTAAGCGTATTTTTCTTAGCCACCTAAATAGTGTGCTCTAATCACTTATAACAGAATAGCAGAGTTGAAAAGGATCTTGGAAGTCTTCTAGTTCAACCTCTTGCTGAAGCAATAACAGAATAACCGAGTTGAAAGGGACCTTGGAGGTCTTCTAGTACAACCCCCTGCTCAGGCAGGAAACCCTATACCATTTCAGACAAATGGATGTCCAATCTCTTCTTAAAAATTTCCAGTGTTGGAGAGTTCACAACTTCTGGACGCAAATTGTTCCACTGATTAATGGTTCTGATTGTCAGGAAATTTCTCTTTAGTTCTAGGTTGCTTCTCTCCTTGATTATTGTATTAAATGTTCCAGAGTATAAAACACTCATTATTTATTGGGGTGTAAAACAAGAAAATAAATTCTGCCTCTGCCTACCAGCATCCATCGGTATTCACCTGGCTAGCGTCCTTGTAGCAAACAGCAAACAACATGGTCAGTTTCAGCATATTATCGCAGCATAATTCAGTAAGAGCAGCTGATTGAATCGGCCTCCTGGAATACCGCCAATCAGCTGTGCAAGGCTGCGGGGATGGCCACAGCACATTGTCCTCTCCGCATGTCGCGTTTTTGGTTTCTGTGCATTGCGTTTTCGGCCTCCACACATCGCTGCCAATTGCTGCCTCTGTGCGTTGTATTTTCAGCCCCTGCAAGTCACATTTTTGGCCTGCACACGCCCCGATTTTGGCCTCTGCACATCACATTTTTGGCCCGTCCCAGATGGCAGGGATCGCCGTCGATCCATGCTGCCTGGAATGGGTTGAAAATGTGACATGCAGAGGCCGAAAACACAATGCACAGAAGTGGCAATTGGCAGCAGTGTGCTGTGGCGATCCCAGTAGCCTAGAATGGGTCTAAAATGGCGTGTGCAGAGGCCGAAAATGCAACAAGCAGACACCGAAAATGGCCAAAGGGTGGAGGCCGGTGGGGGGGATGGGGCTTCAACAACATTCACTGTTGTTGAACAGACAATGGTGATTTTACAAAGATTTACCGTTATATAGACAATTAAGTATCTAAGGAAGGAAGGTTTGTTTAAAATGAAGGAACACTAATGGTAATCTGATCACACAATGCTCAATAATAGTGATGTATTTAGTTATACTTGATGGATAACCTGTGCTTCTATTTCTAATTGTAAAAACTGATGCACAAAATCTTGTAAGCAAACGACATGCTTGATGAAACTGAGGAAAGTATTTTATATGTGTTGTTTGTCTTTGTTTTAAAAATATTTTTTTTATTATAAAAAAACATTCGCTGTATAAGATGCATAGACATTTCCACCCACTTTTTTTCGGGGGGGGGGGGGGGGGAGTGCGTCTTATACTCTGAAAAATACAGTAGTTTCCATGCATTGCATTTTGTCTTGCCTTCAGGTGCTTTGGAAAATAGTTTGACTCCCTCTTCTTTATGGCAACCCCTGAGATATTGGAACACTGCTATCATGTCATCCCTAGTCCTTCTTTTCATTAAACTAGACATGCCCAATCCCTGCAACCATTCTTTTATGTTTCAGCCTCCATTCCCCTAATCATCTTTGTTGCTCTTCTCTGCACTCGAGTCTCAACATCTTTTTTACATTGTAGCAACCAAAACTGGATGCAATATTCCAAGTGTGGTCTTACCAAGGCATTATAAAGTGGTATTAACATTTCATGTGACCTTGATTCTATCCCTATGTTAATGCAGCCTAGAACTTCTTGGCTTTTTTAGTAGCTGCAGCACACTGCTGGCTCATATCTAAGTGATTGTCCACTAGGACTCCAAGATCCCTCTCATAATTACTATTATTGAGGCAGGTATCACCTATCCTATACCTGCATTTGATTTTTCTTGGCTAAATACAGAAGCTTACTTTTTTCACATTGCTATCCTTCAGTCTCAAAAGACTATGATATTGTGCTCTGAAAAACATATAGCTGTATTGCTATATGCTTTGACTAATAAATGAGAAAATGTTTTTTTCCTCACCATGCATCAACAAATGATCCTCCTTCACCATTCAGTGGAGACTCCAATAACAATTCAAACAACCAGTGCAATTTCCTGGGATCTCTGCTCTCCTAAATTTATATTTTTCAAAAGAAAAAGGGGCAAAATCATTTCCTAAAAACATAAATCTTAATGTAACTTGCTGAGAGACAATTCAGCATCAAACATTGATACTGTATTTCACAGTGCACTCTATAACATAACTATGCTTTTTTCAATAAATTCCACCAACAAATCCAACAAAAAATTCTTTAAGATTGTATTGAAATTATAAAACCTCTACAGGTTTTATAATTTTGAATATACATATATATAATCAATGTTAAAAGTCATCATAAAAGAATTTCCATTCCTCTTTCTAGATAAAAACTAAAATTAGAATAGTCAAACATATAGGATATTTTCCCCGTATTCACAGATAAGGCCAACATTAGAAGAATAGAGAATGCTTTCATAACATGGCAGAGTGAAAAATAATGTACAAGACTTACACATGATGTTGCTATACATGTCCCCCAGTCATTGTAAGTTTCTACTGTAATATTGGATAAAGCTGTCCTAAGAAGTGGACAGAGAACTTTCCAGAGATTCTCCACCTATACATAATGAGAAAAACAATATATTAATACATGGCACCTGTAATTCCAAACAATTTTGTTTTCATTAGAAAGGAACACATATGGGCAAAGTCTATATTTCTGTCAGAATTCATACAGCTTAGTTTTAGAGGAACCAAAAAACATCACATACTGAAAGCATAGGCTGTGTTAATACTGTAATTTGGAAAGCAAGACAGAAATATCTGTTCCATGTTTAAACATCTCTATTTCAAATACGAGGGTAATTCAATAAATAAGGTTAATTTTTCTGTATAAGGACTTTTAATACAGATAGAAGCTTACTTTTTTTATTTTTTGTGTTTTACTACTTTTTCACATGGATTTAATTTCTTTTGCAGATTACAAAAAAACCTTGAGAGTTTTACCGATTAACAAAGATGGCCGACCAAGAAGCATGCTCCCGGATTAAACAGCGGTCAGTTATCAAGTTTTTGGTTGCTGAAGAGTGCAAACCTGTTGAAATTCATAGGAGAATGTCAACTGTGTATGGTGCCACATGTTTCAGCCAAAAAAATGTCTACAAGTGGGCTACATTGTTTAAAGAAGGACGGAGCAGTGTTGAGGATGAAGGCAGGCCTGGGAGGCCTACAGAAGTGAGGTCTCCTGAGGTGATCGAATCAGTCAATGACCTCATTCAGTCTGACAGAAGGGTGACAGTGGATGACATTGCAAGGACTTTGAGCTTATCTGTTGGGACAGTACACAAAATTGTTCATGATGACCTTGGCTGCTCGGTCAGCTGCAGGTGGGTGCCAAAGATGCTTACTGCAGAGCACAAACAGAGGAGGGTCGAGTTGTCCCAGCAGTGTCTTTCCCGCTATGAGAAGGATGGTGATGAGTTTCTGAAGAAGGTGGTCACATGTGACGAGTCATGGGTTTGGCACTATGAGCCTGAGTCTAAACGACAGTCCATGGAGTGGAAGCACGTAGGCTCTCCAGTGAAGAAGAAGTTCAAGTCCCAGCGGTCCACTAGGAAGGTGATGCTCACCGTTTTTTGGGATATGCAAGGCCCAATCACCATTTCATTCCTTGAAAAAGGAAGCACTGTGAACAGTGCCAACTACCGTGAACTGCTGAGGCAGGTCAAGAAAGACATAAAGAACAAACGCAGAGGTCATCAGTCAAAAGGTGTCATCTTGCATCATGACAACGCAAGGCCTCACACAGCAGCCCAAACGGTGCAGACCATTAACGAGCTGGGCTGGGAACTGCTCCCTCATCCCCCTTATAGCCCAGACCTTGCCCCTTCAGACTTTCACCTGTTTGGTCCCTTGAAAGCATTCACGAGAGGCACGAAGTTTGAAAGTGACGATGAAGTCAAAAGTGTTGTGAGCGACTGGCTGAGACATCAGTCTAAAGATTTTTACGCTGAGGGAATAGGGAAGCTTGTGCACAGATGGGAAAAGTGTGTGACAGTGCTGGGAGACTACGTTGAAAAATTAAAAAAAAGTAAGCTTCTATCTGTATTAAAAGTCCTTATACAGAAAAATTCACCTTATTTATTGAATCACCCTCGTATATGTGTGTGTGCCTTCAAATCAATCTTTACTCCTAGAGAAGTCCCTACAATTTTCTTAGAAGTGCCACTGCCGTTGCCTGCTTCCTGGAACTGAGAGAGAGAGTGCCTTTTGATTGGTTTGTTTGTTTAATTCCTACAGCCGCCCATTTCAATCAATTACTCTGGGATAGCTTACAATTTTAAAAAAATTACAATTAAAATACCAAAAATATTTTAAACAATAAAAACAATATAAACATCCAAATTAAAAATATTGTTTAATGACTGTTCGAAGTTACAAAAGATTAACAAAAAAGTTACTCATGACCCAATTTTGAAATTAAATGTGTATGTGTGAGGGGGGGAGGGGGGGTCATATGATTCTGGTTTGATGCAGCAGTCTTAACTTGAAGGATGGGTCATAAGTAACCTTTTTTTTAAAAAGGGACAACACACACAGATATATAAAATATTCAAGTATTTATGAAATAAATCCCTCAGACCAATCTATACACATGAAAACCACCTATATGAGCCTCGATGGCGCAGTGGTTAGAGTGCAGTATTGCAGGCCACTTCTGCTGACTACGGGCTGCCAGCAGTTCAGCAGTTCAAATCCCACCAGGCTCAAGTTTTACTCAGCCTTCCATCCTTCCTAGGTGGGTAAAATGAGCACACAGACTGTTGGGGGCAATATGCTGACTCTGTAAAACCGCTTTGAGAGGGCTGCAAAGCACTATAAAGTGGTTTATAAATCTAAGTGCTATTGCTATATCAGGCAAAGGAAAACATTATATTTTTTCTCTTCAGTAATTCAGCATAATTCTGGTGTACGTAAGATTTGAATTAAATATATTTGCAAAATTCACAGAAATGTGCTCTACCTTTTCAAATGTCCAATGTTTAGATCCTCTTATCAAACCAGCTATAATCTCCGCCACACAGCGTTGAGGACTTTCATGGGAATCTTCAGCAAGACGTTCTAAGTGTGGTTTCAATACAGGTAAGAAGGTATCATCAAAATTTCTAAACAGACCCTAGGGAAATAACACACAAATTGACTTTAAGCTTTAATGCTTCTTATTACATTTACAAAAAGGAATAAACCTAATTTAACTGCTCTAAAATGATAAATATGTTTTAAAACGTTGAATATCAACAATATCTAGAGGGGAAGGAATTTTTTCAAGTCACAAGTGTTCTGCATATATTTGATGCCTTTTTAATACAATTTATCATAATTGGGCTTCTATTTTCAAAATTAAATTATATACAAGCTATTATTAATACAAAGGCACTAAAAAAAGTAGTACATTTTGCCATTATCCCTAAATTATAATCTGGAAATCACATTTCTACAATTCCACATAAACCTGAAAATTTGATTATTAAGCTGTAAGGAAAATTATAAAGCAATGAAACTGTATCAGAAAACCTTACTGCCTTAACACAAGCTAAACGAAGTGTAATGTAAATGAACAAACGAGTGCCTGCATGCTATATGTAAGAAGGTAGTTTTTATGTTAGATTTACAACACCATTCTAAATGGCTCTCTTGTTATGAAAGTCTTACAGAAGGCAATACACTGACTATGATGGATTGGTTTCAATAGCATGGCAGTTCATCACATTTTCTTATTATCTTGTCTTATCTGCCATTAAACTGTATTTCTCCAATCCTGACAGAATGGAAAACTCTGCCGGTATACAAGCCAGAAATAACAGCTTGTAAAGAAGGGCACTTGAGGCAGAACTTTTTCAAAAATTATGATTGATGAAATTTTGATAAACTCCAGAATCAGAACAATATTTGTGATAGAACAATCACAAAAGCTTTTAACTGCATGGTTTTTTTGTTAAACAGCTTTACACATGGCTCAACATATTTCCTAAAAAAGAAGCAAAATATTAGGCAATCATTTACTTTAAAGAGGCAAAACCTTCGTGGATTAAATTTATCTTTTCCTTTTCTGTCTTCTAAAGAAAGGAACTTGATTAACTGCTCAACGAAATTAGGATCAGAAAAGTGATCATAAATGACTTGCTCCGCCTGTAAAATAAAATGAACAATAATATAAACAGAATTAGAAATTGATTACCATATCTATGTTGGAAAAATATATATGGACCCCATAATTAGATACTTTAATCTTTATATCAGAAAACCTGAAAAAATGTATAACTGATACATTCTTGTAAGAACAAACTGTTATTTAATTGTCTTCCTTAGAACTCCCCATGCTACCATTTTCTATGGTGGTGATGATGATGTCATCCATTCAGATTCCTAGGAGATTTTATCGACCAGGTCTCTCCACATCTTCTGATCTTGGACTACTTGAGTATTTTTAGGCTATGGCTTGTGTCAGCTTTCTGTTCTTTGGTGGACTGGTTTCTTTTTATCACTAATTCTTCCAAATATAATTGCTTTCTCCAGTGACTTCCTCCACAGGACATGGCCAAACTAACTGAGACATACAATTTTGCAACTGTGAATATGATTTCATTTTCTATAGAAAACTAAAATTGAATGACTATTTTTATACCTCATCTTCCTACTCCCAATATAAATATTTTTGACCTGAGAAGGGACTTATTAATGTGCTACAGAAATCAGTTTGACACTATGATAAATTTAACATCCACCCACCCCCCAAAAAAATCTTCTGGAAAGAATCCAATCAAAAGCTTCCATATATAAATGGTAACAAGAACAATATCCAGCTTAGGAATTCAGGTAATTGGAAATCATATTTAAAAGAGATCACTGCTGTGGTAAATGGTTTAGTATCATACCAGTGCTTAATATATTTAACTCTTACTTTTAAAAAATCAAAAGTAATTTCATTTTTCCTAATGTAGATACCTGACACATGTATGCAAAACAACATGATTTCTCCAAACACTGTTATTTTTTAACTACATGTTCATTGTGTGAACAGATTTCAGGCAAACTAAAATATCACTATATATGAGGTACAAAGGTGTAAAGTCAGGAGATCCATCTATGATGACTCATAATATCTTCATACTGTATTTTGATATAAGCACTACAATCCAAGCACATAATTGATTCTATTAATACATTATTATGTGCATTTGAATTTCAGTACTCTGCAATTCAGATAATTTTGAATAATTTAAGTCACTCTAAGGTTAATCATTGTTATAAAATGAAGGAGCAAAAAATATATGCTGAAAGTGAAATATCAGACCAAGAGAAATTGTGAGCACATTTTTAAAATATAACGTCACCTCTGAAAGTTCCTTTCTACTCCTCCCAAGTTTTGGTTGCTCTTCTGCAGAAGCATAGATTTCCATATTTCTAGAATAAGGGAAAAAGTGAGACAATTTAAAACAATATTGCAAGGCAAAATAAAATAAAAAACCACTTCCTGGTTCATTGTTTCTAAGTCACAATTTAGCAAGCACAAATTCAGATTCACATCTTTCTAACATTTATATTATCCAATATAGAAAGTGTAAAGGATTTAATATGTGGAAGAAATAAATGACTGCTCTAGCAGATCAAGCATAAGCAGGACAAGATTTGCATCAGTAAGGCAACTTGAATGAAAGCTATGAAGTGACTCTACTGACTTTCATACTATAGAAGAAGGCAAGAGGACAGAAGCCAATACTTACTGAGGCCAAGTGTAGTATCCCCAATGTGTTTTTTCCACAAAATGGCAGGCCTCCCAACTTTGTTTAGTCTTTGGTAAACTAGCACTCTCATAATGCAGCCATTGGTTATCGGATCTGTCACCTGCCTGGATATTAGAAGGCTGTGTGGATCCACCTATTTGTGAAGGAGAAAAATGCCTTTTTTCTTAAATTTATCAGTAGATGCTTGATATTCCTATTTTCATTCAGGACATATTGCTGCCCAGTTACTGCCAGCTGTCACTAATTCACACAATTCTGATTAATTTATATTTTTAAACAATTGAAATCATGAAGCATCTGTTTTCAAAGAGCAACCTAACTAGTACAGTCTCACTAGGAACCAAAATATGTTAACTAATATTCTTAAAACTAAAACAAGTACCACAATAAAACACCCATTAAAATGGTCATTTTTCTACAAATTAGTTGCTGTAAGCTACAGTAGATTGTTCATCCCTCCTTGGTATAAGATAAACGCTTAGAAAGCTGGTGAAGCTCAGATTTGGCAGGTAATTGGTAGGAAAAAATTTAACAACAATTTCTGTACTTAAGGATAACAATCAAAAAATTATTTCAATCATAAATAGTTCTTAATTCTTATTTACATCATTTTTCTAGAATTAAAATTATGAAAATATGTTCAGTTTAGAAAACAGACTGCAGGATCCTGAAAGTCAGCTGACAAGTAGTGGATTAACTCTTTAGCAACTTTTTACAAACATCTGAATTGAAGATTCACATATAAAGGCTGAGGACTTTAGTAAGACTTGAGGAACAGGAGACTACAATAAACAACTTACAATCAAACCAGGGGTGGATTCCTACCGGTTCGCACCGGCTCCCGTGAGCCGGTTGGTCAAATTTACCGATCCGGAGCGATCCGGTTGGACCGGTGGACCCGGAAGTAAGTCCTCCGCGCTTGTCCCCGCCCCCCGCCCAGCCAACGCTAAAATCGCTGGCCACCGGGGGCTTGGAACACGGAGGGGTGCCCGGGACGCGTACAAAGATCTCCTCTTTGTTTCTCACCGCCGGCCAGGGAGCTTAGCGCCAAGCGCCGATGAGAAACGGAGAGGCGTGGGCCGTGTGCAAAGTTCGCATGCTGCCCCTCGCCTCTCCGCTTCTCATTGCTGGCCAGGGAGCTTAGCGCCGGGCCGCGTGAGAAATGGAGAGGCGGGGGCGTGTGCGAAGTTACCCCACGCATCTCCATTTCTTCCGCGTCCCAGCGCTAAGCTCCCTGGCTGGCAATGAGAAACGGAGAGGCGCGGGGCGTGTGCAAAGTTTGCATGTTGCCCCGCGCCTCTCCGTTTCTCATTGCCGGCCAGGGAGCTTAGCGCCGGGCCGCGGAAGAAATGGAGAGGCGCGGGGCAACTTTGCACACGCCCCGCGCCTCTCCGTTTCTCATTGCCGGCCAGGGAGCTTAGCTTAAAAGTTTAAAGCGCCGGGGGCGGGGGGGGGGAAGCCCAGCGCCCTGCTGCCTTTGGGGCCAGACCGGCCATCGCTAAACTCGCTGGCCGGCCTGGCTGCAAAGGCCGCATGGCGCAGGGCTGCCCGGCGCTGCCCAGCGCTAAAATCGGTGGTTGTCGGGGATGCCCCCTCGTTGCTTCTTGTTGCGCCGTGGTCCGTCCCACTGCCCTTCCACGTTGCACCGCGGACCGTTCCCACCGCCGCTTCTGTATACGCCGCTGCTGTATTGAGGACTTACATTCTTATTTGTAAGTAAATCATTGAATGTTGCTTGTTTATTTAAATGATTTATGTGGCCACCTTACTTGGGACTGGGACTCTGAACTTTTACCAATTAAATTAAATGAGAAAAATATGTCAGTTTTACCTTATAAATTATTTCAGGGCTTTCCTCTTTGGCAAATTGATTGGTTATTACGCTGCACCCCCCCCCCCAATGAATAATAAAACATCTGGCATCCTTCACCTGCATACTATGCTTGCTATCCACTTTGCAAGCTTATAAAAGACATGTAAATTTCCAGCACTTCATATCTGGGAATCTGCTTTTAATATCAAAAATAGAATTGGAGTATTTTTTTTACCTTGATACATTATTTGCCTTGTTTTAATTTTATTATACTGTATTGTGCACTATACTATACTATACTATACTATTAATAATTTTAATACTATATTATTATTTTTTAAACATTTATGCTGTCCATCTCACTGATACAGTGACTCTGTGTGGCTTATAGTTTATTATGACTTTATATACATAATCTAACACCTTTTTAATGTTATTTTATATTTCTTTGCCCAATAAAATATTGTTGCTTGGGATAACACAATTAATTATAAAATCATGAAATATTTATTCAGTAGAATCTATGTTGACCTTTTTCAGGGTAAATTTTCAGAGTATTTTTCTACATATATTTTCTTAAAAATAGACCGTTAAAGGTATAATTTATGCATAAGAAATCATTTTTTATCTGGAAGTCAGTGGCCCTCGGCTGATGTGAAAAAAATGTAAGTTGCATTTGATTAGTACTTGATTGGGAAGTCACTACAAAAGAACAGGCCTATAAGTGGCTAGGCAATTAAAAAAATAAAATAAAACAGTGACAACCACTTCTGTAATGCTGCCAAGTAAACTATAGAGATGTGCCACACACGTCCTAAGCAGTGGAGCTCAACTTGACTTCACTTACAAGTTTAAGAATGGTAATTGAGGATGTAATTGATACCTAGGATGTTGGCAACAACCTGTATCAACCTTATAGAATATATATATTTTTACATTATTTTAGGGAATTTTTATTTTTTAATTGTTTATAAAATATATTTATTACATGAAATGTTATTCCTTTTTCCAAATGTTTTCTTTGAGATGCAATATGTTGCTTTTAAGTGTTCAGACCAGGTTTATAAAGTGGCTGCTTTTCTATGGGTTGCCAGGTTGGTTCAAGGCAGCTTTGTCAAAAAGAGTGTGTTTCATCTTGGTTGCCTAAGTAATTCTTAGGTGGTTGCTGGTTCTGTGAGCTTGTGTGTCCTTTATAGTTTTCCACAATGCCTTGATGGTTTTTATTCCAGTGGCTTTGTATCTCCTGTCCCTAAGGTTAGGGGGAAAAAACTGGTTTCATTTTCAATCTTTTGTAGGAGGGATTCTATTTTTTGGTGTTTTCCTGACACTGTCATAGTTTGCTTGGGTGTGTTATGTCCTGCAGTAGTTGTACACATTAATAATGATATATTTTAGTGACCATTCCTTACATAATTGGTGTTGTCTTTCATACTTTTGGATTTCTATTTTCTGTTTCTGTTACTTAGCAATTGCTAAAACAAATCCCACGGGAAAAAATATTCAAAGTCTTCTTGATTTTAATTGTCACTTTATTTATTCCTGCACATTGTAGTATTTATTCATTTTCATATCTGTTTTTCCACTGTTGTACAAACATAATTCCAGCAGCTGCTAACATTCCCACCCGGTCACATGGCCGGCAAGCCACTCCCACCCGGTCACGTGGCCGGCAAGCCACTCCCACCCGGTCACGTGGCCGGCAAGCCACTCCCACCCGGTCACGTGGCCGGCAAGCCACTCCCACAAAGCTGGCCACACCCACAGAATAGGTTCCAAAAATTTTGAAACCCACCCGAATCAAACTCAAAGCCTGACTATTTAATATCTCCAATATAAGAGATATCTGTAGCTGTGGGTAGAATTGTGGAGTCCTTGGTGCTCTCAGAGCTTGGCTTCTTGCTTGTAGATGTTTCATTGGCCAAGTAATTAACATCATTTCTGCAAGTAAGTGTGGGGTTTGCTTCCTGTTTATGAAGAGTGCCCTGAAATGTTAGTAAGGATGTGGTTTTCTCCTTGGTAGTTCTTTGATTAGTGTTTTGTTTTCTGCTTGTTTGTCTGGTGCTAACCCTATTTATCTTGGTGTTCGCTGCTGGAGAGGATGTGTTCTGGTCTTTTTGTTTCCTTTTTAGCTTTTTTTATTGTCTCTTTTGAATTGTATGCAGATGAAGTTTATTTATATTATTGCAGAACTGTTTGAATGCCAAGTATCTAGGAATTCTATAGAGTTTTTGGATTTGGCTTGGTCTAAGATGCTCAGTTATCCAGTTGAAATTGTGGTTAGGTCTGTCTGTTGTAAGCAAGTAGTTTTCATCATGTCTTCTAATTGCTAGCTGGGTTCATGGACACCTTGCTAATTTTCGGCCTATCTGTCCTACATAGTGGCTGTTATAGTCCTTACATTATATGCTGCAGATTATATCTGTTTTTTTCTTCTTAAAAGAGGAGTTGATTGATTTGTGTAGCATGATGGTGCAATGTGGATGTAAATCTGTTGGCTGTTTCTGATTTGGAACTGGATACATTTGGAAAAGGATAACATTATTATACATTGAAAACATCTTCGAAACAACCAATGTATTACAGCCACACGGCATCACAGTAGCAGATGAATACCAATCCAAAAATGATATGGAACTCCTGAAACCTGGCATTTAGACAAATCAGCTATCAATAGGCACATAGAGACCATAAAATGTCTGCAGGCAAACAAACTCAGAGAGTACCAACGATTCCACTATTTCTCTTTCCAATCAATAGAATACTTCCAAGATGCAGCACTTCAATATTTTAATGCCAATGGAAAAATTAATGTTATTAACTATGAAAATCAACTAAATTTGCAGTAGATTTGGTGGTCAGTTAAAAAAGAAATAACATAGTTGAAACATTTGGCAGAAGAAATTGATGACAGATATCAAGTCTGCAAGTTAACAGATGTTTAGCTCATATTTCCCTTAACATTAACTAACTTAAATTATCATTATTGAAAGATAGTCGTTTTTCTTTAGTGCACTTACTGATTTGGAAAGGACAGATGAGCATCTTTTTGTGGGGCCTTTTCAGCTGTTTAAGGATGCCAGCCACAGCAGAGATTGCCATCTACATGGAAAAATGAGTTAGTTCATTTAAATTTAAGACAAATGAAAGAAGAAACACAGATCCTGTTAAGATGGCACAATCTTATCATAACTTTCCTCCTACATATGCAAACATTATATGTAAGATTCAAATATGTATTGAAATAGTCAGCATATAAAAGTTTTTATACTTTTAAAAAGTTAGAGCAGGGGTTCCCAAACTTGGCAACTTTAAGACTTGCGGACTTCAACTCCCAGAATTCTCCAGCCAGCATAGCTGGCTGGAGAATTCTGGGAGTTGAAGTTCGCAAGTCTTAAAGTTGCCAAGTTTGGGAACCCCTGAGTTAGAGCAACATAAAGATTCAGGTTTTCTAATAACTACGTGTTTATGTATAAGCATTTAGATCTTTACAGTCATAAAAGTATTCCTAAATATGTGGAACTCAATGTTAAAAGTTTTTTTAAAAGTTGTCTTAGGTATTAATAGATGGATTAAAGGTCTTTTAAGGAAGGGTTTTTAACTTGGTGGTAAAGCCACTGCTCATATAGAAAGCTTCAGGATTAAGTAGCTGATAATAAACAAATCCCTTGCCTTAGACTGGACAACTAATGTCTATCAAAGATTGCAAGCTATGTAGACAAATAATAGAATTTGTGCTTGCAAAATGGGTGGTATTTCATTGAAGACTTTCCCTGTATGAATTGGCAATTCTGCCAGCCTGCGCATTTCTGGAAAAGTCTACACATCTCAAGCAAACTCTATTTAAAAAGAAAACGGTACTCTGGAAGCACTGAAACCTATTCATAAGATCCAAAACAAATATTCTGTCATGTGAAGAAAGAACATTTGAATCAGTGGTGGGTTGTAGGCGGTACGCCCTGGTATGGGCATACAGGAGCCTGCCCGGAGCACCGGGTACCGTTCTGGTACGGTGCTCCAGAGGGCCCACCTGCCCGCCTGCACTCCTTACGTGTCTTTAAATTCTTCGGTGCTTCCACAAACGCACATGGCACCTGTGCAACGCTCCACTGAACAACTGGCACCTGCACAACGCTCTGCCAAGCAGATGGAGAGTCGCGGAGGCTCATGGAGGCGTCGCTGGACAGTAAAACACATGTGCACGCTGCGCGTGTCCATGTGGACGACACTGAGCCCGTTCCAACTGTACCGGTTGGAACGGGATCCAGAACCCACCACTGCTATGAATCCACTCTAAGGAATGAATAATGGAGTCAATATCCACAAACAACTTTTACTATAATTAAACCAGTTAACCTTTTACCTTGCGAACCACCAAGACATCATGATTGAGACATTCCACAAAAAAATGTATGGCTCTTACAGGTAGCACTCTGTCATCCCTTAAAAGTAGGGAGAGGAAACCAATGCCAATGTGCTCAAACTTCCAAGGGCTGGAAGAAAGAAAAAGGGTTCCCAATTATACAAAATAAAATCTGGAAGGCATAACTCTTAAATCTAGTACTGAATTTTTACTGAACTGGGTGGGGAATGGGATATGGTATGATCCTGGGATGGGCAACTCACTGCCTGGGAAGTCCCATAGACACAATGTTCAGCAACAAAATGGCTGCTATTTGCAGCACCATGTTTTTTATTTTATTTTTGTTCTCAAAAGTGGTCATAAGAAACAGAGGGCTTTCTGAGTCAAGTCACTTTCTTGTTCATCTTTAATACTGCTCCATCTCTCCCATCACAAAACCATACTGCAAAAATTCAACCATTTTGCAACAGAATATAAGCAGTATAACTTATTTTTCAGGGCATGGTTGGGGTTTTAAAGATAAACATGGTTTGTTTCCAAAGTGCTTTCTACTCTTGTTATAGATAAATTATTTCTCCACAAAGCCTTTCAAAATTGGTCCTGTCCTTTCCAATGATGTCATCTGAACACCCTGGAAAGCTTCTTGCAGTCACAAAGCTGAATGATGACTACCAATTTCTCAATGGTTGCCAACTCACAGCCCAGGAAAAAAAAAGCACATGAATCACATTTTGAGAAAGATATTCTCATACTTACAGATTTCTTTGATTCACACAATCTAGAAGCTTATTTATCAAATTTTCATAATTTCTAAAAAAGAAAAAGAACATTTATGTGTTAATATATCTCAGCAAAAGACGGTATATCATCTATGGGCCAATGCATATAGAATACAATTCTTTATAGCAATCAGCAGACAGGAGAAACTTCTTTGAAAATCAATTCAATCAATCATTAGATTTCTATCCCGCCCTATCTCCCAAAATGGGACTCAGGGCGGCGCATAGGAATTTAAAAATCTAAAAATACAAACAATACAAAATTCTACAAAAGTTAAAACTACAATTAATTTAGCCCATGCTAAAAGACCAATATTAATTTAAAACCCAACTCTAAAAATATCATAGCTGTAGCAGCTATGCCAGGCCGGCCATATGGAAGAAATATGTTTTCAGTGTCCAGTGGCAGAGGCGAAGGTCGGTGATAGTGCGAAGGTCAGGGGGGAGGTCATTCCAGAGGGAAGGGCCTGCCACAGAGAAGGCTCTTCCCCTGGGCGTCGCCAGCGGGCATTGTCCGGCGGACGGCACCCTAAGGAGGCCCTCCCTGTGGGAGCGGACGGGTCGAATGGAGGTATGTGGTAGTAGCGGTCCTGCAAGTAACCAGGCCCGCTGCCATGGAGCGCTTTAAAGATGGTCACTAAAACCTTGAAACGCACCCGGAAGGCTACCGGTAGCCAATGCAGCTTGCGCAGGAGAGGTGTTACATGGGAGTATTTTGAAACTCCCAAGATCCCCTGCGCGGCCGCATTCTGTACCAACTGGAGCCTTCGGGTGCATCTCAAGGGAAGCCCCATGTAGAGAGCATTGCAATAGTCCAGGCGAGAAATGACAAGAGCTTGAGTGACTGTATGTAGGACGCCACAATCCAGAAAGGGGTACAACTGGCGTATCAGGTGAACCTGATAGAAGGCCCCCCTGGCCACGGCCGTCAGATGGTCATCTAAGGACAGCCGGGAATCCAGGAGGACACTCAAGTTGCGGGCCCTTTCTGCGGGGGGTAGTAATTCCCCCCCGATAGCCAGAGATGGAACTAACTGGCTATGTCGCGGCACCGGAAACCACAGCCACTCGGTCTTGGACGGGTTGAGTTGGAGCCCGTTCCTCCCCATCCAGACCCGCACGGCTTCCAAACACTGGGACATCACGTTGGCGGCATCGATGGGGTGGTTAGGGGTAGAGATGTACAGCTGGGTGTCATCAGCGTACAGATGGAATTCTACCCCAAAACCATGATCTCACTCAGCGACTTCATATAAATGTTGAACAGGAGGGGCGAGAGGACCGACCCCTGAGGCACCCCATAAGTAAGGGGCCTCAACGTCGACCTCTGCCCCCCTGCCAACACAAACTGCGACCGGTCGGAGAGGTAGGAGGAGAACCACCGTAATACGGTGCCTCCCAATCCCAAGCCCCCCAACCGGTGCAGTAGGATACCATAGTCGATGGTATCAAAAGCTGCTGAGAGGTCTAACAGGACCAGGATAGAGGAATAACCCCTATCCCGGGCCCTCCAGAGATCATCTACCAACGCGACCAATGCCGTCTCCGTGCTGTACCCAGGTCGGAAGCCGGACTGGCGCGAGTCTAGATAGGCAGTTTCCTCCAGGTGCTGGGGGAACTGTTGTGCCACCACACTCTCAACAACCTTCGCCACAAAGCGAAGGTTGGAGACCGGACGATAATTAGATAAAACATCTGGGTCCAGGGAGGGCTTCTTAAGGAGGGGTCTCACCACTGCCTCTTTCAAGACGGGTGGCACAAAATGCTATATATGGAGCATTTCAAATGAACATCATTTGTTTGAAGAGGTTTATAATCATGTATTTTAACAATCATATTAGAGGTTTATAATCATGCATTTTAACAATCATATTAGACAAAAAGGCAATAGCCAGATATTCTCTCTGAATCAAAGTTTAAAAAGCCTTATTGTTACAAATGACAGGCTTTGGTTTCACGTATAAAAAATGAAATTGTTAAAGAGTCTGCACTTACTGAGAGGAATCGGCATTCCTTTCTTTCTGTCGCTGAATTCCCAGCTCAATCTCTTCTGAACTAAGGCTGGTACATTCACCGTTTTGACCCACTGACTTCTGCATGAGGACTGCAACTTCAATACATGTCTCTGGGACCTAGAGAAATAGGGAGACATAAGTAAGATTCTGATACAATAAGTGATTATTCCCAGGGAATGATACATTTACAAAATGTACACTGTCACAAAAATTCAAAAGCATCACAAAACAGTTATGTATTCACCGTTTTTATTTTTAATATTCTAGAACATAGATGCAGTCAAAAGTATCAGTACCCTTCCATTTCCCCCATCCCAATTTGCTGAGTGATTGTTTATGAGGGTGAAGGCACCCATCAAAATCCAATTAATGTATTTTAACTGCTAAGGGTTACCTATAATTATGTCCATGCCATTTTCATTTGTTCTATTATTTACAAAAAGAAAAACAAATATAAATAAGCAAAGCAAAATGCTTACTCTGTGAACTATGGAATACAAAATGGTGGGTGCCATTTACTTGTGTCGGTTTCTACTTACTTCCCAGCAAATTGGAATTCTTTGGAAAAAAGTATAGGCAGTCCATGACTTATGACCACAATGGAGCCTATCAATTATATTTGTAAGTTGTGATGGTCATAAAGCAGGTCACCTATGCAACTAGCCTGATTTTATAACCTTTTTTGGAGTGGTTGTTAAGCAACCCCACTGTTTGTTATGGGATGGCTTTGCCGAAAACTAGAAGGAAATGCTGGAAGAAACATTATAAATTGTGGTCATATGATAATGAGATGCTGCAAATGGCCAGTTGCAAAATGCCCCAAATTTAATTATTGACAGTGGGGGGTGGCTGTCGGAACTTTGGAACCAGGTTGTAAGTACCCTTAGGGGGGTCCATTGCCACTTCCAACAGTTGCTAAGTAATTCGTCATAAGTTGAGAACTACCTTTGGAGGGGTATCAATACTTTTTGTCATATCTGTATTTGGCTGTGACATAGTAATTCAGAAAGGGTACAAGATGGATGAGGTCAGAGCAGATAATTTATGAAAGCTAACTGCTATTTGTTTTCTTTTAACAATTATGTAATCCCTTTCATCAGGGTGGTCAGTGCAACTGAATGGAGCTGAACATTTACTGGCTAGATGCCCTTCTTGATGCCTACATGGAGCTCATAGCAGATATTTTACTCTTTGCTCCCAGACAGAGAAATATCTGCCACTACCTAAGATCGAACTCATAGCCTCATACAGATAGTATGGATAGCAATATGGAAATACTACTATATATATTATTTCCAAGTATGTGGAAATTATAGTATCCTAATTCTTTATTATACTGAAATGTTTACATTCCAGTTTATAATCAAATTGCAAGTATAGCATCTCTGCCTTTAATCCAAACGCACTGGCATCTACTTCCCCACTTTCCTGTACAAGACATATAGACTTAGTCTAGATCCCCAGCTATCATCAAAATTTAGGCAATATATTTATATCTATCCATGCCAGAGCACACCAAACCCACCAAATGAAACTGGCTGATACTAATAGGAGACACATGGGTCCTAAGTAACCAGGCCCCATTCTTAAACAATTGTAAGTGATGTAAATATTTAACGCTTACAGTAAAATCCAGTCCTATTGTTTCATACTGCCGATGGATTTTCTCTGCAAGGTCATCAAAGAGTCTAACTATGGATGGCTTTTCCAGAGACATTGCTTTGCTAAGTCCAGAAGACACAATTGCAGGCCAAGTTTGGACAATGCAGTCCCAATCATGAAGATTTGCCAGACATACTCCACTATGATTTCCAAGAAGGCAATACAAGGCACCCTATTGAAAAGAAATTTTAGACAGAATTATTGACATACAGTTGGAATTCTTCTCCAATTACAGTAGTCTATTATCTCTTTGTTTATAATAAAAATCTGTGAAATATAAAATCAAGTCATTTCTACAGTGGCTCTACAGTAGAACCACTGATGGAGTCTACTCAGGATTGGCTACTGATGCCCACAACGTAAAGGTTTCATATACCATATCTTAAAAATCGACCCATCAGAAAGCCATTTACCACAATACTACTACTACTACTACTACTACTACTACTACTACTACTACTATTATTATTATTATCAGTAGTAGTATTATTATTAGTATTATTATTAGTATTATTAGTATTATTATTATTAAAAAAATTAACCCCTCTTCTCCCTTCCGGGACTCAGGGCGGTGTACAGGCACTAATAAAAGGCAATGATATAAAACATAAAATAAAGTTAAAAATCAATTAAACAGCTAGCCTGACTAAAATCCTGTTAAAAACCCTTACTAAAAATTTTTAAAAAACTACGCCAGGCCGGCCACACGAAACAAATGGGTCTTCAAGGCCCGACGGAACTGGCGCAGGTCCGTGATTGTCTGTAGGTCAGGGGGCAGGTCATTCCAGAGGGCAGGAGCTGCCACAGAGAAGGCTCTCCCCCTAGGGGTCGCCAACCGGCATTGCCTGGCCGACAACACCCTGAGGAGGCCCTCTCTGTGGGAGCGGACTGGTCGGTGGGAGGTATTTGGTAGCAGGAGGCGGTCTTGCAGATAACCAGGTCCCTTGCCATGGAGCGCTTTGAAGGTGGTTACTAATACCTTGAAGCGCACCCGGAAAGCCACAGGCAGCCAGTGCAGCTCGCGCAGGAGAGGTGTCATGTGGGAGCATCTAGACGCTCCCAGAATCCCCCGCGCGGCCGCATTCTGAACTAACTGGAGTCTCCGGGTGCACCTCAAGGGAAGCCCCATGTAGAGAGCGTTGCAGTAGTCCAGACAGGAAATGACGAGGGCTTAGGTGACCGTGCGTAAAGCGTCACGATCCAGAAAGGGGCGCAAATGGCGTATCAGGCGAACCTGATAAAAAGCTCCCCTGGCCACGGCTGTCATATGATCTTCTAGAGACAGCCGAGAATCCAGGAGGACACCCAAGTTGCCAGCCCGTTTTGTAGGGGCCAATGATTCGCCCCCAATAGCCAGCGATGGCACTAGCTGGCTATAACGTGACGCCGGAAGCCACAGCCACTCGGTCTTGGACGGGTTGAGTCGGAGCCTGTTTCTCCCCATCCAGACTCGCACGGCCTCCAAACACCGGGACATCACTTCCACGGCATCGTTGGGGTGGCCCGGGGTAGTGATGTACAGCTGAGTATCATCAGCGTACTGATGGAACTCTATCCCGAAACCACGGAAACCACTATAAACAGAGATTGAAAATGCTATTGTATATTATTTTAAGCTTTATTGCTTTTTAATAGGACTATATCTTATTCCTAAATAAAAGGATGAAATGGTGGGAAATACTTCTACTTTCACATTTCTCAAACTTAAAGCCTCTAAGTAGTACAAAAAATCAGAACACACTATGAAGTAAAAAATAAACATATAAAATCTAAATTTTTCAGTTACTACATTGTTTAGTAATCAACCTACTGTGTCATCCTACTGATTTAATACCTAACAACGACAGTAGATCTATTTTATGGTATTTTAGAACAGGGATTTTCAATATTTGTATGTGCCAGAATTTTCATTAGCTCCAGCAACAGTGTCTGCTGCTTCTCCCTCCCAAACAGTATGTTTCTTTTTAACTGCTAAAATCTCACATATTGCCAGTTTTTAGAAGATCACAATAATTTTGTAAGATCTCACAGAATATTATGAAGATAATCATGTGTTTCCAGGCATGGGGATCAGATTGTTGATTTGCAGCAGATTGAGGTTTTTCATTATGGTTGTCATTTTATGTATTCTAGTTTATTTATTAGTATTATGATTTCAAATGTTGTTAGCTTGCTAAACTCCATGAGTTAAGATGGATGCCATATCAATCACATTAACAAATAACATGATGATAACAAAGCAAAAAGCTTATTTTGCTTCATAAAGCTGTCCAGAGTCAAGGTTTCAATGCAAATATGTCAATAAAAACAAATCACCCAATCATCCATACTTTATTAAAAGTGTTATTAAAATTTACACTTTTAAAATATTAAAAAAAACCTCATCAGAATAATTGAGTAGGAAACAAGTTTTAGCTATACTAATCTTAATATTTGTTTTTCATTTAATCACCATCATCCTATTATTTACATAATATATAACATTCAAAATTACATTTTATCAGTTTATTTAAGTTAACGTTTCCTGAATCAGCAGTGGTAACAAGCTTCCTGACAAAATAGACAACTGCAGATATCATTGGAAGGGGAGGACTTTCATTTTTAAAAACTCTTTTCCTCTTGTAAGGCTACTATGAGGTAAGAGTGCTATGGGGAGTCTTGGAAAAAAATCTCATTCCTATTACACCCGAAGTCTGAAAAGCAACCTGAAATCAGCCCACCAAAATCATGATTGCAAAATGGCTAGATTCCAGCAACATTGTTTCACACGAGGGGGGGGGAAGGGAATCCACAGTCCTCCCAATTCCGTTTCATTCTTATTTTGAGAGGCACAAGTATTACAAAGCCAAAAATAAGTCATTTTGCCAATAAAGTTTGCCAATTTACTCTGGAATTCTAAGATGGTTAAAATAGTCACTATGGCTGGAGATTACATCTCCCCCATCAATGGCACTGACAGAACCTGCTGTAAAGAAAATTAATAGGTTCCTTACTTTAAATTGTTGCTGGGTGACACTGTACCCATCTGGCCTCAAAAATTCCAAAACCAAAGGAATGATGTCTCTGCAACAGAAGTTGTAAGTCCCCAAGGCTGTGAAGAAGGCTTGTTGAGCTTTGTTCCTGACCTAGGGCAAAAGCACCATAGAAATAGGTACAAAAGCTAAACAAAGGACAAATAAGCTTTACTTTATATAGTGGTTGATTCTGAATAGTCTTATAATCTAAAAAAGGATCTATGCACTATATAGAATTTTTTATAAGGCAACGAAACAACTTTTATGAAATATGTTAAAAATTAAGAATCTTATTCTGCATCTTCTCTTTTTTGTTTTTGACTCATTTTCAGGATTAGAAGGAATACATTCTGCATGGAATTAAATTTTGAGACAACTCTAAATTGCAAATCTTCTGGAACAAGAGGCCTGCGTCGCAACGATACAAAGTATGACCCTGATTTATTAAAGGAGATGAGTGAATATTACTGATGTTTGGTTAAAATAGGCTACAGGGAATAATGATTTTGGAGGATAGCAGAATTAACAAATATGATGCCAACATGTGGCTATGTTTTAAGTTTCTATTGCTATGTTTTAAAATGAAGGACATATAATACAATTATAATACAGTTATAATACAATCAGAGAGCACTGTAAAGCACTATGGGGCAGTATATAAGTCTAAGTGCAGTTGCTATTGCCATTAACCCCTCTAGGCACCCACCGAAAAGTAACTGCTATATAGGCTCAAAGTAATTACGTGGGCAGGATATCATGAGGCACTATGGCATAACCAAATGCTATTCTGGAAATGTTAACAAGCTCTCAAAATAAAGGTATACAGCAGCCTCAACTTAAGACTACAATTTGTCTAAAACTTCTGTTGTTGAATGAAACATTTGTTAAATTATTTTTTTTCTCATTTTGCAACCTATCTTACTACAAAAGTGAATCTGTTAAGAGAACAACTGCAGTTGTTAAGTTATTAACACAGTTGTTAAGAGTATATGGCTTCCCCATTGTCTTCGCTTGTAAGAAGATCGCAGAAGGTGAGACTGTCACCCTGGGACACTGTAACCATCAAAAATATAAACCAGTTGCCAAGCATCCAAATTTTGATCATGTGACCATGGGGATGCTGCAATGGTCGTAAGTGTGAGAAACAGTCTTAAATCACTTTTTTCAGTGCCACTATAACTTTGAACTGTCACTAAATGAACTGTTATAAGTCGAGGATTAGCTGTACAAGATTAGAGCTGACACAGAAAGAGTTCTCAGAAATTTCAAATTGCTATGGAATAGCACTCCATCTTGCAAATACCTATTTCGAAACTCTTGCCATTAATATTCAATATTGTATAAAATGAGAGGGGCACATGGCTTACCTGACCATATGAACTTGTAGATAAACGAAGAAGATCCCTGATCAAGTTCTGATGTACTTTTTTATATTCACACCCTTCAACAGTGAGTGTTCTTAGCTAAAGAAAAAGGAATTTTTTTTAAAAAATTTATAGATGAAAGTTATAGATACTAGATTCAGAGGCAGCCCACATACAGTACTAAAAAAAACCAGATATTTACCTCATGCTGTAACATGACTCTGTCAATGAGCAGTGCTCTAATATGCTGTTTCTTGCCTTGAAGCTGCAAATAGGCAAATCAATTATTTAAATATGGAAAACTTTATTCAGTCCTACCTGCGATTCCTTTTTTAACAATTTCATTAGGAACATTAATTCCACTTAGATTCCTTGAAGTCTTAATTGTGTAAATAAATTACTTATAGTAAATACTAACCCTATTCTCCATTGATTTCTTCACCAAGTTAAAACTTTTCCACCGTGAATCAAACTCATGCTTATGTGAACCTTGGAAATGTAAAAGGTCCCCAATGATCTGTAGAACAGGAATTTGAGTTACACATAAAAAGCCTTCCATCCAACTTAATGTTTTAGAAATCACACTAGAAATGTCAAGTATACCTTAATGATTAGGAACAAAGACTTTGTATCATCCTCCGAGTTGTCAAGTACAAAGTCTATTACAATAAAGAAAAAAATAATTAAACAAAGCAATATAAACTAATTGTTCACAGTTACACCACTCTTGTCATATTGACGGCAAGCTAACAACAATACAATTTTTTATGTTTTTATTAGGGAAAAACGGATAGTCCTCAGTTTCCGCCCACCACATAAAAAGTGTAGTCCCCCAACCCAAAAATTAAAAGAACCTCTATCCATTGTCCCATATTCCACCCTGATCCATTAAAAAAAAAAACCTAATGAATCTCAAGACATCACAACCAAACACCTTCATTCACTTAAACTGAAGAAGAAAGTACTTCATATCTGATTTGTCATTAGGATTTTTGTCTTTTGAACTACTGTACTAATTCAGTGAAAATCGGAACAAATGGAATAATTAAAAGCACACTTACGTAGGAGTTTTCTTGTCACTTTGCAGATTCTTTCCCTGTAATTCTCTTTCGACAAATCTAAACAAGTAAGACCATTCATTATCTATAAAGTTTATAAATTACAATGTGTTGCAAGGATATGTCAAAGGGGGCAGAAACATAAAAATAAAAACAAAGGAATAGGTTTCTCTCCAGCAAAGCTGTGTAAATTGTGAAATGATTTGCATGGACCATGCACATATATAATTGCATACATGACATAATCTATGTATGTATCCATAAGGCTTGTATATAAAACACCCTTGCTTATTTCAGAGATAAGTTTGAGGATTCTGCACAGTATCTTAGTCGTTCTTATCCCTGCATTCCTCTGGACTAAGAGCTCTGATGTTATTCCTAGGATCTGTTGCAGTCACTCTCCCATCTTAGGAGTCATAATCCCAAGTGCTCCTTACCACCACTGGGAATACTTTGGCCTTTTTTTTTTACATACCCCCTTTAATTCCTCCTTCAAGTCCTAGTACTTCTCCAGCTTTTCATTATTGTTCATCCTGATGTTGCAATCACTGGGCACTGCTGGAGCTATCTCTATTGCTGTCCTTGCCTATGACCATGAAGTCTGGTTGACTGGCTAATATCTGCCTGTCCGTCTGGATAAGGAAGTCCCACAGGATTTTAACCTTCTTACTCTCCACAACCTTCTGTGGAATCTTCCATCAGGGTCTAGCCCATATACTTTACATAAGTTGCATACATAATGCCAGTTACTTGGTTTTGCTGTTCAGTGTATTTTGTTCCTGCCTGCCTCTTACTCCTTGGGACTACATGTTGTACTTTCTCTGAGGCCTCTCTGCATAGTCTACGCTTTGGGTTCTGCTTAATATGATAGACTCCTGCTTCTATGGACCTAGTGCTTATTTTTGTGCAGCCACAATCATTGCCACAGTGTTGTCATTTATGTCAACCCTTTTCAGTCACTGGTAGTATTTTCCAATGCATGCCACATCAGCTATCTTTCAGTGGTACACCCCGTACACAGTACTAACTTGCCATGGCACTTCCTCTGCTTGATCTTTCTCCCATGTTTGCTGCTGCCTAAGGCATTCTCTCAATAGCTCATCTTTGAGTGCCATTTTACTGATGTACCCCTAGATGCAATATGTTTTGTCCAGGGCAGGGGCTTTAACACTCACAGGACCCTGTCCAACCTCTGCATATTGTAAGGAGCTTCTTCACATTGACCACTTTCATATCCTGCTTTGGCTAGCTAATACTGTATACAGTATATATTTTCCATATTTTATCTTTAGCCTTTATTGATTTCATTGTAATGAATGTGATTGTTGATTGTTGTTAACCACTCAGAGTTGTTGAGTCTGGCAGCAAGCAATATTAAACTCAACAAAATTATTAAATTATTATTAATTTTTTATTTAAGATTCACAGAAAAAAACATAAATAAGAAGTTAGTTACTTTCTTTCAATAAGAGATCAGTGATGCCACGAATTAATTAACAGCAAATTTTCTCCACCATTTATGCAATGGCATTAACTTACCATATTCAACACCGGTATAAAGTTTGATCTCTTCCAATGACACTAGACTTGGAACCCTGCATGATATACAATACATGCATATTCTTTAAACAGAACTCTTGATGCAGTGAATTTAATTTCGTAAAACAACAATTACTGTTACACTTCCTAAAGATTAAGAGTTATAATTTTATATCTTTTAATTTCTATTTTTTCTACATTTTTAAAGGAAAAGGAAGACAAATTCAATAATAGTGAAACTGTATAACTTCTTGATTAAAGTTGTACTTAGGATTGCATCTGTATAAGTGCTAACAACAAGTGACATTATGTGGGTTTTAAACTTATAAGCAGGACTGAACTTGATTAGTACTTGGTTGGGAGACCATCAGGGAATCGCAAGATCACTGTAAAGGATTGGAAAGTTTTTTAAAAAGCATCTAATTTATGGTATGTTTTTATTATGTACAATATCAGATGAATAATTCTCAATGCATATTTTAAGAATCCTTTCTAAGTGAGGCACAAAACAAATTCTGATATTTTTATCTAAATGATTCCATTTTATCATCTACATAAAAAGCAAATTTTACTTACATGTGAGCCACTTTTTCTCCTTTCAGAGGTGGCAGCATGTTTCCCGATCCAATAAGGCAATTGTGTACTATACTAAGACACTGCTGAACATCATCTCTGAAAGTAAATATTAAATAGGTGAAATATTTTCCACTTTACTAAAAAGAACTCAAAAGAACTTTTGAGACATGACTTTCACAACATTAGAAAATCCTATTAAACACACATGCTGAATTATTTTAACTCAAGGCTCAAGTAAGCCACTATTTCAAGGGCCAAATCATTAAATAGCCACATAGTGCATTTGTCAGTAATTAAGCAATTTATTATTCAACAATCAAACCTATTTGATGGATTGATTCGGCTGTCTATATTATATGCTATCACCCCTGGAAATTCTGAGCATTGTATAAAACTTTTTTTCCTGCTTGAGCAGGGAGTTGGTCCCTTCCAACTTCGTTATTCTGATAAAACTGACATCCATAAATAAGATTAAAAATAATAAAAATTACAATATAAAATTTAAAGTACACCTACATAGACACTGGGAACATTAGAGAAATACTCCAAAGCGACCAGGGGAGGGGGGGGGGGCAATAATAAATTGTCAATCCCTGGAATAGCAAGTTTTAATGGCCTTCCTAAAAAGCAACAGAGTGAGAATAATATAGATTTCCAAGCGAATGCTCTTCAGCCGAAGTAGCAATTCAGAGTGTGTTTATTTCTTTGATCCCTGCTGATGACATTAGCTGAGAAAAGGGATACGGAGAGACCATGCACTATCATATCTAACTGGAAAGGCAAAAAACAATTGGGAATAGGCACTCCCATATATACTCAGGTGCTGACCTTTTGTTCATTTCTGACCTCATCCAATGGCTTCACTAAATATCAAATTCAACTGGAGGAAAGACTGAGTCTTGTGGTACCATAAAATGGAGGAACATAAGACACAGTAGCACCCCTAAAGCACTACAGTTGTTAAGTAAATCTAGCTTCCCCATTGACTTTGCTTGTCAGAAGGTTGCAAAAACTATTTAAAAAGCATATTAAACAATTTGGCCCTTCTTAAAATTAAAAAACCAAACAAACCACGATTAAAATTAATAAAAATTTGTATTTTAAAATGCATTTTTATGCCAGCCCGGCTTGTTGGAAAAAAAAGGTTTTGCGAGCACGGCGTAAGGTGCTTAAGTCAGGGATAGTTCTTAATTCCGGGGGCAATTCGTTCCAGAGGACAGGTGCTCCCATGGCTCTCCCCCTGGGTGTCGCCAGTCAACATTGTTTAGCCGATGACACCATGAGGAGACCCTCTCTATGGGAGCGTACTGGCCGGTGGGAGGCTCTCGGTGGGAGAAGGTGATCTCGTAAGTACCCAGGTCCTAAGCCATGGAGCACTTTAAAGATAGTAACCAACACCTTGAATCACACCCGGAAAACCTCTGGAAGCCAGTGTAGCTCACGCAGGAGGGGTGTTACATGGGAGCATCGCGTCGCCCCCATAATTACCCGCACGGCCATATTCTGGACCAGTTGGAGCCTCAGGGTGCTCTTCAAAGTGACCCCCATGTAGAGAGTATTACAGTAGTCCAGACGGGAAGAGACGAGGGCGTGAGTGACTGTGTGCAGGGCATCCCGATCCAGGAAGGGACGCAACTGTAGATCAGGCGAACCTGATAAAAAGCCCCCCTGGCGACAGCTGTCATATGATCTTCTAAGGACAGCTGTGCATCCAGGAAGACACCCAAGTTGCGAACCCTTCCTGTGGGGGCTAAAGTCTCACCCCCCATAGCCAGCGAAGGAACCAGCTGACTGTAATGGGACGCCGGGAACCACAGCCATTCGGTCTTGGAGGGGTTGAGCCTGAACCTGTTCCTCCCCATCCAGATCTGCACAGCCTCCAGGCACTGAGACATCATGTTAAGGGCAACATTGGGGTGGTCTGGGGACGAAACGTACAGCTGCATATCATCAGCATACTGATGGAACTTTACCCCAAAACCCCGGATGATCTCACCCAGCGGCTTCACATAAATGTTGAACAGAAGCGATGAGAGGACTGACCCCTGGGGTACTCCACAAGTGAGGCACCTTGAGGACAACCTCTGCCTCCCTACCAACACAAACTGCAAACTGTCAGAGAGGAAGGAGAACCACCGAGGTACAGTGCCCCCCACCCCTAACCCCTCCAACCGCCGCAGCATGATACCATGGTCGATGGTATCAAAAGCCACTGAGAGGTCTAATAGGACCAGGACAGAGGAACAACCCCTGTCCCGAACCCAGAGATCATCAACCAATGCGACCAATGCCGTTTCCGTGCTGTACCCAGGCCTGAAACCTGACTGGTACGGATCAAGATAGACAGCTTCATCCAGGTATTTGGTAAGCTATCGCGCCACCACACTCTCAACAACCTTTGCCACAAAGCGAAGGTTGGAGACTGGACGATAGTTTGCCAAAAGCGCCGGGTCCAGGGAAGGCTTCTTGAGGAGGGGCCTCACCACCGCCTCTTTCAAAGCGGTGGGGAAGAAACCCTCTCTCAAAGAAGCATTGATAATACCCTGGAGCCAACCTCGTGTAACCTCCCAGGTGGCCAGCACCAACCAGGAGGGATACAGGTCCAATAAACATGTGGCAGCACAAAGCCTACCCAAAATCCTGTCTATGTCCTCGGGAGTCACAGGGTCAAACTCCTCCCAGATAACATTCTCAAGACCCGCCTCCATCAACCCCTCTAGCCCTACCCAGTCAGAGTCCAGCCCTTCCCGAATCTGAGCTATTTTGTCTTGCAGGTATTGTACAAAATCCTCAGCTTTACCCTGCAAGGGGTCCTCCCGTGCTTCCATATGTAAGAGGGCGCAGGTCACCCTAAACAGGGCGGCTGGGCAATTATCTGCAGACGCAATAAGAGCAGAAAAATAATTAAACTTTGCCGCTTTTATCGCCACTAGGTAGGTCTTGATATAAGACCTCACCAGTGTCCAATCAGATTCGGAATGGCTGGCCCTCCAACTGCTCTCTAGGCGTCTTTTCTGGCGCTTCATCTCCCTCAGCTCCTCAGAGAACCAAGGAGCCAGCCGGGTTCAGCACCGGATCAGAGGCCGCAAAGGCACTTAAGTAAATCTCATCAGTTTATTCAGGAATTTAGTTTATATTTATTTACTAAAACTTGAAAAAAACAATTTAGTCGGTAATGAATCTGTCTAACCTGGACATTTCAAGATTTCGATCTGAATACTGGTTCAGTTTCTCAAGTTCTGGCTGGAGAAAAGTATCCAACAATTCAAAAGAAAAAGCAACTTCTTCAGCTGAAGGAACATGCCACTGAATATCAAGTTTCTCTAGATTACCAGGTTTACCCCAATCCTGTAAAAACAACACAAGGGTATGCATTTTGCCTTTAGCAAAATTAGAAAATAATTGTAAGTTACCAGATTTAACAATTTTCTTATTTGAGACAAAAGGATCTTAAACACTTGAGTTAGCAAGAGATGAATTAAAATAATACTAATATTCAATTAATAGTAACCAGTTAAGGTCACCAGTTAGACTATTTTTTTTAAAAAGAGTTAAATTTATGGGGTAAACAAATTACATTCCTTTGTTCCAATTTAACTTATGTTGCAAATATTATAGTATAAAAAGCAAAAAATGATTTCATAAAATCAAACAATTTTTCTAAGTAAAGCTAAAGAAGTTCCAATGATATAATTATACAAAGAACAGAAAGAGTTTTGTGACAGAGAGACCCCCTTAGAAAACCCTCTTCAAAGTCATTAAGCCAAAGAAGGCACATGAACTCAGATGGAATTGGGTGGAGAATCATGTGTTAAACACACTGGCTGCATTCCACTCATTGCTTTTGAGGTCAAGTCCACCATTTTCAGGTGTGCTTGGAACCGTAAACAGAATAACACAGTTCTTAAGAAGGTCACACAAAAGGTAGCTATAAATAGCAACCATATCCATTTCCTCAGTAATCAGTATTCTGAGGATTTCTTTACCTTACTGTGATACGTTCTGTAAAATTTAGCATATTAATTCTTGCATAACAGTGACATTTGGCAAAATCCATTTTTATGATGAATTATTTGGATTTTTAAATTGTATTTTCTGATGGTATCTACTGAATTCTTCCCATTAAAAATAGTTTCCTTCAGTGTATGTTCATTCCTGCCATGCCTATAATCAGATTACAACTTGATCATTTGCTACTGTAAGATAGAAATAAATATAAACAAGGAGGTATGGAAAATATGTGTTACTTGTTTTCAAGACATAAAGTAAAACTCAGTTTTCAAGTTCCTTTCTAAGCAGTTTGAATTATCACTATAATTATTCAGTTATATCTCGCTGCTTAGCATTGTCATTATCTGTGCACATGGAAAATATGGACTTAGTTCATGTGTAGTTATGTTGAGATTCTAGGCTGATCCTTCCCTTACAATTTCTTTTTATTACATACTTAATATTATCTTGCTTTTTAGTATTTTATATTTAAATTATAAAAATATAACATGTATTGCACATATCTTTAGCATCGTATTCTTTAATTGTATTTGTGTACCTGACTAAGGCCATTCAACATGTTACAGAATTAGCAGGTTTACTGTACAGACTACTTTATTCTGTAATGTTAAAATATCTTTTAAAAATAAAATGGAAAAAAATACTACCTAATTTATGAAATAAGTACTATCTCAATTTTATTATTTAGTAGAATAGGGAATGTTACATAGACCTAATGATTTCCTGTCATTTTAAGCTAGTCTGCAGTTGTTTATCTACTAACTACAATGTATTTAACTTTGGTTTTCATGACCTGTCCCTTCAAGATGGTATGTGCTAGCATCCAAATAAAAAATAAATAAACTGATGATAAAATCGACATTATATATTTTAGTCTTATAGCATCTTTCACTTACACTTTCCATGCTATTGAGCTGGATAACCTTCAAGGAAATGCAACAGAGTAATTGTTCATTACTTTTATTTGTTTAAATGCAGTCAAATTCTCTAGTCCTAAGTAAGTTAAAATCCTTGCCTTGATAGGAAAGTATTCAGAAACAGGCTTGTCAAAACCACCTGGCACACTGCAGTATTCTGTGGGGTAGATAAGTGTAGTAGAACGAAGAAGATGGTGCAGTAGGTTACAAGACAGAATGTAACCCTGCTTACAGGTTAAGTGGAGGGTTCGCTGCAGAATCTTCAAAAGCTGCTCCCTGTATGGCAGCAACTTCTTCCCATCCACACGAGTGATCTAGCAAAAGTCAAAATATCAGAAATAAACACAAACAGAATTTATGTGAATATATAGTTCAGAATAGAGATTTGATCTATTTTCTGAAATTAGGATAGCTCTGAAAAAGTAACCTTATGACCGCTCCTCATATTTACAACTGTTGCAGCCTCCCTGCATTCATGTAATCAAGATTTGGGCACATCACAACCAGCAGCATTTATGACCATTGCAACATCCACGAGGCGCTTCACTATCATTTGCCAGCTTCACAGCTGGCTTCCAACCACAGAGTCAATCAAGAAGCCAGTAGTAAATTCACAAGTCATATTCCCAAGATGTTTAACAACAGCAACACTTAGTGACAAAGTTGCTAACGCCATCTGTGGTTGCTAAATGAGGACAACTAGTAACTGAACAGCAAATGAGTGGCACACATTTCTAAAAGAAACATACCATTTTTGACTAAAGGAAACAAAATGGAAAATTAAAGGCTTTCTATAAAAGCCTATTTAAATAGAGGGTTCTAAATTTGCTCAGTATCTTGCAATACTGAATGTTCTGTGGAACATTAGGAGCTAGGAAGCGAGGGTTAAGAAAACCTAAGGCTTAAGCTCAATTTACCAAATCTCACCTACCAAAGAGAAAGAAAAAATAGTAGACACTTGAGAAAACCAATGTGGCTAGATAAAGAGCTAATAAGGTGAAAAATATAGCTTAAGATTGAAGAATGGAAAGGGGTGTATAACAAAAACAGAGCATCAAGGAACAGCCCATATTAATAAGGATAATGCTAGGAAGACTCAAAATATGCTCTGGCTGGCACTGAATGCCAAAAATAATGAAAATTGTTCTTTGAATATGTTCAGAACAAGGGAAAGTCAAGGAAGCAGAATCTGCTGGTTGCAGCAGATGGTAAAATAATGATGAGAAACAGGGAAATGGCTGAAGTATTTTAACCTGACAGATGCCAAACTACTGGGGGGAGGGGAATCAGAAGAGAAATGAAGATCAAAAAGAGAGTGCAAAGAAAATTAACAAAGATGATGAAGGGCTTGAAGGCTGAATCCCATGAAGAATAGTTAAAGAAACTGTGTCCAGCCAAGTAAGAGGAGGATTTGAGAATACTCTTCCAATACTTGAAGGATTATTTTCAGGGAAGAAGGTATGGATTTATTTTCTATAACTCCTAAGTACTGGACAAAAACTAAAAATATTGACTTTAGGAAAATCCAAAATGAAAATAAAGAGAGAGGAATTACCTCAACATTAGAGCTATTAAGCAGTGGCTTAAGCACAGCATGTCTCCTAAAGTCATGGGTGCTTTTTCATTAGACATTGTCAAGCAAAGATTGGACATTTGTCTTGGATGATATCAGGATTCATGTCCTGGAAAGGATTGGACTTGAAGAACTTTAAGATCCATTCCAACATTATGCTTCTATGAATTAATTCCCATGTAGGGACACACTAACACTTGAAAACAACACTACAATTTTTTATTTTTCATTTTAGAGTTTTAAGCTATTATATTTCCTCTCTCAAATCAGATTTAAAACTCACTGTTCTTCTCTATAGGAGCTTTACAGGTGATATAATGATTCAATCAAGCACACAAGTCTAGTTAAGTAGTTTGGGCCTCGAGTTTGTAAGGAAATTTCTGTTTGTTATATCATATATTAAAACTAAAACATGAACCAACTATAATGAAAATTAAAGCTAGAATTTCTCATAAATACCTCTGATAAAAGTTGAAGATTCCAGAGGAGTTCTTTATCTAATTCTTCATCATGTAATGCATCATCATCTAAATATGAAATATATTATATCTCAATGTTATATGATGCAGTATAAATAGGTAATAACATTCAAGGTTCTGAAGGTTTTTGTTTAGGCTGCTTATATCAGAAGCTATGCTATGAAATGTTTTAATGATTCAAGTAGAAAATGGAAAAAATATATAAATGTATAAAGACATATGTTCATATGAGTGTTCTGTTATAGGATGACAAATACATAAAATATCTTGTTTTAGTTGTTTCTTATACTTATATCTACATTATTTACACTCATTTTCTGGATAGAAATTAACTAAGTTACCTCTACAAAGTATTCTGAATGTTGTCTCATGGA
Source organism: Rhabdophis nuchalis (assembly GCA_039707465.1). Classification (NCBI taxonomy): domain Eukaryota; kingdom Metazoa; phylum Chordata; class Lepidosauria; order Squamata; family Natricidae; genus Rhabdophis; species Rhabdophis nuchalis. The sequence goes on from CM077643.1 coordinate 366,130,413, forward strand.
CAGGATGCTGGGGCGGCTGAACACCACCACATGTTTATTGGACCCGTGTCCCTCCTGGTTGGTACTGGCCTTCCAGGAGGTTACACGAGGCTGGCTCCAGGGAATTACTAACGCTTCTTTGAGTGAGGGATTTCTGCCGGCCGCCTTGAAAGAGGCGATGGTGAGGCCCCTCCTCAAGAAGCCCTCTCTGGATCCAGCTGTTTCGGCTATCATCCTGTCTCCAACCTTCGCTTTATCGCGAAGGTTGTTGAGAGTGTGGTGGCATGATAGCTCCCTCAGCACCTGGATGAAGCTGTCTACCTGGACTCGCTCCAGTCCGGTTTTCGCCGTGTGTACAGCACGGAGACGGCATTGGTCGCGTTGGTCGATGATCTCTGGAGGGCTCGGGATAGAGGTTGTTCATCTATCCTGGTCCTACTAGATCTCTCAGCAGCTTTCGATACCATCGACCATGGGTCCCACAGGGGTCGGTCCTCTCGCCCCTTCTGTTCAACATTTATATGAAGCCGTTGGGCGAGATCATCCGTGGTTTGGGGGTAAAGTTCCACCAGTACGCTGATGACACTCAGCTGTACATCTCTATCCCAGACCACCCCAACGATGCCATAGAAGTGATGTCCCGGTGTCTGGAGGCCGTGCGAGTCTGGATGGGGAAGAACAGGCTCCGACTCAACCCATCCAAGACCGAGTGGCTGTGGCTTCCGGTGTCAGGGTATAGTCAGTTGATGCCATCTCTGACTATTGGGGGCGAGACATTGGCTCCCGCAGAGAGGACTCGCAATTGTATTTTATTTTATTTTATTTTATTTTTATACCGCACCCATCTCCCAAAAAGGACTCGGGGCGGTGCACAGGAAGCTAAAATGCAAACATACAGACATATAGATAAATACAACTATAAATATTAAAATATGATTAAATTTGAAGCTAACCTGTGCTAAAAATACAACTAAAATAATTAAAAATTACCAAAGATTAAAATCATTAAAGCTCAGTTTGTAAGAATGATCTTGGGATCTAGGCTAGGCCGGCTAGGTGAAAGAAATGGGTTTTAAGAAGTTGGCGGAAGAGGCGGAGGTCCGTGGTGGTCCGAAGTTCGGGGGGTAGGTCATTCCAGAGGGCTGGGCCCACCACAGAGAAGGCCCTTCCCCTGGGGGTCGCCAACCGGCACTGCCCGGCAGACGGCACCCGGAGAAGGCCCTCCCTGTGGGAGCGGATCAGTCGAAGGGATGTATGTGGTAGGAGGCGGTCCCGCAGATAACTAGGCCCCGTGCCATGGAGCGTTTTAAAGATGGTTACCAGCACCTTGAAGGCTACCGGTAGCCAGTGCAACTCGCGCAGGAGAGGTGTTACATGGGAATGCCGTGAGGCTCCCAAGATCCCCCGCGCGGCCGCATTCTTAACCAACTGCAGTCTCCGAGTGCACCTCAAGGGGAGCCCCATGTAGAGAGCATTACAGTAGTCTAGGGAGACATAATGAGTGCTTGAGTGACAGTGCGGAGGGCGTCCCTGTCAAGAAAGAGGCACAACTGGCATACCAGGCGGACCTGGTAAAACGCCCCCCTGGCCACGGCCGTCACATGGTCCTCCATGGACAGCTAAGAGTCCAGGAGGACGCCTAAGTTGCGGGCCCTTTCCACAGGGGCTAATGACTCGCCCTCGATGGCCAGTGATGGAATCAACTGGCTGTACCAGGACGTCGGAAACCACAGCCACTCGGCCTTGGACGGGTTGAGTCGAAGTTTGTTACTCCCCATCCAGACCCGCACAGCCTCCAGGCACCGGGACATCACCTCAACGGCATCGTTGGGATGGTTTGGGGTAGAGATGTACAGCTGCGTGTCATCAGCGTACTGGTGGTACTTCACCCCAAAACCACGGATGATCTCACCCAGCGGCTTCATATAGGTGTTGAACAGGAGTGGCGAGAGGACCGACCCCTGAGGTACCCCGCACATGAGGGGCTTCGAGGTCGACCTCTGCCCCCCTGCCAACACAAATTGCAACCGACCGAAGAGGTAGGAGAACCACCGTAAAACGGTGCCTCCCACCCCTAACCCCTCCAGTCGATGCAATAGGATACCATGGTCGATGGTATCAAAAGCCGCTGAGAGGTCTAATAGGACCAGGATAGAGGAACAACTTCTATCACGGGCTCTGTGCTATGCCCAGGTCAGAAGCCGGACTGGTGCGGGTCCAGATAGTCAATTTCCTCCAGGTGCCGGGGGAACTGCTGTGCCACCACACTCTCTACAACCTTCGCAAGGAAGTGAAGGTTGGAGACCGGACAATAATTTACTAACAGCGCTGGGTCCAGGGAAGGCTTCTTGAGGAGGGGCCTCACCACCGCCTCTTTCAAGGCAGCCGGCAAGAACCCCTCACTCAAAGAAGCGTTCACTATTTCCTGGAGCCAGCCTCGTGTAACCTCCCAGGATGCCAGTACAAGCCAGGAGGGACACGGGTCCAATAAACATGTGGTGGCATTCAGTCGCCTCAGCAACCTGTCCATATCATCAGGAGTAACAAAGTCGAACTCTTCCCATAATATGGTCTCAAGACCTGCCTCAGACGGTCCGTCTAGACTAGTTTCATTAGAGGTCAACTCATTCCGGATCTGAACGATTTTATCCTGCAGATACTCTCCAAATTCCTCTGCTCTGCCCTGCAAAGGAGCTTCCTGCGGCCTCTGTTGAAGGAGGGAGCGGGTCACCCTGAACAGGGCGGCAGGGCGGTTATCTGCGGATGCGATAAGAGTGGCGCAATGACTACGTTTCGCCACTCTTATCGCCACTAGGTACGTCCTCAAATGGGATTTTACCTGTGTTCGGTCGGATTCGGACCGTGTGGATCTCCAAATGCTCTCTAGGCGTCTCTTGCGGCGCTTCATCACCCTCAGCTCCTCGGAAAACCAAGGGGCCAGATTGGATCGGCGCCGCATGAGAGGCCGCAAGGCACCGCTAGGCACTATTCCACGCAGTCACTAGGTCCTCAGTCGAGCCGCGGGTCAAGGTCGCAGGTAGTGGCCCAAGCTCCGTCTGGAACCTCTCTGGGTCCATCAGGTGCCTGGGGCAGAACCATCTTGGTAACTCTGGCTCCGCCTCCCCACAGTGGGGTGTAGCGGTTGGGAAGTCAAGCCGAAGGAGAGAGTGATCAGACCATGACAGGGGTACAATGGCTAGATCCCCTACACCTAGATCACTCCACCACTGGCCAGAGACAAAAATTAAATCCAGTGTGTGTCCCCTGGCATGAGTAGGGCCCTGAATTACTTGGGTCAGGTCCATGGCCGTCATGGAGGCCATGAACTCCCGGGCTGCCTCGGATGCCGCACCTACCGATGGCAGGTTGAAATCCCCCATGACTAACAGTCTGGGGGTATCAACCACCACCTCGTAATCCTTGGCTCCCGCCATACCTACCCCTCCCCACAACCGCTCTGATAGAAAGGCACTCTATAGGATCGACCCCTGTTCCCCCCCCCCTTGTTGGACCTACTCGCTTCCCTATTGGCTCCGCCGGCCGGCCTGGCAAAATTCCTGAATCAACCGAACTGAGTAAACCCCACCACCACCCTGGAGCCCCCTAAAATCCGAATTAAAAAGTTGTTTAAAAAACCCCTTAGTTTGCGCTTTGGGTGTCCTACTGGACTCTCGGCTGTCCCTAGAAGACCATGTGACAGCCATGGCCAGGGGGGCTTTCTTTCAGGTTCGCCTGATATGCCAGTTGCATCCCTTTCTGGATCGTGACGTCTTACGCACGGTCACTCAAGCCCTCGTCACCTCCCATCTGGACTATTGCAACGCTCTCTACATGGGGCTTCCCTTGAGGTGCACCCGGAGGCTCCAGTTGGTTCAGAATGCGGCTGCGCGGGGGATTCTGGGAGCCTCTAGATGCTCCCATGTGACAACTCTCCTCCGTGAGCTGCACTGGCTCCCTGTGGCTTTACCGGTGTGCTTCAAGGTACTCGTGACCATTTTTAAAGCGCTCCATGGCAAGGAACCTGGTTACCTGCAAGACCGCCTCCTGCTGCCAAATACCTCCCACCGACCAGTTCGCTCCCACAGAGAGGGCCTCCTCAGGGTGCCGTCGGCCAAACAATGCCGGCTGGCGACCCCCAGGGGGAGAGCCTTCTCTGTGGCAGCTCCTGCCCTCTGGAATGACCTACCCCCTGGGCTAAGGACGATCTCAGACCTACATCTCTTCCGTCGGCCCCTGAAGACGCATTTATTCTGCACTGCCGGCTTGTCATAGGTTTGAAGGGATTTTAAATAGCGATTTTAGTATGGGATTTTAAAAATGTAAGCCATTTATTTAATATCTTTTAACACATTGTTTTAGATTTTGTATCACTTATTTTATTATGGCTGTACACCGCCCTGAGACCCAAAAGGGAAAAGGGCGGTATAGAAATCAAATAAACTAACTAAACTAACTAACTAACTTGGTTGACAAGGAGCTTAAGTGAGAAACATGTCTGCCGATATACATGTCTGCCAATATCTTTGTGCCATTCACACAAGCAGATTAGCCCTTCAAATTCATATGTGAACATTTTGCAATTTACAAGTAATAAACATGTGAATCGCTTATTATTTTATATTGCACATTATCTTTCAAATGATGTATAGAGATATATTTCAGTCCCCCAGGTATGATCTTAGGATGTCACCTGTATTTTTCCAACATGTGTCACGACAGAGAAGAAATTTTTAAATCAGAAAATAAGGGCTATTTTACCCATTAATTTCTTGCAGTAAATTATTCCAATTGTGTAGCATAGCTGCTACAATCATGTTATTTTAGAATTGGGTTTTAAATGAATTGTCTCCTTTTTAGCACAGGCTAAATTATTTAATTGTAGTTTTAATTTTTGTAGTATTTTTGTATTGTTTGTATTTGTGGATTTTAAGTTCCTGTGCGCCGCCCTGAGTCCCTTCTGGGAGATAGGGTGGGATAGAAATTTAATTAATATAATATAATATAATATAAGAAAAAGTAAACTGTTTAAGGCAAGAACAGTACAACAGTCAGAGTCCCCTCATATAAACATATTGCTTCATGTTTCTATTAAAGGAAGCCTACCAGCTTTGGGCCCTATTGTTTTTCAAAATCAGCAGTCAGCACTTAAAACATATTATCTAACATTCTCTTGAATATTAGAGACATGGGTGCACTTTGTGCCTTAAGTTAGTACATCTTGTCTGTTCTACTGATGTATTTACATGAATGTAATATAGCGGTGAAAATTGGATTAGGGAGACCGAATCATTGAATTAATAATTGAATGATACTGTGCCAATCTCTTCTCTTATCCTAACCCATGAAAGTTACTGTGGTATAGTAGTTAGCATGGTGAAATAGGATTCCATTCAAGTACATATCGAGCAATGGAAGTTTACTCGGTAGTTTTCCCACTAGTCTCCATCTCTTGAGAAAATTACTGTATAATATATATATCAGAATATTGTATATATTGTCTCTAGCTGTTGGAAGAACATGCTCAGAATGCTAGAAGCTACTTCCAGTTCTAGATAGTTTGTTCCAAAAAAATTCTGGGCTTTGGTAAAATAGCTGGATAGGTACGGTCTGGAGGAGCAATAAATTATAGAATCTCCCAAAATATTCCTTCTTCAGAGCAGAACATTTTGCACATAACTACAAACAAAATACTTCAAATTTTCAACAGGCAATATACACCTACCTATATAAACAAGTTACAAGATTAGATCATTGAAACTTACTGAGAGTGAGATGTGTTATAACATTGCAGCAATGGGGTACAAAAAGCTTCAAAGACTTCTCTGGACAGCACTGAAATATCAGACAGAACCAAATGTTACATTAAGATATTTGACAAAATAATGAGCATTCTACAGCAAAATACAAAACATATCTTTTCTACTGAATGGCCTTAATATTGCAAAGGAAAAAACACTAAGAACTAGATAAAGAATATTCTATTTAAGGTCTGTGTGGGAGATGGAGAGAGCTAATGAACTGGCAAAACATTCTAGTGTCAACAAAACAGAAAAGTTATTGTTAGTTCTTAACTGAGAAGGCAGAGAAGAAGAAAAATAAAGTCTTACTTTCACTGCAGCTCGGCACATATCAGCCACCATTCGACCAGCCACTCTTGTCTCAAAAATATTTGAGACAGCAAAATTGAAAACCTTGTCCAAGGCAACCTATACAAAAACAGAAAGAAAGAAATTGTATGATATGACCAAATCAGAAATATTGTGCCATGGACAAATTATGAATCCTGATTTAAAGGATATAAATTATGACATTAAACTAGGATTCATCACTACTGAGAATTACATTGTTCCCATTTTAAGTTTATGCATGATTATCACAAAGAAAACATGTCAGAAAAAACAGCATTTAAACATTTTTAAACCAGTGATAGATAAACTTTTTTGGCATGAATTCTATGAGTCACACCCAAGGAACCAGAAAGTACCATTCTAAGACACAGGAAACTCTATGCTGAGAGTCATTGTAAGGATGAGCTTGAGGGACAAATTGAACTGTCTCTCTGTTGCACATGGACAGGGGTGGTATCCATGCAGTAACTGCTGAATCTCACCACTGCATTGACGAGAGACTTCAACCTGCGTCGTTACTGCAGGAGTCACCAGGTCCAGGTCATAATGGATCTAGCAGACTACAAGGCCATGTGGTAGCTCTTGTTTTTCTCTTGGAAAAATTGTTATATAATCTGAAGGTAAGGGACATTAGCATCAGCGCCTTATGATAATCAAATCTATCACAACCCTAATCAATCTTTAGAGTAAGGAGGTGGCTTCAACAACTCTTTGTCATGATGGTACCTTGGTGGCTTCTTCTTATCTGGTGATCAGAAGGTACTTTTTAATATATTGAAACAGCAAAAGAAACACCTGGAACAATACTGGCAATGAAGTATAAATATGACCAAACACTGGATAGGAGCAATACAATGCCAATACTATTCTACATTTATATGTGGATAGCCAACTTTACTTAAGGTGTCCTTGTAGGGAAGAATGGAGTGGAAGATAAATGATGAGGTTATTAACATAAATTTGCAAAACATCTGAGGGATTAAATCATTTATATTTATTTAGATTTGAACACAGGCTGGGGATACAGGCTGGGGAAATCGAAAAGAAGTGACAGACTTGTGAGGTTATCCAGGTTCAATCTGATTTGGCTTGATCCCTCAGCAACTTTTGATACCATTCATCATGATATCCTGGATGATTTCTAAGGATTGGGGATTGTATGTACATTGGCAAGAATTGATATTGACTGGAGTTGTACATAAGCCCATCTAGAAACCAAGATATAATCAAACAATTGCAATATCATTTAGACTTATATATTGCTTTATAGTGCATTACAGTCCTCTCTAAGCAGTTTACAGAGTCAGCATATTGCCCCCAACAATCTTACTGATCTTGGAAGGATTGAAGGGTTGAGCTGCTTAGAATCCAAGTCCTGGAGTAGCAAGTTAGCTTGTAGTACTGCAATACTGCATTCTAAACACTGGGCCACCATTGCTCCAATCTAATTTGCAGCCTATGAACCAATTAGTTGTGCGACAACAATTTAAAGAAATCTACTAAGCATCTATTTTCCTGGATTCAGGCTAAATCTGTGCTATCCTTTAAATTCATCTTTCAAAATATTATGCAGAATATTATATTACTGCATTAATGGACAGGCTAAGAAGAAAAGGGGTTGGCCTTGAACTGTTTCATTTTCTATTGCAGAACATAAGACATCTGTTACATTTTAATCCTCTGTTTACAGAGGAACAAAATTACTACATGTCAAAGTAAGCTTAGGGAAAAATAGAGAAAAATATATTTTACTACTAAACTTTGACAACTTGCAATCTATCTTGAGACGCAACAATTAAATTTGATACAGATAGTCCTCAGTTAACAGTAATAATTGAAACTGTGTCTTGTGGTCTTACACTGTGATGTCATGTGACTACATGACTTATGACAGCAGTTCCAGAAGCCATCATTAGGTGAATTCTGCAAAGTCATTAGGCACGATAACATGTGATCTGCAATGTCAAAACACTAATGATCATTTAACTGATTGAATATTCTCTCCCCCCCAAAATAAAACCTTGCATATACATAAGCATAGCAGTCCTATCACTGGTCCAGATATAGATTTTCCATTACAAAAGTCAGATGGTCTCGTACTGATTGCAAAAAACAATTGCTTAGACCTAAAGATCTATGTCTATAGCTTCGTGTTCTGCAGGAGATTTTAGTGTTAGTATCAAGTCAGCTATGCTATTTTCCAACTCAGTTCTAAATTTAGGACAACCTTCACAGATTCTGACATGGTATTTCATTTTGAATAAAACTAAAGGTAAAAAGTCCTTTGTACTGACTTTGGTGACTATTCAGTCCTATTATTTTCTTGACAGAAAAAAGAAAATTGTTTGCAACTGCCTTCTTCCAGAATTTTGTTTTCCTTCACAGACTAGCCTACAGCTTTGAGATCTCCTGGCAATCTCCCATCCAAATACTAATTTTACTAAACTTTTCAAGATCAGTCAATGTTGGCTTAGAGACATTTTAAAACAAAATAAAATAACAAAGTCTATTAAGCATGCCCGAGTCTTTGGGTATAACTGAAGTTCTTTGAATCCCAGATCAATATACTTATTTTCACTGTGCAATGTTTTTTACACCATGACTGCAGCTTAAATTATATTTCTTTGGTCAAACTCCAAACAACATAATTAAAATTAAGAGTTTCAGAAGCTTTGGGTTTAAGAAAATTAAGATAGAAAGTAAACTGACATCTATGTTCACTCCCTTTGATGAAAAATACCTTAAATATCTCTTTTGAGCACTGTGTGAGGATTGTGTTGTATGTAGAAGATAGTCCTAGCTCCACTAAGCTCTCTAAATGAGTCATCTTTTCTGTTTCTGTCTCCTCTCTTGTTTGTTCCAATGTGCTGCTTTCTATGAGTCCAAAACATCTATACAGAAAAACAACGGGCAAGTAACATAATTAGTAAGACATGAAACCACTACAAGTTTTTTATTGTTTGTATGGGCTGAAGTACAATATTATTTTTAACGGTATGCTATAAAATTTGCATATGTTCATTTCTGGCAACCAACTCCGGAAGATAAAATCAATTCATTTTTAACATTTTCTTTACCCACTTGTAAGAATAGGGAGTTGCAGTCTAATAAAAAAAAAGTTTATCTATCTATCTCCCCACCACCCCAAAAAAATTCAACGAAGCAAAACAAATTAGTCAAGTTATAAAACTGCAAAAAGAGAAGAGAGAAATTGCTTAATCCTTTAGAAGTTTAAATAGCTCAGATATGGCCTTTTATATCATAAAGGTGAGAAAAAGGAAAATTAATTGTACTTCGCAATTACAAAAAAAAGCCAACCACATGACTATCATTAGATGCCCTATTCAAAAATACTGTTGCCTATAAACTTTGTTGAAACAGTATCAGTCAAATTACTTATCTAGCTCTAACAATTTTTGACTCTTATAGTTTTCCCCTCAGAAATAGCTTTCAAACTACAAAATATAGATTAGTATGAAACATACAAGTTTACCAAGGATTGTCATATTACAAGCATGCTCTGCTTCCCATTACTACTTGCCTGTCCATAAACTGCAGTACAAAATCTTCAAATTCAGCAGTAGCAGAGCACAGTTCTCTCTCCACCTACAATTTCAAAATACAAGAAGTTTTTTTTTCTACTGCATGTAAATCATGCTGCAATTTCCAATTTTTATTTAGTTCCTTACACAATTCTTGCATTATTCCAAACATACAAACCTCAGTTTCTGTAAATATTCAAAATGCTAACGTCAAAATCAAGGAAATATAAATAAAAACAAAACAATTTTATTAGTAAATTTAGACTATATAGTTTGTTTTCTTTTAAACTGAAAAACTTAATTTTATAGTTACAAAGTACAAACAGCTAAATATATGTTTTACTATTCTTTTACATTCTACATACACTTATACTTGAACATTTTCATAAGCAGTTTAATTTAGCAAATAACTTAAAGCTGATACCTCTGTAAGATCATTTCTCTCTTGTAGTACTGATGAACAATCCACTAAAGGCACGAGAGTAGAAAATGTTGCAATGAACTGGAATGTGATCTAATAAAGTATGCAAACAAATTTCAGTGTATAATAATAATAATAATAATAATAATAATAATAATAATAATAATAATAATAATAATAATAATAATAATAATAATAATAATAATAATAATAATAATAATTTTATTTATAGACCGCCTCCTCTCCCCAAAGGGACTCGGAGTGGTGCACAGGGAAGTTAAAAAAGCAAATATAAAATACATAGTTACAATAAGAATTAAACAAATTGTCCCTGCGCTAAAACCCACTATACTAAAACTAAACTAAATTATACATTCTAACATAAAAAGGAACATAAATCACTTCAAATATCTGAAACATTCTATGATAAAACTCTATAGGGACAGAAAACTGATGTTCCCACATCTCAGTTATCCAGATTATACTTAGTGTAAAATTAAATTGCATTTAGTGTCTTCTATTCATATTCCCATATACACTTAAGCAAAGGTTGCCAGCCTTTTTAGGTGAATAGAATTTTGAGAAAAAATGATACTTTCACTACCTGACAGCTGTTGGAAGAAGAGATTCCCATTCATAAAACGGTTGTCATGACAGGCATAGCTTGTTATAAATACACATTTTCCAGAAGCCAAACTGGCAGTGATTTTTAAGACCTAACACCCACAAATGTAGGGCAAAGGTGATGTCTAACCAATTCTGAACCTACCGTTTTATATTCTGCTGTTTATTTTGTACCTATGGGCAAACTGTGACCTGGGAACAAAACAATAGATGGGATCTGTATTCTAACTACTAACCATGAATCCATCTTAACAAAGCTTAAATCCAATGAATGGCTCATCAGGCAAAAGATACCATAGATAAACATACTAACATTGAAAAGCAAAACACATTCACAGCAAGGAGGGGGGGGGGGGGGGCGATTCGCTACAATCCCTCCAAGTCACTAGATTCTCACACAGATGCTTGCCATCATATGCCCTAAATTTCCAGTAAATTCCGTATTCTTGTCACTTTACTGTTTTATTTTATTCTGGCAGCCGGGCATGCATCAAAATGCTGAATTTTTAGGCCATGCAACATGTTTGATTGTATTAAAATGGACGTGTGGCCCCATATAAGGTCCACAGTTAATACTGTAAAATAAAATTTCTACTTTACTTTGTAGCAGGTATATAGTTTAAAAATGATTTTAAAGATCAGGGATAGCGGAGAATCCTGATGGTGCTAAGGGAGATGTAAATTATGATGTGGAATCGATTGTGATTTAGCAGAAAGCTCATAAACTGGAAAATACTGCAGTTAGTTTATGCCTCATTTGTTCCTCCTGTTGTATGCTCTACCCCTGCAAATGAAAGGAGGAAGAAATAAAGACAGCCAAAAAGATGCTCAAAAAATAAGCAGTAAGGAAGAGGCTGAAATACAAAAGAAAGAAATCCATGGAAAACTGTAGCCATGTCTGAGCTGACATAAGAGATCTAATTGCAACATAAAAACCTGTGAAATTATTACACTCACCATGCATTTGCTAAAATCATTTGGATCCACACCAGGCAATGCTCTCATCAACAGAGGCAACATATGTGTTGGACCTTCAGGAAATGACTGGCCCCCAGATACCAGGCTACGAGCTACACCAATTACACAACTTAACGTAGCTGTCAGCTGATGAGGTTCTGTTAATGTCTCTAGTGCAGGATATGTTCTATGGGAAAAAAATAAAAGATTTTTATCAGTTCAAATGTTTACTTACAAGTAGCTTATAAGATAAGCCAGACATGGGCTACGTCCAAACCATTTTTTTAACTTTTCCAGTTTTAATATTTCATTACTCCCCTTGCAGAAATTCTAATCAGTATTATGTTTCAATAACTCAACTTTAGGAAATATAAAAAAACAGAATAAGATGGGATTTCAAATACATTTTCTACTAAATATACAATGCAACATTAAAAACAACAAAAATGAAATTGTAGGTCTAACTTCTGTTGACTGAAGGGCTATAACAAGCTTTGTGGGACATGTAGAAGACTCCATTCTAACAAAAGAAACAGTCGGAGAAAGAATTTCAGGAGTTTTAAAATATAAAATGGGTATTTTAATGATTTGCAAAAAAAAACCATTTTTTCGTTAAAATGTCCATTTTAAAAAGGACCCAAAATGTTTGACCATATGCATTTTTGAGGAACTCTAGGGAGCAGAGAAAATATGCTGTCAAAGCCACATTTTTTTCCACCTCTTAAATGGTATTTGCTCGTTTAAGCCAATAAATGGAAGGGTAGAAGTTTCAAAGTGTGGAAATTCATATCTTAACTTTGTTCTTGTCAAAATTTCTTAAACTGTGTTTTGGCAGCATGTATATTTTTAAAAGTAAACTCATAAAATAAGTAGTAAAAGATTGCAGTATAAACTAAAGAATACATCTCAAAAAGTAAATACATACAGACACAGGCAGGAAATCTAGATTAACGTTTTCTGGTCATCTAAAAACTAGGTAAACTTTTTCTGCCTTTTAGATAGTACTCACTTTTCAAGTACTGGTGGAATTACCAACTCAGGACGCATTAATGCAAGATTCTGTAGTGCTTGGGCTGCCTCTAAACTTCCAGTTTTACTAAACATTGCCAGCAGGACAGGTTGTATAATGCATTCTACAAATTCTGTTATGTCCTGATCAGTAAGCTTATGGCTATCGGGCACAGGAGTCAGCCAGCTCATCTTCTTATAGCGCTCACGATGCAGTCTTCTGACTATACTACTGGGTAGACGCTGAAGTAGCTTCATTAGCTTATTCTACCAAAGAAAGGCAACAAAATTCATTCCAATTAATTAGAATCAAGGAAAAGAGCCAAAACTATTTTGATTACTACATTCTGTGCATTAAACAAAGTAAATCTAGACCCTTATTCAGCAGCCAGTTATGTCTGTATGAAAATATGAAAATATTTAATGTATTGGGCATAATGAGAGATGGACCAGAACCTTCAGTAAAGAATTGGTATTTGATGTCAAGGAGGTTGTGGGCACAGTACCACTTATAACACTGCAGAACAACAATATTATTCCATTCTTTTCTTGGTGCTATTATAGTAGATAGTTATCTACTGGGAGAAGCAGATGACTTTCTCATACTTCTTCAATCCTCTGATACCCACTCCCCAAAACTCATTCACTAAATAAAATTCCTCTACTGACAACAGCAGCAGCAAGTCTGAATGGAGGCTAAGCAGGCATTCAGCTCTGCCAATCAAATTTTAGTATTCTAATACAGAAGTCTAATCCGATCTAATGTAACAGAGGGTGATGCGTAGTTTTGTACTGCTTTCCACTGAAAAACAATGGAATTTAGTGGGACAACTCATTAGCATAAACAACAGATGGACAAACTAGCAGGCAGCCAGTGGTGCTTTTAAATGGAACCAAAGGCAGAACTGATGCTTCGCTGCATTTTGAAGTTGCTTTTATTTTACATATTTCCTACGTCAATGCCTATATCTTGGCATAATGACAGGCAGATTGATATCAAGTGTCAAGGCAGTTCTAATCCCTCTCTAAAATCAAAACAATCCATATACTTGGTTCACAGATAATGTCTCTGAACCTACATGGCATCAGCAGCTGAAACAGCATGACAGCTTCGAGTGCAGGAACTATTCTTGTATCTTGAACTTTTATGAATGATGCATTGCATGGAAATTTTAAAAAAACTTTGCATCAGGCATAATGCTATTCAGCTTTTACTACAGTTCACAGCACCAGAAAGAAGCCATAAAGTAATTCCCTTCAATTTGCTATTGGCTATATAGATCTACTATGCTTGGTTCATACATAATTTTGAGCTTTAGTGAAAGGAAAGCCTGATTAGTACTGTTCAATATTGCTAATAATGATGCTTCAGGCTCAGTAAACCAGAGGTGGGTTTCTGCTGGTTCGCCCCGGTTCAGGCGAAACGGTAGTGGTGGTAGCAGGAGGCTCCGCCCACTCACCAGACGCTTCTGCACATGCACGAAGTGTCGCATGAGCGTGCACATGAACGAGCCAGTAGTACAATAAATTGAAATCCACCACTGCAGTAAACAAAGGAATTATATCTTCATTAATCTTTCACATGGTTAACATTCTTATATAGTCTCATCTAGCTATTATTACCCATCACACAAGGGATAGTAGAAGAACTGAACACTGATTTTGATAGCTATAACATTCTTTATAAATTAAATTTCTACTCCTTTCATCTTTGATATTGCTCATATCTGGAAACAGAATACTAGGACAACAATATGCACCTGTTTTTATAAAGTTACACAGGGAAAATGTGACTATTGAAAAGGCCCTGGAAGGGAGAAAGAGGTGCTATAACAACACCTCTTTCTCCCTTCCAGAGCCTTTTCAATAGTCACATTTTCCCTGTTTAACTTTATAAAAACAGGTGCATATTCTTATCCTAATGGCACCAGATTCTACTTCACATCTTTTTTATAGTTCTGCATCCATTTGTAGATCATAATGTCTCTGGAAAAGCAAATGAGTTAACTCTGTTTCCTATAAGCATTATGTATACTGTTGGCATTATGGAGGCACTAAGAGTTTCTGCTACTCTTAGAATGTTTTAAAAATCATATTTAGCATGGACATTTTATTGAAATTAATGCTAAAAAATGGATTTGACAAAATTTTATATTAACACAAAATTTAAAGTCTTGATGTCAAGATTTAAAGAGAAGATACATATATCCTTACCAACCAGCGACCATTATTTGAGGGATGATAGAAAGATGCAATACTTTGGAATAATCCAGCCAAATGCTTTTGTACAAGCTTGCTTGGTCCACCCTATCCAAAAACAGAGATAACACAGCTATTTAATATAATTCCAAATCTGTAGTGCTATTTTAAATTCAGGTTTAATGTGCCCACCTTTTTCAGACATCAAAGTTGTGGCTTCCATATTCTAACATGTAGAAATATGTGAAGAATGATATTCTACTCCAGAAAGGCAAAGTTATAATGTAAGGCAATTATAAAATAGCTATCACAAGGTATCATAGTTTCTACAATGTAACATAATGCATGTAATTTTTCTTGTTAATAAGTTCCTAGAAATCAAGGATTATTCTCTTTCATTGACATTATTTAAAATACCATATTTTTCGGACTATAAGACGCACCAGTGTATAAGATGCATCAAGATTTTGAAGAGGTAAGTAAGAAAAAAAAGTTTTTGCCTTGTCTCAGCCCGTAGCAGCAGTCTGCAGGCTCCAGCAGTGCTGGGGAAAGGCAAAAAAAGCCTCTGTTTTTGCAAAAAATGGCCCGTTTTTTCCAAAACTGGTTGCGGGGGCAGGGCTTCAGGAGGTCAAAAATGGCTGTATTCAGTATATAAGACGCACCAACATTTCCACGCTCTTTTAGGGGGGGAAAGGTGTGGCTTATACACCATTTCTTTAAATGTATATATTAGATTTACTATGAAAATATTTCCCTACAATTGAGATAGACATTTTGTGTATATATTTCTCTTCTACACATTCCAGAAGCAGACTAGAAAATCTTCTGGTATCATTTCCAGGGAAGATACATCTTTCTTTCCTAGTTTTTTAAGGACAGGCCAGATGAAAAGTCCAGAGAAACAAAATTTCAGGATACGTAAATATGAGAGGAGGATTGAATAATGACATCTTCGCTGATAAGTATCTCTCCTTTTCTTTTTTACTGTTTGGGTGGGCGGGAGAACAGGATGTTCTCATTGTAGAAAAAATCTTTACAATAAATGCAATGTACAGCTACACCTTTCTTGTTCACTGCTTTGTTCAGTGACTGCTTAAATTTAAAATGGACCTGAAAAAGTAACTTTAAAACCAATGCCAGAATTTACAACTTTTGCGGTTTCCCTCAGTCACGTGATTGTCAGTACAGGTACTGTACTAAACAGGGACCAGCTTAATAGGGACCAGCAACTCTCCCTTAAGCAAACCTTCGCTAAGTGGGAAATCAAATGTCCACAACTGTGCTTTCTGGCTAGAAAGAGACAAAATTACAATTTTGGATTTATTGGATTTATATTTATTGGATGTTTTATTTATTTATTTTACAGCTTTTATCTTTGTTTATTTGTAAAATTCATTTGTAAAATTTATAGGCTGGCTATCTTACCTCTTGATTGCCCTCCTAACCACTTCTGCGCAATGCTCAAGTGCCTAATTATTATCTTGTACATATCAAAAGCAATGCAATCACGCCTGGCAACTAGCCTGGGAGACATAGGCACACTATGTGAATGGCTTAAGAAATTCCTATGTCTCTGATCTCTCCTCTGGAGAGATGGGGGGGGGAGAGAAAAAATACAACTTGTGTAGGCAATCTTTGCTTGATCCCTTCCCACTATAGGTATGATTGTATTCCTTTCTATGTGTAGAAGAACAAACTGCTTACTGTCTTGCAATCTCTTTTTTTCCATGTTCTGCAAGGGTGGTGAGGGAGAAAAAACACAGGTTAGGCACAAGATAGCATGTACTAACTATAATGGTGATCACGTGACCAAGAGATGCTGTGAAAATCATAAATGGCCTGTAAAGTTGTTTTTTCAGCACTATCATACCTTTGAAGAGTTACTGAACAAATAAGTGAAGACAACTGGTATTTTCAAATATTATACATATGCAGATAAGGAGATAAAGGAGGCCATGATGTCACAATTATCTACCACAGAAAACAGCCACATAGCTAAGAAGCTGAAATTTAGTTACCCAATAATATTTAACCAACAAGTTGTTAATTAGAATTTAACTGTCCGTCACATACTACCAAATTATAGTCAAAATGTGATTAAGGTGTGCTGACCATTTCTTCTAAAGCTCTCTTTTGAATACTGAAGGGACATTCAGCATTGAAAACTGAAGGGACAGAGACATTCCATCCTTTCTCCTGGAAACTGAACTGTCCTCACCGTCCTGAGGGCATATGCTGCCTGTAAAGCAGTTGTTGCTATTTTGTGTACAGTAGAAAGACAGTTCCAAGTATTGTAATTCAGGCTTTTTAAAAAGAAATTATCTATCTGAGCTTTTGCTTATTTTCATGAATCTGATGTTCATTAAAGTAGTAATTAATTTGAAAAGTCAAATAAGTTGACTTATTTATATATCTACGTAACTGTACAGCTTCTTTATTAAAAAAAAAAAGATACTACCATCATAGCAGTGATCCACATAACTGCATGCCCTATGTCGTAAGCATTTGTTAGGAATCGTGGAACCATCATCTGATTGCTTCCTACTGGAAGATTCAAGCTACGTAGTATTCTAGTAAATATCTGCAGAAAAGGACATTGGGAAATTAAATAACAAAACTGCATCATGAATATTTGAACTTTGTTATAAAATTTATCAGACTATTGAAACCCTTCACGTTCAAAATCCAATCTCCAAAATACTCGATTTATAAACAAAAGCTTGATTAAAAGAGGGGTCATTGCTACTAACACTAATGGGAAACTCTCCAAATTAAACTCATATGGTGGAAAACTGAAATTTCTGCTTTAAAAATGTATATTGAGATGTCTCTTTATTAATGCACATTTGCTATTGCACAGCAGCCACTTTCACATCTTGACAAATTGTTGACCGGCATACATGCAGGCCAAATGCATATGGAAAGCATCTATATAACTTGCTAAAAAAATTCAATTAGCCCACTAGATATTTCCTTTTAAGTGAACCAAATATCCAGTATTGCAAAATCAATTTCTGCTCTGGACACTAAATTCTGATGAACCAGCTGTCAACATTACTATTTAAAGCGATGAGAAGCTAATCATAGTCCGAATGAATTTTAAAACTGCCTCAAAACGTTGTAATTAAGTGATGAATTAGCTTCAGTTCACAGAAATTAAATTATAAAAAAAGACAGATGCCATGGCTGCTAAAAATATATATATAAACATAACAGGTCACTGTTTTCTCCATTACAATCACATTCCTGCAGCTTGGACCCACATTAATTCTTCAAAAGCTTTATTATTTATAGCAATAAACAGGAATCCCAGCAAATATCATGATGGTAGATTAAAATTCAAGTTCCCTGTTTGCCATACTTTAAAGGGAATAGATCAGTAGAAATAACACTCTTGCTTATTTTTTTTTCTTTTATATAATCAAAAATCCTTAAAATATAGTTAAGTGCATTTTAATAGATAGGGCAAGACAGAGAATTTTTAAAAATTGCCCTTCTAATAAAAAGTTAAATGTTAATCATAAAACGTTATAAATTACAACTTTGTTGACCAGATAAATGATTTTAAATGTAATAAATATGTTTAAGTTAGGTACACAATTTTTATCTTCAGAGCTAAAATAATGAGAGAAAGAGACAGAAACAGAATGAACTGCATGGTTCATCAACAGAGAAAGCACTTGCCAGGATTTCTTGTTAATATTTGTAGTATTTTCATATTAAATATTACCTTTGGAATATAGGGATCCCAGTTGATGTAGCCTATGTTATCAGTGGCCAAACGTGCAAAAAGGTTGACTAGATGCTAGAGCAAAAAAAGCACAGACCACATTTTCATGATACAACATCAACATTAGCATAGTATTAAGGTTTATTCCTGCTTTTTTCTGTAGTTTTCTCAAGAAGTAGGATCAGATTATTCATCATACATCATGGGATCATAAAGGATAGCAGGTGGGACATGAGTTAATAAGAAGAAAAAAGAAATATAATTATAAAGAATGTTTACAAAAGGAATAACTATAATATTGAGATGCATAAACAGGACTGAGAAGGCCATTTGGTTTATTGGAAATTAAAATAATAGATGCTGGGACATAGATAATATAGCAAAGATGATGAACATGTGGCTTTCCAGGGGTTGCTGAATCCTGACTGTGGAGAGCTGTGGGGAGCTACCATTCTGCAATATCAAGAAAGCCACAGATTTCTCACAAAACACTAGAAAATATAGAACCAGAAATTAATAACAATGAATTATCTTAACAGATTTCTCCCAGACAAATTTGCAATAGACAAATTTCAATTAGGCCTTGGTTAGTGTTCTAAGCTGCACTGCTAAAATACCTACTAGCTATCCCATTACGTCAGACGAACCCCTAGGTGGTTCCGCCCCAGGCGCCTGATGGAGCCGGAAAGGTTCCAGAGGGAGCTTGGGCCAATACCTGTGTCCTTAACCCACGACTCGACTGAGGACCTAGTGGCCGCATGGTATAGTGCGGCCGCGGGGGTCTTGGACCGAGTCACGCCCTTGCGGCCTCTCACGCAGCGTCGAATCACCCAGGCCCCCTGGTTTACCGAGGGGCTGCGGGAGATGAAACGCCGCAACAGACGCCTAGAGAGTAGGTGGAGATCCTCTCGATTCGATGCTGACCGAACACTAGTAAGAGACCATATTAGGGCTTACTTAGTGGCGATAAAAGTGGCCAAACGGGAGTATTGTGCCACCCTTATCGCGTCCGCAGATAACCGCCCTGCTGCCCTGTTTGGGGTGACCCGCTCCTTCCTTCACCAGAGGCCGCGGGAAGCCCCTTTGCAGGGGCGAGCAGAGGAATTTGGAGCTTATCTGCCGGACAAAATCACTCAGATTCGGAACGAGTTGCCCTCCACTGAAAATTGCCCAGTCGGCCTGTCAGATGCCGGTCTTGAGACAACATCTTGGAAGGAGTTTGACTTTGTTGCTACCGAGGATATGGACAGATGGTTGAGGAACCTTAGGGCTACCACATGTTTAGTGGACCCGTGTCCCTCCTGGCTTGTACTGACATCCTGGGAGGTGACACGAGGCTGGCTCCAGGGCATTGTGAACGCATCTTTGAATGAGGGGTCCTTGCCTGCCATCTTGAAAGAGGCGGTGGTGAGGCCCCTCCTCAAGAGGCCATCCTTGGACCCAGCATTATTAGAAAACTATTGTCCAGTCTCCAACCTTCACTTTTTAGCGAAGGTTGTTGAGAGTGTGCTGGCCCAACAGTTTCCTCGACACCTGGAGGAAGTTGATTATCTAGACCCGCGCCAGTCCGACTTCCGGCCCGGTCACAGCACCGAGACGGCATTGGTCGCGTTGGTGGATGATCTCTGGAGGGCTCGGGATAGAGGTTGCTCCTCTATCCTAGTCCTATTAGACCTCTCAGCGGCTTTCGATACCATTGACCATGATATCTTATTGCACCGACTGGGGCGGCTGGGGGTGGGAGGCACCGTCTTGCGGTGGTTCTCGTCCTACCTCTCTGGTTGGTCGCAATGGGTGTTGGCAGGAGGGCAGAGGTCGGCCCCGAGGGCCTTCACATGTGGGGTGCCACAGGGGTCGGTCCTCTCGCCACTTCTGTTTAACACCTATATGAAGCCGCTGGGCGAGATCATCCGTGGTTTTGGGGTGGAATACCATCTGTACGCTGACGATACTCAGCTGTACATATCCATCCCAAACCACCCCAACGATGCCGTCGAGGTGCTGTCCCGGTGTCTGGACGCCGTACGGGGCTGGATGGGTAGCAACAAACTCAAGCTCAACCCGTCCAAGACCGAGTGGCTGTGGTTTCCGGCACCCCAGTACAGCCAGGTAATTCCAACACTGGCCATCGAGGGTGAACAACTAGCCCCCATGGAGAGGGCTCGCAACTTGGATGTCCTCCTGGATTCCCGGCTGACCATGGAGGACCATGTGACGGCCGTGGCGAGGGGGGCGTTTTATCAGGTACGCCTGATACACCAGTTGCGCCCCTTACTGGACCGGGGAGCCCTCCGTACAGTCACTCAGGCATTAGTGACATCCCGGCTGGACTACTGCAACGCTCTCTACATGGGGCTCCCCTTGAGGTGCACTCGAAGGTTGCAGTTAGTCCAGAATGTGGCCGCGCGGGTGATTATGGGTGCCTCAAGGCAATCCCACATAACACCTCTCCTGCGCGAGCTGCACTGGCTACCTGTGGCCTTTCGGGTGCGCTTCAAGGTGCTGATGACCATCTTCAAAGCGCTCCATAGCTCGGGGCCTAGCTATATACGCGACCGTCTCCTGCCCCATACATCCCTTCGACCAATCCGCTCCCACAGAGAGGGCCTTCTTCGGGTACCATCGGCCGGGCAATGCCGGTTGGCGATGCCCAGGGGAAGAGCCTTCTCTGTGGCGGGCCCAGCCCTCTGGAACGACCTACCCCCCGATCTACGCATCATCGGAGACCTCCGCCTTTTCCGCCAACGTCTTAAAACTTATTTATTCCAACAAGCCGGCCTAGCATAACTGCCGTTTCTGACTTTTATAGGGAAAATTTTAAATTGTAGAGTTTTATTAGTTTTTAATAATTATGTATTTTTGTATTTTTATATGGTTTTAATAACGTCTGTGCGCTGCCCTGGGTCCTTTTTTAGGAGAAGGGCGGGGTATAAATTTAAATAAATAAATAAAATAAATAAATAAATAAAATATATATTGATGAGATTTTGAGAGAGGTTTGGATTTGGATTTGGATTAGGTTTGGATTTTCACTCTAAAGGAACCCTAGCATTCAAACAAAAAATAACTCCTGCACAGTATGACAATTAATAACCAAACTTATAATTGTACAACTATTAGATTAAAAACCTTTAAATTATTTCAATCTTTTCAAGCAGCATTATTTCTAGTCCAATTATCTACATATCATCTTTGTAGTAAAAAGAAATAGGGAAAATAGATGTGGCACATTACTTACCCCTTCCCATTGTGGAAGATTTTGAACTGAAACCCAAAGTCCTAGAAATTCATCAAGCCAGAGCCTGAAAAATAATGAAATCCCACCAACAGAATTTTAATATATGAAAATAACAATATTAGATATTGTTCCCAATATCTAATAATACATTCTTAGTACATTATAGATTTCAAAAACAGTGTGTGTGGGTATAGCCCTATCTATGAAAGTGATTTTTATTATGCATAGTGAAGAAAAATGATGTTCAACATTAAGTGTGCTGAAGGCCACACAGATTAGACATCCTCCATCTGACAAATCTCCAGTCATACTGCTGTTGTAGAATTTGAGAAAGGAAACAATCAATAATACAAACTTTTAATAGTAATTTTATTAAAAATCATAATTAAAAATAAAAATACAAACTAAAAAAAGAAAATAGAAAATAGAAGGTTCAGAAAAGAAAAATAGTAAAGAAAAACTTAAGAAATTTATAAAGAAATGACTTCACCCTTCATCACCAGTATAAACAAATGTAGTAACCTCTCACCTTTACTTAAAATAGAACAAATGAACTTTCTTCCTTTATCCCATCTCTTATCTATATAAACAAATCCTCAAAATCTCATTGTTCAGTCTTGATCAGCAAAAGTCCATTAAGGTTAACAAGATATATTTATTTTAATCTTGATACAAAAAACCAACTTTGTGTTTCCTTCTTTGACTTTTAACAATCTTAATCCCTTCAAATAATGTCCTAGGATTTTGCTTTTTTTCATGTGCCATGGTGTCAAAGCTGTAGAATGCAGCATTGCAGGCTGACTCTGCCCATAGCCAGGAGTTTGATTGTGACCAGCTCAAAATTGACTCAGCCTTCAAGTCTCTTTTGTAAATCCACTATGGAGAAGTTTTATTTATTTACATAAACATAAACTCAAGGTAGCAAACATATCCAACAGACCTTTCTCTTCCTGTTTTTCCTCACAACAATAACCCTGTGAGGTGCATTGGGCTGAGAGAGAATGACTGGCCCAAGGTCACCCAACTGACTTTCATGGTTAAGTGAACCCTTGTTTTCTAGCCTGGTGCCTTAATCACTAGACCACTCTTGATGTGTTATTTGTAAATCTTTTTTAATTGTTAAGACCTCAGTTACTTTCATTTGCATGATCACTGCAACATCTTTTTCCATATAATTCATGCAGTCCATAATTTTTAAATCACTTTCAGATCAATTTCATTCTTGTCCTATAAAACTGGTAAAACTTATAGCAACTTTTAAACACCCTCATTCTATAGAGGCAGGCATTTTTAAAATTAACTTCTGGGTCCATTGGTTAAAATACCCTTCAATGTGTCCAATGTTAAAATATTTTGCCCCGTTCTATTAATAAGGCAAATTTAAGTGTTCTTTTCCTTTAATTGTAATCTTTGTTCTTTCTAGATTCCTTAGTATCCAACCTTCAAATTTCACCCTATCAATTTTTTAAAAACAGAATTCAAAACAAAGCACATTTTCCAATGAGAAAGATTCTTATAATTAATTACAGAATCTGATTTCAAATCCATCTAGACCAGTGGTGAAATCTAAATTTGTTTGCCACAGGTTCTGGGGAAGGGTGTCATGTGACTGAGTGGGCATGGCCAACTTTTTTCAGACAATCAACCAGATCAGCTGTGAGATACGTGATCATCGGAAGCTCCCCCCCCCCCCATACTTTTTAAAGCTTTTTTCCCCTGCCTATTTGCCTGAACCGGCAGGAAAAAATGCTTTAAAAAGTGGGGGGGAAAGCTTTCAACAATCTTGCGGCTCACAGCTGATCTGCACGATCATCGGAAGCTTTTATTTCCACTTTTTAAAGCATTTTTTCCTGCCTATTTACCCAAACTGGCAGGAAAAAAATGTTTTAAAAGGCAGGGAATAAAGCTTCCGAGCCGCGCAATCCTCAGAAGCTTTTTTTTACTACCGGTACGCAGAACCAACGACAATCATCCCTACCAGTTCAGTCGAACTGGGCCAAACTGGGAGGATAGACTCCTGATCTAGACTCTTAATTTAGTTGTAACATTCCAAAATCAAAGTCTAATTACACTTTTCAATAGAAAAAAAAATAACTTGTTTTTAAAACTTATTTTGCTACATATTGAAAAAAACTCATCCAGTACTATAAAGTGTGTTGATTCAAAGATTGTTAATAACCGAAAAGCAGCTAACAATTTCCAAAAGTGGTTAGAACAGGAATTATTTAAACGTAGTGTCTTTCTGAAGGCGATGACTGCAGTTTGAGGGGAAAATAGTTATTCCCTTGTCTCCCACAGTTCTAACGCTACCACAGATCACCGTGTTACGATATCCTCATGAGGAACAATTCTATAGAGTACTTAAGGGATCTCAAGCCCTTTCCTTGTCTGCAGAGGAAATGGAAAGAGACAATCTACTCGCTGGCTCTTCATGCTGCAACAATTGTCTGCTGAGCCTTCTCTGAAAGTCCTACAGAACAGACTTCCAAGAGCATAGTTTATTATTGGGGTGGGTAACCTGGAGTTCACAAACCCTTTTTTTGTGATTCCAGATATCCCTTAGACCACACCACCAAATTTCATCAGTGAATTACAGATAATCAGTGACTTGGTTTTCTCAATTTTGAAGCAAACAACACATGAGAACTGCAACATGCTAAAATTGCCTTAATTGTTCGAAAAGACAAAGGAAAACTTCAACCTTCATGCACACACAGAAAGAAATACATCAGTTTCTTATTAAGCACTCTGAAAATACAGTCTGTACTTTCATTACTCTTTGTAATGATTAAAACACTTGAGGCGCCTTGACATTTCAATTTTTTTGTAACAAAATTTTAGAAGTCGGTTAGGAAAAAAATGACATTTTATGTTGACATTTGTGCTGAGTAACTAAATATAAATAAAAGTTTAAAATATGAACCTTATTAAATATTTGCCATGATTTGGCAATACCTACTTAAACTAGACCACAATAATAAAGGCCTTATTTTCTAATCTTAGTCTGATCATATTTGTAGGCAAGCATGCAAACCTCTAAAGCTGATTTTAAATTATTTTAAATTGCAGACAAGACTCTTATAGATGAAGGTACTGTTTGTGATTCAAGACCACTGCAGTAGATGTTAACACTGCTAGTGCATTTTCTGTACCCAATCAGTGCAAATCATTATTTCACAGATAACTATGCAAGATCTGTTCTATTGAGTTAGAATCGCTATTGACAAAAACAAACGAACAATGTCCTCGCTTAGCTTCTCTGGCCAGAAATAAATCTAATTCCAAACTGCATACTAGATAGTTCAGAGAGAATAATATACAACAGTGATGGCTAACCTTTTTTGCTTGCGTGCCAAAAGTGGGGGGAGCGCAGGGGGGTCGTGCATGGGCATGCCACACCTGTAATGCTATGTGCGTGACTCCCTGCTTTGGCACACTTTTTCCGCCCTCCCCAGGCTCCAGAGGGTGAAAACAGCCTTCCCATCCCACCTCCAGAGGCTTAAGTAGCTTCCCTGAAGCATCCAGAGGGTGAAAAATGGCCTCAAAAGAAGAAGGCCTAAATCAGCTGGTCAGCGCACACATGCGTACTGGAGCTGACAGGGAACGCCTTGCGTGCCCTAAGAAATGTTTCCATAGGTTCGCCATCACGGATATACAAGAATAGATATAAACTTCCATGCATTAAAATGCAGCTCTCTACTCAGGGTATCATTTTTGTTTCATTTTTGAGGAAAGCTTCATTTCTTACTACAAAACTACCTCTCAGACCTTGATCTGACAAGCGAACACATCCTTTGATAAGAAGATGAAGCAGAAATGGGTGGGATAATACTCCCACAATCCGCAGAGCAGAGAAAATATGCCTTGTCTCATCAGCCTAAAGTTTTCTTGGGCACTTATCATACAGTCCTGTCCAGTCTTTATAAGCACACTTTACTAACCAAAGTAATATTACA
Organism: Rhabdophis nuchalis; assembly: GCA_039707465.1. Classification (NCBI taxonomy): domain Eukaryota; kingdom Metazoa; phylum Chordata; class Lepidosauria; order Squamata; family Natricidae; genus Rhabdophis; species Rhabdophis nuchalis. The sequence goes on from CM077643.1 coordinate 366,156,195, forward strand.
GGGACTTTTGGAAATTCTCTGTATTTGATGAAGAATATAGTGCCATAATTTTGGAACTTTTTTCCATTTATTTAGAAAACACATCTAAGTAAGCAAGCTACTGTTGATTTCACTATATTGTTTAGCTAAGATTATTTATGAGTAAACAAGGCATGACTTCTGTGCCAACTCTTTCTCAAGACTCTCTTTCTCAAGATATTTGCAACTTGAGATTAAAAGGGCATTGCAACATAATTTTTCTATGCTCAAGATTGCAGCCTAAATTTCCTCCTACAGCATTTTCAAGTTATGTTAACCTAACCAGTATATCTGCATGGCTGTTTCTTACCCCTGACTTATATTCTACTTTAAGGACATTGTTGACATTGTTTCTGGTACCATCTGGCACAGCTTGACTCTGATTGGCAGTATGTGGCCTCTTCCATCTACCTATAATTCTTGGAAGTTCATCAGCATTGAGTAGCAGGTCCACAGTACAGTTGCCTTTTCAACTCTTCAGTGCATCTTCTTCTGATTCTCACCCAATTTACTTTCTTTAGCAATCTCCTCTGGACGTCCCCTGAAGCTAACAAGGCTTTGTCATCCAATATGATATACCATCAAGTTAGAAAAATCAGCCCACATTACTTTTCATTAAAATAACAATTTTTCAAAGCCATTGTTGCCTAGATCCATATTAGAAGCCAATCATTACACCTTCTACATCAAAATTTTCCTAGTTCTTCCTTTCCTTTGGGAAAAAAGAAATCTAGCTCAACAGATCCTTCTCCTACAACATTTTCTGATGGAAAACTAAACTATCACTTCTGCTTACTAGAACAAAGTGTTTGTTGGGGTTTCTGCATGGATATGTGAAGTCTTGGTAAGAAGTCTTTGACTGACTCCGAGCTGTCACAAGGAGATTAAAAAATATGAATTCACTGTATTATTTTTGAAACTTTTAAATTTAATATTACATTGCTAAGCAGTCACACATTACACAAAGTGTGCCAAAGATGCCAAATTTATTCAACCACATCAGTGACAGGAACTTAATTAGTCAGATTTCTGCACATGACAAAGCATTCCAAAATGCCCTTTAAGCTTAGAAGACATTTCAAGGCTATTTTCATTTTTGTAAAATGCAAGGCATTATTAGTACAATACGCTTTTTCCACTTCTTGAGGTTCTGGCAATTGAGCAACCTCACGATATCTGGACACAGGACCTAGAACTTGATCCAAAAGGAGGGCACCAAGAGGACTGGCTTGTTAAGGCTCAGAACTTCAATATAATTTTGCTTCAGAGTTTTTATTATAGTTGGTACAACAAATTAATAAAGTACAAGAATTTCTAGGACCAGAATTTTATCAACTGAATTAAGCAACAATATTGATAGAATGATACTGCTTCACTGAATACGTAATTTTAACTGAAAAAAACCCACTAGACTACTGTTTCTAGAGAAGCACTTTTAGGTGAATTGGTAAAATCTTGTGCCTTAAAATTTAGCATTCAAAACAAAAAGTATCAAGGCAGTACAATAGTAATTATTAAATGTGATAGTAAAATCCAAGTTCACAAACATCAGCTTTAAATGAAATAGAACATCATATAAAATGCTGCAAAGCAACTTACTTAAAACCTTTGTGATGGCACTCTGGAGGAAGAGTGGTAGGTAGAAACAGTTCAAAATAAGTGATAGCTTTTTGCATGGTAACATCAAAAGGGCACATTAATGGCCGCCATTCATCTAACATCTCTGTTGTGGCACTTTCTGAGAAATAACTAACAAGAAGAAGGATTTTTGCATCAACATGTATTACTTATTTGTAAGTAATCGCTATCAACAAATCTGAAATACAATTCATTAAGTAACAATAATAACAATAAAAAAGTACAAGTTAAACATGTTTCTGAGACCAAAGATCTACTAGCTAGATATTCACAGCATGGAAATCACTGCAGTTGCCAGCTTTGTCTCATACAGTAGGGAATTTCATAATTAGACTTCTTTATCCAAGGGAATCCTCTCCCAATAAAGGAGAATATTTGTAGCTTAGAGTTGAAATGAGGGGTCCTTGGTGCTCTCCGAGTCTAGTTGTTTTCTTGGAGATGTTTCACGGATAATGTTATCTACTGTAATTTGGATAATGAAACGTCTGCAAGAAAACAACTAAGCTCAGAGAGAACCAAGGCCCCTCATTTCAATCCTGAGCTACAAATATTCTCTTTTATAGGTCTGTTACAATTAAATGAGTCAAAAATATATTCTGCGTTCAAACTCCTTGTTCTCTGAGCAATTTTCCAAAATAAAATCTAAAGCATTGTATACCTTGGAACTCTAATTTCTTAATAGAAACTTTATCATTGCATTTTGAATAATCCTTTCAAATAACTTTGTGATCCATCTATAGTATTTCAGGGCAACTGCTAAGAATCAGAATTTCTCCAGTTCAAATAATAACACTGAAATCACTGAAGTACTATTTTCTATAAAATGATCTAATGCAGGCATGATAATTATTTAAGATACATGCACTGTAATTTCTGCAATTCTGCAAATTTTAAAACACTTTAATGCAAGAGATATCTTGAAATATAATCATGGAAGTGTAAATGTCAAATACTCACTTTATCCGGTCCCTTTTTGTCCCTCATATATAAAAAGTAGGGATAATTTTCAGTAATGGGAGATTTCCAAACTTTTTTTAGCTAAACCTTGTTGGCATTCTAAGCAACATATTTATTTGACACAGTTTTCTACTCCACCATTGAAGGTACAACTTAACCAGAGGGCTCCTGTTACTGGCAACAAGGCCCTATGAATGCATAGTTTTTTTCAATTTCATAAAGAAGATAGCTACATATGTGCAAGGTAGTCTCACTATCAAAGAGTTTAAAAAGTACACAAAAATTGAAAATGGTTAAAGTACTTACAGTCGACAATTTTTCACAAGAGTCTTCAAAACACTTTCTACTGAGCTAAAAGAAGAGAAAAAAGGGGGAAATGGTAAATAAATTACAGTATCCTACTTTAGAAGAATATAGTTATATAATTATGCAAAGCCTAAGATGGAATTGATTCAATTTACCATTATCTATGTACATGCAGCAGTTAAATTTACTAAAATATGCATACCACAAGTATTACACTTGAGTTTTGACTTTGCTTCTATTTCCCCTAGAGTACTGCTTGAGCCACATATGGAATCATTTTTTCCTTGGATCCCAAATACTACACTGTGTTTCAGTTTTTAAAAACAAAAAGTCACATAATGGTAAATCAGATTTAAGAATACTGCATCACACATGCAAACTTATTTGCCAATTATTTTTGCTGTTAACACATTTTGAGATTGCTATATGTTTTTAAAAGCCTTGTCTTATTATGTCCAAAGGAGGTATGCCTGGACAATTGTTGTGTTTATTAACAAGAGCATTCAAGGGCGCTCAAGCAATGGCTTATTTCAAAATGCTCTATAATACGGATTATCTAGTCTTATTTCAAGCTGTTTTCTGATGTACTTTTGGCACTGAAATCTCTTAACAGTTTGTCAAATTGTCGTCTGGACTGGTTACCTACACTGAGATAAATGCTTTACATGGGTCTGATGTCATCCGATGCATATGTTTCAAAAAGTATTGGGGAACTGATCTGATTTTTTTCACAAAATAATTTTGCTACAGAGTTCCACACTGCTCTATTTATTTTCTGTGAATTCTAACACCCTAGCAATTAGAAAAATAAGTCTAGAAATTTGGAGTATAGGATTAACAATATCCTTGTGGCAATCAGATTTTCCCTCCTATCTAGTTCAGACATGACAGCTCAGTTATACAGAATGTTGTTGCAATTCACATAAAAGGAACACTTTTAAGTAGAGTATATCTTTGTCAAGAATTAAAATGGCACATGCATTTCAGAGTGTCTCCTATCAGATCTTTTGAGATATCAGAAACATAAGATAAAAATAACTCTGCTGTAGGAATTCATGCTTCTGGAAAATTAGTTCTATTGTAAACCACGTCTACCTCTGCAAAGGTGAACCTTCATCTACTTGTAATCTTCAAATAAAGTGATATCATTCACAATACACATTTCTGAGCTCATTACATTAGTGAGTATTAAACAAAAAAACGCTGTTAATTAAAAATATCTCTGCAATCGGAATTTAAATGGTTAAGGATAAAATTCATTTTTCCTTTACTAAATTTCCTATTTCAAGAGAGTAACTAAGAGAGGTTCCTATCTTCATAAATGCAGTTAGATGTGTTGATGGACCTTCATTATCACAGTGTCATATCTCTGAAGTGCCTTCCCCAGAAATGCAGACTGTATCACTATAACTGTAATTTAAAAATATTTTCCTTAGATATTCTCTCTCTCTCTCTGGCTGTATATATAGTTGCTACTGCTTTCTTACTACATTTCACAGTTACTTGGGAATTTCTAATATTGAATTAATTTTGAATTATTTAAAACGTTCTCTAACTAGAAAGGATCGGTAGAAACATTTAAGAATAAGGAAAAAAACATTATTTATTGATTTTTCATGCACTTGTTAAGGTTTTTAAGCAGCCATAGTGGTATATTTTAGAAGGTTGATTTTATTTTAAAAAATCATATCCATGCCATTTCTTTTTTATTTTAACAATCTTAGTCCTGAGTGATATCTATGACTTACTAGAGTTAAGTAACAGTACAAAAACAAGCAACAGTCTCCTGGCACAATAATAATAAGATTAATATTCAAATCTATACTGCACTGCACTCAGAAGCGTGAAACTTCTAGTAGTATTAAATTATATCCATATAAAAGCCATTTTCACTCATTCTAGGTGATCTGAAAAAGAAACACTTTTGGCTAAAATAGAAACTCAGTAATGGTTTTCTGCCTACAAAATAATATCCTACAGCTAGAAGGATTCTAGGAGTTAAACCACTCAAGAATGTAGAAGCAAGAAGTTAATCAAAAGCTAACTGTAAAACACTTGTTATCCAACCTCTTTTTTTAATAAATCATAAATACTTGATAAATCAAAAGGCAGTTCTAGCTCTAAAGTCACAGAACATTGCTAAAACAAAGTATGACTGCAGACTCTGGAGATAGTAATAAACGCCCACTGGTTGCAAAAAATTCAAATTTTGATCATGTCACTGTGGAGATGCTATAATTGTTTTAAGTGTGATAACTGGTCGTAAAATTATTTTTCAACTTGGTGTAATTTTAAATAGTTGCTAAACAGGGCAGATGTTAATCAAGAACAACTTGTATATGATAAATAGGCCATGTTGCTTTCCGACGGGAATTGTTAAGTCCCATTATTTTTTCCCAAGTTCACCATTGTACAGCTTCAAAAACCTAGTCCATCAAGGGGCTGTGTTCAAGATCCATCTACTTAATCTTCCAAGGAAAGATAGCGGAAGGGAAGGGAGTGTAAGTGACTGAAAATGCAAGGCACTCTATTATATAACCTGCTACCAAGCTTCCAAAAATGATTGGTTGAAGCATCCAAGCGATGCCCAATACCGCCCGCTGAATTGAAGAAACCACTGATAGTAAAGCCTTGCCAATATTCTCCTGGATACCTGGCAGCAGTCACTGAATTCTCAAATCTTAGACTCAGATGATGTCGTTGTGTCATACAAATTTCAGTAGTAGGAAGGTATGACTGAGTTAGTTAGTGGCTGACACGATTAAGCAAGCTGAGTGAATGCAGTGAGTCAGCATTTGTCTGAACTGTTTGTTGTTAATTTTTTTCCATAGCAAATAATCTGTTACACTGTATAATGGTAATTAATTACATTTTAAAACTGGAATCCTAAAAATACTTAAGTTAGTGTGTATTGTTATCACAAATTAAACTGCAGGTATAGGCTAATATTATGTTAAATTCAAATAACTCTTACATTTTTAGTCATTTTACCAATCTATGTATTGAATTAAATTCATGCATTTCTAGAACATTCTACAAAGTATGCCTAAAATCAAGTATAATTTATGTTAGGCACCTAAACTATAACTTAATTGTTAACAGGCAATTAGCAAGTAGCTATAATTTTCAGCCACTTCACACACATATCTTTTATTGTAATTCAATTTAAATACAGTGCGACATTCCCATAAATTGTGGTGTCATGTTAACATTGGATTTTTCAGTTTTATATGCAGGAAGTTATAGGTACATGACAAATGTTACAACTGAACAGGCCATGCACAAAGAAAACATATAGGCCAGAGCTACATAAAAGCAAAATAATTGTCCTTACCACCTATGTAAAACATTAAGCACAAATGTTTTAGGTGAAGACAAGCCTGGTCGACATGAACTGAACATAAAGAAAAAAAGATTTTAAAATAAAATAATGAAAAAAGCAATTGTAGCATTTAAACCAAATAATGTTAAAGCCACAAAAATCATTATTCATATTCCTTTTATTTTTAATTCATTCTTCCAAATTTATCCAAAGTCAAATATAAATTGTAAGCAATGTTGTCAGAACACCATGAAAGAAAAAGTCGCACTGCACCATTTAATTTCAAAACCAGCTTGCCTGAAAAAACGGAAAGGTTGCTTTGGCATTTATTGCTTTCCCTTTAGTCCCTTTTCAGTTTGTATCCGGGAACCTGTTGTTCAAAGGCAGACTAAGCACCAAAAATATTATTAAGTATTTATTAATTCAGTTTGCCTGACTGAGGGCAAAATTATTAAACTAGAAATAACTTGGAAGTACCATATTTTTTGGAGTATAAGATGCACCTTTTTCCTCTAAAAAGAGGCTGAAAATGTGGGTGCATCTTATACATCGAATACAGCATTTTTTGTGTCCCGAAACCCCACCCCCTTCACCAAAATGGCTGTGCCTAGCCTTATGGAGGCTTCCAGAGAGCTCCTGGGGGCTGTGGAGGGCAGAAATTAGCCTAAATTGGGCCGTTTTCTGCCCCCCCCAGCCCCCAGCAGTATTCTATAAGCCTCCATAGGGCTATGCATGCAAAAATGGCCCGTTTTTGGATAAATGGGGCGGGGTTTTGCTCATTTTTCACCCCCCACCCCTCAAGGAGCACTCTGCAAACCCTCCCAAGGCTAGTCATGCTTTTTATTTGAAGAAAAACAGCCACATTTTCGTGGAGAAACTAGCAGTTTTGGGGAGGTTTGCAGAGTGCAAAAACACTTTCGGAGAGCTCTTTCGGAAGGCTCTTTAACTGTTTCTGTGCCAGCAGAAACAAAGTCTAAAGGTTTGTCAGTGATTTCCTTCTCCAGGACATGGATAAATACACCTGGAAGTATCAACTTACCTACCTACTCTCTCTCTCTTTCTCTCTCTCTCTCTCTCTCTCTCCCTACCTACTGTATTTGTCTATTTGTCTCTCTCTATCCTTCTACCTACCTACCTACACACTCTCTCTCTCCTTTCCCACTTACTGTATTTCTCTTATCTCTATTTCTCTCTATTCCTTTATCTACCTACCTACCCTCTCTTTCGCTACCTATCTACTGTATTTCTCTCTCTCTCTATTCTCTCTTTCTATATTCCTTTATCTATCTATCTACCTACCTACCTACATACACTCTCTCTCTCCCTACCTACCTACTGTATTTCTCTCTTTCTATTTTTCTCTATCCCTCTACCTACCTATCTACACACTCTCTCTCCCTACATACCTACTGTAGTTCTCTCTCTCTCCCTTTACCTACCTACCTACACATACACTCTCTCTCCCTCCCTACTGTATTTCTCTCTCTTTCTATTTCTCTCTCTATCCTTCTACACCTACCTATCTACCTACACACACACTCTCTCTCTCCCTACCTACCTACTGTATTTTTCTCTCTCTATTTCTCTCTCTTTCTATCCCTTTATCTACCTATCTACCCTCTCTACTTACCTACCTACTGTATTTCTCTTTCTCTCCCTCTCTATCCCTCTATGTACCTACCTACTTTTTTTTGTAATTTGCCTCTTCAAAACCTTGGTGCGTCTTATACTCCGAAAAATACGGTAAGTACGTGTCTTACAAAATAAGTTACAATTTTAATTATTAGTGTCACTGTTTAAGACTGTAAGCAGCAGCAAGGCTAGAAATATATTTGTTTCAAGCATAGCCCCTTAGCATTAAATAGCTAAATATTCTAAGAATAAAATTACTGTACTGTATAGGATAAACCCCTGCCATTCAAAGTTGAGAAAGGAATTTTCCTCATGGAGGTAGATAGAAGCAATATTACATGTTAAATCAGATAAAACCAACTCAGTAACATCTGTTTTAATGGCATCGGCTTAAAGTTAAGAACTTTTCTAGCCTTATAATCCATAATGCCGTTACCTAAAAATTCAATAGATTAAAACCTGATCATCACACATGCAAAGCGCATCTAAGATATGCCTTGTCTCTACCAAAGCATTCGTTTCCAAAAGTGGATAGACTATAATTTTGTGCAGGCATTCGGTCATACAAGGGCTAAAAGCAAGGAAGGAATATGGCCAAATGCATTCCCAACTCTCAAAGTTCTCATTCCTCAAATCTATGACCTATCTACACTGAATAAAAAGCACAAAGGAAGTTTTTATTTGCTGGGATAGTATTTACATACCCATATTTCCTAGTTCATTAAACTCTCCAGTAAACCTACAAAGTGTTGACATAAGGCTTATGTACTTTTCTATTTGGGAATGGTCAGTTTTCATTTCAATCTTATAAAGTCTGAAAAATATTTTTCTCTGAAATTTATTTATTTATTTATTTTATTAAATTTATACCCCGCCCTTCTCCAAACAGACCCAGGGCGGCGCACAGGGATGTTAAAACACATATAAAACATATAAATTTTTTTTAAAAACTTATTCTAATAGACCCTGCGCTAAAAACCGAATTTAAAAAACCCAAATTTAAAACTATCTAAGAGTCAGTAATGGGGGTTATGCTAGGCCGGCTAGATGGAATAGGTGTGTCTTCAGATACTTGCGGAAGAGGCGGAGGTCAGAGATGGTGCGGAGTTCAGGGGGTAGGTCGTTCCAAAGGGAAGGGCCCGCCACAGAGAAGGCTCTTCCCCTGGGTGTCGCCAGTCGGCATTGTCCAGCCGACGGCACCCTGAGGAGGCCCTCTCTGTGGGAGCGTATCGGTCTGAGGGATGTATGGGGCAGGAGGCGGTCTCGCATATAACTAGGCCCTAGTTATATGAAATACGGCTATCATATCTATACTATAAAAATCCACAAAGAACTGTAAGTTTTTGCTGCCATTAATGACTCCTTGGATTTTTGTAACTCAGATCTGGGAAGATTAAACATTTTTTTTAAATAGCTAAAGTATTCCTTTAATAAAATATGACCATGTTTTGTGAACTACAAATTATAAATGGGAAAAAAACCAGAAGAAAAATGAACATCTGCCATAAAAGAAAAATGAAATTATTTAAAATTTATTTAGATTCAGATCAGTGAAAGAAAACATATAAATCACAAGGAACAAAATTCAACATAAGAACAGTGTGAGAATATTGTGTAAATAAAACAAAACCTTTAAAAACTTACTTTGGAAACCAATTCAGTCCAAGATGTTCTGTCTTAGAATACAATATACGTTCCAGCATTTCATAAAGTGGTCTCCAGGGCAATTCTAAATCATCTCTTGACAAAAGTTCTTTTTTTCTAAGTTAAAAAACATGCATAAAGACAGGAATTGAATCTGAATCATTACTCACTGACAATTCAGCTGACAACCTAAAATATTCTAAGAAAATCTCTTTGAGTAACTGCATAAAATTGTAGATTCAAATCTAATACTTACAATGGTATAAAAAGATTATTTTAATCAGAATTACCTGTTAGTCAAACTTTCAAATGAATTAATTACATCTAGTATGTATGATTAATTTGGGGGGGGGGGGGACGAGAAACATAATGCTAGAAAACTACATTATCCAACTATTCATCGATCACTCAACATTGATATAGATCCTTGCCTAGCAAAACCCTTTTCTATCCTTAAATTAGTGTAAACCAGTTTAATTTGGGGCAGCAGAAATTACAATACATCTAAGGTTGATAAATGCATACATTAGTGATACAGCATATAGTGGTTGGGTTTTAATGCATTTTGAAAATGCAAGGTTGAACTGCTGTATGACCAAGCCTCTAATCTTTCCCCCAAATTAGGAAAAAAGTAAGAGCACTTGCTGCTTTAGTCTGTCTAGGTTTTTGCTACTTCTGATTACCTACAAAATGACAAAATCTGTTGAACCTCTTAATTTTAATAACTATCAATATCTCCAGCTATGGATTATAATTTATATAGATCACGGGTGTCAAAAGTGCGGTGTCACGTTGCCGTCATGTGACATTTTGCAATGTTTTTTCCCTTTGTGGAGCTAAGGTGGGTGTGGCCTGTATGTGACATATTTAGCCCGCAGGCCACCAGTTTGACACCCCTTATATAGATAGAAGAATTGCATAAAGTAAAACTTACTTCAGCAAGTTTATTAAAAGTCGAGCAAAACCTTGCATCATGCTGATCTCCAATTTTGGAATAGTTACTAGTTCATACAACAGCTTAATGAAAAGAACGTGATCTTCTTTACTAAAATTTCTCCCATACAGCCGGAGATACCTGTAAAAAACAAAATTTAAAATAATGTAGGTAAGGTATTTAATTTATTAACATCCTGTCAGTGTTATTCATAGTAAATTCATTTCAAGACAGCTTGCAATCATTATCTAAATGGAAACCTGTTGAGGTGTTTTTTTTTTGGGGGGGGGGGGGGAATATACAATATGCAAACCACAGAAAAAAATAGGAGCAAGCCAAAAGAATTAAAAAGGAAAAAAGAAGATTAGATATGGCACACCTATATATAATTTATATTGGTATTCATTATATCCATTATGTTATTCATATACTATTCACACAAACCAACCTTACTTCTCCATACTCATGCACCACCACCTATATTGCCTTTTATTTAAACACTTTTGAGGATTTCATCAATTTCATCTACCATCACATCTTACATTTGCATCTGTAGTCAATACATTCGCAGCTGTAGTAACATACCCTCTAAAGCAGGGATGTCCAAACTTGGGAACTTTTAAGAGTTGTGGACTTCAACTCCCAGAATTCCCCAGACAGCCATGCTGGCTGGGGAATTCTGGGAGTTGAAGTCCACAACTCTTAAAGTTCCCAAGTTTGGACACCCCTGCTCTAAAGTTAACATGAGTATTCTTTTTGTATTTATTCACAAATGTATTAAATAATCAAGAAGAAATTCCATATCCTTTTTTCACTCCTTCCTCAATGTTGAACCATTCAAGCATTCCATTAACTCTCAAGCATGGTTTATTTCCACTGTGCACTGTTCCTATCATGTTCAGCTTCCAGCTATTGATCTGCATATTTAAGTAAACATTCCACAATTCACATTTTTCATTTTATCATCTGCTTTCTTTGTCAACAAACATAATAAAAAAACTTTCTCACATTCATACAAATACCAAAGGTCTGTAGAATCTATTTGGATTATATACTCCTGCCTTATATTTTGTAGATGTCAAGATAGTGACCAGATGGGTAGTGTGTTGAATTAGCTGGTGTGGATGCTTTGACTTTGTTGTTGGTTTTTTTATCTCCCTTAATCCACTCCAGTGTTATGGGAATCCTCCATTGAAGAACTTTTCAGGGTTGGGGGGAAGCATGCTACTTATCAGCTCCTTGGCCCACAGCAAAGCCCTAAGTACAGCCAAAGTCTTGATGGTTGCTGCAGTTCATGAGAGACTACTCATGTAAGGTCTGGCATCTGCAAAGGGTGCAGATATTGTGGAGGCAGCAAGTGTGGGTCATTTCCTTGATGGAAAATGGTGGAAGTCACTAACATCATTCTAATGCTATGGATAGATCTATCTCTGGCTGCCTTTCAACTCACTTGTGTTACTTCTTTCTGCAGGAAAAAATTCAATCATTTCAGATAAAGTGCCAGAAGTGTTGTCTGGAGTCCTATGGGAGAAAGACTCACTTGACTCTGACTCTGATATGAGTATGAGCCTGTATTAGGGATTATCTTACAGCAATAAACACAGGAAAACATCAATACTTCTTTGCCCATATTTTCTCCATTGATAGCTGTCCAGTGGTTCTGTTTACTGTTCCCTACTGGGTTGGGAAGAGTTCAGATTACTGATGATCCGAGAGGACTATTCAAGCTATCTGTTGGATAAAACTGTTCAGGTTTGCTTCAACTCGGCTCTGACTAAGCAGGATAAGTCAAGATACAGTAGCTGGAGCATGGTCTATTGGTATTATCTGGGATGACTCTGAGCTGGTGACTCCTGAGGAAATAGAGAGGATTCTCCATGCAGTTAATTGGGCCATATGTTTCTGGATATGAGCCATTCTTCAGTGACAAAAATAGTTAAGGTTGAGCCCACAGTTAAGTCCATGGTGTGGTGTTCATCTTTTTCCTGCCTTCGGAGAGACAAGGTGTAGCCCCTCCTTGGAGCCAATGGTTTTTGTTACCTCATCAAAGTAGTCCAGGTCAGGAAACCAAAACCAAGAATATTAAAATTACTTTTATTGTAAAGTGACAATAACAGAATCTTGCAGATCTGAAAGCATTCCCCTCCACCACTTCCTTTATGTCCCAGATAACTAGTAATTCTGAGACCCAGCCTCCATCCCCAATCCTGCTCTAGAGTCAGATTTCTCTTCTAGGAAAGTTGTTCAGGTTCCATCTCTTCCTCCCATCTCTCAAGGTGATTCTCAAAGTCCATTGCAGTTTTTGATAACTATCAATTGATTCCCACCCTCCTTTTTGAGGGAAGCTTGTTGAGAAGATGGTTGGTCTGCAGCCAATAAGAATTCTTGAGAAACAGATTATTTAGACTTACTTTCATCAGTTTTCAAACTGGGATTTAATAATAATTATCTAGACCCGCGCCAGTCCGGCTTCCGGCGCGGGCACAGCACCGAGACGGCATTGGTCGCGTTGGTGGATGATCTCTGGAGGGCCAGAGATGGGGATTGTTCCTCCATCCTGGTCCTATTAGACCTCTCAGCGGCTTTTAATACCATCGACCATGGTATCCTATTGCATCGACTGGAGGGGTTGGGGGTGAGGGGCACCGTTCTACGGTGGTTCTCCTCCTACCTCTCCAGTCAATCGCAATTTGTGTTGACAGGGGGGCAGAGGTCGACCTCAAGACCCCTCACATGTGGGGTGCCTATGGGGTCGGTCCTATCGCCGCTCCTGTTTAACACCTATATGAAGCCGCTGGGCGAGATCATCCGTGGTTTTGGGGTAGAATACCATCTGTATGCTGATGATACACAGCTGTACATATCTACCCCAAACCACCCCAACGATGCCGTGGTGTCTGGAAGCCGTGCGGGTCTGGATGGGAAGGAACAGACTCAAACTCCAAGACCGAGTGGCTGTGGTTTCCGGCGCCCCGGTACAACCAGTTGACTACATCACTGGCCATTGGGGGTGAACATCTAACCCCCGTGGATGGGGCACGCAACTTAGGCGTCATCCTGGATTCCCGGCTGTCGATGGAAGATCACTTGACGGCCATGGCCAGGGAGGCGTTTTACCAGGTTCGCCTGGTACGCCAGTTGCGGCCCCTATTGGACCTGGACGCCCTTCGTACAGTCAATCATGCGCTTGTGACCTCCCGTCTAGACTACTGTAACGCTTTCTACATGGGGCTCCCCTTGAGGTGTACCTGAAGGTTACAGCTAGTTCAGAATGCGGCTGCGCGGGCAATTTTGGGAGCCTCTAGGCATTCCCACGTAACACCGCTCCTGCACTGGCTGCCTGTGGCCTTTCGGGTGCACTTCAAGGTGCTGATTACCATCTTTAAAGCGCTCCATGGCAAGGGGCCTAGCTATCTGCGGGATCGTATCCTACCCCATACATCCCTTCGGCCGATTCGCTCCCACAGAGAGGGACTACTCCAGGTGCTGTCCACCAGGCAATGCCAGCGGGCGACGCCCAGGGGAAGGGCCTTCTCTGTGGCGGGCCCAACCCTCTGGAATGACCTACCCCCCGAACTTAGAACGATCACGGACCTCCGCTCCTTCCGCCAAAAGTTGAAGACCTACTTTTTCCATCAGGCCGGCCTGGCCTAATCCATCTCACCTAGCCTTTAGTCTGAAGCCTAATCTGTTTTATTTGGATCTTAGGGGGAAATAGTTTTTAAGATTTTAAGATTTTTAGCACAGGATGAACATTATTTAATTTGGTTTTAATATTTATTGATGGTTATGTTTTATATGTCTTTTAATTCCTGTGCACCGCCCCGAGTCCCTTCGGGGAGAGAGGCGCGGTTTTATAAATCTAAATCAATCAATCAAATCGATCAAAGCACACCCTTTGCTGTCTCCCAACGGAGATATCACCTAACAACTACATTGATAGCCAATTATATCGTTTGATCCTAGTCTGGTCAAGTGAGACTGCCAAGGTCATATCCGTGTGCCTGGAGACTGCATATAATACCTTTGTGAAAAATTGAATATTGTTATTTATCAGCAAAATCAGTAGCACCTATTAGGGCACTGGATTTCTTCTGACCAGAGATGGAAACTGGATTTCTTCTGACCAGAGATGAGTTTTCTTCAGCTCTTTTTCACCCTGGCATTTCTCTTCCATTCCTGCCTAGGTTTAGGTTTTATTTGATTTAAGTAGCCATCATGCTGATTTGCCTCCCTGTATCCCTCTTTTTACACTCTTTTTCCTCTTCCCCTTTTCTCTTTCCTCCCCATTGCACACCTACTTATCTTATATGCCCTTTCACATCTTCAATGCCCCTGAAATCCAAAGAGCAGTGGCAGTAGCACAAGTGACAAACAGCATGTCCTCCTTTTTGTTCCCTTTGCTGTCCTTTTTCTGCTGCCTTTGCTCCTTTTCACTCCTTTTGCTGCTTCTTTTTTTGGACTCAGCTACTCCAGTGAATATCTATATCCATCCATCCATCCACCTACCCTTGTGGAGTACTGTGAAGTCGTTACCATGGCAACTCCACTGTGCTGTACAGTAGAAGCCAGTATGGCTTCTACTGTACAGCACAGTGGAATTGCCATGGTAACGGCTTCACAGTACTCCACAAGGGGACTCCTTCTGGTGAGGGGAAAAATCCAACATTAGAAATTACATTTGGTCCAGACATTTTCCCCCTATAAATAAATACCCAGGCAACGCCGAGTTATCAGTTAATTTCCTAGACATATAAGTAGCATCTTTAGCCATGTGTGTAGAAAATTGTAACTGGGTCTAAAAAGAAGGTGGCAAAGTAAGCAAAAAAAGTACAAAAGCAGAGGAAAGGAGGTGGCAAAAAGACTGAAAAGGAGAGCAGAAGTAGTGGAAAACAGGGAGCAAAAAGGAGAAAGAAAGAATGCAAATGGATGCAAAAGCAGTGAAAAGAAGGTGGCAAAAGGAGTGCAAAGGCAGCAAAAAGGAGCAGGAAAGGGAGTGAAAAGGAATGCAAGGCAACTGAAAGGAGGTAGCAAATTTGCCCAGCCCCTGAGCAAAGAGGCAGTGATGTACGGTAAGAAGTGTGAAATAGCTCATGGAGATCTTGGAGGCCTTGCAAAGGCCATACACGTGTCTCTCCGCTCAGGGAGAATCTGCTCTCTGCTCATCAGAAACTCCTGCTTGGATTTCAGCAGGGAGGATTTTCATCCCGCTCCCCTGAGGAAAAACACACATGTGCGGCCTCCCAGAGTTTCCCCATCCCCCTGAGATACCCCACACTCCTTACCTACGACTCTGTCTACTTAATAAATTATTAACTCACTTAACTGCAATTGGGAGTACCAGGATTCTCTTTGCTTAATAGCCACTTTGTTCAATGACTGAGATTCTGGTTCCAATCATAGTCATGTCAAGGCCTACCTGTAGTTTTTCATATTGATTTATTTCAGTTCTTTTAATTTCTTCCCCAAATCCATTCCTGATACTACCAATGATTACATACACTCTCATTCATTCTCTTTTATTGCATATAATCATTTAGTTATGCTTTTTGATTCATTCCTTTTCCATTTGTAGTCATGGAAATACACATACACTTACGCCATATACTTGAAATAAACTTTTTTTTCTAAGCACATAATCACAATTCTCATTCATCCTTAAGTTTCTGAATTGTTCAATATTTTCTGTACCGCATGTCACTGGTTTTAATCAAAACCAAAACTAAACCCTGCATTGCATTAATTCAGAATACTGAATAGTATTTCCAACAACCCATCCCTGGTTCTTCCAGGAACACCATTTAATATAGTATAACAGCCAATTATCACTAACCTATGAACTCTTGCTTCCATACACAATCATGGCAATTCTGATGACACCATATATACATTCCAGAGTGTATTTAACTTTCCTGGATGTATTAATCAATCTCATTTCTCAAGAGATTGATTACTTTCATCCAGGTCTAGTACATCATATACATTCCAGAGAGTATTTAACTTCCCTGTATGTATTATTCTCATTTCTCAAGCGATTGATTACCGTCATCCAGGTCTAGTACATCATATACATTCTAGAGCATATTTAATTTCCTTGTATGCATTAATCAATTTAATTTCTCAAGAGATTGATTACCTTCATCCAGGTCTAGTACATATTGCATTTCAGTTTTAAGTTTCATGGTTACACAATATTTTTAATGGTATTAATTTGTTCAATAACATTATTATATACTCTCATACATTGCAAATGGAATTATTTCATGTGTCTAGGTCAGATGGACTCATAGTTATTAAACTCCGCCATTCATATTGGCTATGTCAATTAAGCTTTTCATGTACCACTTCTTAGTAAAATAATAGGGTGTAGCCTAGTTACCAGCTTTTAGGAACACCCATGCTACAAACAGATCTCCTTTGCTGGTGCTAATCAGTTTTAGCACATGTTGGTCAGTATGCTGGAAACAAAAAAGAAGTCCACATTTGCTCCAAGGCATACTATTCTATGCAACCTAGCATCCCCAATTTAGAAACTACCTCAAAAGCAAAATACTGTTATCCACAGCCTATCAATTGGGAGGTATATGGTAATATACTGAGAAACATTCAAGATGCTCCAGCAATAGAACCAAACAAATATTATCTTTATTAAATGACAAAACGATGGCAGACCAAATGAATCACTGAATGTGCTACTACAGAAAGGTGTGGCTTTTCCCCCAGTCAAGAAAAAACCCATTTAAAAAATCTTGGATGATAAACAGTAATGAAGTACTTATTATACACCTGAATATTCTTGTCTAAAAAAATGTTGAACTATTATATTCACTGGAAATCAACAAAAAAACTATGAAATATTTCAAAACATGCTTTAAAACAACCGCTTATAGCTTTTCCTAAATATGTGGATTCATTTTGAAGGTCATTTTTGTAAATCAAAAAATGGAAAGCTAACTTTTTATTGTCAGCAAGTTTGTGAAGAAGTAAATATTCTGAACTTCTTAGGTTTGCAAATCACTACTGTAATCCCTGAGACAGCAATAGCTGACTCTGCATTCACCTGCAATGTTTTCTAATATCATAATATCTGTGTTTCTAGCCACTAAAATATCTTTGTCAACAGTTATATATTTTAGTCACCAAACCATGATTTGAATTAAACATATAACAGAAGGAAAAAAATAAAATAAGCTGGCCTTTTTATTATAAGAAAGTACATGCTATTTCAATTAGCAAGCTTGCTTAATGTATATATTTTTGTGCATCTTTGGAGACAGTTATAAACTCCAATAAAATATAGAGGGATTATAAGTGTTAATTCAAAAACTGATAATGGACAGAACTGCTCTTTGAAATGTCCTGTTTTTTAATACTCATTATTTGCAGCTAGTATATGCTAAATCTATGTTATTTGACAGTTTTTAACTTCCTTTAGTATCATGTTGATAAAATACTTTATGTTCGTGTTCTCTAGAAAATATTTACCTTCAGGCATCATCATATTAAACAAGCAGTGAACCCTTATACAAAGGTGTTGACTAGGAATGTCAGCATTCAAATGTGCTATCAAATTGCTTTTCCCCGTAGGCAGTTTTTTTTGTTCTTTATTCTGTCACATCAAAATGTGAATGGGAAGAGAAAGACAGCATAGTTTCTAAATACAATTTCAACATTAAAAAAATACTGCAAGTCAGTTCGTATTCCTAGCTGTTTTTAATTAACAAGAACTTTTTTATTCTAACAAGAATTGTTAGCCACCAAGGATAATACATGGTTTTCTTAAAAAAATAAAAAAATAAAGATACCTTAAGTGTAATTTTTTAAAATTTATATACATTCTCTCCTCTTAAGTACTGTACTGCCAATTCAACCTGTGTGCATGAGAATTAATGATTGCGATATACCTAAACTGATATTTGTAAACCAACCAGTCTCTCAGGTGAGATAAGTGGTATAGTCAATAGAAAGATGGATGGATGGATGGATTGGATGATTTACAGGTAGGTTGGCAGGTGGGTATGTAGAGAGTAATTTGTAAGTAATATGCTTTAACAACACAGCAGTAAACTACAGTGGGACCTCAGGTCACGACCATAATCCGTTCCAGGACTTTGGTCAGCACCCAATTTGGTCGTGACCGGAAGCAAGATTGACTGCACATGTGCACACACACACAAAAAGGTGCGGCAGAGGAAATCACTGCAGCAGGGAAAACTGCTGTGATTGTGTTTGATTGCCACCCGAAGATGTGTTCATGAACAGAGTGAAACATTTAGCTGATTTTTTTGGGTCAGCACCCAATTTGATTGTGGTCAGTGACACGAGGTCCCATTGTATTTCCATATGCTGCCAAGAGAACTACATATATATCCATGAAGCAAGAAGTTGGGCTTTTATCTCGCTTCCCAAGGAAATCTTTACCTTTGATATATATTATAGCAAGAGGTTTCTAATTGTGACTTAAGTGCCTCTAGAAACTCACGAGCAAATTAGGATCACGAAGGCAGATCACTGGCCCACAAAGTGAGCAGGGGGCTATGCAGGTTGTAGAGCTGGAGGCAAGCTAGAAGGGTCATTATAAAGCCAGATTCAATGTCAGCAATTGTCAGCCCTCTCTGGTAAATCAGATAAGAAAAATGACTAAATAAGCTAATTCTACTTATTAACAAAATCTTGCAAATCTGAAAATACAGATGTTTCCCCCCCCCCTCTCTTTATAGCCTGATCAACTTAGGACAGGGTTCTACCAAAGATTCTTCTCTGACCATTAAGGTATTGTGGGCTCCTCCCCCTCTTTTCCCTAGACAGCTTCTCTTCCCTTCCTCCCTCAAGATCATTCCCACATACTATTATAGGAGCAAGGCTTGGGATGGGGCTAAAGGTTAACTGAAGCAGTACAGAGGATCTCATAGAAGGCTCGACCAGGCAAAGTGGGATTGAGTTCTGACAGTGATGTAACTTTAGTCAGGGAGAATCAGAATAGTTTTCTGGAGGGGGGGAGGGGGGTGTCAGGTGCTTATACATCAATTTCTCCAATTTACTTATAGCATGCCCAGAACTGGGATTCTTGCAGGCCCCAAGAACCAAGAAAAGCATATAGACTTCTGAGCAGTCCCTCACTTATGGACAGATACCTTGCCAAACTAAAGCAGCTACTTGCATTCAAGATATATTTTGACAATTGCTACATAGAAATAGTCTTACCTCTCTGTCTCCCAACCAAATTATCTAAACACTCAGCCTCTTGGCTCCCTGGAATGCAGCCCCTCCCTCCTGGGAATCCAAACTACATTCCACTCGATTCCATCCTCCAGTCTCTTTTTCTTCAAACTCAGCCATGTTTCCTCACTTAAACACATTCATTTCAGCCAGGCAATGCAGGTTTGGTTTTGTATCTTGGGGATGAGGCACCCCAAAACTTAATGCAACATCCTCTGAGCCCTACAAGTACTCAATCCTGCTCTGGATGGATAAACCAGCTGTGAAACCATCTATTGACTGGGCTCTGACTCTGATCACAAAGAAGATAAAGGACAAACTATGGTAACTATTTGATGTTAAATTGGTAATTTGGTGCACACCTTGCTATTAAAGAGGACTTACTAGTTTTATCATAAGGGACACACAAATCTATCATTCACCCTCATTCATATTATAAAGTACTATATATAATTAAGTTCAATAAATAACCTAAAGAGGTAGCGTCAATATTTATAATATCTGGACTGAAATAAGAAAGACAAGTACAAATCATTTGGGATGTTAAAGAACTATAAAAGAGCATAATCAATTTTGATTCTAATGCTTTAGTACAGTATTGGAAAGTAAAAACACCTCAGGTCAGGAATGCTACATGGGAGATCTATATAGCACCAAATGCTATACAGAAGCAGCGAATAAGACTATATTTATTGTTCCTACTCTCACTGAAGCCAGCATGTGAAGTAAAAGTTGTATGTCCTGTAAGACTCAGTTTTAAGAAATGTACTTGTTGTAGATTCAAGCTGATTTTTTATAAGCTCTCATGAATCTGCTCCTATATTCCAAGGTCCTGACGTTCAGATATCCAGACCAAGCCATTTTATTGACCTTATAACTCCTTGCTATGCATCATGACTTCACTTGGCCCAACTAACTGCAACAAGTACTCTTTACTGACCGCAGGCTGTTATCTACGGCCCGTGTACCAGTCAGGACATTTATCATCAGAACATAAAATTCATGAATATTATGCTTCAATTTTCAAATATTTGACCACAAACTGACATTGGAAATTGAAACTGATACATGAATAATCTTACGTAGTAAGTCTATTTTTTTCAATTCAATAATTCTATTACTTCATCTTAGAAACGTAAATAAAATTTTAATAAATTTAATAAACAATGACAATTAAAATATAATTACAACGTAGTAGGATGTGTTAATATGGTTATCTTCTATAGTCACAGGACATTTCAGACGCCAAACCAAATATTTGGGCACCGTTTCAGCACGTTGTGACAGCATTAGTCCATAACTCATATTAGAATGAAAACACATTCTGCTGTAAACACAGTCAGGGAGAACCCATGGTTACTGGAGAAGTAATGTCATGCTACATATACTCAAGTTCAAAACATCTTTGTAAGGCAACCATGTGAGTAATTTATATTTATCAATGTAACTCTGAGAATCTTTCTTGTAAACAAAGTCACTTACAATGACGTTCAAGATTTATACAAAATATTAATTTCTCCAGCATACCCTAGTAACCTTTTACCAGTAAAAAGAGCACAGAAACTAACCAAGGTAACAAAGAAATCCCCTCTTGTGTACCCACCTTCGTTATTTTGATGGCATGATATAACTTGCTTTTAAACAATTATTTGATCTATTCAAAATGTACAGATAGATGTCTAGTTTAATGAAAAGAAGGACTAGGGGAGACATGATAGCAGTGTTCCAATATCTCAGGGGTTGCCACAAAAAAGAGGGAGTCAAACTATTCTCCAAAGCACCTGAGGGCAGGACAAGAAGCAATGGGTGGAAACTAATCAAGGAGAGAAGCAACTTAGAACTGAGGAGAAATTTCCTGACAGTTAGAACAATTAATCAGTGGAACAGCTTGCCTCCAGAAGTTGTGAATGCCCCAACACTGTAAGTCTTTAAGAAGATGTTGGATAGCCATTTGTCTGAAACGGTATAGGGCCGTGACGGCAAACCTATGGCACGGGTGCCACAGGTGGTACACGGAACCATTTCTTAGGGCACGCGAGGTGTTGCCCTGTCAGCTCCAGTGTGTTTGTGTGCGCTGGCCAGCTGATTTAGGCCTTCTTTTGAGGCCATTTTTAACCTTCTGGGGGCTTCAAGGAAGCTCCTGAAACCTCTGGAGGTGGGGAGGGGAGGCTGTTTTCACCTTCCCCAGGCTCCTAGAAAGCCTCTGGAGCCTGGGGAGGGCAAAAAAGCACGCTAAAAGCAGGGGATCACGCACATAGCATTATGGGTGCAGCACGCCCACGCAGACCCCCCTGCGCTCCCCCCGCTTTTGGCACGTGAGCCAAAAAAGGTTAGCCAACACTGGTATAGGGTTTCCTGCCTAGGCAGGGGGTTGGACTAGAAGATCTCCAAGGTCCCTTCCAACTCTGCTATTGTATTGTATTGTATTGTATTGTATTGTATTGTATTGTATTGTATTGTATTGTATTGTATTGTATTGTATTGTATTGTATGAACCCATCCATTACAATTGCATGTTGTGATGGCTGTTAAGTGAGATTTCCTCACTTAAAAACCCACATCTGCTGATGTGGTCGTTAAGAATTGAGTATCTCAAAGTCTTCCCCACTCTGAGATATCCTGTGCTCCTCTTCCTGCCACTTGGGGTTCCCACAGCCCTTGGGCCTACTTTCCAGCCACCCATCCCAATATCAGGTCCTCTTTCCCTTCCCAGCAACTCACCACAGGACTTGGGACTCCTCTTCACCACCACCACCTATCACCCATCGCATATCCACCTTCTGGAGACCTCCAGAGCTCCAGACCTCACATTGGGGAAGGAGATCACACCACTCCATCCCTTGATGTTCTTGGGCCATGCGGCCATATCATCAAAGCTGCACTCAACTGGCAGCCACTTCTATGATAGGGCCACAGAGTCCAGGGACACAGCAATCCGCTCTGATTTCTTCACACAGTCTTTGCAGTACTAAGGCTTTTTCTGTAGTCCAGGAATGGAATGGCCTTCTTTCCTTTCCCAACATGAGGTCCAGAACTCAGGAGATCTTCAAAAGGTAAGTGTGTGATAGGTGATGGGAGGGGGAGGGGGACCAAGCCCTGCAGGTTGGGTGAAAACAAGACCAGGGTCTGCAGGGACTTGGCGGGATAGGATGGGGGGGGGAAGATATGGGGGGATGCTACAACTTTCCAGCGGTCAGTTGTAAGGGTAAATAATATGGAGGTGCTGCAGCGGCCATAACTTCGAAATAGGATTGAAAGTATCTTTTGAGGGGGTCTGTTGTAATTTATGGGAAACTGTCAAGAAATATTAAAAATGATCGTTTAACAGTAATCACTAAACAGAAGCAGCAAAGCAGCAAAAAATTTCCCGAATTTTGTTCCATGGGGAGGCAATGGGTCTCAACATTATGTAAGCTAGCCTAATTGACAAAGTTTTTCCATATGATGCAGAGTTATGCCAAACTGAAGATTACAAAGTGTCAAATAGATACAAGAGTTTTAGTAATACAGTATACAGATCCCCTAAGGATACTGGCTCAGTATCTAAGACGCTGAGTTTGTCGATCAGAAGGTTGCCAGTTCAGCGGTTCAAGTCCCTAGCGCCACATAATGGAGTGAGCTCCTGTTACTTGTCCCAGCTTCTGCCAACCTAGCAGTTTGAAAGCACATAAACAATGCAAGTAGAAAAATAGGGATCACTTTGCTGGGAAGGTAACAGAGCTGTGGGCGCCTTCGGCATTTAGTCATGCCAGTCATATGACCAAGGAGACATCTTTGGACAGCTCTGGCTCTTTAGCTTAGAAACAGAGATGAGCACCACTCCTAGAGCCAGAAACAACTAGTACGCATGTGCGGGGGAATCTTTATCTTATAGAGATCCCTTATGTTTTAAGATTTCCTTAACATTCTTTAAGTTTCATATTTCTAGGCTTTCAGCAGGAAGATTCAAAGCATCTTTCTTTGTTCTTAAACCTGGACAGAGGCCTTTGCTATAAGGGCTAAAATCATTTCATCTGGACAGATTAAGAAGAATAGCCTAGTTAAAGACATCAGTTTTACATTTTTGAATGCACAATGTAAGTTTCATAGATAAATTCAGTCTTTTAATAATAATAATAATAATCTTTATTGTCATTGTACTAAAATTACAATGAAATTAGTTTTATCCATACCTGTATTTTCTGTTGCTTGAAAAATATCATTATAGCACTATAATAAACAGAATTCAAAGTGGCAATCTATTACATACAATCGAGCTAATATTTATGCCCAAATGTATAGCGGGACTGTCTATACAGCCCATAGAATAATTAACAAATAATGGAATAATGTTAATTTTCTTCATAAGTATCAGATAACTAGTATAACTCATCTGTTCTATTGCCAATAGGAAGGATGCATAACAGTCAGTCATTTTATCATTCTCAATTATCATAAAGATAATTAAGTTTTTAATTTGAAGAACTGTGTAGTAGAAAGTGCATTTGGACTTTCTTCTAAAGTCCAAATGAGGCTTATCAGCATTGAAATGTGACATTTAACAAACGTTAGCCCACCCAAGTACCATTCGGGTACCATGCTGAGGTGATGGCAATTTATTCCCATGAAAAGTTCCCAGCACATGCTCCAATCAGAAGGTCACTGCAAGAGCCAACTTGCAACCTTACAACTACTTAGAACCTCTCCCCTGGTTGATCATGTCACTTACATAAATTCCACCAGACAAAGCTACGAAGATGCTGGAGCAATGCAGACAAAAGGATATGAAGCATGGAAGTAAGCTCACTACTTAAAGACATTAGTACAACATAATCATTAATACAAGGTCTATAATATCAGTGTCATACAATTTTGTTCTAATTAAAAAAATACTGCCAAATGTAAAACAAATTACATTTTTGGTTCAGTTTAGGGAAATAAAGCTTTATAATCAAAATGTGGCAGAATCCATTAATGTTATTTTAAGTTATACGTTTTCAGTAGGAACCAAAAGCTAAATAGAGCTTCTGGAAAGAGAGGATCAAGCATCCTTTGAGCCATCTTCAACAGAAAGTTACTGTTTTCAGCCATGACCACTCACACTTTTTATTTGCTCAGATCAGCTGCTTTTATGAGTATTTAACTACAATTTCCCAAGATGCCTGTGAAGTAAATTTTTGTTTATAGAATGGATTATAAGTACTTATTTTTTACAAAAATAAACCATCTCAAGCTCTACAGGGTTAGGGTTATAGATATATAGATCTGGCAAAACATTGACAAAGGTGGAGTGGTTCAGTTGTACAATATTTCCATATGTACCAGACCAATCTCTACTGTCCTCTTATTTAAAAACAGTAATAATGATACACTTTATCTTTCACATACATACATAAACACACACACATTTTTTTCTAGGAGTAAAGGCTCATGCCTACCAAAATAAGGAGTACTATCAGTTACCTAGTCTTAAGTCCAAAATCTAGTCCAATAGAAATTCAAACTGTTCTCAAGAAACCATATTCATGACCTTTTGTTAGTTTATTACTTTTAAGAGAGTATTAATTATTGAATGGACAGGTCCTAAATTCCTGTTTCCCTTCTCTTTTGTTCACTGTGAGTGGAAGACCCGCTAATAAATTGGGGGGGGGGGGGGCAGATGAAAGAAAATACTGGTTTGATGCAAACATCCAGACTCAGAGGGTTAGGAAGTATTGGTTGGAGGGTTAAGGTGGGCTTCTAGCCAGGGGGGTCTTTGGGGGTGTTGATTCGAGTATTGGCCCCGAGCCTTAGTCAAAGAAGGAGTCGAGGCAATACCACATTCCGAACCAAAAGATAACGGGAAGGGTTCCCCCCTTCTATGATCAGCCGTCTTTCTCTACCCAAATTTGCAGCCCGTTCCACCCCATCTCCGGCCAAGCTCACGTGGAAAGCTTTCTTGTCCAGAAGAGGCCGCCGGGCCAAAGCTCCTGAAGCTGAACAGCGCGGCTGAGGTTCAATTTGATCTGGGCAAGGAGGTAGCTGGCCTCGGCTTCTAGCTTGTCGCCGTAGGGTAGCAGCTTATTGTACACCAGTTCCTTCTGTACGGCTGGAGGCGGTAGCGGTGGCGGTAAGGGAGGCGGCGGCTCGGCACCGACGCCGGCCTTAGCCATGGCCGCCTCCTTCCTGTCCCGTTGGATAAACCGCCTGTCTCCCGCCGCCCCGAAGACTCGGCTTGCTGCCGCTGAGGCTTCTTTGCGTCGCCCGCCGGATCGGCCCCGGCTGTTGGCTAGCCCCGGCTACCGAACCCGACTGCCTCGAGCGTCTGTCACACAGCGGCTCCTGGTGACGAAGCAACAGAGCGAACGAACCAAGCGGCGCCGCCGACCTTGTCGCCGTCTCCCGCGGCTGCCGCCCAACACTGCTGGCAGAGCAGGCGGGCGACGCGGAGGTCACTTCCGCTGCGAGGGAGGGGGAGGAGACGAGGATGAGCTCCCTGGAAGGAGAACCGCGAGACTGAGGAGCCGCGAGGCCGGAGAGAGAGAGAGAGAGAGAGAGAGAGAGGGAGGGAGGGAGGGAAGGGGGCGGGGGCGCGAAGCCAAAGCGGCCGGCCGGCCTCCCAGTCCTGAAGGCGCTCGGCGGCGCCGCCATCCCTCCCCCGCGCGCTCTCTGAGAAGGCAATAGTTCTCGAGCTCTACCCCCCTTTACCGTTCCAAAGGACATAGCGGTCCTGGCGCATCCTTAGCGGCTGCGAGAATGATGGTTTGAAAACGCCTCTCACCCGTGGAAATGAGCCTGGCCAAACTACAGTAATAAGGAGGGAAGGAGGGGAAAAACCCCTGGTACCTAAGGAGATCGTGGGTATGATTCGCGGAGGGAGAGGCGAAAGAAAATTAGCCGCCTGGGGTGGGGTGACGCTTTTAAAAGGCAGCCAGCCAAATTTCCTTCGCGTGGAGCAGGTAAACGAAGGCATCCCGAGGACAGGAGGAGGAAAGAGAAAGGAGGTGGATTGAATCGGTAGGAGGATGCACTGAGAAGCTTCCCGGGGTGGGGGTGTTGTTTATTGAGGGGAAATAAAGCTTGAGAGAAGCAGGAAATAAAGAGAGGATGGAAGGCAAAAGACAGAAAAATGGTTGTAATAAAATGTTGAATAGAGGGACCGGACTTATTTGGTGAAGAGAGATGAGAAGAGAACCTAGGATTTGTGAATCAGAGAACTAGGGATTATTAGGGATAATGAAGAAAAAGTGTACAGGTAGTCCTCGATTTACCACAGTTCATTTAGTGACCGTTCAAGGTTACAACGGCACAGAAAAATGTGACTTATGACCATTTGTCAAAGTTACTACCTTTGCAGCATCCCCAGGATCATGTGATAAAAATTCAGATGCTTGGCAACTGGTTCATATTTATGACAATTGCTGCGTTCCAAGGTCATGTGATCACCTTTTGTGACCTTCTGACAAAGTCAGTGGGGAAGTCAGATTCACTTAATAACCGTGTTACTAATTTTTCAGCTGCAGTGATTCACTTATCTGTGGCAAGAAAGTTTATAAAATGGGGCAAAACTTACTTAACAAATGTCTCACTTAACAACAGTAATTTTGAACTCAGTTGTGGTCATAAGTCGAGGACTACCTGTACTGTAACTAGTAAAGATTTGAAAGGAGAAAAGTATTTTGAAGTGGGTAGGGGCACTTTCACTAGGTAGCACTCACCTGCCATTCTTTGAGTCATCTGCTTCTTTCCCCAAGATCCTGGGCCTGTCCTCTCCAGCTGCAATGCAAACCTAGGAAAAGGCACATCAGGTTTGAAGAGCGGCAGGCAGATCCTTTGTACTTTGAAATACCTTCTCCCCTTGAATTAAAGTGCTGCATAGCTTTAATACGTTGTAGGGTGGGAAACCTTCATTAGTATTCAATATGATTCACACATTGCCCAATCCATAAATGATTTGACGTTTGCTTAATGTGTTCTGTGAATGTAGCAAACTTAAGTTTGAAAAACTGTTTAAGCAGGATATCGTTTTAGAAGTCATCAACCTTTTTAACACTAAACCATGATTTGTTGAATAAGACACTGTTAGACATATGCAAGCCACACAAGTTAGTACTAAGCTAAGCCAACCTATACATCAATCTGAACATGAAATACAAATATTTTTTTCTTTTGCTTCCATTAAATCCAACTGATTTATAAAAGATGCTATCTTACTAGTTGGGTTTATACAATTGGTTATTACTGGATCCCAGTCATCTGATTAGGTGCCATCAAATTTGTGTTCATTGTTAGAGACTGCATAGATCACAGGTATCAAATTCATAGTGTCACATTGCTATCACATAACATTTTGCAACATTTTCCCCTTTGCAGATCTGGGGTGATGCACGAGATGCATCAAGATGCATCCAGTCCACGGGCTGCCAGTTGGACACCCCTGATATAGATATATTGCCTCAGGATGATCTGTCCCCATCTTGTTCCTTCTGATCACAAGAAAATTGATAAAAAGAAAAGAATGGTGGTACATTATTGTGGTGGTTTGATCACAGATTCATTCTTATAATAGTAAATCCTATTGTTTTCAAATGTTTTTTTATTTACTTGTAGAAAAATAAAGGCAAACTTTAAACCGCATGAATTAATAAATGGTCAATATGTTGCATATGCTATAAATTGTATAGATGATAAAAAGTCTGTGATTAATTAGGACAAAAAAGGAAGGTCTAGTTTGACCACAGTCCTTCCTGCATTACTTTTGTTCTACAGCTGGCTGTTTTCCATCCCAAGAGATAGAACTAATGTCAGTAATTTGTGTGACTATTGAAAAAGAATGAACATTAAGTCACTGATTTAAAAATGAGCTGAGAATAAATTACATTTCTTTGCTCCTAGCAAAAATATCTGCTTTCCCCCTTACCACAGAACAAAAAAGATCAATAGGAGCAGTTTTTTTATCTCCCTTCCAAAAAGTAGCCTTATTACTACCATTGACATGTGTTGAAGGAAGAAAAATCAAGTGTCTGATAATATTTGCATGACACAATAGTATTTCTAGACATATTACTATTTTTATCATGTTTATTAAAATATATTTTGGTCATCTCAAGGCATCAAACATACCTAATACCTTGCCTCCAATTTTCTCACAACAATCTGTGAGATGGTTTTTGCTGAAGGAGAGTGGCCCAAAGTCACCCAACCAGATACTTTATGATTCAGAATATAATTGGGGCTTTAAAATGTTTATTTAAAATTGTATATGGCTGCTTTATATGCAATCATCCTAGGTAACCCACAAAAGATCAGCAATAATCATGTGACCCATACAAGAAACATCATGCTTCCCACCATAGCACCATATAGCCATCTGTTCTAAATACATAGACCACAAGATGATGTTCCCCCATTTCATTTTTTTTTTTCATCATTGCAAAGAGACTGGAGCATATTTTCAAAATTATTGTTCCAGGTATGAGGAGATTATAAAAAAAGATCCTCATATACAATCTGAATTACATTTTAAACCCTGAAATGCTCACAATTATATTGAGCTTGTAATTGAGTAATAATAGCTATAATGCAGAGAGGGAAATATGCAAATTCTTTCCTACATCTGTTACCTGTTCTTCCAGTAATAATACCTTAAACGTCCTTTTCTTTGCTTTAATTTTCCTGGACACCCTTTTTCCTCCAAAATTCCAAATTTTAATCTGAAACTCTAAAGAGTCATATTTTCCTCTTTCCTCAACCCAGCAATAGCTGCCTTGGTTTTAAACTTTCTGACCCCGCCAAATAGGAGGAGAGGGTGGGATATCTTTCCCTTGTAAATTTAGGATTTTATGTCTGCAACAGTCAGTAAGGTGGTCAGCTGGGAAGGTATACAGGTAATCCTTGATTTACGATCACAATTGAGCCCAAAATTTCTGTTGAGACATTTGTTAAGTGAGTTTTTCCCTATTATTAAGGAGCTCCTGGCAGCTTATAAAAGATTTGGGTATTATCTTACTTGATACAAATGTTTTTTATCTTATGCTTTTAATTCCTATCTTGAGCTAATAATAAAGTTTAAAATCCCCTTTTTTCTGGAGTATTCATTGTCTCTGGATCCATAAGAACCAACTGCCTGGGCACCGGATCACTGCCCTGACGTTTGGCAACGTCAAAGGGCAGTCTTGCAGTCTGCTATGCAGTGTTTTCAGATAAGACTTCTTTTCTAATATTGTGGATAACCAAGAGATCTTTAGGGATTAGATTGAATTAAAACACATAAAAAACCCACACTGTGTTTTCCATGTTATGATTGATTTGATTCCTTAAGTAGTATATTGATATGTACTGATACTCAAGCATAGTTCTAGTTTGTTAGCTTATAGTCTGAATTAACCAGCTACCTGACAATAGCACCAGAATTGCAGATGAGGATCATTCTCAATTCATTTGGAGATAGAGATTAGGATGCTAGATTGTGAACCCTCTTTTTTAAAATAAAAAAAGATGCGTTAAACGTGTGGTAGGCTTAACAGACCTATTTTACTTGGAATTCAGTTTTTAAAGACAGAGAAATGCCGCTCTGTTTTGAAATTTCATTGTCAAAGATTATTATTGGGGCGGAGGAGGGGGGATTAAGTTACAAACCTTGGTTTGAAGGCCATACATAGGCCCAATAGTGATAATCCATAAGTGATAGTTTACAATATCTGACTTTGTATAACATGCTATTCCAAAATTAAATACTCTAAATCACACTACAGCAAGGTTTAGCACAATACCTATATGTACATTGCTTTAGTCCAATTTATAGCCTATATAAATCTATGACCTAATCTGTCGTATTGATTTCAGTACTTTTTAAGTATAAATTACATTTGAATCCACTATAACTAAATTGGATGAATTTGCTTCTTTTGAAAGATGTCTGGCTGAAACACCAATTCAGTTCATCATTTGTGTTGATAGTAATGATAGGTGGTTATTTCCCACTATCTCTTAAATATTATTAACTGATATTCTCTTCCAAAACCACCTTGTGATCAGGCAACATCTGCAACTTAATATAAAAGTAAAATAACAGTAACAAACAAATTCAAATCCCTGGTTTCGTTCTACTTACAAAAGTGTTTTTTTATAACATGAATTACTGTTATTTGAAGCAAAAACAGTTTGGATGACAAGTGAAATACAAAAAAATAAAACTTTCAGTATTTTCACACAGCATTTGTACACAATCCTGTAAAACAGAGTGGATAAAAATTGATGATTTTTTTATTTAAATTGAATTTTTTTATCAAACTTATTTTAATAAAATGCTTTTGGAGTAAATTATCTAAAGAAAGATTTCTATTTAAGATACATTAATAAGTTACTTTATTCAGCATGAAATGGAGCTTAGTTATATAGCATGAGGCTGTATATTCTGCAATATTGGGACTGTCGGCTAGTCAACAGCTGGTCAGCGGAGGAGCTGCTGCGGGACAGAGATAACAGTTGGTCTTTAAAAATTATGATTTAAATCAAGCCTTTTTACTAGTGATTTAAATCATGATCCACCATGCTGTAAATCTGTTATCTTACACAATAGATATTTGTTTCCAATGCCTATTATTGACCTAGCCCTAGCAACTGCTGGCTGGACACTATAAAAGATGATGACCATGGCAGAACTGAAGGAGGCAATGTGAGAGAAAGAGCATGTAGAATCTTGATCCATAGAGTGGCCAAGGGTCAGACACAACTGAATGGCTGATGATGACAATGAATATTGATTTGATTGCTACTTGTGAAAATACAGGTTTTATTCTATTTCTGATGACATTTTGACTTATTAGAGTTTAGAGCATCTATAGGAATGTGTCAAAAGCACATTCAGTCACTTCAGGATTTTCCTATTACCCTCAGTTATCGACCAGGAGAATGATTAAAAGGGAGATGAAAGTTTAAATTATATACGTACATGGAATATTAGTGAAAAGTATTCACTGTCTACTCATTATTTCTGCAAAATCATCCAACCATCAATGAATCACACAGACCATTCTTCTGCCTAAGTTATGAGGACTTGAGAAATTCTTTTGAGGTTATTCATTAAAAAGTTGGGCTAAGTTAGCTGGGAATCCAGAGTCTTAAAAAAGAATTACAAAGGCTTGAGATATGAAATGACTGAAGTTGTGCTACAACTGCATCAGGAGAGCCACTAGTTCCAAAGTATCTACTTGAGCTACCCATCACTAACATATATTGTTTAGCCACAACAGGTGCTGTACTTGCCCAGGTGGAATTCAATATATGCATATGATCAGAATAGCAGAAGGGGTGGAAATCCTGACATTATTCAGAGACTATAAGGATTAAGACTGGGAAGAACATATGAAGTGAAATCCCAGCAAAACCATTTTTTTTTGCCCCCCAAAAATCTCAGTATCAATCAGAACAGAGCTGGAAGGGACTTTGGAGTTCTTCTAATCCAACCCCCTGTTCAAGCAAGAAACCCTATACCAGTGATGGCTAACCTTTTTGTCATTGTGTGCCGAATGCAATGTGCAAACATCCCCACCCACTACGCATGCATGCATGACCGCTCCTATGTACCACCTGCCCCCATGTCTGTATATGTGCCCCACGCGTGCGCACCCCCACCTGCGCACCCCCTGTTTTGGGCCTGGAAGGCCTCCTGCACTAACCTGGAAGCCAAAACAGGGTGCTGCATGAGGCCCCGAGATGCAATGCAAGTGCACCCCCAGCCCACCACTCCCCACGCATGCACAGCAGAGACCCGAAGACCAGCTGGCCAGAGCAGGCACATACGCGGTGGAGCTGGGCTGGGGCGATGGCTGGTGTGCCTGCATAGAGGGCTCTGCATACTACCTGTGGCATGCATGCCATAAGTTCACCATCACGCCCTACCATTTCAGACTAGTGACTGTCCAGCTTTTTAAAAAAACTTCCAGTGTTGAAGCACCCATAATTTCTTTTTCTCTTTCTCTTTTTCTCTGCTCTAGTGGTTACTCTAGATCAAGGATGTTGTCACCGTAGCATCACATGACGTATCATTTTTTTTCCTTTCGCTAAAATGGGCATGGCCAGTACGTGATGTATTCAGCCCTTGGGCCGTGAATTTGACAGCCCTGCTCTAGATGGATTAGCACTTAAAAAGTAGATCTGTGGGTTGGAGCCCTTCTAGGCTTACAGCAACCATTGGATAGACATGCAAAGAATATTGCTTTAGAGATCTTTGTCCAGATCTTTGGTTGGTATGCCATTTATGGTCTTTTGGGGGAAGGAGGTACTGGTTACAATGTCTCACACTTTTATTACCTCCTGATTAGATTACTAAAGAGCATGTTGCATGGGTATCCTTCGAAGTCTATACAGAAACTGCAGTTCGTATAAAGTATAACAGCCCAGGTGCTAGTATATAAAAGTTACTTCTTACATATACCACAAATATTGCAGGTGCTGCATTTGTTGCTGAACAATTCAGAGTGATGATATTCACCTGCAAAGTTTGGAATAGGAAAACTAAGAGGAGTTTTCACAATGACTAAAGTGGCTATTTCAATAGTCTATCATTGATGTGAGCCCTGCATTTTTCTTTCTAAAAAAGGAAATAATTGAAAAATTTTACTCCTTTCTAACATGTTTCTTTAATTGAGCCAGAAAGACAATACTTTTATAATAAACATTTATAGGCTATGAATCAGAGCTAAAATCCATCTGTTCAGTTTTTGCAACATTTTAGTTGTCATTGAACATGAAAAAGGCACAGTCGGTTCTTGACTCACATAATGAGTACTTTGATATCTTGAGTCTAAAATTCTATTTGCACAGCTTGTAACACTAACTTTTCCTTTCTTGTTAAGTGGGAGGAATACTGACTGAGAGTATTCAAAACAGCACCATTACCACCTGTCATTTCCTGGTACTCAGCTGGAGAACAAATGAAGAGATCCAAAATTTAAAACTGAAAGAAATGCATTTGTTCCATTGAAGAGGAATTGCCACTGCTGTGGTTATCAACTCTGCGAACTGCTGACGCACTTTTGCACCCGACAGCCTTCTGTTTTAAGTCAACTAACACCAGCATCATCAGTTTTTAAGTATGGACAATGAGGGTTTTTTGCCTGAGACTAATCAAGGTTAAATAAAAGTGTCTTGAGAGAACACTAAACTGTAACATCATTTGGTTGTTTTAAATTTATTGTATGGTGGTGGTTATATTATTTATGGTATAAGAATTAAGTTGAACCAGCTGTTATGTTTGCCATGGTTTAATTTGATGTAAATTTAGTTGCACATTAGATATCTGTAATACTAAATTCCAGATTCATAGAAGAAATGGAGAGAAGCAAATATGCTGTTTGGGGGAATATCTCTACAATGACAATTAGAAATTAGACTGGTATTTTTTCATCACTTGAAATGATCTTATAATCACTTCTGTCCAATGAGACATGGCCTAATATGTAACTGGACAATAAAAACTAAAACACAAATGTAGATTATTTTTTTCTGGTTAGACTGGTCTATCAGGGCAATCTGGTATACCCAAATATGTGACAGAGCATACTGTTTTCGCTTTTCAGCCCCAATCCAAGAGCCTTCGCAAGCAGTCGCTTTTGCAACAAACCTTTATTTGATTTGATTTGATTTTTAATTTTATTTTATTCCACTTCTATACCGCTCCTATCTCCCCAATGGGACTCAGGGCGGTGCACAGGGAAATTAAAAAACAAGCATACAAACTGTAATAAATATATACATAACGCTAAAATATAAATTAAATTCAGTAAACCTGTGCTAAAAATGTAAGTTAAAACTGTTAAAAATTAAAATCACTAACCAAGTCTGTGAGGGATTACCTAAAGGGTCTAAGCTAGGCCGGCTAGATGGAAAAAATGGGTTTTGAGTAATCGGCGGAAGAGGCGAAGGTCCGTGGTGGTACGAAGTTCGGGGGGTAGGTCGTTCCAGAGGGCTGGGCCCGCCACAGAGAACGCCCTTCCTCTGGGGGCCGCCAGCCTGCATTGCCCGGTAAATATAAATTGTCAGTAAATATAAATTCAGCACAAATGTAGATTGTTGAAAAAGATAAAATAAATTAGTATACTAATAAATGTGTTATAAGTTGGTGAAAGACTATTTGCATTAAAAATATGTCTATGCACTGGCAGTTTTAGAAAAACATTATGGAGGAATTTTCCTTCATTTCTGTTAGTTAAATATAGTATATGTTCTTTAAATGTTTGACTCATTGGCTAATGAAAATGACTGTCTTAAATGAAAACTGATTGTGATGTGAATCTATGCAGAAAATTTGAACTGCAAAGTCTGCTTGAGGAAGAAAAAGCTCCTCAGAATCCTGAATTGTTAATGACAGCTTCTTTTGCTGTCCGAAACAGTGGGTTGTTACTGAAAATGCATTAAACCGATTCACGCTTCTGGTTGATGTAATTGATGGCAAACCACCACCTTCAAATTTCAAGTCAAGGGCAACCCACACACTTCCCTGTTGCTTAAATTCTTTCATGTGGTCCTGGGCAGCCACATGGTTGCCATTATTGGATGAAAAGGGCAAGAATTAATTCCCTTGTTTCCAAGGAAACAACAATGAATACAAAGTGTCAATTGAAGTGATTTTTAAATAAGTCCTGTTTAGTCTGTAGCAATATAATCTACAGCAGAGCTTTTATACTTTCCCCCTTAATTTTACCTCTTTTCTTAGTCAAGAAAAAAACTTTTCCAAAAACTGAAAACGAGAATTAAAGTCAAGAAGGGACATTATGTCTACTTATTTTTATTTCTGTTAAATACATTTGAAATTTTAAATGAATGGTTTAAAATATTTTAATGTTTTAAAATAATAAGTGTTCTAATGAAATATTATTCATAATTAATAATTAATTAATTAATAAGTAATTAATTAAATCCTGACAGATTCTAGAATGACTTTGCCCCCCTTTATATTTATACCTTGCACTTTGTGGGAAGGGAGGGGGAAGACATTATAGAACAGAATCAAATTTTATAAAAATGCCATTTGTAATGAGAAAAGTTAACACTACAGATAGAATATCCTGTTTCTATATGTAGTGATCTTCTTTAATAAGCCAGTAAAGCTGATTTGGTATCTCTAGGTAAAAAGGTACCGTATTTATTCGAGTATAACGCGCACATGTGTATAACGCGCACCCCCTAATTTCCGATTTAAAATCGGTATAAAATTTTGTTTCACTTTTTCTCGGCTCAGACCAAGCATTGTAAGTGACAAACGTTGTTGAACACGTGCGGCCATGATAAAAATCGTTTATAACGCGCACCCTCGTTTATAACGCGCACCCAAACTTTGAGTTCTTTTTTTGGTAGAAAATTTTGCGCGTTATACTCGAATAAATACGGTATATTCAATCTTTGATTTAGTTCTGATTATGAAAAGAAAGTTCTCTAAATTTAATCTGTTCAAGACTATGTGTGTAAACTGGGCCTGGGGAAAAAGAGGCTTGCTGGTTCTAGTATGTTTTGGTGTGTGATGCTCCTGAGCGCTTCAGTACAATATATGTACATCTGAGTAATAATAGCTTTTCCTGAAAACTGCCTAACCGGAATTCTCATCGACTAGAGAAATAGAGCAGCATATGGCCATAGCCATAAAATAGCTACAAAATCTTTATTGTTAGAAATTAGATCAACATCTAGAATTTTAACTGCCTATCAAAACCTTTCCTATCACAATGCTTCCTATTGACGCCTGCCCGAACACAGTATTTCAAATGCCAATCCTGCTAATGGTGATTTATTTCAGTTACTACATGGTACAGCTGTAGAATATTATTGAAAGTAATTGCCTTCCATCACTGCTTGCTGCTCCTTAATTGCTTCCTCTTCAGCCCCACCAGACTTTTAAAAATACAGAGCAAACCTCCATCCAGAAATTGAATAGAACAAGGTGTGGATAAGATCTGTTAGTGTACAGTACATCTCTGAGCATTCTCTCACACCTTGGCTGTGTGGGCTAGGATGCTTCCACAGGGATTATTTTCTACTCAGAAAAGATAGAAGAGAGCCTTACCCTGTATTTTATTGAAGAAGAAACTAATATTGACTGGATATCTAGTAAGGTTTGCAAAGCACAATCCTCTAAGGGCCTTTGAGACACCAGTATGCCTAAAATACTCTTTGCATGGTAGTTATTTGTTCTGCTTTGCTTCTAATTTTATCTAAGACTTTCTGTTTCTTCTCAATGTAACACTTTGTCCTCTTTGAAACATTATCTAGATGTTAACCGAGAATATTGTCTGATTTAAAGAAATATTAATTATAATTATCTGTTAATTTTTCAATCCTTATTAATTTACATGTATAAACATATGTTTAGAATTTTAAAAATCACATATTTCATTTGTAGAGGATACATGTTTGATTACAACATATGCTCTTTTGAAAAAAAACATTTCTTAAGTGAGATAATAGGAAATGCTCTTCTAAACTGTAATTACCATCTTATTTTATAATGTTTATTAAAAGTTCTAAATTATTGCAATGAATTATCGTATGTTAAATAATCTAAAGAATTTGATTAAGAAAACATTACAGTCCCACTTTTCATTTCCATCTTTGCCAAGAGT
Organism: Rhabdophis nuchalis; assembly: GCA_039707465.1. Lineage (NCBI taxonomy): Eukaryota > Metazoa > Chordata > Lepidosauria > Squamata > Natricidae > Rhabdophis > Rhabdophis nuchalis. The sequence continues at coordinate 366,193,441 of CM077643.1, forward strand.
TAGGCAAGTTTAATGGAGTATAAGTGAAGTTTAAAATGAAGGTTGTTCTTTGATAAAATTAGACTTCCTCTAAAAAATGAACAATTGTTTGAATTAAATATTTTAGAGTTCAAAAGATACTGCTTAGAGCAGGGCTGTCAAACTCTCAGCCCATGGACTGTATGCGTCACACGCTAGCCATGCCTATGCCGGGTTTAACAAAAGGGGGGGAAAGTCACGATACATCATGTGAGAACATGAGTTTGACAACTCTGGCTTAGAGGAATAATGGGAATAATGCTATAAGACAACTGAAACTTTTTAAAAATACACTTAATTATGTTAGATAAAATCTCTCTATCACCAACCAAAGCCTTATGAGGATCCAGATTGTTGGGGGCAATATGCTGACTCTGTAAACCGCTTAGAGAGGGCTGCAAAGCTCTTTGAAGTGGTATATAAGTGCTATTGCTTATGCACAACAACTAAAACATGCACAGTATACAGATAACTTCTACCATAGTATTATGATAATGTGTATATCTTCAAACTCTTAATGATTTGATAACATTACTAGCAGGATGGTATAAAAGAACAGAACTGTCCTCATGAATGTTTCAGATCTTGCTATAATCAGATCTTAGCAGAATGTTTCAGATCTTACCTGCTAATTTATATGCAATGGCAACTTGGTTTTGCTGTCTGGGAAATGAGCATTTTTATGGAAAAGAACTACTATTTATCAGTGATTGGTGAGATTTCATTGATTGGGTTGTCTGGGAAGTGGATATCTAGGGGGTTTCCAAAATGGCATTTTGCCTAGAACATGGACTTTAATCATTCCTATGGCTCAAATATTTCCAATTATGTGTAATTAATTTTAATTAATTTTAATTTGGATTAATTTCAAGTTACTTTAAAAATACACAATTTTTTGCCCAGCTAATGGAACAACATTCCTATACTGTAGATGAATCAGTGGAACAACTAACCTCCAGAATTATGAATGCTCTAACAATGGAAGTTTTTAAGAAGAGATTGAAAATCTCTCTTTTCAGAATTGTCTGAAAAGGTGTAGGGTTGCCTGCCTAAGCAGGAGGTTGGACTAGAAGACCTCCAAGGTCCCTTCTAACTCTGTCATTCAGTGTCTTTCCTATTTCTATTCTATTTCTATGTTTTGGCTCTTTTCCCGTCATATCTACTAGTTACACATCATCTGGGAATTTGTTCTGAACGACCTTGGCTGCTAAATATTTCATACAAGTGTAATATTAGGGAAAGATACCATTCTTAGTCTCATCTCTCTATCACATTCTACTGTTAATACACCAATTCATGTGAATTCTGGTCCTTCCATCCCGGGTTTTATACCTTATAAATCTCGCCCATGAAGTTTTTCTACATTTTCAGCATTATTAGTCACATAATGCTTTCATACACACTAGGCCTTGACCCTACACACAACCCAAACCCTTCACTTTTTTGAGGATTTACACATGATACATAAAAAGATAGTACATATATTAAACGTCCAATTTAACATGTAACATTCAAAAGGGAAAATTGGAGAAGGAATGCAAGCACTACAAAGTGTTGGGGATCTCCATTGTTCTTCGTTTGAGGGATTATTTCATTTCCTTACCCCAAATTCTAAAAGAGTTTAAGGAAGGGAACAGGTTACATCGATCCAAACTCTTTAAAGTTTCCTCCCTGCCCTCGCTTTTTATTTCTATATTTTTAAAGATAGTGGATTCAGTTTATCGAATTGGCCCGAATTAGCCTGCTATCGCCCTCTAGTGAATCTTGAGCCTTGCGAGTTTCCGTCGCGGCCTCTGCTGGCTGAGTTTCTGCATTAGACTAATCGGCGTTTGTCCGATCTCAGTCCTTTTCTACCCTGAATGGTGGCTCTTGTTGTTTCCCTGCAATCATTATGTCCCGGATCCTCAAATCGGTGGATTACGAGGTATTCGGCCGGGTTCAAGGTGAGGAGCGGAGAAAGATGCGAAAGCTAAAATATTAGGAAAGGGGCCATGGGGAAGAGAACTGCTCTGGCAAAAATAGCCCCAGAGCGCACGAACTGTCCTCTCGGGTTACAAAGAAAAGCTAGCAAGGCGAGCTGTTTATATAAAGCGAATTTAATTGCCAGATCATGCCGGCCGTGCTGGCTCTAAACAGTTCTATGCTTTAACTAGTCTTAAAAGTGAATTGAAGAGCCGGCAAGGGTCTTAATGTTAATAATACACGTGCGTGGCAGGTGCAGGAAGAGGCACTCACTGTTTCCATGCCCCCAGCTCCATTAATGCTGCCCCTGTTACAAGTTACCATTACCTCCTATGCTATCTTCACAGGAGAGCTGTTCAACTGCTTACTGGAATTAGCACGTGTTTCAAAAACTGGAGAGATAACATGTTCATTTTAAACTGGCAATGAAAGATTACATTTTAAAATCCTCCTTCATGCCAAAGCTACTCATCAGAGAGGTTTTTTTTAATACATTTTATATAGGGATTTATCCACATCAGTCATCTTTCAAAACTGCAAACACACTTCAGTGAAATACAAAGATGTAGTAGGAACAGCAACAATTTGAGCAAGATATGTGTTCTGTCTTCAGGGAAGGCACTGTAAATATTATATTTGATGATGATGATGATAATAATAATAATCTCTATTGTCTTTGTACTAAAATTACAATGAAATTGGTTATTTTGGATGATGCTTTACCCACCAAAATAAGGCCCCCTCTAATGTAGAGAGCAAACAGTTAAAACCACAATTATAAAAATAGAATTAAAAATGCAATGTCCTTAATTTAAAACAAAAGAGTTAAAATAACATGGCAACTAATTTAGAATGAAGAGCAGAGGATTAAAATGGAGTGCAATAATAGAACCATAATAAAATAATAAAATATTTTCCTGGTAGGAAAATAATATAAAAATAGACACCAACTGGGCTTCCATGTAAGACATATCACAGTTAGTAATTAAGCACTGTAAAAATATGAAAACACATAGCTGAGTTCCACATCTAAAAGTATCTCTACCCTAAGTGTGAAGAAAAGTTATACTTCTCTATACATCAGTATTTCTGAATTGCTATACAATTTGGATGCATTGTGTTAAATGATATGCACTCTCTCTTTGTATATGATGAATCTATGTACTGTATTTTTCGTTCCATAAGAGGCACATTGCCCCCCCCCCCCCCCCGGCCAAAAAAAAAAGGTGGATGGTGCCTTTGGTAAATAGCAGCCAGGCCACACTGTTCCTTTTACAGTGCTGAACCCCACCTTTTCTGTCTTTGTCATTGCCCACCTCTTCTTTCTCTTTTCCACAGTGCAGGAGTCAATAAGCAGAGCTAGCACATGAGAATCTGTAGTCCTCTCAGGTTCTGGCTGATATTTTTTTTCCTCCTCTAAATTTGGTCTGGTGTGTCTTATGGATCAAAAAATACATTATATTGTTTTGCTACAAAGTCCATGCCATTGGTATTACAAAGTCCATGTTGTGTGACTTTCATACCCTTGGTATTTCAGGCATTGCCAACTCTCAACACAACAAAAAATGATTCTTCTCAGCTCCCTTGATTTAAATATTTCCTATGTGACAAATCTATTATATTGTAATTCCATTAATGCTAAATAAATTTTATTTATTTATGTAATTAATTTATATGCCACCCATCTCACTATCCAAAGTGACATATAATTGAATACATTATTTTATTAAAATGTTTTACCTACCCTATATGTAACGAAATGAAATCAATAGAACAGCAACCAAGTAGCATGATAAAAATACAAATGATAAACTGTGATATGTTTTTTTATTTTGCTCTGTTTATCAATTCTCAATGTTCCCAAAAGAAATAACCTAATAAAGAAACAACTTTAGCAAAAACAACTGAATATCATAGTGAGAAATTATTTTCCAATATTACCCTTAGCCCCAAGTACAGTTCCATAACCCAGATGTATATCTCATTAACAGCAGGGCCCAGTTGAGCAATCTTCCACTGAATTCGGTTCTACATCTGGATCTCACTGGATCAATTCATTGTCCTTTCGATTTTCTTTGTTTATTTATTTATTTATTGTATTTTATTTATTTTATTTTATTTTTATACCGCAACAAGATATTACTTTTAATCACTTTTCATTTTACCAAACATCCTATCAAAAGAAATATTGTCTGGCAATCTTTGAGTGGTTGTTCTAATGCAGTTTTGTAAATACAAATGAAATATTGTTCCATTGAGCAAATATTTATAGTTTTATTTTCTTTGTATTCTTTTTTCTCAGGAGTTTGTTTCAGAATGGTAAGCCACCATGAAGTATTTCTTCTTTGCATCACTTCTGTTTATTTTGAGAGTAAAATAAAAGCCTGTGCAGAGTCTTCAGAAATCTGAAATGGCAAGTTTCTGTATTAATCTGAAGAGTTAAGTATATAACAATATACTTATACAATATATAACATATAACAATGTGTGCTTTAGTGGAAATCCTTTTATGGTAGAACCCTGATTTTATGACTATTAGTTATACACATACCCTAATTTTAGTATTTTATTTAGCCATGTAAGAAAAAAGGTACCTGTGAATAAATTTAAGCATTTTACAAGGGTCCCAAGTTACATGGAAATCTTGCATTTCCCATTATCTATATTTAAGATTGTGCAACCTGGAAACATGGGAAAGCCCATCTTTCATAATGTTCAAGAAATACAAGGGGACTCTGTTCACTTTCCAAAGCAAAGTAGAGATTGTTGAAAGTTTTGGAAAGGTGAAATATGATTAGCAGTATTAGCAGAGGCATTTCGAATTAAGATATCTATAATTTTACAACCAAGGGTTAAAAAAAGACACATCTTTGCATTTTCAGCAATGAGGAATGAAAATGAAAAAGGTAATAGGGAAACAATGAAATATGAAAAAAGAACCAGCATTAGAAAATACTACCTATGCAAGTTCCCCCCCCCCCCCAATGAGTAATACAATACAATAGCAGAGTTGGAAGGGACCTTGGAGGTCATCTAGTCCAACTCCCTGCCTAGGCAGGAAGCCCTATACCATTTCAGACAAATGGCTATCCAACATCTTGAGTAGTCTTAGTGAACAACTGTCAAGCCCATTTTTGTGTGAAAGAGCCTTAAACGAACAAGAAATTAAATGGTAATCCTGACTTTAAGGTAAATTGAGGAAGGTTGGCACAAATGAGATTTCTCCATGGGATTCATCATTTTGGCATTCATTATATGAAATTTATGAGCTGATCAAACAGGTACTCAGTGTCTGAAACAGAAATTCACAGGTTTCAAAAATGAGAACTTTAATGCTGGAAATATTTATAACACTGTTATTATTTCTGGGCCCTGCCACTCTGAAGTATTAGTGCATTAGAAATTGCTTTGCAGTGGCTACAGGATCCTGCACAAGGCAGGAGTCTTTATACCATCCTAGATAAATGATTGCCAAATCTTTTCTTGAAAACCTGAAGTGATGAGGCACCTGACCCTGAGAGGCAAACTGCTCCATTGATTAATAGTTCTCACTGTCAGGAATTCTTCCTTATTTCCCGGTTGAATCTTTCTCTGACAAGCTTCCACTTGTTGCTTTTTGTCCTTCTTTCAGGTGCTATGAAGAATAAATTGATGCTCTCTTCTCTGTGACACTCCTTCAAATATTGGAAGACTGCTATCATATCTCCCCAAACCTTCTCTTCATTAGACTGCCCATACCTAGTTGCCTTAGCTGTTTATTGTATTATTAGCCTCCAGGCCCCTTGTCATCTTTGTGGCTGTTCTCTGCATTTTTCTAGTGCCTCAGCTTCTTTTTTTGTATCATTATTGGAAGAGGGAAACCTCATTTTGCAGTAGTTCTTCCTTCAGGACAGATCCCAAACCATGTTGGTTGGCAGAGAACATGGAGCAATAGACTTCAACTTTAGGATGGTACTTAGGGCACTACCTTCTCTTGCCTCCTTTTTAATATATACATGAAGCCACTGGGCAATATCATCTATTGATACTGAGTGAAGAATCTTCAATAAATTTATGATTCATCATTGAATATCTCCATCCCCAGCCTTCCAAGTAAAGCTGTCAATATTCTTTCAGGTTGTGCAGAGGCTGCAAGAAAGGAACAAGTTAAGGCTTAACCCTGCAAAGATGAAGTCGCTATGGGCTTTAGGTCATCCAGATCCAGGAACTGGAATGTTTCTATCACTGGATCTTGGTGGTAAAGCTGGGAGTCCTTCTAGATTCTAGATTCTGCTCAAAGAGCAGATGGCCCTGTTGCCAGAGGGGCCTTTGCACACTTATAGTTGCAGATAAAAGGGGATTTGCTCAGGGTCATTTATGTCCTGATTGAATTAATGTAATGATGACTTTTAGATTATCTGGAATCTTTAATTTATCCAGAATGCAGCAGTTCAAGTAGGTATGGGTGCAGGCCATTACACTCTTATGATTACTCCATGATCTACGTTGGCTCCCAGAAGATGTGATTCAAAGTGCTGGTTATCACCTTTAAAGCCATACATGGCATATGACCAAGCTACTTGTGGGATAGCTTAAGTTAGGCCCAAGGGGACCAAGAATGGCATAACCTCGTGAGTTATTTCTTTATTGTTGCTTGCCTATAGATAGCAGTCATGCCAGACTAAAGCATTTATCTGCATAACTACTTAATATATCCTGCAAAATGCTAAGGGGAGTCTATCTTCATTTTTTTCCTTATATATCAAATATTCCAAACTTCTTTGTCTCTTTGCTTGCTGGAAAGAATCTCTTTCTTCTGTGATTCTGGTCCACATTCTATCACATCTTTCTGCCAAAATACCAAGGGGCCTTAATTTAAACACAGTTATATTATGGGTCCTAGGAAGATATAATTACAGTCTCCAATTCCGCTTGCCTATAAAAAAGATCTGAGTTTTTCTCCATATACAGTATTTGCATCCAATTGAGGGGAGTCAATTACCCAATTTAGTTTCCATTTTATATTCTATTTTGCTTTATCCTGTTTGCTTTATAATACATAGTTGTTTACATTTGTAATGTACTGCCCAGAATCATATTTTTAATTGTGTGACTTTACAATTCCTTAAATAAATAACCAATTAAACAAAGGAAAGAATACAGACTACAGGATTGCTACATTAGAATGTTTGTATGTAGATTTCTCATGGGGAAAAAAGTATTCCTTGGAATTCCTGTATTGTGATTTACCCTTTCTTCAAAATAAGTGGTAGTCAACCTAGTCCCTACCGCCCACTAGTGAGCATTCCAGCTTTCATGGTGGGCAGTAGGGGTTTTGTCCGATACTGAAGCACTTTCCTTTTTTTAATTTAATTGACTTCCCTACTTTATAAATCACCAATACTGTGGAACCGGTGGGCGGTTAGAAAATTTTACTACTAAAAGAGATACAAAAGTGGGCAGTAGGTATAAAATAAATATTTCTAAATAAATATTTACTAATAAGTACTCTGAAAGACTTGTTCTTCGTGTAAACTGCTTTCAATCCAAATTGTTAGGGGGAAAGTGTGACACCTATTTTATTTTATTTTTGTTTTGTTTTAGTTATATTAATGATGTTGCTTTTAAATTTTATTTCAATCTATTTTGATTCTTGCCTTTGAAGCTATTCAAATACCTGTGTGACTCTTTAACGTAATCATATCTCTTATTTTTGGAAAATGTTCTGAATATAATTTTAGAAAACCACCCCACACACCTCCAAGGTCCCTTCCAACCCTATGATTCTGTGCTCTATATATATGCAGCTGAGAACATGAGGTTAATCTACTGCCAAATCTAGAAGTAGCAGAAATAAATTTAAGACAACATTGTTGGACTTTTAGAACAATACTAGACCATTAAAAAGCAAGTCATTGAATATAGCAGAAGTTTTGAATCTGAACTGTACAGGTAGTTCTTGACTTATAACCATTCATTTAGTGACCATTTGACGTTACAACGGCACTGAAAAAGTGACTTATAACTGTGTTTCATACTTATGACTGTTAGAGCATCCCGGTGATCATATAATAAAATTTGGATGCTTGGCAGCTGACACATATGATGATTGGGATCATGTAATTACCGTTTGCAACCTTCTGACTAGAAAAATTAATGGGAAAGTCAGATTTACTTAACAACCATGTTATTAACTTAACTGCAGTAATTCATTTAACAATGGCAAAAAAGGTCACAAAATGGAGCAAAACATGTTTCACCTAGCAACATATATTTTGGAGTCAATTGTGGTCATAAGTCGAGGACTGCATATACTGTCACAGTTTTAAATCTTGAATGCATGCTGACTATATTTTCTCATGTTTGTTTTCCAATCCAGTACACAGAGGATAAAGCTAGGAAAGCGGGTATAGTTGGCTGGGTTAAAAATACCAGACAAGGAACAGTTACTGGACAAGTGCAGGGTCCAGAAGAGAAAGTGAATGAGATGTAAGTACACCCTTTCCCTTGGTCTGCTGGCTAGCTTCACTAAATTTCTACATTTTATTCAAATGCTGCTGTCAATTAATAAAGAACAAGCTTTCTAGGGATGGTGAGATGTAAACAATTCAGTGAATGAATTTTCTTCAGAAGTAAACTAAACTCTGCTAATGAGAAATTGAAACTTCAAGCAAGCTAGAACAGTAATGGAGAACTAAAGTACAGTTCCAGACATCTCAAAATTGACCTGAGAATTGTAGTTCAGGAACACTTGAAAAGTCATGGGTTTCCCTCATGATCTAAAACCTGCCAAAAGGGAAGTACCTCTACTTTGTTGGCACCCTATTTTTCCAATACAGTTAGTTGCTGTATTTGTCATTAATTGTGTATTCTTTATATTTAATCTTAATCACATATTTTTATTATTAGAGCTTTTAAATCTTTTGCATTTTTTGCTATTAGAGTAATATTATTAATATAATGCAGGCTACTGATATTTCTTCCTACAATTTTAAAACCATGCTTTCCTTTTAATCTGGCTTCTAGATAGATAGACAGGAGACAGATAGATGTGCAGAGATATATACACATGTGTTTGTTTGTGTGTGTGTACATGTAAGGAAAGACTCAAGGCTGATAGTGTGATTTTTTTTTCTCCTTATAGTTTGTGGCCCCTGGTACTTTAAGAGAGAAAAGGACCACACCTGTAGTGAAGGGAGATAAAAGAAAAATGCTGAAGGCACAGGGTATGCTGTTGGTGGGAGAGAGAAAGGAAATGGTTGTTGGAAATGGAATGTGGGGATGACCTTGGGGGACAGTGGGGACAGATGCTACCTAGGAAACAATCAGACAAGAGAGGTAGGAGCCCCCAGTGGCTTAGTGGTCAGAGAAAGAAACTTAGGAAAGACCGATTCTAACTGATCAATTAAAAGTGGAGTGGGAAGTTTATATATTCAGATTTGCAAGAATCTATTAATGTAACATTATGGTAAAGTAGAATCAGCTCATCTAGTTGGGTTTTCTGCCTGGTTTACCTGGAAGGGCTGACGATTGTGTTTGAAAAACTACGTAAAGCTTTTGAAATCTGTGCTTAAATCTGTGATGGAGGTGAAACTAAAGTAGTTGGAATGAGCAACAAGATCTTAAAATTATAGCTATGAAAGAAGTAGCAGAGCTTTACAGCTTCACAATCTTTCCAGAAATGCAGACCAGCTAGAATCAGCCAGCAAGAAGTAATTGTTATCCTTAGTACATTTTAACGAGGTCTGGGAGGTGGTGAAGAAACTCAGCAAACGAAACACTTACAATCCTAATTCAAACTTCAGTGGGACTTAACTGCTAAAAGTGGAAAATAGTATAAGTTTAAAGGTAAGGTAATAGGACATTAACCATGAGTAAAAGGAATAGAATTCTTAGTGCTTTAAAATGAAGATGAGTAAAGAACCTTAGTAATTCTGCTTTTAATCTAAAAAGGTGGGTAATTAAAGGGAAACTATAACTTTGTTAGAGATATAATGATGTTATCATTTGTACATATCAAAGCATTCAACCTCTTTCTCCATTGTTTTTACCATAACTTAATTGAAACCCTTTCAGTATTTAGAGAGAATAAATAAGGGAAGAGCAAACAGCCTTGTTCACTTCTTCGCCCATCTGCAGCCAGTTTTCTTTTGCCATATTCTGACTGTACTGTGGCTTCCTGAGTGAGGTAGTCAGATGTTTGAAATGGAGGTTGGGACAAGCTTAAGATGACACTTGTTAGATGGCGGAAGGCTCTCAGGTGTATGTTTTTGTTGTTTTCAATTTCTTTATTTCTTATTTTCTATCTTTGTTCTTATGTGTATTTTATTACATTAACAATTTCTAATTAAAAAAGACATTATCGGATTCCTGTTTTCCTAAAGACATTGCACAGGTTGATATGGTTGACACAATAAAAGGTCTTTCTAAAACCATCAGAGCATATGCTGATTTTTTGGGGGTATTCTTTAGTGGTAATTAATTTCTCAATTATCCAGCATGCATCAGCAATAATGTCTTATATTGCTTGCTTGACCTTTTCTAAAGCTATGGTAGCTTGAACATCTGTCTTTTCTCTTTTCATGTGGACTTTAATTTGGGTTGGATGATCCTAAGCATTCTTTTGCTGTCATGTCAAATTAAGTGTATTGTATAATAGCTTGCATGCTCTAAGTCTCTTTTTTTGTATTGGAATGTAGATTGACTTCTTCCAATTGATGGGCCATTGTGATGTTCTCCAGATCTGCTGGCATAATTTGGTTAGAACCTTTATCAATTCTTCTGTTGCTTTCCATATTTCCAAGGGGAATTGTCAGTTCCTCTAGCTTTCTACTTTGGTAATGATTGAAGTGCTGATCCAACTTCATATTCTAGTAATAGTGTTTTTTGAAAGTTGGGAATATCTCCTAAGACTCTTGGATGTTGACATCTTTTCTGTCAGACTTCCATCCTTGTTTGATCTTCTTTGAACTGGTTGGTCTGTTCATTAGCATCCTTTAACAAACTGATCTGAGAGTTCTGAGTTCAGAGTTCTTTTGGAAGACTTCCTTTGTTTTTCCATATTTGATGTTTCTTATACACGTCATTATAATATTGCTTTTTTCTAGGCTTGGCTTCTCTTCTGGGCAGTTTCCACCATTTGTTTTGATTTCAAGTTTGCTTTTTTCTCATTATCTTTGTTAGTCTTATTTATATCCATTATTAACAGCTTGATTTCATTCCACAGTTGCTCTGATTCCTATCCGTAGTTCAGGGCTTCAAAGTGATTTGCAATGTTCTCCGTGAAAGTACAGTATTAGACATATGCTCCAATCATACTGTGGAACTGGTTCATTTTCTTTTTTAGCTTAACTTGGTTCCACCCCAGGCTCCTGATGGACCCGATAAGGTTCCAAAGGGAGCTTGGGCCAATTCCTGTGGACTTGCCCCGCGACTCGACTGAGGACCTAGTGGCCGCATGGTTAAGTGCGGCCACGGGGGCCTTGGACCGAGTCGCGCCCTTGCGGCCTCTCTTGCGGCGACGAACCACCTGGGCTCCTTGGTTTACCGAGGGGCTCAGGGAGATGAAGCGCCACAAGAGACACCTAGAGAGCAGATGGAGATCTTCTCACTCCGAAGCCGACCGAACACTAGTGAGAGACCATATTAGGACTTACTTAGTGGCGATAAGAGTGGCCAAACGTGAGTATTGTGCCACTCTTATTGCATCCGCAGATAACCGTCCTGCCGCCCTGTTTGGGGTGACCCGCTCCCTCCTTCAACAGAGGCCGTGGGAAGCCCCTTTACAGGGTCGAGCAGAGGAATTTGGGATTTATCTGCAGGAGAAAATCACTCGGATTCGGAACGAGCTACCCTCCATCGACAGTGGTCCAGTCGAGCGGGCCGAGGCTGTTCTTGTGACACCATCTTGGGAGGAGTTTGATTTTGTTACCACCGAGGATATGGACAAGTTGTCAAAGAGACTTAGGGCTACCACATGTTTATTGGACCCGTGTCCCTCCTGGTTTGTACTGGCATCCTGGGAGACGACACGAGGCTGGCTCCAGGGCATTGTCAACGCATCTTTGAGTGAGGGGTCCTTGCCTGCCGTCTTGAAAGAGGCGGTAGTAAGGCCCCTCCCCAAGAAGCCGTCCCTGGATCCAGCATTATTAGAGAACTATCGTCCCGTCTCCAACCTCCACTTTTTAGTGAAGGTTGTTGAGAGTGTGGTGGCTCAACAGTTTCCGCGACACTTGGAGGAAGTTGATTATCTAGACCCGCGGCAGTCCGGCTTCCGACCTGGGCACAGCACCGAGACGGCATTGGTCGCGTTGGTTGATGATCTCTGGAGGGCGCGGGATAGAGGATATTCCTCTATCCTAGTCCTATTAGACCTCTCAGTGGCTTTTGATACCATCGACCATGGTATCCTATTGCGCCGACGGGGGGGTTGGGGCTGGGAGGCACCGTTTTGCGGTGGTTCTCGTCCTACCTCTGGTCGGTCGCGATATGTGTTGGCAGGGGGGCAGAGGTCGGCCTCGAGGCCCCTCATATGTGGGGTTCCTCAGGGGTCGGTCCTCTCGCCCCTACTGTTCAACACATATATGAAGCCGCTGGGTGAGATCATCCGTGGTTTTGGGGTGGGATATCATCTGTACGCTGATGATATTCAGTTGTACATATCCACCCCAGACCGTCGAGGTTATGTCCCGGTGCTTGGAGGCCGTACGGATCTGGATGGGTTGTAACAAACTCAGGCTCAACCCGTCCAAGACTGAGTGGCTGTGGCTTCCGGCGCCCCAGTTCAGCCAGATTATTCCAACTCTGGCCATTGGGGGCGAAACACCGGCCCCCGTGGAGAGGGCGCGCAATTTGGGTGTCCTCCTGGATTCCCGGCTGTCTATGGAAGATCATGTGGCAGCCGTGGCCAGGGGGGCGTTTCATCAGGTACGCCTAATGCGCCAATTGCGCCCCTTACTGGACCGGGGTGCCTTACGCACAGTCACTCAAGCACTCGTCACCTCTCGACTCGACTACTGTAATGCTCTCTACATGGGGCTCCCCTTGAGGTGCACCCGAAAGCTGCAGCTAGTCCAGAATGCAGCCGCGCGGGTGATTACAGGAGCGCCTAGACACTCCCACATAACACCTATCCTGCGCGAGCTGCACTGGCTTCCTGTGGTCTTTCGGGTGCGCTTCAAGGTCTTGACGACCATCTTTAAAGCACTCCATGGCTCGGGGCCTAGTTATATGCGAGACCGCCTCCTGCCTTCAGACCGATATGCTCCCACAGAGAGGGCCTCCTCAGGGTGCCGTCAGCTGGACAATGCCGACTGGCGACACCCAGGGGAAGAGCCTTCTCTGTGGCGGGGCCAGCCCTCTGGAACGACTTACCCCCTGAACTCCGCACCATCTCCGACCTCCGCCTCTTCCGCAAGTGTCTGAAGACACATTTATTCCATCTAGCCGGCCTAGCGTAACCTCCATTATTGACTATTAGACAGTTTTAAATTTGGGATTTTTAATTCGGTTTTTAGCGCAGGGTTTTACTAGAATAAGTTTTTTAAATTTTATATGTCTTGTATGTATTTTAACATTCCTGTGCGCCGCCCTGGGTCCATTTGGAGAAGGGCGGGGTATAAATTTAATAAAATAAAAAATAAAAATAAACTTGTACCCTGAACATGGGCATCATGTAATCTATTCTATGGTTAATCCTTTTGCTACCTAAGCTCTTCTGTCTCCTTGAACCAATAATAAAATCAATTGGGTTTTAGTGTACTCCATGTACAATATATACAGACATTGCTTTGGTTGTTTGAAGACTGTGTTAACTGTATACCCAAACTTACATTTATATAAATGTAAACCAAAGCCTCCCAATCTAACAAGAAGGAATCCAGCCTAATTCAAATTGAGTCAATATGGGAAAAAAATGCAGGTTTGAAATAGGATAGTTTGGGCCACACCATTCTAATGAACCCTTTACATTTGATAATATTCTAGAGAGGGCATGATTATCTATCACAGCCCCAAAATAAAACATTTCTTTTTGCTGAAAGGAGAAAATGTGCTGTAAAATTTTTATTGTAAACCATGCTTGTCAAATGTAAATATTTTAAAAGCCAAATTTTAGATCTGGCCCTTTGCCAAGAGGAAATGGATGAGTGCAGAATGGAGGCTTGTTAGCCTAGTTCCTGAAAGAAAGGAATTGAAGCATTAAGTACAGAGAAAACAAAACAATAAATCGAAGTGACTCATTATATGAGACTGATGAGAAGGAATTACAACACTGGAGAAATGGTATAGCTATGCTAGGATCACTGATGTATAATAACTCATGTGGACATATATTTGGTTATCTGGTTTTAAAATACTGATTTTTCCTGGAATGTACAACTAGGATTAGAAATCAGAATAATTGTATTTTTACCAGTCTGATATTCTTCAGGTATGTTAGACAACAGTGTAATTGTTGCCAGTCAACTTTGTCCAATCTCATACGGTGAACCTTCCAAAAAGGACTAAAATATTAACGTTTGTTTTTTATATGCTACCATAATCTGCATGGATTACATGCAGAATAAACTATTAATACTAAAGCAATAATAAAGAACTGACAAGCAGTACATTGTAATAATGTGGACAGTATCCCTCATCATTCATCAAGGGCTCTGAAAAAGCTTTCGCCTAGTTTCTGGAAGATCAGTGGATTTGTGTGTGCTGATCTGATTTTTTAGGGAAGCTCTTGTAGAATTTGGAAACCACAGAGGAAGGAGCGAAAAAACCCATCACTATCGCCATCCTCTTAAACTCTCAGCAGTGGAAGGATTTGTCAGGGTGCATATTATTTCTACAAAGAAAATGTGATCCTGAAGGTCAAGCCATGTTTGAGATTTGTGGACTAAAACAAGCATTTTGAACTGAACCTATGAATTTATAGGCAGCAACCTTAAGACCCTCTGAGGGAGAATTTCTGCCACAGGTGTTCCTGCTTAACCCAGACCAGGGTAGTTCCAAACGATCTTTGCTGCTATGAGTTTCTGCAGGACTTTTTATGAATCACAACCCAGAGTTTTGATAATTGATGAAAAAATGTATTATTATTTAGCTTGAAAACGTAATATTTATGTGTATATTATTTTGTTAAATATTCCTTAATTGCATTTAAATCTGACTTGAGCCACACTAGGCCATGGCCCAATAGTGGGGCATGAGGCAATTGCAACCAGGTCACAGAAATGGCTGATGAGTGCACTTGTGCATCCTCACTTACAGAAGCAGTGGGAAAATGTGTGCGTACACACTCCATTTGCGTGAGTGGCAGGCCTGCATGTACATCACTCATGCAATGGAACTGCTGTGCGCATGCTTGTTGGTCGCTTGTGTGGAACTATCCCCCTTTTCCCCCCGCCGGTCCACAAAGCCGGAAACATTGGGGAACTCTGAATTAGGCTGTTGTAGACTGCATGTTTGACTCTTCTGATTTAAATTATCAATTTAAAGATATTCTATAAACACTATTTTCCCCCAAAAGAAAGTTGGAGTCAGGGCACCACAACTTCTTTAAGGACAGTTGTCATCACCCTATATCAGAGAACTACTGATTACCTTCCAAACTCAACTGATCTCTATTATCCCAGCCACCTCAAGGAGTCTGAATGGGTATGAATACAAACCATCAGTTTGAAAGCACATTTAGCTCCTGTGGAATCTATAGGTTAAGGACTCTCATATAAACTGCAAGAAGTGATGCAACTTTAGACTCTGCCCCTGAAGTATTAGAACTATGGTGAATATCAGCAAAATGCCATGATAAGAACTTACTACAACTAGATAGCAACTCTTCTTGCTCTCTAAAAGGAGCCAGCAGTTTTACACAAGGCCACTGTGTAACACCCCTCTGATAAGTAGAAAACTATGAGCACTGCTATTACTGCCATTTTATAGTTCAGATGTGGGCTGGTGCCTGTGCTTGGTCAGATTTGTGCATTTCTATCAATGAAGACTTGAAAACGATTGGCAGATACAGAAGTCAAATGTTCTCAAACATATACCCTTCATTTCTTACCATTCTTTGCTGTCTTTGCAAACATGACTTAATACTGTAATAATATTTGGATCGTAACATCAACTTCAGTTGTCATAGCAGGGAGGCAGCTCTTAGCCAACCATGGCTGATGTTATAGAAAAGTCAGATATGGTTAGTTCTTGGATGGGGAACTGCTAAAAAAAACCCAGGCCTTAGACTAGAGGCAGATATGAAAAAAAATCTGAGAAAAACCAGTGAAAAATCAGTCCTACACTGTTAACAAGAAAATAGCGTGGACATGTCCATTGGTCATGAGAAATCAATCCCGATTTCCAAGAGGTTTTACCTTTTCTTCATCAGCCTCAGATAAAGTTTAAACAAGGGTATTAGAATAAAAAAGTAAACACTTATTTCATGTTCTATGAGAATACAGGAAGACATTTTTGTATCCAGCAATTTCACCATCAGTAAATTGCAAAAGACAGCATTACTCAGACTAGCTTACATCCTGTGGCCATACCTCTAAAACCACAAAACATTGACATTTGCCTATCCCAGGTCCTTGGGAAGGTGGATAAAAATATCCAAATCCAATCTGAACATCTGGATAACTTTGACAAACCATTATACTAATAAAATATTAATGCTAATTAATAATTGAAAATAATAGGTAAATAAAAAGACAGACACACAATGGATGACTGGGTCTTTTTGGCCATCAGTTTTCTATGTCTATGGCACTGATGATGCAGTTTTTGTAATTGAATACTGTAGGTATATCTGAAGCTATGCACTAAAGGCATTATTCTAGGTTTTATTACAGTACTTGGCACCCCAAATATTTAGCAGTTTATTGCCATACACAGTTAATGAAAAGAAATGCATTTTGAGCACTGGATTGATTATGCTCTTAGGGTTATGGGTTTATTTTTAAACTTGCTAACAGATCTCTAGATGGAGCTGTTTGATGGATAATAGTAACTTCTGAACTGCAGTCTCCTTTGGATGCCTATGTATATATTTTAAACTGCTCTGCAGTGAGCTTTGTCTCTTTTTTCAACACGAGACCCCATTTCTCTTGTTCCTACACTATAGAAAGACACTCTGCCAGTTAAGACTGAGGCAAGATCCAGATTCTGCGAGCTAAGAACATGACAAGCCAAACAAATCAGCTAAAATGCCCGCTCTAAAAAATACCCTTGTCCCTACCACCTTGCCTTGGTCTTTTAGAATGCAGTTCCGAACTTGTAGCTCTTCCCAGACTCCCTGCTCCCAGCCTGAGTTTCTGTTTCTGTCCAAATGCTTGGGGACACTTGAAAACAAAATCCTGAGTTGCAAATGCTAGTAACCTTGTTTAGTAACTGCCTCAGACAGAAACTCTATGAAATTATGCAGGTGATGAAAAAGTAACAGTAACCTTGTGAATGTGACCAATGCCCACATTTACAAACTTCACATGTCTCTAAAGCAAAGCAAAGTTGAAGTAAGATTGCATGCACAGTCACAATCATGTGATTTTTCCACTTAGTAACCACTGAAGTTAATGAATTGAGTTTTTGGTCTAGTTAAACAAGGATTAATAGTACTGACCTATCTCTTTTCATCCTTCTCCTTTGATTTTTTTTTTACTGAAACATTAAGCAAAAGAAAGCGCATAACATTCTTCTTTATAACACTATGCTTAGCAGTTCAAACTATAAATATTTAAATGTTTATTTTTATAGGAGTACTTAAAAATGTGTGTGGAATAATACTTGTTTTCACTACAACCATACATAGTATCCAAGGTCAATTTATTTTAGCACACTGATTTAAGAATACAAAAATAGTGCTAAACAATGTTTTACTTTTTGATAGTTTATAAAACATTAATTCTCACTATTTATTCTCACTCCTCATGCTGGCAGGATATATTTCGTAGCTATTATTTATTATTCAAAACCATTGGGGAAAAATGCCTTCCAGTCACTTGTGCTCATTGAGGAAATATTACCTGTTACAAAAGACCGTCTCTTTGCTAAAAACCCCAATATCCTATATGGCCACAAATACATGTGTTTATAACATCATTTTAAAATTGCTTCAATATTTTTACTGCAAAAATTATTTTCTTGAAGTCACAGCTGTACTATATAATCCTTAGAAGGAGAAAGGAACTGTTGCACTTATTGCTATAGCAACCTGCAGAACATTGACAGGCATACCTTTTTTAGTATGAGTTTTCCTTACATTTACACCGCAATATAATTCATTGGAAGACACAGGGTGCTGGCTGGAGGTGGGGGTAAATTTACCTCATAGACTAGGAACCAAATTCAGACATGATTTTAGGAGCTGACAGAGGCTGAAAAAAATAAATGTTGCATCTGATGAACAATTTGAATAGAGCCATTCTTGATAAATGCTGCATTTCAATAGAATTAAAACCATTGTCTGTCTTTGCATGGTGCTGGTTGGTTTAACAATGGTTGACTTAATTCTGCTAATCCAATATCTTAGAGTCTGTGATATATTGAAATTTTACCTAACCACATAGGCTGGATTTGCATAACCTACTAAAGTACTGTTAAACATGGCCAGTATTCATTGTTTTGGTGTCTTTTGTGATACATTGGGCTTTTCAACAATTATTTTGGTATATTTGCCAATTAACTATCTTGCCTTTATCAGCCCCCAAAACAGCTTACGAAAAAATGTTTGATTTTCTGTTTTGAGGGTAAAGTTAACAT
Organism: Rhabdophis nuchalis; assembly: GCA_039707465.1. Classification (NCBI taxonomy): domain Eukaryota; kingdom Metazoa; phylum Chordata; class Lepidosauria; order Squamata; family Natricidae; genus Rhabdophis; species Rhabdophis nuchalis. Next base: position 366,212,140 of record CM077643.1, read on the forward strand.
ACAAATTGAGGCTTTATGATTCTGTTTCTTAGAATATGCCATTATCCGCTCAAATCAGATCAGTTTTAATTATGCATTCTCTGATTTCTAGAACATGGCCCTAAATATATTATGCAAACCTCAGTACAGTACTCAAGACAGTGAAAGTTGTGTACCTCTACATATCTGTATATTGTTATCCAGTACATAACACCCACTCTAAAAAACAAAGCAAATTTACCTATTAATCAATATAGTTGTTTGTTTTAGTATTTAAGTAATTTATATGGCCACTTATCTTACACTAATGACTCTGAACAGAATAAAGGTAAAGGTTTCCCCTGACCATTCTTGTCCTACTCTAGTGGGTGGTGCTCATCTTTCTTTCTTAGCTGAGAAGCCAAAGACATTTCTGTTGTCATATGGCCAGCATAATTATATGCTGAAGTGCACAGAACAGTTACCATCCCACCAAAGTGGTACCTATTTATTTACTCGCATCTGCATGCTTTTGAACTACTAGTGGGTAGGAGCTGTCCAGCTGGCAAGCTTATTGTCTTTAATTGCTGATCCATCACACCCCTTCCTGGGCAGAATACAAAGATTAAAACCAACAATTACAAATATAACCCATGATTGTCACAAAAGTGCTTTTCCAAAAGACAACTAGACTTTCTTGGGTTTTTTCTTTGAAACTGTTTTGCTTCTCATCCAAGAAGCTTCTTTATTTGAGGATCTCCATAGACATAACCCATGATGCCTAGGTAAATAATACATCTCAATCATTGAATCACATCAAGAGTTGAGCATGACTAATCTGCTGGCCTAAATGTCTGGGGAATGTAGTTCTCCAGAACTATGTGAGTCTAATAGGATTAAGGCCATCTGGATCTCTGACAGGATCTATTCCACAAGGCAGGAGCTGCTACAGAGAAGGCACATCTTCAGGGTCCAACTTGATGATATACTTTGATAGGATGGACTAGAGCAGTGGTAGTCAACCTGGTCCCTGCCACCCACTAGTAGGCGTTCCAGCTTTCATGGTGGATGGTAGGGGTTTTGTCTGATACTGAAGCACTTTCCTTTTTTAATTTAATTGACTTCCCTACTTTATAAATCACCATTACTGTGGAACCAGTGGACAGTTAGAAAATTTTACTACTAACAGAGATATAAAAGTGGGTGGTAGGTATAAAAAGGTCGACTGCCCCTGGACTAGAGCCTTACTTTCTACTAAAGGAGATACAGTGGGAATATGGAGACTCAGAAGATATCCAGTCTCTTTGGCAAATATGGCTTTATAGATGATAATTAGAACTTTGAATCATTCCCCAAAGCCTAATGGAAGCCAATGCAGGTGATAGAACAGCAGTGTTATATAGGCATGGCATGCCAACCCTTGCAGGTAAATCGGATAGGAAACATGACTAGGTGTGCTAATTCTACTTTATTATAATGCTACATGAATAGAATCTTTAACTAAAGGTACAGATGCCACCTCTGCTTCTTGATTGCCTAATCAACTAGGGCAGGGGTCTGCAAAGTTGGCTCTTTTAAGACTGGTAGACTTCAACACCCAGAATTCCCCAGGTAGCCAGGCTGGCTGGGGAATTCTGGGAGTTGAAGTCCACCAGTCTTAAAAGAGCCAACTTTGCAGACCCCTGAACTAGGGCAAGTTGCTAAATTTCTTTCTCTGACCATTAATCCAGTGGCGGCTACCCCTCTCCAATCCGATTGTTTCCTAGGCAGCATCTCTTCCCCTTTTTCCTCAAGTTCTCCCACACATTCCATAACATACTAAGATGCACCTGCTACTGCCCATGCTACTTCATTCTGGACCGGCTACAGCTTCCAAATGTACATCAAAAGAAGCTTTAATTAAGGCATATCACAGTAATCTAAACGCAGTTTAAAAAGGCATAAATAATAATAATAATAATAATAATAATAATAATAATAATAATAATAATAATAATAATAATAATAATAATAATAATAATAATTTAATTTATAACCCGCTCTCTCTCCCTGAAGGGACTCGAGGCAGGGCACAGGGAAATTAAAATGCATATAAAATCACAACAATACAATATTAAAAAGAATTAAATTAAACCCTGCGCTAAAATCCCATTACACTAAAACAAACCCCTAAAAACCCCTAGAAACAGTTAGGTTATCCCAAGCCAGCCAAGCAAAAGAAATGTGTTTTTAATTTTTGACGGAAGGAGCGAAGGTCCGTAGTTGTTCTAATGTCGGGGGGAAGGTCGTTCCAGAGGGTCAGGCCCGCCACAGAGAAGGCCCTTCCCCTGGGCGTCGCCCGCTGGCACAGCCTAGTGGACAGCACCCGGAGAAGTCCCTCTCTTTGGGAGCGAATCGGCCGCAGGGATGTATGGGGCAGGATGCGATCCCGCAGATAACTAGGTCCCGTGCCATGGAGCGCTTTAAAGATGACAACCAACACCTTGAAGCGCACCCGAAAGACGACAGGCAGCCAATGCAGCTCGCGCAGGAGTGGTGTTACATGGGAAAACCTTGAGGTCCCATAATTGCCCGCGCGGCTGCATTCTGGACAAGCTGAAGTCTTCGGGTGCACCTCTCTACCCCATGTAGAGAGCATTGCAGTAGTCCAGTCGGGATGTCACGAGAGCATGAGTGACTGTGCAAAGGGCACCCCGGTCCAGTAGGGGACGCAACTGGCGGACCAGGCGAACCTGGTAAAACGTCCTCCTGGCTACGGCTGTCACTTGATCTTCCATGGACAGCCGTGCATCAAGGAGGACACCCAAGTTGCGTGCTCCCTCCACGGGGGCTAGATGTTCGCCCCCTATGGCCAGTGATGGAGTCAACTGGCTGTACCGGGATGCCGGGAACCACAGCCACTCGGTCTTGGACGGGTTGAGTCTGAGTCTGTTCCTTCCCATCCAGGCCCACACGGCTTCCAGGCACTGGCACATCACCTCTACGGCATCGTTGGGGTGGTTTGGGGTAGATATATACAGCTGTGTATCGTCAGCGTAGAGGTGGTACTCTACCCCAAAACCACGGATGATCTCGCCCAGCGGCTTCATATATGTGTTGAACAGGAGAGGCGAGAGGACCGACCCCTGAGGCACCCCACAAGTGAGGGGTCTCGAGGTCGACCTCTGCTCTTCTGCCAACACAAATTGCAATCGACCGGAGAGGTAGGAGGAGAACCACTGCAACACGGTGCCCCTCACCCCCAACCCCTCCAGCCGATGCAATAGGATACCATGGTCGATGGTATCAAAAGCCGCTGAGAGGTCTAATAGGACCAGGATGGAGGAACAACCCCCATCTCTGGCCCTCCAGAGATCATCTACCAACGCGACCAATGCCGTCTCGGTGCTGTGCCCGGGCCAGAAGCCAGACTGGCGCGGGTCCAGATAATCAATTTCCTCCAGATGACGGGGGAACTGTTGTGCTACCACACTCTCTACAACCTTCGCCAGAAAGTGAAGGTTGGAGACCGGACGGTAATTTACCAATAATGCTGGGTCCAGAGAGGGCTTCTTGAGGAGGGGTCTCACCACCGCCTCTTTAAGGGAGGCCGGCAAGAACCCCTCACTCAAAGAAGTGTTGACCACCTCCTGGAGCCAGCCTCGTGTGACCTCCCAGGATGCCAGTACAAACCAGGAGGGACACGGGTCCAATAAACATGTGGTAGCTCGCAGTCGCCCACGTAACCTGTCCATATCTTCGGAAGTAACAGAGTCAAACTCTTCCCACAAAACTGTCTCAAGATCTGTCTCGGGGCATCCCACTGGGCCACTTTCGATGGAGGCCAACTCGCTCCTAATCTGAGTGATTTTATCCTGCAGATATTCCCCAAATTCCTCTGCTCTACGCTGCAAAGGGGCTTCCCGCGCCCTCTGTTGAAGGAGGGAGCGGGTCACCCTAAACAGGGCGGCAGGGCGGTTATCTGCGGATGTGATGAGAGTGGCACAATGATGACGTTTGGCCACTCTCAACGCCACAAGGTAAGTCCGTAAGTGGGCTCTCACCTGTGTTTGGTCAGATTCAGACCGTGTGGATTTCCACCTCCTCTCTAGGCGTCTCTTGTGGCGCTTCATCACCCTCAGTTCCTCGGTAAACCAAGGAGCCTGGGTGACTCGTCGCCGCAAGAGAGGCCGCAAGGGCGCGACCCGATCCAAGGCCCCCGTGGCCGCTATATTCCACGCGGCCACCAGGTCCTCTGTCGGTGCGCGGGTCAAGGGCACAGGTAATGGCCCAAGCACCGTCTGGAACCTATCCGGGTCCATCAGACGCTTGGGGCGGAACCATATAGGTGGATCCGGTTCCGCCTCCCCGCGGTGGGGTGTAGCGATTGGAAAGTCGAGCCGGAGAAGTGAGTGGTCTGACCATGACAGGGGTGTGATGGCTATATCCCCTATACCCAGATCACTCTTCCACTGACCAGAGACAAAGATTAAATCCAGCGTGTGTCCTCCCTCATGCGTGGGGCCCTGAATTACTTGGGTCATGGCCGTCATGGAGGCCATGAACTCCCGAACTGCCTCTGATGATTCGCCAACCGATGGCAGATTGAAGTTCCCCATGACAACCAGTCTAGGGGTCTCAACTGCCTACGCGGCGATCACCTCAAGGAGCTCGGGCAGGGCTGCTGTTACATAGCGGGGAGCCAGGTATACAATCAGCACGCCCAACTGCCTCCCTAGGCCCTACTTCACGCAGAGGGACTCACAGCCGGTGGTCTGAGGTACAGTGGTCTCTCTCGGCTCCAGACCTTCCCTAACAATAACCGCTAACCCTCCACCCCTGCCTAGGGCCCGTGGCTGATGAAAAGCGCGGTAACCTGGTGGGCACATTTCTACGAGGGGAAGTCCTCCCTCGTGGCCCAACCAGGTCTCCGCTATTCCTACCAGGTCCGGCTCCCCCTCCGACACAAGGTCAACATGAGCAAAGCCTTGTAGTCCACAAACGGACCCAATTGGTACACAAGTTGAACCTTGCTGCTCATGTCACCCTCACCTGAGCATAAATAGAAGTAGCTTATGCTCAGTCCCAGGAATCTGCAGTGGCTAGTAAATATAAAAAACCTACTTACTGATATCTTGAAGAGGCCTTAGTTGTTAGAATGGGCAGGATTGGCCAAGATGGGCCTAGTACTACAACTGAAATGGTAGAAGACAATTTCTCATTCTGGTGATCTGCCTGTAGACCCATCAGCCTGTTCCATGATTCCTAATACCTGCTTGCAGCACCCTCCTGCTTCCCTGTGCCATTCACACACACACATTCTTTGCCTGTGATTCCCTTCTCTCAACAATCTTCGAAGTGTTGGGGTTATGATTAGAACTGCTGGGACTTCTCATTGCTAAGTGATTCAGTCACATGACGTTATGCTTTATGACCATTTGGCTTAGTAATGCAAGTTCTGGATCCAATTGCTTTCCTAATTGAAGTACGACTGATATTTAATTTTAGTTCCATTTTTTTCACTTTGCTCCTTGACTTTTATTACACGGGCTTGCAGATCCTTTGCATTTTCGTCTATCAGGATAGTTTCATCAGCATAAAAAATTCATGGTTATTGATGTAACTTCATCCAGTTATAAAAAATTCATCATCTTCTGATACAGCTTCCCTTAATATTTATTCAATATTTAGGTTGAATAAATAATTGTCTCGCACCTTTGCCAACCTGGAGCCAGACTGTTTCACCATGTTCTGTCTGTACTGTGGCTTCCTGACCCATATATAAAATTCTCATAAAGACAATGAGATGTTCTGGGATCCTGTTTTTCTGAGTACTTTCCACAGCTTGATGTGATTGACAGAAGCTTTTTCTCCAATTGATAAAACATGTACTGACTTCCATTTAGTTTTCTTTGGCTTCTCAATTATTCTCCATGCATCACATTACTGTCTTGTGTTCTTCAGCCTTTTCTACAGCCAAACTGAACATCTGGCATTTCTTTTTCTATGTGGGGTTCTAATCTGCGTTAGATGATCCTAAGCATTATTTTTGCCAGCATGTGAGATTAAGAATATTGTATGATAGATTGTATACTCTGTTCAGTTTTTTTGAGGGGGTGGGTATTGGAATGTAAACTGACCTCTTTCAATTAGTTGACATTCCTCAGAATTGCTGGTAGAGCTTGGTTAGAACCTTTACTGACTCTTTTTCTAGTGCCTGCCATATTTCAGTGGGTATTCAATCTCTTCCTGTAGATTTCCAATTTGTCCTAACTTTATCTTCTAGTACTAGAAATTCTTGAATGTATGCAATATCTTCTAAGGTATCTTGGATATGGACCAGTATTTCAGTATACTCCTTCTGTCTTTATTTGATCTCTTTTGAATATGTTATATCCATCAGAACCTTTTAGCCTACCAATTCAAGATTGGAATCTCCTGAGTTCAACATTATCTGGATCAGATTTTGGAACCAGACAGTGCTCTAGCAAAAATCCTGATGTCCAATAGATAGCAGCAAAGGATCCTCCCTCCCTCCCTCCCTCCCTCCCTCCCTCTCTTTTATGATTGTTTGCTGCTGTATACTTTCTGGCTGTATTTTTACAGTCTGGATCTGGTAGTTTTAGCCAGTCAGACATTGTAAAGGTTGTGATTCCAGGATACAGATATTCTCCCAGGGCTATTTTTCCTCATTTGAATGAAAGTGACAAATGCTATATGCCAGCTGAAGACTTAACATAATATTATAATTAGAATTTTCAGAATGTGTCCTAAAGAATCTGAATCACAATATTTTTCTTGGTTTTTTTAAGGTCATTTTGAATGGCAGTGCCACGTTAGTAAGTACTGTTATTAGCTTCTTCCTCACTGCTCCTTTTTTTCTGAATTATAGCAGCATGGTTCTCAGCTTCTGTGAATCTGTCAGAATCCATTATCTATTTCACTTCCCAACACTTTTAAGTATTAGAACAAATGTATACTTAGCACATCTTTTTCATTCACACTTAATTTGCACAATCTAGCCAAGGTGATTTAATTTCCATGTAAGAGATACTGAAAGTATTTATCAATTTAACACACTTTTATTGTGACCAGTCACCCCAAAACAGTAGTAAGATCATTCCTGTCCCCAGGCTTATATACGTCTGGGGAAGAAAAGAGAAAAAACAGGGCCAGGCATTCATCTTTAACATTACAATTTTTATGATAATTACTTGGCATGAAATGATTAGCATGATAGAAAAAGTGCCAAGCAGATGACTTTGGGGAGATGATAGAATTTCTTTTTTTGTCTGCAATGCAGTACATTGGATTGGCTGCTTCTGTAGCTACACGAAAGCTGAGGAAAGGTTAAAAAAAAAGATAGCCTCATACTGTATAATAAAGAACCAACCAACTATTATAATGGAGTCAGGAGGAACTATATGGTTCAAAATTGGGAAAGAGATGTACCCAGTTTCTATCCTATCACCTTATTTATAAATGTGGAAAAAATGAAAAGTACCAAAAGAAAAAGTGGAATTAAAACTGTGGGAAGAAACATCAACAATTTTAGACATGCTGATGATATCAGTTGCAGGTTATAAGTAAGATTTAAGGTATCTCTTGTGAAAGTAAACAACAGTGTAAAAGTCTGTTTGATTTTTCTGACCATTAAAAAAAATGAATAGTCAATGTCAGCCAGTAATAGCTGGAGGACCAGATGATGATACTTTCCATAAGAATGGTCTCTAGCTCACAAAGAGATGCCTACTACTTGAATGTAAAACTGTGACAGATCTAAACAGAATAGTGTACTGTACAGGCATCATACTGACAACAATGGTAATATTGTTCAGGCCATGCTTTATCTAATTGTAGAAAATAAAAGTCCAATTTCCAAGCTTAATGAATCTACATTTGCTAACTCCAGCTGAAAACAATTCTGGGAATTTTTTCCTTTAATAAAAGCAGTGATGGGAAAGCACCATAATCATACTTGTATATGTATACGCTTTTAGTTACTACATGTGCATGTGTATTGATTTTTTAAAACATTTTGATTTTAGAAACTCAGAGCAACATAAAAAGTCTTTAAATCAATATCAAACTGTTCCTCATTTCCATTTCTTGTAACAATGCTATATTACTGCAATCATGTGATAACTCTGGGTCTATACAACAACTTTAATGCACATTAGACTAGAAAGATCAAATACTCAAGGGAGTCAGTATGGAACTACTCTATGGTTAGAATATTGACTCAAAACTGGGGAACCCATCATTTCTGTTTTCTTAAGTCAAGTTTTAGCTCTCAGTAACAGTGGAGGATCTTGCCTTGGCAGCAAGAGTCAACTGCTGTGTGCAGTGGAAAGATCCACAGCTTCATCTGCTGAAGGACAGGCAAGAATCTTCATAACCACACCAGATATTTCTTTTCCATTTTTACACTGCTGACAAATTAGCAAAACAGAATTACAAGTTTTAAAAGCCCACTAAAACTGAAATGCCTACCAAAATGATTCCAGAAAGAGGGCATAACTTTGCCTCTTACTGTTACATCCTTGTTGTGCCTCATCTTCTCACAACCCCCAGAAACACATTCTGCTCAATAGTCCTGCAGCAAGAGTTTGTGTAAAAACAATAACAACTCATTATTCTTTAGCATAATGTGAAACAAATACTGGGCAGGGGAAGAAGGAATATGAATTATTTGTCTTTGAGCATCAAGGAGAGCTTATATTTTATTGCATGAATCTTTACAGCATCCTCTCATTGGCCTTACCACTGATGAATTTGTTTACATGGCCAGATATCTCTGTATTGATACTATCCTACCTTAATAAGAATGAATATTTTGTTTCTTTATATAATTGGAAAGATAGAAATTTGGAAATTGGAAATCTGCATCTAATCTAGCAGATGCAACAGCTGTGGCTGTACCTGACACACATCATGCCTAAAATAGCTCTTCTGCAAGTACAAAAAAATTTGTATGCATTATGAAAATACGGTTGCAGCAGATTGATTAAAGTAGATGGTTGCTTAACTTATGTAAAGTATTATTAAGGTATTAAAGTATTGTTTTAAATGTAATAAAAAGGAAAGTTTCTGTCAGCATTTTTCAAACAAGCTACATTTTTAAAAAAATTAAAATTTAATTTTTTTAAAAAAGCGATACCTTAATCTGCAAATGTCCCAATGACAGGAATAATAACAGTTGTTTAGGAGATGTAGTATTCCTAAGGCCAGATTCTAGACCACTGAAACCTAAATCAATATGTTTGCATGTGTTGCAGTTGTGGGGTTCATGCCTTTGTGTCATCTTTTTGTGCCTTTCCCTATCTCTGCTCCATATCAACGCACAGCAGCAGTAATGGAAAATATAATGCCTGGCACCAAATATGGAGCAAGTGATTACATACTGTGGAAAGAGACTTCAGTGCAGATGCTATTTATAGCAATGGTTTGCTCTTTCACTCAATCTTTAGTTCTACTCAGCTATTGTGGCCTTGATCCAGGATGCACATTCTCAGAAAGTTGTTAAGGCATGTTAAAAGCAAAGGAGCCTAGCCCCTTTTTCCATTTGGTCATTTTATCTTTGATTCTTACATGTATGCGAGTGAATGTGCAACTTTTATGGACTTACATATTCTGGTTGGCTGTGCTAGAAATATTGAGGGATGTGGAAGATTACATTATTGATAGTGGCAATTTCCACATTTCAAAATTCATTTAGAAATGAATCTGTTTTTTACATTTCCTTGCTGAATTGAGATTTGAACTAATGATTGCCAAGACTGTATGTTTCCCTAACTCTTGGGTTTTAAAATTATAACCATTTATAAATCAGGACTTATTTTTAACCCAAAAGAAGTATGTTGTATTAGTATTAATATTGTCAACTAGGAAATAGATATTCTCTTCATAAATTCAGATAATTAAACTGGACAGCGCAATCCCATCTTTCCAATTGTTTGCTTGAGTCTATGTTTCAAGCTGGCATTGTTATCAAACTATTGCAATGCTTTTTTTAGAAATTATCTAACATTTCATCCTCCTTAATTTAAATCAATTAAATCCAGGCCCCTTTGAAATAATAAAGAAGCCCTGGGAGCCTGGCATAGGCCTACACTACAGCATCTCTCCAACTCACATGTGCCTGCACTAGGCCTCTCAGGGCCTAACCCATCATTTGAAACACAACTTTGCTTCACTTACCTTTTCCAAAGATGGGTGAGTATTGCAGCTGTTCCCAAAAGGGCATCTCGCTTCCAAGATGGTACTACGCAACTTCTGTATAGGAAGGGCATGTAGTACATTAACTGTTTTTCTTGGGGAAAAGTGATCTTCGGAAAAGATAAGAGGAGCGAGCCTTGATGAAGAGGTGTGGTACCCAGCAAGGCAGAACACAGCCCCAAGGCCTATATCAGGTGGGAAGGAAACCCAAGGGGTGCAATAGGGAGACGATAAGTGGATAGGTACAGCTAAAGAGTCCCTAATGTTTGTCATAAGAATGGGTGATTGCCAATCACCTGAATTTTATTCACGTTACTGCAGGGGCACTGCAGCAACCGTAACTTTGGGTACAGGTCATAAGTCTGTTCAGCACTATCATAATTTTGAGAGGTCACTGAACAAATGGTGACCATGTGTCCTGTTTTATTCCTAATTTTTAATGAGCAATGATTATATTCCCAAAGTCTAAAAACAAAAATAAAAGAATATTATAGAAAATTAAACTTTATTTTTTATTTTATTTATTTATTTAAATTTATATCCCGCCCTTCTCCACGAAGGACCCAGGGCGGCGCACAGGAAAATTTAAAACATACAAAATACAATAAATATAATTTAAAAAACTATTAAATAACCTATCCTGCGCTAAAACCAAATTTTAAAAACCCAATTTAAAACTACCTAAAAGTCCCCATGGGAGGTTAGGCTAGGCCGGCTTGTTGAAACAAATATGTCTTAAGACATTGGCGGAAGAGGCGGAGGTCGGTGATGGTACGTAATTCAGGGGGTAGGTCATTCCAAAGGGCTGGGCCCGCCACAGAGAAGGCTCTTCCCCTGGGTGTCGCCAGTCGGCATTGTCCGGCCGACGGCACCCTGAGAAGGCCCTCTCTGTGGGAGCGTATCGGTCTAAGGGATGTATGGGGCAGGAGGCGGTCTCGCATATAACTAGGCCCCGAGCCATGGAGCGCTTTAAAGATAGTTGTCAGAACCTTGAAGCGCACTCGAAAAACCACAGGAAGCCAATGCAGCTCGCGCAGGATCGGTGTTATGTGGGAGCATCTAGTGGCTCCCATAATCACCCGCGCGGCTGCGTTTTGGACTAGCTGTAGCTTTCGAGTGCACCTCAAGGGAAGCCCCATGTAGAGAGCATTACAGTAGTCGAGTCGGGACGTCACGAGAGCTTGAGTGACTGTGCGAAGGGCAGCCCGGTCCAGTAAGGGGCGCAATTGGCGCATCAGGCGTACCTGATGAAACGCCCCCCTGGCCACGGCCGCCACATGGTCCTCCATGGACAGCCGGGAATCCAGGAGGACACCCAAATTGCGTGCCCTCTCCACGGGGGCCAGTGTTTCGCCCCCAATGGCCAGAGTTGGTGTAATCTGGCTGAACCGGGGTGCCGGAAACCACAGCCACTCAGTCTTGGCAGGGTTGAGCCTGAGTTTGTTACCACCCATCCAGATCCGTACGGCCTCCAAACACCGGGACAGCACTTCGGCGGCATCGTTGGGGTGGTTTGGGGTGGATATGTACAGCTGGGTGTCATCAGCGTACAGATGAATTTGAATTAGACACTTCAGTATTTCAGAAAAGCATATCAATGCACTTGACTCGGGGCTACCCACGACTGGGAATAGCATGTCTGATTTATATTTTTGTAGTATTTTATTTGTATTGTGTATAGGTTTTATATAGTTTAATCCTTTTAATATTGTAAGCTGCCCAGAGTTGTCCTTTGGTAAAATGATAAATAAATAATAAAAGTACTGGGGTAATAAGGAAAGAAGATTAGGGCTCTACTCAATGAAGTAAATATGAGGGGGGTGGGCATTCCCCCCAACAACACCATAACATTGTCTTATTTAATTCTGAAAAGAAATAGTACATATTACTATTCAAAGAGTGTCATTTCCTATAAAATTGTTGAGCTAAAAAATTAAACATATTTTCATTTATAGAGACACATTGATTAATGAAACTGACTTTGTGGGTAGACATAATGACAAGTATCAAGATATGGAATGAACACATGTACTCGGAGCATAGGCTCCTTTTTAGTATTTTTATATTTAGATTTTATATTTAGATTTTAGATTTTATTAAATTTATATCTCGCACCTATCTCCAATGGGACCCAGGGTGGCGCACAGGCATTTAAAAACACAATGTACAATACAAAATATCAAACATCCTAAAACCCAATTAAACTTAATACTCCTGCGCTAAAATATTGTTTAAAAACCCTCTGATTAAAAATTTGTACAACTAACACTCAGTCATTTATCGGGTGGATTTACCCTAAGCCGGCTTGCTGAAACAGGTGTGTTTTTAAACGCTGGCGGAAAAGGCGGAGGTCCGAGGTGGTACGGAGATCGGGAGATAGGTCGTTCCAGAGGGTAGGGCCCGCCACAGAGAAGGCCCTTCCCCTGGGCGTCGCCAACCGGCATTGCCCGGCCGACGGCACCCGGAGAAGACCCTCTCTATGGGAGCGGATCGGTCGAAGGGATGTATGGGGCAGGAGACGGTCTCGCATATAACTAGGCCCCGAGCCATTTAGTATTTTACTATTTAGTATCTTACTAATAACTTTGTACTATTTATTGTTCATTATTTTTAGATTTAAAATCAAACCAAGGTCTTCAGAAATTACTCCTTTTGTATACATACAACCTCTCAAAATCATATATTATATTGCAAATAATTTGCATGATTTGTCACTGCTTGAATTTCTTTCTGTTTATTTTGTTAATGTTACAGCCCTGAAAATGAACTTTTCAAATAAAAGCCATTGTTGGTACAAATGCACTAGCCTTTATGCGGGTATAAAATTTGATAAATTATCTATGATGTCCAGAAACTAGATTCCTTCTCTAAAATTCTTTTTAGACATTAAAGAAAGAAGAGGATCAAATGGATTACTAATAAATTTGTACATTTGAAGGCTATTGTAGGTAAAGAATGTTTAATCACAGCCAAGAGCAGTAGAGAATATATTTAGTACTGATTTTGCTAAATTAAAAGAATGACTTAAAATAATAGTTATCTTCCTTGTTACTTTAATATAAAAGTTCATATAAACATTTGGGTTTTATAATAGAGAAGTGACAGTATATAGTGTTTATTTGGCCAAAGGTCACACTTGACGTTTAAATAGCATGTTAAAAACTAAAGAACAGAGAAAAGACCAGACCCAATACTGTTTGAATTAATTAAATTAAAATATAACAAAAGAATTACAGAATGGTTAATAAGATTATTTTCCAGTCATGTATTTAATAATCCCCTTATTCTACTATATTAAAAGTTGCAGCTGGATAATAAAATTTGAAGGTCTTTGGTGTGTTCACCCAGAGTTTTTGTAGGGCTAAAAGCAGCTGAGACTTAGAATGCATGTGTGATTTTAAAAATTATCCTGGTATGTATATTTATTTACTTGCTGGATACCCGTGCTCCACTATGAAACTATGTAATTGGGCTTGCTAAACCAACACTTACAGCTTGAAAATTAATGAGTGGTTACAATTGGCCTCTCCTCTCCCCTTCTCTTCCCTCAGGCTTGCCCCACAGAAGCCTCTCCACTCCTCTTCTCTCTCTCAGGCTTGCCCCACAGAGGCCTCTCCTATCTTATCCCCTTCTCTTCCTCAGGCTGGCCCCATTGATCCTCTCCTATCCCCTTTTCTCCCTCAGCTTGCTCCACAGAGGCCTCGCCTATTTTATATTCTTCTCTTCCTCAGTCTAACTCCTTAATATCAGATTCCAAGATGGCTATACTCCCCAAGGAGCCCAATCATACAATCTAGCATTCATATGTATTCGACTTTTTATAAATGTGGCAATGATGTCCTAGACAGAGTGGTTATACAATTAGATCACATTCAGGAGTTAAAGTCTGTAAATGTAAGAGGAATTGGATCTTCTCCAGCCTGATACCACCACCACCACTGCCACCCTGCCACCACCAGCATTTAAAGAGAGAGAAAAACAGAGAAAGAAAATGAGTGTGTGTTCGTGTGTAATTTTTCTATTTTGCCTCCCAAATTATTACTGCAATCTCGGGATCACAATGTTTAACTGGATATTGTAGCAATCTATTAATTTTCTTTATGAATAATTCCAAGAATAGAACAGTTAATATTGGAACCGTTAAACATTAATTACAGCAAGATGTACAGTATATTCAGCTATTTAAAAAAGTGATGAAGATAGCTCAAATTGGAACGCAAGTTAAAGTTCGTAGGGAGAAATAGATAGCTATTGTTTGAAAAAAAACAGTAAAAGTAATTACTTCTCCACAAAATCCTGAAATATTTTTCTTGCAGGCATTGGCTTCTATCTCAATCCACCCACAGGCCTTCTGTTTCCCATTACTACTGTTAATTTCCCATTTAGATGAAATGAAAGGCTGGAGTAGTAAACATCCTTTAAAAAATTTACAGCCATTTCCTGTAATTTCATGGCTCTTAAGGCTAAGAACCATTGTCTTAAAGGTTTTCATTTTTAATCCTAAGTATCAAACAAAGTCATGGCTCTTTATTGACTACAAAATGTGGAATACTTCAGAATGCAACACGCAGAGAAGAACCAGATGGACAGGGCATAAGCATGACAAAAGGAGGGTCATACCTATGTTAATTAGTAGACATGAAATGAATTTTTGTTTCATTGGAAGAACATCTCTGAAAAATTGGGCGTGGTATATGGCTTATGTATGTAAATATACAGGCTAAGTATAGTGGGGTGTTTTTTTTAAATGTCGGTATCTATATTTTGATATCATACAATCAGCGTGAATGGCAGTTTCTACTGTAATGTTCTACCCCTAAAGTTTGTATTGATCATAAAGAGGAGGGAAAACAGCATTGCACTTAGTTATGTGCATGAATCTCAACATAAAAAATGTCTTTCGTGGTTATAGTTCAACATTGAAAATGCATTTGGGTAATGTATGTACCCATTATACCATCACTCCAGTTGAAATGGCACACATCACCATTAGAATTATCACAACTAATGTAGATTTGTAATTTCACATTCTTGTTTGTAGTAGGCCTTGCCTATTTCTACTCCTTCCATTTAAGATGCTTGCGGGAGAAATGCTAACAACAAAGCTTACTTAAAACAGAGCTTCTTTCTCTCCTCACCCTCCCCACACTTAGAAGCACTCAAAGGTGTTTTGGAGCTGTTTAGATAATAAAAGGCTTCTAGCTTAGTAAAAAGAGAAAGAATGCTCTATTGAGAGGGCTTTAACTCAACATGAAGATTCATGGGAAAGGCAGTACAGTAAAATGGCATGAAAAGGAGAAAGGAGTGCACAACCAAATTAAGATCGGCAAATTACTAATCACTATTGATCACATAAGTGCCAATTTGGCACTGTAAAGAGGCAGAACCATGTGGAAAAATGTATAGAAAACGTGTGTGGGGGTGTTTTCATATGTCATACAGAGGTTTAAATGTGGTTTTATAAAACAAATTACAACAGCTTAGTTCACAAATAAATTCAGTCACAAACAATAGTTTATATAATGCTAATTCATAAATCTTAATAACTAGATTCAAGGAATATGCTAAGCCAGTGATGGCTAACCTTTTTGTATTGCGTGCCAAAAGAACCAAACTTCTGGTTTTTGCGTTAGGCAGCTTTTTGCCTTCCGGAGGCTTCAGGGAAAAACAGGGCGAAAAACAGCCAAAAAAGAAAGCCGAAGTCAGCTGGCCAGTGCGCGCATGTGCATTGAAGCTGACAGGGCAACGCCTGGCGTGCCCTAACAAATGGCTCTGTGTGCCACCTGTGACACGTGCTATAGGTTTGCCATCACGGTACTAAGCCAAAATATCAAGTCACATTATGACTTAGTGTGATGTATGAATCCAGTGTACGTATGTATTTTTGCAAGGAACATTCAGAACTGACTGGCAAAGCTGAAATTACATTGTTAAGTACTTATGGATAATGTGAAAGACAAACAAATATCAAAGAGAAATCTATTTTTTGCTTTATTGATTAAACAAAGCTTTTAAGTCAAATTATGGGTAGCTACCTCATCTGCTTACTGAATAAATTTTATGATAGCCAGGCAGCAATAATTAGAACAGAATATAGAGGAACTAGCAGGTTCAAAATGTAAAAAGAATGCACCAACACTATATTTATTTATATTGCTTCTTGTCCTGCTGGGGGCAGGACAAGAAGCAATGGGTGGAAACTAATCAAGGAGAGAAGCAACTTAGAACTAAGGAGAAATTTCCTGACAGTTAGAACAATTAACCTCTGGAACAGCTTGCCTCCAGAAGTTGTGAATGCCCCAACCCTGGAAGTCTTTAAAAAGATGTTAGATAGCCATTTGTCTGAAATGGTATAAGGTTCCTGCCCACGCAGGGGGTTGGACTAGAAGACCTACAAGGTCCCTTCCAACTCTGCTATTGTATTGTATTGTATTTAATGTACAGTAGGTGAAGACTATGTAATAGAAAGTGCTTCTCTTGACTAAAATCAAGAGAAATTTGAATAAAAATTGCTTAAAAGCTATTTACCTCAGAATTTCTTTTTAATGTGAAAGAAGAGATAGAACATAGAATAATAGTGTTGGAAAGGACCTTGGATGTCTTCTAATCCAACCCCTGCTCAAGCAAGAAACTCTATACCATTTCAGATAAATGATTGTCCAGTCTTTTTCTGAAAGCCTCCAGTGATAGAGTACCCACAACTTCTGAAAGTAAGATGCAAAAGCCTCTCTCAATAAAGGGGAATATTTATAACTCAGAGTTGAAATGAGGGGACCTTAGTGCTCTCTGACCTTAGTTGTTTTCTTGCAGATATTTTATTACCTAAACTAGGTAACATCATCAATGCTAGTACTTATGATGTTACCTAGTTTGGATAATGAAACATCTGCAAGAAAACAACCAAGCTCAGAGAGCAGCAAGGACCTCTCAAAAGTATTAGAAAAGTATCAGTATTAGAAAAAATGTCAACAGTCAAAGCATATATAATACAATTATATGAATGTGAATTAGCACAGATCTAATTTATTTAATGCTATTTTATATTTTGTATGTGTTGTGGGTTTTTATCTTTCTGTGCACCACCCTGAGTCCCACCAGGGAGAATAGGGCGGTATATAAATTGAATAAATAAATAAATAAATAAATAAATAAATAAATAAATAAATAAATAAATAAATAAATAAATAAAATAAATACTTAGCAGTGGTACAGCTCTGTTGTCCTAACTCAAAGATTCTCAAAAATGATGTAGCCAAGAAACAAAGAAAAGCTATGGCAATCTTATAAAACATTAAAGGACAGCAATATCACACTGATAACAAATACATATCATCAAACCCTTCTTTTCCCAGTTGTAATATGGGTTTGAAAATTGAGCCATCAGAAAGACTAAGCAAACAAAACTAAATTATTTTCAATTGTGATGATGGAGAAAATTATTAACCCGGAGCACTACAAGAATTTAGTAGCAACCTGCTCATTGTAAGCACTAATAATGAAACTAAATCTTAAACATGTTGTACACTATGGGAAGGCAAGAGTAATAAAGAATGAGCCCAGTACTTGGAAAAATCAAAGCCAATTGGAAAAAAAGGCCAACAGAAACAAGATGGCTATTTATTATCACAGATAATGCAAGGGTGAGTTTACAGGAATTTATAGAAGCAGTTATGGATAGATATTGCTGATGAAATAGTATCCTTTGGGTGACAAAGAAGCATGTGTGTAATTAATAAATTATTGCAATATTGTATAGAATACAATATTAACCAGTGGTGGGATTCACTTACCTTCCCTACTGGTTTGTAAATGGGAGCGCGCTTGCTTTGCTTGCATGTGCAGCGTTTGCGCACACGCATTGCCATCTGCGCATGCACAGTGTTTGTGCATTATGTTGGGGTGGGTGGGCAGAGCCTCCTACAGCTGCCACTATCAGTTCACCCGAACCGGAGAGAACCGGCTGAATAGCACCTCTGATATTAACATACTAACAGAGAATACAATAGTCAGATATTTTTTTAGAAATCCAAGACCTGATAAGACCTGGTCTTCAGATGTTGCCAAACTGATATCGTTCATCACTGATCATGCTATTTGGTAGAGTTGGGGTATAGTTCAGCAAGACCTCTCACAACAAAAACTCCTTATTTTGTGCTTATTTCATTTACTGTAAGCCTGCTTTAATATTATTTTAATACAATGCATAGCTGCAACCTAAGCCTTGATTTCCATTAACCAGAGTTCTGAGGTCTGCAGTAGAGTATAAATAGTGACTAAGAAGCCCTGTTTCTTAGTTGTGACAAGCACAAATGTGACTCTACAGTTAATTTTAGTAACCTGCTGTCAAACATCCACAATAACAAGCTTCTTAAAATGCTTCTCACCAGCGTCTACTTGTGGTACAAGTAATCCTGGAGATTTCCAGGTGGCAAAGATTTTATCAGGCAGTGGAATTGGATATAAGGAAAGTATATATAAAAAGTATCAGATATGCAAAGACTAAAGGAGAGGTCAAGTTCTTATATATCCACTAAAACATAGCTGATCTTTAAAGTGCATCTTGGTGCCCATTCTGGGGAGAAGGAATCTTAAGAGATTTAAATAAAGCAATGGAACTAGATATATAACCCCAAACTGACTTTGACCAATCTGAATTATCTTTCAAGTAATTTTCTTACGTCCAGTTATTAATATTATTATTTATTTAGTGTATGTCATATACTCCTCATACACTAAATAAATGATAATAACTGAATATAAGAAAACTACTTGAAAGATAATTCAGATTGGTCAAAGTCAGTTTAGCAGAAGAAATCTAAAAACGTTCAGAGTCTCAGATGGACTATAAGTTCTCCCAGTGAATGCAGACTACAGGTAATTCTCAAATTATGACCACTCAAAATTATGACAGCACTGAAAAAGATTACTTCTAAAGAGTCCTCACACTTATGACTGTTGCAGCATCCCCGCAGTCACATTATCAAAATTATGCGATGTCAGGCCTCAAGAACGGCACGTGGAGTTACTTTTGAATAGGTTTTTAAATATTTTGACCTATAGACAGAATCTTGCCAGAGTGAAGAGTGTATAGATACACTCTGTGAACTGCTAGGGGTTGTCTTAGCTCTTTCCCTGCCTACCAGGCTTTCCAAACTCTCTTGCTTCTTTGCCTTCTAGGAAGTAGTCTCTCCCTCCTGGGATTCCAAATTACATTCCACCACAGGTGCTTGGGAACCAGCTTGTATTTATGACAGTTGCAGCATCCTGGGGTCATATGATTGCCATTTGTAAGCTTTCCAGGAGACTTTTGACAAGCAATGTCAATGGGGAAAACTGCATTTGCTTAATGACGGCGTGATTTGCTTAACAACCATCCATTAAATGACCATGGGAAAAAAGAGTGTAAAGTTGGGCATAACTCACTTAACAACCTCATTATTAGTAATGGAAGTTATGGTTCCAATTGAGGTTATACATTTAGCCACCTTTTGTTCAGCAACCATTTAAAGCAGTGGTAGTCAACCTGGTCCCTACAGCCCAACAGTGAGCATTCCAGCTTTCATGGTGGGCGGTAGGGATTTTGTCCAATACTGAAGCTCTTTCCTTTTTTTAATTTAATTGACTTCCCTACTTTATAAATCACCATTACTGTGGAACCAGTGGGCGGTTAGAAAATTTTACTACTAACAGAGATTCAAAAGTGGGCGGTAAGTATAAAAAGGTTGACTACCCCTGATTTAAAGTTATGGTGGCATTGAATGAATCCCAGTCTCTGAAGTTACAATGATTGCAGTGACCTTGTGGCTACCGGATCAAAATTTGGGTGATTGGCAGCCACCCATATTTTTGAACGTAGGGTGCTTTAACCCCCGCATCCCCCCCCCCCGGATCTTTGTCCTTTTAGCTGCCCTGCGTAGTATCACTCTTTAGCAGTGACAATTTTTCCCTATTGCTCTCCTCAAAATGAGTCACAAAACATTGCAATAGTCAATATCCAAGTCAATGCACAATAGTAAATAAGGTAGTTATATAATATAAATATGAAAGAAAATCATTGCTTTTATTTGTAGTTCTGTGATTTATATGTAATATGGATTATTTTATCCAAAACCTGCTGTTTTGTGTTGCAACACTAGATGTCAGTCTTCCAGCACTGACTACTAGATGCTGCATTATATTTCTCGCATTCTAGATTGTTCTTTCATCCAATTCTTCAGACAAACATCAGACAGGGCCTTCTGAAAAGTCTACAAAATAAAGGCCTAATTAGAGCTTTTCAAACTGGCATCCCAATCCAGAATATATTTGTTGCCGAATCGGCTTCCATCCAACTTCCAATTGTTCCAAACGATAGCCTTTCTTGAAAGAAACCTGGAAGAATCATATTATGTATTAAAAATATTCTTAAAACCTGGATTTAATTAAGACTATGACTTCTCTATTTCAAATAAGCAAGCCCATCCTCTGTGTTCTTTGATATAACCAGCATTGTAGTGTATCGTTTTTGTGGGTAACACATCTTTAAAAAGAAAGACAAAAATCTCTTATCTAATGTATTTGAAATTGCAAATTATTAAACATAAATCCATTTTAAAGAGTAAAATTATTACTAGTAATTTCTGTTTCTCAGACAACTGTAGATAAATGTCAATTCTACAAAGAGGAATTGGGGATTATGACATAATCCTCAGTTTTTCTTCATAGAACTACAACTTTGAATAATATCAGATAAGTTAAAATTAAATGTATCAGAACCGGGTACTAGATAGTTTGAGGACAATGAGTTATTTTGCTACTCAAGGCAAGGATGATATCCTCAGGCCATTCCACATATAAAAACAACTGAACTGGCAGATGAATTTTTTTCACCCTGGGCCATCATCCTCTATCACAAGGGTTCCCAATTCCCGGGTGCAATGTGTGCATCTGGGTGGATGGGCAGAGCCTCCCATCGCCACTACAACCGGTTTGCCTGATCCAGGCCAAGCCGGAAGCAACCCACTTCTGGGCTACATGTAGGTGCTCCAGTCTCCAGGAGAAGCCCTAAGTTGCAGTTTTGCAGATCACTATGGAGAAGGAAAACTCCTAGTGAGTTTCACTTCTAGTAAGATTGGTAGTACTCTGTCTACCAGTGATAGAACTGGTAGTACAAATAGTGCTTGTGACATTTCCACAGAATGGACAGTCCAAACAGCTTGTTAGAATAATGGCACTGAAAGCTTTTCGAAGGGAAACTGATATTATGACTCCTTGGTTATAGCATAGTAGGTCCTTCAGCTCTTTTGCCAATGTTTCTGTATTGGACTGTAGAAAAATAAAGCGGGGGAGTAGGGGGAGAGAGACTCACCCTAATGGCTTGTGATCTTCCTTCCTAGCTTCCTATTGACTTTGCTTGGAGGAAGCCAGCAAGGAATGTAGCAAATAGTGATCATGTGATTATGGGATGCTTCAATTTAAGTGTCTTAAGTGCAAGTTGATTTCCACCCAAATTTGCTACCCAAACTTTCAGCACCATCATAATTGAGCAAATGGTCTTAATTCAAGGACTATCTATATAGTATTGTGGAAAGATGCATGCTAGCTTTCATATAGCACCTTGATTCTGGGTTTGGGGCTTAAGAGAGCTTGTGTGCTTTTATCATCTGATTTATTTATTAAGTCTTCAAGCCCTGCTCAGTTTCTTACGCCACAGAAGTTCACACATTATACTGAGCCACAACATTCCTTCTTAGCCCTTATGTTCTTAGCTCAGCCAGAATATCTCTAACCTCCCCCATGAATTGTGATAAATACTAGTGACTGTCCTTATATTGTGAGATAACGTCCTTTGTATGTCACCCATTATATCTTGGAAAAATATGAGAAAGATAATAAATAAAATGTTCTGCTTTGGGAATTTTTGAGAAGACTCTTTTAAGAAGACTCTTCTATTCTGAAAATAATGGATTTATTTATTAGGTATTTAAATAAATAACATTTAAATGTGTAATAAATGCATTAAGAATACATAAATATGTGAGAACCAGTTTGGTCTAGGGGTTAAAGACACCAGGCTAGAAAATGGAACACCATGAATTTAAGTGCCTCCTTAGCCCTGAAAGCAGTTGGTGATCTTGGGCCAGTCACTCTGTTGGCCCAATGTACTTCACAAGATGGTTGTGGGAAAAATAGGTGGTGGAAGATATGTTAGATATGTTTGTTTCCTTGACTGTTTGTAAGAATGATAAAGGCAACCAGTCCATCCATATTAAACGTGTGGCCTGTGGTGTACCAGGTGGGAACAGTCTTTTTCCTGGGTACAGAGACAATAAGGGTCTGCTGTTGAATATGATGTGGAGGCTAGCAGAGCTGGGTCACTGCTACTGATATGCTGATTAGCTGTTTGGCAGTTGGTAGCCCAGTGCACCTATGATAGAGGAAAGGATTTTGATCACTATCCCCTGCTATTTTCTTAGTACCAATTTTCAAAAATGGTTTGCCATTGCCTTCTTCTAATCACTGGCTTCATCTCCTAGTTTCTAGCTTGGTGCTTTTAACCACTTCACCAAACTGGCTCACAGAAATAGAGGATGGTTTGTTTTTTTAAACCATCTGTTCTGGGTGGCAAATATGCTAGGTACACCACTGTTTGTGACCACATTGGCTGAAATATAATTTTTGGTAGCTGCCAATATCATCTAATACATAGATGTCAAACTCACCCCATCATGTTGCCGTCACATGATATTTCCCAATGTTTTTCCCCTTTGTGGCGCTGGATTAGGCGTGGCCTGTGTGTGACACATCCGGCCCATGGGCTGCCAGTTTGACACCCCTGATTTCTAATGCTTTTTTTTATGGACACTGTCCCCCTCTTTTATGCAGGAGTACTAATGTCAAGGAAGCTAATCTTTTTCCAGCACAGTTTGTCCACAACTGACAATCATTTATTTAGTGATTGTTTGAAGTTACAACAGCACTGAAACAAGTGACTTATGACCAGCCCTCACACTTACATCTAGCATCCCCACACAGTCATATAATCAAAATCTGAGCGATTGACAATTGGCATGTTTTTATGGTGATTGCAGTGTCCTGGGGTCATGTGATCACTATTTACGACTCCCCCAGCTATTTGCTAACAAGTGCAGTCAGTGGGAGAAGCCAGATTCGCTCAACAACCCTGTGAATCACTTAAATGCAATGATAACAACCATAGGAAAAATAATGTCTGATTTCATATACCTCAAAGATGTGGAAACATGATCGTTTCTGGCTTCCAGACGAGACGGATGTGTTTTCTGACACGTCCGCCACTTGGTTCTTTTGGTGAGCGCCTTCGGGGGCAGGGGGGCTCCTGTAGAGAGCCCCCACCGTACGAGCGGCTGTGGGAAGCCCCCACCCAGACGGTGGTCAGGGGGGAGCTGTGCCCATCTCGCTCCAGGAGCTGAAAGACAGAATGCGGGGGGAAGAGTCCTCTCTCCGAAGGAGTGCTGGAACAACGAAAGTTTGGAGAACGGGCTGAAATGCCGGAGTTGGAGGACCGCACCAAGACTCTGGACAGCTGCGCGGATTGTGAGTTATTGACTTTAATGCACTCAACTCTTTGCCAGAAACCCCCCCCCCCTCGGAATTAAGCGGCATTTTAAAACACCCCCCGGGATCGGGGAGGAGGAGAAAGTGAAACGTCCGAACTAACATTAAAGAAAGGGAAATGTATTACCATATGTGGAGTTGCTAAAGAAACTGTATCCGAGCTTTGCCACAGTTAAAATGAAACTTTCACTGATTCTTCACTGCCGCTAACGGGGCGGAAAGATGGCGCTTCTTTGTTCCCAGCAATAAACATTCTTTGACTTGAGAGCATTCCTTCACTTTTACAAGATCAAAGCCACCCAAGCGACTCTCGGTGTTTCTCCCATTGTGAGCCTTTTTACTCTTTTTTTTTAGATGGATTGGATGATACAATTGTTTCTCTGGATTTTAAACAGTACAAAATTTTGAACTTTGATACAGACTTTTCCTTCTCTCGGACTTCACTGACTGCCTGCCCTTCGGTGCCATCTTTTGTCACAAGAACTTAAAACTTTAACAATGGCAGCGAAAAAGCCTCCGATGGGGAAATCACTCTCCGCTCCACCTTCTACAAAGGTCAGCCCATCCCTACAGCAGACAAAAATTTCTACAATGCTCCAGAAAGAAACATCAGGAGAGAACACTCCACCAACAATAGAGGAGATGCTGCAAAGCATAATGAAGGAAATAAGAGAGATCCGGAAAGACAATATAAGCACAAAATTGGAATTACTGGAGGCACAAAGAGCTATAACAGAAAATAAACAAAAAATTGGTGGGTTGGAGGGAGGGGCAGTTGAGATGAGGGAAGAGATGAAGGAATTTCAGAAAGATATTGCAGATATTACTGGTCATATGTCAAGAATGGATTTTGAAAAAATGTCTTTTTTTTAAGGTTTCAAAACGTCCCAGACTCTGAGAATTTAAAAGATTTAATGAGCATGATCTTAGCAGAATACACTAAAAAGAATAAAGAACATATTTGGGAGGATATAGACCTGATTTATAGAATCAATTCAGCATATGCCAGAATAAATAATGTACCCAGAGAGATTCATATTAAATTTGTAAAAAGGTCAACAAAGGATGAGATTCTGAGAGCGCAGAGGGGAGGACCTTTGATATATCCACAAAAAGAGATTGCCATATTGAAACAGATCCCTAAAAAAATGCGAGAAATAAGAAGGAAATATTCCTTCTTATCAAAAAAATTATATTAAAAAGGGGTGTGGTTCAAATGGTTAATGCCAGAGGGAATGTTGGTGTTCTGGGAGGGAGGCAGAGCCAGAATTAAAACAGGAGAAGAGGCAGAGGCCTTTCTTAAAAAACACGCCTCAACCCTGGAGGACGAAGATGGGGGAACGGGAGGGGCCATGGCTCCGCCCACCAGCGGTAAGGAAGAAGAAGAAACAATAGCAAAGAGGCTAAGAGCACAAAAATGATTTTTTTATTTGTATTGTAACTCCTACATGGATGTTAACACAAATAAATGATTGAATGCATGGAATTTATGATATGAAATGTATGTATTTCTTTCCACCTTTTATTGAAATTATTTTGTATGAAGTCTCGGAGGAGGTTACCAACCCTGACATGGAAACTCTAAAATATTTGTTAAATACCCTACACACCCCTTTCCTATTATAAAATTGTAAAATCAATAAAAATTATTATACAAAAAAAAAAGATGTGGAAACATTACTGGGTGCAGCTTACTTAGCAACCATGTTTCTTAGCAATGGAACTACCTGTAAATCAAAATTAGTTAAGTAACAACTATAGCAGACTTCCTTAATTCCATAATTTTACTCATTAAGAGAAATATACACCTCTGTTATTTACTTACCTATCCACCTGCCCACCTACCTGTGTCATAATAGGATTCCCAGCAGTTTTCTGTAAGTTAGGAATAAAGTCTCTCATGTTGTGTTATGTTCGGAAACAGACAGAAGCTATTTTTGGCACCATTTTTGTCTTATTCCTCACTGCCATCATCTATTCTTGCCTGCATGGTAATTGGCCTGGATGGTTATAGCATCTAATAAAACTTTCCATGTCTTTGAGGCATCATGAAATCAGACATTACGTCATGGCATCCTGGAGAAACATGAATTATTTTGCTGCAATTGGATTCTACAGCAGTGAGAACAATTGAGTTCAAGAATAACATGGGGGAAATTAGAAAGGCAAATGAAGGATAACAACAACATTTGAAACAAGATACTTGCAAAGAATATTAAAAATTACAGAAAATTTTAGATGATTTAATGTGAAATGAAACACCCTTTTAACAATGACCTGAGATTTCTGAGAGGTACGAAAGAAGCTGAACAAGAAAATCAAAGGTGAACATTTTACAAGAAAATCAAAGGGGAACATTATTTGGAATTATTTTTTGGTAGATTGTCTCTTGGAAACATGTAGGCCATTGTTACTGGAAAGAATAACAGTAGGGTCTGCAAGCCAATCTTATTTCTCCCATTTGTTTAGCAGTGAAATATTATCCTGTTTTCTGATGGGCCTTTGGGGACATACAGCAATGAAAACAAGATGGTTCAGTTCCCATAAGAATTTATCCATCTGTTCTTAGCTGTGTTTCATTCTTCCTGCCACATTACAGCATGCCTGCATGAATATGGACTAAAATAATGTGTGAACTGGGCAATTGATGGAAATAACTAACAACAATTCATATCATCATGGAATTGTACATTTTTTTGAGTGATATATTCCTTTATGTTAGGCATGTTTAATCTGAGGCCCAGTACCATATGCCCTTTAGTGGTTGCCAAAAACTACCATTTGGATGTGAGGTAATTTTGTTGCATGGAAAATTATCATTTAACTACACAGGGTTTTTGATTTACAACCACAATTTAGCACAAAATTTATGTTGTTAAGTGAGGCGTTTGATAAGTGATTTTATGACCTTTCTAGCCATAGTTGTTAAGTGAATCAATGCATTTGTTAAATTAGTCACAAGGTTGTTAAGTGAATTTGGCTTCCCCATTGATTTTGGTTACCAGAAAGTCTCAAAAGGTGATCACATGACCTCACAACATTGCAGTCGTCATCAATAAGAATCAGTTGCCAAGTGTCTGAATTTTGACCATGTGACTGTAGGGATGCTGCAACAATTGCAGGTGTGAAAAATTGCATAAGTCACTTTTTTCAGTGCCATTGTAAGTGAATGGTTATTAAACGAACAGTTGTAAGTTGAGGACTACCTATACTTTCAAACTGTAAATTTACTTTTAATTCAAGTATATTTAAAATATAATTTGCCCAATCTACTATCTTGTCCTCGATTGCTTAATTTTTAGAGTCTAGTGTAAGGCTGTCAATCTCATGGCCTGCAGGCCACGCCCACACCTGGCTTAGTGAAGGGGGAAGAAATTGCGATATGCCACCATGACGGCGCATGCTTGACACCCTGGTCTAGTGCATTAATGTCTTTCACTAGCTCTTAGAAATTATGACACATATTGTGCCTTCTTCCATCTGTATATACATCTACATCATATATATGCATCATGCCATATAGAAATATATGGTATGTATTATATATGATGGCAACATCACAGAACTATTGCCAGATTTAGGTTACGCCTAAATGTTCAGTGTTTTCCTGGATTATTATCATCCCATTTTGTCATTAGTTTTTACTGAGGCTTATGCTTCATATAGTTATTTTAGAAAATTAACAGCTATTGTCAATATTTGATAGTCAAGAAATTGGCCAATGCTGCTCCTGATTTATTTGAACTGACTACTGCCTTCACAGTCAGCACTTTTTTGTGCAATTGCCTCAGTGTAAGCATTCACTAGTCCATTCAAATAGTGATGTATCATTGCTGCAGTTTAACAAAATTAATGAAATGAGATATGCAGTACAACCTTATGCAAGGTGTCTATAAAAATCACAATCCTAAATACTCTTCCTACTGTAGAGATTGGCAATCTTTTCAGACTGCTGTTGCACCACATACAGTATTTTTGGGATAGTGCATGCTTGTTTTCCTGACTACAAGTTCTGTAACTTCCCATTTCTGTTTCAGAATGCGAATGCTGCACAAACATCCCTATGAAAATTCATACATATCTAATGCATAATACACTTATGCATGGATCTTTCTGAATATTTGAAAGTAATGTCCCCTACTCTCATGTATATTTCTACTTGCTTTAACTTAATAAATGTATCTTTATGTGTTTCCCAATTTAATACAGGGAGTCTTCGACTTACAACAGTTCATTTTGTGATCATTCACAGTTACAACAGCACTGAAAAAAGTTACTTATGACCATTTTTCACACTTATGACCGTTGCAGCATCCCAGTGGACATGTGATCAAAATTCAGACACTTGGCAACTGGGTCATATTTATGATGGATCCGCAGAATCATGTAATCTCCAAGATCATTAAATCCCCTTTTGCGACCTGACAAGGCAACTCAATCTGACAAGCCAGATTCATTTAACAATCATGTCATTAACTTAATTGTAGTGATTCACTTAGCAACTGTGGCAAGAAAGGTGGTAAAATGGGGCAAAACTCATGTTTTGCTTAGGAACAGAAATGTTGGGCTCAATTGTGGTCGTAAGCCGAGGACTACCTGTGTAGACATTGGGGGATTGTATTCCATTCCAGCTTGCGTAATTGTTTGTGAACTGCATTTTTGATAACTTTGCAAAGAAATGTGTACCAAGCAAATTTACATCCCTCTTTCCAAGTAAATATGCATAGATTTCCATCTATGCTAACTGGACAGAGGAGGCATATCAAGACTTAAGTCTTAAGACGTAAATTCCCCACTTCCTCATCTTTTTTCTACTATTTCATATGGCTCTGCTGTTTTGTCACAAATGTGCTTTCTTTCAAAAGGCAACTGCATTTTCTCTCATCCAAGAAGTAAAGCATTTTCTAGCAAAACAAGAAAGTCCAGTTACCTTTTGAAAGAAAACACCTTTGGGACAACCATGACCTGGACAACTGAGAATCTATAGACACTACTGTTTTGTTGGCCATTGAAGTCACTGGCCTGGGAAACAGGAGAGGAGTATTCAATTCTAAGTAATGAAACAACTCTTGGGGCTATATTTTAATTTATATGTTTTATAGATCTGTCTGCTTTCAAAATGATTCAGAGGAAATGCACTTCATTAAAGAAGAACTGGCCTTTTTTCAGGCTTTCGTGTGAGCCTGGAAAAATGAAGCCATTTGAAATCAATTCAATGACTTTTGAAGGAATAAAGAACAAACAAAATGAGTACCGTATTTATTCGAGTATAATGCGCAAAATTTTCTACCAAAAAAAGAACTCAAAGTTTGGGTGCGCGTTATAAACGAGGGTGCGCGTTATAAACGAGGGTGCGCGTTATAAACGATTTTTATCATGGCCGCACGTGTTCAACAACGTTTGTCACTTACAATGCTTGGTCTGAGCCGAGAAAAAGTGAAACAAAATTTTATACCGATTTTTAATTGAAAATTAGGGGGTGCGCGTTATACATGTGTGCGCGTTATACTCGAATAAATACGGTATGTGCTTAATGGAGATGGAGTAGCATTGAAGCCACTGATTGTGTAGGTGAATTGAAATTTGTCCAAGACACATTGTTCAGTTTAGTTCAGTGATTGGAGCTATTGTGAATGGCTGTTTGAAACAACAGGTCCTGTGATGATTCTACATTTTTTTTTTCTGTAAGCTCTTTAATAAAAAGCAATAAAATAAAATAAAATGCAGACCTAATTGGAAAGATAGTGATTATGGGACATAAAATAGGTTGGTGATCTTAAAAAAGAAGCCCTTATTCTGTATTATCTGTTTCTTCCTCTTTAAATAAATGCTGAATGAAATCCAGTTTAAAAAATGGCTTAAAGCAAAGGTCAACAACATAATCTTATTTTAAAAGATCTGTTTTTCTCCTGTGCGCTGCTTTGGGGAATCCAAAGCATGGGTTAACACAGCCCTTTAGCCTGGACACTGAGTTATTGAAACTGTCAGTCTGGGCATGCTCAGTTTTTTAACTCAGTCCAAGCCTAAAGAGACACATTCAATTCCTCTCTGGGAGGATCTTTTAAATAATAATTATTTTTTTGCATTTTGTTGTTTTCCTCTTTATTTCATTGTTTTTCTATTTGGATTTCCACATGATCTTCACACTATGAGTGGACTGATGTAAGTTTCTACGTTGATTTCTCCTCCTAATGTCTCCAGTGGCCATGGGGGGCTGTTTCTAGCTCTTGCGTTTGCTATTCAGGCTGGTTCTCCGCCTGCTTGCAAAAATTTTCTGCAGTTGAAGGCAGGTTCGCCACCTTCGCATTTGGAGATTGCCTGGGGGTCCGGCTGGCTGCGCTGGGGACTTACATCGTGCTCGGCGATTTGGCACCCCCCCCCTTCCCGTCTGTAATCGGCCGTCGCCCTGGAATTGGACTGGGCTTGCCGCTGGAGGCTTTTTCTGCTAAACCACTGCATTTCGGCCGTTTTAAACTGTGAGGCTTGTTTTCGTCGGCGCCGCGCCTTGGTGCGTGCTTGGGAGCGGCCATTTTGGCTGCGCATTTGAATTTTGTGCTGTTTCTGCTGCCGGAGGCAGCCATTGGCTGGCGTTTTTCGCGCCAGACCTTGGTGCGCAAGCGCGTTCCAGGCTGCCCACGCGTGGAGCCTCATTGTGCATTTGCAATTGGAGTGGTCGGTTCGCCTTCCTTCATCTCCGCTGTGCGATTGCTGGGCCTTGCTTTGGCTGGCTGCTGATTCGGTTCAGGTTTTCCTTGTGATTTTCATTGAGCCTTTTCAAATCTCGTTATGGCAGAACAAGTTGTTAGGGAAATTGATGGTCCCTCTTCCACCCCTTCCCTCCCCTCCACCTCGAGGGTGAGTATGGCGTCGGCCATGGCTTCTTCCGTCCCGCCACATGCTTCGTCCGCGGCCTCCGGGAAAACTACAAAGCGTGCTGATAAAGGGAAAACGAGCACGACGGCTCGAGTAACCCCTAGGGCTCCAGCAACTCTCTGGCCTGAATTGCCTCCTCCAGTTCTGCCCATAGTTTCCCCTTAAGTGCGGGGGTGGTCGCCAGATATTTCCCTGGCACAGTAAATCCGTCCTGAGGGCGTTGACTCCGGGATCATCTTGCCCTCCGGGGGCTCTGAGGCCCACTCGGTCGCTGGGCCTTCTAGGCCTGGGCCTTCAGCCACATTTACCCCCACAGCTGCGGGGCTTAGAGGGGAAGAAGGGTCAGGTGATGCTCTCTCTCCTAGTATAAGGAGCATGATTGCTGCTGCTATTTCTGATGGTGTGGATGCGGAGTTGCTATGCAGGGCCCAACGCCCTGCTTCTTCAGCCTTATCCAGAGACCTTTCAGTTTCTCTGGCTGAGCCCACTTCTCGCCTTCATTCTCAGTGTAGCGAGGAGCTTTAGTTAGTTGAGTAGGGCGAGCTCCCTGATCTTGAGCTCTCTGATGATGAGGGATTGGACCAGGGTTCCTCTCTCCATTCGGGCCTATTCAGCCTGGGTCTGTTTAAGTCCTTGCTCTTCAAGGCCAAGGCCACTACGCATATGGGCGGGGCCTCTTCTCAAGCAAGCACAGATGTGGGGTTGGAAACTACTGACCGTCTGTTTACAGAACAGGTCAGGGAGCAGGATTTGATCCCTTGCCCCAAATTGTTCATGGACATTGTCCAAAAGCAATGGGAGCAGCCCACTGCAGTGTCACCTCCCAGCAAAGGGGACAGGAAGTTATATGCTTCTACTTCAGAATTGGACACAATCCTGCAGTTTCCCACGGTTGACCCACCGGTGGCAGCCTTGGCCTCCCCGGGTCTGATCCCTTCTGAAATCTCAGAGGGCCTTAAGGCTGAGGACCGCAAGGCTGAGCTAGTCATTCGGAAAACTCATCAGGCTTCGGCTTGGGCCCTGAAGGCTGCCACGGCGGCGTCCTTCTTTAATAGGACCTCTTTGCTTTGGTTGAGGCAGTTGCAGGATAGGTTGGCACCAGATGACCTTCGCCTTCACCAAGATGTTAACAAGTTGGTGGCGGCCCTGGAATTTTCTGCTGATGCCACGCTTACGGCGGCTAAATTTGCTTCCCGGGCGGTGGCATCTAACATTGCTCCTCGTCGCCTCTTGTGGCTCCGCCTGGCTTCCACCCCTTTCAAGGGGGGATCTCTCTTTGGGGCCGCTCTTGACCCCATTCTGATTGAGACTAGGGATAAGAGGAAGGTGCTTCCCTCAGTGGTGAGACGCTCCAAGCGTAGACACCAGCCTTTCGTTAGGAGACAGTCCTTTCGGGCTGGGGACTCTGGGTTTACGGCAGTTCCCTACAACCAGCAGTATGCCAGACCATACACTCCTGCCCAGAACAGGGGGCAGGATCGATCAGCCGCCAGAGATAGGAATAGACAGCAATCCAACCAGACTCAGGCTCGGAGGCCATTTCGTGGCTCCGGGAATCGTTCCTTTCGTCGCTACCGATGACTCTCCCGGGGAGCGCCCTATTGGCGGGAATCTAGCAGCGTTTGCCCACCAATGGGCCTTCACTACCTCGAACGCTTGGGCTCTTCAAACAGTAGACCAGGGCCTCACTCTGGAATTTCTATCTCCCCGAGACGATTCATCAAATGCCAGGTGCCCAGATGTCCAACCAAACGACATCTCATGGATGCCGAAATCGGTCATCTGTTGGAGATTGACGCCATTGAGCAAGTGCCTCAAGGGCAGGCAGGACTAGGGTTCTATTCCATCCTTTTTCTGGTCCCAAAGAACTCGGGGGGATGGTGTGCTATTCTAGATTTGAAATACCAAAAATTCAAGATGCAGTCTTTGAAGAGTGTCCTGATGTCCATACGTCAAGGCGACTTTATGACTTCCATCGATATAAAGGAGGCCTACCTCCATGTGCCTATCCATCAGGTTCATCGCAGATTTTTGAGGTTCCACTTCGTCGGTCATCATTACCAGTACCGGGCTCTGCCATTCGGCCTCTCGTTGGCCCCGCGAACCTTCGCCAAGCTGCTGGCGGTCGTCGCGGCTTCTCTACGGTCGGTTCCTGTACGGGTAAATTATCTCGACGACATTTTGATCCTGTCATCATCCCGGGATCAGGCTCAAAGGGACCTCCAGATCACCATCGCTGCTCTTCAGCTTCACGGGTTCGTTTTGAACCTTCCAAAGAGCCACCTTCGCCCGACCCGCTCCCTGTTGCATCTCGGGACGGTCATCGATTCCGACAGTTGCATCGTTTCCATCTCTCCAGAGAGGCGCCACAGTCTTCATCGTCTGGCGAATCAGGTTCTCCATCTACTGTCCCCTACCCTGGCCATCTTTTCTCAGCTGCTAGGCAAGATGATCTCATGCATCGACGTCGTTCCCTGGGCACACTTTCACGCCCGTCCGGTCCAATGGTTCCTGCTCCCTTACCAGAGGCGTCACACCGCTCATTCTCAGGCCAGAACTCGACTTCCTCCCAAGGTTTTGCAGTCCCTGAGGTGGTGGACTTCGTCCAGTCTTCTAAAGGGCTGTCTGTTCAAGGAACCGGAGCGGGTCGTCGTCACGACAGATGCGAGCCTCTTTGGGTAGGGCGCACACTCCAACGGTCTGGTGGCACAGGGCAGGTGGACCCCCCAAGAACTGTGCAACAGCATAAACTGGCTGGATCTTCGGGCCATTCGCCTGGCCCTTTGCGGATTCCGGTCAGTGGTGTCTGCCAATCATGTTCTCGTTCTAACACATGTGAACCGTCAGGGGGGCACCCATTCCAAGGTGCTGTTACAGGAGACGGAGCTACTTCTTTATTGGGCAGAGCGTCATCTGTTGTTCCTCCGAGCGGAACACATCTCAGGTGTCGCCAACGTACAAGCGGATTGGCTGAGCAGGGCCATGGTGGACCAGGCGGAGTGCAACTCCACCCAGCCCTGTTTCAGGAACTGTCATGCAGGTTCGGACGACCCCAGGTGGATCTCTTTGCTCAACCACACAATGCACGATTCTTCACCAGGTTTCGGACTCCAGGGGCGGAAGCCACAGATGCCTTGCACAGCTCTTGGCCGGAGGACCTTGTTTATGCATTTCCACCGCTGCCACTAGTGCCAGTCGTCACCCAGAAGGTTCTGGCGGAACGGGCGGAGGTTCTATTCGTCGCCCCGATGTGGCCCAGATGTCCATGGTATGCGGATCTCATACATCTGTCCATATCTCCCCCATGGCGCATCTCGGACGACCAGATCATCCTCTCCCAGGGGCCTCTTGTTCATCCGAACCCCCAGATCCTACAGCTAGCCATGTGGCATGTGAGCGGTCTCTACTCTTAAGCCAACAATTTTCGGACAGAGTGATTGCCACGATTCAGGCGGCCCGCCGTCCATCGACTACCCACATTTATGAGGCTACTTGGAGCGTGTTCTGCAACTGGTACCGCTCTACCGACGTAGTTCCATTGCGACCATACCACAGGTTCTGGATTTCCTGCAAGCAGGTCTGGACTTGCACCGAACACGCTTCGTCGGCAGACGGCGGCCCTGACCACGGTAATTGCCTGTGGCCGTTCTCGCTCCTTGGCCCGTCATCCCAGGATACTCTCCTTTCTCAAAGGGGCCACGAACATCAACCCGCCGGTTGTGCACTGTTATCCCACTTGGGATTTGTCGTTCTTGCCCCAGGTCCTCACCTCGACACCATGAACCAATCCGAACTATCAGTCTTCGGCTGCTAACCTTGAAGACGGTGTTCTTGGTGGCGGTCACCTCAGCGCGTTGAGTGTCCGAGTTGGCCGCATTATTGGTTAGGGAGGACCTCTGTATTTTTCATCAGAACAGAGTCGTCCTCTGTCTTGATCCAGCCTTCCTGCCGAAGATCAATTCCCTATTTCACAGGGCACAGGAGTTGGTGTTACCCGATTTCTGTCCGCACCTGTCTCGTCCACAAGAACGGGAGTGGCATCATCTGGACGTTCGCAGGGTGCTCCGGTGTTACATTAAGTGCACGGCTTCCTTTCGTCGCTCAGAGGCCCTCTTTGTGTCGTTCCAACCTGCAACCATGGGCCTGAAAGTGTCTTCAAAGACGGTAGGGCGTTGGTTGAAGGCCTGTATTGCCCTCGCTTATGACAGCCGTTCCCGTCCGGCTCCCAGAAGGATTGTCCCGCACTCCACCAGAAATGCTGCCACGTCAGCAGCCTGGGTGACCCAGGTGTCTGTGGAGGACATTTGTAAAGCTGCGACTTGGGCATCCCCATCGCCTTTCATACGACATTACCAGATTGACACTTATGCCTCGGCTGAGGCAGCCTTTGGGCGGAGAGTGCTTCAGAGGGTTGTGACCACGACTGCGACTCCTGAACAGCCTCACTCCCGCCCCTGAAGAATTACTGCTTTGGCATGTCCCATGCTTTAGATTCCCCAAAGCAGCGCACAGGAGAATGACCGTTGACTTACCTGAATGGTCCTTCTATGTGCGCTGCGAAGGGGAATCCAACCCCGCCTGTTCAGCTTCTGCTGTTCAGGTTCCTGACTTATTACTACCTTGGATGTGTGTATGATCCTTTTACCGGACTTGTCCTTATCTGATCGGACTTCTGCGTCTTAGACGGCTTTCCTTCATGCAAAAACTGAGCATGCCCAGACTGAGGAGGCGTGGTCTACAGTTTCAATAACTCGGTGTCCAGGCTAAAGGGCTGTGTTAACCCATGCTTTGGATTCCCCTTCGCAGCGCACATAGAAGGACCGTTCAGTTAAGTCAACGGTCGTTTTAAACAAATTAAGACAGCAGGATACTAATTCTCACCAGATTTTAACATTGTCATAAAATATTCTTTTTCAAAACTTCATGAGATCTTGCATGAGATCTCTATGATATCATAATCAAATTTATTTATTATTAATCAAATTATTATAGTCATGGGATTTTATAAATTTACATACTAGATTTCAGCAATGTCATAAAATTTTGAGTGACTACAATGATGAGTCCTAGCTTAAAATATCTGGAGCAGGAACTCTCAAACCTATTGTAAAGTGTTGCCCATACCAATAAAAGAGCAGCGTATGTCAGCATAAGAACTCAAAGGCAGTCATGACCTACAGAAGTGCCTAGGTAGGCTTTGTAAGTAATCATGGCTTCTTTTGTGGCAAGAATACTAAAAACACCAGAAATTTATAGCTCCTCCATTTTGTATTCAACTACAAACATACAGACATATGGTAGGAAGTATAAGGCAGTGCCTACCTCATAGCAAAAGTAGCTCTTCAGAAGAATAATCAAATAAGCCTCACATTCCTGTCACTTTGACGGACAGTCCCCAACCATCCAGACGCAATGCGGAGGTCTATTAATTTTGGTATTCTCCTGAGAGTATGGAGAGAGAGCAACCTTTTCACTTTGAGCTCTTCCTAAGTGGCTTTCATGTTTCAGCTACACAAAGTCTTCTGCTTTTGCACAAATTTTGCAAGGATGGATGAAAAAAGTGAGTTTTTAGAGCCATGTCCAAGAGCAACTATCTTTTTATAAAGCTATTTGAAGAAAGATGGCTTGCCATATCAATATTTAATCTTTATGTGTTTGTCTGGTGAAAGATAGTACAGATGGCAAGGAAGCAGGCCTGTGATAATTTCCAGAGTATCCCTTGAACTCTTTTCAAGGACTTTCCACTCAGACACCTGCCAGGTTTCTCCTCTTTACCTTTTTTAAAAAATTGTTTTGTTTAGATTTGTTTTTTTCATTTCAAAGCATGAGGAGGACATAGCATTCACTTTATCTAGGTTTTCCATTATCTGTGGGCATTGGAATGCCAGGAATCCAGCACTGGACTTCACATGTACTTCACCACAATACATCTAACAAACTCATTTCTTCAATTTAGCTGATTTCCTCAAAACTGCAAACAAAATAAGCAGGATTAAAATAAAGAAATGATACCAATGATACCAATGTCAAAAGAATATTTATTTCCTGATATTTTAATTTGACAGGATACAGTGGTTGTATATCCAGTAGCTAAGAGCAAGTACTAATGTCATATGATGATGCAGATCTTGTAATATCTGTCTTTATATTCTCTCTATAAACAGATTATAAATGGCAAGGTGCATACATTCTTTTTGAAAGCTTCAGATTGCCAGCAAGCAATTTATGTGATCCCTTAAGATTGCAAATCAGTTTTAGCTATTTCTAATTCTGACAACATATCCATTATTTTTGCTTCAGTGGAGAAGACAGCTCTAGATTTGCAAAAAAACGGACACACCAATTTATGCTCTCTGCTGAAATGAACTTTAAAAAATTGTTTACCTTTGAGCTCTACCACAGTTTTATGAGTTTCAAACCATGTAATCCTGGTGAAATTCTATATTTTTTTACTTCATTAAAATATTTATATAGCCACCCATCTTGAATTAAAATCTGAATGGTTCACAAACTCTTGTTATAGGTGATCGGTTTCTTATGCATAGTGAATGCTTATCTTAATATTGTGTAACTCTACATAATCATTAAAATTGGGATTATCTTTTTCAATGAGGCCCAATTAACAATGTGATATTTTATGGATTTGCATCATCCTTGTAAACAAACCTATAAAGGTATAGGTTTAATACTACTATGATTAGTATTTCTAATTAACTTGCTGTCAGAAGAAGCTCAAAGACATTTTGCTGCCTGAATCGAAGACCAAGATTTCAATTCCCCATTCCATGTACAAAAAGTAATTGAACTGGCAGTTGAATCTTACTTCAATACATCTGATGCAACAGTTATCTTGATTGGATTTGACAATGGTAGATAGGTTTGGAACAAAAGGCAGCAAATGCAGCCTGTATAGTTCTCCCCCCCTCCCAACATGCATAATTCTTTCTTTTTCTGTTCCAGTCATCCCTTGACACCTGAGATAATCCTCACTCTTAAGAATAATAATTTTAAATTCATCCACATGCTATTCCATATCATTATGGCTGCTGAGCTGGTGTTTTTGTAAGATGCAGGATATGCTATATCTTTTCTCTTCCTGGAGTATATTCAGTGTAATTGCTTGATGCTTCCACTCCACAGACAAAAACCTCTGGCAAAGCAATGTCTTCTATGTTCTTAACAAGTTTAAATCTACACTTAAAAAAAAATCTCAGGGGACCTCACTCTTCAGAGTACTTTGAAATAACTCAACATGAAAAATAACGAAAAGCAGATGTGTATGTAAAAGGGTCAGAACATTTAGACTAAAGAACATAAAAATATCAGAGTTCTTCCCTATTCCTCTTAGCCATACTCAACAAAACTGTACTATATTAAAACTGCAACATTAAAAGTTTCTCCAGATAAGTCTTTTAACTGCAGGCTCTTTGCCAGTTCTTGTGATTGTAATTTTTCCCATCAGGCCTGCAAAGTCATGTGAATGTACCATGTTCCTTATCTGCTTCCCTTTTTAGTTCTGAGAGATAGCATATCTTTACATTAAACTATGAATTCATTGACAATGAATGTGGTAGTACCCTAATTTAGCTGCTTTTGTGAAGGGACTATGGGAACATTATGCTTCCAGTGATTAGCAGTTTTGATAATTGCCTGCCACATTCTGAATCATTACCACCATGTCTTAAATACTAGCTGTCAATGGGCAGTAGTGGAAGAAAATTATCAGCTGTCCAAATGCTTGTGAACTTACTAAATATATCAGGTTGATCACTGTGGGACACATAATTCTAGTCATCACCACCATATTTATTTGTACATGTGTGCATGCTTCCTGTCCGATGGAGAAGAATCAAACCCTACAAAATAAAAGGATAGAATATCTGTTGTCCTTTGGCCAGTCATCATTAGAAATTTTAAATGGAGGGTGCTTTTCCTGAATGCACATTTAAAATTGAATCCCGAATTTAAGTTCAAGGGCAAAAGAGTTAACAAAACATACTCATGCAAAATTGCTACTGAGTTACAGGATTTCCCTGAAAAATGCTGAGGATTGCTTTATATCAGTAATGCCTCCCTTTCACCAACATATTAGTGCTAAACATGTGCAGATTAATATTTATTTCTATTTTTCCTTCTGATGGCTAACTCTTGGGAAAGCTTTCCATGAGGTTGATTCAAACAGAATAAAGCTTACTGGGGTTGAGATGTTTTGCATAATCTAGCAGTGTATTTTGCATACTTCTCCCACTTTAAAAAATAAAATTTTCATTTCGATATTTCAGTATTTAAAATAGATTTCACATTGCAGTGTTTTTTACATCTTCTTTGGGCTTTAAAATAGGGTCAGAGGTTGAGAAGCTTGTAGTTGAAATTCAGACATAAATTTAGACCATATTTTATAAGCTTTTGTTTTTGTAACAGTGTTCAAGACAGATAGCCCAGAATAATGTATTTTTTTAACTGCTAAAGAAAAAGAATCATCATAGTTTTATACCAATATCTTCGTATTCCAGGAAAATATATTTTAGAAGTCCATGTAGAGTACATGCAAACATAATCTTTTAAAGATTCAATTACTGTATTACCCACAGGCTTCTCAAAAAATTCAAATGCCAGAAATACCATCCCTCAAATTACAAATAGTATTGTTGAGTGGTTCTAGGCCGCTTTTTAAAAGAATCAATATCCTGAAAGATAAAAGGTGGAGTTCATCTAGGATCAGAGGCAAGCTATTCCATGGTGAGGGGCAACTATTAAGGAAGTCATCTCCTGACACTTGATTTCCCAAGGAACAGGTATTCCCAACATCATCTCCTGGTTAGACCATGGAAAGGAGGTAGATTCTACCTGGAGAAAACAACATGTTTTTAAAGATGTTAACAAACAAAGTCTTAGGAAAAGTGACAGAATGTTGGGAAGTCTAGCTCAGCATATTTAGCCTAAATAAGTAAAGGTTCAAGAGAATTGTGAAAGAAAATTTCAAATATCTGAAGACTGTCAAAAAAGAAGAATCAAGAAAGCAGAAATAGAAGCCAACAGATGAATATAGCAAGAAAAACACAGGGGCTTTTTAAACAGAAACTGAATAGCCATTGGTCACTATGGCTGTAGGCTTCTCCAACATTGCAGAACCTATGAAGAGGTTTCCATTGTTTAGCTGATACCTACACAGCTTTCCTACTCCTTAATTCAATTAGTTACACAGTTATGCTCTATGCTTGTCAAGCAATCTTGGTATGGTAGAGTGTGTGCTAAAATACTCAATCCTTTTCTGTAAGCACAGCCTTTTAAAGCTATGTATTATTTTATTTTGCGTTGTTAAAATAAAGCAATCACACCAGGAATCCTTGAGTGTATTGGTTACATATTACAAATGTTGAAAAAGATAAATCATTTTCTATCACAGAACATGAATTGCACAGCAGAAGATAAAATGGAACAAGCAAACAATCCCATTTATAATCGATTTACGAAGAACACAGTTCAGTTTATCCGTGTATGTGTAACTTCTGTGTGTAACTTCTTTATGTGGCATGAGCTTTTATGTGTAACTTTTTCATGTGGCATGAGCTTTTAAATATACTTTCTCTTTTTCTATTCTTCTCAATGGTTTTTTTTTGCCATCCTGTAAAAGTACTTTCAGTTTTTCTTATTTTTCACTAGCACCACAGGATACCACAATACTGGATTCCTGAATATGAACCCTTTGTTCTTTTTTCTGTCAGATGTTTCCAGTTCCAAAGTTCAACTCTTGATCTGTTCTGTGTTTCAGACTGCAGAAAAACTAAAATAATGTAATTAAATTCCAGAATTATGAAATAATTGAGTATTGGGCATATTGACATTCTCAGAAAATGTGATAAATCAATATTGAACCTATAGTGAGTGGGTAAAGTAACATACTTTTAAATATTACTGGCTTTTTGATAAAGATATCCTGTTCAGCCTTCCAACTATTTCAGATAATAATAATGATGATGATGATGATGATGATGATAATAACAACAACAACAACAATAATAATAATTTATTTTTGTTCTTGTTCTTTTATTCCTTTGCTCACCCTAAAATAAAATCTATAGATTCATTAAAATTACAATTCACCATTAACATTATGTTAGAAGTTAGGTTCATTAATATTTCAGTTCAGGCTGTTTACACTAAAGCATAATTTACATATCAGTACAGTACTGAATAAATACTAGGGATCTGATTATGTATGCTTCCAAGTTTACTAGCACTAGCACTACAAATCAAAATATATTATATAGAGGAGTGAGAAAACATGGAGGGTCACGTAAGCCTCCATATATAATTCCAAATCATGCAATTGCAAAATAAAATATTTATTTAGAAGTACTAAGGAGCAGTAAATCTGATATCTTTTGCTGCTATGGAACTTACTTGCTGACTTAGACCATACCAACATAGCCTATATGTTTATAGGATTTGTGTGAATTCATTCTTGTTTTTAAGAACCATAAAATAGAGAAAATATCCTCTGAATTCTGCAAAACTATTTTGCTTTGCTTTGACACACCTTCAACAACCTACAATAGCAAAATATAATAGCAGAAGAATGAACAATATTGTATTACTCTGATTCCTCTACTGTTTTTTTCCCTTTGCAGGAAAGCTTGGCTGACCACTGTTGGAAGTCCTAGCTCACGCATTGACCGGACAAATTTTTCTAATGAAAAGGAAATCTCAAAACTTGAATTCTCTGGATTCACCACCAGATACTAAAAAACCCAAATCATAGAATTACCTTATTTCTCACATTGCATCAAACTTTATATGTCTCCCTAAAGCAAATTAGGAAAATGTGACAATGATCATATTTACATTCATGCCAAATGTTTACTAGTATATGGTGTGTTAAGGCAAAGAAAAGTATCACTTGGTTAAAAAAAAATTCTTTACAGATACTTTATAAAGCCCTGGTTAAGGTCACCTCTACCAATTTGGATATTATTAGGCATGTCATTTTGCTATCATGTGCATGTTTACTTGGAAGTGGCTCCTTCTGTATCCAACAGGTAATTATACTGTATATATGCCTGCAGCTTTAAGGATCTGTCCCAAATGTAAGGGTGGAATGATTTACATTCCACCCTTAAAACTAATATATATGGCTGCATTCAATGAAATAATTTATTAAACCTTAAATATTTAATTCTGGACACTCTAAACCAAAATGTTTTATAACAAATTAAAACAATCGTTAAAACCTTATTTAGTTCTCTGGCCAATGAGTGTTCCTCTCCCGACAGTATTCCAATCAGGAGCTACTTGTCATCATTGTTTCTAGATGGAAAATACCAAATGTGTCACATTAAATTTTGAAAAGAATGGTGGTGATATTTTTGCACATGAGGTAACTGTGCTGAAATAAATTTTGAGTGTCATAAAGCTAGTTTAACTCTTCTCTGGGTGGAGCTACTTCCTCTTTGTTGCTCCACTCCTTGTTTCTTCTGTTTTCATCTTGGCACCACCCATACAATGGGGGGGGGGGGGGTGTTCCATGACCTTGGCCATCTTACTAATCTTTTATTTTATTTTTATTGACATTCCTCTCTTCGCCTTATTGTTGTATTGAGGTAAAGCAAAGTAGAAGAGCAGATGGTCAGAGTAATCTGAAATCAAGGACAGCTTCTCGCAGAGGTGTGAGTGCTGACAAGTGGTCGTTATACCAATCTCTGACATACCCAGCTTAGGAAATACTTGAATGTGCCCAGTGAAAAGAAAATAACATCCGAGAAAATTATTTTTTGAGTGTATGTGACCAAGTGAGAAGAGCTTTTTCAGATTGCTTCTGTGAGTTATTCTCAGTGTGCTAATGGAAAAAAAGATGGATATTTATTTCTCCAGAGATGAAAGTTGAGTATTTTCCATGGCGTTATATATGATCATTGACTCTAGGTTTGCTCCTTCAAATATCAAGGCAGAATAGAATAACAATGGATCGTCTATTTTCACTTCTGCCAACAATATTGGCAAACTGTAAATATGCAAAACTACTGACATTTATATGTATCATCTAAGCAGGCATTCCCAGGAAACTATTGATCTGAGTCATTAATAAAGCATGAATTCATTGCTAGTTCAAATGGGCACTTGAAACGGCCTACCATGTGTATGAAAAAGAGTATTTTTTTCCACAACTAGATTAATTTTGTTTGGATCTTTTATTCAAGTTCTTGCCTGCTTAGTAAGTTGTTATAATTCCAAACACACACGGCTTTTGTGATCATCTACAAACATCCTTTGTTAAATTCCTTAAGGACAACCCTTGTAAATCTAAAATACAAAATGGCAAAGATCAAGTGTAGGTCTTGTTCATTAGCCAGAATATCTTTCTGATGGGAACCAGTCTGTATTTTCTTTTGCGCCATAATGAATATGAACAATAATTCTCAAAAAAAGTTTTTTGGCTCATTCTCTGTTGCTTAATATGTTAAGGAAATAAAAAGATAATGTAAGATTTGTCCAGAATCCCATAGATAGATAGCTCTGTGTTTCAAATGTTAGGTAAAATACACAGGAAAATTATTTTATGGATCTCATTTTTTTTTTGCTTGTCATGTTTGTATATTTAAACTCATTCTCTATCTGAGCAAACTTTCAAAACCGAAGAATCAGAAATTTTAATACAGCGTCTCCCAGTTTAATATACTCCCAACGAGTATAACCAGAATGAGCAATATGTGGAAAAATGCTCTCCTGATGCTAAAAGGTTTTCAGAAAATATGGTCAAGGGATCAGTGGAGTAAATATTTCTAAAATGATGTGAAGTACTAGAATTTAGTGGAAGCTAATTTTCACAACAATTAATGGGCAGCAATATAGGAAATCAATATATAATTCAGGAAAAAAAGCAGGAGGCAAAGTCCAACATCCAGAACAGCAACGGATCCATTCAGAACATTCATGCAGAAATAGATGAAAATTGTCAATGCCCTATATCTAGCAGACCAGGGCATATGCCAAAACATTTTACCAATGAAATAGTTCATATTCATTAAAAGTGTATTCATTGGAGTGGTAAATGAGCTGGACACTCACTCGGTTTTATGAATGAGTTCATTCTTGTTTAATTGAATATAGGATAAATCTCTTAGAGGAGGAAGGTCAACTGCTTACTTGTTGGGCCCTTGTGTATTGTGATAAAAAATCTACCACAAAGAACCTAACAATATAGGAGGTACTGTAGGTGTTTTCTTCAGGGATGGGTAATTCAGTCTTAAGGTTCTAGATGTCTGTTGAATACATCATTCAATTACAGAATTTTTCCAAACAATATCTCAGAATCATTAGTAACAATTAAGTCCCAAGCTTTATTTGATAATGAAAATTAATTGGACCCTTTCAGTGTTAATTTGAGATTGGATGAAGAAACATAAATAGCCTGAATGGCATTGGTGGGTGACTTATACTGGGGATTAACTAAGGAGAATTCCCTTTTGTTTCTGTTGGATCCTCAGCATCATTCAATACTGTCAAGGAAGAATGATTTTGCACTGGTTCCTTGTAATCCTCTTTTCACCTTTTTTTAAAAAAAACCT
The DNA here is from genome assembly GCA_039707465.1 of Rhabdophis nuchalis. Lineage (NCBI taxonomy): Eukaryota > Metazoa > Chordata > Lepidosauria > Squamata > Natricidae > Rhabdophis > Rhabdophis nuchalis. The sequence continues at coordinate 366,256,308 of CM077643.1, forward strand.
CCCTTTTGTCTCTATTTTTTTTAACATTTAATATATATAAAAACAACTCTTTGTGTGTCTCTGATAGTAAGCTGTAAGTATAACTGAAATACACCCTGAAACAATTTTGCCCAATACTATAATTTAAATATGGTTTCCAGTATTTCTCAACCTTAGCTACTTTAATATTTATGGACATTGACTCCCATGTCAGCTGGAGATTTCTGAGAGTTGAAGTCCACACATCTTAAAGTTATCAAGGTTAGGAAACAGTGCTAAACATGATAGAGAAAAATGATCGCTTATAATTTATTAGAACATGCTAGATCAGTGTCAAATTCGATTTCATTGAGGGCCACATCAGGGGGCGTGGCCAGCTCAGCATCCATTTTAAATAATTACCCTATACTTACCATTGTATTGATTGCATACAGCATTTCAATTCTGATTAAAAGAAATTATGCAGTTTTACCTATAGAAGCTTTTTTACAGTGCAGCTTGGCTGCACTGTAGATGGCTGACAATAACATTGAATATTATTTCAGTATTACTCTGGCCCATGGGCCTTGAGTTTGACACCCCTGTGCTAGATTTACAGGGGATGGGGACGGAGAGAGAAAGGAAGCCACTATTCAACTATGAGGCCTACCATGTATCAACTGCAGCCTCATTACTGCCCAGCTGCTTTACATGATTGAGCGCCACTACTTCACAGTGGTTGCTTCAGGCAATGGACTGACTCCACCCATCCAGGCTAGCAATTGTAGATGCATCTGTTATATGTTGAAAAAGTTGCCATGATGCCAAGTTAAAATCTTAAATAAAATATAAATGATAAAATGAACAAACACATGCAACACTTTAAGCACATGCTAGAAGTTATTATTTATTTGTATCTCACCTTTATTGTTTTAGAAATAGTTCAAGCTGGCAAACATGCCCAACATACCTTTTATTATAAGTAGAAATGAATGTCTGCATTTAAAATGCTGCCAAATGCATTAGCATCCATCTTAATTTTGCTTGTAATATTTTTTTCCCCAAATTATTAAATTTTCAGTACAGTGGTTGGTTAAAGGAAGACTTTTAAAAAAGTGAAAACAGAAGTAGCCAATTTTGCAGTTAAACTTAGAAAAATAACATTTGTCATCACAATTTTCAGCTACTGCTAAAAGCATAAAATTAAACTCCGGCTACGTTTCTTTTGAGCAAAGATTCCACAGCAGTGACACCTTCGTTGTGAAATTCCATCAATCAGCCTTTTCTCTCTTGAAAAACTGTGTCATCCAGGTGAAGGTATTAAATAGTTAGATCCATGGGGGTGGGGAGTATGAAATAATATTCAACATTATTGTCAGTCATATAAAACTGCATTTGAAAAAAGCTTGTATAGATAAAGCTGCATTCCTTTAATCAGAATTGCAGTGCTGAATGCAATCAATACAATAATAAGTATAGGGTAATTATTGAAATATTGAAACAATATAAAGTATCAAGATTTATAACAATATTATACAAAGGGAAAAGAGGCCAAGGCTTCAATTGTATGGCTATAGTCGCCATCTTGATTTTTTAAACTACCGTACCTGATGCCTTTATTATGGAGATCTTGCCGATAGTTTTAAGATCACTCAGCTGTACTAATACTGACATTGTAGAAATAATGTAATAAGATTAATTCTTGTTCTAGAATATTATGGACAATTGTTTAACCTCTTATTATACTTTGGTTTGTAATGCAGGAGAACAAGCTATATTGTGTTGGCTATTGTATTTAATTAAACATTCATTTATCTAATGCTGTCAAATGCATTAGCAACCATTAAAGGCAAAACTTTTACATGACAGACATGTCCTAATGTCTTTAATGTGCTTTAGAATAAATAACCCAACTGAATACCACCACGATTCAATGGCTTCAGCAGTCTATCTCCAGCATGCCTAGCCACAATGGGTAAACCATGTATAGAGTCCACAGCTTTCCATTACTGAAGCATATGCTTCCAAAGAAGAAAGCAAAGTGATCATGGGTAATAACTGAATATTGATGGAATTAACCTACACAAGTTTATCAAGCCCAACCTCCGCCAACCTGGTGTTTTGCAGAATTACTATTGGCAGATTACTTAGCTAGAAAATTCTGCAATCTGTTAAAGAATCTGCAATCTGTTTCACATATCTGGAAAATATTATAAAAAAATAAACTAGTTTATTTATTGGTTATCTTCCCACCCAAAGTGATACCTATTTATTTATTTGCACTTGCATGCTTTCAAATTGCTAGGTGCACAGAAAATATGTTCCCTATTTTCATAGATTTTCATAAAATAGAGAACATTTTATATTTTCTACTTTTCCACTATTTTGTTGCTTGTGCTAATCATAAAAGTGTGTCTATGTGCTACTACTCCTGACATTCAGGAATGTCAGTCAAGGCTGAAACCATATAGACTGGATACTTCAAGCCTAGAATCATGAAATTCAAGACACCATGGCCCATTGTAGTATATTTACTGCAGATATTGTACCTTTCATGGAGAAATGTCAGAAGACACACTTCATTTTTGATAAGGCTCCATTAATGCAGTTTAAAAAAAAACTTGTGCTTTGATGACACCAATTTCTCACCCTTGTACAAAATTTGGCTGTTTCAAGTAGCCAACTTGGATAGTTATATGTAGCAGACATATAATATTTTCCAAAATGAAAAAGCCATGATTCTAATTGAAGGCCAGCAGAGCACTTAAAACCACTCCCAGGTGGCTGTTCCCACACACAAATTTAGCTGTTATGTGTACTGTTATAAATATATAAATAGAACCCAGAGTAGGGAAAAAAGTGCTATATTTGATCATTTTGAAAGAGGTAAAATTTTACATACAGTTAAAATAGGTTAAGTACTCACCACTTCCTCGCCACTATTCCCTGAAAATTGCATTCCTGTAATTCTGTTTTATATTGGGGGGGGGGGGTGTTCATGACATTAGTATCTCCAAAAATACATCTTTTAATAACAATGTTTTATAATAAATGATAATTTATCAGAAAACACAAAAACAATTAGATGAGATGTTCGCTATTAAATCTATTTATCCTAAGTCACAAATTAGTTTACAAAAACAACATAAAATAGGTTTGTAAAGGCCTAAAGACATCCATCAGTCTTTCAAAACACCAACCTTTCTGTCTTTCTCGGCCCATTTCAACATGTGCCTGGAATTGATCAGGGCTATTTTTACTATTTACAGATCTATTTAGACATCAAGTGATAGCGTCCAGCAATGCCTATGGCTGTAAATCTAGGACTCACAGATAACATCAGCCAGGGAAATTTGTTTTTAATCCAATATCTGATCACAGACAATTATTAGCTACTCAGTGCTTTTTTCTCCTAATTTCAAATTCATCAATAACTACGTCCTCATCTTATTCATAACCCCCAGGCTCCTCTGGATTTGTGCCTAAACAAACAACTGATTTTTGTTACAGGAGAAATAGAAATATATTAGCATTCCTCTTCTTCTGTCTATTTGCCTATACACATGTCCATGAACATTTGTCCATTGTTACACAACATCCCACTGGCAATTTGGGAGCAGGTGTGTGAAAGGAGGTTGATAATTAAACATATGCAAACTACTGAAAATCCTAACTAATTAATTATCTGTTACATTTATTACTTGCCTTTCTTCTAGGAACTTCGGACAGTGTGTATATCATTTCTCTTCTAACTTTTGCTCACTATCATGGAGAATTCTGGTTAGGGGGCAGCCCAAAAACAATCAAATGAACTTCTATTGTTTTGGTAGATTTCTACTTTGGGTCCCGCTAAGTCCTACTCCTGGGGGGAAACCCCCCCCCCCAAAACCTCTTGCAATTTCTTTTCTTTAAGATGATGTTTGGGAAAGGCTATCAATCTAATAGACAACGAGAGAGGGTTTTGTTGGGATATATTTGGATGAGAGTTGCTTGAAGAGACTCTACCAACCGGGAATGACAAACAAAACAAAGGGAGACAATTGTGAAACAATTAAATGTGGCTGAGACCTGGTATGTGAAGGGTTTTAATTGCTGTATGTGACTGAGCATTAGGAATAACTGAAGAACAGGAAAAAGAATTGCAAACAAGATAATGGTCAGATAAAAGAAACTTGAGTCCAAAACAGAAATGTAATTTAAGAAAATGTCTCTGACTTGAGCCACCCTAGGAGTGTCACATTCAGTTTTTCAAGATTCTGTGCCTGTCACCCAGTGGTGACATCCTGCTAGTTTAACAGCCGGTTCGGTGATTGCATGCTTCGCACGTGCGCAGTTTTAACAAAACTTACCTTCCACATTACTTCTGGGGAGTAACACAGCTGAGGTGCGGCAATCTGATCTGCTGCGCAAATCAGCTGAGAGGATATAGGTAAGTAAAGTGCAGGGGTGTGTGGGCCCACCTGATCATCGGAGCTACCGGTTCGCCCGAGCTGGTCCGAACCGGTTGAATCCCACCCCTGATGCCATCCTATAATAAAAGTAGTATTAGCATTCATAGTTTTGGTTTTTCAGTCAGGTCTACCACAAAGGACTAAGAATCTTAGACTGCCAGCTATTTCTAAATAGGCAAGCATCCTGTTCCAGGCTACGGACACACAAATACACGAAGGTATGGTTTTGTTCTTTTTACTAAAGAGACTTGCAAACACAAACACAATATAGAGGTAAGTTTTCCCAAAACTTCAGTAAGTTTGGCTTACAAGTATTCCAAATCAACATGGCACATAGGAGGCATATTAGGTGATAGCCAAGGGTCAGGCTTGTGGTAGATTTATCAGCCAATCCAGATTCAGAGTGAGGGTTGGAAAATTTATAAGTTAAGGCACATGGAGTGGGAATTAATGGGTGGTTTCTTGTCAACAGAGAGTTTGTGCTTTGCGCTCCATTTTAATAGAAATGGCCCTGCTGTAGTTCGTTTAGCACAGCAAGATTCCTTTCACACAAGCAGTCTCACAATGCCCCTTTGTTCTACTCTCTTTGCTGTTGAGCTCTTGCATTGGGAGGGAGGAGGCAGTAATTCCATGCCCTTATTTTCAGAGGGCAATGGGAGCTGTGGCTGCTGCTTGCTGTTTTGCCCTACCTCCTTTTCCTGCTCAGATGGTGCTGGTGCTGGTGCTTATAGCAATAGCAATAGCACTTAAACTTATATACCACTTCACAGTGCTTTCTTCTCTGTTCAGTGAGGTGGGAGCAGCACTGGTGTGAGAATATATTACAACTGAACATCAGGGGAGGGAAAGTCGACCCAACCCAGTGCCAGGATTCTATTGTTTGGCTGGAGGGTCTTTTAACAGTTGCTGCTAGCTGGTTGGGGAATTCTGGGGGCTGAAGTCCACATATCCTAAAGGTGCAAAGTTTGGAAAGCACCAAGATGGATTTTTAAGCACTGGCTGAAATTCTCAATAACAGTTATCAGCCTTACAGCCTTGTTTTGATTAGTTGAAAATTCTGGCCTTAAATGTGGCCCCATTTATTTACTTTTTAAAATTGTATAGCCACTTATCTTAAACCAAACTATGGGTGGCTTACAATCAAAAACAAAACCAGATATACATAATAAAAACAATAAACCCAGTTACCCCCCCCCCCCTCCCCAAAAAGATCACAGAAAAACTGGGCACTTCACTTATCCTTTCCTGATGCAATCTACACATTCTTCTAACCTCACCCACATAGAGAGTGTTGCAGTCAGGTTGCAAAAATGAGCAACAATTGACCATGTTTAGAACTGCCCTACATTTGCATGAATGGTGCAATATTGTTTGAACACTGTACAATGAGTTTTCTATTGCTTCATAATGTAAAATAAATCATAATTAGGTTTAGATCTGAGAACGTGTGGAAATAAAAGCATAATTAAGTCTAAGCAAAATAAACCAAGATACTGAGATTTCTTTTTATTCAAGTCTGGCAAAGATTTATGAGGCTTTATTTTAAGTCTGATGTCACTGACCATTTATAGCTCAGCCAAGTACTCTGGCAATCTTTGCCCTGCTTCAGTAATCTTCTAACATCTAAAGGAAGAATCAAATTCATTTTAAGGTAGCTCAGAGAAAATGTATTCATATTTGTTTTTATCATTATTCTGACTACAAAGCTACTTATAGCTGGTTGTGACAAATACATATAATTACCTCCATATCTCCATTATACATTAAGAGTGCCTTCTCAGTGGCTTTTCTCAGTACAGAGACCACTGGGTATATGATAAATATGTTCCCTACCAGCATAACACTAAAGGAGATCCTGTAACCAGGCATGCAGAAAGGAGAGAAAGATTACCTAGACAAGAAAAAATAGCAACTATGTTCTAGGGCAGGGGTCTGCAAAGTTGGCTCTTTTAAGACGGGTGGACTTCAACTCCCAGAATTCCCCAGCCAGCTATGCTGGCTGGGGAATTCTGGGAGTTGAAGTCCACCCGTCTTAAAAGAGCCAACTTTGCAGACCCCTGTTCTAGGGCATTGATGGTGAACCTTTTTGGCACTGAGTGCCCAAACCAGAATGCATGCGCATGCCGGAGTGCCGGAAACCCGAAGACCATCTGGCCGGTGCGCATGTGTGTGCCATCCAGCTGGTCTACGGGTTTCCAGCGCTCCAGCATGTGCACACATTCCGGTTTGGGCACTTGGCGACAAAAAGGTTTGCCATCACTGATCTAGAGAATTATCATGGGTGGAACTTTTTTTTGGAAAAGGTGCTGAAGCCCAGATCCTTGACTTGGAATTAGGAAGTTGTGTAAAGCAGTTCTGAAGCCTGCCTTGCATATTGCATTAAGTTTGGCTCAGGATTTCCTTGTTCACGGTTATATATATATATATTTGCACGTTCTGTGGATGTGTTAGTAGTCATGTAGAAAGAAAATAGTAAGAGTTGCTTTACCAGCACCATCCAGCTGGTCTTCAGGTATTCCGGTGTGCTCAAAGACCAGTTGGCCAGGGCGCATGCGCACACCAGAAACCAAAAGAGCAGCTGGTGACAACACACGTGCATGCATGCATGCATGCATGCATGCATTTATTTATTTATTTATTTATTTATTTATTTATTTATTTATTTATTTATTTATTTATTTATTTATTTATTTATTTATTTATTTATTTATTTATTTATTTATTTATTTATTTATTTATTTATTTATTTATTTATTTATTTATTTATTTATTTATATGGTGTATATCCAACATATCTTCCTGGTCCAAGATCACCAAGCTGGTTTTAATGGATCAGGTGGGACCAGAACTGAAGTCTCTCACTTTCTAACCTGGTTTCTTAACCACTCAACCAAATTGCCTCTCTGTTGTGTCTTCTTCCACTCGGCCTTCTCAAGAGTAAATAGCCCCAGTTCCCACAATCTGCCTTGTAGTGCTGAATTTCTAGCTGCCTGATCATGCTTGCTTCCTTTTTCGGAAATTATTTTTATTTGGCTGAAAAGAGAAATAAATTTGTGTGGAGCCCCATTTTTGTTACAGTGCTTGAGGTAGGCACTTTGCTATATTGCTGACCTGCACAGATAATTGTTGAGGACTTCAGAAGCCTTGAAGGTTACTCTGATCATTGTCTCTTAACAGACAGCAAACTTTTACATTTGAAGGGTCCAGCCTGCACAGGTTTCTTTCTGTTCTTTATAGACTGGTTTTTCCTTAGATAAAAGCCACATTCTCTCTGCTTTCAGGATTCAGTTTCCTGTTTTGTGTACCACAAATGTGTCTTTTTCTTCCTATAAAGTCTCAGATCCTATTTCTTCAACAGTGACCTGAAAGCTTTTTGGTTTTTGCATTTTTTCTTCCAATGGGCTATCCAGGGATCTGCAAAGTTGGCTCTTTTAAGACTGGTGGACTTCAACTCCCAGAATTCCCCAGCCAGCCTAGCTGGCTGGGGAACTCTGAGAGTTGAAGTCCACCAGTCTCAAAAGAGCCAACTTTGCAGACCCCTATGGCACTTGGCTTAATAAATACTTAAAACTGTTTCAGCACATTTTAGTGTAAAAATTTAAAGTTTGATTTTCTGAGTCTTCTGCATCTCTGTTTCCATGCCAGCTATAATACTGATCACACGTAAGTGAAATGCTAATAGATATACTAAAACACTTGACATGCCACGAAACATTGTAAAATAACACATTGTCTCTTTCACATGCCTTAGGTGCCTCAGACAAGCACCTGACCAGTCTCATCAGAAACGTGTTAAGCTATAACAAAAGGAGATTCAAGCAATCAGAAAAAGAGAGAAGTGGGAGGCCAGGAAATAGAAATAGAAACAGAATTCGCAAGTTAGAATCTTGAAAGAGTTTGTATCCCAATGCACAAGCTCTCAGTATCCTCACAAGCAACAATTGATAAATCATCGAATCGAATATCGAATATTTATTTGTATAACCGCGTCCTCTCCCCTAGGGGACTCGGAGCGGTGTACAGGGAGGAATAAAACAGCATAAAATATATACATGAATACAATAAATACAATAAAAACAAATCATGATCATAATCATAAAATACAATCATTATAAATCATAAGATACAATACTTAAGTCAGTCAGAAGCTCAGAGTTTCACAGGACCTCACAGCAGGAATTCCAGGATTTAAAAACTTGGATGTTTTTAGTCCAACATAAACAGTACCCTGTTTCCTCAAAAATAAGACCTCCCCAGATAATAAGCCCAATCAGGCTTTTGAGTGCATGCTCTAAAATAAGCCCTTCCCAAAAACATTTAAATGGAGGCGAAGCCAGTCCCTGCCATTTCCTATGGTTGCTTGCTGCGCAAACAACACGAGGGGAGGAGGGGAGGCCGGATTTTAAGGTTTAAAGTTTATTAAAATATACAATCTTATACCAAACATTTTTTTAAAATGCATAACAAACATATTTCTTAAAATGGTAGAAAGCAATAGGAAGCAACTTCTGCACTGCTAAAAAAAAAAACCCTGCAGGAATCTGTTCACAAAGTTACTAGAAGTTAAACAAAACTTAAAGGAAACGTCATTTTTACATACAGCCAAATAAAACGCCAAGGTGCAGCCACTCATTATTTTATTTTTATTGGGCCCATTTGGAGACAAGAAAAAATCTGGAAAATAAAGAGGTTGGAGGCAGACATTTTGCCTCAAAGCATGTCAGCTTATTTTTTTTTTCTAATTCAAAAGTTTATCTTTTAAAAGTAAAAAATGCAGAACAGGCTTCAGAGGCATGCAGGGGGATTAAGGCCGCTGAAGCCTCTTACTGGGGCCAGATAGATATAGCAATTATATCTATTAAAAAGTATAGTGTGTGTATGTATAAGTACACACACACACATACATACAAAGTATATATATATATATATAAATAAAACTCATGGCTTTCTGTCTAGATGTTCTCTAGTGATGAGCTGAAAGGCAGAAAAGGAGAGCAGTATGCTTCCTCCCTTAATTGGGGCCTAACAGGGTGTTGTGACACAAGTATGTGTGTGTGTGTGTGTTTGCTGTGTTGTACAAAAACCACGGTGATTATTATTTTACTCCTAACAATATGTGCCACTGTGCTGTCTGTTACACTGCAGTTCTGTCTTGAGCTGTTCAGAAATTAGTCTCATAAAGGTTAATGTTGAATTGGGGAGCTGACACTCAAAGCAGTTGGATTTTCCTTTTCTCCTTCAACTATGTGGCACTATTCAAACTTGGCCAAGGTAGGTTGTCTGTTGCTTAGACTCCACCCTTTACCTTCTTTCTCTGCCTCCCATTGGGCCGTGGTCACTAAGCAACCACTCAACATTAAAGCTTGGGGCTACAGTTTGAAACTACAGGCTTTGCCATTCTGCAGGGAGCTGTATATTGGGGCCCTTTCTCCCGGTTATCTCTCTCTCTCTCTTTCTCTTTCTCTCTCTCTCTCTCTCTCTCTCCCCTACTTTGTTGGGCCACCCTCATGCATCAGATGATAGAGACCAGATTTAGTCGGCGAAAAAAAGGACCTCTGCATCAGTAGTAAGCATTCTGATTTGGGTCTTCCAGAAGTGTCCCCCATGAGTGAGTTGTGGGTTGTGTGGTGTCTCTGCCTCAAAACATTCTAAAAAATCAGAATCTTTATCCTGGTTTGTGTGAACTTATCCTTCTCCAAGCTTTATATTGGAGAGAAGCAGCTGAATGTAATTTATTGCTTTATCAGACAAACCAAACCCAGCAACATATTTTGGTGGTAAAAGGAAACCAAGTGAGGCAGAAATTGGACAGGTTAAGCAGTTTTTTCCAACACAGTCATGGGGGGTGGGGAGGGGATTCACCATAAAATCATTCCAGCTTCTTCCCTTGAAAATGTCCAGTGATGTCTTATATTCCCTATATAAGAAAATACATCATCAAAAGTAGGCTTTGTAACATGGTGCTTTGCAGGTGCTGTACTACAAGGCCTATTGCCCCTATCTAGCATGGTCAAGCTGGAGGAATGGTCAGATTTCTAGTCTACCACATATGGAAACTACCAGGAAATGGGGGCTCACTAAGAGCCATGGCAAGGTAGGAAGGGTTATCTGAGCTTTCAGATAATCAGGCATGGAGATGAATGCCAGACTTTATCTTAAGAAAGTTGAGGAGGGTGTTTGAGTGGAATTGGCTGGGAAGCGATAAAAGCAATTAGAGGAAGAGATTCAGGCCGAACCCTATATATGCCAAGGTGATGAAGACGCTGAGTTGCCTTACTGTGTCAGAGGCTGTTGATAAGATCATGAATCTAAGAATAGTAGGGAGATGGTTATGTCTGGAATGTTCCCAGGAAGTCATGAATAAGGCTGGGGGGGGGGGGGTAAGTAAGAGGCTGTAATTGATGGGAAAGGGAGGGAAGGAGATACAGAGAGAGTGAAAGATCAGGAATGGGAAACATGGCTGGGGGGAGGAGGAATGTTGAGTGGCGACAGCCAGGCTCATGCATTTTATAAGAAGGATTTCCTGAACAGCCATTTCTAATGAATGAAGCAGGGATATTTCTGATTTCTTGCTCAAAAGGTGACAGTCCTGGCAGTTCTGTACCTCACTAGAACTGTGAATAGCTATAAGCCTTGAAATTGCTAACATCAAATCTTGCCTCTAGCATTGCTGGTACTTCTGATTGTATCAGTGACATCAGGGGAATGTTATTGATTATATCTATCTATAACCCTATTATACAGGATCGGTTCCACTTGGTGATGATTGGGGTGGAGAGATCTCACTCTCAGCCTATGATATGTGTGGTGCCACATGGGTTGGTGGTTTTCTCTCTTCTATTTAATATCTATATGAGACCACTGGATGAGCTTATGCATCACCATAGGGTGAGGTATCATGAATATGCTGACAACATCTAATTGTACATCTCTACCACTGGCCAATCAAGCAATGCTATGGACGTCCTATCCGTAGTGCTGTGGGAGTGGCTTCTTTTTAAACTTTCCCCCATTCCATGTTCTGGATTTGAATTTCCTTGACCAAATGTTGTTATTAGTTTCAATAATAACAGTAATTTAAATGTGAGATGTAGCATGGATGAAAGTTTCCAGTTTTTTTAAAAAGTCCTTTTCTATATTTCACTTCAGCTACTTTTAAGTAGAAAAAGAAATAAATAGAAATCATCACTTTGGGAACTTTCATACCAAATCTGCTTTGACCATGTGACTACACATTTCATGGGATCATGGTATATTACAGTACTAGAAATTGAACAAGAAAAGCCAGGGTTTCATTTGTTAGTATCAATTCATTTCTACAATATGTATAACTTCCAGATTAAATCCACAGTATCTCTTGTTAAAGGACTCAGGTAACAGTCTTTTCTATTGAGTATCCTCTAGATCAGGGATCTCCAACCAAAGCTGGCTGGAGAAGTCTGGGAGCTGAAGTCCTTCAGTCTTAAAGTTGCGAAGGTTGGAGACCCCTGCTCTAGATCAGGGGTGTCAAACTCACGGCCCACAGGCTGGATGTGTCATGTGCTAGCCATGCCCACCCCTGGTTTAGTGAAGGGGGGAAAAGTCACGATACATCACGTGACAACAATGTGACATCACGAGTTTGATACCCCTGCACTAGATGCTTTTCACTACAACTAACAGTGATAACTATGGAGAAGTTTACTTTGATTAATGCTTCAATATATGCTTTCTTGCGTTCCTAAATGTGCACATCAGATGGATAATGTTTTGCCCTTATTATTTGAGAACAAGCATTTCCCAATCTTAACCAAACTTTCATTCTCATCCTTCTTTTCTTCCTCCACTTTTTCTTCCATATTTTCTTATTTTTAGCCCAGATACATTCAGAATATTTAATCTTCAAGTCCCAGAAAGAAATAGTATTCTAGACAAGATTGAATGTACACCAAAGAAAGAAGAAAGATACTTATTAGAATGGCGCAATAATCCTCAACCACAACATGCAAAGCTACTTAGAATGCATACCAAGTTTATAAATGAGCCAGTATTATATATGGAAACAGAGGATACAAAAACAAAACAGGTGCTCGCTATTTAACTATTATAAAATGAAACTGAAGCCCAACTCATACAAATGATACCAGGCAAAATCTGGACTGCAGCACACATACCCTTCAATGCTTCAGCATAGCTCTAAGAACACATTTGAAAACATTCAATGTTTAAAACAAGGCACAATTTGCCATTGCATTCAAATCAGGACAAACTGTGGCTAGTTAAATTAGGATTTGTGAAAGTAGCCTGTGTTGATTCTAATTTGTTTTTGTTTTTTAAAGTTTCTGTTTATTAAATTGTATTCCCTTTTAAATTTCTCAATTCAAAACAGTGTACACAATGCTCCTTTCTCCTATTTCTCCACAACAATCCAGTGAGGTGGGCTGGGATAGAGAGAGAGGGGGGGGGGAGGGAAATGACTCAATGTTACTCAGCAACTTTCCACGCCTAAGGAAGGAGCAGACTTCACACTCTCCCAGTTTCTAATAATTCTAACTTACAGTACTTTAAAAATGAAAAAGAAAAAAAATAATATGTCTTATCTCTTTCTGGGTGGGAAGTTGGAAGGGGAGAACACATAAGCCTGTACTGGTAAATTAATCTTTAGCATTGTCCCCAAACCTGGCTTTGATAATTGAGATAATAGCTTCTCCCTGGGGATCTCAATTCTTGTTTCTCTAGAATTGTGATATTGATGAACTCATTTCTTTTTATTGCTTGTGAAGTCTCATTGGTGGCCGACTTTCGAACCCACTGTACAGCGCCCTAAGCCACCTTATGACAAGCAGAGCACTCACCGGAATGATTTCCAGAAGCCAAACTGTATTTTGTCTCGGCCTGTTAAACATCCCTCTAAGTTACAACCTTCATATGGAATAGGTAAGTCTACAGTGGTAGAAGGAGTGGACTCTACAGTTATCAGAAAAGACTGTTCTAATATTACTATTATGGAAAGTAAACAAAGCCTAACCCTGATATAATCAGAACCAAAAATGGCCAGACACTTATTTAGTACTCCTTGTTGGAGGTTTCTTTTTTCTGACAACTGCTAAACATATTTGCTGTATCCTAGAGTAGTGTATAAAACTATATTCTCATAATCTAAACACCAATTGCACATTGTCCAATATATTGTACTGTATAATCTTCCTCTATACTCATTTAGTCACTGTCACCTTTTCACAGGCGAAACATCTGTTTTGCTTATTATATATTATAATGCTTATTTTGAACCATATTGTTCAAATAAATTAGTCTGTATGGTACTGGTAGTGATATCATTGACATATATGCCAATAGAGTCTCAAGAGGCATTACTTTCTGAGGCTCTGTGTAAAATAGAAAAACAATGTACAAAGCATAACAAAGTTAACCTATATCTATCCATAAAAATGCTCATATCCTGCTTTCCAGAACCATTTGATTAACCACCAAAAGAACCAAACACTGGATTAATTGGAATGCAAAGATGACCCAGTATAGCTTTTACATTCAGTTGGGCGTGTTAGTTGTATACCTGGCTCCTTGCTATGCAACAACAGCCCTGCCCGAGCTCCTAGAGGTGATAGCCGAGGCGGCAGTTGAGACCCCCAGACTAGTAGTCATGGGGGACTTTAACTTGCCGTCGGCGGGCGAAGCCTCTGGAGCAGCTCGAGAGTTCATGGCCTCCATGACGGCCATGGACCTGACCCAGGTAGTTTTAGGCCCTACTCACGGGGGAAACACGCTGGATTTGATCTTTGTCTCGGGACAGTGGAGTTGTGATCTGGGAATAGGGGATCTAGCCATCACTCCCTTGTCATGGACAGATCACGCTCTCCTTCGGCTGGACTTTCCAATCGCTTCACCTCACCGCGGGGAGGCGGAACCGGATACTCCTATATGGTTCCTCCCCAGGCTTCTAATGGACCCGGAAAGGTTCCAGAGGGAGCTTGGGCTAATTCCTGTGACCCTGCCTCGTGACTCGACTGAGGACCTAGTGGCCGCATGGTTAAGTGCAGCTGCAGGGGCCTTGGACCGAGTCGCGCCCTTACGGCCTCTCTTGCAGCGACGAATCACCCAGGCTCCCTGGTTTACTGAGGAGCTTCGGGGGATGAAGCGCCGCAAGAGACGCCTAGAGAGCAGATGGAGATCCTCTCGCTCCGAAGCCGACCGAACACTAGTGAGAACCCATATTAGGGCTTACTTAGTGGCGATAAGGGTGGCCAAGCGTGAGTATTGTGCCACCCTTATTGCATCCGCAGATAACCGCCCTGCCGCCCTGTTTGGGGTGACCCGCTCCCTCCTTCATCAGAGGCCGCGGGAAGCCCCTTTGCAAGGGTAAGCAGAGGAATTTTGGGTTTATCTGCAGGAGAAAATCACTCGGATTCGGAATGAGCTACCCTCCATCGACAGTGGTCCTGTGGGACTGTCCGAGACTAGTCTTGAGGCTCCTTCTTGGGAGGAGTTTGACTTTGTTACCACTGAGGATATGGACAGGTTGTCAAGGAAACTTAGGGCGACCACATGTTTATTGGACCCGTGTCCCTCCTGGCTTGTACTGGCATCCTGGGAGACGACACGAGGCTGGCTCCAGGGCATTGTCAACGCATCTTTGAGTGAGGCGTCCTTGCCTGCCATCTTGAAAGAGGCGGTAGTGAGGCCCCTCCTCAAGAAGCCGTCCCTGACCCAGCATTATTAGAGAACTATCGTCCGGTCTCCAACCTTCATTTTTTGGTGAAGGTTGTTGAGAGTGTGGTAGCCCAACAGTTTCCGCGACACCTGGAGGAAGTTGATTATCTAGACCCGCGCCAGTCCGGCTTCTGACCCGGTCACAGCACCGAGACGGCATTGGTCGCGTTGGTTGATGATCTCTGGAGGGCGTGGGATAGAGGTTATTCCTCTATCCTAGTCCTATTAGACCTCTCGGCGGCTTTTGATACCATCGACCATGGTATCCTATTGCACCGACTGGGGGGGTTGGGGCTGGGAGGCACCGTTCTGCGGTGGTTCTCGTCCTACCTCTCTGGTCGGTCACAATATGTGTTGACGGGAGGGCAGAGGTCGACCTCGAGGTCCCTCGTATGTGTGGTTCCTCAGGGGTCGGTCCTCTCGCCCCTCCTTTTCAACACATATATGAAGCCTCTGGGTGAGATCATCCGTGGTTTTGGGGTGGACTACCACCTGTACGCTGATGACACTCAGCTGTACATATCCACCCCAAAACACCCCAATGATGCCACGGAAGTGCTGTCCCGGTGTTTGGAAGCCGTACGGATCTGGATGGGTGGTAACAAACTCAAGCTCAACCCTGCCAAGACTGAGTGGCTGTGGTTTCCGGCACCCCGGTTCAGCCAGATTACTCCAACTCTGGCCATTGGGGGCGAAACACTGGCCCCTGTGGAGAGGGCGCGCAATTTGGGTGTCCTCCTGGATTCCCGGCTGTCCATGGAGGACCATGTGGCGGCCGTGGCCAGGGGGGCGTTTCATCAGGTACGCCTGATGCGCCAATTGCGCCCCTTACTGGACCGGTAAGCACTTCGCACAGGCCCTCAAGCTCTCGTGACATCCCGACTCGACTACTGTAATGCTCTCTACATGGGGCGTCCCTTGAGGTGCACTCGAAAGCTACAGCTAGTCCAAAACGCAGCCGCGTGGGTGATTATGGGAGCCACTAGATGCTCCCACATAACACCGATCCTGCGCGAGCTGCATTGGCTTCCTGTGGCCTTTCGGGTGCGCTTCAAGGTTTTGACGACCATCTTTAAAGTGCTCCATGGCTCGGGGCCTAGTTATATGCGAGACCGCCTCCTGCCCCATACATCCCTTAGACCGATACGCTCCCACAGAGAGGGCCTTCTCAGGGTGCCGTCAGCCAGACAATGCCGACTGGCGACACCCTGGGGAAGAGCCTTTTCTGTGGCGGGTCCAGCCCTCTGGAATGACCTACCCCCTGAATTACGTACCATCACCGACCTCTGCCTCTTCCGCCAATGTCTTAAGACATATTTGTTTCAACAAGCCGGCCTAGCCTAACCTCCCATGGGGACCTTTAGGTAGTTTTAAATTGGGTCTTTTAAAATTTGGTTTTAGCGCAGGATAGGATTATTTAATAGTTTTAAAATTATATTTATTGTATTTTGTATGTTTTTAAATTTCCTGTGCGCCGCCCTGGTCCTCTGTGGAGAAGGGCGGGATATAAATTTAAATAAATAAATAAAATAATAACATTCTTATGATGGATTGAAGGTCAAAATGCTTTCTGATTTGCAATCCACTGTAGGTTTACTGTGTTGCTTTTTATCCAATACAGAGCCATTTCCCCCTTTGCTGTCACTTTCTAACTGTAGAACAAGTTCTATTTTAACTTTGCTTCATCCATGGCCTAGGGCCATATATTTTGATTTGGGACTATAGATGGATGATGGTTAGTGGAATGAGGCAAACAACCTTGCTAATAATATGCAATGGTCATAAGCTATTCTTTTCTTGGAGGAAGAAACTCTAACCTTCCTTGCCAGGGAGTCAATCCCATCATACATTACTTCCAAATAAAACTTCATATGGTGGCTTTCATTCCTTTATAAATCAAGACAAGCAAAACAAGATTGATAGTTGAAAAGAAGAAAAGCCACAGAGGATTGAAATACAAAAACTAGAGTGGCTTGCTTATGTTAATGCGATTCATAAAGACTCTGTTCTAAGAATGACCCTAAAACAAGACTTATATGTCAACATTACAATCTGATCACAAGAAAAGGAGAGAAAGGAAATCAAAAGTTCTTTTTATTTCATCCTCCAGAACAAAAGGATGTTTAACTTCAGCAAAAGGGTGAACACTTCCTGTTTGATCACTAGAATTTATCATACTTTCTGTTTTGTTCAACTAGAGGGGATACATCATTATTTCATAGTGTAGACCAGAGGTATCAAACGCACGTTGTCATGGCGGTGTCAAATGACATATCAGGACTTTTCTCTCCTTTGCTAAACCAGGCGTGGGCGTGGCACAGCGTGTGACGGATCAGGCCGGTGGGCCAGCCCTGGTGTAGACATTCATTTCTGCTGTCAACTATCATAATGTTTCTGCTGACTTTTGAAGTACTCTGAATGTAGCAAGGTGTTTGTCCACAGCTTAGTGGAAGTAAAAAAGAACCTTTATTGAAAGATGCTGAACTTTATGGAACTTTTCCTTAATGGGTTAATCACAAAAAGATATCCTATGTAAACAGTTATGGCTTGTTCTTTCTTAGTCAGAATAGAATAGTACAGGAGTTGAAAGCTAACCTGAAAGTACAAGTTAACATTTTGATCCTTATTTTGAGATCAACAAGAGCCCCAGCACAGCTGATTTTTTCATGAGCATTTTTCCAGGGGATGAAAAGACATCCTGGATGACCCAGGAACTGGTTTAGCTTTCCTCTTAAGATAGTCCTGACAGATATTTATCTAGCTCTGCTCTAAGATGGGAGTAGTATAGGAAGAAAATTGTTACAAATTCTAAATAGTGTTAAAGTTTGCCATTTTAAATGTATTTATTTAGTATTAGTATTTATTAGATTTGTATACCGCCCTTCTCCCTTTCGGGACTCAGGGCGGTGTACAGGCAGCGATAAAAATCAATAATACAAAACATAAAATATATTAAAATAGAAGGGGCGGTCTAGAAATCTAATAAAATAAATAAATAAATAATATTACATAAATTATCCTGTCCTTAAAACCCCTGCTAAAAACCCCTACTAAAACAGTTTAAAACTCCGACAGGCCGGCCGCACGAAATAAATAGGTCTTCAAGGCCTGACGGAAAAGGCGTAGGTCCGTGGTCGTCCGTAGGTCAGGGGGTAGGTCATTCCAGAGGGCAGGAGCTGCCACAGAGAAGGCTCTCCCCCTGGGGGTTGCCAGCCGACATTGCCTGGCCGACGGCACCCTGAGGAGGCCCTCTCTGTGGGAGCGCACTGGTCGGTGGGAGGTGTTTGGCAGCAGGAGGCGGTCTTGCAAATAGCCAGGTCCCTTGCCATGGAGCGCTTTGAAGATGGTCACTAATATCTTGAAGCGCACCCGGAAAGCCACACGCAGCCAGTGCAGCTCACGCAGGAAGGTGTCACATGGGAGCGCCTAGATGCTCCCAAAATCCCCCGTGTGGCTGCATTCTGAACGAACTGGAGCCTCTGGGTGCACCTCAAGGGAAGCCCCATGTAGAGCGCGTTGCAATAGTCCAGACGGGAGATGACGAGGGCTTGAGTGACTGTGCGTAAAGCGTCACGATCCAGCAACGAGCGCAACTGGCGTATCAGGTGAACCTGATAAAAAGCCCCCCTGGCCACGGCCGTCATATGATCTTCCAGAGACAGCCGAGAGTCCAGGAGGACGGCCAGGTTGCGAGCCCTCTCTGTAGAGGCCAATGACTCGCCCCCAATAGCCAGAGATGGCACCAACTGGCTATAGCGTGACGCCGGAAGCCACAGCCACTCGGTCTTGGAGGGGGTTGAGTCGGAGCCTGTTTCTCCCCATCCAGACTCGCACGGCCTCCAGACACCGGGACATCACTTCCTCGGCATTAATTTAATGAATAAAAACTCATTTGAACCCATGGTCACAATCCTAAATTTATTCATTTAATGAATAAAAACTCATTTGAACCCATGGTCACAATCCTAAAAAGGGAAAGTATATTCAAATCCTAAGCATGATGGATTCTGGCCACTGTTGGATGAATCATTCAGTGCCTGCCGATTGTGGCAATTCTTACAATGAAAATTAGGTTGGAGTTAGATCTTCTACTGATGCATCAAGGCCTTTTATGTTCATGTAATTAGCAAGAATGCATTCTCATTTAACAGAAATTTGTTTTGTCCTTAATGAGAATTCCCCAATCTTTCTGTGACATCAATTACATTTACTAAATGAGAGCACATACTTTTCTTAACTGAGTATTCTCGTGAGTGGATAGTCTCTTGCCATGTACATTTATCACACATCCTCAGTAAATTATGCTTAAAAAGAAAAATGTTAATGGTTTAACTCTACATTAGAGAATCCATTTCTGAATGCTACTGGTACTTACCACTGTAAATATATATGTAGAGCAAAACCTATATATTAAAAGAGCCCTGCTGCCTATTGTTTCGCTCAGAAATTTCTAGAATAAAATATTTCCCTCTGCATCATAGACTAGACTAGACTAGAACAGAACAGAACAGAACAGAACAGAATAATAGAGTTGGAAGACCCTTGGAGGTCTTCTAGTCCAACCCTATTCTTAGGCAGGAAACCCTACACCACTTCAGACAAATGGTTATCCAATCTTTTCTTTAAAACTTTCCGTATTGGAGCACTCACAATTTCTGGAGGCAAGTCATTCCACTGATTAATTGTTCTAACTGTCAGGAAATGTCTCCTTAGTTCTAAGTTGCTTCTCTCCTTGATTAATTTCTACCCATTGCTTCTTGTCCTACCATCAGCTGCTTTGGAGCAGGGGTCCCCAACCTTTTTGGCACCAGAGACCGGTTTCATGTTAAAAAAATTCCGCAGACCGGTGGCCATGGCTCGGCCGGCGTAGAGGGGGATTGGGGGGGAGGGGGAACAGGCGGCGCATGCGCGGGGGGTGAGTCAGCTCACTCGCCCCTCTCGGGCCCCCAACGGCACGAGTGGCCGTGCCTGCGCTCTCCCACCCCTGGCACGCACTCTTCCCAGTGGGCTGCTCCCTCCTCCCTCCTGCTCCTCTCCGGCCCTTTCTAAGAGTTGTGCCGCTCACTGTGGCCCAGTTCCGATCAAGCCACGGACCGGCACTGGTCCGCAGCCCGGGGTTTGGGGACCCCTGCTTTGGAGAATAGCTTGACTCCCTCTTCTTTGGGACAGCCCGTCTTCTCTCTGTAGACTCATTGTTATGCCTTCAGTTGATTTATCTTTAATAAGATGGCACCCATTGTTTGCTAACTTTTGTGTAAGTTCATGCAGTCAGCAAGAATTATGATGATTCAAATAAGACTATTAGTTTACCTACTTTGTGTACTTATATTGTAAAAGATAACAGCATCAAACTTTATTACATCACTATTGGGGGGGAGCAGGGAAGGTTGATTAGGATGCAATGCAACATCTCTAGATGTTGTTGGATTTCTGGGTAGAGCTGATGGAACGAATGGAAGACAATCATAATATGACTTAAGCATGAATATACAGTATGTAAACCAATTAACTACATATTTTGCCTGAAGATTTTTGCAATCACTCCCTCCCCCAGTGATTCCTCTACCAGTTCTTTGCTGTTGATGCAGAAATTTTGAGATAGGATATAGTTTCTTATAGATGCATATTCTTTTCCAGGAAAGATCCCAAGCATAGTCTGAAACTCCCAGTTACAAAGGACCTATAGTGGCAGAGTTAGCAAAGACTTTAGAACCAATTTTGGAAATTATGGCCAATCAGAACTGGGAGTACTGTGACAAACCACATAACAAATTTATGAGATATCCAGTCTTTTATTACCTCCTTAGTTAATAATCAAATATGGCATCCATTTCACTTAAAATATACAAAACTAAACTAAACAACAGCTGACAAAAAACTACAAATAAAAGGTAATGAAAAAAATATGCTGCCAAAAACTGGGGTAAAGAAGTAACAGAGTTGGCACCTAAAGGATAGTAAAATGAATGTATAATGGACTGCCTCGTTGTAAAACAGCTTTATAAGTTTATTATACAGCTCCTTCCCGTAAACCTAACTTTAAGTGTATAACCTAAGACCTTTGCAATTTCATTGTAAATAGAAAACAGCATTAGTTTCCCAAAAGTTGTACAATGGGATTTATTTAGTTGCTTTATGCATGTATTTCAAATCATTAGTAGCTACTATATTTTTTCAAGCACAACATAATAATTAAATTTCAGGCAGAAATAAAAATGTACCCAGCCCTTCTAAGATGGTAACTATGAGAGACCATGCATGTTTCTCTGGGAAAAGACTTCCACTATATGCAACTTGTATGTACATAATATACTTGTTCTCCACTCTTTGTCTAAGGAGCAGACCTCACAACAACCCTGGGCTACACAACAGGTTAAATTAGCATCATAATTCAGAAGTGGGCTTACAGTATCTGTTATGTGCATTTCAGTGGTGGGATTCAACATTTTTTACTACCAATTCTGTGGCGTGGCTTTGTCAGCATAGCAGGGGAAGGATACTGCAAAATCCCTATTCCCACTCAACCCCACCCCACTAACCTGCTTTCCATCTCCATTCTCCTGTTCAGGGCAACAAAAGAAGATCGGCTGAGAGGCAGAGGGAGCGGGGCCAGCCTATTTGCTGGTTCTCCGAACTACTCAAAATTTCCGCTACCGGTTCTCCAGAATCTGTCAGAACTGGCTGAATACCACCTCTAGTGCATTTGTATTTTTGTATATGTGAGACAGAGAGAATGAGAGAGAGGATACTCTCTCTTGAACAATTTCCTTCTCTGAATGGTACCTAAACACCATAAGGAAGAAGAAATGGTAGGCTGAACATGCAGCTGGGAGAAGATTATACTGCATTAGCTAGTTCAAAACACAAAAAGTTGCTTGCAATAACATTGCAGGACAATGTTCTGGATAACCTGGCTTTGAGAGGCAATTGTTTAGGACAGTGGTCAGCAAACCGCAGCTCGCGAGCCACAAACGGCTCTTTGGCCCCTCGAGTGCGGCTCTTCCTCCACCCAGCCACGGGCAGACTCCGTCTGTTGCATAGGTGGCTGCTGCTGCCCCCGAGCCCTGCGACGCGCAGCTCCCGCCCTCCAAGGTCGCCTGGCAGGCGTGTCGGGCAGGATGGCCAGGCACGTCTCCACCAGCTCCCTCCAACGGTCACCGCGGCGCACTTTCCAGGGCTACGCACCACATGGGGCTGGGAGGGAGGTGGGCGTGCGGCGCCCGGACAGCTTCGGCAGTGCTTAAGGTAACTGCAACCTCGGGTGCTTCCCCCGCCCGCCCGCCCGCTTGCTGCAGGAGGAGGCAGCTGACATGCCGGCCCCTCCACTGTTTCCCGGGGGGGAGGGGGGAGAGACTGACAGACACACAGAGACAGAGAGAGACAGAGATAGAGGGGGAGGGGAGGGAGGGAGAGACAAACAGAGACACAGAGAGAGAGTGAGGGAGGGAATCAGAGAGAGAGAGAGACACACCCACACACACAGAGAGTGACAGAGATGGGTGAAGGGAGGAGAGAGAGACAGATACAGAGAGAGACAGTCAGAGAGAGAGACAAAAAGAAAAACAAAGAAAGAAAAATAGAAAGAAAAAGAAAGTGGGAGAGAGAAAGAGAGAAAAAAAAACAAAGAAAGAAAAAGAAAGAAAGAAAGAAAAAGAAAGTTATGACCACAATTCAGCCCAAAATTTTGGTTCCTAAGCAAGACCGTCGTTAAGTGAGTTTCACCATATTTTCCAAGTTGGCCACGCCCACCTGGTCACATGACCGCTGAGCCACTCCCACAAAACAGGCCACACCTTTTGGCTCTCAAAAGAAATTTCAATTGTGGTACTGTTGATATTTGTTTCTATTGACTAATGAGTTTGCCCACCACTGGTTTAGGATATACTGCAAGTGCCATAGCAGAAAGAGAATTCTGAATGTGGGACTTCTTCATTAATCCTTCCTTCTTTTCACTACTGTTCAGGTAGTCCTTGGCTTACAACCACAGCCCAAAATGTCAATTGCAAAGCAAGGCAGTTATTAAGTGAATTCTGCCCCATTTTATGAACTGTCTTGCCACAGTTGTTAAAAGAATCACTGCAGTTAAGTTAGTAACATGGCTGTTAAGTGAATCTGGTTTCCCCATTGACTTTGCTTGTCAGAAAGTTGCACAAATTCACACAACCCTGTTTCACTGCAACCATCACGACGACATTCCAGTTGCAAGCTTCTGGATTTTGAGCATATGACCATGGGATGCTGTAAGTGCCGTAAGTTTATCAACTGTAAGTCATGCTGTAAGTCATTGTAACTATAAGCCATACTGTAAATCACTGTAACTGTAAGTCACTTTTTTCAGTGCTGTTATAACTTTGAACAGCCACTAAATAAATGCTTGTAAGTTGAGGGCCACTTGTACTAACTTTATTCTGTTGTGCATGATTGATGCATCTCATATATGTTGTTGCACATTTATCTAAAAGTATATGATATATTTAATTGCCACCATATATGTGAGGTTTTTTTTTTCTGTTGTGGTTGTTGTTTTAATCACAGTTCCACTTGCATCTCCTCAACTGCCGGATCGCCTTCCGAAAATTTTCCAAGAGCAGCTCACTTTCAAATGTAACTATGATGCCAGAGCAACTCCCTGCATCCCCTATCAAGGAAAGGTAAAGCAATGTGCATCCTGTGCAACTTACATTAATCAGGAAGCAAGAAGGATGTGTTTATTCCAAAGTCTCCAATACATTGTTTGAGCTCCAGGGAATGTTATCACTCATGTTAACATTGCTGGACATTTGTAATTAGTATATCTGATGTCTCAGTGTCCCCATGATTTTAGAAAGAAGTACCAAGCACTGAGCTTGCTATATTGCTATTTCATTGCCTTAACCAAGATCCTTGGGCAAAACAACAACAAACCAAAGAGAGAGGGTCCCTAATACTGAAGGCAACAATCAATTATATTATGCAAGTCTCCATCCTTGTTTCTTTCCTTCAAAAGCAACACCAATTCCTCTTAAAGCATACTATAATCACACAATAACTGACCTGAACCACATCATATTACAGAAAGGTCTTAACGCTACATTTATCTGAAACATGCCTCAGTGAATTCAGTAGAACTATGCCCAGCTAGACTGTCATTCACAATTCCAAACTTTTATTTTTATTTTTTAAAAGGCAAACAAAAACAACTTCCAAAATATTGTAATCACTTTATCTTTCAGCTAAAGAAAAATAAATCCTTTGCTTACGAAACAGTTAAATCTAAAAATTTCCAGTTGCATGAAAAAACATGCTTTAATTTTAAAGCATAATACCAACAAAATGGTTTTTTTAATATTCAGTTTATGACTTTTAAAGCAAGTGTATTACCTTTTAAAATCTAATTTCTGTTCATTCTTTGAATATATTATCAAAATGTCCTTGATTTTTTTAAAAGCCATTTAAAACAATAAAGGTAAAGGTTCCCCTCGCACATGTGTGCTAGTCATTCCCAACTCTAAAGCCGGTGCTCATCTCCATTTCAAAGCCGAAGAGCCAGTGGCCGGCATGACTAAACACCAAAGGCGCATGGAATGCTGTTACCTTCCCATCAAAGGTGGTTCCTATTTTTCTACTTGCATTTTTACATGCTTTCAAACTGCTAGGTTGACAGAAGCTCGGACAAGTAACGGGAGCTCATTCCGTTACGCGGCACTAGGGATTCGAACTGCGAAACTGCTGACCTTTCTGATTGACAAGCTCAGCATCTTAACTCACACCTAAAGACTGCAGCCTTTAAAAACCAGGCCCAGTCAACTCAGCATGGTTCTAACATGGCTTCCCCCCCCCCCTTATTTTACTGAAGTGTGACAGAATGCTGAAAACTAAATTGTGGAATGTGCTTCTGGATACCTACAGTGTTTCCCCGAAAATACAACGTCCTGAAACTAAGACCATGCCAGATTTTTGCAGTGGTCAAAAATATAAACCCTCCCCCTAAAATAAGCCCTAGTGAAGGGGTAGGTTTAGCTAGAACAGGGGGCAGCCCTTCCCTTCCCCGGTCACCTCAGGGCTTCTTGACCCCTTAATCAGATCAGCTGGGCCGCTCTGTTCACAAAACAGCTGATTTGCGGGTGCCGCTCAGACCTCTGCCTCCAGCAAACGCCAGTCACTTTTGCAGCCAATTGCGGCTGCAAAAGAAGCTGGAGGCCAAGCAACACAACCCAAATGCCTCATGCCCTCCTTGCCTAATGGTGACAGTCACAGCTCGCAATTCCGTCCACAGAACAGGAAAAGAAGGCATGGAAATCAATACACCTGGGACATCGAAAGAAGCCATGCGAGGAGACACTGCTGCTGAAGTGCAGGAAATCTCCCCCCCCCACCTGCCGATCGTCCTTTCAAAGAGGAGTTTCACCAGGATGAAGGCAACACAAACACCACCTTCAGCCACCTCTTCGTCCTGGTGAAATTCGTCTTTGAAAGGACGATCTGCAAGTGAGGGGGGTGATTCCTGCACTTTGGCAGCAGCGTCTCCTCGCAGAGCTTCTTCTGATGTGCCAAGTATTTATTTATTTATTTATTTATTTATTTTATTTTATTACATTTATATCCCGCCCTTCTCCGCAAAGGACCCAGGGCGGCGCACAGGAGATTTAAAAAACATACAAAAATAGAACATAAATAATTTAAAATATATATTAGATCCCAAACCTGTGCTAAAACCAATTAATTAATTAAAACCCAATTTAAAACTTTTCTACAGTCCCCATGGGAGGTTAGGCTAGGCCGGCTTGATGAAAAAAGTATGTCTTTAGACATTGGCGGAAGAGGCGGAGGTCGGTGATGGTCCGGAGTTCAGGGGGTAGGTCGTTCCAAAGGGCAGGGCCCGCCACAGAGAAGGCTCTTCCCCTGGGTGTCGCCAGTCGGCATTGTCCGGCCGCCGGCACCCTGAGAAGGCCCTCTCTGTGGGAGCGTATCGGTCTAAGGGATGTATGGGGCATGAGACGGTCTCGCATATAACTAGGCCCCGAGCCATGGGGCGCTTTAAAGATGGTCGTCAAGACCTTGAAGCGCACCCGAAAGACCACAGGAAGCCAATGCAGCTCGCGCAGGATTGGTGTTATATGGGAGCTTCTGGTAGCTCCCGTAATTACCCGCACGGCTGCGTTTTGGACTAGCTGTAGCTTTCGAGTGCACCTCAAGGGAAGCCCCATGTAGAGAGCATTACAGTAGTCGAGACGGGACGTCACAAGAGCTTGAGTGACTGTGCGAAGGGCAGCCCGGTCCAGTAAGGGGCGCAATTGGCGCATCAGGCGTACCTGATGAAACGCCCCCCTGGCCACGGCTGCCACATGGTCCTCCAAGGACAGCCGGGAATCCAGGAGGACACCCAAATTGCGCGCCCTCTCCACGGGGGCCAATGTTTCGCCCCCAATGGCCAGAGTTGGAGTAATCTGGCTGAACCGGGGTGCCAGAAACCACAACCAAGTGTATGGATTTTAATGCCTACAGGAGGTCGTTTCTCACCTGCATATTCACATTGAAGGCTCGAAATGGGGCGTTTTTGCAAATGGCTTTTAAATATGGAGGGAGATATTCCTGCCTCTCCCCGTTCTGAAGGTCAGCACAGACTGAGAACAGGATAAGAGACAAAATCCCTCCTCCCCATTTTCAAGGGTTTGCAAAAGCGCCGCATTCCAAGCCTTCACATTATCCAGGATTGCAAGATTGAAGGCATGTGGGAGGGAGGATTTCAGCATATCGAGGATTGCAGGATTGAAGGCTAGGAATGAGGCATTTTTGCGAACGGCTTGAAAATGGGGAGGGGAGATTTTCTTTCCTCTTACCCTGTTCTGAAGCTCAGCACAGACTCAGAACAGGATAAGAGGCAAAATCCCCCCCCCCCTTTTCCTGGCAATCATTCTTTCCTTGGGATCTCAGCGCAGATGCACATCCCCAAAATGCTCTATCCGAAGCCTTCTCTGTGTCTGTGCAGAGCTCCCAAGGAAAGGATGGTGTGTATGTGTGTGTGAGAAAGAGATCCCTAACCCCCCCCCTCCCAAGGTAGCCACATTCCTCCAGATGGTGGGACGGAGATGGTGGGGCTGGTGGGCTTGCTGCTTTCTGTACCTGAAAAATAATAAGCCCCGCCTCTAATAAGCCCAAGGTCATATTTCATGGGTTAAAAAAAAATATAAGATCCTGTATTTTCGGGGAAACGGTACAATATTTAACATCGAGATATGATACAAACCATAGATCAGGAGGTTGAATGCTAGGAACCATTTCAAAAACTAAGATAAAAAATAAATAGATGAGAAAGAGGTCAAGTCTCACCTGAAGGAAAGATCACGGAGATTCAGTCAAACTGAAGAAAATAGGGTCTACAATCAATTAGGCAAATCAGAAGCATAATATTCAAACTAATCAACTTTTAAATATTTTCTATCTGAGGCAATCTATGAGAAGCTGAATCCAATTTCTTTTATTAGGTTTTTTTTTCTATTTTCCATTCCTTTAAAAAAAATCCTATTGTTCTCCTGTGACTGTAATGGTCAAAGTCATTTGGGAACTGGTCATAAATTTTTCCTAGTGCAAAAGCAAACAGTTCAGAATTGTATCCATATGGTCATAGTAAAAAAAATGAAATTTAGTGCCCAACAAAAATAAGAAGTGAGCCACACCTGCTGTGAGCAAGAGAACCCTGGAACTGAGGAGAAGGGAAGTCCAATCTGGGAGGTGCATTTTTCTTTTCACATATTGTTTTACCCTTCCCGGATTTTGCAGCTCCAAAGATGTGATGGCTCAAGTCATTCTTCTGCTAAGAAAAATGTAGGTTGTGGACCAGAGGAGACCAGAAGGATGTTATTCCAAAACTTGAACTTATAAATTAAGTCTGCCTATAGCTCCACCTCCCCACTTAAGTTCCCCCAGTTAATATCTATATTATTTTTCTTTTAGAAACAGGGCACAATTATTTTGACAGAGAAAAAAACAGACAAGACAATGCCATCTATACAGGGGCCAGACTTACTGGAGGACCTCAAATCAGAAAAAGGATCCCCAGTAGAAAATGGTGTAACCTCAGTCCGTGTTGATTCAATCGATGCCCAGAAGACATCACCACATTTTGATGCAGACTTATCAAAACCAGCAATGAATTTGGAAACCAAGGCAGGCCCCAGAACTCCAGAAATGGACCAGGACAGTTCAGAGCTTCCTCAAACTGACAAAGTGAATGATACTTTTAGCCCATTTGAAACAAATTCCCTTAGTAAACCACAGAATCTGTTACCTCCTCCTTGTGAAGCTGTACCACCAATACCTGACACTCAAGCAGTCTAGAATTGTCTGGATGACAAGAGTATCCCTGGTATAATTTCCAAAACCACTAAACACAAACTGACATCAGCAAACTGTTCAAAACAATAATTGTAACACGGTATGTTTTTGTAACTATAAAAACTAGATGTCCATAAAATGCTCTATGAATCTTTTACTTTCTTCCACTCATGCAATTATTATGGTTTGTCGCTTAGTCAGCCAAGTGTTTGGCTGGCCTAGGGTAATTTTAATTTTAATTTTAAATTATTAAGGGGTTTTTTAGGGATAGTTTTATTTTTATAGAAGTTTTTAGCGCAGGATAAGTTTAATTTGATTTTTAACTTTGTACTTTGTTGTAATTTGTTTTTAATTTCCCTGTGCCCCGCCTCGAGTCCCTTCGGGGAGAGAGAGCGGGATATAAATAAAAGTTATTATTATTATTATTATTATTATTATTATTATTATTATTATTATTATTATTATTATTATTATTATTATTATTATTATTTAGATAGGATTTGGCATTTTTAGCCACCTATCAAGTCTTTTTACTATTAAACTGTCTTTGTTTCTTTTGCCACAGTAGTTCTACTTGTTTGCAGGTCTTTGTACTTTGTGATTTTCTCCAGTTCTTTCTCTAGGTACAATACTGCCATATAGCAATTGCACTAGCACTTAGACTTATATACTGCTTCATAGTATTTTACAGCCCTCTCTAAACAGAGTCAAAATATTGTCCCCAACAAGTTGGGTCCTCATTTTACTGACCTTGGAAGGATGGAAGGCTGCGTCAACCTTGAGCCTGGTGAGATTCAAAGTGCCAAACTGCTGGCAATCGGCAGTCAGCAGAAGTAGCCTGCAGTACTGCATTCTAACCACTGCGCCCCCACAGTTCTTATATGGCTTATATGGCCATAGGAATATGACTCTTTGCCCCATATCCACTATCCAGACCTTTTGGGTTTTCTTATCAACAATTGTTAACGGTGTGGTGTTATGCATACACTTATGCAAAATAATTTTCTGGAAAGACTAATATCTATTTAAGAATACCAGTTCTGAGTCCATTAACCACTAATAGTGTCAGGTATGACAAAAATCCTGATATTTTCCATATTTCGCCATAGCATTCTAGATTGTTTAGTAAGATGTTGCATGTTAGAAATCCATCTGATGTTTGCAAAGTGCATATCCTTCAAAAATGCAAGGCTATTATATTTTGGTGCAAGAAATATGATTTTTAGATGCTTGATGGCGTCATTCTGTGATTAATAGAAGCAACTGCTATTTTTGTGATAGCTAAAGTTCACAAGAATATAAACTATGTTCCATTGTTCAGTGAAGCCAACCTTTACATTTGCTAAAATATTTTCCTGAACTGGATTTGATCTCCAGTCACATCTGCAGACTAGTTTTAAAAATATTTATAGATTTATCCCAGCCATTAGCGTACTACCATATCATGCCATAAACAGCATATAATACTTTTAGCAATGTTTTTACAAAAAAAAATTCTAGACTTCTTTTTAGTGGGCTTTAAAAAGATCTGCCTGGGATCAGATAAAATTATATTACATTAACAGTGATCAGACAAATTGTTTATAAAAGTTTATAAATAATTTCTAAAAATAATGCCTTTCATTTGTTCACGCAGACTATTAGAAATTCAAAGGTTTAGGACTTCTACTGTCCATTATAAGAGCCATGGAGGCACAGTGGTTAGAATGCAGTACTGCAGGCTACTTCTAGTCTTACTGGCTCAAGGTTGACTCAGCCTTCCATCCTTCTAAGGTCCGTAAAATAAGGACCCAGGTTGTTGGTGGCATTGATTCTGTAAACCACTTTAGAAAGGGCTGTAAAGAGCTGTGAAGCAGTATATAAGTCTAAGTGCTATTGCCATTGCTATTATGCTACATGTATACTCTATATACATTTGTCTCTTGCAATACTGCTCATATTATGTTCTGCATATTATATGGGTGTATTGTTTATACACCCATACAGGGAAGAAAAGGAATGTACTTTCATCATCTCCAATGTATGATTGATATACTTGATAAGAGTTAATCCAAATCTTAATCAAACACAGAGTATTTGCCTGTATAAAAATATCATATAGTTATATTTGTGCTTGGTAGCATTTTCTGTAATTGCAGAAGCTGAGTAAGGAATGGAATCAGATATCCTTGAAAATTCAGAGTACACTATAATTAAAATAAGGTGGCCAAGGTTAAGCATACAGAATTTTTTTAAAAAATAACTAAATCGTGTACTATCTACTACACATCAGAAATCTTTTCAGGAAAGAATTTAGTAGCTTGATCCAACAGGTATCCACCCACATATTTTTAATTACAAATGAGCCTTCGACTATTTTTAATCAGAAGTGGATGAGGGTGACCTGTCTTCATGTCATAATATAGAAAGAAGATGTAGCTTTGTACTAATTTTGTGTTACTTAATTTTGTGTTACTTATTTATGTATTTTCACTCTTTTTAAAACCTGGAGAACAAGAAAAATCACCCAAGACTAATCAGGGGTGGGCAAACTTTGCAACTTTAAGTCTGAAGGACTTCAGACTTAAAGTTGCAAAGTTTGCCTACCCCTGCAAGAGTTAGTAGCTTTGCTTGTCTTGTTGCCAGCCCTCCCTCCTGATAAGTTATTAGCATAGGGTGATTTGACAATAATGTCACCTCACAAAACTATCTCCTTCAGACAAAGACAGACGGCAGCTGTTTAGAATAACAGGAATATTCATCACTCCCTATGACAGATTCAAAGATTATCTGAGTTAGTAAAAACTATTTGTGGCAGAAGACACACAACACATCCTGATGCAGTTCTAAATGCCATATTTCATATTCTTCTCTTTAGTTTCTTCATCTCAGGAATACATTTGAAGGCCAGTGGGGTTTTCTGTGGAAGTAAGAATACTCCTGTTTACAAAGTAAAATTCCACTCGGGAACAAGGATTTATAGTAGCCAAATCCAAATTAAGACCTGAATGCAAAAGAGCTGTTTCAATATTTGCAGATTCCATCCTGAATTTTTCACTCAGATAGGATTTTGCTTTCTCCCATGCTGGAAGATTGGATTAAGCTGTCAGGCCTTTACCAGTAAGGAACAAGTGACTAGGTCACTAACTGGCCCAGAAGATAGTACAAAAGAGCGGTTTAGTATATGTAATATTGTTAATATATTGTTAATATATCAGTAAATCAGTTCAGAAAACAGTCATACTATTACACTAGTCATTTGCTTCAAAGCATCATTGAAAGTAAATCTGCTTTTGAAAAAGCAGGAGAAAGAGAGCTATGTGAATTTTTTCAGAAAAAACATTTTCAGACACCAGACTACAGCCAAGAATACTTTGCTTTTAGTGGAACTATCTCCATCTGAAGTGGGACCTAACCTGTAGATCAGAGTTCATTCAGATTCACATATTAATGAATTCATTTAATGGTCTTGCATTCTTCAATCATGCTTTTATTCAACAGGGAATAGAAATTGGTTTATGGCATATAAATCCAAAGTTTCTTTGAAACCTTTGCAATAGTTTTTTTGAATCTAAGAGCCAGAGGAATTACCTACTTGCCCCATTCCCTATTCTATAGAGCTACAATATTGGAGATGACATGGTAACTGGGAAGAGGGAATACTTGAGAAAGCTCCTGATGTAATCCCAATTATAGTAAAGTGATATAGGAAGGATGGGAAGAATTTAGCCTGAAGAAATCCTAATGTGACACAGGACTAGAATAGGTGACCAAGTGTATCATATCATACATAGACTGGAAGTAGGAAAACACTTTATGTACTTGGAAATCTCTGACAGTCTTCCCATCTGGGTATCAGTCAGTTGTGTGGACTTCACTTCCCAGAATTCCCCAGCCATGATGACTGTCACTGAGAATGCTAAAATAATAGTACTCATATTGATTGGTTTTAGGGTTGGGTAATGTTATCTTGGTACAATGGGAGCAGGGCAGCCATAGATTCTTCTGGCTGATAATTCCCTCAATTTGCTGTCAGTCCACCCTCACCTTCTTAAAACTGATTGGTAATCCAAGCATATTATCACACGTTGAGTAAGAATCTCATCATGCATTCTCTTCCATCAATATCATCTCATAGTTTAAGGGGGGAGGGAGTAGCTGATGGGAAGGGGAGCCACAGAACAAGAGACCCCTTAGGCCAGAAGCAGCTTTATTATTAATCTATGAGCAAACAGCTGCCTCAGTTTAATTTTGTGTAGCCCTTAGACTGATTTTGAAAGACTTCTGCAAGTAATCAGTTCAGACTTTTGGCAAGAGCATTCTGTTCAAGCCTGCTGTGTGGTGTCAGAAAGTCAGTGTACAAAAAAAATAACTAGAAAATTTTGGGTTCAAATGCATATCGTGATTCAGAAGATTTTAAAGATTAACTTTCAGCTAAAACTACAACTTTTTCTATTGGGATTGGTAAACAGTGTGGGGAAAGGGATAGAACTTTTTCCCCCCTTATTTTTATTCATGCTAACTGTATCAAGATTATTTTATACACAAAGATGGAACAAGTTGGCAATGCCTACAACAGAGGAATGGTTGAAGATGATACAACTCATAGATATGGCCAAAGTGACCTGTTTCTTTAGATAAGAGATAATATCTATGTTTAGTAGTGATTGGGAACCTTTATGGACTCTCTGCATAAAAAATACTTAGGGTTAATGGTTTTGATGATTAAATGGATTTAGAAAGAAGAGGCCCACAATATAACTTTAGAGAAACAATGTATAATTGTACTTGTAACTTCTATATAGGAGAATGGAAGCCCTTCTATGTTTTTTTTTCTTTTCAATGTTTCTTTTACTCTATTTGCACCTTCAGGTTTTCTCATTTTTCTTTTACATTTTTCCACTCCATTTTTCGTTATATTAGACTTATTCTTGTTTTTTAAATTGTGAATAAAATTATATACAAAAAAAATAAAGTCAGTGTACAAAAGGATGTCTGAAATTTTGAAAAATGAATAGCCCTAATCCTTTTTGGATTTGGCTCCGCCCTTTGGTTAGTTAAAATCCATGCCATTCAGTCAGCCTATCAAATTAATCTCTGCTGAGTTCCCTAAACTAGCCTGCCATTTTAGGTCCAGGGGATAATGTAGAATTGTAAGATTAAGTAAAATTAAACCTACCACCTGGGAACTAATTTTTTCGAGAGATATTTTGAAAGTTGAAAGCCACGTATCCTAAAGTTGCCAAGGTTGAGAAACACAAATAAAGGTGATCACATATATGTCTAGGTTCATGACATCATTACTTAACAGATATAAATGAAGGCAAATGACATGTGGGTATTTGCATAATGACACCCTTAGGCAAATAGAAAAATTTTCATAATGATAATTAGGCAAATAACAGAAATCTCTATGTGTGAAGTCTTTCCACATTAATAAACTGTTATTAAAATGGGTCCCTAAAAATACATGTCTGGTCATTTTTTTATACAGTCGATATGTGTGCAACTGGATAATTTTAAAAATTATTTTTGCTTTTGAAATCTTAACTTTAACATTGTTTTTTTAGAAGCTACTTAACCAAACATTTGGCAGATTTATACAGAAGCTGCAGCAGGAGATGGCCTTTGAACAGTGTTTCCATAACTTTAGCAGACCAACTAATCAGCAGACTTTCCCTGACAACCATTGGCTCCTTAAAAATAGGACTCATCACAAATCCCAGGAGGCTAAACAGATTTAATTGGAAGATGAGTCTTCATGTCACAAAACATCCATTTTTAGATAAAAACCAGTCACTGAATTGGACTCAGGCAAAAAATAAACCTCACTGAAACAAAACAAAAAAGTAAAATATATGTGGAAAACAAAGACAAATATTTGTGTTAGAGAAAAGTGCAAATGAGGACTAGACTATATTTCCCATAGAAAAACTGCTTGAAAAGTCTTGATGACTACAAGTCCACTTAATTTTTCTGAAAACAATACAGTGCACAAAAAAATGTGCACAAATATTTGGGGGAGGGTGCTTCCTCCCAGTCTTGAAACAACAGGGCAGAACAAATCTTGCAAACATTAAGAGGAGAAAGTTGTCCAAGAAAATGACTAAAGTGACTATTCCACTAAATAGTAACTAGGGGAGTATTCCTCTGGAGATGAAGAACTTCCTTTGTCTGCCTTAGTTGCTAATTTCCATCAACATTAATCTTGTCCTTCATTTCTCATGACTAGAGCTCCCTCGACTACATTAAGGAGGATGTTTGTACGAGGCAATCTTCCAGGAACTCTGAAAATCTATTCTGCAAAAGAATCTTAAAAGAAAAAAAAAGCCCTCACTTGCATTAAGCAGTGATTGAACTCCAGACCAGCTAGGCCTATCCTGCTATGAACTGTGGAAAAAATAATAATTAAATCAACAACCCGCACAATGGCATGCAAGTAATTGTGTGGCAGCTGATGCAGCTGAAATTATTTGTCAGCAGAAATAATAGAGGCAGCATACAGACATAAACTGGAATAAAGCCTGTATTATTGTCCAGAGGCTGATGGAGCTTTCTGCATTCTGTTACCCCTGAGATATCGAGGTTTACAATTTCTGCAATGTATCCAGAGGACATTGGATTGGAGAAAATTGGTCAGGGATTTTTTTTTTAGTAACAGAGATACACAGAATCCCAGAGTTTCCACTTGGAATGTGAATGGTTAAAGTGCTCTCATAAAAAGCAATAGTTAATGGATGCTGACCCTCAAAAATGCCTCTCCTCCTTTGATAGATTCTGCATGTATTTTGTTTCTTGCTAAATACTTGCCACATGAAAAGCAACCACTACCAAATCATAACTTAGTTGCATAAGTCAGACAAATGGATGTCAGGAACTAGATATATTTCATAGCTACTTGTTGGTCACCCTAAATAAATGATACTCCAAGAGAGACATCTACAATTTAGCAGAAAGGTTAGATTATTTTCATCCCCTGCCTCAACTATAATCTGTCTCCTTCTATCTTCAGCTGAATTAACTGTTCTTTAGGGTCTGGAAAGGAACCAGACACTTCCCTTGACTTGTCATATGGTAGAGATGGAAAATTCATAGTTACTAGAGATTATTAGATGATAGCTTGTATTAGCTAGCTATAACTGATAAGAATAATAGGATTTATAGTTCAGCAAAATCTTGAGGGCATAGGTTCTCTATTGTAGCCTGAAAGGCTGTCATCTATTTTTTCCAACCAATTGTTTTGATTTTTATCACATTTCTACACCACATACAGTAAATGACTGGGTGATTTACAATAAAAACATGCATCAATATAAAATTTCAAAGGAATT
The DNA here is from genome assembly GCA_039707465.1 of Rhabdophis nuchalis. Classification (NCBI taxonomy): domain Eukaryota; kingdom Metazoa; phylum Chordata; class Lepidosauria; order Squamata; family Natricidae; genus Rhabdophis; species Rhabdophis nuchalis. The sequence continues at coordinate 366,292,048 of CM077643.1, forward strand.
AAAAGTTACAAATAGAGGTTAGAAATGTAAAAGTTAAAGAAATGGTGTGAGCACCCTCTAAGCCAGGGGTAATTGTAATTGTATTCGAATTTGTATACCGCCCTTTTTCCCTTACGGGACTCAGGGCGGTGAACAGGCAATGATAAAAAACAATAATAAAAACATCAATATAAATACCTATGCTAAAAATAAATTAAATACTAAGCCTGCTCTAAAATGCACAATAAAAATCCCAATAAAACCAGATTAAAAGCTACACCAGGCCGGCCATATGAAAAAGATGGATGTCAAACTCATGTTGTCATGGTGGCATCACATGACATATCGGGAGTTTTCCCCCTGTTGCTAAACTGGGCATGGGCATGGGCATGGGCAGCCCATGGGCCGGGAGTTTGCAAATTACACTTAGACCCAATTGACAGTGCCAAGTCTTGAAAATTTTTGTAAAGTCATAAGGGTCGGGGCCCATCTCGGCTCTGGAGGTAAGATGTTCCATAGGGCTGGAGCAATGGCCAAGAAGGCTCTGTTCCTGGATTCAACTGAAATTTTTTAACTAATGACATCTGCAATATACCTTCTTACCTGATTGGGCAGGACAGATTGATGTCAATGACACAAGACAGTTCCATAGGTAACCTGATCTCATGCCACAAAGGGCTCTTTTATGCTCTTTTCCTATATGCTACATTTTACTAAGAATCTTTTCTTTGACTGGATGTTTGACTTAATAAGCCAGACCTAGACAATATTATTACCTTTTCCCTCTAGAATGGTTTGGAGCTGTCCTGAAATTTCTCCCAGCCATGCCATGGCATTTTAGGACAATTCACCGTAATAAATCTCTGACAAATCCTCAGTATTTGATGCCTGAACTCTACACATCACTATCCAATATGTGCAGTGACTTTTCCTAACATTTAAAAAGCATTGTAGGAACCCAGACAAAAGGCATTACCTCAGAAGCAGCTGAGTAAACTCTCCAGCTGGGTTACTGATCTGTATGGACTAAAAAAAATTCTTCAAAGAAGCTAGGAGGGGATAAAAGGGGACATTTTGTGCTCTAGTTTAATGGGAAAGGCTTTAATGTCTTCCTTCCTGTTCAACTTTCCTCATTCAGGCAGCAGTACGCAGCAAGGACTTCGACAATGCTGCCCATAGAAATGTTCCAATTGCTCATTTCTGAAAGATTAAGACTTTTTACAATTAAGCAAAGCAGCCACTGCTACTTATACAACCCTTCATTACAAGCTTATAGGCTCTACATTAACTTTAAGCTCTGGTTTGTTTATTTATTCAAAAGCAAATCAAAGGTTTCCACCAAGCAAAAGGAAGTTATTAGTACTTACCAAGACTAAGCATTACAGAGCCTCTTTCTTCCAGAGTTAGTTAGTGACTTTAACTCCAGAAAGCTAAGCACACTCAACCCTGATTAATACTTGGATAAGATCTACCAGTTATTCCCAGGTCTGTAGACTAGATTGTGAGATCAAAAAATACATTCTAGAAGGCAGCGATAGCAAAGTTATTCAAAACACCATATGAATGTCCCTACAAAGTCATCAAAAGTTAAATTTGACTTTAAAAGTGACTTTCCTTAAATAGTGTATTATCTTACTATTTTGATTACTGATAGCCTGACTACTGAAGATCTCAAGAGAATGAGAAGGTTTCGAGGATTGTAGCCTATATGCCAGTGATGGCAAACCTTTTTTGGCTCGCGTGCCAAAAGCGAGGGGAGTACAGAGGGGTCGTGCCACACCCATAATGCTATGTGCATGACCCCCTGCTTTTGACACACTTGTTTCGCCCTCCCCAGGCTCCAGAGGCTTTCTAGGAGCCTGGGGAGGGTGAAAACAGCCTCCCACCACCACCTCCAGAGGCTTCAGGAGCTTCCCTGAAGCCTCCAGAGGTCCAAAAACAGCCTCAAAAGAAGGCCTACATCAGCTGGCCAATGCACACATGCGCACTGCAGCTGACAGGGCAATGCCTCGCATGCCCTAAGAAATGGCTCCGTGTGCCACCTGTGGCACCCGTGCCATAGGTTCGCCATCACTGCCATATGCAATGGTTCTAAAATCATTTCCAAGGTGTGGCACCTCATAGAGCTGCCTACCATGAAAAATAATCATTTACCTGGACTCTCCATGTTATATCTCATAAATTTGGGTCCTATATGGTCATAATGATATTAACTTCATAGTTATAATATTGGAAAGAAAGCATAAGAGCAGCAGTGGCGCAGTGGTTAGAATGCAGTACTGCAATTTGGCAGTCCGAATCTCATCAGGCTCAAGGTTGACTCAGCCTTCTATCCTTCTCAGGTGGGTAAAATGAAGACCCATATGCTGACTCTGTAAACTGCTTAGAGAGGGCTGTAAAGCACTGTGAAGCAATATGTAAGTTTAACTGCTTATTGCTATAAACTTAGCCTAACAGGAAAATTCTGGTTGACCAGGAATGTTATCTATGGCAGGAGTGGAGAATATTTTTCCTATGAGGGCTCCTTGCCCATGGAAAAAGCCAAACAAGGCAAAACAGCGGAAGATGATTAGGGTCAGATATAATGCTGGGTAAAGCACAATCTACAACTAGACATTGCCAAAGTGGGTAAAAAGTATTTAATTAACTATTTAATATAGTTTTAACGGCCAGGTCCGTTGTCAACAAAGCCCCGCTCATTAGTGACCTTCTGTCAGAGGGGGACCCGGACCTGGCCGGAATCGCGGAGACCTGGTTGCCCACCAGGCTACTGCGCTTTTCATCAGCCGCGGGCCCTAGGCAGGGGTGGTGGGGTAGCGGTCATTGTAAAAGAAGGTCTTGAGGCGAGAGAGACCATTGTGCCACAGACTACCGGTTGTGAGTCCCTCTGTGTGAAGTGGGGCCTAGGGAGGCAGTTGGGCTTGCTGGTTGTATACCTGGCTCCCCGCTATGTAGCAGCAGCCCTGCCCGAGCTCCTCGAGGTGATCGCTACGGTGGCAGTGGAGACCCCCAGACTTTTAGTCATGGGGGACTTTAATCTGCCATCGGTGGGCGAATCATCCGAGGTAGCTCGGGAGTTCATGGCTTCCATGACGGCCATGGACCTGACCCAAGTAATTCAAGGCCCCACTCACGAGGGTGGACATACACCGGATCTCATCTTTGTCTCAGGCCAATGGAAGAGTGATCTGGGTATAGGGGATATAGTCATCACGCCCTTGTCATGGTCAGACCACTCACTTCTCCAGCTCGACTTTCCGACCGCTGCTCCCCTCCGCGGGGAGGCGGAACCAGAGTCTCCAATCTGGTACCGCCCCAGGCGCCTGATGGACCCGGATGGGTTCCAGACGGCGCTTGGGCCATTTCCTGTATCCCTGACCCGTGCCCCGATGGAGGACCTCACGGCCGCATGGAATAGTGCGGCCGTGGGAGCCTTGGATCGGGTCGCGCCCTTGCGGCCTCTCGTGCGGCGGCGAAACACCCAGGCCCCTTGGTTTACCGAGGAGCTGAGGGTGATGAAACGCCGCAAGAGATGCCTAGAGAGAAGATGGAGGTCTACCCGATCTGGATCTGACCGGACACAGGTAAGAGCCCATTTACGGACTTACATTGTGGCGCTGAGAGTGGCCAAACGCCATCATTGTGCCACTCTCATAGCATCCGCAGACAACCGCCCTGCCGCCCTGTTTAGGGTGACCCGCGCCCTCCTCCAACAGAGGGTGCGGGAAGCCCCGTTACAGGGTAGAGCAGAGGAATTTGTGACTTTTCTGCAGGAGAAAACCGCTCAGATACAGAACGAGTTAGCCCCCATTCATGGCCCAGTGGGATGCCACGAGAGAGATCTTGTTTGGGAGGAGTTTGACTCCGTTACTTCCGAAGATATGGACAGGTTACGTGGGCGACTGCGAGCCACCACATGTTTACTGGACCCGTGTCCCTCCTGGCTTGTACTGGCATCCTGGGAGGTGACACGAGGCTGGCTCCAAGAGGTTGTCAACGCATCCTTAAGTGAGGGTTCCTTGCCTGCTTCCCTAAAAGAAGCGATGGTGAGGCCCCTCCTTAAGAAGCCCTCTTTGGATCCAGCTCTTTTAAACAACTATCGTCCTGTCTCCAACCTTCCCTTTTTGGCGAAGGTTGTCGAGAGTGTGGTGGCACAACAGTTTCCCCGTCACCTGGATGAAGTTGATTATCTAGATCCGCGCCAGTCCGGCTTTCGGCCCGGGCATAGCACCGAGACGGCATTGGTCGCGTTGGTGGATGATCTCTGGAGGGCCAGAGATGGGGGTTGTTCCTCCATCCTGGTCCTATTAGACCTCTCGGCGGCTTTCGATACCATCGACCATGGTATCCTATTGCATCGGCTGGGGGGGTTGGGGGTGGGAGGCACCGTTTTGCGGTGGTTCTCCTCCTACCTCTCTGGCCGATCGCAATTTGTGTTGGCAGGGGGGCAGAGGTCGACCGCGAGACCCCTCACATGTGGGGTGCCTCAGGGGTCGGTCCTCTCACCCCTCCTGTTCAACACATACATGAAGCCGCTGGGTCAGATCATCTGTGGTTTTGGGGTAGAGTACCATCTATACGCTGATGACACCCAGCTGTATATATCTACCCCAGACCACCCCAACGATGCCGTAGCGGTGATGTGCCAGTGCCTGGAAGCCGTGCGGATCTGGATGGGAAGTAACGGACTCAAGCTAAACCCAACCAAGACCGAGTGGCTGTGGTTTCCGGCGGCCCGGTTCAACCAGCTTACTCCATCGCTGGCCATAGGGGGCGAACATCTTGCCCCTGTGGATGGGGCGCGCAATTTGGGTGTCCTCCTGGATACCCGGCTGTCAATGGAAGATCAGGTGACAGCCGTGGCCAGGAGGGCGTTTTACCAGGTTCGCCTGGTACGCCAATTGCGCCCCCTGTTGGATCGGGACGCCCTTCGCACAGTCACTCATGCCCTCGTGACGTCCCGACTGGACTATTGCAACTCTCTCTACATGGGGCTTCCCTTGAGGTGCACCCGGAGACTTCAGCTAGTCCAGAATGCAGCCGCGCGAGCAATTATGGGTACCATAAGGTACACCCATGTAACACCGCTCTTGCGCGAGCTGCACTGGCTGCCTGTCGTCTTCCGGGTGCGCTTCAAGGTGCTAATTATCATCTTTAAAGCGCTCCATGGCTCGGGACCTAGCTATCTGCGGGATCGGATCCTGCCTCATACATCCTCACGGCCGATTCGCTCCCACAGAGAGGGACTTCTCCGGGTGCCGTCCACTAGACTTTGTCAGCGGGCGACACCCAGGGGAAGGGCTCTCTCTGTGGCGGGCCCAGCCCTCTGGAACGACCTCCCCCCCGATATTAGGACCACCACGGACCTCCGCTCCTTCCGTCTTAAATTGAAAACACACTTTTTCTGCCTTGCCGGCCTGGGATAGCTACTCCTCTGTCTTTAGGGTTTATTGGGGATCTCTAGTTAGATAGTTTTAACGGGTATTTTAGCACAGGTCACTTAATTTAATGTATTTTTAATGAAATATGTATATAGTTATTGTTCTTATTCCTCCTGTGCACCGCCCCGAGTCCCTGTGGGGAGAGGGTGCGGTTTATAAGTAATAAATTATTATTATTATTATTATTATTATTATTATTATTATTATTATTATTATTATTATTATTATTATTATTATATGTATATGTTTCTTAAATTTCCTGTGCACCGCCCCGAGTCCCTTCGGGGAGAGGGGGCAGTTAATAAATCTAACTAACTAAATAAATTTCCCAAAGATTAAGGTTTCAAAGTAGTGTTTATGGAACTTATTAATTCATAGTTAATTAAATCACTGTTTACTGAATTAACAAAATTGGCTGCATTGTTATAGCACACAGAATCTTAACTTAACCATGCTTTTTGAATCCCAAGAGAAAAAAATAGCCAACAATATTTTAACTGAACAGGTTGTATGAATCTGCTAATATAAACTTTAATTGCCAATTATCAATACTGAAAATTCCGATTTGTTTCAGCCTCACTGGCTACTGGGGTTAGCAGTGGGATATCTGGATAAGACTGTATCCAGCTGCATGTCCAACTGTTAATAATTAATTGCATCCAAAATAAAGTAAAATACATAAATAAATCTACTGTGTTTTTATCTCATCCCTATGAAACGTTGCCCTTCCAGTATCTCTTATCCCAAATAATGTGGATTTCAATAGGACCTCTTCATTAGTACGACTCTTTTCCATCTTTATCCATTATTCCACCATTTTTAAAATGGATATCTTCCAAATATGCTGATATTCTGTGCTGGGTGTGCATTGTGAAATGAATTGTGTCTGGAAGGGGAGCAAGTCCCCATTGAGATCTGCAAGATGGTGGTCTATTTGAACTGAGCCCACTCCTGCATACAAATATGACATCATAACAATGCATATTCAAAAAGGGGCAGGATTTGGACTTTGATGCTCCAATAAACATCTTGCCTACTTTGACATTCCTTTCAGGTCTTGCTATAACAGCCTTTATTACAATTTACAAATCCTACAATTTAGAAAATATTTATTCCAGGCCTTTTAATACATGTGTTTTTTAATTTTTTTTCCTGATAAGAATTTGTGCTATTTTTTTTGTTTTCACAATTTTCTCTGATTATTTTCTTTACTGTCTTTTTGTGTTTCAAATGGCTCAGGAAGTGGGTGGCATGTAAAATTCTAAATATATAAACAAACAATGTTGATGGATATTGTAGCTCCAGATCTCTGGAAGTATTAGAAAGGCTGCATTATCTGAAGATACAACTTAGCAAGATTGTGGAGATGTTATATAAAAGTTAGCAACAGCAAGATTGCCATATTTGGGTTGCAAAACTCTGGATGGCTTCAGAGGGCAGCAAAGAATTGGAGTTTTATGTTTTTACTCATTACAATTTAGTGCCCTTGCAATGCTTTGTTGCTTAGTAGTCTAAACATTAATACAATGCTAAGGAGAGAAAATAAACTAGTTTCTTCTTTTAGAAAAAATCAACATTGCTGAGAGATTTGTGTCTGCTTTTTCAACATGCCATACTATCAGGACTCTGGTCCAACAAGTTTTTATCGTCTACTTTATCAGTGATACAGCAGAATCCCAAAGAGAATGAGAAACTTACTATCCCAGGGAGGGAATCTGGGGCTTGTTGTATATTTAAAGCAAAATACTCTACAGAACTATGCTTGCCAAATTTGGCAACTTTAACATGTGTGCCTGGGGATTTCTGAACATTGAAGCCCCAAAAATCACGGCTATACAGAAATTTCACACTAACATACCATGCAAAGAACAGAGAGCTACATAAACACATTTTAGATTGGTATATGCTGCCCTAACCCTTTTGGTTTATTACAAATTGGTTAATTGAGCAACCAGAATTAACCATCAGTAAACAGGAAAACAGCCATTATAGAACTAATTCTTTTCATTCCCTTGAAAAATCACCAGATTTAATGCAGCTTTCTTTTCAGCCTAAATAAAAGTACCCCCAAACAAACAAATGCTAATTGGTATTCCCATTCTGGCCACAATAAATTTACAGCTCCTTAATTTCTGAGAGAAATTATATTTTCTCAACACTAAAGAGAAACAGAACAAATTAAATAACCTCTTTACCTAGAAATATAACTTCCAGATCTCCTAGGTTACCAAGCAGCTATAGAGGAACTAATTGGTCAATCAAGGCAAGAGTTATGAAGGAATCTCCCTTCAGAAGCAAATGAGGATAATGGGTTTTGTCACTGCTGCTGCACAAAAAAACACTCTTTTTGACTTCCTGGCCTAGAAACAGCCCTTGATAGAGTAGACATGGCTTCCAGCTTGTTAAATGGGCAGAAAAACAGGCTTGTTCTCTTTTAAGTATTGCAATTCATTGCGTGGGCAATATTTTCATTTATTAACACTTTCATTAGAAAGACTATTTAATTACATAGTATCAAGTCATTTTTTAAGTCCTAGTGGCCACATAGATCCCCCCCCCCCAAGATTATTCTTTCATGTCTCCCAGTTGTGTGATCATCACTTTTGTAACTAAGTCCATCCAGCTGGCTGGTGGTTGTCCTCTTTCTTCTCTTTCCTTCCTCCAGTATTAGAGCCTTTCCCAGAAATCTGGGTCTTTGCATAATGTGTCCAAAGTAGAGTAATTTGAGCCCCGTCATTTGTGCCAAAACTGAGAAATCTGGATTGAGATGTTTGATGAGCCACCAGTTTGTTTTGTTGGCTGAACATGATATTCACAGTAGTCTTCTCCAACACCAAATTTAAAAGCATCAATACTTTTCCTATCCTGTCTCTTTAAAATCTAATTTTTGCTTCTATAGAAGTTACAAAAAATACCATGTCTTGCATTATTATTAGCTATAGCATTGTTACATTAGTAGGAGACTACAATGCTAATGCAGAATAGTAGTTTTGCTGCCAGTTTACTAACTGTGTTGTGCGACATGCTTAAGGGCTTCCCAAGGTGCACCACAGGAGGATGAGCTCGCTTGCACCAGAAAGACGAATGGATCTTCCTGCAGCAACATCCAAGGCTCGCCCTCCCTCCACCAGAGCTTCCTTACAAATGTGTGTTGCAACTGGGAAGGTTCAGAGCTTGCAGGAATCTGACCGCCTTCATGGAGTACCAGCTCATCTCTCCACCAAAGTGGTACCTATTTATCTACTTGCATAGAACATGCTTTTAAAGTGCTAGATGGGCAAAAGCTGAAGCAAGTTATGGAAGCTCACTCTGCCACAGTGTGGTAGGGCTCAAAACATTGGAACAGAGACCATACCCAGTGTCTTTAAGCCACTGACTTCCATGCCTCCATGGCTTGCATGATTCTGAGCTTTGTTAGTATAAACATATTATGGCATTTGAATATCTTTTCCAAGACCTTCATAACTGCTCTACCGAGTGCTAAGCCACAGCATATGTCCTGATTGCTTGTTCCTTTACTATTGATGGTTGTTCCTAAAAGAATATCTATCACTTCAATATCTTAATTTCAGTTCGAAGGCTAGTTGTTCTATTTGTTCTCCTTAATTTAATCTTCTTCATATTTAATTTTCGTTTTTATTTATTTGTTTACATCCTGCCTTTATTATTTTTAAAAATAACTTAAGGCGGTGAACACTTTTCCCTGTGCTCTTTGACTTTTAGTGTTAGGGCTTGCAGATCCTTTTCATTTTAGGACATCAGGGCTGTGTCATCAGCATAGTACAAATTATTGACGTTTCTTCCTCTAATTTTAAAACCATGCTCATCTTCTTCCAATCCGGGAACTCGTCATATACATTTCACATGCAGGTTGAATATGCAGCCTTGTTACACTCTTTTGCCAACCTGGAGCCAGTATATTTCACCATGTTCTGTTTGTACTGCGTCTTCCTGACCTGTATATAAGTTTTCATGAGGACAATAAGATGTTCCGCGATCCTTTTTTTTTCTGACCATATTCCAGAGTTTGATGTAATCTACATAATCAAAGACTTTTCTATAATTGATGAAGCACATAGTAACCCCTTTTTTTGGTATTCTTCAGCTTTTTCAATTATCCAGCATGCATAAGCAATTACGTATGCCATGTGTTCCTCTGCCTTTTCTAAATCCAACTTGAACATCTGGCATCTCTTTTCCATTTAGCGCTCTAATCTGCATTAGATGATCCTAAGCATTATTTTGCTTGCATATGAAATTAAAGCTATCTATAATATTTGCCATACACTCTTATGTTGGCCACTGTGTCATTCCCCAGGTTTGCTGACATAGCTTAGTTAGAACCTTGACTGATTTTTCATCTCTGGTTTGCCATATTTGATGTAGTGATTAAAGTTCTAGCCTAGAAACCAGGAGACGGTTAGTTCTAGTCCTGCCTTAGGCATGAATGATGGTTGGGTGACTTTGGGCAATCACTCTCTCTCAGCTCATTATCCGTCACTGTATTGACAATATACATGATTTTTTAAAATCAATGTGAGTGGTTTTTGGTTAAAATATGGGAGTGGCTTACTATGAATTGATGTTCTTGCTATTGTCACTAAAGTGATAATCTGCCTCTGACATCTTCCTATATTACTGCTGCCCAATATAGATGCTTGCTTGCTTTAGCTGGGTGGCTGAGATAACATGCCTTGGTTGACCCTGCTTGGAATATATACTCTTGGCTTGCACTCCTGACATTCTTCGCTCATCCCTCCCAGAAGCATCCACCACCACTACCATAATAAGAGAGCATAGTAGGACATGAGAGAAAGATTAACATGGACAGTTTTATATAAGCCAAGATAAAAAGGCAGGGAAATCATTTTCCCTCTGGTCCAATGAATATCTGAAGGGAGGGAATGAATGCTTTTGTCTTGGTTCATCTATTTCTATCACTTCATCCCAATCTCTCAATTGGTAGAAAATCATATCAGAATTAAATTAGCTGCTCCCACTGCTATTCTTTGCCTCTACTGTCTCTGTTTCCAATCATTGTTAGTTACAGGCAGCACTCAACTTATGACCACAATTGAGTTCAAAATTTCAGTTGCTAAGTGAGGTATTTGTTAAATGATTTTTGCCCCACTTTTCCTGACACAATTATTAAGTGAATCACTACAGTTGTTAAATTAGCAACACAGTTGTTAAATGAATCTGGCCTCCCCATTGACTCTGCTTGTCAGAAGGTCGCAAAAGGTGATCACGTGACCCCAGGATACTTGAATCGTCACAAATATGAGTCAGTTGCCAAGCATTTGAATTTGGATCACATGACCATGAGGATGCTGCAGTGTTCAAAACAGTCATAAGTCACTTTTTTCAGTGCCATTATAACTCTGAATGATCACTAAATGAACTGCTGTAAATTGAGGACTACCTGTACTTCACTTTCAAATAATAGGTGACTGAATTCAACAGAGATTGCCCTTCGATTATGTCAGAATAAGAGGACAACACTTAATATTGGCACTGCTAATGGTGATTTAACCTTTTTTATTCACTGGCTGTGGATGGGATACAATAAAAGGAGCATCCTAGGGATACTGCAGAATAAAAATGTCATCCTGGTGTGTTTGAGCCATTATTTAGATGCAACTGGGGATGCATCCCATGTTGGACCCTACCAACATGAACTAGAAACAGTCCCTTCCGACTGCATTCTTCTATGTTCTATATCCATGATGGCGAACCTACAGGCACACGAGCCATCGCCCAGCTGAGCTCCACCACACATGTATGCGCTCCTTCTGCCAGCCAGCTGATTTTTGGGTCTCTGCAGCTCATGCAGGAGAAGCAGGCGCATGCACGGGAGTTGGGGGAACTCATGCACATGCACAGGGGGGAGCGTGAGGGGTGCTCCCCAATGCCCCATTTTTGTTCCTGGTGTGGGAGTTCATGCACACATGAATGGAGGGGGGCATTGTATTATGGGTGTGGGCACACACATGTACGCTGTTGCACATGCACACATGATTTTGGCACACAAGGAAAAAAGGTTAGCCATCACTATTCTATAAAATTTGTAGCAAAGATGAAGGCCAATTATTTTGAATGTGTATTTTAGCGCTTGACTTTTTCACCTTGAGGGCTAAGAAGTAGAAAAGTTGGAGCAGGCAGCAAGTGTAAAAATGCAGTCATCTGAATTAAAATACTTCTCTGTACTCAGTAGACTGGCTACAGATCAAGTCTGAAACCCTGTTCCAGGCTGAAAGAACCCTTCTTTTCCTGAGCTGTAAGGGAACAAAATTGCTTCAAAGTCCAAGACTGGCGCTTCCTTCCTTGCTCAGGGCAGCAGCTGCTCCCTGAATGACAAACACTGGCTGTTCCATGAACCTGTAGCCAGAGACAGTGTGCAAATACAGAGGAACAGACATTGTTGGCGCCAGCAGGCTTGCAACTCCCTCCCAATCCTTGTTCCCCCCTTTTCAATTTGAAGCTTGGCAAAGTATCTAAAAAGGGAAGAAGTTAGGTAAGGATTCCAATGTCTCAGAGGCGGGGGGGGGGGTGTTTTTTGCTTCAAAAAAGAAAAGAATTCTTTGACTTTGATTTAAGAAAAGCTGGTTGGTTGCAGACAAGCCAGAATCCATCTCAGATGAAATTCAGGAATCCAAGAAAGAAGCTAGCCAGAAGTGGGGAGTATTTTGGCGCTCTGAGTCACATGGTTCAGTATTTACTTTATAAAATCTCATTGTAACATACCATAGACGGGGTTAATTTTTTCACGATATTCTATTGAGATCCCAATCCACCCTTATTGATTGTTGTTATAAATCTTATTCTTTCACACAAATTAAAAAAACAGACAGAATCCCCAAGATCCACAGATTTGTTTTTCATTCCTCAAACTATTAGAAACAAGATTCCTCTCATTAAAGCTCCAAAACACATTGATTAGAACTTTAATTATGATTTTTTGGTGGGGAGGGAATCACAATCATTACCTAATGCCAAGTTAGTCCATTGCTCAACCTAATGCAATGCAATAAATCTCCAGCCAAGTTCTCTAGGATAACTTCACAATGAAGACAGCTGCCAAAACATGTGACCAAGCAGCCTTTTGTTCACATCATTTATGCAGCATTATTTACTGCAGTCAAAATGTCCTATGCAAAATACTGTTGCCGGGCAAACAAATACATTTGTACTATCAAATTATTTTTTAAATAATCAGGTGATATCTGTTGGGGAATTAACTTCTGCCATTAAAAGTGTGGAAAGTGGGAGATAATCTTTTTTCCTGTTTTTTCATACTCTTTTTAGATCTAATTATGTCATTTTTAAATTATCGCCACTATTTCCTGCCAGATTCATTTGCTTGTTTATTATTTCAGCTGAAGTCTTCCCAGTTTTAATGTGATCATGAAAGCTTGGTACAGCAGTAACCATTACATGTAATAGTAACCTTTTATCCTACTTGCTCTGTGCTGATGCTTTAAAGAAAGCATATTTCATAATGTAGAGTAAAAGTGTCATTTCGTACACGCATATTATATACTGAAATATTTGTGAAATCTTCTTCCCCTTCAATTTTTGAAGCACTCAATGTCTCTAGTTTGATAGTCCCCAGTAGGCATTTTCCATTCTTAGCACTCCTATGCTTGTATATTTCATGCAAACATGGCCTTGAATATTTATGAACTTCACCCAGAGCCTACTAACATACACTAATTAATACAACTCGATTTCAGGGACCTTGGATGAGATCCTCGAGGCATACATGACCTCCAGTGCGCATAAAAATTAATACTTAGATCAAAGGCTTTGTGAGTGCAACAGGTGGAAACCAACATTAAGCAAATCCCAACTCCAGTCACAATCCCATTCTTTGTAGCAGTTGTCACTGACCCTTGAAACAATATTTCAATGGCCAAAGAATGTTGTCCTTCGCACAAATTCCTTAAAACAAAATTTATTCTTAATTGAAAATAAGACATGCCTTCGTACTACCATATGTGCTGGTCATGCTAAAAAGCCAAAGTATACTGGCAGGATATCCAAAAGTGGTTGATAGAGATAACAGAATAGGCAATAGAATTCATACCAGAACTATTTCTCTTGGGAATTATAAACAAGAAATACAACAAGGGGGTTATCTTTTTAACAATTCATATTTTTACGCCAGCAAGAATGGTCTTTGCCCAAAATTGGAAAAATAAAGAAACTACACAAGACAGGGAAATAAATAGGAAAATTTTGACCTGTGCTGAAATGGATAAATGAGTCACATCGAATATATGAATCTAGCTTTGTATTCACATAACTTCCTCTGTTATTTAACCAGGTATCTTGGATGGACGAGTGTAATATGATATCAGATCAATGCACAATGGGCATCAGTTTTAGGTGAGCTAGAAAATAAGTGCCAAGGGACAAACTCAAAAGTTGGAGGACAAACCAGGGAGTAGACTTTAGGATTAAGCTAGGATTCAGAAACAAAGGATTAAGGAAGATACTAGAACTCAGGAAAACTTTGTTGTTCAAACTGGAAGACTTCTTATATTCTTTTCTTGGGGAAGCTTAGGTGGAAAAGTTCAGGATTAGAATTAGGGTTGAGAATTTGAGCTAATCCCCACATTCTAAAGATAATTTTCAAAATCACTGCTCTCACATCATTACCCTCACCCACCTCAGGAACAAGACTGATAGAATTACTGCTGCTTTCATAAAAGCAAAGTGTGTGAAGGCCAACCTTCACCTTCTCCCATTCTCTCCACTTCACTACCCTATCAGCTAGTACCATGCTTGCTGGAGAATATCATCACTGCTAGCACCTAGGCCAAATGAGTGCTGAACCCATGTTTTAAAGCCATATAGCTATCAGCTGACAACCAGGGTCAGGGGGTTGCACCTTGAAGCAGCAGAGATATAGCAGGTTGTGTTTTTCACACTTGATCTGATATAATACCACTGGCCACCACTGGTCAATTATACTCAGGTGGATCTAGGTCTTCAAGGTGGTTATTGACTCACAAACTGGTAGGTATTGGGGGGATTTCAGTTTGAACGATCTCAACTTTCTCATAGCCCAAACAAGGGTAGTCCCGGAGGCCAAAGTAATGGGAGCATGCCTGCACAAAGTTAAAGTAAATTCCCAAAAGGTGCTGGGATGATCCTAACCACTTAAAGGTCACCTGACTGTTTCCTCAACTGAATGGTTGATGAAGTTTGTGTCAAATTGAATTCTGGCTTGATTGCTGTGCATTTAATAAAGAAAAATACTATAAAACCAGAACGTTAAGGATGATTTTAAACTGTATGTAATACCATGGACCTCACCCTATTCCTAAGAGGTCCTTAAAGGGGTGGGTGGGTGCATAAGCGCACCAGCCTACCTACTATCTCTGTCTTACTGTCCCCTTTTGTCTATATCTACTTCCTTTGTTCATATTTATGTTCATAATTATACCTGTTGTACATGTTTGACAAACAAACAAATAAAATAAAATAAAAAACAGATGGGGATCAGAGGATGGCATTTTATATATAAAAAAGAGGATGATCTGTTGTGCTGTGCTTAAAGGCAAATAGAGAAGGTTCTATCGTATGTTCTTTTTTTCAAAATAGTTTCCAACTGGGAATGTACATCCAGAAATCATCCCAAGAGATGCTGGAAGAAGCTACCATGTAATGCAGCTTATATGAAATTG
Organism: Rhabdophis nuchalis; assembly: GCA_039707465.1. NCBI lineage: Eukaryota > Metazoa > Chordata > Lepidosauria > Squamata > Natricidae > Rhabdophis > Rhabdophis nuchalis. The sequence goes on from CM077643.1 coordinate 366,307,160, forward strand.
GCTGGGATTTTAAAGCATTGTTTTCAATAGTGATATAATCAAATCGTAAATTCCATGAGCAATGTCGAACAGTGAACTGTTTAAAAACCATTTTAAAATATTGTTCTCCAATCCTATGTGTATAATCCACCTGGCTTGTAGCTTATCTGATGTTTTGGGCAGAACAGTATATTTTTCCAATCTTTAAAAAGCTAGATAAGCGATTTCCCCCACCCTCTCTGGAGCTCAGGGAGTTGAACTACAGGACACAGTTCTTTTCTTTGGACCTGACTAAACTCTGTCCAAATGGAATTCTGATAAGCTGCAGACATACTGACAAGCCCGTCTCCCCCCTCAGATTGAGGCAGCTCCGTTCATTCCAGTAGAAAAGTTTTCATTTTACAGGAGGCTAAGAACCCACCCTTACATGTGTCTGGTTTATTGATTTTATTTATGAGATTATTTCTTGCTTTCAGTGACAAACATAGAATAAAGGAGCATACAGTCAGTGGAAGATGAGTATGGATGATAATGTGGTAAAAGAAGAACAGATATCAACAGGCCAATAATAATGAGCCATTGCAAACAGCAGTGCAGTTCCACTGAAAAGCCATGAACTGTCAGAGAGAACAATTAGATCCATTCATTTTAGACTAGTAATTGTGAAGATGCATGAAAGGGCACGTACACATGAAGAGTTATTTTTATCACTTAAGAAGAATCTCTCAAGCAATTTGTCAAAATACCAATGATACCACAGTAGTATCTAATATACTGCTTGGGGGAGGAAATCAACCGTGGTTTGGATGTAATTATGATTCCCTATCTTTCAGAATAGGAAGTATTGTAAAGTGTAGAATCCTAGTTTTACTGCCAGTGTAAAAATATAATTCCAAATTAAGAAATAAGTATAATCTGGAATTCCTAGACTCAGCACTCTAGTTCCGTGATGGCGAACCTATGGCACAGGTGCCACAGGTGGCACGCGGAGCCATTTGTTAGGGCACACAAGGCATTGCCCTGTCACCTCCAGCGCGCATATCTAGCCTTCTTTTGAGACCGTTTTTCACCCTCTGGAGGCTTTCCTGAAGGCTCCGGAGGGCTGAAGGTTCCTGAAGGCTCCTGAAGGCTCCGGAGGGTGAAAAATGACCCTACAAGCAAACCAGAGGGGGAAAGCGCGTGCATGTGTGGCATGCCTACGCACAACCCCCCCCCCCCGCGCTCCCCGCGCTTTTGGCACACGAGCCAAAAAAGGTTCGCCATAACTGCTCTAGTTGATGAACATGGATTTTGCTCGGTCTGATTCTTCTCAGTTTCAGAGATTGCATTCGCAGAACTCCAAATGGTACACTATTTGCTGTGTGAGGAGAAATATGGCAAGCTTTCTGATTAATATTTTATAAGCAAGAATCTAATATTACCCAGTTCCATTATGCTAGCACCAGCCCTATTATTAGACAGAGGGGATATAAGCCACTCTTATTTTACAGAGCACTGTCCTCTATCTGAAGACAATTTTTTACTTATCAAAGGCTACAAGAAATAAAATCGATCAAAAACTAGTAAGTACTTTGTTTCGAAGGATTGACCAGTATGTGTCAATTTAAAAGAAATAAAAAACTTTAGAAAGTTTTTTCGGAGAGTTTTCTTGCTTTAGAGAGCAAGGACTTTGAAATTTCTCATCAACAATTACTATCTTTGAACATCAGGTACAAGTACACACCTCTCTTGGCTGTATCATTTCATTATTGTATATACATTCCATTCATGTATATATGAAAATATGATGCAAATATGTGCTATTTACATACAAGTACGCACAGAAAGTTAGAATAAGAACTGTAAACTTACTCCTCCCACATAAGGTTGTGCCACCTAAATAAATCAGATAAGACATCAAAAGAAGCATATTGTATAGTGTAGCTTTCAATATATTTTTTCATTTGGATTTTATATAACATTAAAAAAGAGATACAGCGGAATATGAGACTTATAAAGTGTTCAGTTTTTGACCACCTACCTGAATGAGGTGGCATCTAGCTAAACAAGCAATCTAGATTAATGTATTTTATTCATTTAGTAAACAAACATATTTGGCTGCTTAATCCACATACTTTTTTAGACTTTATTCTGAAATGTATCTGGCATATAGCTGCACTTTACTGAAACATGCAAGGATAGCTGTTATTCTGTTTTAATTTTTTAATACATTAATGAGATTGGTCCATTTTTATTTTTAACCTTAAAAACTTACTGAAATGGGGAGGAATTTGTTTGTTGTTAATATTACTGATATTGTCTGGGAGTAAATATACCTGTATCATTGTCCTGATTAAATAAGTAGAATATAATCATCAAGATAAAAATAATAATGAAATAAATGGACTGCAAATCCACAGTGGAAATCATTAGCATTCCTGTCTCCACTGCTAGAATATACAAAGAATATAATTTTCTACTTTAAGCTATACGTTTCTTAAGATTAGTCAGCAATGTGTTTGATGCCTCAACAAGCGACAGCAACTTTTTGATCTTGTCTGGACTCAATAATCTATATAAATAAAAATGTAACTATGAGTTTATTCAAAACAGATAATACCCGAAAGGACTGCACCGATCGCTTCCAAATTTTCACACAACGTTCCTTTCAAATACGGCACCAATGATATATATAGATTGTGTAGATGTCACATCCGTGCCAGCTACACACCATGGAAATGTAAAAAATGTAGGTAGATGGATACAGAGAGAACAGTGAGCCACAGGATGACATAATACAAAATGTCATACTACTCTGTCCATAAGATTCAAGGAGAAATACAGTAGGTAGGTAGGCAGCTATAGGGATAGAGAGAGGGAGGGAGAAATGCAGTAGGTAGGTAGGTAGGTAGGTAGGTAGGTAGAGGGATAGAGAGAGAGAGGGAGAAATACAGTAGAGAGAGAGAGAGAGGCTGAGGGTGATGGAGGCCATTGCCCATCCCTTCAGAACGACACTCGCCTATCTCTCAGGACCAACTGACCCATGTTCAACTGCTGTTCACATGGAACCCTTCTCCACTTCAAAGTAGGTATTTATTTATTTATTTATTTATTTAATTAAATTTATACCCCGCCCTTCTCCTTGTTAGGACCCAGGGCGGCGCACAGGGATGTTAAAATACATACAAAATATATAAAATATATAAAATTTAAAATACTTATTCTAATAAATAAACCCTGCGCTAAAAACCGAATTAAAATCCCAAGTTTAAAAACTATCTAATAGTCAGTATGGAGGTTATGCTAGGCCGGCTAGATGAAATAGGTGTGTCTTCAGACACTGTTGGAAGAGGCGGAGGTCGGAGATGGTGCGGAGTTCAGGGGGTAAGTCGTTCCAGAGGGCTGGGCCCGCCACAGAGAAGGCTCTCCCCCTGGGTGTCGCCAGTCGGCATTGTCCAGCCGACGGCACCCTGAGGAGGCCCTCTCTGTGGGAGCGTATCGGTCTGAGGGATGTATGGTAGGTAGAGGGAGAGAGGGAGAGGTAGGTAGGTTGGTGGTTGTGTATATGTGTTTGTGTTTGTGTGTGCAGGTGTAGATCTTCACACAGATTGGTTGGCCATTTAACCAGACTGGGCCACAGCAACGCGTGGCTGGGAATGGCTAGTTTATCATAAGGAATTCTGATCTAAGAAAGAACCCACACCTGCTATCTTAAATGAATTCAAGTCTCTAGGGTCAGAAAAATTTATATCTCAGAGTAGTGAGAAGCTGGTAGAGGTGATCTAAGAACGGTCATCTGTAATCTCTGCAAACTCTTGAGAAAATGGTGAGGTACTAGAAGACTGGAAAGACTAACTATTCTCAATATTCAAACAAGAGAAAATTGGGCAGCTTTGCAATTGGCTGAACAACCACACCCAAAATGTGCTCATAAATAGTTCTGCTTTAACTTGAAGGGAAGTATTAAGCTGAGTTCCTCAGGGCTCTGCCCTTGTTTCTGTGTTATTTAACATTTTTATAAATGATCTAACCCATGGACTGGAAAGGATATGTTTCAAATTTCCAACAACACCAAACCACAGAGATTGGCTAATACATTAGAAGATAATTCAGAATGAACTCAACAGATATGAACATTAGGCCAAACCCACAAAATGTTGTTAAAAGATGACAAGTGCAAGGTCTTGCATCTTTGTAGAGAAAGTGAAACGCAAAGGCATAAAGTTGGAGGAACCAGTTTGGCAACAGTGAAGGATCTAGGATTTCTAGTGAGTTACCACCTGAACAAACAGTGTGATACAGCAGCTAAAAAGGCAATCTTGAGCTACATTAACATCACAATCTGATTATGGGATGTAATAGTGCTGGTTATGTTACATTTGGAGTCTATATTGTTTAGGTCTGGGCACCATACGTATATTAAAAGGACTTGGAGAATCTGAAGTGAGTTCAGGGAAAGAACTATGAGGATGATAAGGAGTCTGGAAAGCAAAACCAATAGGGAACAGCTAGAAGAATTAGGTGTATCTTTGCTGTGAAACAGAAAACTAAGAGGAGGAACAGCAGCAACCAATCAAAATCTAAAAGGCTTTTACCTGCAAAATTATTGTAACGCTCTCTACATGGGGCTCCCCTTGAGGTGCACTCGGAGGTTACAGCTAGTCCAGAATGCAGCCGCGCGGGTGGTCATGGGAGCCACAAGGCAGTCCCACGTAACACCTCTCCTGCGTGAGCTGCACTGGCTACCTGTGGCCTTTCGAGTGCGCTTCATGGTGTTAATGACCATCTTTAAAGCACTCCATGGCTCGGGGCCTAGTTACATGCGAGACCGAATCCTGTCCCATACATCCCTCCAACCGATCCGCTCCCATAGAGAGGGCCTTCTCTGGGTGCCGTCGGCCGGGCAATGCCGGTTGGCGACACCCAGGGGAAGGGCCTTCTCTGTGGCGGGCCCAACCCTCTGGAACGACCTGCCCCCTGAACTCCGTACCACCACAGACCTCCGCCTTTTCCGCCGGCGTCTTAAAACACATTTGTTCCAACAAGCCAGCCTAGGATAATCACCTGATCTGGACTTTTTAGTTATAAATTTTAATTAGAGAATTTTAAAATGTTTTAGCACGGGGTAATTTAATTTAATTGGATTTTAATAATTGATCTATTTATGTACATTGTGTTTTAATTTGCCTGTGCGCCGCCCTGGGTCCTTTTGTAGGAGAAGGGCGGGGTATAAATTTAATAAATTTAATAAAATAAATAAATAAATAAATAAAAATTGAGTAAATCCACCTATTGAATCTGAGGGTTTGACAAAAGTAAATGAATTGAAATTAAAACAAAATAATTTCATATACATGTTGAGTGTAGTCCTCAATGGAACTGCATCTACATGGAGGGAAGTATGCAGTGGAGTACCGCAGGGCTCTGTTTTAGGCCCAGTACTCTTCAACATTTTCATCAATGATTTAGATGAGGGGATAAATGGGGAGCTCATCAAATTTGCAGATGACCCCAAGCTGGCAGGAATAGCCAACACTCCAGAATATAGGCTTAAGATACAGAAGGATCTTGACAAACTTGAACATTGGGCACTATCTAACAAAATTAAATTCAATGGTGAAAAAAGTAAAGTTCTACTTTTAGGGAAGAAAAACAAAATGCACGGGTATAGTATAGGTGGTACCTTGCTCAATAGTAGCAACTGCGAGAGGGATCTTGGAATCCTAGTGGACAACCATTTAAATATGAGCCAGCAGTGCACAGCAGCTACCAAAAAAGCCAACACAGTTTTAGGCTGCATAAACAGAGGAATAGAATCAAGATCACGTGAAGTGTTAATACCACTTTATAATGTCTTGGTAAGGCCACACTTGGAATACTGCATTCAGTTTGGCCGCCACAATGTAAGAAGGATGTGGAGACACTAGAAAGAGTGCAGAGAAACAAAGATGATTAGGGGACTGGAGGCTAAAACATATGAGGAACAGTTGCAGGGACTGGGTATGTCTAGTTTAATGAAAAGAAGGACTAGGGGGAGACATGATAGCAGTCTTATGATATCACAGGGGTTGCCACAAAGAAGAGGGAGTCAGACTATTCTCCAAAGCACCTGAGGGCCAAACAAGAAGCAATGGGTGGAAACCAATCAAGGAGAGAAGCAACTTAGAACTGAGGAGAAATGTCCTGACAGTTAGAACAATTAATCAATGGAACAGCTTGCCTCCAGAAGTTGTGAATGCCCCAACACTGGAAGTCTTCAAGAAGATATTGGATAGCCATTTGTCTGAAGTGGTATAGGGTTTCCTGCCTAGGCTGGGGGTTGGACTAGAAGACCTCCAAGGTCCCTTCCAACTCTGCTATTGTATTGTATTGTATATTGAACATCAAGATTTTCCTGAAGATAAGATCTGCTAAACAGTAGATGGATCAAATGGATCTGGATAGTCACCCATTAGGCATTCAGACATCCACTGAACTAGATGGTATATTCCAATGTCCCTTTATTGTTCCAACTTCTTTTTAAGCATGTTAATAAAGATTTCCTTCTCTCTCTCTCTCTCTCTCCCTCCCACCCTCCCTCCTTCTCTCTCTCTCTCTCTCTCTCTCTCTCTCTCTCTCTCTCTCTCTCTCTCTCTCTCTCTCTCTCTCTCTCTCTCTCTCACACACACACACACACACACACACACACACACACACACACACGGGGAGAGGGGGGAAGAGAGAGTGAAATGGCGATTAGGATGGAAAGTTGTATATCATGAAATAAGCAAACCTTTCTTTTGGAGGACAAAAAGTTATTTTACATTCTGCAGGAAGTCTAACTTCTATCCCCCCCCCCCCCCCCAAGTCTGATTGAAAGAAAGAGAGACACTGACGCAGAGAAAGAACACTGTATTCTGGAATATTTCATTTAGCATTAAGAGAGGCTATTTCAGTGTTAAAGGCTGCTATTTTATAAGCAATATTTTAAACTTTCAGGCCGGTTCAGCACTACTTCCTCTTATGTTCTTCCTATAATTGGAAGTGGAAATTAAATAGCTGCAGATTTACAAAGCCACAAGAAAAGATTAGCCTGGTATACAGTAATTTTCATTGTCCTCAAGGCATAGCTGTCAGAAAAAATGATGGCAAATGTCACAAAGTGCTAAAATCTTCAAGGTTTAGATCCATCTAAGCATCTTTTCAAATGCAACCTTGTTTCTTCTAGTCTAGAAAATAATAATTGTGATTGGTTTCTGTGGGTTTCTCAATGGGAATCAGCAGAAGTTCCTTGACACAACTAAGCAAAACATTAAAATATATTCTAATTGAGCGTACGGTATTAGGATGGCATTAGCACAGTATTCTAATAAAATATGGTATCAAACATGATATTATGTGAATATATATTGCGGAATATTAACAGAAAAATGTACTTTTAAATACAAGGGCAATATAATACAGCTTGGGTCTCTTTGGGTGATGGCTAGCACCTTCTCCTTTTGGAGAAGGGTGGGATATAAATCTAATAAATAAATACATACATACATTTTGTTTTCTGGTAAATAGATCTATGCCATGCCTGCTGCAGCGACCATTCTGTAAGAATGTCTGTAATATGCTCTCCAGTCCAGAAAGATAGAAGAACCCCACTGATTTTATAAATAAAACTTTATCATATGAGTATCACTGATACTAATTTCCCCTGTGGGAAACATCATTGGTGTTCTGAAGATTTTTTCAGCCATCCTGAAAAATCTCACCTCAGGTTTATTGTGGAAGTTGAAAGTATTATTTGCATTTTATTTGTAACATCATATTTATTAATATGATTTACAGATTTAAGTAACCTGTATGTGTTTGTTTTCATTCTTGCAACAATCTGAAATCAGTGAGATGTTAATCCTAATTTAAATCCTATTGATTTTAATGTTCCAGAATGATTAAGATTGCAATTCAACCCAAATAATATTAGTGTCTGTCTGTGTGTGTTTGTGAAAGAGAGGAAGGGAGGGAGAGAGATTTAACAAGATGTTAAAGTTTGTCTTAAATAATATGTATTTGATAATTGTAGGAATAATTAAACTGTTTATTGTGCAAAGAATTTGATCTGTTCATATATTGCATAAGTCATAAAGTGTTCTGTTTCCTTTTGTCTTAGTATTGTTTACTGTATCAACTGTAAACTAAGCCATTATGATGTGTTCAACATATAATGACTAAATAGAAGCTCAATATTATCTATAAGCAGAAACATATTATTGAATATGTTTAATGTGTGATATCACCCCTACCTTATCCTCCCAAGGGTATCTGGCTTATATATGCAGTACAAATCTATACCACCCACTTCCTCCTCCACAAATTCTTCTCAGCCTCCAGGGTTGATTAAAAGTCATGTGGAACTGCAGAAAAAGCAGTGGATACCTTTATTTTGGCAGAATCAGTTGTATGAAACCCAAAGCCTTTAACTGAGCAGATTTAAAATATTTCTGCAGTGTTATTCCTTATTTGATTCTTACAAGACAAAGGTTAAGACTGAGACATGTGTAATGAGTTCCAAAGCCAACTTGTATCAGATAGTGAATCAACAAATGTCAGATTATTAAACAGTGGTTATCTTGAGAAATAAATCAGAGTTTTCTGCTCTGCCAAAATCCACCAAATATTATGAATCTTAGCTTAGTCTTGAATAACATCATGAATTCCTAATAGCACAATTTCCATGCTGCACTCTCCTCTGGGCTTCCTGGGGCAGCTTGCCTCCCCGATGGCAGCTCCTCCGTTTTTTCCTCCTGGCTGCTCCAGCAACCTGGCCGGCAGCAGCAGCATGAGAACCACCGCCGCCCCCTCACAGCAGCAGGAGCAGTGGGTGGGATAGTTGGTCACCCAGCTAGCAAACCCTGCCCCACTGCCTCGTATGCCAGAGGTGGCCAAGCACTCCAGACTGCGGACGTGCATCAGTACCGCAGGCTGGAGGTAAGAAAGCCCTGTCCCAGCTAGCAGCTCTGCTCCCTTGCTCTTCTGGATTCCGGTGCACCAGACACCTGATCTTCATGTGTGCATGCATGCCAGAAATCAGAAGACTAGGTGGCTGGCGTGCATGCTTGCACCGGAAACCAGGGCATCATCTTCCAAGCATGCACATGTGCACTGGTCGGCTGCTCTTTCGGTTTCTGGCACTCCCACACACGTGAAGACCAGGTGCCTGGTGTCCTGGAACCCAGAAGAGCAACAGGCGATGGCTCTGTGTGCCCGGAGAGATAGCTCTGTGTGCCACTTCTGGCATGCGTGCCATAGGTTCACCATAACTGCTCTAGAAGTTGCTGACCTAATCTCCATGCATATCTCATAATTGCTCCTGCTACAGTTAGTTGAAGTTCATAACTTTGTGAGAAGAATCTTGTGTTAGAAAACTGATCTCAGAAATAAAGCAATGCATTTTCAATTCCCAAAGCATTGCTTAAAGTTTCCTGTCGCCATTTAAAACTGATCTGTAAAGCAAAGCTTTCATTAATTACTTATCGAATGACCAAATGCATTTTTGCACTCCAACTTTCTATATTTACTTCTTGATACAATAGAAACCTCTTTCTCCTTACTTTCCTGAGGACTATCCCAACTGCCAGGAAAGATTAAAAGCTATATTAGACATGTATTTAAGTGCAGGGAGGTAAGAGGTATGGACAAACCTTTTAATAAAGAGCAAAACCTGAACAGTAACAATTGTATACAGGAATGTAGTCTTTCCTCATAAATCTGACTCTCATTTGACCACCTTATCTGTACTACAGAAATAGTAAGTAGGATAACTTAAGCATTTTGCCTTTTCTCTGACTGTTCCTCTGTTGCATTACAGTTTAGATTTTTAAAGAACAGATTATTTATTTATCTACATCCTGATGAAGCACAGGTTCCTGTAGAGTAAAAGCATAACCATTAAGAGTATCAACATTCCCCTAGAACTGTTTATAACATTATTGAACAAAATTATCACATATTCCCCTGGTAGCTTTTTGTTTCAACAGTCATGTTTTATGTACTGTATATAAAAAACTAGCATTGGCAATTTGCACCCAAGGAACCTACCTTGACCCTAATGGCAGCAAGGTAATGAGAAAAAGGGTATCAGGACTAGGGAAGAAATAAGTCACCACAAAGTCTGGCTTATAATACAAAAATTTCTTGCTGAATTGGTTTAGACAGGCTGTTCAGATTTCCGGCTATCAGTCCTATAGATTTATAAGCATCATTTAAGCCAACTTCATAGTCAATGCAGGAATTCAGGCTAAAGCAAATATTTAACAAAGCACCAGCTAGCATTTACTATCTCTTATGTATATGGAGTTTCTCAGTCATCCAGATTATGGTTGCCCAAAAGTGCTTTTTCAAAAAGCAACTGAACTTTGTTTTTCCTTGAAGATGTTTTCCTTCTCATCCAAGAAGCTTCTTTGGTTCTGGCTGAATGGTGGAAGATGGAAGGGTTTATATTTCTTGCAGTCATCTGGTTGTTAGCACGCTAATGGTAAAAACAGATGTGAAGCGAAATGTCTTTAAGGAAAAACCAAGTCCAGTTGCCTTTTTAAAAAGCACTTTTGGGACAACCATCTCTTCTTTTGGTAATGGTTCCACTGCTGTCAATATTAGGAAGTTTTCCCTAACATTCAACCAGTATTGCTTTTATTTTAACTTAAATTCATTATTTCATATCAAACATTTTGAGACACTAAAACACACATTTTTATTTATTTATATTTCAAATTTCTTGCACCATCTTCCTCACTCTTTATCTTCTTTTGTGTAAAGCTGTCTTATTTACTTAAATGAGTGCTGTTATACTTTATATATTGTGCTTTAACAGGACATTGCTCAAGTAGTATGCATGTGGTTCTCATTTGCTGTAAAGCTGTCATGACGAAAGTATTTAAATTATGCCATGCTAGAAAATATTTTGTTTTTTTCTAGAAAAATCCAAATTTTCTACAGGATTGGCAGATTCAGAAATCAGATATCCTGAGTCAAATGCTTTTTTAGGAAATGGATGAAATATATTGGGGAAGGATTTCTTTTATATATATCATTAGAATCACTTTTAATATGTAAAAATAATATGCTAAGAATTATAACACTTTTAGATGTAAAAATATTTATCTGTGTCAAAAATAATCAATTTTGCTTTCTACTTTCTTCTCAAGAGGCTATCAACCAAAACTGAAAAATCCCAACATTACACATTATAGTTACAACAGTTGCATTAGAAACAGAGAAGAATTTTATTTTAAATACTGTTCACAAGGCAATATAACTCTATTGCCTTATCTGTTTTCTCAAAGATTTCAAATAACAATTTGAATTTTATTAGCAATGAAATCCAATACCTTTTACAACAGCTATCCAGCCAAATAAACCAAAGTTATAAAAACAAATTTAATATTTATAGAACTGAAAAGAAGAAAAATAAGAAGTTGTACTGTATGCCTAAAAATTCAGCATATTTAATCAAATTTTAAGAGAAAAGATTCTGAATAGTTTAGAACTAATCATTCTAAAAGACCATTTTGCAGTTGAGATGGATAAGAAGATATATGGTGCTAACATGCTCTAAGAAGTATAGTTACACAAAAAAGTTTTACAAGAAAATGCTGTGGTTATCATACTACAGACAAACAATGGTTTGTTCATTCTGTTTCATAGCTACTCCTGGATAACACCTGAACGACAACTAGAATAAATATCATGAAATATCAAGATACACAATAATCACAACTATGTTTCCTTGGATGACATATAAAGGGTATTATATATTTGATTTTGGAAGGTTTTGTTGTTATAGTCAGCATAACGTTACATAGAAAAAATGTCAAGAAATAACTGCACTGCATGTAGCAATTGGATTAATGCTTAGTTTTGTTGCAGATAGGACAATTCTTAGTAGCTGTACTTTCATTTGTAGTATCCAATACACTAGCCAGACAATTTATTGTCTGGGTTTTGCATAGCAAAACAAAAAGTAAAGTAACACCTAACTAGGTTAAGTTACCATGCTTTACTTCTGAGTTCATACTTGCACTATGGTTGTTTGGTTTGCTTAATATGGTATGTGAATAAGACCACTACGGTTTATTCAGTGGTTAACTCTTTATTTAATGTGATCTGAGAATCATCTAAGAGCTGCACTCACATATCATATTGAGAGAATTTTTTTAATCTTAAATCATTATTTGTCATGAGTAAGCTGTTAAGACTGAATTTTTGGTGTATATTAAGGCAAAACGAAACCAAGCATCAGTTTCATGTGTGAATTTCAGCCTTTGTATTCAGATTTCATAGCACATCTCCTCAGATATAGAAGTCAACAATGGAGGATCAAATTACTCCTTTTGATTGCAACACAATGTGCATCCCATTGATTGTCCAGGTCTTGTATATGTCCTATGCCAGCCTATCTCTGCAATAATCAGACAACTTTACAATCGTATGGGAGTCTTAGCTGTAGTCTTCAGGTTGTAAACTGGTGATCACACTATGTGGATCAGATAATTCTGTTCATGATAATAAACCTAAAGAAAAGTGGAAACATAGATAGATAGCTTCCTTGATAAGGCAGCAACCTTTTTTTTCTAGGTTTCTATGTCCTTTTACAGAGTACAATCTGAAACATTGTTATATGTCTGAAAGTTAAAGAATCAAAGGAAAGGAACAGGGATCTTGAAGGTGTCCTTCAAGAAGATGACAGAACACATGGTTGGCCTGTGAAATGTTTGGCATTTTTATTTATATCACTCTCATTATGTCCGAAGATGAATCTGTGCAATGCGTAAGTGAATATCCAGTTTCTAGGCTATGTACCACCTACAGATGGTGTGTGTGTGTGTGTGTGTGTGTGTGTATCTGAAAATGCAGTATTGTTTTTGACTTGATGATGCACAGCACACTACAGATCCTGTCAGAAAAGGACTTGAAGGAAGAATGTAAACCTGTAAAGCTCAGATGGCAAATGTTTTGAAATCTGAGAGGAAGAGGCAGCATCTATAAAGCAGTTTCATGGTGGAGGCAGGAACCCTGAGGGAGACACACACTACTTATAAGCAGCAGCAAATCATAAAAGCTCTCCATAGGTGATATACAAAGCTAGTCAGCAGCTCCTCTATTAGGTTTTTTCCATAAGTTCTCTGTTCAAACGAGGAGAGAGTGAAAGATGACTGCACAGTGATTATTAAAGTGCTTAATTTTGTATCCACAAGTTGTTTCTGACTCAATAAGAGATGACTTTGCCCAATTTATGGAGAATATTTATTTATTAAAATAAATAAATATATATTAGAAAAACAGAGTTTATGATACATTGTTTAAACTCAGCCAAACTCAGTTTATCCAGCAAACTGTGCATGTTGCATCAGCAAATCCTTAGCGTCATCTGACTTCAAGTCATATAATAATAATAATAATAATAATAATAATCTTTATTGTCATTGTACTAAAATTACAATGAAATTGGTTATCATGCTAAACCATCATTATTGCTCTAACAATTTAGAACATCTTCAGTCATCCATCAATAACATAACTGTAAACAGGTTTTACACATCTTCAGTGATGGCTGAAGTCTAAAGTTGTACAGGTAGTCAGTGAGTACAGCATGTATTTATGTGTGAGTGGCAGAGAATATAGTTTCTGTCTGCCCTTCTTTAAAGCAACAGCATCTTCCTGGAATTGCAAGGCTGCCACCTGAATGCTCTGATGCACCTTTGTAGAATTGAATCCAAAGCATTTCAAAGTCCTATTAATTTTCTTCCTATCTGCTTCATTTCTTTCTTAGTTTACTCTTAACAATTAAAGAAAAAAGAAGTGCCAGTTATAACTATGAGACCAGTTGCAGTTTTCAGAAGGAAGGTGAAAGGAATGGAGATGTCAATCAAACCTGTTGAATATAGCAAGGCTTGCCTCCAGATACATTTGCAGTGAATTAGGAACTGGAAGCTGCCTTACATGAAACCAAATCATTGTCTGATCAAGCCAGATATTTTTAGTATTCATTCCTAGAGAAACCGATCAGGTATAATCTAATAAAATGTTAAGATATCTAATATAACCAGAGATTTCATGGAGTCCACTAGTGATCAAATAAAACTCATTGGTAATAACTATGATGATTACAGGCCATCCAGATGTTGTTGACTCCTAGTGACCATGTATTCTCCAGATGATCTTTCCCTAACCTGCTCCTTCAGTTCTTCTTACATCACTATTGTAATTGACTCTATCCACCTTGCTGCCGGTTGTCGTCCTCTTCTTTCCTTCCACCTTTCCCAGCATGGGAGCCTTTTCCAGAGCGCTGGCTCTCAGCATAATGTGTCTGAAGTAGGGTAATATGAACCTGGCTATTTCATCAAGTGAAAACTCTGAGGCGATTTGTTTGAGGGATCCATCCGTTTGTTTATTTGGCTGTCTGTCCACAGTATTCTCGGGAACCTTTTCCCACCACCAAAGTTCAAAAACGTCCACCTTCTACCGCATCGTCACCGCAAATCTTTCCCGTTTAGATAGGGCAGATAGGAGAAAAGGGCAACTAATGTGTATGCGTGCCGGGGGGTGGGGGTGGGGAGGCTTTTTGGGCGACTGGCGTTCATGCAGGCCCAAATCACCCGGATGTCACGATTTGGGGTGGGTCTGTCCAATGCAGAGGACAGATCAGAAAAGCAGCGGAAGATAATCTGCTGCCATCGCGGACGCCTCCCTCCAACCCTCTTTCCTCCCTCCCTGCCTTCTCTGCGCTGGACTGCCCTCGAGGGCCCTTGCGCTGTATAGCAGCGCGCGCGCGCGCGTTTGTATCTGCGAGGGCCGCGCGCGGTAGCGCGCGCGTGTGTGTACCAACGCTCTATCCCCGCCCTTCTCGCTCTCTCATCCCCCCCCCCCCCCACCTCCGTCAGTGCAGCTGTTGCTGTGCGGGCGGTTATCGGAGGGGGCAGGCCGGCTGACTGACTGGCTGCGGCTCGCCGAGGTCCACCACTCCCTGTCTCCGCTTCCATCCTCTGCTCTCGTCTGCTGCTGAGCTGCTCCCCGTCCCCACGGCCACCAGACAGCTGCTTCTCCTCTAACTCGCCTCCCCCCCCCCCCCGGATTCCGAGCTGCAGCTACCGAGATTACCGCTGCTTCTGTTGCTGCATCGTCACGCACCCATCCCCACCTCCTCCTCCTCTTCCTCCGTCACTGCTGAGAAAGGGAGCGCACCGCATTGCATACAAGGACGAAGGAGAGCGGATCCTACACTCCACCCACCCACCATCACTTCAGAGGAGGTAGCTATGTCGCTTCGGGGAGGGGGGGCAAGAGATCTGGGGATCGTTAGTGGGGGGGGCGTGCGAAGGGGGCGCGTGTGGATTTCGTCTCGACCTGATCCCTTCAAGGGGGGGGGGGCGCCGGAGATCAGGGAACGAGGCGCTTGGCGTTGTTGCTTGTGCCAGGGGTTTGATGGAGCTGCGGGAAGAGGAGAATTGGCCCGAGGGGCTGGTAGTGGCGGCACTGCGGCGTTAGTAAATAGATGGATTCTCTTCTGCAGGGACCCGAGCAGAGATCCGGGAGCTCGCCCTCCCTTAGCCAGTGCCACTGTGCTGGAGAATGTTCTCTCTACAAAGAAAGTGGTTCCACCATCGCTAGCTGCAAGATGAGGATTGCCCGTCCCGTCCCCCCCATGTCCCCCTCCCCGCCGCGATAATTGAAACTGAAATCTTGTTTTCTAAAGGGTTCCTGACAGAAGTCCTATGAGGATCGGGTGGGCGGGCGGCAGAGAGCCCGCCGGGATGGGTGGCTGATATTAAGCAAGAAATAAAATGACGTGAAATGGCAACCAGAAGTAACCTGGAGGGCTCAAATCAGGTTGCTGGTTTTCTAAACGTCGGTGGGTTGCAAAAACAGGCGTGGTCAGTCTTCGCCCGGTCTCCCCCTTTCCAATCTCTTTGCTGCCCTCCATCTCTTCGCATCAAGTGCTTTGGAGGAGACTCTCTCTCCTCCTGTCTACTCCCCCCCCCCTTCTTATTAATACATCAACAGGTTTCTGTAGATGGAAATGCTCTATTTGAAAAGAGATTAATACTAACCCCTTTCGTTCCTTTTGAACATGGTGAAAATAATATAGTGACAGCAGTAATAACCATAAACACTGAACAGTCGCCTTCCCAGACCCTCTTCTCAGTTAATAATTGGATTTATTTAATTCTACGGCGACATAATATTTGAAGATACACTCTCTCCCACCTTCTTCATTGTTGGCTTCTCCCTTTGGAGACTGTTTATTATTCTCAGAAGCATGAGGGTGCATCAGGAGGGGGAGAATATGGATGTGAGAATCAGTGGCGCTGGAAATTATTTTACTGTTTTCATGTTATTTTTCTCATCCATCCACCCACCCTCCCTTTCTGTCCAGGGGAAAATGATGCAGCACAATGCAGGAAGCATTGATAACTCTCTGCTTTGCTTTCCAGAATATATTTTGCATGAATCGGTATCCCTTGTGCTTTATCACAGCCCCACCCTAAGGAAGCTTGTCCAATTTTTCCTCCCTCTTTTCTTGGCCAGCAAGGACTGGCTCAGCAATGCTTTATTATTGGAAACCTCTTCCAACACCCCCTCCCCAATTTGTGCAGATATCTCTATAGGGACCCTTGGAATTTTCACTTTCTCCCCTCCCTCGGTTCCCCCGCCCCACACCTTGGCAGAGGGGAATAATGGGATTGCGGTCCTGCAGCTCTAATGCAGTTAGGTGGAGTCCAGACTACAGCGGGAACACATTAATCAGATAACTACAAAAGTAGTATGCATTGGGAGGAGTTCCTTTAGGGATAGTAGGGAGAGATGGTGAGAAATGGTACGACACACGTTTCAACTAGACTGGGTGGTTCTCTAGCCTGCTGGATCCAAAGCTGAAGGAGAAATAAAATTAAAGCTGGTTGTCGTGGGTAAAAGTCTTCTATATTGGAAAGGAGGTGTCTGATTAACTTTGCTCTGTTATTTACTTGTCACAGTGCTGTTTCTTCCTATAGAAAACTCCAAATGGTGGATGGCTTTATGACTTTTAAATGACATTTTTGTAAATATGACCTAAAAGAGTTTTGCTAGACCAGCTAAAAGCCCATCTAGATCCTCATTTTGCTGATCAGATACCTAAATAACTCACCACAAACACAATATAAGGGCAATAGCTCTCTGGCTCATGTACCTTAACAGCTGGCATATTACCTCTCATATCGCCGTAAACTAAGCTTGTTTTAATCATAGTTTGTTGAATAAGTCACAGTTGGGTTATCAAACTGAATCATAAACCATGGGTTACAAACGGCAATGGATGTATTTGTACATGATGTTATGCTAAACCCAAATAAAACATGTTATGACTTATCACAGAGTGGCAACCTATCCAATATGCAACCATCTTTTGCCTTGTCCAGCATTAATATTCTACTTGCTGAAAAATTCCAACTTGATGGTCATTATTACATCTTGCATAAATATTTCCATGTGCTTCCTTACATTTTTTTCCAGTTTATTATTTGTAAGTTTGTGATGACAATTGTCTTCAAACCTGCAATTATATGTTTTGCTTTTTTTACATGTGTGTGATACCTTTACATTAAATAAGGATAAAAACTTATCCTTAAAAAAATTACACACTGCATTTCAGCATTTAATATATATGACTGTTTATCATTGGAGGAATGACTTTGCCTATCATTTTTATAGCCATTCTGTGGACTAGGGAGAGGAGAAAATTCTATATAAGTGAAATAGTCATTGAATTTAGCCTTCAAAACTGATACTTTTCAAATAAGTTAGAAATTAACTCCCAAAATTTCCCGATCCTTATTTAAAACTAGCCGTTCCCGGCCACGCGTTACTGTGGCCCAGTCTGGTTAAATGGCCAACCAATCTGTGTGTAGATCTACACCTGCACACACAAACACGTACACACAACCACCATATAACCCCCACTCCCTTTCTCCCTCTCTCCCTCTCCCTACCTACCGACCTACTGTATGTCTCCACCTACCTACCTACCTACCTACCTACCTACCTACCTACCTACCTACCTACCTACCGCATTTCTCCCTCCCTCTCTCTATCCCTGTAGCTGCCTACCTACCTACCTACTGTATTTCTCCTTGAATCTTATGGACAGAGTATTTTATGTCATAAAGAATGACATGATGCCTGTGGCCCACTGCTCTCTCTGTATCTATCTGCCTACCTTTTTTACAATTTTTTACATTTCCGTTGCGTGTACCTGGCACAGGTGTGACATCTACACAATCTATATATATATCATTGGTGCCATACTTGAAAGGAACGTTGTGTGAAAATTTGGAAGCTATCGGTGCAGTACTTTCGGAGATTAGCGGTTTTGAACAAACTCTTGTTACATTTTTATTTATATAGATTTCCCTTAGTCCAGGAGCTAGTGAGTTTGCTCTTTCAGCTCTTCTTCAACCTAACTCTGTTTATACATACATTATCATCAATTCCAGGCATTATGATCAATACTGGATGGAAGTTAATGGGAATTGAAGTCCAAGTAAAGGACATCAGGTTGGAGAAGGGTATTTTAGATATACTGTATATGGAAAAAATACACTCTTAAATTTGATTGTTTGCAATGTACACATGACTCCTGTGTGTTTGTGGATTAAACATGCATGTTTTTATTGTGAGATTGTTCAGTATCATAAATAATAAATGCACAAAACAGTTCAGGAAATGGGAAAAACAAGGAGTAGCCTCTTACTTTTTTTTTTAGATATTTGACATAGATAATCCTTAAAAGACTGAGAGGTAGTAATGGCTATCATTGATTGAATGCTGTGATTGCTGGAATCAATGAGTCTGAGGAGTTACCTATTTCCTGAAGCAGGAAGAAGTGACTTACCTCCATTATGTTTTTCCCCTGAACTTTGTAAGGGCTTTTGGTCCCCTGCGGTAGATAAAACACTGTGCTGAATTGATTTGTTATCTTGCTCAGTGTGGCAGTCCTTTCTTGATATGCAGTGGTCATGGTTTCTCTATTAAAAGTTGATACAAAACATCGATTTGCAGTTCTGGTGGTCTTAATTAGCTTTTTGTTAGCTTATTATATCATGTGATATCATATGAATGTTGGAAATAAAGGCTACATGGATTTAAAAATGGCTTAGGTTGAGATGGGATGTGTGATTTTAATTTAAGGAATGGCTTCAGCATGGTTGTGTCTGGGTATATCAAGCATTTTGTTTAAGAAACCAAGTGCAAATTCCCACCTGAGAAAAACACTCGTATCTACTGTGATGTCTCAAGGGTGAGAGAGAGCCAAGCATGTGGTGTCAGTAGCAGTTACCAAGGGCTTTCAATGTTTGCCTTAAGAAAAAAAAAATTGGAAAATTAATAAGTAGAGCAGAACATAGACACAAAGCTTTTCCTGTGCTGTCCCATTTCAGATGGAAAAATTGTGTTTTGCAAGCTTTCTTGTGCTGATTTCTGATATATTTGTTTCAAACAAATATATAAATGCACACAAAAGGGCATCCACAAGGGAGTGTAAAGAAAGTCAGGATGGTAACTGCAACTGTGCAGTTGAAGCCTCACCCTTTTATTCCTATGTTATTAGCTGGTTTAAAGTAGCATGACCCAAGAAACTTACATTATTTCATTTTGCTTAATTGGGTTACATGTATTCACTGGGTCCAACATCAATCAGGAGCTGAGGTCCTAGATTGCAAAAAGGGTCTTTGTGATAAGAATAGGTGACATTCAGCTTGCAAATCTGCAATCTTGGGCACCTTCTTGATGAAATGGCATAATTTTGAGTTGATCACATATTCTTCTAACTTTGGGATCTGAATCTGGTATAATAACTCTGGAGTTCATGTTCACAGAAATAATTTTTCTAAGTTTGGGGAATTAAGTAATGTCACTTCACACATCTTATCCCAGTCATCTTTACAACTACCTTGTAAAGCAATTCGGCCTTTTTAATACCTTTCTGCAATGCAGAAAGATTTAACCATAGTTCCAAGTGCAAGCTTGCTTTTCCATAGGAATGCTATCTGGCACTAGGAGGCTGCCTGATTTGTTTCCCCTCCAGACGTCACTGGATCCTACATCACCCGGAATTGCAATGGCAAGTAGACCATTTTAATTGCCTACAGTGCTACAGGAGAGCACCTTCCAAAGTGTTAAGAGAAATTTAAAATGACAACTACTGAATCAGTGACAGCCTTGTTACCAGCAAGGAAGTTTTGAAGGAGGAACATTGTAATATAGAGCTTGTTGTCATAATCCCTATAATAGACACAGCTTTGCAAATGTCTCTAAACTTTTATGCATTTATTAAAATGTGTAAATTATTTTCACTTATTTTTGGTAGTAGCTGGAAATGTGTACTTTAAGGTGTGGGTTTTTTTGGTGAATTTATGAAATTAAAATACTGAACTATGTTGGGCAAACCTGCAGACCATAATTTATTGTATGTCTACCCTATT
The DNA here is from genome assembly GCA_039707465.1 of Rhabdophis nuchalis. Lineage (NCBI taxonomy): Eukaryota > Metazoa > Chordata > Lepidosauria > Squamata > Natricidae > Rhabdophis > Rhabdophis nuchalis. The sequence continues at coordinate 366,327,601 of CM077643.1, forward strand.
GAAAGTTAGCATTATGATGAAGATTGGCTGCACAATTTTTTGTTCCTTTGGGTGATTAGAAAAGACTTTAAATACGTATAAAAACTAACCTAGTCTCCCACAGAAGAAAACAAATAAACAATTTTGGAAAACAGAAAAGTAGATGGTACCATCTACTTTTAGGATATAGACCTAATCATTTCAGTACTTTTTGGTACTTTGAAAATTAGATTTTTTTTAAAAAAATTACATTTTAAATATGTTCAAATGTTTCAGCCCCAAACAAACTACCCTATGAAAAGGCGCAGCCTCCAATTAGTGAAAATTAATGTTGTGTTCAACAAAAGTCTCCAACTTCATTCATTGCTTGATTGCAACCAGTAAACTGAATGTTCATATGATCTGCAAATGATATTGTGATTTCAGGATCAGGAGGATTAGATAATCATTGGCTGTTTTCTTCTGGGAACCTTATGAGAAAGTCACTTTCCCTTCTGATTTGTTTGGAAAATCACTTAATGAGGTTATGGAAAATTCAGCGGAAGACCCATGAGTGACACAGCATGCATACTTGATCTCATTCTCTTTCCCACAGGCACAGAGAAGAATTAAGATTTACAACACAGACGTTCATACAAATATCTACCCTTCCTTGGGGATCAGCCTTTGTGCTTTTAAGAGGAATAATCTAATGATTCTTTAGAGTTTAAATTCATTATTCTTATTGTAGAAGGATTTGTTTGAAGTGGCAAAATTGTTGGAAAAAATCCCTCAGTGCTAATCAGAAATAAATAATCCACGTTATACAGATTGTCATGTGTATTTCAACAGAATTCCATAATCATAATTACTATGGATTGTACTAGGAAGGGGAAAGTTGATCTACAAAGATTTTTTTCTGCATCTACCATACCATATTCATTGATGAAATCTGGGATATTTATTTGTATGCCCCCTTTATTTTTACAAATGACTTAAAAGATGAGCATATCAAATATAACTTCTTCCTCTTATTTTCCCTTCAATAATAATCCTTTGAGGTGGGTTGGGCTGAGAGTGACTAATAATAATAATTTAATAATTTATTAAATTTCTAAACTGCCCCCTCTCCCTGAAGGGACTCGGGGCGGTGTACAGGAAAATTAAAAACATCTAAAAACATAATGATACATACATAATTAAAATCGAATTAAATAACCCTGTACTAAAATTTATAAAACATTAAAAACTGTATCCCATTAAGACCAAATAAAACAATTTAAATTACAGACTGGGGCGAGGAGCATAAATTAGGCCAAGCCGGCCTGATGGAACAGATAGGTCTTAACTTTTTGGCGGAAGGAGTGGAGGTCCATAGTAGTTCTAATATCGGGGGGTAGGTCATTCCAAAGGGTCGGGCCCATCACAGAGAAGGCCCTTCCCCTGGGCGTCGCCCGCTGGCATTGCCTAGTGGACGGCACCCGGAGAAGTCCCTCTCTCTGTGGGAGCGAATCCGCCGAAGGATATGGGACAGGATATGATCCCGCAAATAACTAGGTCCTGTTCCATGGAGCGCTGACTGACCCAAAGTCATCAATGGAAGCATTTAGAAACTTTAATATTATATCAAGAAGCGCGGTAGGAAACCATTGATTTGCTTCATAGTCCCAAATTCCTTCTTCACTTACTTATTTCTCTATAACTTTCTGTATTGGCAGAATGCTTTTGAATAACTCTTATTCGCATTCATAGGTCAGGAAATGATGCAGTTTGCCAAAATGAAATTTAAACTGGGTCTGAGTGTGATACTTAATCCAGCATATCAAGTGATATTGTGAAAGTCAGAATATTTTCCCCTTGTTACACAATTCCACAGAAGATTTTATGGCAGTTCCAGGTGCTATTAGTTAAATGAGCTGAATTTCCATTTTCAGAGGCAGTGGTATAGGCAAAGGCAATCAGAATATGGCTGCCTGAAACAAATGAAAGGTATTTTTTTCATATCATAGTAAAAGTTTCAAAATCACTTGAAATGGGAAGGAAAATAATAGTTTTGGGATGAAATAGGAAATTATTTTTTGCCCTTAATTTAACCACCTAATTTTATCTACATCCTAGCACAGGGGTGGGCAAACTTTGCAACTTTAAGTCTGAAGGACTTCAGCTCCCAGAATTCTCCAGCCAGCAAAGCTGGCTGGAGAAGTCTGGGAGCTGAAGTCCTTCAGACTTAAAGTTGTAAAGTTTGCCCACCCCTGTCCTAGCAAGCTGTCTTATGCCATTTTTCTTATTTGATCATCTTCTTAGATGTATGGGACAAGAACACTTCGGTCTTTCTTAACCTCAAGAACTTTAAGATGTGTGGACTTCAACTTCAACTCTGCTGGTTACAAATTGAAGTCCACGGTATCTTACAATTGCTAAGACTGAGATATACCGATCTAGATCGTGGTTTCAGACAAAGCAAATCTATGCTGATACACAGTAGATTCTCTGGAGACTTGGGCAGGGAACTTCCCATCACTCGTTCCCTGGAGATGGCAGAGATTCAATTAGCAGAAATCTCAGGTAGCCCCACAAAGAATATACCACTAAGCCAAGCTCTCAAAAATGAGCTTCCGCTTACTTCAGGAGAGCCATATTTGTAGCTTACTCTTTCTTAAAAATTAATTCAAGAATCTCCAAATTCTGTTTACATCATATTCTTTATTTAAACCTACAAAACATTTGTTTGTGATAGTGAAATTACAGTGTGGATATATACAGCACTTCAATCAGCTACTCTATACTATAAATTGTAGGTTATTCATGAGTGTTCTGAATTTTACAATATGTCCCACAACTCACTGGCATAGCAATTCAGTGAGCTAGATGCACATGAAACTCATTCACAAGACAGCTCAGTGCAGAACAATATTTCTCAATCAGTTCTCCTTCTGAGAACGTCCTCAGGGCTGTAGGGTGTGATCCGCCAATCTTCATTCCACTTTTGCTGCAAAATAGCCAATGGAAATTGATTTTTAATTTTGAAATGGCTAAATAACAAGGGGCCTACTATATACATTATTTCTCACAAATGACCCCCCTCCCCCAAGCCTTACATAATCCATATGTGAGTTTCAAAAATCTTGATGGCCAGTAGATTGTAACAAATATTTTAAAATATTTTTATTTTATTTTTTTAAATGTAACATATATTTTATTTTACTTAATATATTTTATTTGCATCCCTATTGATTTTACATAACCCTAATAAATTACCTCCAGCCCTTATTACAAGTGGGGATCTATGACCCTTTTACAATCTGTGAATTTCACCTCCCAGAATTGCTGAGCCATGGCTGGTTTGTAGGATTTTATACTTAACTAGGTCTCAAAAATAAAGTCAGCATTTTTAGTAAAAATCAAATTTCTAGAAAAACTAAAATGCAATTAATGTCACTGGGATATATGCATTTAAATTAACTTCAAGGTATTTTTGAGGAACTAGAGAATGCCTTAACATTCCCACATGTGCTTTAATTTTCAGTCTCATTAAATTTTAATAACAGGAACAGAGATCTACCAATTTATCAATAAGGCTGTTGAGTGATTTGATTTGATTCCAGAAACATGCTTTGGAGCACGTGAGAGAAGTCATTTCTTTGTAACTGTTAAAGCATCTATCTCTTTTCCAGGGTTTGCCATACGATTCCAGGAAAATATACTGCTGCCTGACCTAGCATTAGACATGCATGCTACATGTATGTTCTCACAAACTCCAAATCACCTGTTTGTAATTGAATTTGAAGCATTTCCACTTAGATCTGAAATTAAGATAGTTTGGAAACTATGTGCCAAGGTCATTGTACAGTTTTACATGCAGTCATTAGAAGTTAAATTGGTGAGATTTTTCAGTGGTGCTTCTGGAGTGTGAAATAACCATCAGGTCTTCCAGCAGCTGGAAATATTTGCTGGTTTCCTGAAAGGCCTATCCCTTAAGGTAAGAATCTGTGTGCTGTAAATCAGGAGTTCAGTCTTGAATTGTTTGAGTAATTGCTTAATGCTCTCTCTGAACAAGTGTAATGTAAAATCTCCTCTGAGACAAGTTTATGTTTTGATCATTTCATGGCTATATCCATACAGTTTTCTTGGCAGGAATATGGAACCATCACTTTGGTGTTTTTTTTGAAATTTTCCATTCTAGCCCACAAATCCTGGCTTTCTTGGGTGACTTCCCATCCCAGGGCTAATCCCAAACCTGCCTACCTTCTAAATTTGGACAAGGTGAGCCAAGTGCTGCTATCTGAAGTGGCTCCACATTGAGTTATTTGAATGATTTGTGGCAAGGCCTCTTTGGCAGCTAGAAAGTCCAAGGTCATTGTACAGTTTTACATGCATTCATGACAAGTTAGTCCTGGTGGAGATATTTTTAGTGGTGCTTTTGGAATAACCTCCTGTACAACAGCAGGTGTTCCAGCACCTGAGGTTGCTCGTTTCCTGAAAGGCCTACCCATTAAGGTAAGCATCTGTTCTTGTGTAATTCAGTCTTGAATTGCACAAGAATGACATAATATCTTTGTGTAAAGCAGGGTGAATTTGATTTAAATCAAGTTGATTTAAATCACGATTTAAATCATGATTTAAATCACTAGTAAAAAAGCTTGATTTAAATCATAGTTTTCTACATAAAGACTAATTCTTGCTGGCATAATTTATAATATGCAAGTAGATGAAGATTTTTAGAATAACAACTTTTCATATTAGTTCTTTTATCCTCAGTTTAATAGGTTAATCATTCATATTTGGACAACTTTTCTGTTGTACTTAGGAAGGAGAAAAATAATCGTTACCTTAATAATAACAATTTAAATAGATTTGTTCAACTGAAACAATAACATTACAGCATATGTTATTTGCTTAAACAAACATCCATGTTTATTAACTAATTTGGCTAAACAACATATATATATTTTAAGAAACTTAGACTTTCATTTTGTAGTACTGCTTATCTGCTTGCCCCTTCCTCCTCACACTTAGTTTCAATTTCTTCTTGTGCAGATCTATTCCACTCCAAACAATCAGAAAAATATTGTTTCTATTCTATTCACTGAACTTCTTGAAACTTAGCACTGAAGGGGTTGATTCTGTATTCATAGGTTTGTAGAAGTTAGGATTAAGGTCTTTTTTTCAACTCTGTTCATGTTATGTTCTGTTCATTTTTTTCAACTCTGTTCATGTCATGTTCTGTTCATTTTTGCTGTGAAGAAGAGGCACGTGATCTCGCCTGAGTCAAATTCAGTTTTGAGAACTGCAAAAGTAAACCAAGCATCTGTGATAATATCTTGTAGGCAGAGAAACTGCCCAATAATCTTAGAAAAACCTCTGGAAGAGCATGACATTGTGAACGGATTAATGGAATTTATTTACCAAAAAAATTAAACATATGCAGCCTTATTCTACATAATTAAAAAACTAATCTTTATTTCATGATGGAATAACTTTTGGATGGTAATATATTTTCCTCAAAAAGCATTTTATATAAAAAAAATCCGATTTAAATTTTAAAAAATCTGATTATTTTTATTTTTTTTAAAAAAACATTGATTTTTATCCACCCTGGTGTAAAGCTTGTGGAGCGGGAAAACATGTCGGAAATTGTGAGAGTTCTGACTGGTGATGAAGGAAGTGATTCATATTTTGAGTTTTAATTATGAAAAAGTTATTGCTACCCACCTGTAGGGTAGGCAATTACAACTCAGTCTTCCCAAGGGCAAACTAAGGCTGGAGGCATTTTTGAGCCATGGGCTCTTAAGTTACACAAAACTATTGCCTGCATGTTACAATGTACAAACTGGGACCTGGGCAAATGAATATTCTTATGTATTTAAAGAAGACTAATTTGGATTAGAGCAAATGAGTTTAATTCAGTGTTTCTAAACCTGGGCAACTTAAAGATGTATGTACTTCAATTCCGAGAATTCTGATTTATTTCATTGTGACTGACCCGAAAATGCCTATGGAAAGACCTACAAATCAGAAAGCATTTCCTATTATTGTTTCAACAAGGAATATTTAGAGGAGGGCTGCCTTTATCTTAGAGGTTATAAATAGCTGTCATGATCAGCAGTTACTAATGCTGCAGAGAGAAAGTGGTTCAATTTGTAGAAAAAAATCCTGAAAATGATCCAGTCTAAAAATGATCCAGAAAATGTATTTTCTGAAAATGTTTTGTTCTCCCCCAACCATATAACAGATTTTATTGAATGTTTATTGAATACATTACATAAATCAGTAGACCTTATTTTTGATTAGATTTATCTTCATTCACTGCCTGAGAATATGCTACATTGTGCATTTTAAAATATTCAGTTATTTTTGTGTCATTATCTTTGAGGTTTTTTTTAATTGTTATAATAATTTCTGGTTTTGTTTTTATTTATGTAAGTTGCCATAGAAATCCTGGAAAATAAAAACTATTTTAAATAGGCAAGGCATTATAATGAAAGAAAAAAAATCGCTAAATCATAGTGCTTATTTTAGGCTTTGTGTAATACATGAGAACGTATCATCATGGTTTAGTAATGCATATAAACCCGAAGAGATTAAGCTTCTTGGATGAGAAGTGAAACTACTACTACTTCCTCAAAAAACAAGTCCTGTTGCCTTTTGGGGAAAAAAGCACCTTTGAGAGAAACAGAAATGAGTAGATTAGTATTGTCAGACAACATCATCAGTGTCCTACTTTAACAAGCTTGCTTCAGTCACTGATGTTCCTTAGGGCAATGACTGTACCTGTTTAACATGAAATGCTCTTGGAGGAAGAATTCATCTCTTCGGTTTTCTTATATTCAACTTCAGTCCATTATAATGGTGGATTCTAGTGAGTACGCAGACAAAACATTTATTTAAAATGATTAAAGGCTGTCATTCAGAGTTCCCCAGTTTTAGAAGTCTTTCACAACTTTACTCTTGATGAATTCCTTAAAACCTCTTTTAGGACAAATTAGATATTATCTGATATCTTCTTGGAAGATTTGTAAACCATAGTTTATGGTAGGGAGTGTTCTGTGAATCCGTCCTATTATAAAATACACAAACCATGGCAAAGTCAGAGAGGGCTGCTTTCTGCACTCCCTAGGATCTATTATCTATTCCTTTTCCCAAAAACAACATCTGTTTTTTTAATCAGTGAACTTGATTTTCCAAACAAGAAGAATATTGTATTCTTTTCAATGACATCATTTCTTCTGGACATTCATACAGAAAACCAAGTTTATTAAAGATAAGTCAAGATACCCCAAAATACAATTGAAACTACAGTACATTAGCATTTACTCAATTCTTAGTGTTCCAATATTAGTTCCAATGCATTTTATTTTAGTACTAGCTGTACCTAGCCACACATTGCTGTGGTTGAGTCAGGCAGAAGCAAGGGCGCCTCCTCCTGGCTCGGCTGTTCATTCTCCGTTGACCAGCATTGCTGGCCATTAACCAACTCTGCTGTTCACCGCACCGCCGGCCCAGCCTGCTGTCCTAGTTGCTGCTGCACAGCCCCAGCCATTACCTTTCGCGCAGGGACAGGCTCAGCACCCTGCCGCCCTGCCTCCCCCCAGGCACACATCCCAGGGGCGCCTTCTCAGTCTGTGGCGCAGGCCCAGCCCGGCGTCCCCTGAGGAGGAGGAGGAGGAGGAATGAGCTGCCCCTGGCGATGCGGACGTGAGGCAGCCCCCGCCAGCTGTGGCCCCATTCAGAGACACAGGCACCACTGCAACCACCGCAGCCGCCGCCTCATGGGACACCCAGCGGCTGCTGCAGCTCAGGCTGACGCTGCCACCACCACATCGGAGCCACCTTGGCGAGGCCGGAGGTTGCTTGCTCTGAGTGGGGAGGGGGGAGAATGAGAGTGGCCGGCCGGGCTGAGGAGACGCTCCGCCTCCGCCTCCTCTGGAGCTGGGGGGGAAGGCCAGCTTAAGGGGGGGGGGGAGACAGCGGAGGGATGGCACAGGTGCCGCCCTGCCGCACAAAGCAAAGGGCCCAGTGGGAGGGGAGGGGAGAACAAGAAGTAAGATTTTGAACAAATAAACATTTACATTTGGTTTTACCTGTCACAGGTATGACATCTATATAAGGCAGGTATATAGAAACATGCGCGTATTCGAATGGAACATTGTGTCAAAATTTCAAAGCAATCGGTGAAGTACTTTCAGAGATTACAGATTTTGAACATTTACATTTTTATTTATATAGATAAAAGAAAGGCAGAGTCAGAATGTTTGTGCCTTCATGGTCTTCTGACTAAAATTTCATGGCATTGTTTATAATGTGATTATCATTGTATGTATGAAGAAATTCAGTTATTAAAACTACAATAGAAAGTGGTTTGATAGCAGTATAAAAAATACTTCTGTAAAACTGAGGAGGGAGACACCTTGAGCTGTAGTAAATAGATTTTGGTTAGGTATGAGAAGAAAGAACCATGAAACTAAACAGAGAATGTACTTGAGGGAGGCAAGATCCTCAGTGGAGATTTTTAATGGATGTAGATTATATCTGAACAATTTCTTTAGAAACCACTGGCATTCATTTATTGTGAAGAACATCCAGATGTATTTGATGACTAATATTGCTAGTATGTTAAATTCTCATTTAAACTAGCCAATTCCACTAATATAACAAACAAATTTAAGAGCTGTCAGCCATTTATTTTGTTCCCCAAAAGATTACATAATTTAACAGATCTGGTTTCTAAAGTTAATTCAAGCTGTAAGGCTAAATTGCAATCTGGCCACTGTGGTTTGTTATTTGTGGTTTATTGGCTTAGTAAGTTGTACGGATCTAGCCAATATGATTTATTCCATAACCATAGTTAAGGAAAACATAACTTTGTACAATGTGGATAGTCAGTCATAAATTCAGAGGTTAGAGGCTTCTAAATAAGAATGTTTAGGTTGATTGTAATTAATTCATTTATCCATGCAGTACAAACTTGAGATATTAATTTGGAAATTTCTTTAAATGTTTCAAAATGGTATGCAGCATCTTAACATTTAGCATAGTTGCATTTTTAAAAATATATATACTTTGGTTTATTTGTTTTGCAATAGAGAAGATGAAGAATGCATTGTAGTTTCATAGGCTATTACATTTCTGAAACATTTTTGTAAGCATGTTGTTTAGCCTTTATGCGCTGGGATTAAATACCAAATTGAATTTTGTTTCTAGCAAAGTTAACCCTGTAAAGAGGGGGATAGGAACAACAAGAAAATGAATCAATAGTTTTGGTTTTCCTTTTGTCCCCTCCCAGTTTTTGTAGCAACTTGTACAGAAATTGGCAGGTGAAACTTTTCACTGTTTAGAAAATTTTAACTTTTTATGTGGTTACTGTGTAAACATCTTAAGCTGATCTGGCTTTAAATAGCTTTTTCATTACCAATTATAATGCATTGAAGAATAGAGATATAGTAAGTATTGGGACGCAGGGTCTCAGTGGCTAAGAAGCTGAGTTTGTCGATAAGAAAGGTCGGCAGTTCGGCGGTTCGAATTCCTAGCGCCATGTAACGGAGTAGGCTCTTGTTATTTGTCCTAGCTTCTGCCAACCTAGCAGTTCGAAAGCATGTAAAAAATGCAAGTAGAAAAATAGGAACCACCTTTGATGGGAAGGTAACAATGTTCCATGTGCCATCAGCATTGAGTCATGCTTGCCACATGATCACGGAGATGTCTTCGGACAGTGCTGGCTCTTTGGCTTTGAAATGGAGATGAGCATCTCCCCCCTAGAGTCAGGAATGACTAACACATGTGTGGGAAGGGAACTTTTACCTTTACCTTAAAGTATATCTTTAAATTTTATCACCAATAAATAGAATTGTCCCTGCAGCCTGTTGCCAATTAAGCAACCCCAGCTTTTCTATATTAACTGCCAGAAGCAGAAGGATTGCTTCTGCTGCAAGCAGTAGTAATAGGAGTAGTTTGTTTTAGAAAAATTAAAGTAATAAAATTAATCAAGTGTCAAAAAATTCCTGTTGACATAAGGAAAGTGAGTTACTGATAATTTCATCTATATCTTCATTGATATAAATTCCACAAATTCCTGTTAGCTGTATTTAAACAGCTCTGTCCTGGTTTATTAATTTGAGACATGCCATGTTATCTGTATGTGCCTAAATTCAATTTTTGGCAATAGAAGAAGATTCATGCTGGGTTAGCTTATATGGGCCAGCACAGTATTTTCCACACTTGGCAAGCAGATGTGACTAAGAAGCCTGTATCTCAATCTAGGTAGCTTGAAGATGCGTGGCTGGGGAATTCTGGGAGTTGAAGTCCACACTGTCAAGATTGACACTGCCTGTATCTCTGAAATGAAGGCAGAAGATGTTGGATAGCCATTTGTCTGAAACGGTATAAGGTTCCTGCCTAGGCAGGGGGTTGGACTAGAAGACCTCCAAGGTCCCTTCCAACTCTGCTATTGTATTGTATTGTATTATTTATCTTGTCTTTAACCTCTGGTGCTAGGAGATCTTTGACAGAAGAAGTAGCACTGGGTGGGTGACATGTTTTGAAGAAAGCTGCAGATGTCACCTTCATTCAATACTGTATATACAAAGAGACACAAGTGGACTGAACACTCGCGTGTACTTTGGGCCAGCCATTAATGCAGGATGAGAAATATAATTCAATGAATGCCTCTCTTTTTTAGTTGAAAAATACTACATTAATACTAGACAGATATTGTATGAATTTTGCCACTAATGCCGTGCCAAAGAAGCCCTCCCCTTCTTTAATAACAAAGAGGTTGGCCTTAATAAAGTTAAAGATGTAACTTTTGTTAAGTGTTCATAAATAAATCACTGATTGAATTCAGTGGTTGAAATTCAGGATTTACAAACTAGCTAACACAATAAATTTAAATCAACTTAGATTAACATTTAGTGTGTGAACCCAGTAATTGCTGAGCTACCATCTTCATGGAATCTTAAAAATGAATGCTTACTGTGGCACCCCCCCTTCTTCCTCCGCCCACTTTTTCTTGATTTTTTGTTTTGCCAATACATAGCTATCTAATTAAAGCATTTGAAGAGGATTGGTTGCCGTTCTTGGCAGAAGGAATTCCGAGTAGCTATGTGGAGTGGACAAGAATCAACCCTTCTAATTAAGCACTGCATTTATAGTGCCAGTGGAATGCAGCCTGAGTTTAGGAGGGCAGAGTTCTTTGTGCAACAAGAACAGAAGATGTCCTTGAAATCTAATGATCACCCTGAGGTTTGAAGGGCGTCTTTACTTTTCCATTTCTTTCTGAAGAAAGCTGTGAGCTTCTCCAGTGAAGGAATCCTTTTAATGGAAAATAAGGCTCGTCACTTCATCAGTTGCTTACCTCCAGCCCACCAAATCATTCTCATTGGTTTGGTACTTCTTACCATAACATTTCCACTGACATTGTACCTGTCTCTAGAGCTTGCAGAGGCATTTTATTCCTGGGTGAAGCCCCTCTCCCCAAAACTGGACAGAGAACAGTAAATCCCAGTTCTAAGAACACTGGCCCATCTCCCCAGGTCCAGTAAGTCTATCTAATGATAGGTCTTGTTTGGCAAGAGTGGGAACAAAATATTTTAATGTCATTTTATGCTTTAATAAGAGCCTCCAGATAAGGTATCTGCTCTGCGAAGTATTGACCTTCTCTAGAAAGCCATTAATTTAGGTTAATTTACTATGTTTTTAATATTTATATATTTATTATCGGTATTTTATGTATATGTGTGGTTTTAATTTTTCCTGTGCACCGCCCCAAGTCCCTTTTTGGGAGAGTGGCGCGGTATATAAATTTAATAAAATAAAATAAATAAATAAATCAATAATTCTTTCTCTCGTGCACTCAACATTCATTGCTTGTTGAGAATATTCAGACCTAACTGGACTTATTTTTTGATGTGTGGAAGGGAATGCCCATGTATTTGTTTTTGCATAATATAAACTTTAGGGGTGTGCAAAACATTTCATATTATAACCGTACAAGCTTAAAAAACAGTTGTGATCAAAATGGAGTGTTCTAATGTTCCAGGAGATGTTCCAGTCAGATTGAAACAATCCTGCTTCAAATTCAAAACAGATATTTCAAACTCAGGGAAGTAATATTTGGAGTTTGAAACACTTCTGGAATGATCAAAATTACTGCTACAAGATTTAAATAGTTTTTTTAGAGTTTTTCTTAACTTCAAATATTTGAAATGTTTTGCCCACAAGCAATTGCTAGTAAAATGTGCCCTAATATTTGTTGAATAGAGCCACTTCAGTAAAACTTTACATCTCGGGAGTTTTATAGGAGCCATTTTCAAGGTTTTTTGGCCTCGGGGCTTCATATTGTATGTATAGCTAATATGTTAAGAAAACACTATTGAATCATGATTATTTTCTTTACAGGTAAAGGAGTTTCCAACACTGCTTCCTTGTGCTCTAATTAAAGATTAGACGGGTATGGGTGGGGCAAATAGAAAGATTTTTCAAAAATTACTTCGTGGGGGGGACGGGGGACCTCCTTAAAAATGACTTGACTCTTCTCTCATTTGACTTTTTGGGTGGGTTGGTTCTTTTGACATGAACATCTGCCTCAATTCCAGGGATGCTAAATTTAATGGATGCCAAAGATAAGTTGAAAACAAATCTTCTGAGTCTACCATGGCCACCTGTTCCCTGTTATTTTCCCTCTTATGTAGGAAGTCTCATAACCTCAGCAGTGCTGATAAAGAAATAGCTTACCGATATCTGCCAGTTCAAAAAACAGTCCATCATTTTTTCTTGCCTTGGCACTAATAATGGGAATTGTTTATTTATTTGATGTGAACTTACTTAATTGCTCTCTTTGTGACCTGTATTCTCAAGGGGAGCAGGCTCCAAATGTTTTTCTCACTTTTAAGTAGGGATTTCTACCCTATGATCTTAAGTTATGGGAAGGTGAGCCACTTTGTAATGTGAGAAAACCACCATGTGTGTGTGTGAGTGTGTGTGTGCATGTGCGTGCATGCATGTGCATCTTGGTGATCTGTGGGACCTAATCCCCCAAATCATGTATTAATGACTAACTGAAATGTGCCATTTAGAGGACACCAATGCAGTGCTACTTTGTCTTAAAATAGTTACCTGTCAGGTTGGCAAAATAATTGGACAATTGTCTTTCTTCTAGCACAGATTATTTTTTGACAAGCGATTAGATGGCCTGAAGCTGTTTTTCTCTCCTGTTGCAAATGCCTGTTTTAGGTCATTTTAACAAGTGTCATAAATGTGTTTAGCCTCTTTTCCAGCACTTGTTAATTTAATTTAATTTATTCAAATTTATACCCCGCACCTTCTCCTAAAAAAGGACCCAGGTTTTCACTTGATATGTTTTCACTTGATAGGAAAATAATTAGTCATTGGAATAAATAGTTATTCCAATAGAAAATATTGCCTCTGAGCTTGATTGCTTGCAGATGTTTCATTATCTACCTAGATAACGTCATCAGCACTGATGATGTTACCTTGTCAAGAAATGAAACGTCTAAAGAAATGTCTGCAGCAAACAACCTAGCCCAGAGAACACCAATAACGCCACATAAATAGTTTTTAAATTATAGGCAGAAATGTGTATTGTGTAATTATTCCTAAAACAGATATTTAGGACATCATTACACAACTTTGTGAAGTTTTATAAAAACAATTATATATTAATTTCAATTATCCAATTCATTCTAGTTCTTCTCATCCGTAGCCAATTGCACATTCTATTGGTGCTTAAGAGCCTGCATCTTGTATATAAATGGCTTCCATGTGTAGTGGAAGTACTAGTGTTGAGGAAAAAATGAAAACAAGGAAGATCACTGCCAGATTAGCCAATAAATAGAAACATAGAAAACTAACGGCAGAAAAAGACCAAGCCTGCCCTTTGAGTTTTTGTTTTTTATTTTATTTTTAATTTACGGTATGTATTTTTTATTTTTGTCAGATAATGGACATGTTTATCCCAAGCATGTTTAAACTCAGTTATTGGTGATTGACCCACTTCCTTTGTAAATTAGGTTTTATGGCTTAGTATATTGTGTTAATAGCTTATGATTTATTCAATAATTGTAATTGGAGGGTGAACATGATACAATAAGTACTTTTATATATGGTAGGTTTCTTTACCGTTCTTATTTTTTGCAGTTCACCTTTAAAATAGTAATTAATGTTTCTGTTTCATTTGCCCAGCTTAATCCATAATCATGAAATTTCTTGTTGGTCTCCTGTCCACTTCTGACACTGCCTAGCTTTTTTTAGCATGGGCAAGACTAATTAAATGCTGCATACAGACACTAAAATCAGAAACTTTGAAAGGCATTCATTGCATGCTTTGAAAGATATACATGAGGCCATGATGACTGGAATGTTGGGGTGGGTAGATCTACACACAGACATGCACAAGGACTCACAATAAGAAATTAGGGTGTCTTGAAACTGAATATGCATTCTTGGAATTGCAGAAGATGAATCATCCTACTTTCACTCACCATTCTATGGTTTTGGAAACCCACTCCCTGGATTTATCAAAGATGTTTCTCCTACACTTTTCCTGTTCCTTCAGCTGTTCTTGTGTAACTCTTGGCAACTTTTGTCTAGATGTTGCCTTAGAGGTTCCTTATATTCCTTGGCCAACCTGCGAGGCAACTCGCTTGAAGGTACATTACCTTGTCAGACCAACTGTAAATGAAAGGAAATTGCACTTTCATCAACACATATAAGTAATGCAGATACAATAGTCTCAGCGGGCAATTTGGAGGAGGAACCTTGTTTTTCTTTTCTTCCATGTTATTCAGGTTTTCAAGGTCATACAACTGTTACACATTTAAAACTTTCAGAAGAGAAAGAAAGTCAGTCCCAGGGTCAGAGATGGAATTTGGGGTAGAAAGTAATTTTACACAAATATACCAAGGAATACCTTGTTTTCAACACTGTACAAATGTTGGGGGGCTTTGGAATTTTAATTTGAATAACTGAATTGCATAATTACTTACAATTACTTACTTAATTTAATTAAAACGTATAAAACAAAACTGCAGATATTATTTCCATTACATTGTGATGACAAGGTGCTAAAATGTACTGTTTTACCTTTGATACAAGCCCATCAGATCTTAAAACTTGCATAGTTAATAGTATTAAGAAGCTGTCATTAGGGATTTTATTAATTTAGATTTAAAAGGTCATCAGATTCAGCACTGACTGTAGATAGTTTACAGATTGAAAATGATTTACTTAATTTAATAGTAAAAAAGTTAGAAATATTTTAAATTATAAATTTCTTCTCTAGTGGTTTAAATAAGCCATGAAATTATTATTTAAGATTATAATTTAAAGTACAATAGAGTAATGCTACCATGAAAAGCGTAAAAAATGTGTTGTAAACAAGGATGGGGAAATGCATACGGTACATAATATATTAGTAGCATCTTGCAAATCCTTTAAAAATAATAAATTACATTGACAAAATGTATTTCGATATATATATTCAGTATATTATGCATTCATATTATTAGCATCTTGCAAATCCTTTAAAAATAATAAATTACATTGACAAAGTTTACTGAGAACTACAGAATATAATAAAAATGAAATTTGTTATAAAGTTAGTAACAAGTATTTAGCTATATTGACCAAAAAACCAAAAAACTGAGTTCACAGACTGAGTTTGGCCATAGTGCCAATCTTTAAGAAGGTCCACCTGAACTTTTTAAACAGTTTATTCATGTACAAACTGTACGTGAAACATTTATACTGTAAAGTGCATTGGATTGAATGGAGATAAAAAATACTTTTGTTCTTTTAAGTGGAACTAGTGTTAGGTCACCATCTTGAAAAATACATAACACCCAAGATAGCAATAACGGGTAGCAATAGCACTTAGAATTATATACCGGTACGTCTTCCCAGTGCTTTATAGTCCTCTCTAAGCGGTTTTCAGAGTCAGCATATTGCCCCAACAATTTGGTTCCTCACTTTACTGACCTTGGAAGGGTGGAAGGCTGAGTCAACCTTGAGCTGTTGGCAGAATTGGCCTGCAATACTGCATTCTAGCCACCGCCACACTACCCTACATGTCACATTTATTAATTTCAAGCAGGCCTTCAATAATAATCCCAGAAATAAACTATGGGAAGAACTTAGAGGTATATTAGTTGACTAATAATTGCTTATCCTGATCTATAAAATGCATAAATATCAAGCTGAAGGTAAGATATATCAGCAGGACAAGTTTCTAAGTATATCCCCACCAGGAGAAAGATTAAACAAGCTTACCCCCTTATTCACTTTTATATTAATTTCACCACCAGTTTCTGACACTTCCATGGGACATCTTCGGTAGATAGGAAGTATCCTTACTCTGTGGATGACTATGGATTTTATCATGTCCCCAAGAACTAAAAGAGGCCCTTTTTATTCTCTGCCCCATTCTGTTTGTATCAATACCACTGAACTACAACTAAACAGACTATAATGTTCTGAAAAATCATAAATTACACTATAATTGAACAATAATTTGATAAGATGGCCTATTTTAACTTCCTTGAGATGACTTGTTTTTCAATTAAAAGGAAGAGAGCTTAAAAAATAACAGCATGGAAAGAACGTTGGAGGTCTTCTAGTCCAACTCCCTGCCCAAGCAGAAAACCATATAACATTTCAGACCAATGGATGGCCAATTTTTTTAAAAAAACTTCCAGTGTTGGAGCACCCACAACTTCTGGAGGCAAGTCATTTTACTGATTAATTGTTCTCTTTGTCAGGAATTTGTCCTCATTTCTAGGTTGGTACTATTGTTGATTAGTTCCCATCTGTTACTTCTTATTCTGCCTTCAGGTGCCTTGGAGAATAGGCTGACTCCGTCTTCTTTGTGGTATTTACTTAGGTATAGGAACTCTTGCTTCGTATATAAGGGCTTTCCAAAAGGCTCAAACAGTGCAGTAATTGTTTAATTTTTCTTTAAAAAGAGCACAACACTTTCTTACTGCATTAAGCATTTTATGGCCAAATCTTTAGCCCATCTCTTTATGGAGTGGAATTAGAGCTAGAAAGTCAGACATCCCTGCTTGAGCGTTTATCCAGAATAAGTCTTCCATATGGCAAAACTTGTATCCAATGCATTCCGTTGAGACAGGGCTACCTACAGTTGCTACCAGATCTTGAGTAAGGGTAGGTAATGCTAATTAAGGTTGAAATTTCTGCCAGAAGGCTAGTTCCTGCTGATGTTGACAGACTTTCATCATGTGCCCTTGGATATTAGGATAGAGTAGAAAATGACATGATATGGGTTCTTAGGAATTGGATGTGACCACATCAAGATACTCTGAAATGGAGAATAATTGAAATGGGCAGAAAGAAAGATCAAAGCAGAATTTCTGCAAAGTAGTTGCTAGCAACTTAGTGGTCACCTGCAAACCATGCATTGTTTTAAACAACTTGTTCTCCCAAAATATTGGAGATTTTGTTGCCCACTTTGATATCTTCCCCTCAGCAATTGCTGACTGCAGGTAGAAGAGAAAAGACTGTTCACTTGCCAGGATGGAGAATGAGAAAATGCTTGCCCATGTTCTTCTGGATGTCACCTGTGCACAGATGCTTGCTGCACTTGCTAGCCCACTTAATCAGTAGTGGGATTCAAATTGTTTTACTACCGGTTCTGTGAGCATGGCATGGCATGGTGAGTGTGGCAGGGAACAATACTGTAAAATCTCTATTCCCTCCCTACTCCAGTGGAAGGATACTGTAAAATCCTCATTCCCTCCCAATCAGCTGGGACTCAGGTGGCAGAGAATAGATGGCGGCGGAGCCAGTCAGAGGTGGTATTTACCGGTTCTCCGAACTACTCAAAATTTCCACTACTAGTTCTCCAGAACTAGTCAGAATCTGCTGAATGCCACCTCTACCCTTGATGCAAAACATTCTGAATGCTCAGTGTGGTATGTATGTAAATATCCAAAATTTACATGACAAGGAACAAGATTCTGGCTAACAACATGCCAAGCACTGATCCCGCAGGATCATCCAACTTAGATAAAGATATTTTAAGATTTTTATTATATTAGTGAATTTATGGAAGTTGCTTAGTAGCGTTAATTTATAATCATAATGAAGAATATGATAAAACCAATAGTAATTAACCTTAAACATAAACGTAGGGTAAATGCTAAAATTTCTATAATAGATTAAAAGAACAGTATAATCAAATAGTATTTTAGTGCTTTATTCCTGTATTAATATAGGAATCTTACAGTGTAGTTATTCTGTGAGTCTATATAATATTATCTGGATTCTGCTAATCAGCTCCCAAATATTACTACATTGATTTTTGTTTTGTTTTACTAGCTTGTAAAATGTAGGCAGCCTGCTATTCCCATACTTACTGCAGGGCGTAATCAGAATCGTTATCAATCAAAAATGCTAAAGTAGTGGATGATTTCCAAGGAACTATTCAGTCCTGATGCTCAATGATTCTAGTGTAATATGAAAATGAAAATAATTTCCTTTGGTATATTTTTGGTGACTTTATCAATATGTGCATGAATTTTTCTTGGCAGCAGTATTGCCATTATCGTGTGTGTGTGTGTGATTACCTCTTCTATATCAAATATTAATCTCTAAGAGCAGGGGTGTCACTCGGGTTGCCACATTGGTGTCACGTGACACATCAGGCTTTCCCCCCTTCGCTAAACCGGGAAGGCTTGGGGCTAGCATGTGATGCATCTGGCCCATGGGCCGTGAGTCTGACACCCCCTGCCTAAGAGTATTGTTTTACGGAAAGCATGCATTCTCTAACTTTTTAATGATTGTCCTGTTTTGTTTATATTCTGCTTGTATTCTCCAAGTGATTCTTTTGGTAGATTTTGGACATCCAGTTAAAAATAAGCTAGGTTGAGCCCATAAAAGTCAATTCCAATCACTCCTGCCTTGGAATATTATATTTCTATACCATTAGAGCATTTAATGATCATGTTGTTCCGTTGTCCTTTGTTATTAGCCACCTTGATTTATATAATGATATAGGATAAATGAATTGGAATTTAAGACTTTTTAGACAGAAGTAAAAGAAATTGCAATGTAACATATGCTTCCTGTTTTGATAGGAAATATTACATACTACACTCCAGTATGGACACCACATTGACTGCTTCCTACTTGGATGATGTCATGCTGCACAAACAGAAATAAAACACCTGTGGTACGGTACAAATATACACAAAAAGGATGCTTGAAAGGTCTCATTAAATCTATCTATATGTGTTATTGTAACTATTTCACTTTGATTTGAAATGGATAACTGTTTGAGACCAAAAAATGAAGAGTGAATAGAATTTAAAAGCTTGGAAATTCAGTTTTCCTAACAAATATACTACTACAGTATAGACTTTGGACTTTTTAAAATATATAAAAATTAGATTAGAATAGAATAGAATAGAATAGAATAATAGAGTTGGAAGGGACCTTGGAAGTCTTGTAGTCCAATCCTCTGCTTAGGCAGGAAACCTTACACCACTTCAGACAAATGGTTATACAATATCTTCTTAAAAATTTCCACTGTTTGAGCATTCACAACTTCTGGAGGCAAGTTGTTTCACTGATTAATTGTGGAATTAATTGAAATTTCTCCTTATTTCTCAGTTGCTTCCCTCTCTTGATTAGTTTCCACCCATTGCTTGTTGTCTTATCCTCAAGTGCTTTGGAGAATAGCTTGACCCCTCTTTTTTGTGGCAACCCCTGAGATATTGGAACATTGCTATCATGTCTTCCCCAATCCTTTTCATTAAAGTAGACATGCCCAGTTCAGGGATGGGTTCTGACAGTCACTACTGCAGGTTTGCTTGTGGGTGTGCTGTGCGCATGTGATTGATGTGCAGAGCAATAAAAATTGCTCAGAAGTAAACAAGATGGCGAGGCCTACGGCACCCTGGGAAAACCAGTTCAGGGGTGTGGCAGGCCTGGGTCGCTGCCGGTTCCAGCGACCCAGGACACTAAACTACTACCAGCTCTGCCAAACCGGTCCAAACTGGTAGGAACCCACCACTGACTCAGTTCCTGCAACCGGTCTTCATATGTTTTAGCCTCCAGTCCGCTAATCATCTTTGTTGCTCTTCTCTGCACTCTTTCTAGAGTCTCCACATCTTTTTAAATTGCTATTGTTGATTTTCATTTTTTCTTAAATTTACTAGAAGCTAATATTGGAATTGTTATTACAGCTGAACTTCATAGGAGCAAGTATCTCTAACTCAGGGTTTATCTCTAACTCTAACTCTAAAGCAGTGATGGGGAACCTTTTTAGGCTCGCGTGCCATAAGGGGGGGAGCGCAGGGGGGGTTGTGTGCGGGCATGCCGCACCCATAATGCAATGCACGACCCCCCTAGTGCGCATGCACGCACTACAGATTTCCCCCCCCCCACATTTTTTACATGCTCTTTTCGCCCTCCCCAGGCTCCAGACGCTTTATAGGAGCCTGGGGAGGGCGAAAAGAGCCTTCCCCCCCCCAGGCCCTCCGGAGGCTTCATGAACTTCCCTGAAGCCTTGGGAGCACTCAAAATGACGCTGCAAGCAATCGGAGGTCACTTCCGGTTTTGGCGGTGCATCATTTTGAGTGCTCTGGAAGCTTTAGGGCAGGCATGTCCAAAGTCCGGCCCGCGGGCCATTTGCGGCCCGGGGGTCGGTTTAATACGGCCCTCCAGCAGCCCTCACTGCTCGGTGTAAATGTGGCCCTCCCTTCCTCCCTCTGTCTCTGGGGCTGTGTGGCTGGGAGGGAGGTGGATGGAGGTTATGGACGCCTCCTCCCGCAGCGGGCGAGGGAGCAGGCGGGGTGAGCACCCAAGGCTACCGTCATCTTAAGCACCACCGAGGCTGTCGCCCGGCAGGGGCATCAGGCAGGGAAGCCGGTCGCGCCTCCATCGCTGCACGTTCTGGGGCTGCGAAGCTGGGAGGGAGGTGAACGCGTGGCCCCAGAACGTCCGCTTGGCGCGTTCACCTCCCTCCCAGCCACGCAGCCCCAGAACGTGCAGCTCCCGCTGCACAAGGTCGCCCGGCAGGGGCATCAGGCAGGGAAGACGGATGCGCGGCCTCAGAACGTAAGCCATGGTGCCTGCCGGAGGGAGCCGCAATGGAGACGCGACCGGCTTCCCTGCCTGACGCCCCTGCCGGGCGACAGCCTCCGTGGTGCTTAAGATGACGGTAGCCTTGGGTGCTCACCTCGCCTGCTCCCTTGCCCGCTGCGAGTGGCGAGGGAGTGACTGACAGACACAGAGAGAGACAGAAGGGGAGGGAGGGAAAGACAGAGAGACAGACAGAGACAGAGAGAAAGAGAGGGAGGGAGAGAGACGGAGAGAGACACAGATAGAGAATGAATCGGAATCGGATTGAATCGGAGACAGACGGGGAAAGAGGGAGAGACAGACATACAGAGAGAGGGAGGGAGGGAGAGAATCAGAGAGAGTGACACACACAGAGACAGGGAGAGACAGAGAGAGGGAGGGAGGGAGAGATAGATAGAGACTGATTAAGTGAGTGAGAGGCAGACAGACACACACACACACAGAGTGACAGAGAGAAAGAGAGAAAGAGAAAGAGAGAAAGAAAGAAAGAGAAAGAAAGAAAGAGAGAGAGAGAGAGAAAGAGACAGAGAGACAGAAAGAAAGAGAAAAAGAGAAAGAGAGAGAGAAAAAGAGAAAGAAAGAGCGAGAGAGAGAGAGAAAGAAAGAGACAGAAAGAAAGAGAAAGAGAGAGAAAGAAAGAAAGAAAGAGAGAGAAATGGAGAGAGAGAGAGGAAGAAAGAGAGAGAAAGAGAGAGAGAGTGAGAGAAAGGGAGACAGAAAGAAAGAGAAAAAGAGAGAGAGAGAAAGAAAGAGAGAAAGAGCGAGAGAAATGGAGAGAGAGAGAGAGAGGAAGAAAGAGAGAGAGAGAGAGAAAGAAAGAGAGACAGAAAGAAAGAGAAAAAGAGAGAGAGAGAGAAAGAAAGAGAGAAAGAGCGAGAGAAATGGAGAGAGAGAGAGGAAGAAAGAGAGAAAGAGAGAAAGAGGTAGGTAAGTTTTTTTAAAATTTATTTTCAATACATTGTGAAAACTCAACTGTCAGTTGATCTTAATGTTATGAAATGAAAAGTATGTCATTTGCAATTAACTTGGCATAAAATAATTTATTTGCATTTAATTGTAATGGTTCAAAGAATGTTCGGAAAAATGTTCGGCCCTCCACCATGTTCACTTCATCCAATCTGGCCCTCTTTGAAAAAAGTTTGGACACCACTGCTTTAGGGAAAGCTTTAGCTGGTCCAGAGACTTAAGGGAAGCCTCCTGAAGGCTGCTGAAGCCTCTGGAGCACTCAAAATGACGCTGCAAGCAAATCGGAGGTCACTTCCGGTTTTGGTGGTGCATCATTTTGAGTGCTCCAGAGGCTTCCCAGGCGGACCTCCGGAGACCCTCCAGAGGCTTCAGCAACCTTCAGGAGGCTTCCCTGAAGCCTCCGTAGCGCTCAAAATGATGCGCCACCGAAACAGGAAGTGACCTCAGATTGCTTGCAGCGTCATTTTGAGCGCTCCGGAGACTTCAGGGAAGCCTCCTGAAGGTTGCTGAAGCCTCCGGAGCACTGGGAAGCCTCCGGAGCACTCAAAATGATGCACCACCAAAACCAGAAGTCACCTCTGATTGCTTGCAGTGTCATTTTGAGCGCTCCGGAGACTTCAGGGAAGTTCATGAAGCCTCTGGAGGGCCTTTGGGGCGTGAGGGGGGGGTTCTTTTCGCCCTCCCCAGGCTCCAAAGGCTTCATAGGGTGAAAAAAGCATGAAAAAATTCAGCTGGCCAGCGCGCGCATGCGCACTGGCCAGCTGATAGGGCATCACCTCGCGTGCCCTGAAAAATGGCTCCGCATGCCACCTGTGGCACGCGTGCCATAGGTTTGCCATCACTGCTCTAAAGTATCTCTAACTCAGAACATTTCTTACAGTCTGCTTGTGTCAAATGTTTATTAGAATAATATTTCTTATGAGGATTTTCACATTTCTCTTCAGGGGTGAGGTGATATCTTCGTTCATCCACAGTTAGATTCTCAAACCTATTCATTCTGAAATGTGCACCAGCTAAAAAATGTGAAATGTTTGAGAGTCAAGCTATGTGTGATGACAGCAGTCAGTTTTTTTATCCATGCTTCCCCCAGTTCCTGTGGATAATGAATAAGGTGCAGGCTACTCTTTCCATCAAAAGAAGGGATATGAAGAGAGATGTAGAGACAATTCTCACTTATTTTTCCACTCCATTTTATGTCTTTTCTTCTGACTTTAATATTTGAGCAAGGAGGAAAAAGGATAGCGTGAGGAAGAAGGGTTCTAGGTAAAGGACATGAAAAGCTACCTGATTGCACCAAAACTAGCCATTTTATCTTATTAAAGGAATATGGACACATTCGGTCCTTGTTTCTCATCTTTGGATCTTATTGAGTAAGCCTGCAGAAAGGTGTCAAGCCGTTGAAATGAGAGGTTTTAGTCCAAAAAATAAAAGCATACATGTTGCTCACTTGGTTTTGGTTCATGAGCTTAAATGGACTATTGTAACTCTCTCTACATGGGGCTGCCCTTGAGGTGCACCCGGAGGCTTCAGCTAGTCCAGAATGCAGCCGCGCGAGCAATTATGGGGACCGCAAGGTCCACCCATGTAACACCGCTCTTACGCGAGCTGCACTGGCTACCTGTCGTCTTCCGGGTGCGCTTCAAGGTGTTAATTATCATCTTTAAAGCGCTCCATGGCTCGGGACCTAGCTATCTGCAGGATCGGATCCTGCCCCATACATCCTCACGGCCGATTCGCTCCCACAGAGCGGGGCTTCTCCAGGTGCCGTCCACTAGACTGTATCAGCGGGCGACACCCAGGGGAAGGGCTCTCTCTGTGGCGGGCCCGGCCCTCTGGAACGACCTTCCCCCCGATATTAGGACGACCACGGACCTCCGCTCCTTCCGTCTCAAATTGAAAACCTACTTTTTCCGTCTGGCCGGCTTGGGATAGCCTCCTTGTCCTGGGGTTTTAGGGTAATTTTAATTATTTGTAGTGTTAAGGGGTTTTAGGGACAGCTTTTAGTTTTTATAGATGTTTTTAGCGCAGGATTTGTTTAATTGTGATTTTAAATTATGTATTCTGTTTGTGTTTATTGTTTTTTAATTTTCCTGTGCCCCGCCTCGAGTCCCTCTGGGGAGAGAGAGCGGGCTACAAATAAAATTTATTATTATTATTATTATTATTATTATTATTATTATTATTATTATTATTATTATTATTAAATGACTTGACTTTCCCTGGAGCCCCAGTTTCCCACAGATTGCACAATAGGATGTCTTCAAAAGAAATTATTTTGCAGTATAAATAAAATTGGCAAGTGAGTCTACTCTAATTAACTTGTAAGGAAGAGAGAAGGTGTAACTTAGTAAATATGTCATATTGAGTTCTTCCTTTTTTGGTTGTTGTTTTTTTTGCTTTAATCAACTTAATGCCTTTCCCTTTAGGCAGCTTAAATATTATCCAAGACTTTCTTGGAGATAAATCCCTAAAAAATATTTGTGGGACGGCCTGTCCCTGATTACATCTGCCTGTCCCATCAGATCTGGCAGAAGAGGCATGCTATAGGTCCCATCTGTTAGGGAACTAGGTGGGCCCCAGGAGACTGCACTTCTCTGCTGTGGCCTATGGAACATTCTATTCCTCCCCCCCCCCCCCCCCAATTGAGATCATCTTCATCCTACTTATTTTCTGGAAGTCCCTCAAAAACTGTCTGTATCTTCTGGCCTGGGAGTCTCGGGGAACTATTGAAATCTTGAAGTGACTCCCTTGTTGATCCAATTTCTTGAGTGTTTTGTGCTTTTAAAAAAAAATTGACTGCTTTTGGCGTGTGTGTGTGTGTGTGTGTGTGTATGCTGCCCAGAGTCACTTTTTGTAAGATGTGCGACTATATAAATTTGATGTATAAATGAACAAAATAAAGTAGAAAAGGACAAGTCACATTGTCTCCAGTAGTTTTACAAGCTTAGTTCCCATTATCTAACCTATTGGACATAATAGACAATTGCAGTGTTGCTTGGCAGTTCTTTGTAAAGGAACTCTTATGCATATTTATGTTACTAAGTAATTTCCTCCAACTTTTGGATTTCCTTCACTTTCCGTAATCCCCACCCTGATCCAGTGAGGTTAGCCAGCCTGTAGTTGAAGTGTTTTCTTGTTCTACGATGCTGTTGTATATGTTGCACGCCCTTGCCTCACTCTATGCTATTATGCCATGTAGGACTTACAGCTCTTGACTGGAGATGGTGGGGGTTGTAGGCCAACACATACATAGGAAATAAGATTGAAAAGGGCCAGCGTAGTCTGTTGGAGAAATCCTGTTTAAGCATACTGGACAAATTGCTGCTACCTGTGTAATTTAATTGTGGTCTCCCATTCTTAAAAAGGACTTTTAGAATTGGGCTGTTCGCATCTTAAAAGGATGAGGATTGATCTTAAATCTCCCCCCCCCCCCAACAATTTTTTCTCTGAAACTCAACTCACTGCTTTGGATTTAGGTTTACCTCCCTTGCCTATTTTAAAAGTTGAATAGGGAAAACTGTCTGGAGAGGAAAGGGTGAAGTAGGCATTTTTTCTCTCTCTCTTCCCCTCTGCATTTTGCACTGCAGATGGTCCTTTCCTGAGGTCATTTTGCAAAGGGGAAGAATCCAGATAGAATTTATTGTTCACCGTTGTGGTATTTCCTGGTAGGTTGCCTGACTGATCAACAGGTTTATTTATTTATTTATTTATTTATTTATTTATTTATTTATTTATTTATTTATTTTATATACCGCCCCCTCTCCCGAACATGGGACTCGGGGCAGTGCACAGGAATTATAAAATATAAAAATACAACAATCCAAGAATTAAAACTAGTATTAAATAAGGTTAACCCGTGCTAAAACCCAGTTAAAATAATAACATAGCTACATCAGCTATGCCAGGTCGGCCGCACGAAAGAAATATGTTTTTAATGCCTGGCGGAAGAGGCGAAGGTCTGTGATTGTGCGGAGGTCGGGAGGCAGGTCGTTCCAGAGGGCAGGGCCTGCCACAGAGAAGGCTCTTCCTCTGGGGGTCGCCAGCCGGCATTGCCCGGGAGACGGCACCCTAAGGAGGCCCTCCCTGTGGGAGCGGACTGGTCGGGTGGAGGTATGTGGTAGGAGGCGGCCCTGTAAGTAGCCAGGTCCCATGCCATGGAGCGCTTTAAAGATGGTCACTAAGACCTTGAAACGCACCCGGAAGGCCACAGGCAGCCAGTGCAGCTCGCGCAGGAGAGGTGTTACATGGGAGTATCTTGAAACTCCCAGAATCCCCCGCGCGGCCGCATTCTGGACTAACTGGAGCCTCCGGGTGCACCTCAAGGGAAGCCCCATGTAGAGAGTGTTACAATAGTCCAGGCGGGACATGACCAGAGCTTGAGTGACCATGCGTAGGGCGTCACGATCCAGAAAGGGGCGCAACTGGCGTATCAGGTAAACCTGATAGAAGCCCCCCCTGGCTACGGCTGTCAGATGGTCATCCAAGGACAGCCGAGGGTCCAGGAGGACTCCCAAGTTGCGAGCCCTTTCTGCTGGGGCTAATGACTCAACCCCGATAGACAGAGATGGAGTCAACTGGCTCTGTCATGGTGCCGGAAACCACAGCCACTCAGTCTTGGACGGGTTGAGTCGGAGCCCGTTCCTCCCCATCCAGACTCGCACGGCCTCCAAACACCAGGACATCACTTCAGCGGCATCATTGGGGTGGTTTGGGGTAGAGATGTACAGCTGAGTGTCGTCAGCGTACAGATGGAACTCTACCCCAAAACCATGGATGATCTCACCCAGCGGCTTCATGTAGATGTTGAACAGGAGGGGCGAGAGGACCGACCCCTGAGGCACCCCACATGTAAGGGGCCTCGGCGTCGACCTCTGCCCTCCTGCCCACACCAATTGCGACCGGTCGGAGAGGAAGGAGGAGAACCACTGTAAAACAGTGCCTCCCAATCCCAACCCCCCCAGCCGGTGCAATAGGATACCATGGTCGATGGTATCGAAAGCCACTGAGAGATCTAACAGGACCAGGATAGAGGAACAACCCCTATCCCGGGCCCTCCAGAGATCATCTACCAACGCAACCAATGCCGTCTCCGTGCTGTACCCAGGTCGGAAGCCAGACTGGCGCGAGTCCAGATAGGCAGTTTCCTCCAGGTGCTGGGGGAACTGTCATGCCACCACATTCTCAACAACCTTCGCCAAAAAGGAAAGGTTGGAAACTGGACGATAATTAGATAACAAAGCTGGATCCAGGGAGGGCTTCTTGAGGAGGGGCCTCTTTCAAGACGGTTGGCAAGTACCCCTCACCCAAAGACGCGTTAATGATTCCCTGGAGCCAGCCTCGTGTCACCTCCTGGGAGGCCAGTACAAGCCAGGAGGGACACGGGTCCAATAAACATGTGGTGGCATTCAGCCGCCCCAGTATCCCGTCCATGCCGTCAGGAGTCACAGGGGTTCCACTCATCCCAAATAACGGTCTCAAGACCTGTCTCTGTCGTCCTGTCTGGAGTAACCCAATTGGAGGTTAACTCGCCCCGGATCTGCGCGATTTTATCCTGCAGATAACATCCAAATTCTTCTGCACGGCCCTGCAAAGGAGCTTCCCGCGGCCTTTGGTGAAGGAGGGAGCGGATCACTCTAAAGAGGGCGGCAGGGCGGTTATCTGTGGATGCGATGAGGGCGGCGAGATAATCCCACTTTGTCGTTTTCATCGCCACAAGGTAGGTCCGTAAATGCGACCTTACCCGTGTTTGGTTAGATTAGGCTCGAGTGGACCTCCAAATGCTCTCTAGGCGTCTCTTCCGGCATTTAATTTCCCTCAGCTCCTCGGAAAACCAAGGAGCCAAGGTAGATCGGCGCTGAGTGAGAGGCCGCAAAGGCGCGACTCGGTCCAGGGCCCCCGCAGCCACCCTATTCCAGGTGGTTGCTAGGTCCTCAGTCGAGTCGTGGGCCAGGGATTCAGGGATTGGCCCAAGAGCCATCTGGAACCTCTCTGGGTCCATCAGGCGCCTGGGGCGGAACCATCTTGGTACTTCTGGTTCCGCCTCCCCGCGGTGGAGTGCAGTGGTTGGAAAGTCGAGCCGGAGGAGAGGTGACTAATTCCCCTACTCCAAGATCACTTGTCCACTGGCCGGAGGCAAAAACTAGATCCAGTGTGTGTGTCCCGATGTGTGTGGGGCCATAAATTACTTGGGTCAGGTCCATGGCCGTCATGGAGGCCATGAACTCCCGGGCCACCTCAGAGGTTACGCCTACCGATGACAGGTTGAAATCCCCCATGACTAAAAGCCTGGGGGTGTCAACCGCCACCTTAGCGATCACCTCGAGGAGCTCGGGTAGGGCTGCTGATACGTAGCGGGGAGCCAGGTACACTATCAGCAAGCCCAACTGCCTCCCATGACCCCACCTCACATAGAGGACTCACAACCGGTTGTCTGCGGAACAGTGGTCTCCCTTGGCTCAAGACTTTCCTTAATAACAACCGCCACCCCCCCACCCTGCCTTGGGCCCGTACATTTTCAGTAAAGCCCTGACTTAAACTAAAGTAAACCTGACTAGTGGGATGGGAACAGGAGTGTATATTCAGATTCATTCCCATTATTTTAGGACTAGATCTCACCTAGCACCTTGTTCTTTTGCAATCATCTTTCCACTTTTTAGACCGGTCTATTTAATGCGACAAAATGAATTGGTTACAATAAATGTCAGGCTGCAACAATGCACTGTCTTACTTCAGACTGCAGGTGGCCTGCAAGAAGAAAAGTAACCCATGAAAGAGTTTGTGTACCATGCTTCTGGATTACTGCATTTTTTTTAGGCATGGAAAAACACTGTATAATGGATGCCCCTTCCTATCCCCGAGAAAATGTCCCAATTATACTATAGTAACAGAGATGTTGGCAGGACTATATTTCCAAAAGAGGGTCATTTGTGCAAAGCAGAGTTTTTCTGATGTACAACAGAGATTTGATTTTCACAACTCTCTTTATTACTACAGTCCAAGGCTTTTCTGATGCAGAACAGAATTTCGTTTTCAAAATATTATTGTGGCACAGTGCCCAGACAGAAATCCAAGCACAACATAGTGGAACTACATTCAACTCCTTGTAATCTGGAGAGTGCATGGAATTTATAAAGATATCTGGAAAAGGAAACATGTATGTCTTTTGCAGTTTCTCTATAACGTCTGTGTGTACTTAGCACACGTGGTTTTGTCTTTGAGACAAGTATTTGCTTCTGTCAGAGTTAGCCAGATACTTTCGGAAAGCCTGTAAGGCCTTTCATATCTGGGCTGAAGACATTTTGACCACTACATTAAAAAAGTATTACTTATGAAATATACAAAAGTTAAAGAGAGAGGAAAGATAAAATACATTCACACACAAAAAAGCACATAGACATATATAAATTCAATTTTAAAGCAGCAGATTTAACCTTGACTACATGTATGTCACTTGATTGCAAAGAATTGTATCTTTTTGCTACCATCTGGAGGTCATCTGGATTTTTGCGGCTATGATCTGGTAATCTATTTGATTTATTCTGTTTTATTTATGTGTGTTCTAGAAGAGAAGCCATTTTTCTCTAGATAAAATTAAAATTTGGTGACAGTACCTTCAAATGGATTAGGAACCAACTATTTAGCTGGATTGTAATTCATTTGGGTGGAGTCGAAGATCAAGCTGGTCTGTCTACCTACCTAACATTAATAAAGACTATTATTCTCCATTACTGAGCAATATACAACGAGCTGCC
Organism: Rhabdophis nuchalis; assembly: GCA_039707465.1. NCBI lineage: Eukaryota > Metazoa > Chordata > Lepidosauria > Squamata > Natricidae > Rhabdophis > Rhabdophis nuchalis. The sequence goes on from CM077643.1 coordinate 366,357,390, forward strand.
AAATTAAACCATCTGGCTATGCTCACTTTTTCTTTTCAGAATACCAATTAACTGCAACAAAAGTATTATTTTTACTGCTGTCTTGTTTTAATTGTAATTTCATCCATTCTTCTTTTACTATAGCATTGCTTACTAATATAACATTTTTGCTCAAATTAAATATTGACATTTAACAGGTTACCAATATTTTGGGTTGTTTATCATCACTGATGATAACAATGGTTAACCGTGGATTAGCACTGCATGAACAATTTATTCCCAAGAAGAGCCTAGGAATCATATTGCATGATCTGAAGAAAAAGGTCCTAGAAAAGAATGAGAAAAAAAAATCCTCACCGTACATTTGTTTGTTTCTTAGAAAAGTAAAACAAAAGATAGATTTGGAAACATATTTTTAAATGATATGCAGAATTGTAAAAATACATAAGAAATTGATTTATTTACATATCGAAAATTATATGTGAAAGGGCTGATCAACCATCAGTTTTCACAAGTTTATAAAGATGAAAATATTTAAAAAGAATCAGAAGAAATGGTAATGGTTGATACAAAGAAGCCCCCCAAAAGTAGGAAAAACAAAAAGAAACATCAGTGTTTAAACCTCAGCAGCTTCATGTTCATTTGCAATAACAGCCTCAAAAGTAACTTAGTTTCATTATTATCAGTAAACTACATATTTCAAGTTGATATAACCAACATTATTTTAGGGGTAAAACAAGTTGTATGTAATATACATTATAAAATAACAAATTGACCTTATGTCAACAAAGGATGCTAAGAAAAAAGTATGCCCCCCCCCTTAATCTATATTTTTCTAGGAAACAAAGGGCAAATGCTTTTCCCCATTTACTCCAAGAGATTTGGGAATGTTACATCTGTAACATGATCCTTAAGGGGGATGCTCCCATTTGTTTAGCAATGAGTTCAGTGGATGGGTTCATGCATGGTGATAAATCATTTGATTGTTTTTAGTTTAGCATGAAATGTGTCCTAGCAACTGTGGCATGATGTTATATGCAAAGTAGATTCCATGGCTTATTCAACCAAGGTTTAAATCCTAGCTTAATATGACATACGTTGGCACTCACTGCTAGAGGACTCAGTTCTATCTCTTCAGGTGGTCTGGTGCCAACACTTGACCTAGACTTGTACTTCTTCCAATTGGCCAGCAAATTTTTTCAGCATTGCTTCATGCAGCTGCTTCTACTTTAAGTCTTAAATAAAACAGGGTTTACGAATGGAGGGGCCTGTGGCATTCATTGTGAGGACTTAAGCAGTTTTATTTGCAAAGCCTGGCCTTATATTTTACATTCTACTGTATATGAAATATAATGTTATATTTGAAATGTTCAAAGGTTTTTTTTGAAAGACAGTAATTAGTTACTGCTCTGCTAAAAAGCTGGAATATTTGTGCTTTCAAGCCATGAAATGCAGTGCAGAAAGAAAGCAATGCAGTTATACAAATATTTTGTGACAAATAGTTTCAAAAAATGACTATAATGAAGAGAAAATCCAGACTATTTAGCGTAGCCTCCCAAACTTAATGCTTTCCAGACGTGTGACACCAATTCCATAATTGGAAAAGAGCCAGTTGGTATAATAATTTGTGAGCTGGAATATTTCAACTTTTATATCTTGGAGATGGGGACAAGGAGAGCTTGGGAGGAGTTCATGACTGCTGTGACAACCATAGGTTTCTCCCAAGTAACCACTGGATATGGTTTTCATTTGGAAACAATATCTGATCTGAAGTTAATAACTTGTGTCGGCTGCATTGAAACTCACATCCATCACTAAACATTGGTATCCATCTGTTGGTATCTACTAGCTAGGGATGTCTACCTATTGGACAGATTGACCAGGTATGTCCTTTCTGTAATGCTATTTTGTAGAAGTTACCAAGGGATTTCCTATTTCTAATATAACCCTTTATGGCTTGGTCTGTTGTTACCTATGAGACCATCTGCTTTGAATAGAATCTGTCGACCCTACGTGGTTTAGAAGAGAAAGAATGCTCCCAGTATCTATCCTGAGAGAGATTGGGTGGTTAGAACTATCATTAGCTGAAAATCATTCATGATGACTGTATAGATATTGTGGGTTGTTTTTTTTTAAAGTACAAGCAGTCACACTTTGTAACTCAAATTGCACTTTCTCAGGATCATCAGAGTATCTTTGAACCCTTACTTTTCAGTTCCTCTCCCCCTTCTTTATCTTTCTTTAATTTAGATTCTATTTCTATCTATTCTATTTTTTCCTGTGCCTTTCCATCTGATTTCTTTTACCTCTTTCTAAGAATGATGATGAGAGAAAGGTGTGTATAAACCTTTCGTTCTTTTAAGTGAAATGTTTCAGAGGTAGTAGTCAGTAGCGGTTGATTGGGAAAAATCGAATGGGGGGAAAAACAAACCAGAGCTCTGCATTCATTCCCGCAGATTTGTTAATTCACCATTCTTCTTTTAATAGCTCTCTATGCTTCAGAAAGGTTGGAAAAGATCATATGTTCTTTGGGAGTTCAAAGAATATATAAATAGATATGGCCAATGCTTTCCAAACATCTCTCTCTCCATTAGTACAATTGTAACCCAGTCACAATTACTACTGTTAAAGTAGTAAATGACAGATCTAAATGTTTGGCATGACCATTAAGGAACTATTTATGTGAGTGCTTGAGACGTATTCAATATTCTATCCCCTCAGTTAAAAAATACTGAAGTTTCCTTATTCATTGGCAATAAAACCCAACATTACATTCAAACAGAAAAATCTAAAAAATGTGTCAATTAAGGTTGAAAAGGCCTTTATTCTTATTGATTGTAATTGGAAATTGGTAATCCGTGCCTTCAAGTCATCTGAAACTGAAGAACATAAATATTTCTCAATGTGGTCAAATATTGCAATTAATCAACCACCCATTCTCTGTTGTGTCACTTGGTACATAGCATTCTCTCTATTGGCTTCTTTATTTAAAAAAAAACAAGAATGAAAAATAGACAAGCAAAGAGCGAGAAAAAAGTCAAGAAGGAAGCTAAATAAAAAGAATGACTTTTGACTTTCTTTGATACTGATATAGATGAAAAAATACATCAAACTCTTATTCTAAAATTTAGTTAATTAGTTAAGCTCACATTATTTCTATAATCCCATGTAATTCTTATCAAATCCCAAAAGCATAATTTCATTTATTTTATTTCTCACAAAAAGTCCAAGATGGCTTCCAGGTAGAAATAAAATCAAAGTCTTTAACTTAAGTTGTCAATTTCACTGTTTTCTCCAATTCCATCAGCTTCACCATCCATTTTTCCATTGTAAGTATTTGTGAATGCTTTTCACTTTTGTCCATATAAGAGTCTTGCTGCTATTATGTACAAAAATAAAGTTCTGTAAAATCCTTCAATCTGTTTTTCCATTAACCCCAAAAGGGAAAGTCTCTGGTATCAACTGTAGATTCTACTGCCTTTTTTAGTTATCCTGGAAGTTTCATCCCAAATGTATACTACAGCTATACGTTATTTAACTGTCAATAATTTTAAACTCCAACTATCATTTTAGCTCTCATACCTCTCAGTCCTATCTGTCTGCCTCCCTTTTTCCTCATGCATATTTTCTTACTTTTATTGTAACTGTGATCCTCTTCCCAATTAATTTCTTCTCCTTAAATGAATAAACATCTCCAATCCATTTAAATTTCCTCTTCACAAATTAGATCACTCCTGTTCAAAACCCTCAGGATTTCTCTTGCCCTGAAGCTATTCCAAATTTTCTACTTCACTTTTCACTTCAACTCTCTTATGCAAATAAACGTGGCATGTCATTAACTTTTGTATTATTTTTATATTTAGTGTACATCTGGATGATTTAAAGAAATAATGCTGTGATTCATGGAGATGATTTGCCTTGTGTCTTCTTACACAAGAACTCCATGCCAGTGAAACATCTGTGTACAAACTATATTTCATCTCTAGAATATTGTTTATTTCCTACCATTCCATTTTTTCTTGGCAAGTTTTTTTTGGGTGGATCAAGCTGGATGGTTTTAAAGGTCTTGATTTCTCTCCCTATTTCCTTGTCAGAAAATTGTCTAACACATTCATTTTTTTTGAAGCAAGTACACATCTGTTGAAGTTAAAGTTTTGTTTAACTGAGCTGCTTTCTTACAGCACCTTTGGAACAATAAGCCTAGTGCTGGGTGAAACTGGGCAATGGACAGTGGGGGGAAAATCTAGTCAGCATAATTGAAACAATAGATTGAAAAGAGCTGTAGAAATCCAGATATTTCCGGAAGCTTCTTTTCTGTTGTTCTTTCCGTAGCTTGTAAATCCTTATATCTGTGCCTGGGATTTCTATCAATTGTGTAACTCTTTAGAAACCCATATTGAAATAATATGTTATCTTTAGCTCCAAACAGCTTCTTTTAGCTGTATGCATGCTTTCCTGGACGTTGGTAAAACTTTGCAGGACAATAATTTTATTTAAAGGCAGAGGTAACAATTTAGGAAACCCTAAATCTTTCATTTAAGCAATATTTCTGATATAAAATAAAAATAACTATTTACGCATGTCGTCTGCTTAATGTAGCCAACTTTAAGTGATATATTTTCATATTAATGTAAATAGTCCACAACTTGATGTAACAAGAAAACTCTCTTCCAGTAAAACAAATCTCACCAGTAGAGGGATCTTGGGAAGGGTTGGGGAAAAGAATTTATTTCATCCTGTCTCAGGATCTTTGTCGATAGTGGGCATAATCACCACAAAAGGCAACAGTACACGATGCAGTGACTGCAGTAGTTTATTGAACAGAAGTTTGAATACAGTAGTCCTTTTAATTTCTCAGTTCTAGCACAACTAATGAGAAGTGCAGATCACTGATCAACACAATTTTCCCATTTAATGTAAGCAGAGAGGCTCTCTAAATTATTAATTAGTTAATTAACAGAAATTGTTTTGTAGCTAGTAGATTTCAGAAAGATTTCCCAGTATGAAGAAAGCCGCAACAAGAAGCAACAGGCAAAAAACAGCATATAAATCAAGAAGTTATTGACTGAAAAAGCGCTCACAAACTACTTGCATACCCTTATGTGTTCCACATGCTTCTCCCACATTACCCTCTAAGGTCCTCTTCATTTCCTATTTCATAAACTGAAGTTGGTTTTCTTCAGTCATGTCATAGAATATTGTTGCAATCTTAGAAGTCAATTTGGGAAGAGACTAGCTGTTCTTGAGAAGTTAATGATCATAGAAGTTCATGTCCTGACTGTTTTATCCATCAGTCATACTTTGATCTTCTCCTGATCCTTGGCAGTTCATTGTTTTAATTCACCGTAGCATGCACCTGTATGTTCAGGTGGATTGCATATTCTTCTTTATTCTTGAGTATTCATCATATCATTCATTAAGTTCAGTAACCATAATGATCACTAGAAAAGATAATTTGCTGGCCAAGTCTGCAAAGAGGTTACATTCCATTCAAATTTAGATTCTCTTTGGCTCAGCTAGGCCAGGGCTCCCATAGGTCCAAAGTACCCCTCTAACAGGGGCCATCTGTATTTGTTCCTCAAAGGCTTCCTGAAACAGCCAATCATTTTCCTTATGTCCACAGGGGCTGAGGCGATTCTGCAGCTGGGTATGACCCTTGGAGTAGGGGCAAATCCAGACATGTATATTTTATAGTCTAAAATAAGCACAATCCTGTTTTTTTCAATAGAGTAATCTAATTTTGAGCTAGAATCCCGTTAAATTGGATGGGTATGATCAGAGCTGTGACATTTGGTTGATCAGTTAGCTTTATTTTCAAAAATCACAATAGATTTAAAAAAAATCTCTTTCTCACTGTCTTCGCGGTACTTATCTCTGGCTAGGTCGATCTCCATCTCTGCTGCCAATTCGAGCCAAAGTTGAAGATTGTGAGGGGGCCCTCTGTTAATACAATTCTGGTATATATCTTGGTTTAACTTTAGGCCATCCATAAAACTGTCCATTAGGGCCTCTTCCAACCACCCCCGCATGTAAACCGATAGTTCACGAAATTCTTGGATGTAGTCAGCCACTGGATTTTTTCCTTGAGTAAGTGTTTTCATTCTGGTTCTAGCCTTCCGCTCGATAAGTGGGTCATCAAAGCATTTTCTCAGGGCAGCCATAAACCTGTTATAGTCTCTCAGCAGGGGGGGAGTCATCGTTATGCAGAGCAACCATGCCGCCGTCTTATTTTCTAACGCCGTGGTAACAACTCTTACCTTGGCTTCTTCGGTGGGGAGATCCTCTCCGAACTGTTGCATGAAATTCCAGACCTGGACCAGGAAAAATCCTAGCTCCTTTGGGTCACCTCCAAATTTCACATCAAGAGGAGGAACTTTTGCCGGAGTCTGCGAGGGGGCCCTCCTCTCCTTGGAAGGGCTCTTGCGGCTGCTGCTGCTGCTAGCGGGGCTCTCTCATCTTGATCAGCTCCACTGTCCGCCCCCATGCCCCCCCCCTCGGCGAGACCAGTCCTCAAAATGTCTCTTCTCTAGATCAGGAAAATCAGCTTCTCTTTCAGACCTGCTCTCATGGAAACGCCATTTCTCCCAAGCCTCCTGAAAGAGTTTCATCGCATGGGATATCATGAGATCCTCTTCTTCAGCTTCCTGCCAAGCAGCTGCTGGTCGCCGACGTTGGCTTGTTATAACTCCAGGAGGAATTTTCTCAGGATCATACTTCTGTCCCAGTCCCAACGACCATCTCGGATCTTTCCTCCAAATTCAGTTCCGCCATCTGCTCCATCTCCAAAGGACATGAGGATCCTGCAGTCCCCATGTCATCCTCCTGGTTGCTGCAGGGGTTGGACATTTCTTTGAAGTTTATTTATATAGCACTCCCCTCGGAAGGTGTTAGCTGAGGAATGAGTGCGAAGGTGAGACCTTGCTTAATGTCAAGCCAGCCTCCTTCAGTAACCATGAAAGAAACCACTCAACTCCATTTTGTAGAACTAAGAGTATTTTTACTGGTTATGAAAAGATAGCAGCGAAGTAAAGCAAGGTCTGAAGCAGAAGCGTGCAAAATCATACACATCAATATATGTCCTACCCCCATCTCATTGTGCAATCTGCAAATCCCTCAGGTGTCATGTGGGTTGCATCTCCAAGAAGCATCATCAGGTTGGTATGCAGGACGGTTGGCCTTGACCACCTCGAAACCCCAACCATCAGCATGTGCAGTAGATGGTGAGAACAAAACTCCCTTTTCCATATCTCTCCTGTACCAATTAATCCCCTCCCAAATACCATGCCCCCCTCCCCGTTTCAATGGCAGCCAAAAGCGAGTAGCAAAGCAGAGGCTGACATCGCCCCTTATTAAATTAGCCCAGTAATGTAATGTATCTAAAAGCTTCCACCAAGACCTTTGGAGATGAGACAGGCTCTGCTACGTGACAGAGGCTGAGGAACATTTCTTCAGAGATGACAGTTACTAATATTACTGTGAATTAATTAGCATAAGGTCCTTCCAGATGAGGCAGTATTATAAAGATTTGTCTTGATTAGCCACAGTTCCAGAACTTTAATGGGATGCAGACACCATCCCCTTTTGTTACTTTCTTGTCTTTTCTCACCATGTCTTCCACTTTTTTCTTTTCAGAAAAAGTATATTAAGGAAAGAAAAATACTGTTTTCATTGCTAGTGCAGGTGATCCTCAACTGGAAGCAATCATAGCCTGAAATCTTGTACACCTACCTGGGGGTCCTCCAGATGTGTGAATTTCAACTTCCAGAATTCTTCACTCAGTTTGTCCATTGCTGAGAATTCTGGAAGTTGAAGTTCACATGTCTCGAGCCTTGGGAAAGATGAAGAATTATGTAGAAATTACCAGAATTAAAACCTTTCAAATATTTTTCAAACATGTTTTTTAATTCAGTGATGGATAATCACATATCCAAATTGAATATTCACTTTATCAGGTGGTACAGACATAAACCCTTCAGCATTTGTGAAGTTCCAGCCTTCATTACTATTTTCTTACTTCTGAAAGACAGGTTTTGCCATGGTTTGTTTTGACAGGCAGGAGGCCTTAGTTCTGTGAAGTCCCATTTATATTGTAAAGTAATACAATTCTGGAGGACAACAAAAGGAATAGCTCATTTTTAAAATAATTTTATTTTTTTAAATTCCCTTGCTGAATTATTGTTGCCAAAGCAACAAACCTTAGTTTAGTACAATGAATCAGGAATTGAACTTACTTGTGTCAGAGGGGGAGCCGGACCTGGCTGGAATTGCGGAGACCTGGTTGGGCCACGAGGGAGGACTCCCCCTCGTTGAAATGTGCCCACCAGGCTACCGCGCTTTTCATCAGCCCCGGGCCCTAGGTAGGGGCGGTGGGGTAGCGGTCATTGTCAAGGAAGGTCTTGAGCCGAGAGAGACCATTGTGCCACAGACCACCGGTTGTGTGTCCCTCTGCGTGAAGTGGGGCCTAGGGAGGCAGTTGGGCGTGCTGGTTGTATACCTGGCTCCCCGCTATGTAGCAGCAGCCCTGCCCGAGCTCCTGGATGTGATCGCTACGGTGGCAGTGGAGACCCCCAGACTTTTAGTCATGGGGGACTTTAATCTGCCATCGTTGGGCGAATCATCCGAGGCAGCTCGGGAGTTCATGGCTTCCATGACGGCCATGGACCTGACCCAACTAATTCAAGGCCCCACTCACGAGGGGGGACATACGCCGGATCTCATCTTCGTCTCAGGCCAATGGAAGAGTGATCTGGGTATAGGGGATATAGTCATCACGCCCTTGTCATGGTCAGACCACTCACTTCTCCGGCTCAACTTTCCGACCGCTGCTCCCCTCCGCGGGGAGGCAGAACCGGAGTTACCAATCTGGTTCCGCCCCAGGCGCCTGATGGACCCGGATGGGTTCCAGAAGGCGCTTGGGCCATTTCCTGTACCCCTGACCCGTGCCAGGATGGAGGACCTCACGGCCGCATGGAATAGTGCGGCCGTGGGAGCCTTGGATCGGGTCGCGCCCTTGCGGCCTCTCTTGCGGCGGCGAACCACCCTGGCTCCTTGGTTTACCGAGGAGCTGCGGGTGATGAAACGCCACAAGAGATGCCTAGAGAGAAGATGGAGGTCCACCTGATCTGAATCTGACCGGACACGGTAAGAGCCCATTTACGGACTTACATTGTGGCGCTGAGAGTGGCCAAACGCCATCATTGTGCTACTCTCATAGCATCCGCAGAAAACCGCCCTGCCGCCCTGTTTAGGGTGACCCGCTCCCTACTTCAACAGGGGGTGCGGGAAGCCCCGCTACAGGGTAGAGCAGAGGAATTTGTGATTTTTCTGCAAGAGAAAACCGCTCAGATACAGAATGGGCTACCCTCCATTGATGGCCCAGTGGGATGCCACGAGACAGATCTTGTTTGGGAGGAGTTTGACTCTGTTACTTCCGAAGATATGGACAGGTTACGTGGGTGACTGCGAGCCACCACATGTTTATTGGACCTGTGTCCCTCCTGGCTTGTACTGGCATCCTGGGAGGTGACACGAGGCTGGCTCCAAGAGGTTGTCAACGCATCCTTAAGTGAGGGTTCCTTGCTTGCTTCCCTAAAAGAAGCGATGGTGAGGCCCCTCCTTAAGAAGCCCTCTTTGGATCCAGCTCTATTAAACAACTATCGTCCAGTCTCCAACCTTCCCTTTCTGGCGAAGGTTGTTGAGAGTGTGGTGGCACAACAGTTTCCCCGTCACCTGGAGGAAGTTGACTATCTAGATCCGCGCCAGTCCGGCTTTCGGCCCGGGCATAGCACCGAGACGGCATTGGTCGCGTTGGTCAATGATCTCTGGAGGGCCAGAGATGGGGGTTGTTCCTCCATCCTGGTCCTATTAGACCTCTCGGCGGCTTTCGATACCATCGACCATGGTATCCTATTGCATTGGCTGGGGGGGTTGGGGGTGGGAGGCACCGTTTTACGGTGGTTCTCCTACCTCTCTGGCCGATCGTAATTTGTGTTGGCAGGAGAGCAGAGGTCGACCTCGAGATCCCTCACATGTGGGGTGCCTCAGGGGTCGGTCCTCTCGCCTCTCCTGTTTAACACATACATGAAGCCGCTTGGTGAGATCATCCGTGGTTTTGGGGTAGAGTGCCATCTTTACGCTGATGATACTCAGCTGTATATATCTACCCCAAACCACCCCAACGATGCCGTAGCGGTGATGTGCCAGTGCCTGGAAGCCGTGCGGATCTGGATGGGAAGTAACGGACTCGGGCTCAACCCGACCAAGACCGAGTGGCTGTGGTTTCCGGCTGCCCGATTCAACCAGCTCACTCCATCGCTGGCCATAGGGGGCGAACATCTTGCCCCTGTGGATGGGGCGCCCAATTTGGGTGTCCTCTTGGATGCCCGGCTGTCCATGGAAGATCAAGTGACAGCCGTGGCCAGGAGGGCGTTTTACCAGGTTCGCCTGGTTCGCCAATTGCGCCCCCTATTGGATCGGGACGCCCTTCGCACAGTCACTCATGCGCTCATGACATCCCGACTGGACTATTGTAACTCTCTCTACATGGGGCTCCCCTTGAGGTGCACCCGGAGACTTCAGCTAGTCCAGAACGCAGGCGCGCGAGCAATTATGGGAACCGCCAGGTTTACCCATGTAACACCGCTCTTGCGCGAGCTGCACTGGCTACCTGTCGTCTTCCGGGTGCGCTTCAAGGTGTTAATTATCATCTTTAAAGCGCTCCATGGCTCGGGACCTAGCTATCTGCGGGATCGGATCCTGCCTCATACATCCTCACGGCCGATTCGCTCCCACAGAGAGGGACTTCTCCGGGTGCCGTCCACTAGACTTTGTCAGCGGGCGACACCCAGGGGAAGGGCTCTCTCTGTGGCGGGCCCGGCCCTCTGGAACGACCTTCCCCCCGACATTAGGACGACCACAGACCTCCGCTCCTTCCATCTTAAATTAAAAACACATCTTTTCTGTCTGGCCGGCCTAGGATAGTCTCTCTGCACCTGGGCTTTTATTGGGAAGTTTTTTAGTATAGCTTAGTTTTAATGGGGAATTTTAGCACAGGTTTAGGTTTAATTTGTTTTTTAAAGAAATGTTTGTATATATTTATTGTTTTTTTATTCTTCCTGTGCACCGCCCCGAGTCCCTATGGGGAGAGGGAGCGGTTTACAAATATTAAATTGAATTGAATTGAATTTGGGAGAGGCATGTACAATTTATTTGTTATTAGACAAGAGGCAAACTAGCTTTAGTCAGACTGTTCTGTGTTTGTATGTGACTGAATGCAGATGTTCTGAAAGAAGCAGAGCGAAATGGAAATGGAATTAGCACTATCATGCCAAATATACATCATAATGTACAATATAAACATGGGTATAAAAGTTGGACATTCATCTTAATATCAAGATATACTGGTCTTGTATATGGCTCTGCAACTCTCAGGTCATTTATGAGGATGTGGATGATAAATCATGATGCTATGTTTTGTTTATTGATTTTAAAGTAGTGTACTTATCTACAGGGTTTTGGTAGACAGCCTTTTTATTCCTGATAAATTGCCAAATGGCCTTGGTTCAGTTGTACTGATAGTGTAATAGTATTGATTAGCACATATAGAATTGGAGATGGATCCTCTTGAATGCTTGTTCTTTTACCTGAAATGGTCTCTTGGAAGCTGTAGACAGGTTGGCACTTTAATGTTCACATTTATTTTTGTCAGGTACAAATTGCGTTGAACTTCTACAAATGGATTTGACTTTTGTGCAAAGTTCTAAAGAACATTATTTTTTGTCCATAAGAATAAATAGAACCAATTTTTTTCCGGGGGGGGGGGGAATATACTCTATGACTACATATAATTAAAGCTGTCCTACCCACAATATATCCTGGTTATTCAAAGTGAAGTATCAATATGCAGATGATGCCTTTCTTGGACTAAGTAGGGGAGGTGATAGAAATCCTGACTCCTTGCCTGTAGACTGCCAGGGCCTGGTAGCCTATATCTATATGGACAAATAGATACAGATTCTTTTCAACCAGGTCAGAAAGTTGCAGGCAGCTCTGAAAAAAAGTGATTTATGTCTGTTTTTGACACTTACGGCTGTTACAGCATTCCCACAGTCACATGATCAAAATTCAGATGTTTGGCAACTGGCATGCATTTATATGTCCTGGGTCATGTGCTCTCACTTTTTGCTACTTTCTGACAAGCAAATTCAGCGGGGAAGCCAGATTCATTGCCAACTGTGCTACTAACTTAACAACTATGGTGATTCATTTAACAACTGTGGCAACTGTGTTTGCTCATGCAATGGAGCAAAATTCACTTGACAATGAATTGTGAATTCTCTTGCTTAGCTGATAAAATTTAGGCCCAATCGTGTTCATAAGGGCTTCCTATAGATAGAATGCAGCAAAGAATGTCTACTAGGATGACTTAAATGAAAATTAAACAAATATATGAATGGCATGATTATCAGTATGAGTAATCATGGTATTCTGGAATCAAGCAACTAAAAAGTGCTTGGATCCTTGAGTGGGAAGCGGTTTATGCGCATGTCCTGCCTGTGGGCTTTTTGAAGTCATCAAACTGTCCAGTATAAGAGCAGAGTTTGAAATGAAATATGACTTTGACCTTAATTTAACATTTTGTTTGTTCTTGTTGATGCTCATAAGTCAGTACTTCCATAAGAGGGGAAACTTTTTGTATTGTATCAAAAATAAGAGGTAACAGAAGAACACACATCAAACCAAGAAAATAAAAAAGTCAGTTGTATAATAAACATAAATTTTATTACCCAACTTCAATGGTGCCTAATTTCAAAGGAAGGAAAAGCTTCTTTTTAATATTATTTTCACTGTTTCCTGAAGGTTTTTTTGTTGTTGTTGTTCAAATTGCACTGGGATTGAAATTTAGTAATAAAGTATACAACTTTCTTTTTCCTATCACCACAGAGAGAGTGTCTGGTTCACACAACATATTAAACCATTATGTAATTTCTCTGGTTTTGGTTGGTATGCTGTGTAAATAATGCTATTGTGGTTTCAAAGCATAGTTTATGGCTGAGACAATAATAAACCAGGCCATTTCTATTAGTCAAGAAACAATAATTAACACAGTACCGTATGTAAGTCCAGCAATATAGTACTGTAATAAAATATTGGGAATTAGCAGACATTAAATTATTTGCTTCCTAAGTATATGGCACTATATTGTGTACATATATCCAATTGCGCCCCTTTCTGGATCGTGACGCTCTACGCATGGTCACTCAATCCCTTGTCACTTCCCGCCTGGACTATTGCAACACCCTCTACATGGGGCTCCCCTTGAGGTGCACCCAGAGGCTCCAGTTGGTGCAGAATGCGGCCGTGCGGGGGATTCTGGGAGCCTCAAGATGCTCCCACGTGACACCTCTCCTGCACGAGCTGCACTGGCTGCCTGTGGCTTTCTGGGTGCACTTCAAGGTGTTGGTAACCACCTTTAAAGCGCTCCATGGCATGGGGCCCGGTTACTTGCAGGACCGCATCCTGCTACCGAATACCTCCCACCGACCAGTCCGCTCTCACAGAGCGGGTACCGTCGGCCAAACAATGTCAGCTGGCGACCCCCAGGGGGAGAGCCTTCTCTGTGGCAGCCCCTGCCCTCTGAAACGATCTGCCCCCCGACCTTCGTACAATCACTGACCTGCACCTCTTCCGTCGGGCCCTGAAAATGCACCTACTTCGTGCGGCCTGGTGTAGTTTTCTTTTAATCGATTGTAATTTTTTAATTGATTTTAGTTGATTTTATTAACTGTTTTTATATGGTTATCTGGTTTTTAGAACGGGCCCTTAAATTTAATTAGTTTTAATGTATTTTAATGTATTTTTGTATCGGATGTTTTACTGTTCTTTTATGCCTGTTCACCGCCCTGAATCCCGCAAGGGAGAAGGGCAGTATACAAATTTAATAAAAGTAAAGTAATATCTCATGGTTAGCGTAATATGGGCAAGAGTTTGTTGGTTTGCAAGACACTGTCCATTTTAGAGAGCCTGGTTTGTGTAGATTAATGAGTATGGTTGGGGTAATATAAAAGGGATGGTTGATAAAATGTTGAAATGAGAAAGATCTGGGGAGACAAGCATATTAGAGATGGAATGTTTTACAAATGATGAAAAATATTGCATAATGTAGAGAAAAAGACAGATACAAGGAATTAAATTGTTAAGTAAGACAACCATTAAAGTTAAAAGAGGCAGCATTTTTGATAAACATAATTTGCAAGTGGGTGAAAAGGATTAAAAAAAGAATCAAATGCATTTTGACTGAGGAATTCGTTTGGGATGAAACTAAAATGTTTGAAGGAATATTTTAAAAATTTGGGTGGGAAATATAGTAGTATTTTAAGAAATTAAATTGGATTGAATCCTTTAAATGTTAATTTCCAAGAACAAATTGATGCTAAAGAAAATAATAAATGTTCTGACACACCTCAACTAAATCAATTTGATAGAATATCTACTACAGATCGGAAAATGGATAGAGAAGTTTTAACATATGTAAATGTTTGTAGGAAGGTGGCTAACATGTGTAAGGTTTGAATGAGTTTTGAAAGAAATAAAGATGACTGCGTAAGAATATATTTCTGGCTATTTTGTTAAACAGAAGTAAGAGTGGGATATGTCAAGAAAACCCAAAGTCAATCAAATACACCAGAAATGGTTACTTAATGTGCATTAAAATATGAGCATTAAAACAAGAAGAAAAAGAGTGAAGAGTGTGCTAAATGAATGGGGATTGAATATAAAAGTGAGTCAGCAGTATGGAAAGAGTATGCAGTGGCTTGGTCATATAGCGAGAATGAATAAGGATTGAATTGCAAAACAAATATACAAATAAAAATGATTTTGATTTTGTATTTTGTAGATGTTTTCATTACAGTAGTATCATTTAACACTATGGCATTATTACATTGTTAAGAAGAAGACTGAAAAAGTTTGGGTAGGGTAGAGTTGATCAGATTCTGAAAAAAGAGAGGAGTGAGAATTTTAAAGAACAAAAGGGAAATTATGAAATGGCAGTTGGATGTGATGGAGGTAATGATAGTTTGCATAATAAGGAAGGTATGGAGTAATGCACAAATTGCTTGTCCTTTTCTTATCTCTTAATATTTAATATTTAATTTCTTACAATTTCATGCTGCTTTTTAGTGTTTTGCATAACAAACGAGCATATCATGATGGGTAAGTATGCACGTTCAAGTATACAGTGTGATTTTTCAGGTAAATAAAGCATCTATATATATATATATATATATATATATATATTAAACCTTTACCTTTAATATATATATAAAGATAAATCCTGACACTGGAGGTCTGTTGATTTGGAGGTCAAAGGTAAAAGACTTTAGACTGAGATTGGCTTATAGCTCTAAATCTGTTCCTGACTTTGCATTTGAGTGTGAGCAGAGGAAGGAAGCTGATCTTGGGGTCAGAGAGCTGTGGGGCTTGGACAGCTCTAGCATATTTGATATTTCCATTACTCTTTTTGAGAGTGTGGGGGTGTTGATCCAGGAAATCAATATAAAACTCAAATCCTAAAAAGGCTGCCAATACAACATCCATTCCCCTGAGGGTTTTTTTTTTCTATCCAAACAACTTTCTGGGAGTGGTGTGTGTAGGAGGAAGGGAGGAGCCCCTGCCAGAAATGTGAAAGTTCATTGAAGCTAATTGGAATCTGCTGGAAAATAGTTCAGAATTGCACCTTCCAACTTTGCTGAAATATTTGGGAATTGATTTTTTTTGTCTTCATGCAAAGTAAATTGCATCTTCATGATTTTCCAGGACTGTACCTATAGTAAGGTCTCTGATGCGTGGCTTGCAATGACTTTTCTATTAATCAAATTCCTATTTGTAATTGTAAATGCAGAAGGAACTGATTGTCACATAAATAAAAATATTTACTATAGATAGTGTTCATATGTTTGCGTCCCCATTGTTAAGTAACCTCGTTTTAAGGAAAGGAGGTTTTCATGATGCCATTGTAACACAATATGGAACACTAAGAGACTAACCATGTTAGGTGAGTTGCAATTGACAGTTGCAGAAAACCCATTTAAAAACTAAAGAATGGGCATGAGGCTTTGACACAGGAAAAAGACGTTAAAGCTTTTCTGATCTCTTTTCCCATCAGTTACCGTATTTTTCAGAGTGTAAGACACACCTTTTTCTCTCAAAAAAGAGGGTGAAAATTTGGGTGAGTCTTATACACTGAATACAGCATTTTGGCCTCCTGAAACCCCGCCCCCTTCACCAAAATGACCATGCATAGCCCTTAGGAGGCTTCCAGATTGCTGCTGAGGGCTGGAGAGGGCAGAAATGAGCGAAAAATTGGCTGTTTTTTGCTCAATTTTGCCCCGCCCCCAGGAGTACTCTATAAGCTTCCTAAAGGCTATGCATGCCCTTTTTTGAGAAAAAATGGGGCAGGTTTCATGAAAAACAGGCCATTTTTGGGAGGTCTGCAGCGTGCAAAACCTTTTTTTTTAAATTTGCCTCTTCAAAATCTTCGTACGTCTTATACGCCGAAAAATACTGTACATTTCTGATCAAATTGGGAGGAGGGAGGAGAGAAAAAATGTTGAACTACAGTTTTTAGTAATTGTAATAAAACTAATGTAAATAAAAAAGTAACAGTGTTCTGTGCATCTTCGGCGTTTAGTCATGCTGGCCACATGACTACGGAGATGTCTTTGGACAGTGCTGGCTCTTCAGCTTTGAAACAGAGATCAGCTTCGCCCCCTAGAGTCGGGAACATCTAGCACGTAGGTGCAAGGAGAACCTTTACCTTTAAGTAAAAAGCAAGACACTTTTATCAATTTCTCCTTACTGAGTTAGGAAGGTAATAAAATGGTCTTGTCCCATTGGACTCTTGGGAATTAGAGATTCTGGAGCTGCAGTGATTAGGTATGGGGATATTTTATATTATGTATTGTGTAGTTGCTTTCATTAATTTACTGAATACTAGAGGATGTTTCATTGTTTTACTTTGTAAGTATGTGCTAGTTGTCCATTTAGTGATATTGCTATTAAGACGAAGAGCCAGACTGTATGATACCAAACATATATTTCCTGCAACACTTTGTCCCCTCGGATGTCCATGGGAAGTCTGTAAGCAATAAATGAGCATAATTGCTACCTCCTACTTTTATTCCTTCAGCAATCAATATTGAGAGCCCTTTTATGTTGGGTTCTTTAATAATACATTGCCATCCTACAGTGACCTTTTGTAGCTGAGTTCTTTGTGAAAACAAGATGCTTCCAGCTTTTTGAAGCAGTGCTGGAACTAGCACCCAGGTTTGTTCTCTCCACCAACCCACAACCCTACACCCCTTATAGGAACAATTGTTTATAATAAAAAAAGCAAGTTCTGCACCTTGATCTATCTAAAATGTTGGAATGTTTTATGGGTCTATCCAGATATCAATAAAAAGAGATGCCATGAAAATATATTTAGCAGATATTATTATTTCAAAAGTTAACCTGTACTCTCCCCCCACTCTTCTTTTCCTCCTTCTCCACTTTACAATGGAGAAAGAACATTTTCTGAAGTAGTTCTGACCTAAACTATTTTCTGATGAACATTTCTTCACTGTTTTAGCCAACCATTTATCTGGGAAAGGGGGCTTTTATTAGAGTTGTCAGTCTGAATCTAATGGGCAATCAGGCCTGTGGAGGGAAAATAAGTTGTTGCTTTATCTATTGAATGAGACAGTCTAGAATGTTTGCAGAGCATAGCTGACATAGCTCAGTTATTAAAGAAAAAAAGCCCTTGAAATGCAAACAGGTGATTGAAGTGATATGTGATAACCTGGCTGGTGGATAAAACTACAGAAACCACAACATATGTCCCCAATTATGAAACTTCAGTGGGTGTATTTTTCTTCTTGGCTCACATTTCTCACTATGAACTAAGAGTACATAATAATAAAACCTTGGATGTCAGCCAGCATAAATAGACATTTTGGCTAACTCCAAGCATGTTTGTAGAAGACACAAAGTAATGCAGCTGTTCAATTGGATGCCTTCCAATAAAGGATATCATTGCTCACCCTTCCAAATATCCTTTCTTTAAGTCAGAAATAAGCAGATATTTTGCATCTCAGAAATGCATCTGTTCATTTCAGTTCACACTAAGTATATTGTTTGTGCCTTGAGACATAGACAATACATTTTTGTGCCCATTCTTTAAGTTGCAAATTGTATCACAATATTCTGCAAAGTGCAGATATTTTCATAAAAATTCATTCCAGTTCCTAGATACGTGTAGAAGTTGAAAGCTGAGTAAATTGGAATAGAAACTTGGATTGGTTATTTTTTTCTTTCAGTCGTAAAGTAAATGTCTGATTCAAACTTTAATTAACTTCAGATGACTGTACTTCCAACAATATGGAAGTGGTTTACCCTTTTTTTCTTCCAGGATCTTTGCTGATTTCTCTGTCTAGCTATGGCCCTAATATACCCTGCTAATCTTTCATCCAAGCATTAAGCAGGACTAACTTTATTTGCCTTTTGGTCATCAACATCAGTTAGATCAGGCATTGCAACCTGCTGAGAACTTCCAACTCTAGTGAAGTGTGATCCAGATGAAGTTCTCAGGAACTTCACTTTCATTAAATTTTCAATCACTATGGTAACAATAAAACTCACTATCAGAAATATAGGTTCAAATTTAACATCACTGGCAGAGTGGTAGCTAGTATAAGGCCAACCATGTGCAGAGTGGTACATCCGGAATTTTTAGAGAGAAAATAATGTATTTCTTACCTCAAAAAGTTGGGATGTCAAAGACCTGGTATAAAGGCCACTGAAGAAGATAAGATCAAGGGACATAAAATTCTGCATGACATGGAAAAAGTGGATAGGAAATAATTTTCTTCCATTTCTCAATTTAAAAAAAGGACTTTGCCATCCAGTGAAGCTGATTGGAAGATTTGGAACAAGCAAAAGCAATTACTGTATTTAAGACACCCCCCTGGTGCTGTTTCCAAAAGGCATCTAGATTTCCTTGAAGAATTGAAGAATCTTTTTGGATGAGAAGTGAAATGTTTTCAAAGAAAACACTGAGAATGCTCAATTGCCTTTTTGGAAAAAGCATCTTTGGGACAACCATGACCTGGATGATTGAGAATTTCCATAGACATGTATTTAAGACGGTGAACAGTTAAGCTGTGGTATTCATTACATGATCTTTAAATGGGAAACAGGTGTGTTCATGGAGGACAGATCTATCAAGGGTTATTAATCTTGAACCTCTAGATTAAGGCCAGTAAATATCCAAATATAGTTGCAATGCAACAATGACAGAAGAATGGCCTGTCTCTCTCTCCTGCTTGTAAACAGCCCAGAGGAAATGTATATGCATGGTAGTTCCTACTATATATTTCCTACACATAATAGGAAATTGTGAAGAGCAGAATGAAGGAGCAAAATTGAGATTGTTACCGTACTACTTTGAATAAGATTATATTTTCAGGGTCAGATTATTTAGAGTTCCAATGGAACTAGATGATGGGCTCACTGAACTGTTACATCTCTTTTTTAAAATCCTGCAAAACTGGTGAAATGCCAGATGACAAGAAAATGACAAAATTGTGTATATTCAAAAATGGGGGGAAAGGAAATCCAACATATTGCAGACCAATCTGAGACTGTAATGCTTTTCAGATTTGCAGATAATATAAAATTAATATCTAAGAAGACAAAATGATCTTGATAAGCTGGAAAATGAGCTATAAGTAATCAAAAGAAAATTTAAAAAGATGAAGATCTAAGGCAACCCAAATCAGATGTAGAATAACAGTACCAATCCATAGATAAATTGGTAATAATATTTATTTAGGAAATAAAATGTAATATAAAGTTATAAAATATAATAAATGGCTCATTTCCATAAAGAAATATTTCTTGGAATAATTTTAATTACAAACTGAGTATGAGCCAGAACTGTGATGGGGCTGCAAAAAAAAAGCCAATACCACTTTAGTCACCAACAGGAATATACTTCCAAAGCATCAGAAGTAATTGTTCCAATCCATTCTGCTTTCATCAATTTTACCTAGAATACCAGGTCTAGCTCTTGGCACACTTAAAACGGATTAAAGGAAATTGGAATATATTTAGAGAATGGCATTAAAGATGATCAGGGACTGAGAACAATAGCTTGGGAAGGCTATTTTATTTCCCTAAAGCAGTATTCACATTATTTCTGGGGAAGAAAACCTTAGATTACTAAAATATTTCTATTATTTCCCAGATTACTTATTGTAATATTGCAGACTAACATAATTCTCAATTTGTAGCTAATCTGATTTTTATATAGATAGCATCTTCTTTCTGTATTTCCATTTCTCATCACAACTTAAGGACACAGCTGCTGCTCATTTTTTACTAACCATTAAAGAAGAATTTGGAAGAAAACCTCCTAACAAGGTTAGGCTGGAAAAAGAGTGAGAATTTAAGAGTGGGAGCCAGATTCATTAGAAGCATACACATTCTTGGCTTGTTTGTTTGGCAGTGTCACTACAGGAAGGAGGTAATATTTAGCAGATCAGAAATTCTTAAACTCAACTAATCATCCTAGGACATTTTTAATTGCTATTATTATTGCCAGTGAGGCTTATCTTTTTTAATTTCTTTCTCTCTACTTCTTAAATAATTAATACTATTGTATTATCTATTCCCTTTTTATTTATTTGTTGCTACCTCAAAATTGAATGATTATATGCTATCTGGTGTTGACTCCTAGCGACCCATAGGCAATTTTCTTCTCCCTCTGAATCTTCCAGGTCCATTTCCTTCTCAATTTCTGAGATTCCTTCCAGTTCTTCAGGAGGGAGTTTCAGAGACTTGAGGTATTGCAGCAGAATGGAATTTAGCAAGTTCCTTATACTCCAACACATATTAATTTTTTCTTTATTTATAAAAATCAGTTGCTCTAACCAATCTTTTGCAAACCTAGTATACTCCCCTCCAGATTTATTCAGACTTCAACTTTCCTAATTGAAATTAGAACACAGATTTACAACCAATTTTGTTGTAAACAAATACAATTACAATAAAGATTATACTTATACAGATGAGCATCATCAAAGGAATTCCTAGGAATTTAAAACTCAACATATTTGCAGAATACATTTCAGGGAATATTGAACCAATTAATTGGTGCACATTTGTTTGCCTAATAACAAGTTGTAGGTTGACAACATTTTCCTAGTAAGTAAGGTAGGTCCACATAAATTTACATAATACTTAGAAGATAAGACTACAGCCAGTCATAGAATCACAGAGATGATAGAAGTGATTTAGGGAAAGATCCATGTCATCTCTAAGTAAACCGTGAATATTTCCAGTGAAAGGAAAAGTCACCTCTTCATGTGCAGCCTGCTTCACTAGCTGACAGCTTGTATGGTCATGATATCTACCTAATATTTTGCTGAACCTGCTATCTTGGAGGGAAAGCTATTGCTTTTGGTTGTGTCCTCTGGGGCAATACCAATTAATTCTAGTGGATAACACTGGACAGTGGATTATATTACACTCTTATGTCTTTAGTTTAGAACGCAGCTATCCTTTGCCCTTTTTTAACTGTAGCTGTTTGTAGTTAG
This sequence comes from Rhabdophis nuchalis, assembly GCA_039707465.1. Classification (NCBI taxonomy): domain Eukaryota; kingdom Metazoa; phylum Chordata; class Lepidosauria; order Squamata; family Natricidae; genus Rhabdophis; species Rhabdophis nuchalis. Next base: position 366,379,004 of record CM077643.1, read on the forward strand.
ATGGAAGCTCCTTTGACCTCTGATGTCTGTATGTTATCTATTCCACAACTCAAGAAAGTGCAATTGGCTTAGTGGTAGACTCATTAAGAAACAGATAATTCTCCTGTGAGCTGCTTGGAGAGTCCAACGATGGGTTAATTCTGCCTGATTGCCCTGGACTGGATTGATTTTCTTGAAGCCACGCCTCCTCTTGTGTGCTTCCCAGAATTTCAATCCAGTCTGAGCCCTATAGGACACGTTCTGTTGGTTCTCCTAAAGAATTTTTGCTAACAGGACTTAGTTGGACTCTCCAAGTGAGTTTTAAATGTTATTTTAGGTTGCAAAGTGTTGGTGAGCTTTTCCCTTCTAGCTCACTGAAGAAGAAAGCTTCCCGACGTGTCCTGGGTTCGCCCGGGCGCGCGCGGACTCGGCTGACTGACCCCAGGCTCGGAGTGCCTGGGGAGCCTGGCAGCGCTTCGGACAGTGGCCAGAGTGCCCTGCCGTCTAGCGCTGACCAGCTGGAGCATCGGAGCCCCACACCGGTCTCTGGCCGGCCGGGCTGCGTGCTAGCGGCTTCGCGCCGCTCGTTCAAACTGCGCCCGCCATTTTTGGTCTCTGCAGCCATTGGCGGGCGCTTTTTGCAGCAAGGAGAAGGCGAGGGCGGCGAATTTAGGCGCGAAAGCGGCCGGAAGCCCCTGGTCTGAGGCTGAGCAGCTACTTCCTGGCGCCGTTTCTTGCCGGTGTGCGGAGGCGCGAAGAGGATTCTAGGCTGCAGCTTCGCTCCAAGGAACGCTCCAAGATCCTTGCATAGCTGCATCTGCAGGCTCCAACGGAGGCTTGGGAAACGCTCCTGTCCGGCCACGATCCGGCAGGCTCTCCTTTACCTCCGAGTAAATCCGGCTCTTCGGAGGGTGGTTTTTTCAGTCTCCCAGGAGCTGATCTACCGTTCTCTCATCACTTCAATTACTCCTGCTGCTCCGTGCTCGTCCTGCTGTGAGTCCTTCATTCTTCAGGTGGTGAGTTAACAGCCCCGGGATGTCTGAAAGATCTGCCCAAGATCAGGAACAGCCAGGGCCATCCACCGGCAGGGGGCTTGTTAGGCAGGCCAGTAAGGCTGCCTCTGAGGCCCTTAGCAAGAACGGGGGCAAGAAGCAGGACAAGGCACAGGATAGGGCTGCCTCCAGGCGCCAAAAAGCCCTAGACAAAGAATTTGACAAGGCCCAACGTAAAGCCAAGGAACATTCCAAAGAAATCACTGAAGTGATTGTTCAAGAAGTACAAGTGGCTGAATATGAGGATGTTCCCTTGATGGGCAGAGATGCTGCAGAGGAAGAGGAAGAACAGGAATTCTCTTCGGATGACTCCCCAGAACCTTCCTTGGGGGGTGATGATGACTTATTTCAGGAAGAGGGTACCCCCATTTCCAGGCCAGTTTCTCCTCCCCCAGCTCACCCTAGGCCTCCTAAGAGGGCCAGACCAGTTGAGGATCAGGGGCCTGCAATTTCGGCTGAAATGCAGGCAATCATTGATAGGGCCATATCCCAAGGGATTGCTGATGGCTTGAAGCATAAGAGCAAGCGAGCCAAGGGGCCTAGTACCCCCAAGGTAGTTGAGCGCCAGGCTTTTCGCAGGTCTCCCTCTCCCCATTCGTCCTTGGATAGTGGAGACTCCTCTGCGGAGGATGACCTGGCTCCCGAACAGGAGTTCTCTGGGGATGAACAAGCTGCCCCGGAAAAACCCGCCTTTAAAGGCCTTTTCCGCAGTTCCACCTTTAAAGTCATTTTAGGCAAGGCTAAGGTTTCCACCCGCATGAAGGTCACGGCTCCTGCACCGACCCCTGAGGTGGTCTCTGATAACGATGAGGGTCTTTTTGAGGAACCTGAGGAGACTCAGGAGATAGTTCCAGTGCCAAAAATGTTTCTCAACCTGGTTCAACGCCAGTGGGCCCAGCCGGGCACTGCTGCTTCACACAGTAATATAGACAAGCAGCTTTATACAGTAGATGCCCCACTGGAGGACCTGCTTAAGCTGCCTCCAGTGGACCCGCCGGTACAGGCCCTTACATCCACGTCTGTCCTACCTCCAGATCTCCTGGAAGGCCTTAAGGCGGAGGACAAAAGGTCCGAGAAGGCCTGCCACAAGACCCACATGGCGGCTGCGTGGGCAATTAAGACTGCCACCTCGGCCTCCTTTATGTCGAGGGCAACGCTCAAATGGCTTCGCCAGCTCCTCGCCAAAGTACCAGCGGGAGACTCCAAAACTAGGCAGGAGTTACGTAAGATCATGGCAGGTGTTTCATACACCGCCGATGCCACCCTCAGTTCCGCCAAGTTCGCCTCCAGGGCCTTGGCATCTAATGTGACATCCAGAAGGCTTCTTTGGCTTCGTCACTGGAACGTGGACATGCGTTCCAAATGGAAGATTGCTTCTGCCCCCTATAAAGGGGAGAAGCTCTTCGGGGAGGTCCTTGAACCCGTACTAGTGGAGAACAAGGACAAAAAGAAAGTCATGCCCTCAGTATCCAAGAAATCCGATCGCAAGGGCCCTGCTTCCTTTCGGAAGCAGTCCTTTCGCGCCTCTGAGCCCTCCACTAGTTCAGGCCAGTACCATCGGCCCTACCATCAGGGGGCTGACAGAGGTCAGGATAGACATTCCTTCCGTGACAGAGGTCGCTCATCCTATTCCAAGCGCCCCTTCCGTGGTGGGTCCGGATCCCGGCCCTTCCGCAAGTTTAAGTGACCCACAGAGGACAGCTCCCATAGGAGGTCGCCTCCAACTGTTTCAGGCGGCCTGGGAGCAGACCACATCCGATCAGTGGGTCCTTCAGACCATTCGGATGGGTCTCACCCTAGAGTTCACCTCCCTTCCTCCCAGGCGATTCATTCGCTGCCCCACGCCCTCCTCTCCCCTCAGAAGGTCACTCATGGAGCAGGAGGTAGCTCACCTGAGGGAGATAAACGCGATAGAACAGGTGCCGGCAGAACACCAGGGGTCAGGTTTTTACTCGATCCTGTTCCTGGTTCCCAAGAATTCGGGGGGCTGGAGGGGAATCCTGGATCTCAAACATCTGAATCAGCATCTGGCATACAAACGCTTCAAGATGCAGTCCCTCCAGTCCATCCTGAGTTGCATTCGACCGGGGGATCTCTTAACATCCATAGATCTCCAGGAGGCGTATCTCCATGTCCCGGTTCGAAAGGCACACCGCAGGTTCCTCAGGTTTTATTACGCAGGCAAACACTATCAGTACAGGGCCCTCCCCTTCGGTCTGTCCTCCGCCCCGAGGACGTTCACAAAGGTTCTGGCGGCAGTCCTGGCATCGCTCAGGTCGCGACCCGTTCGTCTCCAAGCATACCTAGACGACATCGTAGTTCAATCGTCAAGCCACCGCCAGGCGATCAGGGACCTACGTCTGACCATGAGAACCCTCGAACTGCACGGGTTCTCCATCAACCTGCAGAAGAGCCACCTGACTCCCACTACCAGGTTGATTCACCTGGGGGCGGTCATCGACACTGTCGCCTGCCAGGTCTACCTGTCCCAGGAACGTGTGACGAGTCTTCTCAACCTTGTACAGAAGGTGAGGACATCCAGAACTGCTCCCATTGTCCTATTGTCGCAACTCCTCGGCAAGATGGTCTCCTGCTTCTCCATAGTGCCCTGGGCGAGACTGCACTCTCGGCATCTACAGTGGTGTCTGTTGCCGTTCCAAAGAGCCAAGGACAGCGATTCTCCCAGACCGGTTCCGGTTCCCAGCCAGGTACGTTCATCCCTGGAGTGGTGGAAGGCGGCGTCCCTGGCCAAGGGCTGTCTCTTCCGCGAGCCGGACCGAGTGGTCGTCACCACCGACGCCAGTCTCTTCGGATGGGGAGCCCACCTGGACAACCGAGTAGCTCAGGGGACGTGGTCGCAGGAGGAGCTCAAGCACAGCATAAACTGGCTGGAGCTAAGAGCAGCTCGCCTCGCTCTTCTTCACTTCCATCCGGCCATTCAGAAACGTCATGTTCTTCTCCTCACAGACAATGTATCAGCCAAGGCCCACATCAACCGGCAAGGGGGCACTCGCTCCAGGTCGTTGATGGAGGAGGCCGAACGCCTGGGCCTCTGGGCAGAGGACAACCTGGCCTCCATCAAGGCGGAACACATATCGGGGGAGAGCAACGTCCAGGCGGACTGGCTGAGCAGGGCCACCATCGACAACTCAGAGTGGCAGTTGCATCCGGATCTGTTCCTGGAGATCTCACGGAGGTTCGGCCTGCCAGCAGTCGACCTGTTCGCCTCCGCGGCAAACACACATCTCCCGAGGTACTTCACCAGGTACAAAAGTCAGGGGGCGGAGGACACCAATGCCCTCATGTGCCGATGGCCCCCGGGTCTTCTATACGCGTTCCCGCCTCTCCCCCTGCTACCCGGTCTCATCCGGAAGATCCTCGCGGAGCAGGCGGAAGTGATCGTCGTCGCTCCCCACTGGCCCAGGAGGTCTTGGTTCGCGGACCTGGTGAGTCTGTCTGTCAGCAAGCCGTGGAGGATTCCTCCGGAGGAGGTGGCGCTGATCCAGGGCTCCATTTCACACCCGGAGCCACAGTGGATGCAGTTAGCCGTTTGGCGTGTGAGCGGCGGCTGTTAAAACGGGCCAATTTTTCCGAAGGCGTCATACGTACCATTCAGGCCTCGCGTCGACCCTCGACCACCAGGATCTATGATGCCACCTGGTCGACCTTCGTCGCCTGGTGTGAACAGCGCCGCCTCGACCCCATTTCAGCCTCCATCTCAGAGGTGCTGGACTTCCTTCAGCGAGGGCTTGAACAAGGTCTGGCGGCTAACACTCTCCGCCGTCAGGTGGCCGCACTTTCCACCGTGCTCACCTTTGGGTCCTACTCATCCTTGTCCAGACATCCCAGCGTCAAGAGTTTCCTGCGCGGGGCCACCAACCTTCGCCCCCCCCGTCATTCACAGGTATCCGACATGGGACTTGCACATCGTCCTCAGGGCCCTAATCGACCCGCCCTTCGAACCGTTGCGAAGGTGTGACCTTAACCGCCTCACGCTCAAGACGGTGTTCCTGGTGGCCATCACATCCGCCCGTAGGATTTCGGAGCTGGCGGCGTTGTCGGTCAGGGAGGACCTCTGTGCTATCCATGAGGACAGGGTAGTCCTCCGACTCGATCCCACCTTCGTCCCGAAGGTCAACTCCATGTTCCACCGTGGCCAAGAAGTTGTCTTACCCGATTTTTGTCCACGGCCAGTACATCCCAGGGAGCGCCGATGGCATAAGTTGGACGTGCGACGTGCGCTCAAGACTTACATCAGACGTACAGCTGATTTCCGGCGTTCGGAAGCCTTGTTCGTCACCTTCCAGCCTCGCAACATGGGTAGGAAGGCCACCTCAGCCACCATCGGCAGGTGGCTGCGATCCTGCATCTCCTCGGCATATGCTCATCAAGCTCAACGGGTGCCTCCGAACATCACGGCACACTCCACCAGGAGCGCGGCGACTTCCGCGGCCTGGGCCACTCAAGCATCGCTTGGTGAGATCTGCAGGGCGGCCACCTGGGCCTCTCCGTCCCAGTTCGTCCGCAATTACAAGTTGGACAAGTTTGCTTCCTCCGAGGCGGCCTTTGGTCGCAGGATTTTGCAGCAGGTTCACTTAGCGACGGAATCTACCGGTGACTCTACTTCCCGCCCTGGGAACGCTTAGCTTGGGCACTTCCCATCGTTGGACTCTCCAAGCAGCTCACAGGAGAAGTGTCGTTGGCTTACCTGAACGATCTTCTCTGTGAGCTGCGAGGAGAGTCCAAACCCGCCCTTGCTCCTAGCGTAGATTCCTACACCTTGCTTGTTTGTACTGTTTCCTTTCACCTATTTACCTTTTGATTGACTGTTACCTTGCACCAGGAGTGTTGAACACCTTGAGACCAACAGGAACGAACTACTGGTCCACGCCTATATTGAAATTCTGGCAAGCACACAAGAGGAGGCGTGGCTTCAAGAAAATCAATCCAGTCCAGGGCAATCAGGCAGAATTAACCCATCGTTGGACTCTCCTCGCAGCTCACAGAGAAGATCGTTCAGGTAAGCCAACGACACTTTACATGGAAGTCTTAGTTTTGATACTCAGCAGCTACTTGGCTGCTCCATTGTCTCCTTCAACACTGATAATCCCAGCTAGTATGAGCATTGTGAAATAAATCCAGATGTGGTTGAGACTGAATTACGGCAACTATAACCTTTTCCTTTTGAAACACCAGCTGCTTGATTCACCAAAGTTATCCAGTGAAAGTTTTAAGTATACATTTGTGTGTTTTTCTTCAACATATTCTCAGATGGTTTATGTTAAATTGCTTATTTTCTTATCAGATAAAATTCACTAAAGTTTGGCTTATTTGTGGAAGTAAATACACATCCCACCCTTTGGGAATAGCCTTTGAAAGCTGTGTGAAAAAAAACATTGCTCTCAATCACTTCTTATAATTTATTTATTCTCTCTCTCATTTTGTTTTGAGGAGATGCCAAAAGAAAGGAGACTGTTTCATTATTTGACACAGGCTTTGAAGTATATGGGTTTAGAAATGTCTTTCTTATGAACTTTCTCTTCTTGTGTCACAACTTATCTCAAAGTGCAGCATTTAGCTAATGCTGATTATGGCAGAAGCAAAGAAATGGAACAATTTCATTACTGATTGGTTTTATTTATTATTTTATAATAGATCATTACTGTTGTTTAACTACAGCTTGACCCATGCCTAGATAGAAACCCATGTGGAAATCCTTCAGGTCATTGTACACTATTGTTTTCAAGATAAGGACCAGAGTCTGCCTTTGAATGGCATGAAAGCCACACTCCAAAAAGTTAGCAGAACCTGGACAAAAATAAAACAAGATTACTTAATTAATATTAATATTACTAAATAAATATTATCCTCTTGTCATTTTAAAAATTACGGTTGAGTGCCATGTGAATGTGCCTTTGTTAAACATTCCTGGTGAATATAAAGCTATGGGATTCCCACTCTATAGCTTCTTTCCATATCATCACAGTTAATACTGTAGTTATAAGCCTAGCATTGGACAGACAAGACAGCTGAGCCTGAAAATAGGGAGTGAATTGCATATTAATTATTTTTTAAATAAATTTTATTTTTAGTTTTCAAAACAGACAAAACACAAAAATTGCATATTAATTATGATGGCCACTATTTATTCAAAGCTACCAGGCTCAATTTCAGGCATCTGCACACCATCCAATTCAGGTGTATCTACAAAATCAAGATGGCAACAGTAATTGTACAATCAAAGCTCTACCCATATTTATGTGTAACTCACAATTATGGCTGGAACTTTCATCACCGTTATGGCCACCAAATTGATTTTTTTAACCACCCCTGCAGACATCCCTATTCCATTATACTCTTCTGGAAGATATAAAATTATTATTTTCAGATCTGAAAACTGAATCAGCATTTGTGATAATTATGTGTATATTTTAAAAAAATCCAAATCAGGAAGGTGTCTGTAAAGCAAATGCTTCCTGTTCACTCAGTTACCTGTCTTAAATTGGTATCTACTGGACTCAGGAGACTAAGGAAGAGAATATTGTTGATAAAAGACCTGTAAGCCTTAAAAAAAAAAAAGACGACATTTCAGAGGAAACACTAGAAACAATTTTAAGCATAAAATGGCAGCAGATTAAAATTGGAAAAAATAAATAATAATCTAGACACAGTAAACTAATGCAGTATAATCACAGAACTAATGTAAGAGTTCAGGAGGCATCTAAACTTTATACATGAGGAGACCTAGAGCAGATTTAGGACAAAGTGATCCACAGGGTTGTGTTAACATTGAAAAAAATTAGCTTGAATACCACAGCTGTCAATCTTAACTGACAAACATTTCTTACTCTAGAATGATCTTTCTCCAGAATTTCTGTCCCATGGGGCTGCTATCCTGGTCTCACAGGCCTACAGTAACTGAAGAAAATTGGTGAAACAGTAAAAGCTTTCAGCTACAGAGCCTCTTATGGAGCTTGCTTGACATAAAGATGCTGCTTTTGGTGACAGGCCCATTACATCTGTAATATCTACTTGACAGTTAGGTGGGATTTCAAATCCTCTCAGGCTAATCAGGCTAAAAATAAATGCCTCTGAAGCTGTAGGCTTCTGCCAGTGGGTTTACTAGGTACCTCAGGTATATGAATGAGTCTGTGTGCTTCACTCCATCCTCTCACTGTAAAACGGGGATAATAATAAACACCTAGAAAGGAAGCTAAACAAGGAAATAATGGTTTCCATATTTACTGTATATAACCTGGTAAAAATGCAGGAAAAAATGTTTCCCACATAGTTCAGTTAAAGCCTTTTTTTCCAGAAATAGGTCCTCCTAACATATCTGGAAAGTGCATCTCTAGGCAAATGAGGGGTAATTCAGTGTGCCTCCTGCTTTATTCTGATGCTCTGTTTACTCAGAGCTGGCCAGTTACTACAAAGCACTTGCTGAAATCAGCAGGTTGAGCACTGAACAACTAAATAACTAAGATATAGACTTGGTGCCAATGATCCATTGCTTCCATATGCGCATACTCCCTGTCTGTGTTCATATCAAGGAAAATCTTTATATGTATGCCCTTCTTTTTGTGAAAGCTCACTGAGGTATGTGATATTAAATACTTAATTCAGTCTCTGTAATTCAAATTTAGGGGCTTACTAACTTGATAAAGGAATGGATGGGTCATCCAAAATTCTGTTGTTATATCCCACAATCATAAGGTAGCTTTCCTGTAATCCTTATGGTGTCTGTCTCCTGACCTAAAAGGTAAAGGTAAAGGTTCCCCTCACACATATGTGCTAGTCATTCCCGACTCTAGGGGGCTGTGCTTATCTCCGTTTCAAAGCTGAAGAGCTAGCACTGTCCGAAGACGTCTTCGTGGTCATGTGGCCAGCATGACTAAATGCCAAAGGTGCACGGAACGCTGTTACCAAGGTGGCTCCTATTTTTCTACTTGCATTTTTACATGCTTTCGAACTGCTAGGTTGGCACAAGCAGGGACAAGTAATGGGAGCTCACTCCATTACATGGCACTAGGGATTCAAACCACCAAAGTGCTGACCTTTCTGATTGAAAAGCTCAGCATCTTATCCACTGAGCCACCGCATCCCTTGTCTCCTAACCTAGCCTATCTCAGAGAGCTGATATTAATCTTGAAAGCTTTTCAGAGTTTTCAGGGTTTCTTCTGTCCCATCTTACGCCAAATAGAATCAAGGCAGGGTTATTTTGAGTTTATTACAGTTTCTTCTTTCCCAGGTCTCAGTTGTCATTTTTCCACCTTAATGGCTAATCCATTCCTTTATCACAATTATTTTCATATTCTTTTAGAAAAAGTAATTATCTAGTCCTTATATTGGAAAGTTAGAAAGTGTGAGAGAATTAAACGCAGGACATTGAATAAGTATTAAGTAGACACAAAGATTGCAAAATTATGTATTATGTATTTATTTATTTATTTATTAAATTTATATAATGCCCATCTCGCTGTTTAGGGCAAATTCATTTAGTTTGGCTATATATCCAAACAATAAATAAGTCAATGATAATCCCTGGTATATTTCTGGTTTATGATCCTGATTTGTTTGTTTTGTTTTTTCTAATGTGAAGGAAAGAGTAAAGCAAGGCCAAATGAACTGCATGCACAATTCCATGCCTTTATGTAGCATTCTAGGGTCTGCCAAATTCCTGTTGTTATATGCAAACACAGCACCCACTGAATGAGAATAAAATCATCCAACAGAAAATAAATGTCAGACAAAAGATGTTTTTAAAGCAAGCAACTTTAAATCATTGCCTCTCTCTCTCTCTCACTTTGAAATATATAGTACTGATTAGGGAAACTACATATATTAAAATGTACTTACACACACACTCAGTGCTAAGGAATCTGTTCTGAAGAAGGCAGTTATTGATGGTGAGGAACCTGGTTGAGTAGGAAAAACATACCTCATCTACAGTACCTAATCAGTCTGCATCCAAAAGAATTATATACAATAATATGCAATAGCAGAGTTGGAAGGGACCTTGGAGGTCTTCTAGTCCAACCCCCTGCCTAGGCAGGAAACTTATACCATTTCAGACAAATGGCGATCCAACATCTTAAAGACTTCCAGTGTTGGGGCATTCACAACTTCTGGAGGCAAGCTGTTCCACTGACTAATAGGTTTGCTATTTGGTGGTGCTTCAGGATTCCAAATTGGAATTAACACTTTTAGTGCTGCTATTTATTTAAAATGTACTAACTTTCTTTTCCATTGAAAAATAGTCCAGAGAATGATAGCAGATGGAGAATTCAGCATTTCAGATAGCAGTCTGGACAAACCACGAGGGTGGACATACACCGGACCTCATCTTTGTCTCAGGCCAATGGAAGAGTGATCTGGGTATAGGGGATATAGTCATCACGCCCTTGTCATGGTCAGACCACTCACTTCTCCGGCTCGACTTTCCAACCGCTACTCCCCACCGCGGGGAGGCGGAACCTGAGTCACTTATTTGGTTCCGCCCCAGGCGCCTGATGGACCCCGATGGGTTCCAGGCGGCGCTTGGGCCACTTCCTGTACCCCTGACCCACGCCCCGATGGAGGACCTCGTGGCCGCATGGAATACTGCGGCCACGGGAGCCTTGGATCGGGTCGCGCCCTTGCGGCCTGTCTTGCGGCGGCGAGCCACCCTGGCTCCTTGGTTTACCGAGGAGCTAAGGGTGATGAAACGCCACAAGAGATGCCTAGAGAGAAGATGGAGGTCTACCCGCTCTGAATCTGACCGGACACAGGTAAGAGCCCATTTACGGACTTACATTGTGGCGCTGAGAGTGGCCAAACGCCATCATTGTGCCACTCTCATAGCATCCGCAGATAACCGCCCTGCCGCCCTGTTTAGGGTAACCCGTTCCCTTCTTCAACAGAGGGTGCTGGAAGCCCCATTACAGGGTAGAGCAGAGGAATTTGTGATTTATCTGCAGGAGAAAATCGCTCAGATCCAGAATGAGTTAGTCTCCATTGATGGCCCAGTGGGATTGCACGAGGCGGATCTTGGTTGGGAGGAGTTTGACTCTGTTACTTCCGAGGATATGGACAGGTTACGTGAGCGACTGCGAGCCACCACATGTTTATTGGACCCGTGTCCTTCCTGGCTTGTACTGGTATCCTGGGAGGTGACACAAGGCTGGCTCCAAGAGGTGGTCAACGCTTCCTTAAGTGAGGGTTTCTTGCCTGCCTCCCTTAAAGAGGCCATGGTGAGGCCCCTCCTGAAGAAGCCCTCTTTGGACCCAGCTTTATCGTCCCGTCTCCAACCTTCCCTTTTTGGCGAAGGTTGTAGAGAGTGTGGTGGCACAACAGTTTCCCCGTCATCTAGACCCGCGCCAGTCCGGCTTTTGGCCCGGGCATAGCACCGAGACGGCATTGGTCGCGTTGGTAGATGATCTCTGGAGGGCCAGAGATGGGGGTTGTTCCTCCATCCTGGTCCTATTAGACCTCTCAGCGGCTTTCGATACCATCGACCATGGTATCCTATTGCATCGACTGGGGGGGCTGGGGGTGAGAGGCACCGTTTTACAATGGTTCTCCTCCTACCTCTCTGGTCGATCGCAATTTGTGTTGACAGGAGAGCAGAGGTCGACCTCGAGACCCCTCACATGTGGGGTGCCTCAGGGGTCGGTCCTCTCGCCTCTCCTGTTCAACACATATATGAAGCCGCTGGGTGAGATCATCCGTGGTTTGGGGGGTAGAGTATCACCTCTACGCTGATGATACGCAGTTGTATATATCTACCCCAAACCACCCCAACGATGCCGTAGCGGTGATGTGCCAGTGCCTGGAAGCCGTGCGGATCTGGATGGGAAGTAACAGACTCAGGCTCAACCCGACCAAGACCGAGTGGCTGTGGTTTCCGGCCGCCCGATTCAATCAGCTGACTCCATCGCTGACCATAGGGGCAGAACATCTTGCCCCTGTGGATGGGGCGCGCAACTTGGGTGTCCTCCTGGATACCCGGCTGTCCATGGAAGATCAAGTGACAGCCGTGGCCAGGAGGGCGTTTTACCAGGTTCGCCTGGTACGCCAGTTGCGCCCCCTATTGGATCGGGATGCCCTTTGCACAGTCACTCATGCCCTCGTGACATCCCGACTGGACTATTGCAACTCTCTCTACATGGGGCTCCCCTTGAGGTGCACCCGAAGACTTCAGCTGGTCCAGAATGCAGCCGCGCGAGCTATAATGGGGACCGCAAGGTATACCCACATAACACCTCTCTTGCGCGAGCTGCACTGGCTGCCTGTTGTCTTTCGGGTGCGCTTCAAGGTGATAGTTGTCATCTTTAAAGCGCTCCATGGCTCGGGACCTAGCTAACTGCGGGATCGGATCCTGCCCCATACATCCTCACGGCCGATTCGCTCCCACAGAGAGGGACTTCTCCGGGTGCCGTCCACTAGACTTTGTCAGCGGGCGACGCCCAGGGGAAGGGCCTTCTCTGTGGCAGGCCCAGCCCTCTGGAACGACCTTCCCCCTGACATTAGAACAACTATGGACCTCCGCTCCTTCCGTCAAAAATTAAAAACACACTTTTTCTGCTTGGCCGGCCTAGGGTAGTCTCTTCCTTGGGTTTTTTTAGGGTTGTTAGTTTTAATGGGTATTTTAGCGCAGGGATAAGTAGTTTAATTCATTTTTATCTTTTGTATTTATTGATGTATATATTTTATGTGTTTTAGTTTTCCCTGTGCACCGCTCCGAGTCCCCTAGGGGAGAGGACGCGGTATATAAAATTAAACAACAACAATAATAATAATAATAAACAATAAAAACCATTTTCTCCTTGCTATTTGCTATGCTTTGTGCATGGATTCTTTTAGGTGCAGAAAAAACCTATGTAAGTCTATATTGTTAGGCTACAGTGCTGAAATGAGTTTCCCCCTATGTCTCCTGTGAAAGCTAGACATACAGTGAAAACAGACAGACAGACGGACGGACGGACGGGCGTGTGTACCGGTCATATCCCACCACTGATACACACACACACACACACCATATTTTTCAGGTATAAGATGGGTGCATATTATACACTGAATGCAGCATTTTTTTGCCTCCCAAAACCCTGTCCCCTTCCCCAAAATGGCCGTGCATTGCCTTTAGGAGGCTTTTAGAGTGCTCTTGGGGGCTGGGGAGGGCAGAAATGAGCAAAAAAAAGGGCCATTTTTTGCTCAATTTTGTCCCTTCCTCCTAGTCCCTAGGAGCACTCTATAAGCCTCCTAATGGCTTTATTTTATTATTTATTTATTTATTTATTAAATTTATACCCCGCCCTTCTCCAAATGGACCCAGGGCGGCGCACAGGGATGTTAAAATAGATACAAAATATATAAAATATATCAAAATTTAAAATACTTATTCTAATAAATAACCCTGCGCTAAAAACCGAATTAAAATCCCAAATTTAAAACTATCTAATAATCAGTATGGAGGTTACGCTAGGCCGGCTAGATGGAATAGGTGTGTCTTCAGACACTTGCGGAAGAGGCGGAGGTCGGAGATGGTGCGGAGTTCAGGGGGTAGGTCGTTCCAAAGGGCAGGGCCCGCCACAGAGAAGGCTCTTCCCCTGGGTGTCGCCAGTCGGCATTGTCCAGCCGACGGCACCCTGAGGAGGCCCTCTCTGTGGGAGCGTATCGGTCTGAGGGATGTATGGGGCAGGAGGCGGTCTCGCATATAACTAGGCCCCGAGCCATGGAGCGCTTTAAAGATGGTCGTCAAGACCTTGAAGCGCACCCGAAAGACCACAGGAAGCCAGTGCAGCTCGCGCAGGATCGGTGTTATGTGGGAGCATCTGGGGGCTCCCGTAATCATCCGCGCGGCTGCGTTCTGGACTAGCTGCAGCTTTCGGGTGCACCTCAAGGGGAGCCCCATGTAGAGAGCATTATAGTAGTCGAGTCGAGAGGTGACGAGTGCTTGAGTGACTGTGCGTAAGGCACCCCGGTCCAGTAAGGGGCGCAATTGGCGCATCAGGCGTACCTGATGAAACGCCCCCCTGGCCATGGCTGCCACATGATCTTCCATAGACAGCCGGGAATCCAGGAGGACACCCAAATTGCGCGCCCTCTCCACGGGGGCCGGTGTTTCGCCCCCAATGGCCAGAGTTGGAGTAATCTGGCTGAACCGGGGTGCCGGAAGCCACAGCCACTCAGTCTTGGACGGGTTGAGCTTGAGTTTGTTACCACCCATCCAGATCCGTACGGCTTCCAAGCACCGGGACATAACCTCGACGGCATCGTTGGGGTGGTCTGGGGTGGATATGTACAACTGAGTATCATCAGCGTACAGATGATATCCCACCCCAAAACCACGGATGATCTCACCCAGCGGCTTCATATATGTGTTGAACAGTAGGGGCGAGAGGACCGACCCCTGAGGAACCCCACATATGAGGGGTCTCGAGGCTGACCTCTGCCCCCCTGCCAACACATATTGCGACCGACCAGAGAGGTAGGATGAGAACCACCGCAAAACGGTGCCTCCCAGCCCCAACCCCCCCAGTCGGCGCAATAGGATACCATGGTCGATGGTATCAAAAGCCGCTGAGAGGTCTAATAGGACTAGGATAGAGGAATATCCTCTATCCCGCGCCCTCCAGAGATCATCAACCAACGCGACCAATGCCGTCTCGGTGCTGTGCCCGGGTCGGAAGCCGGACTGGCGCGGGTCTAGATAATCAACTTCCTCCAAGTGTCGCAGAAACTGTTGAGCCACCACACTCTCAACAACCTTCACTAGAAAGTGGAGGTTGGAGATAGGACGATAGTTCTCTAATAATGCTGGATCCAGGGACGGCTTCTTGAGGAGGGGCCTTACTACCGCCTCTTTCAAGACGGCAGGCAAGGACCCCTCACTCAAAGATGCGTTGACAATGCCCTGGAGCCAGCCTCGTGTCGTCTCCCAGGATGCCAGTACAAGCCAGGAGGGACACGGGTCCAATAAACATGTGGTAGCCCTAAGTCTCTTTGACAACTTGTCCATATCCTCGGTGGTAACAAAATCAAACTCCTCCCAAGATGGTATCACAAGAGCAGCCTCGGCCCTCTCGACTGGACCACTGTCGATGGAGGGTAGCTCGCTCCGAATCCGAGTGATTTTCTCCTGCAGATAAGTCCCAAATTCCTCTGCTCGACCCTGTAACGGGGCTTCCCGCGGCCTCTGTTGAAGGAGGGAGCGGGTCACCCCAAACAGGGCGGCAGGGCGGTTATCTGCGGATGCAATAAGAGTGGCACAATACTCACGTTTGGCCACTCTTATCGCCACTAAGTAAGTCCTAATATGGTCTCTCACTAGTGTTCGGTCGGCTTCGGAGCGAGAGGATCTCCATCTGCTCTCTAGGCGTCTCTTGTGGCGCTTCATCTCCCTAAGCCCCTCGGTAAACCAAGGAGCCCAGGTGGTTCGTCGCCGCAAGAGAGGCCGCAAGGGCGCGACTCGGTCCAAGGCCCCCGTGGCTGCACTTAACCATGCGGCCACTAGGTCCTCAGTCGAGTCGCGGGGCAAGTCCACAGGAATTGGCCCAAGCTCCCTTTGGAACCTTATCGGGTCCATCAGGAGCCTGGGGCGGAACCATATAGGAATGTCCGGTTCCGCCCCCCCGCAGTGAGGTGCGGCGATCGGAAAGTCGAGCCGAAGGAGAGCGTGATCTGTCCATGACAGGGGTGTGATGACTAGATCCCCTATTCCCAGATCACGACTCCACTGTCCCGAGACGAAGATTAGATCCAGGGTGCGTCCGCCCTCGTGGGTAGGGCCTACAACTACTTGGGTCAGGTCCATGGCTGTCATGGAAGCCATGAACTCCCGAGCTAACCCAGAGGTTTCGCCTGCTGACGACAGGTTAAAGTCCCCCATGACTAACAGTCTGGGGGTCTCAACCGCCGCCTCGGCTATCACCTCTAGGAGCTCGGGCAGGGCTGTAGTTGTATAGCGAGGAGCCAGGTATACAACTAACACGCCCAACTGCCTCCCTAGGCCCCACTTCACAAGGAGGGACTCGCACCCGGTCGTCTGAGGGATCGTGGTCTCCTTTGGCTCAAGACCTTCCCTAACCATAATCGCCACCCCCCACCCCTCCCTAGGGCCCTAGGCTGATGAAAGGCTCGGTATCCTGGTGGGCACATTTCTACGAGGGGATGTCCTCCCTCGTGGCCCAACCAGGTTTCCGTAATACCTACCAGGTCCGGGTCCCCCTCTGACACAAGGTCTTGGATGAGGGGGGCTTTTTGTACCACGGACCTGGCGTTGCATAGCATCAGCCTATTTTGGAAAAAACAGGCGCATTTTCGTGAAAAACGGGCTGTTTTTGGGAGGTCTGCAGAGTGCAAAACCTTTTTCTTTAATTTGCCTCTTCAAAATCTTGCATCTTATACTCTGGTGCGTCTTATACTCCTAAAAATACTGTACACACATACATACATAATATTTACCTGAACAAAATATTCCGAAATGGTTGGTTTACTTTTTTTTTAAGTACACTGTTTCCCCCTTCTTTCAATGTTCCCCCTCCAATCAAATACAATTTATTATAGCATATAGTCTTCTGAGTTGGGTAGGCTATAAGAATTGCAAGAGAAATGAAATTATGGCTGACTTGAGGGAGAAAATATTTCTAAAAGGCTACTTGGGTTTATCTCATTCCGGAGAACAAACTAGATAGGACTGACATGCAGTTAACCCTTGGATCCCTCCCACACTGCCTTTTTTTAATGAATAACTGGTAAATTGTTGCATAGCAAATTGCTTTATTTTCAATCATACGGCATGTGGAATTATGCATCAATTACAGTAAATATGACACTTTCATCCAAAAGATGGAGAAATAAAGGGAGATAAAATTTCAGATGTTTTGCTTTCTGAAATAAAGCACAATATGGTGGCTGTAGGTTAAACTGGTCCAAACTTTATGTAGAATGTACTTAAAATGACCTTCTCCTGCAGCCCTCTAGATGTCCTGAGACCACACTCTCAGCCAACACAAGGGGCTTTTGGTTTACATTCCTGAGAGCTATGTTCCCTACCCATCTGGAAGAATGCCAAGAAGATCTGGCACGCTTTGAGATCAGACTAACAGTTTGGTTTGGGGATGGAACAGTTTTTTCCACCCTACTGGAGAGTAGCAAGTTTGCATGGGGGAATTAGCTGCTCCCTGCCAGTTATTTCCCAGTCACAGCTGCTTGAGACAACTGTCTCATGCCATCTAACGGTAGGACGAGTTGGTTACTAGGCAATGTGAAATTCAAACGATGCCAGCGTGGAATGTTGGCAAATGTGCCATTCTGTCCTCCTTGAGCGTTGTATGAGCAGGAAGGCCAGGGTAGAAACTGAATACTTAATATTGTGAGGTAAGGATTGGTCCTGACAACACCATAGTGAACACTGTGGGTTGTGCAGTTTGATCAGAATGTGTTAAATTGATGCAGCTAACTGTTCATTTGAGTTAAATGAACATATGGCTTTTTATACACATTATACAAGTAAGATTGTTTGAATAACAGGTCAAAGACAGTCACTTTGAGTTTTGTTTTTAATTCATGAAATTTCTTGCTGGAGATTCAGTGCAGCCTAAGGAAGTGCCACTGATGCAATCGGCTTTACATAAGGCCCTAGGCAAACAGTTGAATCGCCAGGGTTGCTCAGCAACCTTCTTATCAGGTGGCTTAATCGCAATTACATAATCCTCTCCCATTGTTGCCTTCTCTTTCCCAGCCAAAGAACAACATACAGGCTGAAGACACTGACAGTGAAGTATTTTCTGTGGGAAATTTCAATCCTGTAGTGTAAAATTGAAGTTTAAAGCAAATATGTATTTAAAAGGAAAGAACAAGGTGCTTCATTAGAAATTTCCAGATCAGGTAAAACTGGAATACAGTACAAGGAATTTTAAGCGTTTTTACCTTCCAGATTATAAAATTCAGTTCCTAGTGAATATGCAAATGTGTCCATGAGTTTTCCTTGGTAACAACAGAAACACTGTTTTTTTCAACTTCCCAGTCTAACTTACAACTCTGGACATATATTCCATTCAATCCAAATGGTAACTATATACCAGATCCAGCTTTGCACGTTGCCCCTTGGTTAGGTAGATATTGCTATCTCCTGAAGAATGTTATGCTAGGTAAGAGTTTGCATCATAAATGAATGCAAGCAAAAAAAATAAATCTGGCAAGCAAATGAACTGAGAATGATCTTTTCCTTCTTATACTTGGGATATAAAATAGCAACAGCAGAAAGTAAAAAATAATATATAGTAGCAATTAAAAATGTTCTTCTGCATTAAAAAAAACCCAGTAAAATCTAGGAACATTTCTTGATCCGATGGCACCTTCACCTCACTTGACCTTCCATAAGGATTTTTTCCCTAGGCAAATTGTACCTGCTTTCTGGTACTCCAGTTGTCAGTAGGTGGCATCGGTTAGCTAGAGCAAAAAAAGAAAGTGTTTAGATTTGCCAGCTTGCACATTACAGCACTCATGACAAATCTTGAATGTTCTGAACTAGCAAGTGTAGTATTAAAATAAAAGGATTCCTATTGACATGGTTTTGCTTGAATTGCTTTTTTGCTGCCAAAGCTCTCTGGAGTATCAGCCAGATGAAACAATAAAATAAAATCAAACAAATCAGAGCAGAACAGAATGCTCTAACCTTCCTGAACCTAGTAGATCGCTGAAATATTGGAACTGAAAGTCCCAGAATCCCCTACTAGCATAGTTGCTGCTTGGGAATATTATGACACAAGGCCATAAAAGGTCTTTAAAAATCAAAAACATATTTAGTTTGTGCCAAAAGGACATCACTGGTGGGAAGAGAATTCTAGAGGGACAGTACCATAGTCAGAAGGGATCTGCCACTGAACATATATCACTAGTAATGTCTAGGGAATTTCTTAGTCATCCAGGTCATGGTTGTCCCAAAGGTGCTTTTTCAAAAGGCAAGTGGGATTTCTTTGTTTTACTTGAAGACATTTTGCTTCTCATCCATGAAAGCTTCTCCAGTTCTAGAAGAGGGGGGAAGGGGGAGCAGAAGAAGAACGAGAAGAAGGAGCTTCTTGGATGAGAAGCGAAATATCTTCAAGAAAAACAAAGAAAGTCCAGTTGCTTTTGAAAAAACACTATTGGGACAATCTCTAGGGATGATTTAATGGGGGATTTAATGGAGATGCAGCACTGAGTTGGAGTAACTTGATAAAACTAAAATGGGTGAACTGTCAAGCACTGCTTTAATTTAGAAAGAGAAGTGCTCTCTGCAGCAAAGGGCAAGAGACAGGAGTACCCTATATTTAGAATTTTTTCTCTCTCTTCAAGGTCATAAAGCCTGAAGACTCTGCTCATTTTAAAAAAGAGAGAGCTTTTTAGTCAGGAAACTAAACTAAGATTTCTGATTGAGCAGGGAAAGAAAGGATATTTGGTAATTCAGAATGATGTTTATACTTCACAACTGGAACACTCAACAGCAGTTTGGTTTTGTAATTTTTATGGTCAATATTTCACTATTGCACTCCAGACAATGAAGGTTTTCCTAAGCTTTCTGATTCATGTTGACCATTTCAGGAAACAGAAAGGAGAAGTAGCCAAATACCCAAACTGGTCCTATAAATGGGACAAAATAAGGTGCTAGAAAGGACAGTGAGCAGTGCAATACTTCAGATTATTTGGGGGGAAGTGATTTGAAGATCAGGAGAGTATAAACTCAGTACCGCCTGGAACTCATTAAAGTAGCTGCATCTGTTTTCAGAATTCAGTCTCATAGCATCTCTACAATCTTGAAAAATCATATGACCGCATTAACAAATTGCAGCAGGTATAGTTTTTGCATTCTAAATTTGTGTTCTGAAGTTGTTCTTCACAATAAAATTGGAAGTATTGCAGAACTTTGGACCAAATCCAGACAACATTTTATAGTGCTCCCTTATGCAGAAATAAAATTATATTTATTACATTATATTTATGTATATTCTACTTATACGTAGAAAGTTCTTGCATTAGGGGCAAATATATTCTTTCCACTACTAACGGAGAGCTGAGTTTTGATACTCAAGATTTTTTGATTCTCCCCCCCCCCGCCCCCCTTACAGAAGATATGCATTTGAAAATGAAATCTCAATCTGAAATTATCAGGAAAATTCCCATATCACCTTGCCAAAACAAAACAAAACCTTAAACCTAACATATTCCTAATGCACATTTCTCGAATAGACTTGCTTCTTTAAAATATCTTGAAATACACTTGTTTTGCAGTTGACTGCATTTTGATTTGGGCCTTTTCCCTAAAGGAAAATACTTAATTAGTGAATAAGAAGAAATCTAAAGTCTTTCTTTTCTGTTTGCTGCATGAACAATTTATTCTAATGTACATTTAAAGTACCGTCAGACAATTGAACGGTCCTCAAATTATGTAACAGTCTTAGTATGAAAAACATGATACTTGCATTAAAGACTTGCATCATAGAAAGTTTCTGTTCAATGCTTTGAACTGCCTGTCATAAGCCATGCCC
The DNA here is from genome assembly GCA_039707465.1 of Rhabdophis nuchalis. Classification (NCBI taxonomy): domain Eukaryota; kingdom Metazoa; phylum Chordata; class Lepidosauria; order Squamata; family Natricidae; genus Rhabdophis; species Rhabdophis nuchalis. Next base: position 366,399,540 of record CM077643.1, read on the forward strand.
TTATGCAAGGAACTTCATTCCTTCATCTAGTTTTGTTGTAATCCTCATACATAGTTGCTATTCTGTAGCTACAGAACATGGCGATGTTTGTACAACTGCAGCCTTTGGTGTTTTTCTGCATTTGCTGATATTTTTCATGCAGAGAACATCTGCATGAAAACAGATGCAACATCTCATGAGAAATGTTGGCTGTGGGAGAAATGTTGGCTACATAAGCTTTTAGGACTGCAGACTGAAAGTAGAATTATAGGAAGGAATTTTTGACCAAATTACTAATGCTGTGGGGACATTTCTCAGTCAAAAAGAAGTGGCTAAGAATGATGATGATGATGATGATGATGATGATGATGATGATGATGATGATGATGATGATAATAATTTATTACATTTATAAACCGCCCCCTCTCCCCGAAGGGACTCGGGGTGGTGTACAGGAAAATTAAAAAACTATATAAAACATACAATACACACAAAGTTAAAAGCGAATTAAACTACCCTGTACTAAAAATTGAAGAACATTAAAATTACTACCCATTAAAACCCAATAGACAGTTTGAGAAAACAGACTGGGGCGAGAAACGTAAATTAGGCCAAGCCGGCCTGATGGAACAAATAGGTTTTTACTTTTTGGCGGAAGGCGCGGAGGTCCGTGGTCGTTCTAATATCCGGGGGTAGGTCGTTCCAGAGGGTCGGGCCCATCACAGAGAAGGCCCTTCCCCTAGCGTCGCCCGCTGGCATTGCCTGGTGGATGGCACCCGGAGAAGTCCCTCTCTGTGTGAGTGAATCAGCCGAAGGGATGTATAGACAATCCTAAATTACTCCCCCTGCTAATATGGCTGTAAAAGTAATACAGAGAATGCAAGCACCTGCAGTACGAAGATGAAAATTAGGACTGAAAAAATCTGGATGATCACTAAAAATAAAAGATGCAGAAAACTCTTGAACGTTCTTAGCACTTTAAAAGATGAATTTAAAAATGGATGATAAAAATGGAGCCTATTATATAAGTGTAGTGAATGCAAGCTGAGATAGGAGTGACTGATTTTGCCTGCCAAAACCACTGTGATCCTACAAATTTTTATACTGGGGGTTTTCAAATTGGGTTGCATAGAAGAGTTCTTCAGAGATTTGTATGGTTTTTGTGGGATGGGGCAGAACTTGGAATGCACTCACCCATCCATTCTTGCTACCATTCTACTTTACCACTTTTATTTGCTGTGCAAGCAGCATTTATAAGTGTTCTGCTCAGGACACATTAGGTTGCCTTTTCCTCCTTATCACTTGTGTCTCATCTTCTCACTTGCCCAGGCACAAACCCCTACTTTTATGGAAACTGCCTTTAATGACTAAGTCTCAGCAAGCTATGTGAAATTAATAAAGAATTGTAAAATTGCCCTGTTCAGTCAACAACTTTAGTTGCTTTGCTGCTCTTCATTATGCTTCCTTAGGGATAGGGAGGCAGAAAGGAAATAGAATCAGATATCAGTCCTTAATGTTACTGGATTCTTTATAACTATTATCTGACATTGATACTGTAAAGGGAGAAGAGAAAACCAATATCAGCTCATCTTCAATACTAAGGATGTGAAAACCAGCTGCTTTCCTCCAAACGTGCAGCTGGAGAATTACCACTAGAAGTCAAAGCTCCATTTGGGAACACAGCAGTGAATTGACCCAACCAAATGTTGCTTTGGAAGTGCATAGCCATGAAAGCACTGAGGATTCTGATCTTTTACTGTACAGTGATAGTGCTGATGTTATTTATGAAGCATTTATCTCTTTCTAAAGGCTTCCAAATGATGTCAGTAATTATTTACCCTCACCCCCCTGTTTCCTTATTACAGATTTCCTAAGGAGTAGCTGATGCTGAGACCAGCTTGAGAAGATTCAAGATGACGACAACAGTGGCAACAGACTATGACAACATTGAAATCCAACAGCAATATAGCGATGTTAATAACCGCTGGGATGTGGAAGAGTGGGACAATGAGAATAGTTCTGCTCGGCTGTTTGAGAGGTCTCGCATTAAAGCCTTAGCAGGTAGGAATTTTGCTCTGATTGCTATTGCTGCAGTGGGTTAATTGTGCAGCCTGAGGTTGATTATAAATAGATAATGTTTGATTATTGCCCATTTCAAACCCAAGGAGATCTTTCTGGAAGTGGATCAAATACCCTTGATCAAGAATTATCTTTTTAAAATACTTCATTTTTAGGTTTATACGATCTTAGTTTATGAACACCAAGTGGCCTGCTTGTTTGCACTTAGCTTGGGGTCTTATGACTTAAACCATGGTTTAAACATCCTGGTTTAATGAACTGGTTTTGTTTTAGGGCCCAAATCATGACCTGAAAGCCTGATGCCTTATAACCTGCAATGTGATTCGGTGTTAAAACCAAATGAAAAAAAATAATGCAATCAAAGATACTTAATTCTAAGCTACTTTAATGAATTTGAATGCTGCTGGGGAAAACTGAATTAAATAATTATAACATATGTAGCAGGATATAATTTAATGTGCTGTGCAATTTATAAATAATAGGAAAACACAATGTAAGTATTTGTACTGCAATACATTCCTTACACGTTTCAATCCAGAAAGAATAATGAAATGCTGATTTCAGAGAATGTATCTTGTATCTGTGATAAAGCATCAACTTTACATATAGAAAGTCTTAATTTCAGTCCTGGAATACAAGCTTGCTTCAAATCTAGAGTAGAGGTCCCCAATCCCCAGCCCTGGTCCGTGGCAGGCCAGAAACTAGGCCGCACAAACAAGTGAAGCCCCATCCACGGATGCGGGCAGCATGCAAAACCACATCTCCTCCAGTCTGTGGAAAAACGTCTCCATGGAACTGGTTCCTGGTGCCCAAAAGATTGGAGGCCACTGATCTAGAGAATTACTATCAATCAATGTTGGCATTAGTGAATTAAGAGAACTAAAAGTATGACTTGGATAAATAAGACAAATTCCTACCTTTGATTACTTGAATATTTGAGGGATGCTGAAACAGCCACTCTGGGTTTCAGCAGAAGAAATACATTTCAAGGTAAAGTATTATTCTCACTTTGCACATTCAGGCATTTGTAACCGTAAGGGGAAAGAGTCATCATGTGGCAAAAAATTTAGAAATATTAATTCCTAGTGCTGTGGGTGACTTTAATGGGAACAATAACCTCCACATCAGGGATATATATACCTGCCCATCTTCCCATGTAATGCAAATCTGTGTCTGTTGCCCCTTATAGCAATTTGCACTGGAGAAGCTGTACAAAAGAATAAATGGACATAATTCTGATATCCGCAGCAATTATATTGTAATGCCAGCTCACCTCACTGCTGCCATGGTTCAACAAAGAAGATAAAGATCAATTTGAACACAGAAGAGATGACCTTGAACTCTTTAGGAGACGTAATCTATTTTCAAATAATTAAATGGAGATTAAAGTCCCCCCCTCCCCCCTACTGTAGTTTAATAAGCTGCTGACTGAGATGAGAGAAAGATAGTGTTTCAACTGCCTTTCCCATAGCTGATCTTTATATGGATCTCCTCCTTAGAGGCAAAATCACAACCTCACTCACTCAATAGCCAATTATATTGCTGGTCATTTTATAAACATCACTGAGAATAACTCAAAAGACATTATAATGCTGGCAGCAAGTGGCATGGATAGTGAGTGATTATATGAATATTATATGTTATATGAGCTGGTATGATGTAGTGTGTGCATGTGCACTGGTCAGCTGATCGTCGTGTGCACATGCATGCCAGTAACCAAAAGACTAGATGGCCGGCACACATGCACGCAGTGGAAACCGGAAGTTCATTTTCCATTGTGCACATGCCCCCTGGGCAGCTCCTCTTCCGGGTTTACAGCCCCAATGAGCGCGCAGGCCATCAGGTTTCCCATCACTGTTGGTTCGTCATCACTGTTCTAACCCAATACTTAAATCACCCCACTACAAAGGTTCTTTCATTGGTTTGGCTCCGATTTATATTCTATTCCATTACAATGCTTAAAGCTGCTATTTCTTTCACTTAATAAATGATATAGTTAATCCTGCTTCTCACAGTAAAACTTCACACAGTAAAACAGAGACTCTTATAAAGTCTCTGACATGAACATTACTATCCATGGTTTTCATTTCCTATATCCAACCTGTTGATTTCAGCAAATGCTTTTCAGATATTGAACAACTATGAGCATAGAATCAGAATAAAGCAGAAGATGGTCAAGATTATCTTTTACCTATTTACAGCTACACTTTGCAGTTACATGGTTTCAGTTTAAAAGAAATGTAGGCTGGGCTCCTTAATCTTTTGAGGTCAGTAAGAAGTATTGAAAGTGAAATATACTCTCACAAAATGGTTGCTGTAGTTAGACGTAAAAGAACTGAGTAGTAGCAACCAATTCTTGATTTTTATTAGTGCCTTTAGATCTATAGGAGACCTTGGAACATGGTTTTTGCTTTGTATCATACTAACTTCTTTTTCATTTTCTTAATTAAAAGAATCTTGAAATAATTGTTTAGGTAGGAACCTTGGCAGGGACAAAAGAATGTATGAATGACACATTATTGCCTCTGAAGATGGGGGAAGGGGGCAAAAACAAAGTTTAACTTTTTGCCTTATTCCAAACCAATAGGAAATCATAGATAATTGAAGAGTTCCTGGTTTATTCTGGCTTGTCAAAAGAGATGAATGAAGCTATTGTGAATATTTGTATTAAACTGAAAAAGAGTTGCCTAAACCTTCTCCTTGAAACATAGCTATTCAAAAGAACAGGAGACATTCTCACTTTCAGCAGGCAAAAAATGATTTATCTTAAATGTAATGTACATAAGGGTTGCAGAAAACCATATTCATAAAAAAGTGGGAGATAAGAAAAAAACATTCCATTATTTTTATATTACATTGCTTAATGCATTTTGCATGTATTTAATTGATGTTTTATTGAAAAATGATTTGAGACACTTTGACATTGGAAGTATCATCATCAGAAGAGATCCTGTTTCAAATCAATCTAAATCTAAGTTGGAAGCCAAATGGTTTAGCAACTCTCTTAAACCATAAAGGAAAGAATTCTAATTTGGTTCAACACTTCTAAAAGGATCAACACTTATGGACATTTTGTGACAACTGAAAAACTCAGTGGGTTGGTAAACACGCTGGCTTGTGTTTAAAGTACTGTTTTGACCTGTATATAGATGTACATTTAGAACACTTCTTCAGATGCATAAATCAGCTTTGAACTATCACAAGCTATAACCAATGTCTACAACAGTCCAGTCATTTTGTATAATTCGGATATAAGTATCTAACTACAATGCCAATAATAGTAGTTGTGAATCCTACTAAAGCTAGAGGGCAGTATAATGTCCTCTCTATACTAATCTTTTGGTGATTGTTACTCAGCTTTTAAAGAAAGAAAATAGAAACTAAAATCTCAAGCTTTCAGGGTTACTTTCTAAAAGTCAAGAAGTTTGCTGTGCTCTAAGCTGGTGGTCATCTCCAAATAAATTGCTGCCCTTGATATATTAAATTCATGCGATATGGGAGAGTCCACACATGATCCAAGAGTTTTTGTATACTTGGAGTACAGATTGGAATACGTGAGGAGTACTGGGTCATTGTGATGTAAGGTTCCTCTGACTTTTTGGGGCAATGCCCTGCATAGTCATTTCAACACACTCTGTAAATGATTTCCTAAATCCCATGGTAGCTTGCCAACATTCCTGACCTCTGAACAAAATGCCTCAGCAGCATGAGACATACTGCAAGGTGGGGCTATGCCAGTTGGGAAGATGCTGGAATTTTTTCTTGCGTGCTTGCAACACAAAATGGCCAGCCATAATATCCAAGTTATTTTTTTCTCCCTCTCCCTCTGAGAGGGAGAGAGAGACAGACAGACATTGGTGAAGCAAATTAAAGAGCTCTTGGGGAATGAGAAGAAATTATTCTATGGAATGGCTAAGGAGCAGGCTGCTACCCAAGCCCTAAAAAAATTGGATCCAGGACCTGAGTTATCTAATCAAAACAGTTACTTAATTCACATATAATACTTAATTCACATATGAACAACTATGTGTTCTTTACCCCTAATTTATTTAATAAAACACAATTGGGTAAATTTGTACCATGTGCTAAGCTATACATCATGATTTATAAGAGACGCTGACTAAGCGTTTCAAAATATGGTGGCAAATAAACCAAAACACACCACAAAGTGTAACCCAGCCTATGTCCAGCATGGATTAGGTCTATACAAAACCTAGGTCAAATAGGACATGTTAATCTTTCATCTGAGTAATGTTCTCCAAACATTTTAGAACTGCAGTTGGACGTCATCAGGTTAATAACACTGGAAGCTCACAGACATTCCATTACCCAAATATCTCAATTGGTTTTAATTGTTTACTTCACACTCTGGTTGAACAGTAAATAATATATATGAAGTAATCTTTTGGTTTAAGAGTTGAGTTTGAAATTTGAGCCTACCAGCAAAGCCTTAGCCTTTTATTATACTATAATTTCCTTCCCATTTTATAGCATGTTGTTGTGGGACATGTCGTTTCCCGCATTTTCTTATATAAATGCTGTGAAACATTTGCAAGACTAAATTAAATACTGGTAATATTTGTACTATAAAAGTTTAGAAGACTGCAGAGGCAGTAGAGACAACCAGAGGTTAAGTTATGCAAAGGGCATTTGAAGGAATTGCTTAGTAGCAGATGGAAACATAAAATGAAAAGTGCCTGATTGAGATTTTCTCTTGTTTAATCAAGGGCTGGTATCCTAGGGACAGCTGGTCTCTTCAGTCTCAAGGTGAAACTATACTAGAGCCATTTTGATCAGAAGACACAAAACAATCTCTCCAGATAATTTGGAGTAGTTTTGAGTTCATGGTAAAATCCAGGTGAAAATAAAGAAAATAAATAACTATACATGTGAATATTCACCTTTATTATGGTTCTGGAATTTTGTTTGACAAGTCTTAATATGTATCCAAATGAATTACAATGTTTGCATATAATCATTGTTGCTTTTTGTTAGTCAAGAAATTCCATTTTACTCTTGAGCTTTCTGAAACTGGCCTAAATTTCTGAGTTTTGTGGAAATTCCACGAGTTGGCTAACAGGAATTTGAAAAATTGCCTGTTCAAATTTTTTTTTTTTACTCCCAGTCGCTTGTCAGCATTATACCATTACACATTACATTACACATTTGCAGGACCGCCTCCTACCACATACCTCCCTTCGTTTGTTGTTTGTTGTTGTTTTATCAGTGCCTGTTCACCGCCCTGAGTCCCGCAAGGGAGATAGGATGGTATATAAATACGAATAAAACTAAAAAAAACTAAAACTAAAACCACACATTACAATCCATATTTCCAAGATTTAATAGAGGAAAATAGGTTCATTATCCAATTGGAACAATTCCTTCTAAAGAAAAGAGAAAACTCTCAGTAGATTAGAAAATGAACTGGGGCTCTGATAAAATGGGATCTAACCTTAATAAATAACATTTACCTTAGTGCTTGAGCATTTAGCATGTACAGTATCTAACAAAGACAAGAGGAGTTTAGGTATACATTTTACATTTATCTCAGGACTGTTACAGATGATCTCATGGTAAAAGAATTGATTTGATTGAAGAAAACAGATATAGAAATAAGTACTTCAGCCAAAACTTTTTTTTTAAAGTGTCTGAAAGAAACAAGGATGAAGAGAGCTAGAAAATTAAGAAAGAAAAGGAGGAAGGAAAAGATCCTAGGGGAATTGACTTTGGAGTATTTTCAATAATTACACAGACAAGTGTAATGTTTTTAACTCATTTGTTTAAGTGGATTCTCATTATCTAATTTTATGACTTGTGTGGAGAACAGGTCACATAGGTCATATTTATCCAGAAATATTGATAATTCAAAAGGGTTCACAAACTTTTAAGCACTGCTGTACATGCTAACTTACCTGCCATCTAATAAGATATAGTGATTGGTATGTATGTGTATACGTGAAATGCACGTGCAAGAGAAGAGAGCTACATTTACCAGCTTGTTCAGAATTCAGAATGCCTATTTGAATAGAGAAAGATGTAAAAAAAAAAAAGAATGCATGATAAAGAGCTGATTGAGTACTGAACAAATAAACAAGCAGAAGCATATACATAATTTGCCCGGGATTTGATAAATGGAATTAGGGGGATAGATGCTTGAATTTATTCAAATGAAATATGTAAATGTAGCTGGCTATTAACTGTGGAAGCGTTAAAGAACTTTTCTTTATGTTTTGGCTTGCTTATGATTGGTAGGAACAAAGTGAATACATTGTAACTGGGAGAACCATGACAATACAGAAGAAGTTGCCAATAATAAAAGGGTTACACCCCCCCTTTAAAAAAATCATTGTTGGGAATTCCTAGTTTGGAAAATGAATTGTTTTTCTCTTGGTCCATTATTGGATAATATGGGAAAAACATTCTGCTTTCTTTTTTAAAAAATAATTTTTATTGAAGTTAAACACAGTACACATTTTGAATTAAGAAAGAATAAAGACAAGTAATGAAAAAGAAACATAGAAAAAGAAATAGAATAAAATAAAAAGATACTAAAGAATCAGGTTTACTCTGTGTCTCTAAGTTTACATCATTATTTCCTTCTTTCATTAAGCTATCCTTTCTAATCTTCAAACCCATAAATTACAAATTAATTTTTCTTTTTTTCAGCAAAATTCCATAAGGGGTTTTCAGTCACTAATAAATGTAGCTATTGATTTTTGTCTAATAGCAATAGCACTTAAACTTCTATAACACTTCATAATGCTTTTACAGCCCTCTCTAAGCGGTTTATAGAGTCAGCATATTGCCCCCAACAATCTGGGTGCTCATTTTACCTTCCTCGGAAGGATGGAAGTCTGAGTCAACCTTGAGCCGGTGGGATTTGAACTGCCAAACTGCAGCTAGCAGTCAACTGAAGTAGCCTGCAGTACTGCACTCTTTACTGTGCCACTTCGGTTCTTTTTTTTTATTTATTATTTTTTTTATTACATTTATATCCCGCCCTTCTCCGTAGAGGACCCAGGGCGGCGCACAGGAAATTTAAAAAAACATACAAAAATAGAACATAGATAAATAATTTAAAATATATATTAGATCCCAAACCTGTGCTAAAACCAATTATTAATTAAAACCCAATTTAAAACTTTTCTAAAAGTCCCCAAGGGAGGTTAGGCTAGGCCGGCTTGATGAAAAAAGTATGTCTTTAGACATTGGCGGAAGAGGCGGAGGTCGGTGATGGTCCGGAGTTCAGGGGGTAGGTCGTTCCAAAGGGCAGGGCCCGCCACAGAGAAGGCTCTTCCCCTGGGTGTCGCCAGTCGGCATTGTCCGGCCGACGGCACCCTGAGAAGGCCCTCTCTGTGGGAGCGTATCGGTCTAAGGGATGTATGTCAAGTTCTTTTCTGATAGTTTTGTTATCTTTACCAACCAATTCTCCAATGTGGGTATTTCAATATTTCTCTTTCTTCACATACATAGTAATAGTCTTACAGCAGTAATCATGTATAAAAACAACCTTCCTTGGCTCTTTTCTAATTGATTATTCATTAATGATCCAGGAGTGTCAAACTGGCTGCCTGCAGGTCGGATGCGTCATGCGCAGGGAGGGGCGGGTTTCTGACAGTTCTAACCTCTTTTATAGAAGAGGTTCCACAAATCTACAGAGCCATTTAGAACTGGTTCCAGCTCCCTCCCCCCGCCCGTCCGCACATCATTAAGATGAAGAGTGAGAGGAGGAATTCTGGGAGTTGAAGTCCACAAGTCTTAAAGCTGTCAAATTTTTTTTTAAAGGGTTTTTTTTCTAAAGGGTTAGGGGTACAAGTGTCTTGTAACTTGACAGCTTTAAGACTTGCGTGCTTCAAATGCCAGAGTTTCTGAGCCAACATTTTGGTTGCTAAGCAAGACCGTTGTTAAGTGAGTTTCACCACATTTTACAAGTTGGCCATGCCAACCCAGTTACATAACTGCCAGGCCACTCCCACCTGGTCACATGGGTGGCAAGCCACTCCCACAAAGCAGGCCGCATCTACAGAAGAGGTTCTAAAAAATTTTTAAACCCACCACTGTGCACAGGCCACCCCCACCGCAGATCCGCAAAGGCAAAAAATGTCATGATACATCGCGATATATCACATGACACAATCGAGTTTGACACCTGTCCATTAATCCAATCAAGAAAAATTTTGGTTTCAGTTGAATGTTGATCTTTAAAATTCAGTGTATTATGATATGTATTTGAAGACGCTTCTTGGATAAGAAGTAAAACATCTTCAAGGAAAAAACGAAGACATTCCAGTTGCCTTTTGAAAGACACCTTTTGGATTTGGGGAAGGGGTTTTATGTAGTTAAAATAATACCTTAAGCACTCATACTTTTACAACCCCAGTTAACCATATAAAGACATTTTAAAAAAGCAAATTAGAGGCCATATATTTGGCCAGACATAGAACAGATATACTGACAAAATACATATGGGCAGTCCCAGGCTATACCATTTTGCATCTCTAGTACAATTGAAGTTTTATTCTAATGTTTTTAATCTCATATCATAAATTGCAGTTGGCAAAACTATGAAAATAGGAAATCAAATTACCTCAAGATGGAACTAAATTTTGGATAGAGGAGGAAGGAACAAAAAACATCATTATTAATTTTATCCACGTGCCTATTTTGAAATCACAAAAGCTGATGCAATTGCAAACAACTAGAATCCCTTACACTCACACACCTTTTTTGCATTAGTGAAGCTTCTTATCAAGGGAAAGAGGAAAGCCAGTGCTACAAGAGCCACCAGTCTGATGCATATTATTTAAGTGTACATCTGTGCGTCCCTTGGCATTTGAAGAGAGTAGTGTATGGTATTAATAGGCTGGTTGATATTTGCCAAATTGAGTGGATGGGGCATTTTATATCTGCTTGAACACGAGCTGAACAGGAGAAAAGCAGTGTCTGCTTCAAAAGGAGACCATTAACCTTAACCCAGCTCTGCTGATCAGGAGAGAGGAAAAGCACTTACTAAAGTGGTGATATAAGAGCAGGCATGCTTATCTTTGAAATGGGTTATTAGCAACTATGGAGATCTGAAGGCTGGAGAAAGGGTTTTTATTCAGAAAAGACAAAGGGGGATCTTTTAAACACTTGAGGCCTATTTAAGGTGCAAATATTATTCGGCTTTATTAGTCAGCTATAGGATTGGAGGACATGAGTACCAGTGAGCACAATAAGCTAGACTACTGTTTTGATATTAGTGTATTCTCCAATAGATAATGGAAAATGTGAAAAATGACATTTAGCTTAACAAATACTTCACTGGGCACTTTTACAGTGGAGGAATAAGTAGTTTAAGGAGGCTTTTTGTTAACTTACTTTCTTGAAACAGTTAATGGGTTATTGCACACTCATATATAGTATAGAGCCTATTGGAGCAGATCATTGCCCCATCTAATCTAGCACTCCTAAAGTGACCAATTGGATGCCAACGAAAAACAAACAAGGATGAGAGGATCTATCTATAGAACAAAAATAAAAGAATCAGTTTCTTAGGGAAAGCGGAAGTTCACAAATGGACCTTACAACAGAGAAGAGTAAAATGTAGAGGCATAACTTTTTCTACCTGATTCTCCATTACTTCTAGATACCTACATGGCTATTCACAGTTTGACATACCGTATTTTTCAGAGTATAAGACACACCTTTTTTCCTCTAAAAAGAGGCTGAAAATCTGGGTGCGTCTTATACACTGAATACATCATTTTTTTTTGCCTCCTGAAGCCCCACCCCAAAATGGCTGTGCATAGCCTTATGGAGGCTTTCAGACAGCTCATGAGGGGTGGAGAGGGCAGAAATGAGCCTAAAACGTGCCGTTTTTTGCCCCCCCTCCCAGCCCCCAGCAGCAATCTATAAGCCTCCATAAGGCTATGCATGCATTTTTTTGACAAAGAAATGGCCCGTTTTTGCGAAAACCGGTCCAGGTTTTTTTTTTGCTTGTTTTTGACACCCCCCCCCCCAGGAGCACTCTGCAAACCTCCCCAAGGCTATTCATGCCTTTTATTTGGGAAAAAACCAGGCCCGTTTTCACAAAAAATGGGCCGTTTTGGGGAGGTTTGCAGAGTGCAAAAACTTTTCCCCCCTTTCGGAAAGCTGTTTAGTTAGAGTGGTTGATGAGAATTACATTGGTCAAGTGCTGTGCCAGCAGAAACAAAGTTTTAGGTGCTATAGCAATTTCCTAAATATACCTGGAAACATCTATCTACCTACCTACCTACTCTCTTTCTCTTCCTACCTACCTACTGTATTTCTATCTATCTCTCTCCCCCCCTCTATCTACCTATATACCTATCTATCTTCTCTCTCTCTCTCTCCCCCTACCTATCTACTGCATTTCTCTCTCTCTATTTCTGTCTCTCTATCCCTCTCCCTACCTATCTACACTCTCTCTCTCTCCCTACCTACTTACCTATTGTATTTCTCTCTCTCTCCCTCTCTCTCTCTCCCTTTACCCACCTACCTACCTACTTTCTCTCTCTCTCCCTACTTATCTACTGTATTTCTCTCTCTTTCTCTCCCTCTCTAGCCCTCTATCTACCTACCTTTTTTTGTAAAAAAATTATCTCTTCAAAACCTGGGTGCGTCTTATACTCCGAAAAATACGGTAGTCTAATCTGTAATTACTCACTCTCAGAAATAAAATCAGTCACTAAATGTGAATGTGTGAAAGAATTACAGATCATGATTGTGTAGTAGCTAGCCAGTGCTAAATATTTTGGAGAAAAATGCCCTTTCACTTTATCATTTTAAAAAGTTGATTTTACTTGCCTTTGCCAGGTTTTATTTAAAGGCCAAATTACTCTTTTTATGTTATTGCCAGTGGGCAGCTTTGTCAGACACTTTTACGTAAGTGAAATATGTAATGGATTTATTTCCGAAAGAGATTGTCCTACAACTTTTTTCTGTGTGTTTTACATTTTGTTTTTATTGAGCAAAAAATTGTTCTTTGAATTCCATTTCCTCTCAGCCTCTTGCCAGTTGCTTGGATACTGTATCAAAAGAGTGTAATTGGTAGCTGAGCTTGTTCCAAACTCAAATTTAAAAAAATGTTTCCTTTTTCTTACTCCCAAACCGGCTTTTTTGCAAGAGATTAACTGATGTTGTAGTAATGGTAGGAAAATAAAGCTGTGAAGCAATGGTTTAATCCTACCATTGAGTATTAGGTGGTCTCTTTCAATCCACTCACAATCCTTATTTATTTCTCCTCCAACAATCTTTAATATGATTGGAAAAAGTATATTACTTCAAAACAGAAATGTGTTCTCCCTTTAGAAGGCTACCTATCTGAACTTCATTTATTGGATGTATAAAACAAGATTTTCAAATTGTGTATCATTCAGTTATACATTGCTTAAAGTGGCTTCATTTTTTTACAACAGTACAGCTATAAAAATAATAATTTGATGTCCAGTACCGGGCAATATTCTGCCTTTTTAAAAGCTGAAATCATATTCTCCTATGCAAAAAATATAAAGAAATTGGGGGGAGGAAGCTGCTGAAATATTTCTGTCTCTAGCTAACAGTTTACCTGGGAATTTTCCAGCTCTTCAATTTGTACAATGTGCGTGTCATATTTCATCAAATATCTCAGCATTATACTTACATTATAGACAATACCCCAAATGCAAATAAATGAAATTGTGTGGGCGGATTGGAATATTTAGGAAATACCGTACATGTTTTATTTGTTTCGGAGAGGAATGTATTACATTTGGGATTATAAATGTTCAAATACATCAGATTATTCTTTTAACTGATCTCTTTTCTCCAACTTTTCACAAGCATTGTGCCATGTTGTCATAGATTTATGGTGTAATTTCCAATCTGAGTAGTTTTGAATTCCAACAGAAGGCTGGGTTCTATTGGTTTTCTCGGGACAACAGAGTGCTCTGTTGATGAACTTTTTCATAACAGTCTCAGAAAGTATCTGTGTTATAATATCTCAGTGATAAATTGTTGTTGAAAATATATTAACAAATACTAGTAGACCTCCACTTCAACAGTTCATTTAGTGACCATTCATAGTTACAACAGCACTGACTTATGACCATTTTTCACACTTAACAATCATTGCATCATCTCAATCATATGATCAAAATTCAGATACTTTGCAATTTATGACGGTTGCCATGTCCCACGGTCATGTGATCTCCTTTTGTGACCTTCTGACAAGCAAAATCAATGGGGAAGCCAGATTCACTTAACACCTATGTTACTAATTTAACAATTGCAGTTATTCCGTTATCAACTATAGAAAATTGGGCAAAATTCACTTAACAATTTTATATTAATAATAATAATAATAATAATAATAATAATAATAATAATAATAATAATGTTAATCATCATCATCATCATCATCATCATCATCATCATCTTTATTGTCATTGTAAAAATTACAATGAAATTGGTATCACTTAACAATAAAAATTTGGGGCTCAATTGTGGTCATAAGTCAAGGACTACCTGCAATTTGTTTTGAGAACTAGAAATATTATTGGAAAGCAATCTGAAGCCACAATATTGTTGTACTGTTATACCACCAGAAATGTAAATCTCTGGCTGATTTGCACATTATCAACTGCTTATATTAATCACCACCTCTTTTTTTCTATTTTCATGATGAGTCCATGTGAAATCAGTAGTCTCCTTTTGAATGTTTATGTACTCTTTAGAATTTGAAAAAATAGATTCTCCCAACTTTAGTAAGATAGATTATAACGTCACAAGTTTTTTCACCTACACTATGAATTAATACTGGTTATTTTTAGAGAATAGTTGACATGGCATTATGGGCTTGGTTGGGAAGTGAACTAGGTGATCTATAAAGTCCCTGTCAACCATTCTGAGTGAGGCTGTATGTGATACTGATGGGTAACCTAGTAGAGTTCCAATTTCAAATCCCAATTCATCCAGCACTGAGCTTAGTAGATGACTTAGTAGATCTTTCCTAGTCTCTCAGTTTAGATACCTAACAGCTTTCTTGTGAAGGTACAATAAAATGGGAGTAGAACCATCTAGAACCCTCAAGGCCTAGTATTATGCTAAGAGGATTTAAGTTGAGGAAATATAAGTTATCAATTAATCTAATTGCAGCCGAATGCACATTTTTCAGACAAGTCCAAGAAAGAAAAACACAGGCCACATGAGCATCTCATGATTATTGCAAGGCGTTGCTGAAAAAGAATGAATGTGTTTGTGTGTGTGTGTGTGTGTGTGTGTGTGTGTGTGTGTCTACAATTGTGCATTTCAGAAATTTTGAACTGAATGAACTTTGCTGGAACTTGTTTCCCCATCCGCCTTTTGGATCCTTCCTCTGAATGTAAGTTGGCAAAGGTTTCAGTTGTGAATTAAGTTCATATCATGGTTTCATGCTGTCCTTCTACATAGTTCTGTCTGGTTGCCACGCAGTAGCTCATTTATATGGCATAGATACAGCATGCAGACTGCCAGTGCTACCTCTTACATCACATCAGAGATGACAGTACCTAACCATTCCCGATTATCTTGAAAATGCCAAAGACGGTATATACTTATTATTTCATTGGCCATCTCCAGATTGGAAATAAATTCTGGAAGATAATGGCAATTCACTACTGCACTTTTACCAAGATAGCAGTGTAGTTGTGTCTATCAAACATTGAAGAACCCTTTTCTTGCTCTCTTATCAAGTTGTCATCTGAAGCTGAACAAACCATCTGCCCATCTCTGGCGGTTTTGTTAACAGAACTTTTCAAGTGTTGGAGGCCTTTTCCTGCCTTGTTATAACAATATGTGAAGAGAACCTGGAACTCAACCACTTTTCAACCTGTTTTCCTTATTTTAAACTATTACCTAACTTCTTTATAAGCAAATCTTTCAGATATTTATTTTATGCATTTAGCCAAGGGCATAACTACCTATTAAAGAACTGCAATTTGAGTCCCGATAGAAGCCTAAGCCTAATTCATCTCTCTGCATATTCACTGGCACTTAAGTGTTTTGTGGTTCAAAGGTGCATAGCAACACCTGTTTGTGAAGGGTGGGGTAGTGACATTTCAATGAATATACCTGCAGGTGTTATGTGCTGCTGGGTCCTGTAGAAATCCTGACTGAGTGTAGTATAAAAAGAAGTAGCAGCTATTACAACTGAACAGCCTGGTATTATTATTTATTATTTATTAAATTTATACCCCGCCCTTCTCCAAATGGACCCAGGGCGGCGCACAGGGATGTTAAAATAGATACAAAATATATAAAATATATCAAAATTTAAAATACTTATTCTAATAAATAAACCCTGCGCTAAAAACCGAATTAAAATCCCAAATTTAAAACTATCTAATAATCAGTATGGAGGTTACGCTAGGCCGGCTAGATGGAATAGGTGTATCTTCAGACACTTGCGGAAGAGGCAGAGGTCGGAGATGGTGCGGAGTTCAGGGGGTAGGTCGTTCCAAAGGGCAGGGCCCGCCACAGAGAAGGCTCTTCCCCTGGGTGTTGCCAGTCGGCATTGTCCAGCCGACGGCACCCTGAGGAGGCCCTCTCTGTGGGAGCGTATCGGTCTGAGGGATGTATGTGGCAGGAGGCGGTCTCGCATATAACTAGGCCCCGAGCCATGGAGCGCTTTAAAGATGGTCGTCAAGACCTTGAAGCGCACCCGAAAGACCACAGGAAGCCAGTGCAGCTCGCGCAGGATCGGTGTTATGTGGGAGCATCTGGGGGCTCCCGTAATCACCCGCGCGGCTGCGTTCTGGACTAGCTGCAGCTTTCGGGTGCACCTCAAGGGGAGCCCCATGTAGAGAGCATTACAGTAGTCGAGTCGAGAGGTGACGAGTGCTTGAGTGACTGTGCGTAAGGCACCCCGGTCCAGTAAGGGGCGCAATTGGCGCATCAGGCGTACCTGATGAAACGCCCCCCTGGCCACGGCTGCCACATGATCTTCCATAGACAGCCGGGAATCCAGGAGGACACCCAAATTGCGCGCCCTCTCCACGGGGGCCGGTGTTTCGCCCCCAATGGCCAGAGTTGGAGTAATCTGGCTGAACCGGGGTGCCGGAAGCCACAGCCACTCAGTCTTGGACGGGTTGAGCTTGAGTTTGTTACCACCCATCCAGATCCGTACGGCTTCCAAACACCGGGACATAACCTCGACGGCATCGTTGGGGTGGTCTGGGGTGGATATGTACAACTGAGTATCATCAGCGTACAGATGATATCCCACCCCAAAACCACGGATGATCTCACCCAGCGGCTTCATATATGTGTTGAACAGTAGGGGCGAGAGGACCGACCCCTGAGGAACCCCACATATGAGGGGTCTCGAGGCCGACCTCTGCCCCCCTGCCAACACATATTGCAACCGACCAGAGAGGTAGGATGAGAACCACCGCAAAACGGTGCCTCCCAGCCCCAACCCCCCCAGTCGGCGCAATAGGATACCATGGTCGATGGTATCAAAAGCCGCTGAGAGGTCTAATAGGACTAGGATAGAGGAATATCCTCTATCCCGCGCCCTCCAGAGATCATCAACCAACGCGACCAATGCCGTCTCGGTGCTGTGCCCGGGTCGGAAGCCGGACTGGCGCGGGTCTAGATAATCAACTTCCTCCAAGTGTCGCGGAAACTGTTGAGCCACCACACTCTCAACAACCTTCACTAGAAAGTGGAGGTTGGAGACAGGACGATAGTTCTCTAATAATGCTGGATCCAGGGACGGCTTCTTGAGGAGGAGCCTTACTACCGCCTCTTTCAAGACGGCAGGCAAGGACCCCTCACTCAAAGATGCGTTGACAATGCCCTGGAGCCAGCCTCGTGTCGTCTCCCAGGATGCCAGTACAAGCCAGGAGGGACACGGGTCCAATAAACATGTGGTAGCCCTAAGTCTCTTTGACAACTTGTCCATATCCTCGGTGGTAACAAAATCAAACTCCTCCCAAGATGGTATCACAAGAGCAGCCTCGGCCCTCTCGACTGGACCACTGTCGATGGAGGGTAGCTCGCTCCGAATCCGAGTGATTTTCTCCTGCAGATAAGTCCCAAATTCCTCTGCTCGACCCTGTAACGGGGCTTCCCGCGGCCTCTGTTGAAGGAGGGAGCGGGTCACCCCAAACAGGGCGGCAGGGCGGTAATACAGATATACAGAGATGATCAAAAGAATCAATCATTTTCACTACAATTTCAAGTCTGGCAAAGATATCATTACATGTGCTAGCTAGGTTTTCCTGACATTCTGCTTAAATCCCAATGCAAAAAAAAATCAGTCTAGATAAGGAGGACAAGAGAGAAATTATACAGGAGAAACCTAAGCTCTATTCTCTTTCCAATAAAAGAATAAAATGAGTTGTAAATCCAGAACACCAAGGAATGTGGTGTTGCAGAAGCCATCTCTGAAATTCACTGCCTCGAGATGTGACAATGGCTTTAAAACTGAATGAGAGTTCTGGTCATGGTTGTTAGCTTTGATAAAATGAAAGGTTCATCTGAGCATTGAAACAGCAATCACACAACGGGCATTTTCCACTTTGGCCATAGAAGAGAGATTTTTGCTCTCAGTTTAGATTATTTCATTCATCAGACAAACATTTTCATACCCTGGTTTATGAAACTGGCTTGTACCATACAAATCACATTAACATTAACTACATTTAGGGTTTAGAAAAAGCTCCAAGTTCTGCCTATTAAAATTCCTCCTTGCTGCTTCATTGGAGAATCAAAAAGGCAATGGGTAGGTGCTACCTTGATGTTTGCTGTGGCTCATTCTCATGATACTAAACTATAGCTTGAAGCAATAGTTTTCAGCCTTTTATGCAAGTCCCTCCAATGACTCATATCAAAGACCTGGATTACCCTCCCCGCAGATTAAACTGTCACCTATATACTACTAAAACTAATGTCTGCAACCTTTAACGGAATGAAACTAAATCATAGGGCAATACTTTTTCAACCCAATGTCTTTGGAGCTTCTCAATCATCCAGGGTCATAGTTGTCCCAAAGGCATTTTTCTAAAAAAACCAGTTGCCTTTTGAAAAAGCACCTTTGGGTTTTTCAGCCAAGGTACCTAAAATAGGCTACCTTACAAAATGCATTTAAAATCTAAAATCCATGACTTCAGTAGAATTGAAATTTGGTGAATTTCATAAAACATTAAAACCACATTAAAGCATTTTGTGACATAATACAACTCCTTATGTTTAAATGCACTATACAGTTCAACATGGGCTGTTTCAAGACAGGTACATTTTTGAATATGTTCCTGGATTTTTAAGAACTTTTCCAGTGCAGGAAGTAAATTGAAGCTCTGCCATTGTTGAAAGCATTGAGGAAACTGGCAAGGAAATTACCCCTCTCCTGACAAAGAGGTATGCAATTTACATTCCCCCTCACCCAGCACTCATTCCTAACAGATGTCCATGACCATTGGATAATGTACCCAATTACAATTGGTTAGCTTGGCACAACATTTTGAGCTATATAACATGTTGTATAAATCATAACATGCTAATCCAAAAATATATCAGTTTATAGCTTGAGACAATGTATGAACCTGCCTATTTTCTCAGAAAAAATGCTTATATGGGCTTTTCTCCATTTTTTAAGCCAATTAAGTACTCCTGATTCCAAGTGCCTAATGTTGCATGCCAATCTGTCAAAGCAGTTACACATTTAATGTATTATTTAAAAATGGTAGCATTGCAGGAAACAAAGACAACATTTTGCATGCATAGGAAAGAGGCTGAGTCGAGGCAACAGTCTTGATTAAAACAAAAGCAATTTGGGTTTGCAAAGTATGCTGGTGAAAACAGTACATGCAAATTTTGTAATAAGAGGCAAATTTAAGCCTGGATATTTGTGCAACAGGAAGTAATCTAAGATAAAATAATTATTGTCTTTAGTTCTAGCGTCCAAAATTGGGAATAAATTATCCCAGTCTAGATAACACAACACTTCATTATTGATTGAATTCTCATTTACAACTGTGGTAATGTTATATTGTATAGAAAAATTTGGCATAAATGTACTGAAATAACATTAAATGAAAGTTTATTAATGGAACATATGCACATTATAACAGACATTCCAGATTTATTTTATTTTATTTTAAACAAATAGACAATAGAATGATGAAAGTCATCTGGAAACACTTATCGATCACAACAGAGAAATGAACTAGATAGACAAATAGCTTAACCCAGTATAAGGAAACATTTAACCTAATAATGTATAGTAACCATACAAGACAATGTTTCAAAATTATTTCTTATTTGTTATATACATCAATCTTGGAAAATCTGGGGGCTGAAGGTCTGATGCAAACCTTGACTTTATTTTACATGGACTTCAGAAGATACTGAAAGGCCATTGTACATTTCAAAGCCTAATTGTTTTGGTCCCCCGTCCCCCCCAATAATGCAACTAGAGTTCTTTTTTTTTTCCTTGCTAAAATGTTTATTAGAGGATCTTTCTTTTCCTTTTTTTGAATTTTTTTATTTTTTTAATAAAACAAAAATACAAAAAGGAAAAACCATCATTCTACCTTGTATCCTTTGGAAAGCATGTCGACTGGTTACACATAACTCTTGTGCGTTTCTAGGACCATCATTGCTCATAAATAATCTACATTTATAGATTTTAAATCAAAAAGTTCATTATATATCTTAATATCATTATACCAGAATTCTCCTCTAGTATTCCATATTTAGTCTATCTTCTTCTTCAGACAAGTCTTACTTAAACATAACCACATAATGGCATTCATTGTCTATTCCAAAAAAATCTCTCTTGGTATTTCACCCTGGAAATGTATTCTGCATAGAATGCAACTAGAGTTCTATTACTGTGAAAGTTTTGGTTCTATCTTGTCCATATTTGGCTCTGTCTCTCTTCAATATTGGAACAGAAGACTTTTTGCCATATTGGCATAGTCTTCAGGGAAGAAAGGTTTCTCCCACTTTTTTTTTTTACAATATCCAGATATATTATTATTCCACCTCCCCATCTCTGCTGGTGAGAAAATTATAAACTGCTGCTATATTCTGTAGCTCAGCCCAGGAATGCATTTTCCCAAATGGCAGTACTTTATTAACCACACACAAAGCAACACAGTTACAAGATCATTTGAAATCTTTACAGTCTTAATACTATAAGCTAACGTAAATGCTGAAAATGCAGGATCAAAATACATAACCATAGAAACAGCATTGCAACCCTATTCCAGATTAATAAAATCAATTCTGCTAATTAGAACGTGCATTTAAAAAGAAATACGAACTCTGACAAGAAACTCCTGCTCTGTATTGACAATTTTTTAGCTCCTTCCTTCCATCCTTTCCCCTCCCTGCCCCCCCTCCCTGCCTCCCCCCTCCCCTCTGAATGTATCAGGATTTTCTTTGGCAGCCTGAAATTTGGAAGTTGCCATTTTAACTCTTCCTGATAAATACACCAGGACAAATACTATTATATTCCAAAGGCATGCATGCAACTGCAGAAATTTGCAGAAATTTGATTTTAAAAAAACCAGAAAGCTACATCTATTTCCAAACGTCAAAATGTTTAGCATCCTCAATTAAATCAAAGCTACACTTTAAAGGTGAAGAAGATTCTTTTTTTTTCTTTTCCCCCAAATGCCATTTAAGTCTTGCAAGTTGGAACGTCTACATTTCTAATAGCTGTTCTCGTGCAGGATGCTAAATACTGAACAGCATTCCAAAGAGTTTGCTATTTTATGTTCTATTTCCCTTTCCTTCTAGTGCAGGGGAGGAACAGCGTCCTCTTTTCGAAATGATAGTAATCTGAGACTTTTCCGTTACAATAAGCTGTTAACAAAAGATGTAATTCCAGCAGCGTTGTGTGGGGAGGTACCATTGCCTCTTTACCGTGTGCACTTTCATAGGTGATTTATTTCCCCCCCCCAAGTCTTCAGATTGATCAGGAAGGGCGTGCTCATTCCAAATTTCCTATCCTCCGGGTTGGACGTGGGAACGTGTCCCTTTTGCAGTGAGGTTTTCGTTTCCAGGAATTTTGTGCCTCCTTAATAATCCCGCCCAGTTCTCCACCCACCGCCTTCAGTCTTTGGTACAGTCTTGGTTTCCTTTCCTCTCTACAATGCTTTATGCTAATATGTGACATCATCACTAAATACACAGTGAGTGGCTACTAGAAATTACAAACGAGCAGGAAGGTCTGAGGTGTGTGTGAGCTACTGGAAGCGTTAGGCAGGCAGGCAGGCAGGCAGGAGGGAGGAAGGGCCGCCGATGGCTCCATGCTACCTCTGCGTTGGCTTTGATTCCGATTTGGAAACTAGGAAGGGGAGACCTGGAATTTTTTGTTTGGCTTTTTTTTAATTGGTTAATTTCATTAAGGTTGGCAACCGAAGTCAGTTTGAAGCCTTAAGATTGCGGGTGGCGAGACTGCAATCCAAACATCGTGCTCATTTCAAACTGCATGCCTTGATAAACCATCTGCTCGTGGATTGCTTTTAATTTGAATGTGATATTCAAGATGGACAAATAAAACATTTTTTTTTAAAAAAAATCTGGGATCTGCTTAGATTTTGTGTAAAGCACCCAGGGGGGGTTGCTACCCGATTTTTAACCAAACACCAAAGATTATTTATTTGTATGCTGGAATTTTAATATCCTACCACGTCCCTTCTAAATGGAATTACAGAACCCAGCTAGCATGCCCGGATCCATGTCCCCTGGTTACACTGCTTCAGTGCCATATAATTATAATCAATTAGAAGGAAGATTCAAGCAGTTGCAAGGTAAGCGCCATCTCTCTCTATCGTAAGGGGCGTTGCTATGAAATGTAGCTCAATAACACGATGAGGTGATTTTTGATGCTCCTTAGTATGAAGGCTGATAAGACGGAAGAACCATGGGATGCAAAATAATAGATATTGGGTTGTATTTCTTTAAATTGAAGCTGATTTCCTTGTTTTCCTGTCTGCTGGTATTGTAAGCTGCTCTTGGTTCAACCTTCGAAACATGATAAGGGCTTACTCGGACCTTGCCATCTAGAACAATAGGACAAGGGAAATGGGGGAAGAGGGAGTGGTCTTTTTGTCTGAATCCCTTCTGGCGATTTACAGCCTTCAGGTGCTAATCAGAAGATTCCTCTCTGATTCTGCTTAGATAATACCTATGCCTATCTATCCTTTCAAGCCCTCAAAATACCATTGGGGTCCATTTATGCAGTGTTCCAAGGCATCTTCCGCCTACTTGGGTAATCCCATTCTTAGCATTCCATTGATTGTGGCAGTCTTCCTCAATAGAGTGCCCTCCAGCTCCGGGGCAGCTCCTAAAATTGACCCATCCTAATTAAGAATATTGGGAGCTGCAGTCAACAACACATCTATTTGGATTAAAGCTTATATCTTGGAATCAGGGCAGGAAAGGATCTTTCCCAGTGCTCAGTGAAACAGTGACAGGAAGAAAATTTGCTGTTCTGGAATGGAATTCTACATGATTGATTAGAGTGTTTTTGATCATTTTACAGTTGAATCCTTAGTATATTGGAAGCAATGGAGTCTGGTTTCTGTGTTAATATGGTACTAGGGAGCAGGGGAGAATTCTAGTTACCAGTGAAACCAGCCGATGATGGAATCTCAACTTAATGTATTATCTGACTTAGCTCCAAATGATAGTAGTTCCTTCACAGATACACTCATTGTTTCTGGAATCACAAATCTATCCAAGGAAGTCAAAAGTTCAAACCACACAGAATATATTCCTTATTTTTAATCTCTACCATCCCACAGAGAGGGAACTGCGGTTTCCTTCAGAAACGGAAAGGAACTAAAAAAAACAACCCAACTCTGGGTTTGTTACACAATTACATTGTTATGATTCTATATTGGTGTTTGTTTTAGTGTTCTTATTCGCTGTATTGAGTTCATCCTTGTGCAAAGATTTGTGAAAATAACTGCAATGCCAGATGCAAATTGATAAAATTGTTCCAAAGTTAAATATAAAAGAAGTGGAAATTGAGATAAATTTCCATTTCAGATAGGAATTTGATAGGAATACAGCACTGAATCTGTAACAAAATATTACCTTGTGCTGAGATACATCAATTCAGTTCTTTCTTTCCCTCATTTTTTTATTTTCTCTCTGCTAATCAGTCAGTGCTGTATTCTATGATCATGGAACGTAAGCTTTTTACATTTGAATCTTATTTCACCCCATACTCAAGTTATTTTGAAAATGTGCAACGATAGTGCCTTTTGGCTGCCAAGGGATCTGGGGGTGGATTGTTATTATATAGCAATGAGGGTGCAGCTTGTACTGTACATATGCGTATAGCATTTCCCATATCATCTGCAAAGCTCCTGAAATTTGTTGCAAAATATTAGTTGCATGCTTTTCCACAATTTTGAGAAATGAAGCTGATACAGTAAGCAATCTCTATAGACCTTTAAATGTAGCTGCCTTCCCCAACAAAATCAAGTCGAGAAAATGTACCTTCCTTCTCTCCAGTAACTTCAAAATGTTGCTGTCTAACTAACTAGCAACATAAGCAGCCTTTGGGTGTTTTTTTTAAAAAGCTGCCTGATCCAGTAAAAATAAGAGTGGCTTTCCATATTTTAATGATGAATAGTTTGTCTGGGCCCCGACAAGGAAGAGGAGTTTATGGTTTCCGGCGCACTGGCCAGCAAGTCTTCCGGTTACTGATGTGCATGTGCATGCGCATGTGCCAATCAGCTAACTGGTGTGCATGATCATGCTGGAAAACAGAAGACCAGCTGTTCCAGTTCTGGCACTGCCACACGCATAAAGACCAGCTGATCGTTGTGTGCGCATGCATGCCAGAAACCTGGAAGAGTAATGAGTAATGCCACGTATGCCAGGCGACATGGGTCCACGTGCCACTTCGGGCATGTGTGCCATAGGTTCGCCATCACATTCCTATGGGCTGCATTTCTGCAACATGCTAAGGATGGTCAGTTATAGTCTAGGGTAGTTTTTTGTGACTTAATGCTTTACATAAACCTATTCTACAGTACTAGATTCATTACAGAATCAATTATTCAGTGCATTTGAATGGAACCAGAACATCTTAATTCAAAAATATTATTTAGTGTTGCATAAACTCTCCAATCGTTAGTGTCTTAGGTGAAGAAATAGGAGAGTCCCATATTCAGTGAAGTGAAGCAGATTTTCTGTTTCTTGTATTTAGGATTCCTGTTTCTGCTTGAAAAATTGAAATACCAAGAAATGACAAGAGTTGAAATAACTGCTTATTAACAATCCCAAGGTCATCCCTCCCCCTTTACTCCGGCCTCCCCATGCTTTGTAGAAAAAGGCTTCCATTCCCTCAAATTTTGAAAGTTCATCCAATTAGAAAACCTGGCTGCCCTTGTTATATTGAGGCTGTTGTAGGGGGAAGGGGGTGGGGGAGACTGTTTAGAAAATGACCCACATCCACAACTTTTTAACCACATGGAACTTGTTCTAATTTCTCACTGACTTGTACTGTGGCTTTGAACCTGATACTGAAAGGAATACTGAAATGTTAACATATGGCAGCCTTCCCCAATTATTGCTCTCCAAGAATTTTGGATTTCAGTTCCTTAATATTTGATTAGCTTTGCTGGCTAAAAGTGACAGATTTGGCTAATCTGGACCAACAGACACAGTGTGAAAAATCTGATTTAAAAAGTGGTGAGGAAATCACTTCCTAAGTGGTCCTAAAATCAGATTTATCTATTTTCAATTATGTTGTGGTTCAAGAATGAGATTTATGTTTTTAATAAGGAGTTGATTACACGTGTATTTAAATTATACTCCTAAGTATCAGTTTATCTAACAAAATTATGGTAAACTGCAAATTCTCTGTAATTCTTGCTTTGTGAAAAGTATTGTAGGTTATGTGCATGTCCAATACAATGTGGTAGGGAAAAGAAGGGTTAATCATTGTTTCTTCATACTTCAGTGGAGGATTTTGGAATGTGGGGGGAATGGTGCTGAAAGATTATGTTTGGGGTAGGATTTAAATACAGGAAATCTTTGAAGAATGCACATCATACCAAAGGTTAGAATAAATTATAGTATACTTTTGCAAAGTCACTGCTGACAACTACCAAGCTTTCCAAAGCCTATAGTACATTGTTTGGAGCTTGTTTAATTGGATAAATTGCTCAGAAAGGAGAACACTTCCTCCAGTCATTTATTTTGAATAAAAACATAAAACTAATATCCTTCAACTAAAAAATGGAAAACTAGTCCTACAGCTAAACTCTATGGTTCTTCATCTATGAACAAATTGATACTCCATTAAGATCCTAGTTTCTGATTACAAAGATTACTAGGTTATACTTTTCAGCTTCAATTTATGTTCTGCTAATCGTATTTATAACATTGCTTGAATAAGTTTATTTCATTTATAGCCCTCACATTTATTTTTCTTCAGATTGTTCCTCTTCCCTATTACTGTAACAACTGCCCTGTGAGTTAGGACAATAATAAAATTATTTTCTCAGCAGCTCTACTGGACTTCCTGACTGAATAGGGCTGTTCTTGGAATAGAGCCAGTCAATCCAGGGCTACATTTTAACCAATTATTTAATTATATTTCTGCTGTTGACTCTGTGATATCTGATTATAATTAAAGTGAAAAGCAATGATATATTCTTTTTTGTCCTTGGATGCACAAAGAATTTGAAAAAGAATATTGCTTGGCTTCCAAACATCTGAATAACAATTTGTTTCATTAATTTGGATAAATTGAGGAGAATTAGGAGATGTTTCCCTTTCACAATTTAATGAATTCTGAGGAAAAGAACTCTGTTTAGTTTAAACCAGCGGCTCCCAACCTTTTGGGCACCAGGGAGTGGTTCTGTGGAGAAAGTTTTTCTGTGGATCAGAGGGGGCATAGTTTCATGTGCTGCCTGCATCCCACAGATGGGGCTTTGCTTGTTTGCACGGCCCAGTTTCTGGCATGCCATGGACTTATCCATGGGGGTCAGGGACCCCTGGTTTAAATTCTTATCCTGAACTTTTAGAACTCAGGAAGAGGGAAGAAGCTTGTTTTTTTTTAAACTCCCAGTCCCACCTGGTGGAAAAGCACCTGTATGTTAATGCTCTGGAGCAGCATAAAGGCTAAACTGCTATTAATTTGAATATTTCCAGTTTTTTCCCCTTGTTCCTAGCTAACAGAAAATATAGGTGGGCAAATGATTTCTGTACTTTACAAAACATTTGTACTAATCGAAAGCCTATGTTGGAAGTGGCAGTGGGGGGATTTCAGCTGTATTTTCAAATTCATATATTCCTATGAATATGTTATGTTGAGGGAATGACTGCCCCAACATACTACATACTAACTGTATCTAAGAGTTGAAGCCCTCCCTCCCTCCCTCCATCAACTTAATTTTGTGCATAATTTCAAAAAGATGTTTTGAAAACGCATCCCAACTTGCACCCAAAATCTCTCAAGATCTGAAGGGTGTTGTTTTCTTAAGTGAGTCCATTCACTGAAATACATTCTGCTAATTTTAAGGTTTGATGGCCCTAAAAAAACGCAACCTCTATCAAGTAATTATAAGACATGTCTTAGCTGCTGGTTGTTTCCTTAGCAACTCCAGTTCTTAGCAGAAAGCTCCAATTAACTCCCTACCAAACACTCACTAGCCTTTATTGTGAAGTGAAGATAAAATAACAAACTCTTTGAATTGTAAACACTTGAATATGTATCTGACTTTTATTCATACAATCCAATTATATTGATTTGTAGCCCTTAAGAAAGCTTTTTAAAATGAATTGCATAAAAGAACCTAACAAAACATGAAACAACCGACTCCCCATACTAAAACCTTAACATTAGAAGCAACCTATAAATGTTGATGTCTGCATATATTTCATAATATTTTATGAATTTGAAACTGTTTTGAGGGCATATGTATAATACAGCTTAAAGTATACTATTCGTTTCTCAATAGCAATGTTTTGCAATGTCATGTGCAATCAAGAGGAATTTTCCTAGCAATGTGAAGGCAGTTATGTAGTCTCATGATATTCTTCAGTTGAGATATATGCATACTGTGTACTCATGAAGCACATAATTTGTTAAAATTGCTGTGAAACAGAGTTTCTGTTTTTTTAAATCTTCCATATGGTCAAGTTGTTTTCTTCACATCAGCACTTTTTCACTGGTTGCAGTACAGTACTTTCTTTTCCTGGTTGCAAAGATTTCAGTTTTCATTTCTGTCTCTTTCCTCCCCCATAAAAAATGTTATTCTCTGGGACTTTCTTGGAGGAGACCATTTGACCTTTGTTTGAAAATCCATTTGCCATGATCTTGGTTTGGTTGAAGAGGAGTAGAGGTTGGGAGTTTTTTGTAAATGTGATATATTCCATGAAAAGTCAATATCCATGAGTTGCTCTTGGTGATAAGTGTTTTTTCAGCAATACATTTACTTAAATATATTGCATTCAGTAGAACGTATTAAAAAAAATATTAATGAAAATAAATTGGTGAACACCAAATTATGATTTTGAGTTACAGCTTTAGGGTCCCTTTCCATTTTTGACTTTTTAGTTCTACAGATATGGAAAGAACTATCTTTAGAAGGTTCAGGAGGACTGCTTGAGAAGATGCTGACAAATAGGTATTTGTATTATGAGATGCTAAGATAATGCTAAGATGTGTTTTTGAAGAAAATTCCTTTCTGACTTTGCTTAATAGTGGAGTGGATAATTTGATAATTCAGATATGTTGAATTGTACACTGGGAATAAAATTGGCTATTCTCATAATTTGAATGATCAGGATTCTTATGCTTGGCTTTGTGAAACAGATGAGTAGGTTTGCTGGCTAGGGGTGCCTTTCTATTTCCTTTTTGGAAATAGAAAGGCACCCCTATGGCTTTATCTGATTCCAAGATAAAGCCATGAAATTGTGGGAGTTGAAAATAAATAAATTTCAATTTATTTTCATCAGATAAATAGGCAAAAATTGATAGTTAGCATAATTGGGGAAAATATCATGCTTCACTAAATATCATATTTATGAAGATTATTACTGAGTAAACCCACAATATATCATTTTATCATTTTGGATTTTAACACTCAGAAATTTTCATTTACTATTGTTTCCCTAGAATTCCATTTATCTCTTACCTGCTATATCTGAAGAAGCCTTCTCCTATACATTTTATATGATTGGCATCTCAGGTTTTACTGGATCACCTACCTTCCAGAGTTTAAGGGTCAAGTAGAGTGTATTCTGAACGTTTACTTGATTACATGCTAGTTATTCATGATTCGCAGTGTAAAATACATGGAACATTTAAAAACTGGTTTTGTCCTGTTAACGTTTTATTTGTATAATAATTAGTCAACCACATTTCTTCTTTACCTTATGATTCTCTGTAAAGTGCCATATATAGGGAAAGCTGTAGGTAGATAATAGGTGGTTACAAGATAAAACAGATGAGTTTTGACACATTTCAATATGGCGTACTTTACCTTGAACACGTCTCTTCTAGAAGATCAAAAGGTTGAAAAATATTGGAAATATTATATAAAATGGTACTTGACAATATCAACACAGCAACTCACTTAAAGAAGACACCTTTGAAAGAAAGACATTTGCTGTAGGAATCTAATTTGGAGATTTAATTCGGAGAAAATGATGTATCCATTTACAGTTAGTCCTCATTTTATGAGCATAATTAAGCCCAAAATTTTTGTTGTTAAATGATGAGACATTTGTTATCTTTGCCGCATTTTATGATTTTGCTTTTGTTAAGTGAATCACTGCAGTTGATAGGTTCATAAAGTGGTTGTTAAATGAATCTGGCTTCCTCATTGATTTTTACTTGTCAAAAGGTTACAAAAGGTGATCGATCACATGACCGTCAGACACAGTAATGGTCATAAGTATGGACTAGTTGTCAAACATTTGAATTTTGATCACATCATCATGGAGCTGCTGCAAAGGTTGTAAGTGCGCAAAAGGGTCCTAAGTCACTTTTTTCAGTGGGTTGTAACTTTGAACGGTCACTAAATGAACTGTTGTAAATCAAAGACTACCTGTATTGTATGAGCAACAGAGCTCATAATTACATCTAATTTTGAAAGCGAAACTCATTGGTTTTCCTTTATTTCAAATGAGTGAGAAAATGCAAATACAGTGGTACCTCGGTTCACGAACTTAATTTGTGAACTGACTCTGGTCGCGAACCGAATTGTTCGTGAACCGAGGCACAGTTTTCCATATGCTAAAAGCATAGCAAAAATAAAAAAAAGTCACTGAAAGTACTCACAGTGTGCGTGCTGGGGCTTTTTTCTGTATCTTCTTCTCTCTACGATCTTCCTACAGGAAGTCACAACCATGTGACAGCCAGGAATACATTAAAAATGGCCGCGGTTCCTGTTTGTGAACCGAAGCAGAGTTCGTGAACCGGAGCACACTTTGAGGAACTTTTCTGTTCGTGAACCGAGTTGGTCGTGAACAGAGGCGTTCGTGAACCGAGGTACCACTGTACTGTCTCTAGCTGAGCATCATATTGCCTCTTATTGACTTCATAGCAACATCCTGATCCTGAACTGCCTTAGGAGTCTAAAATAGTTAATAGAAATGGTGTCTTGTATCTTAAATTCTGACTAGAGTACTTTGGGATTTGCATTGGATCATCCCTTGGGTACATTAGAATGCCCCTAATCTGGTTGGTTCTTCCAGAATGTAGGGGTTTTTAAGGTCAAATTTTCAGCAAGAAGTAGCTACTTGGAAGTTTCAGAAAAACAGCGAAGTTTTGTTTTGTTTTCTAAAAGAAACACAATTCCACAAAGCACAGTAATTGTCTGTTGAAATTCTCTGAATTATTGGTTTGTTGCTTCATCTTAATTTTTTTCATGTTTTTATTTCATGTTAGCTACCTTTGATACTATTATTATGTATAATGGTACTGTGTTGTGAAGTTGCTCAAATGTTTCTTGGCAAAAAGAGAACAGACTATAATAAAGAAATGGGACCAGCAACAGGACCTTTTCCAGTTCAATATTCCAAGCATTCCCTTCCATTTCTATACTCCATTTTTAATTGGTTTTCTCACATCAGCATGTGTTTGTCAGCCAGTTTCCTCACAAGTTCATGGTTTGTTCTGGCCTCTTGCCTGTTCCTTTTCCAAATTCCAAAAAATATTGTTCTCAGGTGCACAGCTCTGAGTGTCCATGCAAGGGTTAACTCAGCTCCGCTGCCCATTGGACTGAATTAAAATACTGAGTCCCGCCTTCCTTTCCCATGATCCTTCAGTTTTCTTAATTCAGTCCAAGCCCTTCGGATGCATTTCTTTTGAGCTTAGCAAATTTAAAAGTTAAGCATTAGTTTTTTACTTTAGTTTTCCTTCCAAGCCTTCCTTTCCACCGACAGCAACAAGCAGAGCCAGCAGGAGCCTTCGTCTTGCCGGAGAAGCCAGAACGCTCACCAGAGCGGCGCGCTTCTCGTTCTCCCGCAGGGGGGGTGAGTGGAGCCTTTGGAGCCCCCAGGAAGCATCGCCCTTAGCCTGCTCTACACCGGCGGGGCCGTCCGAAGCCTCGGCGGTCTGCCCGGCACCCAGGAGAGCTGCCTAAGCCAGCTGCAGCCCCAGAGAGCCGGAAAGCTCCGCGCTGCATTCCACGTGTAGTGGACTGGGCGCGGCCATCTTGGATTCGTCGGGGGACCAATCAGAAGCAAGCCGGCTCCATTTTAAACGGAGCTTTTTTGCCGCTTCCTTTTTTCGTTTGAGGAGAACAGCGGCGGCAGCAGCAGCAGCAAGCAGCAGCGTTTGAGGCAAGGAGCGGCCATCACCCTCAACAGCGGCCACAGCCAGCTCCGAGGAGGCCAGGAATTTTGGATTCGGCTCCCAGCGCGCTCTGCAACTCATCGATCAGGTCGTATCCCTCGCGCCCCCCCCCCCGCCCATTCCATCGCCCAGGCATTAAAGCCTTGCCATGGAGCACCAACCTATAGTTGAGGGGCCTGAACAGGGGGATGCCACCTGGGAGGAGAGGCCCCTCACTAGGAAGGCGGGCAGGGTCGCCAGGGAGGCCATTAAGGACCTTAGCAGGGGCCCCTACCCCAAGAGAGATGAGGGGGGCCAGGATAGGGCAGAGGCCAGACGCCACAAGGCCCTAGACCGCCAGTTTGATAGGGCCCAAAGGCAAACCATTGCCATAACACAGGCCCACAGGGAGGCCTCTCCCGAGCCCCCTGGGGGGAGGAGTGAGACCCAGGCTAGGGCCAACCCCATCTATGAGAGGGATCTCAGAGATTTATCCCTAGATCATTCTTCCCTTATCTCCCAATCTCCTTCCCACTCCATGGGGGGTGGGACTGACCTATTCAATTGTGAGATGGAGGGGGATGAGGGGATAGCCAACCCCATCCAGCCTATAATACAGGAACCTCTGGCACCTATGCCAGAAGGGGTGGGGGGGCGCCCCTTAGAGGACCAGGGCCCGTCTCTCTCGGCTGAGATGAGACAGGTGATTAATGCAGCCATTTCCCAGCTCATTGCTCAGGGGCTCAAGGACCAGGCAGAGGCGCAACCACAGGGGCCCAGAAGTAGGCCACGCTATGCCAGGGCCTCCTCACCCCACCCTTCGGTGATTAGCGCCGAATCCATCAATGAGATAGATGACCTGGCGGAGCCTGAGCTCTCTGAGGATGAGGGCGTGACCCCGGACAAGCCCGCATTTTCGGGCTTGTTCCAACCTGCTTACTTTAAGTCTATCCTTCATAAAGCGAAGACCATCACGCGCATGTCGGTCACATCCTCTTCCTCTCAGGCGACCTCAGATCTCCAGGCCCCTACAGACCCTGAGGACCCCAGCGGGGGCCTCTTTGAGGAATCAGTCACCCCCCAGGACCTGATCCCTGCTCCCCAACTGTTTAGGGACGTAGTTCAGCGCCAATGGGTTCAGCCCGCTTCGTGGACTGCCCCGGGTACCAACGACAAAAAGCTCTATTCTGTAGATCCCAGCATGGAGGAGCTACTTAAACTTCCGGAGGTCGACCCTCCGGTCGCTGCTCTAACATCCAATTCAGTACTCCCACCAGACCTACTAGAAGGCCTTAAGGCAGAGGACAAGCGGACCGAGCGCGCATGTCACAAGACACACCAGGCGGCGGCCTGGGCCATTAAGGCGTCTACCTCGGCCTCATTTTTTAGCAGGGCATCCATAGCCTGGTTGCGCCAACTCCTCAAACGTCTCCCCCAGGGAGATGCCAGACTCCGTCATGATGTTAACAAGATCATGCTGGCAGCAGAATACACTGCGGATGCCTCACTTAACGCAGCAAAATTCGCTTCCCGGGCCATGGCATCCAATATTACTTCGCGCCGCCTCTTATGGTTGCGCCATTGGAATGCCGACATGCGCTCCAAATGGAAGCTAGCATCTGCCCCCTTCAAGGGACAAAGGCTGTTTGGGGAAGCTCTAGATTCGGTCCTAGTGGAAAATAAGGACAAGAAGAAAGTCCTACCCTTTGTTTCTCGTAAGACTGATAGGAGACCTTCATCCTTCCGTAGGCAAAATTACAGGGCACCGGAGGCTCAGCCTCCCGCTAACCCCTCCACATCTTTCCAGCGTAGCTATCCCCAGGGTAACACCCGCCCCCAGGGTAGGCAACCCTTCCGGGACAGGAACAAGTACCAGCCCAACGCCAGGCGGCCCTTTCGTGGGGGTCAGGCCAACAGGCCTTTCCACCGCAATAAGTGACCATCACCCCTCCCTCCCCATAGGGGGCCGTCTCCAGCTGTTTGCCGATCGCTGGGAGGCGACCACGACAGATGCGTGGATATTGCAAACAGTTCGTCTCGGCCTCACCCTAGAGTTCGTTTCGCCCCCTCCCCATCGTTTTATCCGATGTCCCACCCCCAAGTGTCCCAACAAGAGAAACCTCATGGAGGCGGAGATCCGCCACCTTCTAGACATCAGGGCCATAGAGGTAGTTCCCCATGGCCAGGAGGGGGGGGGGTATTACTCGATCCTCTTCTTGGTCCCCAAGAGCACAGGAGGAGTCAGAGCCATCTTAGATTTGAAGGCACTCAACTATCACATCGCCTACAAAAAGTTCAAGATGCAGTCTCTCCAGTCCATCCTAGGTTGCCTCCGGCCAGGGGACATGATGACATCTATCGACCTGAAGGAAGCCTACCTCCATGTTCCCATTCGACAGGAGCACCGCAGATTTCTCCGGTTCTACTTTGCCGGACAGCACTACCAGTATCGAGCCCTCCCATTCGGGCTCTCCTCCGCCCCGAGGGTGTTCACCAAGATACTGGCCGCGGTGGCAGCAGATCTCAGGAGGCGCCCCATTCGACTCCAAATTTACCTGGACGACATCCTGTTACAAGCATCGTCGCGACAACAGGCCCTAAGAGACCTGCGCACGACCATAGCCACCCTACAAGAACTCGGCTTCACCATCAACACCGACAAGAGCCACCTGACTCCTGCGACGGAGGTGTTACATCTGGGGGCGGTGATCAACACGTCCACGGGTCTTGTCTCCCTGTCCCCGGACCGCATCGACAGCCTCAGATCCATGATCCGACGGGTGCAAGCCTCCACGAACGTCCCGGTGATACTCCTGTCCCAGCTCCTAGGCAAGATGATATCTTGTCTAGCCATCGTTCCCTGGGCGAGACTACACGCAAGAGAGTTACAGTGGTTCCTTCTCCCATCCCAGAGAACCAACACCAGCAACTCCAGAGCCAAGGTCAGACTACCTCCCAAGGTTCGTCGCTCCCTGCAGTGGTGGCTCTCGCCAGCACTGGAGAAGGGCTCCCTCTTCCAGGAACCCGACAGGCTAGTCCTCACCACAGACGCAAGTCTCTTCGGGTGGGGAGCACACCTCACCGAATCCATGGTGCAGGGCAGATGGTCGCCTCAGGACCTGAAGCACAACATCAACTGGCTAGAGGTGAGGGCAGTTCGTCTCGCTTTACGTCACCTTCGGTCGGAAGTGCAGGGCCAACACCTCCTAGTCCGGACGGACAACGTAGCGCCGAAGGCGCACATCAACCGCCAGGGCGGCACCAGATCCACAGCACTGATGAGGGAAGCCGATGCTCTGGGCAGATGGGCCGAACATCACCTGGGCTCCATTCGGGCCGAACACATCTCCGGAGTGGACAACGTTCGGGCGGATTGGCTGAGCAGGGCCACCCTGGATCCATCAGAGTGGCAGCTCCACCCAGACCTGTTCCAACAGATCTGCCACAGGTTCGGACTCCCTCTCCTCGACCTATTTGCCTCCCCACGGAACGCCCAGCTCCCACGCTTCTTCACTCGGTACCAGTCGCCGCTGGCGGAGGGAATGGACGCTCTCACCTCTCCGTGGCCGACCGGCCTCCTGTACGCATTCCCTCCAGTGCCCCTGCTACCACGGGTCATCAGGAAGATCCTGAGGGAGGGAGCGGAAGTCATCCTAGTGGCCCCATATTGGCCACGTCGGACCTGGTTCGCGGACCTTTCCAGCCTCTCCATCAATTCACCTTGGAGGATCCCACCACACGAGGTCTCTCTCTGCCAGGGGGCTGTCCTGCACCCAGAGCCTCAATGGCTCAATCTAACCGTCTGGCACTTGAGAGGGATCTGCTAACCCGGGCCCACTTCTCAGACCCGGTCATCCACACCATTCAGGCGGCCCTCCGACCCTCCACCACCAGGATCTACGGAGCGACCTGGCAAGCCTTCTCAAATTGGTGCTCCCGGCGTCAATTAACACCGCTCTCTGTGTCTCTCCCGCACATTTTGGATTTCCTTCAGGAGGGCTTTGAGAGGGGCCTCGCCCCGGCCACCCTCCGTCGCCAGGTTGCAGCCCTGGCCACGGTCCTGTCAGCTGGCTACCTCCAGCCTCTCAGCCGTCATCCCAGTGTGCGGTCCTTCCTCAAGGGAGCAACCAATCTCCGGCCACAGGTCATCCACCGCTACCCCACGTGGGACCTGACCACGGTCCTCAGAGGTCTCTCGGAACCACCATTCGAGCCTCTACGCTCGAGTTCCCTCCGGCTACTATCATTCAAGACAGCCTTTCTAGTCGCAATTACCTCAGCACGACGGGTGTCAGAGCTAGCAGCGCTCTCAACTAGAGAAGACCTCTGCCGCTTCCTCAGCGACAGAGTAGTACTCCGTCTCGACCCATCGTTTGTGCCTAAAGTCAATTCTTGGTTCCACAGAGCACAGGAAATCGTTCTCCCGAATTTCTGCCCCAAGCCCTCCCATCCCAGGGAGCGTCGATGGCACACACTAGACGTCCGTCGAGCGCTCAAGCACTACCTCAAGCGCACATCGGCCTTTCGGCGATCAGAGACCCTGTTCCTCTCGTTCCAACCGGCGACCATGGGTCGTGGGGTCTCCTCGTCTACCATCGCCCGCTGGCTCAAGGCCTGCATCGCCCTCGCATACGAACAGGCCCCCAGGGGCTCACGGCCCACTCAACCAGAAGTGCGGCCACCACAGCGGCCTGGGCCTCACAGGCTCCCATCGAGGAGATATGCAGAGCAGCCACATGGGCGTCACCTTCCCTCTTTGTTCGCCATTACAAATTGGACAAATACGCTTCCGCTGACGCTGCCTTCGGCCGTCGGGTCTTGCAAAGCGTAGTTGCTCAAGTCGAGTAGTCACACTGAGCCCATTCGGGCACCCTCCCTAGTGACATTTTGCTTGGGCATGTCCCTTGCATGGACACTCAGAGCTGTGCACCTGAGAATGACCATTGTCTTACCTGAAGGGTCCTTCTAGGTGCACAGCGATGAGTGTCCATTCCCCCCCTAATCTCTCTAGTTCCTTGTCTGATGTATTCACAGGGGATGAATCGCGTGGCGAACACAGTCTCAAGAGGACAGAACTTCATTAAGAAACTGAAGGATCATGGGAAAGGAAGGCGGGACTCAGTATTTTAATTCAGTCCAATGGGCAGCGGAGCTGAGTTAACCCTTGCATGGACACTCATCGCTGCGCACCTAGAAGGACCCTTCAGGTAAGACAATGGTCATTCTACTTCATTACTTCAAAAGGGGCCATAGGATCCTAGAACTTTTAACCAACTTTTTTTCTAATGTGAGGATGGGAACATAAACACTTGTGAGTATACAACTATAAATATATAATTAAGTAATTTTTTTGCAATGAAGCAGCAGAACATATTCACTTTGATAAATATTTTGAAAAAGATTTGCACAGTCTGACACGTACAGTAATGGTTTTTGGTGGACTGAGATGAAGCATACAATAATTATTTTACAAATGCTTGTGGCACATTATAGGCCAGTGATGGTGAACTTTTTCGGCACTGAGTGCCCCAGAAACCAGAAGACCAGATGGCCAGTGTGCATTGGCCACCTGATCTTCGGGTTTCCAGCACGCGCATGCAAGCTGGCCAGCTGGTCTTCTGGTTTCCGGTGCTTCAGGGTGGGCGAAAACCAGGTGGCACACCAGACACCCAAATAGTACCTTGTGATGGCCCGTGTGCCCACAGAGAGGTGTGCGTGCCACCTTTGGCACGCATGCCAGAGGTTTCTCATCATGGTTATAGGTTGTTCATTTAACATAAGAAATGGAGTTCTATGAAGATCTTCCCTAAGTTAGAAGGAGATCTATATTCATAATATATGAATCATTTCCATACAGCCTCCATTTATTGATAATTTGCGCTGCAAAAACCGACTGAAATCTCGTTATTATTATCTACCACGTTTTACATTATCCTTACAAATATATTCCAGCCTAATTCCCATGCTGTTTATGAATAATGGAAGTTATAATTCAATCACTTTTAAATTACAGCACACACACAGGATTGGTCTACACCTGGTGTAGCATATTATGAAAGTATTCCAAAAAGTGCAAGTAGTATCTATAACCTTTAAAGCTGTGTGAATCTTTCAGACAACCTGATTTTTTAATAGCATTCCAAATCTTTCAGTAGCTTGCACAAATAATGTTGAAAGCTTTATCTTATAAACCTTGTATGTTTATATATCATTTTTATTATTAAGGTAAACGTAAAGGTTCCCTTTGCATATATGTGCTAGTCGTTTCCGACTCTAGGGGGCAGTGCTCATCTTTTCAAAGCAGAAGAGCCAGCACTATCCGAAGATGTCTCTGTGGTCATGTGCCCAGCATGACTAAACACTGAAGGCACACGGAACGCTGTTACCTTCCCACCAAAGGAGGTCCCTATTTTTCTACTTGCATTTTTACATGCTTTCGAACTGCTAGGTTGGCAGAAGCTGGGACAAGTAACGGGAGCTCACTCCATTTCACGGTGTTAGGGATTTGAACCGCCAAACTGCCAACCTTTCTAAGAAGCTCAGCATCTTAACCACTGAGCCAACCGTGCCCCTATTTTTTTCATTAATAATTTTATATAATAATATTTTTATTAACCATTGTTTAACCCTGGGATTTATATCCTGATCACCTTTAAAAGATATCCTAATTTATTCCTGTGCACTGCCCTGAGTCCCATTTGGGAGAGAGGGCGGTATAAAAGTATGAATAAAGTAAAGTAAAGTAATTGAAAATATTGAAGAGGTGTTATGAAACAGAAAACTGTAATGTTGCAGAAACAAATTACCGATTTACAGAAACTCCTTCCCTTCGTATCTATCTTGCTTTCTTGACATTGGCCAGTTTATTAGATTTACTCATGTATTCCTTTGCCTAGATACTGTGGCCTGAATCTGCAAATGTATTCATGGTATACCTTTGTCCTGCTGTTGCCCTCAGCCAAATCTGAACAAGATTCTGGCATAGGTATTTAATTACTGTACTTCCTTCAAAAGCCTTTTGTTTCCATCTCCATCACCCTTTGGTTCCCATTTAAAATTGAATTGGAAAGGATTAAATGTCTGTTATTCAGTTTCAGCATAGGATGTTAACAGTTCTAGCAAAATAAAAGAGCCTAGTCATCTAATATTGCTCTAAAAAGTTGGCTTAAAAAGAATAGGAGCTTCTCTGCCTATCTCTAACCCTTCCTTGCTTAAACATACAAAACTGTTAAAATAATGTTTTGGCTCCTAATGTAACTAAACTGTATCAGAAAATCCCATTGTGCTGAATAAAGAAAGGGGAAATTAAAGCCATTTACTAGAGTAAATTCATTTCAGGTAGCTTTTCCTTTATATGAAAACATCAACATAATTATTTCAGAATTTTGATGTTTATGATATAACAGAAAAGGGGTGTGTGGCTTGGCAGGAAAGAGTTTTGTGCAAAAGATCTGAGGTTCAGTATCTTCTAGAAGAGTTTGGGAACACTCTGGTCTTAAATCCTGGACATTCACTGTAGAATCCCAGAGTTCTGACCAGAATCACTCTTGTAAAAGCACAATTTTCCTCATATATCCTCACTACTACATGTAGTATCACAGATAGGTACAATCCACTTGTCCCTTGATATTAACTGAAGTCTTTGGAATGGTTTCAATCTTCTTTTTCTTGGGACTGATTTTTGGTGGCATCCATCACTGTTCTTGCCATATTTCCCAGTGATATTTTCTGACTTCCTCTTGTGGCCATTATCCCATCTTTCATAAACTCAATTACTAACAATTGGCTGTCATGTTGTTAACCATGAAGAGGAGAAGGAAAGCTGCTTTTGATCATTCTGCCACCATTTCAGTTATTTCCACACCTTTATTCCCTCCCTCCCTCCCTCCCAGCACGGAAGGGAGGGAGGGAAGAAGAAAGTAGTGGTAATGGCCACCTAGGGCGTGTGCCAGTCAGGATGTGTCTTCTCAATGCTACTCTCAGCTCAAAAGCTACAAAGTTTGATATTATTTAGGGAATCCTGCTATAAGTGCCATAATTTCTCATTTCTAGTGCCATTTCTAGTAAGGAAGAGTGATATGCCCTAGAAATGTCTACTTTCTTTCAACTAAGAAACAAAGAAAGGAAATAAAATGGGGTAAGGGAGAAGCAAAGACAAACCCCCCCCAGCTTTCTCTTGAAGTTGATAGAAGGAGCTTCTCCCAAAGTTGCAGAGGTCTGTATGATTTCAGCTGTAAAAATCCAGACAGCCCCTCGTTAGGAGCAAGCAGTTAGTTAACTTGTTTTGGTTTATCAATAACAATAAACAGAAAAGGCCAGAAAGATAAAAAATGAGGACATCACCTCCCCCAACATTATATATATATAATGTTTTTAAAAACACCCCGGTTTTTAAACGTATTGCAATATACTTTTTTTCTTAGCTTGTTCAGAAGCACATTGTGAACACACACTATCAGTTCAACTGTAAATGAGTTTTCCAGTATTGCAAAATAATATTTGCTGTATCGCATGCTTGGTATCTCGTCAAATCAGTATGTTTGGGTTTACTAATCTCTCTTCTGCCGCCTTGCATGTCTGGATTTTTGCACCCCACATCTGTAACTCCCAAGTGTCTGTGTTACCAAGGCAAAGGAAATACAATTGTAATACATGTTAGAAATTAAAGATGTAAAAATAAAATGCTACAATGGTATTAAATAACATAAAATGCTACAATGGTATTAAATTTTATGAAAAAGATGGGGTCATTTTGGTACTGGTGTATTAGCATCTCTTTTATTGGAACTATTTCGAGGAGAAAAGGAAAGGAAACATTGGTGAATTAAAATTGGAATAAAAAGGAGAAAATAATGTAACCCTTTAAATTTTCATCATGGTTATCACGACACAGCAGATTTAAAAACTGGCACATCCTCTACCATAGTCTTCCTTTTCCCATAAAAGAGGTTTCAAGATACTGTAAATTATAATTTTAAAACTGATAGTATGTTCATTGGAGCAGAACCAGAATCTTTTAAATAGTCCACTGACAACTTCGGTTAAGAATTGATTATAAAAGTAAACTGGTTGCATAGTGCCTATGCATTGAGACAAAGATCAAGGTATTTTGACAGTTTCAAAGCAAATAATTTTGAATTAAAGGACAAATCCCATTTTCTTCCTAGTACAAAAATACTCATATTGATTAGTGGGTTTTTAAAGCTTAACTATTTTCCTGAAGAAGCCCTTTCACGACAATAGAAGTTTGAGATACTAAGATTTCTTGGCAAGTGTACTGGCAGGTTGAATTTGAAAAGGGAAAACAGTAACAACAACAATAATTGGCAGCATCATAAAAGCTTTCTTTCTTTCTTGTAAATTAAATAATTGCCTTTTAATTCTACAGTTGCCTACTCAAGCCAAGTCCTCAATACTTTGTTGGAGGCAGGCAAGGGTGGAGCCATGCAGTTCTTGAGATGCAGTTCCAGACGGCAAGTGCAGGGACTGAGGTTTACACTGTTGTTATTCTACTGAGCATAAACTTCTGTTAATGGCAGTGGGCCTGGTTACTTGCAGGACCACCTTCTACCACATACCTCCACTCGACCTGTCCGCTCCCACAGGGAGGACCTCCTTAGGGTGCCGTCTGCTGGACAATGCCGGCTGGTGACGCCCAGGGGAAAGAGCCTTCTCTGTGGCAGGTCCCGCCCTCTGGAATGACCTCCCCCCCGACCTCCGTACTATCACCGACCTTCGCCTCTTCCACCGGACTCTAAAAACATATTTCTTCCATATGGCCGGCCTGGCATAGCTGCTACAACCATGTTATTTTAGAGTTGGGTTTTAAATTAATTGCCTCCTCTTTTAGCACGGGTGAAATGATTTAATTGTAGTTTTAAATTTTAAATTTTTGTATAATTTTGTATTGCTGTATTTTTGGATTTTAAGTTCCTGTGCGCCGCCCTGAGTCCCTTTTGGGAGATAGGGTGGGATAGGAGTCTAATAAATGAAATGAAATGAAATGAATGAATAGACCTCTCTGCAACCAATAAGGGCAAAAATAGCAGAGAACTTTGTAGCATATTAAATCAAAATGTTTATGTTTAGGATCACGAATGAGTAGCAGGATGTGTTTTTCACAAATTCTCTTTGTTGGTGCTTCTTCTTTTCCTTTTCAATCATGTACGATTCTTGAATAATTCCCTGCAGTTTTTCTTGGCGAGGTTTTTTTAGAAGTGGTTTGCCTCCTTCCCAGGGCTGAAGGAAAATGGCTGGCTCAGGTCACCCAGCAGCCTTAATACCTAAGGCGGAACTAGAAACCAGAGTCCCTTTTAGCATGATGCTTTAACCACTACACCAAACTTTCTCTCTCTTCTTGTCAAACAAATCTTCTCATCAAACAAACTCTTTCTCTACAAGAGCACATAAACAAATCATGGAACTCTTTCTTTGGTTTGCTTACTGGTTTGTTTTTAATCCTAATCTCCAAATAAAGAACTCTTGTCTAGTTTTTGTTTTTTTTAATGAGCCCAAAGCCTGTATTAATTTCTCTCATGCTGATTTGTTTGGGAGATATAAACCCTAGATGGGGATGATATAAATCAAAACATAGAAGGAGCTTTTATGGTTTGGTTTGTTCCTGGCTTTGGTGGGAGGAGTTGGATGAAACAGATTTAGCAACATGCCTTAGCACAGGGGTCTGCAAAGTGGGCTCTTTTAAGACTGGTGGACTTCAACTCCCAGAATTCCCCAGCCAGCATAGCTTGGTGCTGAATTCTGGGAGTTGAAGTCCACCAGTCTTAAAAGAGCCCACTTTGCAGACCCCTGCCTTATAGCACAATACTCATATACAATCAAGCCAAAATGTTGAGAGCAAATATGATCTGATGACTTTGGAGATGAAGAAAGATCAGCAGTGTGAAATAAATACAGCCAGACAAAAAGTGTGACAGAGAAGAGATTCAATTTGTAATTTATTCCCAATTGAAAATTGTAGCTATAAAGTAGAATAGGAACATGCAATGCTATATTGTTAAGCTCCCACTTGTCCCTCCCTCCCCCGTAACATTAAGAATCATATCCTTGACTTCAACAATTCCTAATCTTACAGTAGGCCTGGATCCAACTCTGATAATGCAACTGTAAGCAGTTTGTGCCAGGTGAAAACACACATTTTCCAGAGTGGGTTTGCAGGATGGTCCAGTGATGGACCATCACAGCCAATTGGCCTCGAGACTGGATTGAAACTGAAGCCACGCCTCTGTGCTCCTCTCTTCTGACTCCAGCTTCAATCCAGTCTTTGCCCAGAATCATTGGCTCCTGATTTCTTCTTACCATCTCGGGACTACTCCTCAACCAGTGGATTTTGCCTTCATGAGACCCTTCCTCCCTTCTCTTGTAAGGTTCCCTGGTGGTGGCTATGGTTTCCCAGCTGCCTGGGATTTGAATGTTGGCGCCGGGAGACTAGGTTGGCTGGGT
The DNA here is from genome assembly GCA_039707465.1 of Rhabdophis nuchalis. Taxonomy (NCBI): domain Eukaryota; kingdom Metazoa; phylum Chordata; class Lepidosauria; order Squamata; family Natricidae; genus Rhabdophis; species Rhabdophis nuchalis. Next base: position 366,442,843 of record CM077643.1, read on the forward strand.
CACTGCTCTGGTGGCCATTTTTAGCCGGCGACCACGTGGAGCCTGGATTCCAGGTGGCTGGCAAGCCAAAGAGGCTAAAAGGGCTCTGGTTTCCAGCCCGACAGTCTCCGAAGCCCTCAGCTCATTATGGACATGATTAATCAGCTGAGGGAGTGCAGAGAAGTGTGAGAAGCTTTTCAGCACCAGAAAAAAGCCGCAAAAGTGGCTGGGAAGGTGCATGGCAACAACAGGCACATCCGGAAAGCCGCGGCAGCCCCAGAGGACTCAGATTGCAGTTTTTTTCACCGCAGAGCGAAGATGGATTGGCTGCAGCTGCCGAAGAGAAGGTGAGCGGTGGTTTGGGGTCGGAAGTGCGAGGAGTGGCTGTAAGTAGCACATGATGGCAGACAGGGCCCCTTCTCCCTTGTCCCCTGGGGAGAGCACTTCCTCTAGGCAGCAATCCACGGCCTCCTCCAGGAGGCTTAAAGCCTCATCTGAGGCTCGTCCTTCTCGGGCCAGCCAGAAAGATGAGCAAAGGAGGCACAGGGCTTTAGTCAGGACCTTTTCCAGGGCAGAGAGGTTGTGGTCCCTGCAAAGCAGGATTAGTCCCTCCCCACCCAGATCCAGATTCAGATCCCCACTGGGGGGAGGCTTGGAACAGGATTCCCCCCCCCCCTGGGTCCCCAGATTCCTTGAGGGAGGGATTTGAGGAGGCTTCCCATTCTCCCCCTCTTTCCATGGAGGACTCAGAGCAGGTGAGGGCGCAGACTGTGCTAGACCACCTAGAGAGCCAGCCTGGGAGTAGGGCCTACTCCAGACCTAGCCAGGCTCCCTGGCCTCTTCCCAGTCAGACCTCAGTAGGCCCCAGCTGGGATTCCCTGCATATGGAGGATCTGCCTCCTGGGCTTCAGAACCTTATTGAAAGGGCGATTGCCTCACGCGTTGCAGCTGGCCTACAGCTACAAGCCCCACCGCCTGCCCCCCAGAGCGAGGTCAGGGCCACCAGAGCTAATTCCCCCCAAGCCAGGGGTTCTATCCCTTTGCCTGGCAGCGATGCCAGGAGCCGGAGAATCAGCAGAACAGGTATACTCCGGCCAGGTCAGACAGGCAGACCAACAGGGGCTTCAACAGGGATAGATCCCACTTCCAGCCCCAGAACAAACGGCCCTTTCTGCAGGGGCAAGTAGGTCACCTGCTTCCCCAACCATCGGCGGATGCCAGGCTAGTTTTGCGGACACCTGGGCAGAAATTACCACCGATGCTTGGGTATCGTTCAGTCTCCGTCTGGAATTCCTCTACCCCCCTCCAGAATGTTTTCGCATTTCCCCCCAGGTAAATGAATTGAAAAGCGCAAGCAGATGAGACAGGCCATCTGGCATCTGCTTGACATTGTGGCCATAGAGTTGGTCCCATCACTGGACCATCCTGCAAACCCACTCTAGAAAATGACAGTTGGTCACTCAACAGTTATTTTAAGAGTAGTTTGCAGGATGGTCCAGTTCCCACCCTATGTTTAGGTAGACAGTATTGGGGGTGGAGGTATTTCCCTTGTGACTTGTTTTCAGGATATCAGGAACACAATCTGCATTGAAACTGGAGTCAGAAGAGAGGAGCCCAGAGGCGTGGCTTCAGTTTCAACCCAGTCTCAAGGCCAATTGACTGTGATGGTCCATCACTGGACCATCCTGCAAACTACTCTTAACAGTTCAGGTAAGACCAACTGTCATTCTGTATTAGTTAAGTGTAAAGTGGAGGATGGGGATAATTCCAGGTAGCAAAGACACGGAAGTGAAGTGCAACCAGGAAGAGAAATACAAAGAAGTTGTGTTTATCTCAAGAAGCAACATTAAACAATGCGCCAGGGAAGCCAAAAAATCTATGGTAAAACATCGCAAACAATAAACTGGTTTATTAACTCCAAAAGATAACCTGGATCTCAAAAGGAGAAAAATTATCTTCCTATTCATGGATACGTATTAAATCAAGGTTGGTTTTTAGGCATTAGTGAGCAGAATAAGAAACAGGCTTTTGTGTAGTAGCTGAGTCTTTTTTCTCCCCCTTTGATTTTTTTTCATATTGTGCTAGTTCAGACATATCTCTAAACTACAATTAGATGAGTCTGTCTCATGTATGTACTCACTTTCTCCAATATATGAATATGTAGCAATTCAAAGATGTAATTTCATTTTTGATTAATAGTACCATACTATATAGTTTCAACTCAATCAAGTTTTGGTTAATTTTATCTGTTATTAGTAGAACAAATTTAGTCATATTTATTGACATTTTAATTGTACATAATTAAGATGACCAGTTTTAAGATTTACGCCACAGTAAATTGTGGTTAATCGAATACAAAAGCATTCATTACTTTTTCTAGCTCTAGGTGTAGAGAAAATATACTCTTTCATTGCACAGATGTCAAGGTGTCGGGAAAAAAAGCATTACAGTATTCTTCATCAACACAAGATGTAGGCCTTGATTTGAATGTTGGAAGGCTCACTCACAGATACTGCTTACCTGAGCAGTAGGTGCTTTGTGCTCAGTGTGTATCTTTGTTGTCTGTGTCCATATTTAAACGACTGAGTATTTGATATTGGTTGTTCTGTTTATATACATAAGAGAAAGGGAGGAGTCAAAGGTTGTGAGTGTGTGTGCTGCTGTGTGCAAAGGCAGATCTATAGTGCAATACAGCCATTATCTCTGACCTTTGGATATATGAATGAGGCTTACTGGAATTGTAAACTATATTCTGGAGGGCATACGATGGCTTACTTCTGTTGCACAGCCTGCAGTCTTCGATGTAACCCAGATTTGTCAATGTGCCCAACTCTTTGTGTGAGCATCTTATGGAGGGCAAGTGATTTCTTGATATGCTGATCTTATTAACTCATGCTTTCTGCAGAATTAAACACAAAAACATGGAGATAAATCAGTGCATATGTTTTGCTGTGCTTGTCTCCCTGACTTCTATAAAAGTTCAGAAGTAAAATTCATTTAGGAACATTTCTGGTTGGTTTTCGGGAGTCCTTTGAAAATGTAAAAGACACAATTAACATTCAGTAAAATTGAAAATACTTTGAACAATCTAAAAGATAGTTGCATTTATAACAGAGAAAATGCTTGAGAAATGCCTATGGTGGTATGAGCAGCATCCCATACTACCTGCACTGCTACCACTTTAACCCATACAGGAGACCAAAGCAAAGCTGGCATGACACAATTGACATGAACATGAAGGTTATCCAGTTGGGCCCAATTGCTGCATTTCACTTCATGAAATGGCATTCGTTGACCTGAAAAATGAACCATGGACATGCGACAAAAAGCTAGGAAGAAGGTTTTAAGATATCTATAAATCAAATATTTTAGAAATGGCTTTTCTTAAATTAGAAAAGCCTTATCACTTCTGCCAAAAAAGAGAATGCAAAATGCTCTTTCCCCCACTTGTTTGCTCCTGTGTGGATGATTATTGCTCATGCTTCTGATTTTTGAAGTGCAAACTAAAGTCATAATAGTTGATAAAATATATGCTAGCACAAAGGGCCTTGTCCAGTCCCCAACATAAGGACAGTCCCACGTTGAGAACATTCTTTGTGAAAGAAAATTACTGTAGCTAAACTAATACTAAACAGTCTGTCTCTACACACACTGAATACACTACTGTTCTCCCTCACTCTTAAAAGAGATTTAAAAAAAAAGATAATGCTGAATTAAAAGAGTTCAAAGGTCCTTTACAATAAGCATATAGAGAACATGGCATGTGAGAGGTCTTGAAATACTACTAGCATTACTGCAAAAATAAAATTACAACAGAACTTTGAAATGATGCGATTAGGAATGAAATTGAACTTTTATTCATCAACAACAATGGTAGTTTTGCTGATGTACATACATGAATGATGTCCTTTATTTGGTTAATTAAGTCTCCTGCCCTACTCCTAGTGGTGAACTAGCCATTGGCTAGCCATTAAATGACAAAACATTGTTATAGAACATCAGAAAGATACGGGAAGGTACTAGGCTTGTTAGGGTCAAATTCTTAGTGGGTCCTGCAGGATTCCTCTCACAGAAACACCAAGCCACAGAAATGCTTTTACCTTGGAAAGTTGTCAAGTACTATCCTCTGTTGTACTGGAGAGCAAGTATAAAAAGAACCCAATTCCTGAAAGGTTTTGTCCTCATGACATGAGAAAATAGAAACTCAGGAATGTCATCCTAAATTGTCTGTTCTATAAGGCTTAAACTTATTTTTGCCATGATTGGAGATACCTTCATACACCAGACTCAGCCTGGGTTCAATTTGTATATTAGAGGTTGATCATTTCTGGGGTTGCAGGATTCTGCATAGCTGCTTGCAAAATTCAGCTGTCATATACTGAACATAACACCTCTTAAATGTATTCATTTGATGCTTACTTCTTTCTTACTATATTAATTTTAGCCTCATTCACTTTTTACTATTATCCATTTCTGGATGTTTTCTATTATTTTTGTTTTCGCCCATGGTTGGACATCATAGGCCTAGCATTTTTCACACCATTTAACTCCAACTTGGGAGAAATAGGTCCATTGTTTTTATTGTTTTATTGGTACTATTGTAAGACCATAATAAAGTCTTTAGTCTGTTAATGTTGCATTGAATATAGAGTGTGGCCACATGTATAAGGTGACCAGACGTCCCGCTTTTGGCGGGACAGTCCCGCTTTTCAACAATTACTCCCGCGTCCCACCACCTCTTAAAAATGTCCCGCTTTTTGCCTGGAGCGGCGGTGGGGGGTGGCGGCTGCTCTGCATGCTCTCAGAGGCGGCCTATGGCCAGGGCAGCAGCGTGGGCAGGACCGACGGCCAGAGCGGGCAGGCGAGGGCCGGCGAGGGAGGAGCGAGCAAGAAGCCAGAAGGCGAAGGAGGAGGAGGCTAGCTGTGTGCGACGGGGGCGCGGGCCTGAACTTTGTGCCACGGCCACGATGCGCTGTCAGCGGCCAGGCGTGAGCCCCACCGCCGCTGCCTCCCCTCCCTGCCCGGCTCGTCCGGGATGAGTTCAGGGCTGCAGGCGGAGCTGGTGCAGCCCTGAAGTTTGCACCGCCTGCGCCATGATGCGCTCAGAGTGTCCGGCTCGGACGGAGAGGCAGCGGTGGTGGTGCTCACAGCCGGCCGCTCTGGGCACCACCACTGACGCCTCCCCACCCAAGCCGGCCGCGCTCAGCGTATCATGGCGCTGGCGGCACAAACGTCAGGGCCGTGCGGACTCAGGCTGCAGCCCTGAACTTTGCGCTGCTCGTCCCGGACGAGCCAGGCAGGAAGGGGAGGCGGCGGGGTGGGGCTCACACCCTGCCGCTGTCAGCCTGTGCGGCCCTAAAGTTGGGGGCACCGGCGCCGCAATGTGCTGAGAGCGGCCGGCTCAGGCGGGGAGGCAGTAGTGGTGGCCCTGCATGAGGCCACACAGGGCTCCATGCAGGGTGGGCAAGAGGCCGAGGCCATGGTGCGAGCGGGCGCCAGCAACTTTCCCAAGCGGCGGTACATGATGGTAGCATTCCTGAGGCGGTAATGGGACCGGCCAGCCGGGCTGCCACCGCTGCCTTTAAAGAGGGCCCCGCGGGGGCGGGCGGGAGCATGCCCCTGCCCAGACGCCCTCTGCACAGGCGCGGGCCGCGCTGAAGCCATGGCAACGTGCCAGAAAGACCGCCATGTACCGAGGCGCGGCTTGCCATTGGCCCACGTTCGCCCCGTCCACCGTTGCTGCGGGGAGACCTGAGAGGAGACTTCTGGAAAAATGAAGAGACCTCTGAGATTTCTACCAGAGATGATGGATTCCTGACTCCCAAACTTTAAAGTATATTTTGGCATAATATTCAAAAATTGCTGATGCGGGGAGCCGCTGAGCGCCCCCCCGTCAATGGTGTCCCGCTTTACAAATTTTAAAATCTGGTCACCTTACACCTTACACATTTTTAAAAAAAAAATATTTTAATCACATTTATATCCCGCCCTTCTCCACGAAGGACCCAGGCCTGCCCAGAGTCATGTTATTGGTGAGACGAGTTGCACATAAATTGAAAATAAATAAACAAGCAAGCAAATTGTACTGATTCCCTCATGAAAAATGGGGTGAAAAAGTTGAATTACTTTGTCTAAGTGTCTTCTCATCTCTACCCTAGTTAAACCATTTCTTAATCTGCTTGATCCAACAACTGTATCATAAATTGCTGTAACTGTAACTGCTCCATGTCATGAACTGCAAGTGACAACTTCTCACTTCTTGAATTTCTTCCAAGTTCGTCCTGACTTGGAATCAAGGTCGTTATTGGATCCTTCTTGTGGGCATGAAGTAGTAGACTGAATGTTTTTTGTATAACAAGTATGCAACTATTATTATGTTTTGATTCTGACTAGTTCTTAGCCCTCCTATTGGTTTCTCCTATTCTAAGATTCCCAAATTACTCCAGGCTATATTTAGTCCTGTAAAACTAAGCATTACACTCCCAGTATGCTAACTCAAGGTTTAAGCAATTATCCCTGTTGTTTTTAAGGTTGTGTGCACAAAGATCTATAAGCGTACAGTACTGGATTTGTATAGCACACTGTATGTCAAATCATCTAGCTGTGTTTTGCACAAACGTATTATCAAGTCCAGTCTTTAAGCAATCTTTATATAAGGAGGAAACTGTGGTAAAAAAATAGTAGGAGAGGTCTATTTCAGCAGGAAAGTGTTCAGTTATCTCTTTCCCAGTCAATACTGGGATGTAAAATGGTCCACTTTGTCTAGTATTCCAGACATAGCATGACTGATGTAATGCCATTGTACAGTATCCAGGTCATCCCCTTCTAACTCCAAAAGCTTTATTTCACAGGGTTTTGATATATTCTCATTAAGCACCCATTATTGGTGCTTTCTATGAAATGCAAAAAATAATCATCTATATTTTATTGAATTCTGTCAAATTTATATCTTCCAGAAACTTAAACAAGAAAAGCCCTGTTCAAACAGTCAAATGCCTCTCTCTGCATATTTAGATTGATGCAGCTTGTTTTTCATTATGTAGCTCCAAATATTCCAAAATTTCCAACACATTTCTAACATCTTTTAACTGTCTTTTAAGTAAAAACCACACTGATCCACATGAATAACTCCTTGCAAAATTATTTTTAGACTGTCAGCTAAAATAATTGAACAAAACTTGTCATTTTTCAGTTATGATATTGGCTTATAAATTTCCTGTTAAAAACAGATTTTAGGTATTTATGCTATACTGGCCTCTTTCCTACTCTCTGACATCTTTCCTCCCTGTAAGAGATAATTCATGGTATTTTGTAGAGGTCGCAAAAGTTAATCCTTATAGCATTTATAATAAAGAACCTTATAATTCATCTTATCCAGGCACTATTCCTAGTTTAATATTTTTTATACTTTTTGAAACCTTCCTTATTGTTATAAATATGTTCATAATCTGTCTCGGCTCCTCGTTAATACTTAATAAGTTTTGTTTCTTTATCTATTCATCTATTTTCTTTAATGAGATGTCACTTTGTGTGGCTAGATATAGATATAGATAGTAGTATTAATTGAATGCTTTTTGTATTGCCTTGCTGCCTATTAATAATTATCTTCCTCTTGTAATTTCAATATAATTTTCTTTTGTTCTTTCGCATTTTGTATGCTAACCACTTTCTTGGTTTATTTGCAAACTTTTGGGGTTTTTTCATAACTTATGTTTAATTTCCATTTTTCTTACTGTTAGCATTGATAGTTGCTACTAGAGAAATTCAACTTGTTGAGAAACATTTCTCTTCCTTATAATTTATATTTTCTCTTAATTCTTTATAAGTTCACTATTAATGTATAAAATGATCATTAATAAAAACTTCATTTGCATCCCAAACCATTCTTGAATCAGTGCTTATTTTTAAAACATTTTAAATTTCTTTTTACAATCCTCGACTATGGCTTCTTTCTGTAGCAGTATTTCATTCAGTCTCCATCTGAAACAATTATATTTCTTTTATAAATCAAACTCATAAGATTATGATCTAAAAGAGTCTTTGGAAATATCTCTACTTTAGAAACATTAGTGGCCAAATTATTTGAAATCCATATGTATTCTTGAAAAAGATCTGTATCTATTTTTAAAAGTATAATTTCTAATTATAAATTTTCCGTCTTTATATTTCAGCTAGCCCTAAATTGTCTATCCAATCAAAAACAAAAAAACTCTTCAACTCTTGGTAATTTACCTTGCATGATTCTAATTATTTCCCCTGAAGTTTATCCAGTTGTGGGTGATCTCTCCATCTCATCAACCACCAATTTTCATTAAAAATAACATTATTTTTCCACAAGTCATTTATAAAGCATATTTGTCCTCATTGGAGAGATAAATTCCCACTATCAAAATCTTTGTTTCCCCTGTTTTAATTGTGTCTGATTCTTGGAGACTGTCTGCACAGGTCTCTTGAGTTTTCTTAGTTTGCTATTGCCTCCTTAGGGCTGAGAGAAAGTTACTGGCTTTACTAAGGCAATATACATCTCAGTTTCTAGACTGAGGCCCTAATCACTATATTGTCTGATTTTCTCAAAGTCTTAGTTCCATGGAAATTAATGTCCATTCTAGTACATCTACCATACTCATCAATCTATAGAAGTTCTCTTTTTTGGGGGGGAAACCAGAAGAAATTGCTTATTACTGATTTTTGGACGTTAAGAACTTTTTGAAAAGCTAGTTTCATCAAACAGAGAGAGTTTCCTTTTACTCTGTATGAAAGAAATTTCATGTAAGTGTAAAGATTAAAAAGCAAACTTTTAATTTTTGGAAAACAGCAAATGGAAAACCAGAAAGTAGATTTTGGAAAGTTAAGGTAACAAATGGAGTTGAAAGAATATTTTCTGTGATCATTTAAAAAGTTATAAAAGAATATGTGAATATTTTGAAACAAATTGTAAGAAATCCTCCCATGGGAAAGTTTTTCTGGTTGGAAAATAAACATGATAAGAGAGGACTTTGAAGATTGACTAAAGGTAACCCGAAAACAACTAAGGATTAAAATGAAAGGAGAAGAGATCTGTTAATATAATGGAGCTATATCATTTGACATAGAAGAAATTAAACTAAGTACTCAGAAATTGCATTCAAGATTGACTTCCACTATAAAAATAGATTAAATAAAGAAGGGGAACAAATAACACTCTAGCTGTGTTAAAACCTGTGTTAAATTATTGAAGCAGTTCGTGAAAGGACGCAAAGAAAAAATACAAAGAAATCATCTTCTGGTATACTTTTCTTTTCTTTTTATAAAAAAAAAAGTGCAGAAAAATTCTGCACTCTTTATTAGTAAATAAAAAAAGCATGCCCGCTCAGAAGTGGTTAATTTAAATTAATTCCAATGTATTTAAAACTGCTTTCACCAAAAATAATTCAAAGCAACTGCCCCCTTTATTCATTTTAAATTTTCTCACATTGGCTCATTGTTTAGTTTTTTGCCCTAAATTTCTAAATCCTCGAAACAGCTATCTTTTTTTCCTTTTTATAGGTAATCCTCAATTTACAAGCACATTGAGTCCAAAATTTATTTTGCTAAGACAATTGTTAAATGAGTTTCTTGCCCCATTTTATGACCTTTCTTGCTACAGTTATTACGTGAATCACTGCATTAGTTAGGTTAGTAACACAGTTAAGTGAATCTGGCTTCCCCATTGATTTTCCTGATCAGAAGTTCGTAAAGGTGATCACATGACTTCAGGGCACTACACTTGTTATAAATACATGCCATTTGCCAAGCATGTGAATTTCGATCACATGACCATGGGGATGCCGCAATAGTCATAAGCATGAAAAATGGTTGTGTCACTTTTTTCAGTGCTATTATAATAAATGGGTGTAAATTGAGGACTACCTGTAACCAAAAAGAATTGCAACTCACCAGATGGCATTTTATTCTGCTGCTTAGAAAATCTCTCTTTAGTTTTAAATTAATTATAGCCAAAAATGATTAAAAAATGAGATTTGGCTTAACTTTGTGTCCTTATATAATAGGCTGCAATTATGGCTGTGAGCTTGGTTGAAAACCCTCAACTCCCAACCACCCAACGTAGTAGCCAACGTAGTAGCCAATTGCAAAAACCTCAGTTCCTGCAATCTGCTTAAGAAGAGGAGGAGTCTAGAGTACAAATAGGCAACCTCGTGATCTCTCCTTTTGGCAGAAAGCAGGTATTTTGCAGTTCATGGGAGTTGCAGTGATGTTCTCCATTTATTCTTCTTGATTGTGGCATTAACCCCAGATTATTAATAACATTTGAAGATATAAACAGATAGGACCAAATATGTGTTTAATTTGTTGTATGGAGAAAATGAAACATTGAAAAGAATTTATTTCTTCCAAGGTAGTAGTACTAAAGCTCAAGTGAGAAAATGGTACAATCTATCCCAGGTCAATTTGTGGGGGCATACTTGACATATCTCATCACATAGAATCATTCCTACTGAAAATAATGAAAGTAGAATCAAGCAACATTTTCAGTTATTTCAATTGTAATTAAGATAATTGGCTAATATTGTAATGAAATCCTGGCTCATTCCAGAGAAATAAATTCAGCAAAGCACAATAATACTCCCAGGAAAGCAGACACACTAGATTGTAGCCTTATCAAAGATTGCAATTCCATTGAATTACTTATAAATAACATGTATAAAATTGGGCCCCACTTCCTTGTTTTTTTTAAATAGGAATCAAAATTTATTGCTGGTAAATACATATCTTGCCTCTGTTTGAACACATCAAACAATCATGAGACAACCACTTCCCCAAGGAGTTGGTTCTGCTATCAAACTGCTCTCACCATTGAGAAAAATAATTTATACCCTGCACAATTAATTTTCACGATTTTCTATGCTTGCTAACATGGGGTGAATAACCTCTTAGGCAGCATTGCTTTCCTCTATAACACAATTAAACTTTTAGTGATCTTATTTAAAAGATAAGATTATTTTATTTACAAAGAGACTCTTAAAAATAAATGTTGGTGTTCCACTGCCTAGAAATCTGATGTATCCCCCCTTCTTTAAAAAAATTAAAATGCTGTAATATTTTTATCTCTTGTCTTATGTTAGGACATATGACTTTTTTGTTTTGTGTGCTGATATGTGAGGGCCTCAGTGTCTTTCCCAGATGAGTGGTTTTCTCATGCCCACTCTCCTGTATTATGGTATCAAGTAGCCCTAGGGAGAAAATAGTCATTCTTTTCTAAAAGAAAAAAAAGTATGAGCCACTACTAATGTTTTTAACATTGCTATAAAGCTTTAGAGGAATCGGAACAAAAATATAGGCAGTTTATTCATGACTGCAGTGACTTACAATGGAAATGCCAGTCCCAATTCCGGTTATTATTTGAATACTATCTATAACCCAGTTGTTTTGGGCACTGATTAAATTCTAAAATTTATCTTTAAGGGCCAGTTTGGTCAGGACCAAAAGGTGTGTGTGAACTCCTCTGTTTGTCTCAATAAATTAATCTGGAGGAAACATTCCCACCCCCCACCCCTCTTGTTTCTCCACATTCACATATTTAAAAAATGGCTTGTAATACAAATGTGTGTCCTGTAATTTTGCAATCATGATTTTAGAGACTGTAATGTTCAAAGAAGTAGCTCTGGGACATTCTTATATTTCTGGTCATGTCAGGGCCCAGGTCTGTGCATGAATCAATCAATCACAGTGATTTTAAAAATGTTATTGAATATTTGAATATTCAGTCATTTTCAAAATGTTTTACAAAAGTGTTCTGTAATTATTTCAATTCATTTGTCATAGACACAGAACTTGGGTCTGGCTATCCCTGTGGAGAACAGGGGCAATATAAACTATGATTTTAAATCACATATATTACCAGTTATTAAAAGGCTCTGTTTTATAGCTGTTGTTAACATATAGGTATCCATAAATACGTTGCTTCCCTTTGAAAATCTACCCTGTAATTTAGCATTCCCCAGATTGTAGCTCATGGCAAAACATTGTGTGTTGTTTTCTTGTGATGCTGCTCCCAAGCTAAAGTTTGAATTTGTGTTGTGTTTTTGGAATAAACAAAGTTGGCAAACTTCCCCTCTCCTGGCCATGCAATATGGGTGGCATTAATCCATGTATCCTTTGTGGAGAGAGCATTCAGGAAGGGTGGTACATGGTTTGTTACTATAAATACTTTGATGTCTAGATCAGACCAAACAATCTTCCAAACAGTTTGGAAATGCATTGAATTTAACCACAATAATCCTCAATCAACCTTGGTGAAACTAGTTGGGGATTATGAGAATAGTAGTCATTGAAAGCTCATTATGTTGGGGAAGTTTGGTTTAAGTAAATTTTTAGTTCTCAATTTTGCTTTCAGCTGTGTTTTGTTTTTCAATTGATGAGTAGTAACCATGAACTATTTTGTAGTATCAGCAGAACTAGCTAGTAAAGACTTCCTTAGATCAAATTAATTTGTATTGCAATCCTGAAGCTTTTAATGTATGCTGTTTCCCTGAAAATAAGACCTTCCCAGATAATAAGCCCTATCGGACTTTTGAGTGCATGCGCTAAAATAAGCCCTCCCCCCAAAAAAGCACTCTCTAAAGTATTTAACTGATGCGCAGCAGTCCCCGCCATTTTCTGGGGGGAAGGGGAGAAGATGCCGCTCCCACAAACCCTAGCTACTACACCCCTTCTCTTAGTGGCAGCCACAAAAAGAGCAGCAGGTCCAGCGACGCTAAGGCTGGCAAGAGTGTGCCAGAAACAGACAGAACTTCCAGCTCTCTGAATCAGCTGATTTGCAGGCTGCAGTTAAGGGGCCTCTTACACCTCAAAAATAATAAGACCTCTCCGAAAATAAGACCAAGTGCTTATTTCAGGAGTCAAAAGAAAATAAGACCCTGTCTTATTTTCAGGGAAACATGGTAGGAAAAAAATTAACCTAGGAACTTTTAGGAAAACTGGAGGTCAAGAGTAAAATGCCTTATGTGATGTAAAATTTGGGATTTGGAATTGGGAAAATAGGATGGAATTGGGAAGATAGGATGCAAAAGTTAACTTCTTACATCACAGAATGTGACCAAAAGTGGGAAGTCCACATTGCCTTAATCATATATGGACTCCAGACTGTTTCTGCAAGCTCACAGTTCTTCTGATGGTTTGATGGTTTTCCCTTAAAATTGATGGTAATTTGCCACAGTGTAAATCAGAATCAAATTGAAGCAATGTGTTATAGGGAAAGGTTATATGCAAAATAGCAAAATAAATGGAAAATTCCTGCACTGCTATGATACTGCCTACTTCATATCATAATGATGTCTATAGCCCTCAATGCAAAATAATAATATTGTACATAACAAGCAACTACCGTATTTTTCGGAGTATAAGACGCACCTTTTTTCCTCTAAAAAGAGGCTGAAAATCTGGGTGCGTCTTATACATCAAATACAGCATTTTTTGCCTCCTGGAACCCCACCCTCTTCACCAAACTGGCTGTGCATACCCTTATGGAGGAGGGCAGAAATTAGCCTAAATCGTTTCGTTTTTTGCCTACCCAGTCCCCAGCAGCACTCTATAAGCTTCCATAGGGCTATGCATGCAATTTATTTGACACAAAGATGGCCCGTTTTCACGATAAATGCACCTTTTTTTGCTCATTTCTGACCCCCCCCCCCTTAGGAGCACTCTGCAAGCCCCCCCAAGGCTATTCATGCTTTTTATTTGAAAAAAAACGGTGCCATTTTCGCGGAGAAACAGGCCGATTTGGGGAGGTTTTCAGAGTCCAAAGCCTTTTTTTCTCCCTTTCGGAAGGCTCTTTAACCATTTCTGTGCCAACAGAAACGAAGTCTTAAGGTTTGTCAGCGATTTCCTTCTCCAGGACATGGATAAATACACCTGGAAACATCAACCTACCTACCTACTCTCTCTCTTTCTACCTACCTACTGTATTTCTCTCTCTCTCTATTTCTCTCTATCCTTCTACCTACATACTTATTTATTTTTTATTTATTTTATTAAATTTATATCCCGCCCTTCTCCAAACGGACCCAGGGCGGCGCACAGGAATATTAAAATACATACAAAACATATAAAATTTAAAAAACTTATTCTAGTAAAACCCTGTGCTAAAAACCGAATTAAAATCCCAAATTTAAAACTGTCTAATGGTCAATACAGGGGGGTTACGCTAGGCCGGTTACGCTACCTACACGCACTCTCTCTCTCTCTCTCTCCCTACCTACTGTATTTCTATTTCTATTTCTCTCTCTCTCTCTATCCCTCTACCTACCTATCTACACACACTCTCTCTCTCCCTACATACCTACTGTCCAGAGGATGGATACTTCAAAAACCCCATTCCTTCCCCGCTCCTGAGGGAAGGTTATTGCAAAATCTCCGTTCCCACCCCACTCTAGGGCCAGCCAGAGGTGGTATTTGCAGGTTCTCCGAACTACTGAAAATTTCCGCTATCGATTCTCCAGAACCTGTCAGAACCTGCTGAATTTCACCCCTGGACTATTTGCTAGGTAAATATTGTTCAGCGAGCACTTACACTGGTTTTCATATAAAAACTTTATGTGGTACAGTTGTTTCATAGCCCCTTGAAAAGGTGCAACAGAAGCTGTTGACCTTTCAGGGCAACCTTGCAGGACAGCCTTCTTGTAAAGAAAATCTTCAGGAATTGCTGGAATTTATGGAAGGCATACTTCTACTTTTTGAGTGAAAACGGCACCTCCAAGGAATATTCTACTTCTTCGAGACTAATTAGTTGCTAGCCCTATGTTCCTTCTTTTCTTACAATGCTGACCCTACTTTTTATCAGATGGCCAGGGTGAGTCAGTGGCTACAGTACTCATTGATGCAATCCTGCACTCTTTGATGACTAGGATAAAGGTTTGATTTATGCAAACATAAGCTGATTTAATTCAAACCTTTCTTACAAAGTAAGATTTCAGAAAACCTGCTTTTGGGCTTGGCTAGCAAGGACTATTTTAAGAAATAGAAGCCCATAAAATACATCAGATGAATATATATAGATCTTTTTCTCAATTTTGCCAAAATACTCTGCATGCTGTCAATCAATTGGTGTCTTTTTAAAATTTAAAACAGGAAATTATGATTGTAAGTTCCTGAACAATTCAGGGTTATAATTCAGCTTCAAAATATGGTTCTCTGGGCTAACCATGATGTATTGAGAGGAAATTGCATATATAAAGAGTTGTGTGTGTATTAATCTGTAATATGAGCACATAAATTTCACCAGAGAAGCAGATTAGAACTCAACTTCTCCCTCAGCTCTGAGCTCATTGAACAGATATGAGCAAGTCAGTGCTGGCATCATTCATTACCTTTAGAATAAAAGTGTGACCTTCACCCTATTGTGGTTAGGGGAACATAAGAGAAGAAGTTATAAAACTCAATAAAAATGCCAGGTAACTGATAATTGAATAGTTGGGAAATGTTTTGGCTTGAGTCATCATTACTCTACAATAATTGTATCTTCTGTGCCAATTCAATTATTTTAGAAGACGTTTCAAAGCAGGTTAAAAGTATAAATCCTTTCTTGATAACAGGTGGAAATTACAAATCACAAACAAAATGGGACTAAAGTCCATCAACAGCTGCAAGCATTTAATTATCCACAACTGATTAAAATTTGGCTCACTTTTTATATCCCAACACAAAACACACATTCAGAACAGTCTGCTAGATCAGTTCAGGGCATGTCTTAGTCCAGCTTTCTTTTTCTCACATTAGTCAACTGCTCTCAAGGAAGAGACAAAGAAAGATCCCTCTGAAGTATTCTTTTTCTGCAGCCAGTGTGGGAGGCATGCTCATCCCAACACAGAGGTATATTCTTTAAAAAAAAAAAGTAGCACTTAATATTTTAGTATCATTCGACATTAGAAACAATCCTGTAATTTCTTTTATTATAAAATATTTTAAATTAGAATCCAGAATAAAAATTATCCATAAAAACGTATTAGCGGTAGTTAACATCCAGCGGCAATTGATAATAGAACGTGGACTTTTAAAATATGTCTGAGCAGTGGAGCATGGCATATTCCACATGGAAGATAATTTCATAGAGCAGGAGCCACCATTGAGAAGATCATGTAGCCTCAAAGTGGCACTCTTTAATTTGTGTAAACAATACCCTCTCCAAAGATGTTACCTACTTAGAAAATATAAAGAAATACAAAATAAACTGGGGCAATAGAAAGTGTCCTGCAATGAGGAAAGGGGGAGGGAAATTGGAGGTTATGCCCTGCTTGGCAACTATGTTGTGAATAGGCAAGCCAACCAGAAACAGTTTTGTGAGAACACACACAAAAATCTCAAAATTCTAACTACCGTATTTTTCAGAGTATAAGATGCACCTTTTTTCCTCTAAAAAGAGGCTGAAAATCTGGGTGCGTCTTATACATGGAATACAGCATTTTTTGCCTCCTGGAACCCCACCCCCTTCACCAAACTGGCTGTGCCTAGTCTTATGGAGGCTTCCAGAAAGCTCCTGGGGGCTGGGGAGGGCAGAAATTAGCCTCAAACGGGCCCGTTTCCCTCTCCCCCAGCAGCACTCTATAAGCCTCCATAGGGCTATGCAGGCAATTTATTTGACACAAAAATGGCCCGTTTTCGCAATAAATGGGGTGGGGGTTTTGCTCATTTTTGACCCCTCCCTCCAGGACCACTGTACAAGCCCCCCCAAGGCTAGTTATGCTTTTTATTTGGAAAAAAACGGCCCTATTTTCACAGAGGTTTGCTGAGTGCAAAGGCTCCCCCCCCCACCTTTCGGAAGGCTCTTTAACTGTTTCTGTGCCAGCACAAACGAAGTCTTAAGGTTTGTCAGGGATTTCCTTCTCCAGGACATGGATAAATACACCTGAAAACATAAACCTACCTAATCTCTCTCTCTGTACCTACCTACTGTATTTCTCTCTTTCTCTCTCTCAATTCCTCTCTCTCTATCCTTCTACCTACCTACCTACACACACACACACACACACACACACTCTCCCCCTCCCTCCCTACTGTATTTCTCTCTCTATCCTTCTACCTACCTACCTACACACACACACACACTCTCCCTCCCTACTGTATTTCTCTCTCTATTTCTCTCTCTCTATCCTTCTACCTACCTACACACACACTTTCTCTCTCTCCCTACCTACCTACTTATTTCTTTCTCTATTTCTCTCTCACTATCCTTCTATCTACCTACCTACACACACATTCTCCCTCTCCCCCTACATACCTACTGTATTTCTCTCTCTCCCCCTTTACCTACCTACCTACACAGACACTCTCTCTCCCTACCTACCTACTGTATTTCTATTTCTCTCTCTATCTCTCTCTCCCTCTATCTACCTACCTACCTACTTTTTTTTGTAATTTGCCTATTCAAAACCTTGGTGCGTCTTATACTCTGGTGCATCTTATACTCCGAAAAATACAGTACAGTGGTACCTCGGTTCACGAACGTCTCTGTTCACGACCAATTCGGTTTACGAACAGAAAAGTTCCTCAAAATGTGTTCCGGTTCACGAACTCCGTTTCGGTTCACGAACGGAAAAGTTCATAAAAATATGGTCTGGTTCACGAACTCCGCTTCTGTTCACGAACTCCGCCTCGGTTCACAAACAGAAAAGTTCATAAAAATATGGTCTGGTTCACGAACTCCACCTCGGTTCACGAACTCCGCCTCGGTTCACGAACTCCGCCTCGGTTCACAACCAATTTGGTTCGCGAACAGAGTCAGTTCAAGAATTAAAACCAAAAGAAAGATCAGAACGGATTAATTGGATTTACATTAAACCCTATGGGAAACTGTGCCTCGGTTCACAACCAATTCAGTTCGCGAACAGAGTCAGTTCAAGAATTACGACCAAAAAACAAGGTCAGAACGGATTAACCGGATTTACATTGAACCCTATGGGAAAGTGTGCCTCGGTTCACAACCAATTCGGTTCGCGACCAGAATCATTTCACGAATTAAGTTCGTGAACCGAGGTACCACTGTATGTCCTAATTTAGTTAATTAGCAAGCCATATTTTAGTGTACTATGATAAATCTGTCTTAAAATTTTCAGTAGAACCTTTCAAATATCTTTTCAAGTACAGCCAACACTCCTATTTTACAGATGACGAATACTAAAGCTTAGATATTTTTCTTGTTTGCTTTCCTATTTTCAGTTTTACTTGCACAAAAGTATTAGCAGTCAAAAACCTTCTACTAGTTTATAAACTGGATTAGGGGTGTCCAAGTGACTTTAAGACTTGTGGACTTCAACTCCCAGAATTCCCACAGCTAGCCTGGATACCACTGGTATATATACTGTATTGGATCTTAATTGGTTTAGCTATGGAATACTTGTTATCAAACATCCATTATAGAGACCTCTCCCTCCATTCTTCAGAAATTGACCAGAAATCTCAAGTACCAAGTACCAATCCTTTATTTGAACAACATTGTGTCCTTTGGGGTTTCCGTCCAACGGAAATGTCTGTCCTTATTGTTGCTTGGAGATAAGTTTGTGTTATCAGTGTAAACTTTTGAGAGCTACTTCCCTTTTCCTGCTGTGTGCACTTTGCATGATGCACATATTGTCTTCTTCCCTTTTCTTTCTCTGTGCGCATTCAGGGAGATAAATGTTATTGCAAAGTACTAGATATTTGCTGCACCACCCATATCCTGTGGCTTTAATTAGAAATCTTCAGAAATTTTCATTTATAGTCTTCTGCCACGCCTATTCCGTATGATACTTTTGTCTGTGCAATGATCTCACATTGATTATTATCATTGGTTATCTTGAGTGGCTAGCATACTTCCAAAATAGCTTACATAATTAAAACAAATCTATTCTTGCCCAACTTAAAAGATACATTGAAGAAAGAAAAATATGGAGGAATTCGAAAAAATTAGGAAATTTAGTCATTGATCAGTTCAATATGCCTCTCCAATCACTGCCTCTAAGAATAATTCATCATACTGTCCTTGTTCTCTTTCAGTCAGCTTCCATGATTATGAGATTATCAGATAACTTCCTGTTTCCAGTACAAATGCATCAATTCACACTCATTGCAGAGAGATCTCAAAATTACCTGTCACAAAAGAAAACCTACATACATAAAATTTTTCTCTGACCAAAGACTTTACAGATATCTTGCCCATTCATGGTGTTCTTAAACTGGGAGAATCACAATTGATAAAGGGCTCCAGATTGTAAAAGGTTATTCTCTATAGATATTGGAAGTTCTGTTGATGTCAGAACATGCTCTAACATTATGGAGATATGCAAGGAAAGCAAGGGGAAATCTATATAAATAAAAAGTTAATTATGAGTTTGTTCAAATCCGCTAATCTCAGAAACTACTGCACCAATCGCCACCAAATTTTCACACAGCGTTCCTTACAAGTGCAGCACCAATGATACGATTTTGTGGATGGCACACCAGTGCTAGGTACACGCCACACAAATGTAAAACTGCAGCTCTTCTGTGAGTTTCGCTCACTTCCACCCGGCCGCTTTTCAGCTCACGTCACTTACACAAGTGGTGGAGTGGTCTGCATCATATCCGTGACAGTCGCCTCCTCAGCAGCCTCTCTCTCCTCCGATGCCCCCGTCCCCGCTTCACCAACTCCCCCCCCCCCACAAGGCCACTGCTGAGTCAGTGGCCTCTCTCTCTCTAGGTAGGTAGCTAGGTAAGTAGGTAGGTAGATAGAGGGATAGAAGGAGAAATAGAGTAGGTAGGTAGGTAGGTAGGTAGGTAGGTAGGTAGGTAGGTAGGTAGGTAGGTAGAGGGATAGAGAGAGAGAAGGAGAAATACAGTAGATAGGTAGGTGGAGAGATAGAGAGGGAGAAATACAATAGGTAGGTAGAGGGATAGAGAGAGAAATACAGTAGGTAGGTAGGTAGGTAGAGAGAGAGAGAGGGAGAAATACAGTAGGTAGGTAGGTAGGTAGGTAGGTAGAGAGATAGAGAGGGAAAAATACAGTAGGGAGGGAGGGATGGAGAGGGAGAAATACAGTAGGTAGGTGGAGAAATACAGTAGGTAGGTAGGTAGGTAGAGGGATAAGGAAAAATACAGTAGGTAGGTAAGTAGGTAGGTAGAGGGAAAGGGAAGAATACAGTGGGTAGGTAGATAGGTAGAGGGATGGAGAGGGGGGGAGAAATACAGTAGGTAGGTAGGTAGGTAGGTAGGTAGGTAGAGTAAGAGAGGGAGGGGAAACCGAGGCAGAGAAGGAAGGTGGTCGCTGAGAGGGTCTGTGAGGGGAAACTTTTTCATTGAACGAAACTTGGCCACAGCAATGCGTGGTGGGTACATCTAGTAAATAATATGTCATGATATCTTTATCCAAATGATGCAAGTTATATAATTTGCATCATTTGTGCAGTGACATCATGATTGCTTGTACTGAATGCCAGTGTCTGTTGTAACCATCTTGCTGAAATTAAACAGGTTTAGATGTACTTTAACTTAGAGGTATCCAGGTGGGCTATAAAGATATTAAACAGTATAGACTTTCATATGCAATATTTTTTAGATTTCTGCAATATGGTAGAATAACGTTTATTACTGAGCAGTTAAAAATAGTGTTTTTGATGTATTTATTCATTCAATTTAGGTCTTTCCTGACTCTAAACGATTTGGGGAAGCTCACACTCTAACATAATAATTAGCATAATATATTTATAAAGTATATCTATTGATTTGTTAATGTTGATTTGTTACCAGCCACCAAACAGAGTTATAATTATTAAGTCACTATGCATAGGGAATTATTATATAATTATTAAGTCACTATGCTTAGGAAAATAACTACCCTGTTTCCCTGAAAATAAGACCTCCCTGGATAATAAGCCATCCCTGAAAATATTGCAATGCATTTGCCACCTCCTGCACCTCAAAATAATAAGAGCACCCGAAAATAAGGCCAAGTGCTTATTTTGGGGGTCAAAAGAAAATAAGACCCTGTCTTATTTTGGGGAGAAAATGTTATTAACAGTAAAGAGCAGCTCAATTTTCATGAATCAGTTCATTCGGTATTTCTCAATAACTAGCAATGTGGTTTCCACTTGGTAATGAAGTACTTCCTTCTTCAGCCTGTGAAATATGTCAGCTTCATCAACCTCACCTTATGGTGTGAAAAAAGAAGAACATTTATCCTGGTCTGGTCCCCAAGATTTTAAAACATTGGGAAATAATACGGAAGGTAACTTATAGAATTGGCTTCCTCCTGTAAAGGTTATGGAGAAGGTGAAGAAAAAGAAGTTAGTAGTGATCCTTTACCTGAGGCTTATAGTTGTGTCAGGAGTTGCTCCCCTGATTTACCTGGAGGCATTATGTTGATTAAAGGGACACACTGCCCTGTGGCCCTCCAATTATTGCTGAAGTAAAATTCTGAGTATTATTCTACCATCAGAATGCTCCTTGGGAGTATTGTAATTTTGTAATACTTGAGAGTGCCACAGGTTACATTTCTTTGACCTAGACTGTTACCTGCCCATGATGTTGCAGCAATCTACATTAGAGGAGAGCAATTAAATATTTAAACTGGAAAGAACAAAGAGATTAGAAATTTAATCATTCTGCCACAAGGTAACTGTGCCTTCAAAACCATTCCCTCCAGATATAATGACAGTGTAATAAAAAGCTCTGAAAGGGTATTAAATATATCTGAAAAGGGCTCACAGAGAACATAATTTCAAATCCTTCCTAGAAGCTACTTCAAAACACTTTTGTCACCATGTACAATGTATGCCATTGTGTGTGTAAAGTAAAGGACATTAAATGGTCAGATGATGGACCTATCTGGTGTTGGAGCTCATTATAATTGATAAGTTGGCTGAACAATCATGAAAACATTCCTGGAAATTAAGTGGATTCTGCTTGCTTTTGGCTTTCTGTTCAATTTGATTAATTTCAAGCCTGGTACAGTTTTGAAAACAACTCACCGATTGCTTAGTTTTCTTTTACCCCTTTTAGCTTTTAGTTACATGAGCTAAATCTGCAAAGGACAAAATTCTTTCAAGTGTTTTTGGTAGGGTAATTATCTTATACGCCGCCCTGGGTCCTTGCTAGGAGAAGGGCTGGGTATAAATTTGAAAAATAAAAAATAAAATAAAATAAATACCGATTTACTGGCATTTTTTGTTTTTGTTTAACTGGACTGACTATGGGTAAAATTGCTTGCCAGCTTTCTTTTGAAAAGCAAGCCTACTTTAGAATCAATCTGAATTCAAATAGAATATCTGTTAAGATAAAAACCTGAACTGTGTTTTGGTCAATGTAAGAGTTACAAACAATCCATAGAAGATGGAAGACACCATCATTACTGGCTTTTGATGTTCTCCAGCCCTGTTTATTCATACAGCTTGTAATTCAAAATAGCATGTAGGGAAATGTACAATCATATAAACATATATAAGAAGTAGCAAATTATAAGATAGGTTAAAATAAACAACACAGAAACTATTTACTAATAATTTGCAGGTAACCAACGTTAATGAGCTCTCTGGCAGACAAGTTACATCACTTCTCAAGTGAAAAGCTATTAAAACAGAAACCTATGATGCAGTTGGAAAGGGCTGGGAATTGGGAGTGGAGTCAGGTCAAGGGACTGGTTGTTATAGCATTTTCTCCTGCATTATGAGTTCCTGCTCATCAAATTCTACTCAACCAGTCTCATTTTCATTCATGGACTGGAAGGCCTGGGAAGAAGTGAGTCTGAAAGGGATCCTTGACTCATCCTGAATTATATTTGTGGGGGACTAAGGAGTTAAAGGGTAAGGATTAGGATGCTGGCTGGCTAGGGAATTCTGAGATATGAAGTCGACATATCTTGAAATTGCTGAGATTGAAAAATGGTGTAGAGGATATAGAGAATGGCCTTGACGGACAGTGGGAAAATCAATGACTAAAGCAACAATCAGAGCCCACTAAGCCCATTCAAAGAAACAACCCTAAGAAAATGCCTCAGACATATCCCCACTAATTCATGCAAAGATAAAGTGATGGAAGAGGGAGATATATTCAAATCTGCAAGATTCTCTTATAGCAGTACTAATTAAAATAATTGTGTGCACTACACATACGGCATTTGTTTCTTAGTCTGGTATAAATTATAGGGTTGGCAATAGGATCTTTATGGGTACTGCTTTGTTTATAACCACAATAGGGAACATAACATTTATTACTAAGTAGTTCAGTTATTAAGTGTGGCATTACTTGATTGCATTCAATTTTATGACCTTTTTGCCACAGTTGTTAAGCAAGACATCACATGGCCATAACACTTGCAATCTTCCCTGCTGGCTTCCCCATTGACTTTGGTTGTCAAAAGGTAGCTGGGAAAGTCACAATCACCCAGATCACAATCATACAACCACAGACTGTTGGTGTTAAATCATTTTTCCCAACAATGTCATTACTTTGATCACTAAACAAATGGTTATAAATTGAGGACTACTTGTATTGACCCAGGATTGCTCCTAGTATTAAAAAAAACCCCTCCATCTGTTTACTGGAACATGGCTACTTATTGTATACACAACTGAAAAATATAATGAGCACGCAGTTGCAGATAATGGATTGTGGGGCTGATGGTTGTGTCTTTCATATATTATTTGAATATGTTGTGACAGTAGTCTGATCATCACACCACTGTTAGGTACCCTGCAGTATTATTGAAAAAGTTTTGCTTTTTGCTGCTGCTTGTGCAGAGCCAACAACATTGTATATTGGACATATTGTAAGTAATTAAAGTAGCCAAACTAAAATATATTCTGAACAAATCTCACTCAGTCACATATTTGCCCATATGACTTGGACTGAGAGAAAATAACTAGATCAAAGCTTACCACCTTCCCAATCCTTACCCAGCATATCTTGAAGGCAGCAAATTGGAGGAGGTTTTAACCATACATGAGGTTAATTTTGGTTTGTAGGAGATGTACTCATCTTGGTGCTTTTATCAGGATCTGTGATAAATCTTTGCCTCTGAAGCATGGAAATTTGTTTAAGAATTATAAGGTAACTGATAAGTGGAAACACATGCAAATAGATTATCAAGGGTCAAATCATTATATCTTTAACTAAATCAAAATTTAAGAATCAGAATCTGGAAGCACTCTTGGATAATTGCTTCCAGTTGGAATTGAAGGTACTGAGCTACTTGAATGAGTAGCATAACTCAGTATATAGGCCATGAAATATGATCAAATGTGTCTTGTCCATATGCTTTTTGTGTTTTAAATATAGTTTCTTATGACTAAGCCTTACTGTATATTTTCTTCTTCACTAGATGAGCGAGAGGCAGTACAGAAAAAGACATTCACTAAGTGGGTTAACTCTCACTTGGCACGTGTATCCTGTAGAATTACAGACTTGTACACAGATCTTCGTGATGGACGAATGCTTATCAAACTGTTGGAAGTTCTTTCAGGCGAGAGACTTGTAAGTTTCTGTTCTAGATATTACAAAGCCAACTCTTGGTTCTCTTAAGCCTTTTGTAATTTCCTTTTATAAACCAAAGTACAAAATTGAAATATTTACTAAATATATTTTATGGGCTAATTTAGATGTGTAGATCACCCCTTTAAAAAAAATTTTGTTACACTACTTAGAACTGGTTGAAATATTTGATAATATTTTAATATTTTCTGAGTCTTGTTTAGTGGTCTACGATGTTTTTAAGGAAGCCTCTATTTATGTATAGATTTCTTTAGAAAAAGAGTTAACAGTATTGGACGACCTATGTAAATCCCATGAGTCATAAGCATAAAACTGTAATTGAAATAAGAATAAAAACCTGAAACTTTAAACATTAAAACATTTGAATGCTAAAATAGTTGGATGAATAAATATCCTTAATCCCCTTCCAAACTGTTTTTAGGGAGACTAGATTCATCTCAATAGAATGTTTCATAATATAGGTCCCACAGTAAAAATAATAAGTTATGAAATTATGTAAAATTGAAAAGGTTCTTCGGATCTTGACTAATTTTTCCTAACCTACCTTCTTCGTGGTATAGTAAATGCATTTCCCATTTTTAAAATCCTAGTATTTATTTATTTATTTAATGTATTTATTTTTCAAATTTGTATACCGCCCTATCTCCCCTAGGGGACTCAGGGTGGTGCACAGAAATATAAAAATATAAAACAATACAGTGCAAAACAGTTAAAAATAAATTAAATTAAGGTCTGTGCTAAAATTTAGATTAAAAAGGGTTAAAATCAATTAAAACTGTATCCATTAAAACTAAGCCAGGCTGGCCTCTTGAAATATGTTTAGAGGGAGCGTCTTGCTATTTATTCCAGAAGTATAATAAAAAGAGGCATAACAACAGGTCTGTTGAAAATCTTAAAAGCTGCCGAACTATTTTATATATTTGCCAAGAGAAAGTTCATTCTTTTCTATCCTTTATCATCAGCATCTGAGAAAAATATCTAGAGCAAGAAATCAAGTAATAGATTTGCTTTAGGCAGAAATCAACTCCTAAACGTGTCATAATGCATGTGCAGCTCTCTATATTTTCAATCCATTGTGGAAGAGCCACTGTAGGGTAATCGTTAAGGTGTTGGACTAGAAGTGGAGAGAGCCAAGAACTAGCCTACTCTTAGCCCCTGGGGCCAGACATTATTTTCCAGCCCAACCTGCTTCACAGGTGGCTATTGTGAAGAAAAAGAGGAACGTTATATATTCCTTCTGTAAGCTTCTTTTACCTCTTCCCCTTTTCCCTGCACTGATTTCTCCCCCCCCCGCCCCCCAACATTGATTAGAAGCAGCAATGGAAAAAGGAAGACAATCTCTCCAAAACTGTACCACTCGGTCCCAACCCCCCTAAATTAGTCCAAAAGGATACAATAGATGATAGTATTGAAAGCCATTGAGAGACCCAGGATATTTGTAGCATCACATACCAAACTATCCAAAGGTCATCATCATCATGCACATCTCAGTACTATGACCTGAACCTAGACAAAAAGCCCCTGAGTCTTACCACTGAGCCACAGTGGCACAGTGGTTAGAGTGCAGTACCACAAGCTGATTGCTGGCTGACTGCAATTTGGCAGTTCAACTCTCACCAGGCTCAAGACTGACTCAGCCTTCCATCCTTCTGAGGTCAGTAAAATGAGGACCCAAATTGTTGGAGGCAATATGCTGACTCTGTGAACTGCTTAGAGAGGACTGTAAAGCACTATATAAGTGCTAAAAAGGATCTAAATAATCCACTTCATCCAGAGTTCTCTGAATGCCAACCTCTACCTTAACAACCTTCCTCCCAAAAAAGAGACTGAACAAAAGTTTTCTAACTTGGTTAGATCTAAGGATGGTCTCTTAGAAGAATGCACCACCCTTTCATGTAAAGAGGCATTAACTGTCACTTGAACCCAACCATATGCCTTAATCAATCAATAAGGACATGGCTCACAACAAAGGAGGCAAACTCAACAGCCAAAAAAACTCAGTAACAGCCATTTTGCAACATGGAATAAAACAATAGCTACATATTGAGAAATCTGTTTTTGCCTTGCAGCTACCCTATATTCAAGACAAAAAACAACTAAACATTTTTTATTCCAGATTAACTCCTTTCTTGAAAACCCATTTGATGTAACGCTTAGGCATCATGCTAGAAACTGGGAGACTGAATTCTAGTCCTGCTTTAGGCATAAGGCCACTTGAGCCACTCACTTTCTGTCAGCCCTAAGAATGACAAACCACTTTAAAAAAATTGCAGGGACTTGTCTATATAGTCTCCAAGAATTGGATATAATAAAACAACAATACTTTTTTATGATGTGAACCAAGAATCCTTAATTTGTAGATGAGGCACATTGTTTTTTCAACTTGCAACAATTTTATTTTATGGTGATGATTTTGATTGTACTTAATATTTTTTTCAGTTATTTGCTTACTATATTGCTTTTACTCTGCTTATGTAAATATTTATAAACTACCTTTCATCAGAAGATTTTGCATATTGAACTTTAAAAAAATAGCCAAATTGCAATAAAATAAAATAGGAAAATACCTCTGTTCTTAGATACCTTAGATACCTTTTTCCTGGGCTCATAAGGTTTCTGCATTGTTCCCAGGCTATGGAATGCATTTAACAGCTTTTAATAATTTGTATCACTGATTTTCATCTATATTTCTTATTTTTGCATTGTTTTTTATTTATTGATAACCATTTTGGTGAGGTATGAATCAAATAAATACATACTGCATTTAGTTTAGCTTATTTATTATTTATTTAATCATGTATTGTTTACTGTCAACAGACTCTAAGTAGTTTATAAAGCACTTCATCCTAAAACATTCATGATAAATATTTTAAAAGTCTACAGTTAACTAAACAAACATAAATACCAAATAGCACAGATGTACATTTAAATGACAACCCTCTGATAAAATGTGAGCATTTTGCCATTCAAGGACAAAAAGAACAAATCTCATTAGAATTAACAATTTATACAGCAAGTCTTTTTCAGTACAATTTCTTTAAGTAATCCATTCTTTAAAAATATAACATACCTTCAACTACAAATAAACATAAAAATAAGGCAGTTTGCTAACATTTCTGTTTCAAAACTACATTTTTGAAAGTTTTCTGCTTATTTTTTCCCTTATGCTAATATTTATTTTGTATTGTGTATACCAGGCAATAACACATACTGTACAATAAGCATGTTTGGAAATATGGACTTCTCCATTTTGCAATCTAGAATTTAGATAAGCTATCATTAAGAACTATTTCCAATATTGCATCTCGTTTCTTGCTTTTTTGGAAATATGTTTCAGGGCTTCAGAATACTGGACTAAATGAATGCAAATATAACTCATCCGTTTTAAGGGTAAATTCTGAAAATCACCTGGATTTGGATTTGGATGGAACAAAGCAGACTAAAATTGAATCCTAACAAGATGGATTTTTTTATCCATCACAGGGATTGTGCTTTGCCTTAAAGATCGTACATTGGAGGTCATCTTTTTCTTTGTATCTTCAGGGCTGCCACACTGTATTGGTTCCAGTATACGATCTTGAAGGCAAAGTACATTCCCTGAGGAAGTAGGTCAGTGACCTGGCGCTCTCCTAGTCTCAAGATTAGTCCTCGGGTCATAGGTGGAGACCATATCCAGAAGGTCCTTTGAATGCCTGCAACTGGTACGCCACTTGTGGACCGACCTGGAGCACAGGAGGCCTTAATAGAGAGACTCACATTCAACTCATCACAGAGTTAGACTATGCAATGCTTTATTTTGTATTGTGTATACCAGGCAATTTAAATAAGTCAGCAAGTGTCATTTTGCCTCTTTATAAATCTATGGTGAGGCCCCATCTGGAGTATTGTGTACAGTTCTGGTCACCATACCTTCAGAAGGATATTATGGAAATGGAAAAGGTGCAGAGGAGGGCAACCAGAATGATTAGGGGGCTGGAACACCTTCCTTACCATCTGAGGCTGCAACGGCTGGGCCTCTTCACTCTAGAACAGGGATGTCCAAACTTGGAAACTTTAAGACTTGTGGACTTCAACTCCCAGAATTCCCCAGCCAGCATAGCTGGCTGGGGAATTCTGGGAGTTGAAGTCCACAAGTCTTAAAGTTCCCAAGTTTGGACATCCCTGCTCTAGAACGACGGCGCCTGAGAGGTGACCTGATTGAAGTCTATAAAATCATCCACGGTGTGGACAAAGTAGAAAAGGAAAAACTGTTTTCCGTATCGCACAACACTAGAACTAGGGGGCACTCAATGAAACTTTTGGAAGCTAGACCTCAAACAAATAAGAGGAAGTACTTTTTCACCCAGAGGATCACTGGTCTATGGAACTCCCTGCCAGAAGAAGTGGTGACAGCTGTCAGCCTCGACACCTTTAAGAAAGGATTAGACGAGTTCATGAAGAACAAGGGTATCCATGGCTATTATTATGGATGCCTAAGGACACCCTCCGGGTTGGAGAGATAGGCAGGATATTTTTCAATGCCATTTGCAGGGAATCATAAGCAGGTGAAGACATCTGCTTGGGAAGACCCTGAAGCAAATGGGGAGCCACTGTGTGAGACAGAATGCTGGACCAGATGGGCTGTGGCCTGTTCCAGCAAGGCTATTCTTATGTTCTTATGTAATGCTTCTACATAGAGCTGATTTTGAAGACCAGCCAAGCATTGAAGTTGGTTCAAAATCTAGTTATTTGTTGTCTGGTGCTCAGCAAGTTGAACCTATTCAGGGGGCCCATCATTCTTATGACATGTTGGTGAACAACTCCAGTGATATTATTACTTTTTTGTTGTGGAGATTTTTATTTTTTATTATGTGATCATTTTACAATCAGGAGGGTTACTATTATTCGTTTCCAGGAGTTTGGTCAGATGTGGTAGCATACAAATCCAATAAAGAAATTACATATGTATGATATTTCATTTCAGCTGAATATTATCCTCCAACATCCCTTATGTTCTCTATTTGAATTAATTATATTTAAGGGCGAATAGATTCCCAAGTAAAGTGTTCTTTTATTTGTGTTCCATTTAATTTCATTTGTCTTTGATCTATTAATGTTTAATTGTTTGAATAAATATTATTATTCCTGTAAGACATTTCATGGCATGGAAAGACTTTCCTTCACAGGTTGTAGGTTTTCCAGTACTGGAGGCTTTAAGAAGAGATTGGACCACCATTTGTCTGAAATAGATGGTATAGAACTTCCTGCTTGAGCAAGGGGATCAGCTAAAAGACCTCCAAGATCCCTTCCCAACTCTGTTATTTTGCATACCTTTACTTGTACACTCAATCCAGAGTATTTTAAGAGAGCAGAGAAAAATGAGAGAGATTATTTTCATTTAATAAAATACCCAATAAAAACATTGGGCCAACCTTCCCCAAACTAGTATCATTCAGATCAGTTAGGATTATACTTCCAAGAATTTCCAGACAGCCAAGCCAATATCATTATCTCAGTGCAGCCTGGGAGGCCTGGAGCGGGAAGAATGAATTGGAGAAATAAGCACATTTTAAATTAGAAATCTAGCTCATAAAGTCATTAGATCAAAAGACAAATCTGAAAAAGAAATGGATATAAAATGTAAAAATACTCTGTGAATATAAAATGACATCATACATTTTCCTTTCCAACCACATACATCAACTCACAATGAGCTGTTGCCTAAAAATGACTGAACCTTTAACAACAATTGCTTTATAATTTGTGTGAGCCCAAAGGTCAGCTCACACAAACAGAATCTCTTTGATGAATTTTGCCCTTTACAGCATGAAGAGTATGTGTGTGAGGGGTGGAAATTAAAAAGCATTTAGTTGCCTTGCTTATGTATGCCCAGTTCCTAACTGAAAATCTTAAACAAACATAAAAACAGTGGACCAA
This sequence comes from Rhabdophis nuchalis, assembly GCA_039707465.1. Lineage (NCBI taxonomy): Eukaryota > Metazoa > Chordata > Lepidosauria > Squamata > Natricidae > Rhabdophis > Rhabdophis nuchalis. Next base: position 366,473,209 of record CM077643.1, read on the forward strand.
GGAGGCGGTTTGCATTCCTTGCCATCCAGCTTCCTTATCCCAAGTTACTGGTTTCATAATCTGACTTCAGGCATTGGAATTTATTTATTATTACTTGCCTTTTGGACTAGGACTTGAATGTTACTTTTCCAAGTCCAGGGTCATCTTACTGTCTTTCTCCCAGACTGAGAGCTTCACTCCATTCTGCATGAATACATAATATATCCACAATCAAACTGCTACCAAGAATATTTCACTTTATTGCTAAAGACAAAAATGTTGGAATAGATATTATAGATACAAAGACATTCCATGTGTTCTTACATAAATAGTCCCACAAATATCAGACCTGCTTTTTTTTAATCCACTAGTTTATTAAGTGAGTAGTGGACAACACTGAATACCAAAGCCTTTCTCTATCTCCTTGTTTTTATTAATTCGCCTACACTAATTCTCTGTGCCTTGAAGAATTATTGGATGTGTCTATGTCAATAGCTTATTTTAATTGTCTATATTAGGGTTTTTGCTCAGTAGCTCTGCATTTTGGATACGATTCTTTTATACTAAATGCTGGCTAATCTTACTTCAATTCAATTCAATTCAAATTTAATTTGTAGAACCGCTCCCTCTCCCCAAAGGGACTCGGGGCGGTGCACAGGGAAAGTAAAAACAATAAATATACAAATATAAATACATAATATAAAAACAGATTAAATCTATTCCTGTGCTAAAACCCATTAAACTAAAATACCCAGCAGCTATAAATAAGTTTAAAACCCCATAGAAAGAGAGACTAGCCTAGGCCGGCCAAGCGGAAAAAGTGTGTTTTTAATTTCAGACGGAAGGAGCGGAGGTCCGTAGTCGTTCTAATATCGGGGGGAAGGTCGTTCCAAAGGGCCGGGCCCGCCACAGAGAGAGCCCTTCCCCTGGGCGTCGCCCGCTGACAGAGTCTAGTGGACGGCACCCGGAGAAGTCCCTCTCTGTGGGAGCGAATCGGCCGTGAGGATGTATGAGGCAGGATCCGATCCCGCAGATAGCTAGGTCCCGAGCCATGGAGCGCTTTAAAGATGATAATTAACACCTTGAAGCGCACCCGGAAGACGACAGGCAGCCAGTGAAGCTCGCGCAAGAGCGGTGTTACGTGGGTAAACCTGGCGGTTCCCATAATTGCTCGCGCGGCTGCGTTCTGGACTAGCTGAAGTCTCCGGGTGCACCTCAAGGGGAGCCCCATGTAGAGAGAGTTACAATAGTCCAGTCGGGATGTCACGAGCGCATGAGTGACTGTGCGAAGGGCGTCCCGATCCAATAGGGGGCGCAATTGGCGAACCAGGCGAACCTGGTAAAACGCCCTCCTGGCCACTGCTGTCACTTGATCTTCCATAGACCCACTTGGTAATGTTGTCACTTCACATGAACAAAGATGTTCTCTTAAAAAGAATGGCAGGCATTTAGCAGCTCTGCCCAGCCCCTTTTCATCCCTCAAAGTAAGTAGGACTGAGCAGATAGGGATCTATAAATTAATAAGTCACAATTAGTCCCTCAACAATTTACACTAAAAATAAATGTAAAATAAAAACACAAACAACAATTGGAATATAAGTTAAATAAACAAAATAAGTTGCACATATAATTAAACTTAAAACTTAGAAAAGTTGTCCAGTGTAAAAGCCTGAGCAAAAGGATATGTTTTTAGGGTCTTTTTAAAAGGTAATAAAGATGTCATCTCTGTTCAAAGTATGCTCCATAAAGCTGTGATGGCAATGTAAATGAACTTATGGCAACTCTGTGCAAACCTCTTCAGTTAGAGTTTTGTTACTGAGCTATTTTCTCCAATAGCTTCAGTGGTAATGATCAGCACTTTCTATTTTGCCTGGAAATGTGTATCCAGTACAGTATTGTAAGTAGAGTTGTAATACAATTTCTATTTATTCTTTATAAAACTAAATTGGCTGCTGAGGTTTATACCAGTTAAAAGTTCTGGGTTAGACACAAAGGTACCTCCAAATAGAGTGAGTCCATTTTTATGGTTAAACATGTAGGTTGTCAGTGTATCTGCACCATAATTTTAAAGGCATTATTGTCCAGAAACAGGAATGTTTGGCATATATATTCTTGGCTATATATGCCAAGTATATGATTTGAGAAACAAGAGAAACATTTGGATTTTAGAAACATCTCCAAACTGTATATTTGCTTTTTCTGGAAGAGTGTTATCTCATTTAGAATAGGAAAATTTATTTCCATTCTGAAATTATACTCTGTCACAATGAGCATTTCTTGTCTTGTTGGGATTCTATTTCATCTTTTTATCATTTTATCCCATTTTTATTACTCATTGTGCCTCTTGGAACCAATTAATGAGTACTGAGGTATCACTGTATTCCCATATCTCTTAAAAGGATACCATGGATGCAGAAGATGCCATGTTTGAAGATATTGAAAGCAACTGAGCCATCAAAAACCAACACTCTTTCTGTCTGTCTACACAGAGGATTGATTTATCAGGCCAACCTACCTAATCTTGGCTCCATCAGTTTTAAGTTAGTTTGAAATTGATCGAAATAATCTGCTAGAATAGTTGAGAAGCTTTTGGTTTTCAATCACCTTTCCATGCTCTCATCTAGCAGAAGAATTGAGAACTGTTGGCCTATCTGTCTGTATAAAGGAAAGGAATGGCTAGAAATAATCCTGCCTCATTTGAAGAATTGTTTTAGATCAGGAGTGTCAAACACGCGTTGTTATGGCTTCGTCACGTGACACATCACAACTTTTTTCTCCTTTGCTAAACTGGGCATGAACATGGAATCCGGCCCACAGGCCGCAAGTTTGACACCCCTGTTCTAAATAAACTCTTAATAGTCCTCATTTTAATTAACTGCAGTGTTGCGAATTGTAGTTTTTACTGCATGTAAGTGAATCATCCCCCTTTTCTTTTTATGAGCTACATAAGAGCCTCTTAATGCAACAACTTGACATATGCTCTTAAGGTGGTTGTGTACAATTTACATTTTCTCTTAACTATCTTCCTGGAGCATTGCTTGCTCCTTTGTGTTCCTTTATGGAAGTGAGCTGGAACTAATTTCTTCTTCCTAACATCTGTCTTATTTTATAAAGAGTCCAAAAGAAGTTGTAAAGTTTCTTAATCCTGAGGTCTCCTCAATCAGTCATGGCGGCAGCTGTGATTGGCCTTTTTAAAAAGAGTTTACATTTTGGCAGACAGTGTTCCTTGGACTCTCACCAGTTCTCATTACTGCATGCATGCAAAGCTCTATTTGCTTGTTTAGCACTTTCTCACCACTGCAAGGAATGCGAGTACAGAAACATAAAAACAGGATGTTTCCCTTAAACGTAACCAGCATCATATGCACCCATTCAGTGTTTAGTGAGCCCACAGAATAAAAAGTTTGATTTGGCATTATTTATCTTTTGGGGGGCTGAAGTTTTATCTATTCAACATTACGATTTAGTCATTTAATGCAATTTAATATAATAAAACATGACCTCTTGAATGAATTAATATTTTATTCTCTGTCCCGCACAGCCAGCTAATAGTTATACAAAATTAGCAATAGCAACACTGAAATTCTTAGCGATTCTTTGTAATTGTTTCAGAACAATTTTTGAACGCCATACATTAACTGGGAGAATGAACAATGCTTCACCTGCTACTTGAAAATTATATTCCAGGTTAGCCTCTTCAGGAAGGGTGTTCCCAGCTGGGATGCCAATACTGAGAAGGCCTTGTTCTGATGGCCAGCAACCAAATGGTTCTATCTGTAATAGTGAATAGGGAAGCCTGCTACATCATAGCGTGCTGGTTGAGGAATTCTGGGAATTGAAGTCCATTCATATTAAAATTGCCAAGTCTGAAAATAACTGGGAGATAGAGTTGATAATAACATCTCCTTAAAATAATGAAGCCTTTTCTATCTTTTCATTATTGTTTCTTTTCTTCATTTTTAAAAATGTACCATGTAGCCCAAACCAACAAAGGGAAGGATGCGAATCCATTGTTTGGAAAACGTTGACAAAGCTCTCCAGTTTCTGAAAGAACAGCGAGTGCATCTTGAAAACATGGGATCTCATGATATTGTGGATGGAAATCACAGGCTAACCCTTGGACTTATTTGGACAATTATATTGAGATTCCAGGTAAATGCAGAATAATTTATACTGTAATGGCATGTGACTTACATTTTCCGGCTACTTCTTCACATACAAACCTCTGATGTATCACTTTTTGCAATGTACAATGTTTAGTTATTTACCTTTCTGTTTTGAACATTTTTCTCATCTCCTTTTGGATTAAGATCTAGCATGTTTATTCTTGCCATTTTACTTCAGAGTTATGTAAATCAGGTCAAGGGCTTAAACCTGTTGGAAATGGCATTGGTACCACCCAAACAAAATTTAGCATCTTAAATCAAATGAGAGTGTTGAGGACATCTCTGTTAGGAGACCGAGAGATGTGCAATGGAATTGCAGCAAGAGATGTTGCTAGATATTCACACTATTAGTCACAGACACCGATGGTAAAAAACAAGTAGACTTTTACTTGCGGTGGAAAAATAAAGTAAACTACTTCTTACAAACAAGTGATAGTCTTGAATCAAAATACAGTCTATAACTCAAACAGTTGGCTTACAGTTGCTCAATCCACGATTCTTCTTGCTTCTTCGCTTTTCGCTGATCAAACCCCGAGATACAGAGTCTCCATTCAAAAGATCAGCAATCTAACAATGATACTAGTTTCCTCTTATGGCTGATTGAGGAAGCAGCAGCCAATCACATTCCATTGTATTAGTTAAAGTTACAGTTATCAAATTCAATCATGGCTTATGTATATATTGCCAACCCAACACTAGGATTATATTCCTAACAGAGACCACATGGAAATCAATGGTATTTCCATGGTAACTGAATCATTCTCAGTCAAAAGTCTCACAAAAGTCTTTGGATGAAATATTGCTTCAGTTGTGGTGAAGATAAGCTAATGTTGTCTACCTTCTTTTGTTACACTCCTTCCCTTCAGCAACTGTGAGGAAGAATTCAGAAACTTTTGTTTCAGTTTTTGACAAATCTCAGTTTGTCAGGTCACTCCAAACAACATAAACACATGATGTTTAATATTTCATAGATCTTGCTTGCAACAAGATCTATCTTGTTGTCCCATAGAAGTAGTCCTCATTTATCTACCATAGTTTGGGACAGGCAACTTGTTGTTAAGTGATATGGTCATTAAATGAATCTGCAACTGTGCTTATGGTCATAATTCTGTTTTTTAAAGATCTGTGGAGATTGGTTATTGCAAAATTACTTTTTCATCACTGTCATAACTGCCCTGTGATTTTACAGATTCAGGACATCAGTGTTGAAACAGAAGATAACAAGGAAAAGAAATCTGCTAAAGATGCCCTACTCTTGTGGTGCCAGATGAAGACAGCTGGGTGAGTTTGAACTGAATGATCATCTAGATCCATGATGGTGAACCTATGGCACGGGTGCCACAGGTGGCACGCGGAACCATTTCTTAGGGCACGTGAGACGTTGCCCTGTCAGCTGCAGTGCGCATGTGTGCGCTGGCCAGCTGATTTAGGCCTTCTTTTGAGGCCATTTTTCGCCCTCTGGAGGCTTCAGGGAAGCTCCTGAAGCCTTTGCAGGTGGGGGGGGGGAGGCTGTTTTCACCCTCCCCAGGCTCCTAGAAAGCCTCTGGAGCCTGGGGAGGGCGAAAAAAGCATGCCAAAAGCAAGGGGGCGCGCACATAGCATTATGGGTGTGGCACACCCACGCATGACCCCCCTGCGTTCCCCTCGCTTTTGGCATGCAAGCCAAAAAAAGGTTAGCCATCACTGATCTAGATTTTCCATACAGCATTCTGCAATAATGGAGGAGTGTGTGAATTAGTGTGTATGTGTGAAGTTATGTGCATATATCTTTTCTGAAAAAGAGTGATCTGATTAAGGAACGCATTCCACTTAAAAGTAAAAATTGTGCTAATATTTTTATAATACTACATTATTATCCAATGGAATGTCATATCTTGTGATGTTTTGCTAGCAATGTGAACTGACCCACGATATTTTATAGGTACTGTGGTTAATGCTACTGCTATTGCTCAAGCAACAATTATGAGGTACACAATTTAGATAGTTGCACTTTATATATCCTCAGCCTGCCGCATTTTGCAATTTTGGAATCACAGGTTTCTTATGAGGGGCTTGGTACACTGATTGGAATGAGACCTGTCTTCTGTAGTTCCAGTTGCCTTTATTATGGTCAATATTAAAGGCAATTGGAATTAATTGGACTAATGCTTGCAGTATAGTAACCACGGGACAAGAGGTGATCTTTGTTTTGAGATGGTTACTACATGGGCAGTTTTAGGAAAAGTTACTGCACTCACTTCTCTTGGTGTTTTGTTCTAGAATCTTGTTCCAGCCTCTTGCTTCTAGTTTGGCATGAATCTGTCATCTTGTCTAGGTTGCACAAGTTGGCAGCTCACTAAAGACTTATGGTGTTGGTCCTGACATTTGCTTGCATCCCTATCTGTAGGGTCTCCTTTCTCACCTGGTTCTTCATGCTCCTGCAAACTTCAATAATCCTCTGCTCATCCTCTTTTCATATACAATGATATCAGGGCTTCAGAGGATTTCCTGGTTTATGATAATCCAATTTTCTTTCTGGTCAATAAGTTCATAATACATTCAGCAACAGAATCCTCCCTGTCTTTTAATTGATATATTTAAACAGGGTGGCTTGGACATTATCCGGGAAGACAAATCCTGTTTTGATTTTTAGGACTTGACTTGAAAATGACCTCAGATACTTTGGGGGTGCTTGAGCAGAACATTTGGTACCTTAAGCAGCTGGTTATTATCATTTTTCATGTCTCCAAGCATTAAACCTATATTGATTGAGTTTTATTTTGTTTTTCCTTTGGTCTTTGTTGTGTCAGCTATCCCAACGTCAACATTCACAACTTCACCACCAGCTGGAGGGACGGCATGGCTTTCAACGCACTAATCCATAAACACAGGTGGGCATTTGATGAAATGTTTGTGAGAGTTTTAAGCACAGAACCAATGGATGCAGAATTCTATTTTATGTAAACCGAAAGTTCTAGATCTCCTTTCTGAGACATCTGCATTTCTCCATCTCTGTCTGCCTCTTCAGACTTCACTCCAGACCACTTCTTCTGTGAAACCTTTAACTTAATTCTGAAATTTTCCTTACCCTGGAAAAAATGCCAATAGCCCCATCTTGTGCATGAAAACACGGAAATAAACCTACATTTAGTGAGGCTTACTTTCAGGTGCTTAATTTTATATTGCAGAGATGTATCCTATCTGCTGCACTTTGGCACTTCTCTCCTTTTCCCTTGGTCTTTTTTGAACATGCACTGTGTGTTTTTGATCAAGCTACTCTGTAAAATATATGAAATCAATATACATTGTATGGGCAAGCAAGTCCTCATGTTCTTTGATAGCCTGCAGTCCCTGAGTATTGATATGCCTTTAAGCCATAGGTGGGTTGCTGTGGATATGGCCCGGTATAGTGGTACTGGTAGTGGCCAGGAGCAGCTGAGAGCATACCAGTACGGTGGCTCATTTGGCCTGCCCACCCACCCATCTATAGCTGTTTTAATGGCAAACGGCAAAGTGCACACGTGCGCATAGTGTGCGGTGCCTGCGTGAGCCCCAACAAGCAGCTGATTGTTGCAGGGGTGGTGGATGTGCGCATAGCGCACATCAGGCACATACACAGCCCATGTCTGGCGCATGATTGAACAGACTGCGATCAGCGTACTGGTAACAACTGTAAGAGCAACCCACCACTGCTTTAAGCATACTGAAGTCTGAATGAGACATGGGTCATCACATATACAGATCACATATACAGAGCAATTCACACACACACATACACACCCCTCCCTTTCTGCTGGAGAGAAAAATGATTTCTCTTAAAAAAAAAAAAAAAGTCAGAAATTGGAAACAGGCTGAGAAAGAGAAACAAGGTTCATTATATCTCCCCAACAGCATCAGAATTAGTTGTGGACTCTCAAGGAGTTGAAAAAGAACTTCAGGACTAATTGAGATAGAGGAAAAACTTTTTCAGGAAAATTACTATCTTTGAAAGCTTAGATAAAAACCTGTTAGCTAAAAATAATTTATAAAATTAATTTTTATTTTCTCTTTGCCCAGTATGCTTAAAGTTGAATATTCTGTTCTGATATTTATTTTCTCTGTAAATGCCCAGGAATTGTTTGTTTTCTGCAACCTGAAACCTGATTACAGCAAAGTTACCTCCAAATTACTACCAGTCCAGCATTTACTCCAGAGGCTTATATTTTTCTTCAATTTTTCCCATAGGAGATTGTTTTTTAAGATGCTGTTTGAGATTTGAATCATTACATTTTTTAAATCTTTATCATTGAAAATTTAGCTTATGACTACATAAAGCTAATTTTAAAATATATTTTTCTCATTTTAAAAGAATGAAATTAGATTTTATTTATCTAATTGTGAGGTTGATTTCTCTCTCTCAAAAGGGGAGAAGGAAAAATTCTCATAGACATGTGCTTTACCAGGAGATGGCTATAGATTTTTAAAAATCTGTCTCTCTTACCAGAATTTATCAGTAAAAACAACATGGGTTGTGGTAGTGTGAATCCTTTTTCCAAATGCCAGCAATTGTGTAATAGCTACCATTCTGTCCTGGAGAGCAGGTGATACACCAGTAACTAGCAGTCTGCTACACCGAAACAGGCAGAGCTACCCTTTGTATACCCAGACCCTGTTTTATAGATGAGGTCCCAGGATATATCAATATATATACCTTATAATCACATGTTTATGCAAGCATAAAAGAGTCAGAGCCCATCTCAAGGAGCTATCGTATATTGGGGTGCCTTTTTGGTGCTTTTGATTCTCATGTAATAGTAATCCATACATCATCAGCCTGTATAGTAAGGTAATTATTTAAAAACAAAAACAAAATGATTGAAATAACATAAAAGACTGCAATCAGTAATTTGGCTAGGAAATTACATATATAAAACCCTTTTGCTGTCTGCTCCCAAGACAGTTCAGAGGCAAATGATTGATTTTAGACTTCATCTTTGCTCGTTTGCTTCAGTTGCATGCTCTAGCCTGTGCATGCATGCTTTTTATCTTTCACGAGTCATGTCACAGTATCATATCCCCCACCCTCTTCATTTATGGAATTATTCTCCTTGATTAGTATGTGTTGGGGAACTTTTCTCTGCCACAGAAGTAATATAGATGAGTCTGCCTCTGTTTAAAAGTGTATTCCGTGTCTCATTTCTTACTGACTTTGATTCTTTATCTGTCTGATTCCTTTGCTAATATTCCTGCATAATACAGGACAAATTTAGGTAAATATATTTTACTTTCTTAGGCCTGATTTAATTGATTTTGATAAGCTGAAGAAATCAAATGCACACTACAATCTGCAGAATGCTTTTAACCTGGCAGAGCAACACCTTGGCCTTACTAAACTACTGGATCCTGAAGGTAAGAACTCTTCACAATAACACAAACTTCTCTTCTGTTAGTTTTCCTGTATCCACTGCCTCATTTGTAGCCAGCCAAAACCTCATTTCCAAATTCTTTAATCTCTAAACTAATGTGTTAAACAAAATGTGACAAAACTCAGAGGGAGGGCTCATTGGAAGGTAATATAATTTTCAGAGGCAGATAACAAATCCATTTTTCTGTTATATTCATTGAGTTACACAGATTGCCTTACTAGTAATCCTCAACTTATAACCACAGTTGAGACCAGAATTTCCACTATAAATCATTGCGATCATAGGTTGAATTAAATCTGATTATATAACAATTTTATAGTAGTTGTTAAGTGAATCACCATAATCATTAAATTAATCATGTGATTATTAAGCAAATCCAGCTTCCCTAGTGTCATATTTTTTGCTGGAAAGCAGCAAAAAAGGTAGCAAATAGTAATCCCATGACCATAGGACATTGCAACGAGTCCTAAATGCAAATCGGTTGCCAAGCACCTGCATTGAGATCATGTAACATCAGAGATGGTGTGATAGAGTGGGTACAGATCGTGGACCTATATCCTGATGGTAGTCTCTGCCTTTTATTCTGTTATCTGTGTGTAAGATGATCAACTGCTTTTTTGAGCAAATCATAGAGTCCAAGTAAATATCAAATCAGGAAATCAGGATTTAATTTTAAATTTTCAACTCCAGCATTCTTAATAAAAGCTAAAAGAGAACATTATACCAAACATTACACCTGCCAAAGTCAGCGGTTTAAGTTTAGCTCAGACTCTCAGCCCATCATATCTGTAAAAATACATTTTGTTTTATAATAAGACTGTAATTTGTGTTTCCCTACCTTTATCTTCTGCTATTAATACTCTGGAGAAGGGCAGGAAAACATACTTAATGGTGCTTAAGTATCGGAGTCTGGATTGGGATGTGTGGTATTCGTATTCCAAGTCATTAATCTTCTCACTTCTTCTGTCTCACCAACCTTATATGCTTGTGAATATAAAATATGGGGGGGAAATCATAGGAGCAAAGGCTGGAATATTAATATATGATAAATTCTGAACATCGTGACATTGCAGTATGAAAATGGGTTGTATGAAACTCTGTATTGACTTATTCCCAGTGCCTTGTCTGATTGAATTCCTGATCCTTGCTTCAGTGAATCTTCAACACGATTCTATGATTATCCAGCTCTGCATTAAAACGATTCTTGTTTGTTTTTCAGATATCAGTGTTGACCATCCAGATGAAAAATCTATTATCACCTACGTGGTGACATATTACCACTATTTTTCTAAGATGAAAGCTTTAGCTGTTGAAGGAAAGCGAATCGGAAAGGTACCCAGCTTAACGGTTTAAATGTGGAATGTAGCATGCTTATCTGTTTTTCTTGCAGGCTTACTTAGTTTCATTATATGCAAATTTTAATGCCACACTTTAGTTATTCCCTTTTAAATACTCTTAGGAACGGTAATATTTTATTTTGGCATGTACATTTTTTTAATCTATTATCTCAGCAGTTCCAATTTTTTAATTTCATTTGGCCATTTGTTTTGGGTTGTCGTAAAATACATTGCATGAGCATACAAACTTGTAGACATGAACATCATCTTCATATTGCCACAATTTTTATCTGAAGAAGTCTGACCTTTATCTCTTTGCCTTGAACTGCTTGTTACAGGTGCTTGACAATGCAATTGAAACCGAGAAGATGATTGAGAAATATGAGTCTCTTGCCTCTGATCTCCTTGAGTGGATTGAACAAACCATCATCATTCTGAACAATCGCAAGTTTGCTAACTCACTGATTGGTGTGCAGCAACAGCTACAAGCATTCAATACCTACCGGACAGTGGAAAAACCGCCCAAGTACGATTTATTCACCATAACATTATCTTTTGGGTTGGGAGAGAAGAATTAATCCCACTGTAATAAACAACAGGAATCATCTGGCAATTTGCATGTGTTAATCTTAGACTATTAGAATCTAGTGATGTTTTCCTGGTGAAATAGTAGATTTAATACTGTTCATCCAGGAACTCAAGGTGATATACTTAGTACTCCCTCCTATTTTTCCCACAGTAGCAACCCCATGAGTAGGATTGGACTAAGAGAGAGTGACTTGGGCCAAAGTCACCCAGTGAGTTTCCATAGCTAAGGATGAACTAACTCTCTCTGTTTCTAATCCAATGCCTTACTCGGGGGTCTGCAAAGTTGGCTCTTTTAAGACTGGAGGACTTCAACTCCCAGAATTCCCCAGCCAGTCTAGCCTTAACTACTTCCCCTGCCTTAACTACTGTACCACTGTCTTTTTTTTTGTTTTCTTTTGGGAAGAATTACATTAAACTAAGTATTTTGCTCATTTCATGGTTAGTTAAGTGTAAAAGTCCTTCTCCATCCACTTGGTATGACTGGTGATAACACCCCAGGGCTGTAAGTGACCTGAGCCATGAGCATGCATGATTTTATCTTAGAATAAGGGTGCTTGCCTCTATTGTAATGTATAAACAACACAGACTACAAGCAGATGTACAACCAAAAGTGACTGCAAATTGCAGGATGGAATATAAAAAAATGTATCATTATGTCTATAATTCATATAGTAGTAATAAATCATCTTGGCATATTTCGCTTTCTATTATTTTCTGTGGAAAATAATAGTTTATAAATCTGTAGTCATAAACAATCTATTATGCACTTTTGAAATGCTTAAAATACCTGATTCTGCTAACTGGGGACTTCACCATTAACATAGGAAGAAGGTATATAGATTGCAAATTTGCTAACTCTTAATATAAAGTACAGACCAAGAGAAAAAATATTAAAAATTGGAGTGTTGCAAGAAAATATAAAAAGAATTTGGTTTGCTTCTTTGAAGAGCAGATAGATAAATATGCGAAGTGCCATTTGAACTAGTTGTTATTAGTTTTATGTATCATGTGCCTTGTTACCAGATTCTTTATTTATTTATTTTGCCAGCATAGATTAATATTGTTACAATAACTGTGTTCATCTGAAGCATATATATATGTATGTATGTATGTATGTATGTATGTATGCTTCAGATGAATATATATATATATATATATATATATATATATATATATATATATATATATATATATATATATATATATATATATATATATATATATATATATATATATTCATCTGAAGCATACATACATTCCATATATATATATATATATATATATATATATATATATATGGAATGTATATGGAAATACCCTATTGTTTCTTTGCAGAGTTAATATATGCCTCTGGATTTTACCCACACTGCTTTCTTTTCAGATTCACAGAAAAAGGAAATCTGGAAGTACTGCTTTTCACCATCCAGAGTAAAATGAGGGCTAACAATCAAAAAGTGTATATGCCCAGAGAAGGAAAACTCATCTCAGATATCAACAAGGTAAATATATATCTATATAAATTTTATATCAATTTGTTCTCCCAGTGCTACTAACTGAACTGTGGGATGATCAGGACTTTGAAGACCTGGATAGGATTTCTAGTATATACTGCAACAACACTGTGACTTTCCAAATGGTTTGGACTTAAAACTATCAAAAACCCTTAGATGGCACATGGTATTTAATTCTTGTCTATTAATTAATTGATTAAGCCAGTTTGGTTTTGAGCACCAGGCTGGAAACAGTGAAGTTCTGAGTTTTCTAGTCTTACCTTTGAATGAAAATCAGCTGTGGATGACTTAGGGTCAGTAACTCTCTCTGCACAGCTCATCTTCCATGGTTGTTGTTTTGGGGGAAATAGGAGTAATAGCATGTTTGCTGCCTTGAATTATTTAGAAAAATAATAAAGGTGGCATATGAATAAAAACAATCATTTTTTAAAAATCTAAAATATTTATATATATATATAAAATATACTGGCATTGCTTGCTTCGGGTATTTTCCCGTGTATAAGGCATGGAAATGTTATTGCAACGTTTTGACAAGATCTCACTTGTCAAAACGTTGCAATAACATTTCCATGCCTTATACACGGGAAAATACCCGAAGCAAGCAATGCCAGCATACCTACACCCGTGAAAATCTACGAAAGCAAATATATATATATATATATTATTTACATATACTGTACATATAAACATACACATACACATACATATATATGTATGGTAGGAATTACCATATAATAATAATAATAATAATAATAATAATAATAATAATAATAATAATAATAATAATAATCTTTATTGTCATTGTAAAAATTACAATGAAATTGGTTTTAATATATGGTAGGAATTAATTCACCACATTCGCAGTGTACCAGGTTGGCATATAACATATTTTTCACTCCAAAAGACACACCTCACCATAAGATGCACCTAGGTTTAGAAGAGGAAAACAAGGAAAAAAATATCAGGCGGAGCCTGAAAGGACCACAGATAGGTGTGCTTTCATGTGCCAGCTCTGCCTATTGACTCCTGCACTGCAGAAAAGAGACAGAAGAGGCGGGCAATGACAAAGGCAGAAGAGGCAGGATTCAGCACTGTAAAAGGACCACGCTACCGCAGAATGGCGGCTATTCACCAAAGACACACAGACATTTCCACCCGCTTTTGGGGTGGAGGGGTGCATTTTATGGAATGAAAAATATGATACATCCTAGTAGCTAGAAGAGGAATAATAAATAAAGTATCCAATTGCCAAGGCAGTCTTTTTTTTTTTTCTAATAATGCAAAGCCAAGTGTAAGTGCATGCCGAAATGATTTTTTTTTCTGAGACAAAATGGAGCCAGACATAGTGGCAGGTGAACTAAACCAAAAATAGAGGAGTGGGATAATGAAATTCTCAGTTCTCATTCCACTTTTTTTTGGGGGGGGGGGGTGTCAATATAAGGCCCAACCTCAGTCTTCTTTTCAAAATGACTTTTCTAGCAACCACTATCAGGATTAGCTGTCCTGATTCATCTCTGCTTCTTCACACATCCCTCCCCACTGAGTTTCCCAGTATTCTTGGGTAAAATGAGGACCCAGATTGTTGGAGGCAATATGTTGACTCTGTAAACCACTTAGTGAGGGCTCTGTACAGCGGTATATAAGCCTAAGTGCTATTGCTATAAATACAGGACACTGCAAATGCATTTTTAAAAAATTATCATTTGGTTTCTTTGAGCCTATGCACGTTTAGCTTTATTAAAATGAAGCCATTTATAATCTAAAAATGAAAATAGGCCTGCACTTATCGCTTGCTGCAGAGAATAGTTTTCCGGAAGGCTGTTATGGAAAAAGAGTCTTGGGATGAATAGGAAGAATATGCTCCTACATGACTTCCCTTGCCCAGGCAAACTCCCCATTCATGTAGGAACAAGAGAGAGGATGTTCAAAGGGAGAAAAGTGCATAATGAAACTACTGAAACTTATTGCCCTGCAACAAAGATGCTAGAAAAGAAGACAATTAATCGCTTTACTGGTTCAACCAGATGAACAGCAACTAGTTTGACAAGATCTAGTAGAGATAATGTAGAAGGATAACACTTTATAATTTCCTTTTCATCCTGGCTGGAATTCTCAGGGCAGCTGTTGCTTTCATGTGTAATTGCGGCAGTAAATTTCTCATGTGTGAAATTGCTTGTAAGATCTTAAATATCCTTAGGTTCCAAACACCAGGGCATCTGAAGATTGAACCCAAGATTGCTGATTAGGAATTGAGAATCGTTTTATTTTTTTATAAGGAAGATCCGATAAACGGACTGACTCCCTCATTTGCATTCCATTAAAACATGCAATATCTTATATGGCCTTTTCTTCAAACAGGCATTTGACCAAACGTTTTGGGTTAAAGGGTGCTGAACGTTAACTACACAAGGAACTTGTGATCTGATGTCCTGTTTTTCCCCTGCTGGATCAGTTTGCTTTATTGCAATATTGCTACGATTGCTTTTGCTCCTGTCATTGTGTTTGCAAAGTTTTCAGGATGTATTTCTTCATTCCTTGAGAAAATACACTTGTTGCTAAGATAAGAATAGCATCCTGACTAAAGGAAGGCCTATCCAATTTTTTCTCCCTTAGCAGTTTTTCAGATTTTTCACTGTAGCCATGAGTCCTTGAAAGGTTTCCTTTTACAAAGTGAAACCTATCTTTTTCTGAGTCAGCCATAAGGTTTTGTCATTCAGCTTCTGACTATTGCTATGCAGAATCTAGGACCCTTCAAATGAACCACAGAGAGGAAAACTCCCAGGTAAAACAATAAGATTTTATTCTATTTTATAGAAGCGTAAATGCTACAACTGATGCTTCTAATGCTTTCATCAGCATTAAGGGTTTTACCCCTTAGGTTTCCTAAATAATACCAGCAATCCAAAACTTATTAAATTATTATGTAATATTGATTCGGTGTTGAAATAAACATTTACATTTCCCAATTTTTTTCCTTTGTGTAAACTCCACATTTTTTAATTATTTACTCAGGCCTGGGAAAGACTGGAAAAAGCTGAACATGAAAGAGAACTGGCATTGCGTAATGAGCTCATCCGACAGGAGAAACTGGAACAACTTGCTCGCAGATTTGACCGTAAGGCAGCTATGCGGGAGACTTGGCTAAGTGAAAACCAACGGCTGGTTTCTCAGGTGACACTTTTAAAGAATTTAGGCAAATAAAGCCGCACTCTGTAACCTTCTGGGGATAATTCCCACTTGCACTAGGGGGATGGACATGTTTCTCTGCATATCCTTCAGGATTGTGAACAAACCTACACTGAATTACTTATGAACAACTTCCTTGCACTAGTATCTATTAATCAGAGAATGCAGTTTGTCTACAGAAAATTAAGTCATGTTTAGGTTTACTGCAAACAGTATTTTTTTCTTAGTTTCTAAAATGATGTTAATGCAAGATTCTACCAGAAATTGCAATCCTTACTGAATTCTAACTCTTCATTGTAGACTATTTAGAGAGACAACTCTACAGTGACATCATCAAGTCAGAAATGTTAATAGCCTTGTCGTAAAGGGCAGGGAATTATGACTAAGTAAGAAATTGGACTAAAGTTTACTAATAAAAATGGGTGCAATCCCACCGATCCACAGGATGTGTGTTTGCATTTTTCAAATGCAAAATATGGTGTAAGATTGTGGTTTAACTTTATTGATTAGTTAGTTGGCCTATCAAGAATACAGACACAGCACTGACTGGGTTCATACTATGGCTATACCATGTTTGATCACCAAGGCCTGATTGAATTAGCCACAATTGGAGAATTGGAGGAGCAAGATAGGGGAAACATCACAAGTTAACCAAATCTTTTAAACAAGTTGCTGGTCAGGTTCTACCTCCCAAGGCCACTTGATCCTAAGCCAGTGGTAGACATATGACAACTGCAGAAGTGTAATAAGAGGCTTTATAGTAAACTATCTCAATACCATTGTGCTAATCTACTTAATGCTTCCTCTTGTAGGACAATTTTGGATTTGATCTTCCAGCTGTAGAGGCTGCAACAAAGAAACATGAAGCTATTGAGACAGATATTGCAGCCTATGAAGAAAGAGTCCAGGCAGTGGTTGCTGTTGCCAGGGAACTTGAAGCAGAGAACTATCATGATATTAAACGCATCACTGCAAGGAAGGATAATGTGATTCGCCTATGGGAATATCTCCTGGAGTTACTAAGGGCACGCAGGCAACGACTAGAAATGAACCTTGGTCTGCAAAAGATCTTCCAAGAAATGCTCTATATTATGGATTGGATGGATGAAATGAAGGTAAATGGCAGAACTTTATGCCAACTGTATTCAGAAAAATAAGTAAGCTTTCATTATACATTTATTAGGCAGCTGATCACATTTTCCAATTAGATAAAGGTAGCCACAAAGGATATGCAGATTCTATGGTTATAACTGTTCGCATTATTACTTATTTCAACTCTGAGTTAACAAGGAGGCTAGAATATATTCTGAAAAAGTAGAGTATATTTGGATTAAATATTTGGGCCTAAAGCTAATCCTTGATTTATGAACTCAGGTGGGATCAGAACTCCTACTGCTAAGCAGTGAAATTGTTAAGTGACTCATGCCCTATTTTGCAAACTGGTCAAGTGCTGAGTTCTACATTTGCAAAAGTATTTGTATTTTATGGAACATGCTAGGCAAGTGCAAAAGATCTAAGAAGGGATATTTATGAAACTAATCAGAAAAATATCATTCAATTTTTTAAAAAATAAACAATTAGGAATTTATGCTTTCTCCAATTGATTGTTTACAACCAGGTGTTGCTAGTGTCTCAAGATTATGGCAAACATCTCTTGGGGGTAGAAGACCTGTTGCAGAAACATGCTCTTGTGGAAGCGGACATTGCCATACAGGCTGAGCGAGTGAGAGGGGTCAATGCATCTGCTCAGAAATTTGCTACAGATGGGGAAGGTAAGATACTTGGGTTCACTCTTATATGTGCACTTGATCTATTGGTAGATGCCAGTTGTCACCCCATGTACGTTAGGTGTTCATAGAGATAGAAGATACCAATTATTAGTTTATTATAACCACCCAAAGTCATCTTTTGTTAGTTGGGCAGTCACATAAATTAGATCAGTGAGTACATAAAAGTTAACTGTCAAGTGGAAGGTAACATATACACACCCTGATTTTCTGGACATGCCTATTCCATCTTATAACTGTGCTTCAAGCACAACATTTAAATAAGATGTTCATTTGCAGAAACAACACATGTAGATAAGATGTGTACAGTCATGAAACCATATGTATTTGATCAAAGTTGGCACCACTTGTTACAGAGCAGCATTTAATTTCTTGGCCAGTAAAATATGTGTTAGAACAGATTTAATAATTATGGTGACCCAGCCCCAGTTCCAGCATTTTTCACGAATTTTCCTTTCCATTTCTTCTTTCTGGCTTAATGTAGCCATTATTCCAGATGTAATAAAAACAAAAAGCCAGCCAAATCTGGCCACATGATGTGATGGGTTTATATAAGAAAAATCTGTTGAGGATAATTATGTACCCTACATGGGTTTCTTCAGAATTTCCTACAGTTTGCTAATGTTATTTCATCACATCTCAGAAGGAAATTTTAAAGGACCCTTTAGAAAAATGGATTATTTTGCTCCCTGTTTTGAAAAGATTTTAGATGCATAGAACTTGGACTGTCTGTTTGCATCTTGGGAAGTAGTGGAGGAATGAAGAGTGATGACTGAAGTTCCACCAGAGAGTTGCTTTAACTTGTGCTTGGAGATGTCTCTGAAGTTTGTATTAAATTGAAATCATTTAGATTGAAAAATCTAGACCCAATTTTAAGGAACTAGCATTCTCTATGTCTATTGGTGTAAGTAATGTAATATTCTCTTGCAACTAATTTTCTATGTACTCTTTCTGCCTGTGGAAAGGTTACAAACCCTGCGATCCACAAGTTATTCGAGACCGTGTGGCTCACATGGAATTCTGTTACCAAGAGCTATGTCAGCTGTCAGCACTACGTCGTGCTCGCTTGGAAGAGTCACGACGTCTTTGGAAATTCTTCTGGGAAATGGCTGAAGAGGAGGGATGGATAAGAGAAAAGGAACAGATCTTGTCATCAGATGATTATGGAAAAGACTTAACCAGCATTGTCCGGCTTCTTAGCAAACACAAGGCATTTGAAGATGAGATGAGTGGTCGGAGTGGTCACTTCCAACAAGCAGTCAAAGAAGGGGAAGATATGATAGCTGAGAATCACTTTGGGTCTGAGAAGATCAGAGAGAGGATTTCAGATATCCAGAATCAGTGGGCTAATTTGGAGCAGCTGTCTTCCATACGGAAGAAACGACTGGAAGAAGCTTCCCTACTTCACCAGTTCCAGGCTGATGCTGATGACATTGACACATGGATGTTGGATATCCTCAAAATTGTCTCAAGCAGTGATGTTGGCCATGATGAATATTCAACTCAATCCTTGGTTAGGAAACACAAAGATGTGGCTGAAGAGATTGCGAGCTACAGGTCAATAATTGATTCTCTGCACGAACAAGCTAAAGCCTTACCCGAGGAGTATGCAGAGTCCATAGATGTACAGAGCAGATTGTCTGGCATAGAGGAACGGTACAAAGAGGTTGCAGAACTCACCCGGCTTCGTAAGCAGGCATTGCAAGACACTTTGGCTTTGTATAAGATGTTCAGTGAAGCAGATGCTTGTGAACTTTGGATTGATGAGAAGGAACAATGGCTGAATAACATGGAGATACCTGAGAAACTGGAAGATCTGGAAGTGATACAGCACAGGTAAGAGGTCTTGTAGCTTTTTTCAGTTCCACATTCACTGAGCTGTGAGCTTAATCATTAATGCTTGTTGGGTCTTTTTTCTTCTTTTCCCTTTTCTAGATTTGAAAGTTTAGAACCAGAAATGAATAGTCAAGCATCACGTGTTGCTGTGGTCAATCAAATAGCAAGGCAGCTGATACACAATGGCCATCCAAATGAAAAAGAGATCAAGGCACAGCAAGATAAGCTCAATACAAGGTAATATATTTGCTTCTGGTCTCATTTTTTTAAGCTTTAAATGCATCTTTTATCTAGGGCCAGACAGATATTGTATCATTTATTATTTATAGTCCATGTTGTCCATTCAAAATAGAATAGATACATTTGCTCCTGAAAAATAATAGTAATCAATTGGCATTTACTTTTGTCAGCCAAACTGTCCTCCTACCCTAGTTAGGTTTGCCTTGCTTTCTTTATTCAGAGTTTCTAATTATTTGCCAACATTAATTAAACAAATTATGTTATTTGCACCTGCTTCTTATAGATTCTAAAGTATTTTAGAATATGATAGAGTAATATAGTTGTTAAATTTTAAAGTATTATATTGAGAACTACAAATAATGAGGCGAAAAGCATATCACATTTTGAAACGTGGAATAGAGAAGCAATGATGAAAATGTGAAGTTTCCTGTTTTTTCCCCCCTCTCTACATCTTTGTTTTAGATGGAGCCAATTCAGGGAACTGGTGGACATAAAGAAAGATGCTCTTATCTCAGCTCTCAGCATCCAGAACTATCATCTTGAATGTAATGAAACCAAATCTTGGATCAGGGAGAAGACTAAAGTTATTGAATCCACCCAAGAGCTTGGCAATGACTTGGCTGGAGTTATAGCTCTTCAGAGGAAGCTAACTGGAATGGAACGTGATTTGGTAGCTATTGAAGCCAAGCTCACTGATCTCCAGAAAGAGGCTGAAAAGTTAGAATCAGAGCATCCTGACCAGGCTCGAGCCATTCTATCTAGGCTTGCTGAAATCAATGATGTTTGGGAAGAAATGAAAACAACTCTGAAGAACCGTGAAGAGTCCTTGGGAGAGGCAAGCAAACTGCAGCAGTTTTTGCGTGACTTAGATGATTTCCAGTCCTGGCTTTCCCGGACCCAAACAGCCATTGCCTCAGAAGACATGCCCAATACATTGATGGAAGCAGAAAAGCTGCTTACACAGCATGAAAACATTAAGAATGAAATCAATAATTATGAGGAAGACTATCAGAAAATGAGAGATATTGGTGAGATGGTGACCCAGGGTCAGACTGATGCTCAGTACATGTTCTTACACCAGCGTCTGCAGGCCTTGGACACTGGATGGAATGAGCTTCACAAAATGTGGGAAAATCGGCAGAATCTTCTTTCCCAGTCCCATGCCTACCAGTTGTTCCTTAGAGACACAAAGCAAGCAGAGGCATTTCTTAACAACCAGGTGAGCAGTTATAATGATGAGGATGCTTTAATTCTCAGAAAGTAGGTTCGAGCAACTTGTGATTCTCCAAATGTTATGAATAGCACTGCAGTTCAACTATGATGGGGGGGGGGGGGGGGGGATCACGCAATGCCCATTCTTGCTTTAAAATGCCAAAATATTGATATTAAACTGACTGTCTTTTTGAAGGATAACTTCTGAGACACATTGGTAGCAATTTTCCACTTCTACTGAACTGACCAAACTGACTAAATTTTAGCCAGCCACATGAAAAAATAAGTACATTTTTGTATTGATAGAAAATTAATTTGAGATATTTGCCTGTGGGGTAGTGATCCTTATTCTCAAGAAACCATTTTCTGAATGGACAAAAAGTGTTTTGAAAAGGTTTTTGTATAAGGAAGCTATGGTAAGCTACCCAAGCTTGTAGGAAAACCAAGACACACAGACAAGCTCTTCAAAGCAGCAAAGAGTTTATTGTGCACGGTTGCAGAGATGGGCCCGTAGCCCAACAAAATGTCTGAACCCCGATAATCAGAAAGGGGTCCGTTCTTATACTATATATAAACTATAGTCAGGTAACACATACCTGATGGATCAAGGAGGAGTAACAAGCTCATGTTCATCTTGCATATCTTGCCCTGTTTTTTCTTCTTCTTGTCATTTATTGGGCATATGAATAAAAGGTTTTCTGGTTTCCCCAAACCTTTATAATCTTGTATTGGAAGAATGCATCAAGCCACAGTTGAAGAGAAAAAATAAAGTCATCTGGTTGAGCTTGCCACTCATTCACAGTCCTCCAAATCATGATGTTGGGATCTATATTTATCTATATCTATTGAAGGTGACTATAAATATGTGGGATGGTCTTGCAAATGGTCCAACAGATCCACCTTTGTGAAGATTTACTTTTGGCTCAACAAGATTAACAAGTATTTAGAAATCAGTTTGTTTAGATATGGAAACATGTTTAAAAATTAACAGGGATTATGTTTGGGTCAACATAAGCCATTTGCACTAGAGATATGCAAATTAGTCTACTGCTCTGGTTGAATGTATTACGTTAACCTAGATAATGTCAATCATAGACTAAACAGCCACAAGTTGTAGAATAAGTTATATCTTACTCTATCTCTTTTTTAATTACAGGAATATGTTTTGGCACATACTGAAATGCCCACCACTTTGGAAGGAGCAGAAGCTGCTATCAAAAAACAGGAGGATTTCATGACCACAATGGATGCCAACGAGGAGAAGATCAACGCAGTTGTAGAGACAGGAAGAAGACTGGTTAGTGATGGCAATATCAACTCAGACAAAATCCAAGAGAAAGTGGACTCCATTGATGACAGGTACACTCATTAATAATATTTGGGAGAGCTGTGTGCTTGCCAATTGCACAATATCATGAATAAATTACAGTTGACTGGATTCACACAATACATTAAGTTACAGTCAAATAAATTTGGCATTTGGATGCTCTAGCAGAATATTAATTGAATAAGATGTTAATTGAGGACAGCAAGGAAACTTGTTTAATGTTTTAAGCTGAGGGTGATTATATGGATGTTGTAATGTAGGACTATTGTAAGCTGTTAGATTCATATAACTGGGTGCCATGCAGATATTTTTAATAAATAATACGTGAGGAGGGGAAAAATGCAATTCAGTTCAAGCACATATGACTAGAATCATGCCATGAGGGCCAGGTGAATTAATGTACCAGGTCTACTTTATCCATCTCAGCATTTTCCATAAGTAATAAATAGTACCATGAAGCTACCAGAGTAGAAATAATGTATAGCTGGGATTTCTGAGAGCTGAACATGCTGGTTAATGGTTCCTGACTACTTTTCTAGCATACCTGTTGAGGTTAGGGAAGGTGGCGTTAGAGCATAAAATGCCCATTGTTTCTAAGTAAGAATGTTCACTTGTCAAAAGTTGTTTTCTGACATTTCTTGTGACTTGACCTGTATTCAGAACGAAGTCAGTTGAATATCATGTATTGTTTTTACTCTGTATTGAACATAGATTTCCTGTCAATTTACTTTGACTTTAAGTTATGCCATTGTAGGTTTGCTCTAACTTTAGTACTTTGCTAGCTCGTATTACTTTACCTTTATGTTGGGCCTGCCAAGCTGTAATACCACAACAAAATTACATTTCTAATTACCCTCAGTGATGTAGAATAATGTTCTACATTAGAAGCAAGCACCAAGTTATAAAAATAAGTTGAAAGGGGGATCCAGGATAGACTTTAGTAGTGGGATTTAGGTACTAGGATGATGGCATCATCTCTTCTCCAATGGCAAAGCTGTAAAAACCTTTTGCACCCATGGGCTTCCAGAAGAGTAGCTATTGAGGAGCTGTCACACAGTTCCAAATTCAGTAGAGCTTCCCAGATCATATATGGCTTTAAGGTTGTTAATAATAAAGGAAAGTGATGACATCCTCTATCAGCACCAGCTTATAAAAGTACCCAACACGTTTCTTGTATCAACTTCCTTGCCAAGTCTGTCTAGACTTAAGCGCCAGCTATAACTTACATGTATACTCACCCAGCCACTTCACTAACTGTTAACTCTGCTGAGTGAGTGGCACATCAGATTGAATATTTTGTATTGGCATTTTGGCTTAGGCAATTTTTCAGGTTCTAGTTAGCTGTCAATGCTCATAGCTGGGTGAAAATAGTATGTAGTTTAAATATAGACAGTCCCTGATTCAGTTGTATCTCCAATTAGAAACTTTCAGCTATTTAAAAATAGCTATTACTAAACAACAGTATGTATGTGTCTATGTGTGTGTGTATGTTTGTATGTATGTATATGTATATGTATAGATATGGATGGATGGATATACGTATACAGTTTTAGGAGGGAAATGGAACATTAAGACCAACCCCCATTTAAACTTAAATGTTTTAATTAACTGTAGCCTGGATCCACACTTTTTTGAATCTTGGGTTGTTACATAGTTATAGTTTCCATAATTTGCAAATAATAATAATAATAATAATAATAATAATAATAATAATAATAATAATAATAATAATAATAATAATAATAATAATAATAATAATAATAATAATAATAATAATAATAGAACCTAATGACTAAATCCGGACAAGCAAAGGATGACATACAAAAGACATCAATTTTTGTAGGACAGTTAGATAACTTAGTAGTAGTTTCCCACTTCGCATGATAGAAAAAAATAGTGAAGATGTTCTGGTTTTTTTTCTTCTTCACCATGAAGAGATTGTGTTTATAGCTTTAAACATTTGTTCCTATTTCAATTTATTAAACCAAGATATAATAATCAAATATATAAATATTATATATTTAATATAATAATTAAAAACTGAATTGATGTTTCTCATTTTCTTTTAAGTCTAAATCCAGTATAGTCTTAAAGAATCACTGATATTTGATGACTTCATTGTTTGTTTTAATGATCAGAAATCTGAATTGTTTTTGTTTAATTCTGCAATCATCTCTTTCAAAAAAGTTGCTTGTAATTAGGGAACCCTTAAAAGTACATACCACAACTTCCTTTTTGTAGAATACATAGGTACAATCACTTGCAAAGTTATTTTAAGCCTGTTACTTTATTTAAGGATTATAAAAACCACCAGAGCGCTTGACTTGGTAAGAGAGTTGGTTTATAGAACATTGACTCATAGCCAAGGCTTATTAAAGAGCTTTTGAGGAACTATGCCTTGCGTGAGAAAAATTCATAATATGCAATTGAATTATTAACAGAACATTTTGCCAAAAGCATTTTAATTTTCATGCAGTTTTGGGGGGTAAAGTGGACAGGTTTTGCCCTTAATAACGACAGAGATTTTCATTGCTGAATGGAAAAAAAATTGGTCCAGGATTGGTTACAGGAAACAAAAATGTTATCTGTAACCAGTATCATCTGAAATTGACATTCTGTATGAGTTTTGATGAAAAAATATTAAGTTAACTCTGTGAGCTACCACCACAAAAATATTTTATTTTTAAAGAGCAAAGGCTACTATGATAATTTTATTTTAAATATTCTTTTCATTTCTCTGCTATTCAGTGAACAACATAAAACTAACCATACCATTATTTGCACTGCAAAAATCTGGATAATCACTAGAAAGCAGCAGTTTTCTTTGTTTTCTGCCCCCTAATGGAATTTTGCCATCCAGATTGAATAGCTTTTCAGTTAGTTCTTTCTCATTAAGAGTTTTTGGCAAGATTTTTTTCCTTTCCTGGCTGATGTTATATGCTGATGTTATATACTTGCTACAATAATCAGCTAAAACATATAACGTGCCTGGTTGAGATCCCCCCCCCCCATGTTTTTGAATTCAAAAGATTCTTTAGAAATTATGTAATACAAAATTAATTTTTCAAACTAATTCACGTAGAGCTCACCAGGGTTTCTTGAACTGTCCACCTCTTCTGGTCAGCTCGAATGTGCTACTGTAACAAGCTCCACATAGCCTGTCCTTGACAGGTGTCTGGTAGCTTCACCTGATGCAAAGTGTAGTGGCATGGATAATTATGTGTGCCCTTAGAAGGAGACAGGTTACACCTCTGCTCCATGTTGTTACCATTTTCATTCATTTCATTTCATTTATTCGACTTATTAACCGCCCCCTCTCCCCGAAGGGACTCGGGGCGGTGCACAGGAAATATAAAAACACAATATATCACAAAATAAATACATAAATACTTAAAACTATATTAAATTTATACCCTGTGCTAAAATCTACCCCATTAAAAACTAATCCCTGAAGCCCAATGTAGAATTTCTCTGCTAAAAAACTAGGCTAAGTACGGTAGGTTAGGCCAGGCCGGCCTGTTGGAAAAAGTAGGTTTTTAGTTGCTGGCGGAAGGAGCGGAGGTCCGGGATAGATCTAAGTTCGGGGGGAAGGTCGTTCCAGAGGGTCGGGCCCGCCACAGAGAAGGCCCTTCCCCTGGGCGTCACCCGCTGGCATTGCCTAGTGGACGGCACCCGGAGAAGTCCCTCTCTGTGGGAGCGAATCGGCTGAAGGGATGTGTGGGGTAGGATGCGATCCCGCAGATAACTAGGTGCCATGCCATGGAGCGCTTTGAAGATGAAGAAGATTTTGCTGCTGGATCCAATTCAAGATGCTGGATTTTACCTTTAAAGCCCTATATGGTATTTCGCTCCATCCCATCCAGAGGTGGGTTGCTAATTTTTTCACTACCGGTTCGGGCGCACTCCTATGTGTGCACGTGATGCTTCTGCACATCCACAAAAGTGTCCGGGTGGGTGGGTGGAGGCTCCCACCACCACTACTACCGGTTCAGCTGATCCGGGCTGATCCGGCAGCAACCCACCTCTGATCTCATCAAGTCCAGCGGTAGAGGCATGTTATAGGTCCCATCAGCTAAGGAGTTCCATCTGACAGAACCAGGAGGCAAACCTTTTCTGCTGTGGCACTGGCCCATTGGGTGAGATTGTTGTGATCCAACAATATATCTGAATTAATTCATACATTTATTTATTTCTTTGTTTAGATTTCATATTTTTAACCCACTTATCTCAGACAGGCATTATTATTCATAAATATTAATAAGTTATTCATGTTTCTTCTCTTTAGTTTTCTTCTCTTTAATTTTCTTCTCTTTAGTTGTCAAAACTGAGCTTATTCTCAAACAAAATGTACATAGCTATATGCTTGAAATGAAACTACTTAAGATATTTTTATATAATTCAATTGTCATTCTCTTTAAATGAGTAGCATTCTCTGTTTAAATCCCCAGCACCAAATGTACAAATGATTGTGAAGGTGTTTCATGTTACTCTTGAAACACCCCACCTTTAGCAGGGGTGGGTTGCTGCCGGTTTTACTACCGTTTCTCAACACATGTGCTTGCTTTGCACGTGCATGCACTATTCAATGTAAATTGTTCTTCACGCATGCGCAGAACAGTTTACAGTGAACTGCTCACGCACAGTCACTAAAAACCAAAATGGTGGCCACCCAGCGGTGACAAGGGAACAGGTTCGGTGGCAAGTCTGGGTCGCTGCAGGTTCTGTGACCCAGGCCTGAATTCCACTACCAGTTTGGTTGAACTGGAAGCAACCCACCTCTGCTGTGTAGGGAAATTTTAAGGCTTGTCACTGTGTCCCATATTTCAAGGAGGTTTGTGATTGTTTAGAAAAAGTCTAGCATCTAAATGTTAGAAAATAACAAAAAGGGCAGCTTCTACTCGGACTGTGTTCAATTTGCTCAAAGTTCCAGCACTGAAAAATGTCTTCTTTGTTTTTATACAGACATAAAAAGAATCGTGAAGTAGCCAGTGAACTTCTGATGAGATTAAAAGACAACAGAGATCTTCAAAAGTTTCTTCAAGATTGCCAAGAGGTATGTTTTCTTAACCCATTGAGAAAATGATTCCTCCATTCCCCTTCAATAGAAGGTATTTCTCTTTGTGTGTGTGTCTCAGTTTGTCTTTTAGGTCCAATATATTAATTAAAAACTGATTATAGCTATCACCTCTAGACCAATTGATTAACCTCTAATGGTAGACAGTCCTTTTCATTATTCCTGTTTTTGTTTTGTTAAATCAGCAACAGTGTGCCATTTATTTAAAAAAAACAAATGCCTTTTAGAAAGATCTGTTCTAATGTAACAACATTGTTTTCCTTCCTCTAGAGCCCCTCTGTGAAGGGAAATGGTGGTTAAAAAGTTGGTTGGTTGGTTGGTTGGTTGGTTGGTTGGTTGGTTGGTTGGTTGGTTGGATGTAGTATGTACCAGTGGTGGGTTGCTCTTACCGTTGCTACCAGTACACTGATCGCAGTCTCCCTGTGCATGAGCCTGACATGCACTGTGCACACGTGTGATGTGCACTGTGCATGCATGTGCAATCCACTGCCCCTGCAACACCTAGCTGCTTGTCGGGGCGCGCACAGGCACCGCACACTGTGCACGCCTGCACAGTGTGCCTGTTGGCATAAAAACAGCCTATAGAGCTCAGGTAAATGGGTGGGCCAAATGACCCACCGTACCGGTATGCTCTCAGCTACTCCCAGCCACTACTGGTATAGCCGGACCTGACCGGACCAGCAGCAACTCACCACTGGTATGTACGTACGTACATACATACATACATACATACATACATACATACATACATACATACATACATACATACATACATACATACCTTAAACTAAAATGCAAAATCATAAGTTCCTAGATTATTCATATCTCCATTGCTTAACAATTACATACATTTTACAGTCACAAAATTACAACCACCATATTTTTCCTACAGAGAAATAATAATGAAAATTAAAAGAAGGCAGCTCTCCAAAAGAGAACCCATTATCTCCACACATTAATCTCTTATAGGACATTGGAGTGATCCTACAAGTCAAGATAAATAGTTCTAGACTTTTGGACTTGTGGCTTGATAAGATATAAGAGAATTTTGTGCACTCTCATTCAGCTTAGATGTGTGAGATATAAACGAGTTAAATGAAATCTGTAAATTTCAGCTTCAGAGAACCAAGGACCTGAGGCAGAGAGCATGCTAATCAAAGCTCAAGAGTATTATTCATGATCAAGAACTATTGTTAAAAATGGAATTTAAGAGTCACAAGGGATGGACATAAAAGAAGTGCCTCACATCTCTGTGTTTTGATTGACTGTGTGAGATTGAAGCAAACAACGCCGGCACCAAGCACAGCAAAGCCTAGCTTCTCATAATATGAGTAGTTTATAGCAAGAACCATTCTGTCTACCTTCCTGGCCCTTCCTTTTGTTACAAAAGTTTTGCTCATAAATAGAATCAACACCCACATCTCATCCTATGTTTTGCCACTCCTGGACCCTGAGAACATCTCTTTCTGTAAGTCAGGATAATATAGCTTCAAAGTGAACTTGGTGCTGTTTTGGGAGCAGACCAGCTATTGTCCAGTTGAAGGCTCAAAAAGAACCCTTCCCAAAGCCATGAACGGCCTCTTTGTTATTTCCCTCTGAAAGGCAGATTCTTCTAAATTCCCGCAATTGCAGATTTTCCTTTTATTTCCATCTTTAATGAGCCTTTTATGAAGTGACCTTTGGAAATGTTCATGAATGAATGAAAAATGGTCTTTGTCAACCAAAAATAGAGGGTGGCTGGCCTAACTGTCCCATTCTGCTCTACTCCCTTTGCTTGGATAAGACTTTATATGTGGGAGAGATTTGTTGCAGGCTGTGAATCAGATCTGTTGACATACTTTCCTCTTGGGGGTGGTTTGCTGAAAAAAATGCAGAATGTGCAGCTTCAAAATGTACTACATTTTCTTAACCTTACAGAAAAAGAGTTACAAGATTTGGATATTGCTATTTGGGAGAATTCCTTGTTAATAACAAGTGGTTGAACTGGTAGCCAATCCTCTCTGTTTGCCTATAGAAGAGAAGTGATAGGTCTCCTTTATGCATACTTCCAAATTTGTTCCAGA
Source organism: Rhabdophis nuchalis (assembly GCA_039707465.1). Taxonomy (NCBI): domain Eukaryota; kingdom Metazoa; phylum Chordata; class Lepidosauria; order Squamata; family Natricidae; genus Rhabdophis; species Rhabdophis nuchalis. The sequence goes on from CM077643.1 coordinate 366,502,899, forward strand.
GGTTTAGAGAATTCAGAAAGAAGGAGAAGGCAAGGCAACTTCCTGTGGTATGGAATGTACAGAATTCCACTCCCATAGTGCTAGATGAAGCCTTTGATTATAGCCTCTGGCAGAGAAAAAAGCTGTGCCACTGTTAACATTCTAAAGTCCAGCTAGCATAAGGGCACTGTGTTGGCAATTGAATGTGCACAGGCCACTGTACACCATCCAATGTTGTCTCTTCTGTCAAAGATGTCCATATAAAAAGCAGGTTATTAATGGTGGGAATTTCAGAATGAAAGGCTTTTATGTCAAACTCTTTTTTTAAACCAACCATTGAATCCCATTCTCATTGCAGTCTTCCCCACAATTCTGCATAACAAAGATTTCTGCAAAAGTTTTTTTTTCCTAGTCAGGTTGACATAAGGTCTTTTAAACTGTATGTGCATGTGCACGCGTGCACACACACACACACACACACACACACTGTATATCAGAAATTTAGATAGTGATTTTGGATATGAAAGGGTGTACCCTGTCACTGAGCTACGTTGTTCCACCAGAATTATTTCTGAATAATTTGCATAGAGCCTTGAAGGATTTTTCTGTTGCTGACACTGGGTTAAGCAGTCTGTGACTTTTTTAAATCCATGTGTGACTGTTTCAATCTTATAAATGTGCTTTTAGGCTAAGCTAGACATTGTGGCACCAGCACAGCTTTGGGTATGGGATGGTCCAGCCAGCTGCAAAGTGGCTGGGTAACTTCATGCTGAGAAGTAACAGATGGGAAGAGACCCAAATTCACTCCTGTTTCCATCTTGTCTTTTGGAAATCTTCCCCTTACTATTTTTCGTGAATTTTGAAATAAAGGTATACATAAGTGAAATAGCCTAAGGGAGAAATTTTGGCAGTTCTGCTTCTCTGTTGAAACCAAGACCACATTGGTGTTTGAAAATATAGATCTCTGTAAGTTAACTGGTACTTTAAATATCCTCACTCTGGACATTTTCAAAACCAATGTCGTTTGCATTCTTCCTTACCTTCCAGTCCTAAAATTAATAATTCTATGATTTAAGGGATTTTACAGAATCATTTCTTTTGCAAAGTATATGGTACAATTTCAATTTTCAAAATAGTTTACAGTTTTTATTACGATCAATATTTTTTTTAAAAACCTAAAATATAATTATTACAAAACTATTAAAATAGGTGAGAAAAGCATGATGAGATTCAGTCAACTCTTAGAGACATTTCAGAGTAGAAGGATTTTTATCTGTTTATAATAAAATGAGACATATAAGCTTTCCTCAGAATGTTCTGTAGTCCTGGAGCTAGATTAGATCCTATTGGAAACCAGTATTTCCATTATGCAAGTACCAGCATCTGGACTTAGTCAGCTGATTGAAATGTCAGAAAGTTTTTAATGTGGATACACCCTATTTAAAATTAAACTTTCCATCATTTTTCAGCTGTCTCTCTGGATTAATGAGAAGATGCTTACAGCACAAGATATGTCTTATGATGAAGCACGGAACCTTCACAGCAAGTGGCTAAAACACCAAGCCTTCATGGCTGAGCTTGGCTCCAACAAAGAGTGGCTTGATAAAATCCAAAAGGTATGAGGCAAAGGAAGGGTGCTCTGGGAAAGGCATTTGTGCTTGCTTGTCATGTCCCTTCAGGAACATGCTAGCATAGAATCATGTGAATTAGTCCTACGCATGTGGGATTACCAGGTTATGGCAAACTTGAGTTAACTCTTCTTGCTTGATCATTTTGTTTAATTTTAGGAAGGGATGCAGCTGATTGCCGAAAAGCCTGAAACTGAAGCAATTGTCAAAGAGAAATTGACAACCCTACACCAAATGTGGCAAGAACTGGAAAGCACCACCCAAACAAAAGCTCAGCGCCTTTTTGATGCCAATAAGGCTGAGCTGTTCACCCAAAGCTGTGCTGACTTAGATAAATGGCTGAATGGCCTGGAGAGCCAGATACAATCAGATGATTATGGCAAAGACCTCACAAGTGTCAACATTTTGCTGAAAAAACAACAGGTAAAGCCATTGGAATAGTAAACTTTGTCACTTTGGTAATGGACAGGAAGAGGGGCAAAAATGGTGAAATATATATGACTTTATTTTTATGATAAAAATTTATCTGAATGCCTTTCCAGTTGGATACTATTCAAGCTGACTACAGTGTTCCATTATTATATCATTTTAGGTATTTGGGATACTTCTGTTAAGAAAAGCAAACGTACCACATGAAATATATCAAATATTACTAAGCTGAGTGGTATTTAGAGGTGCAGTGCAATGCTTTGAATTCAGAAATGTTTCATAACATTGAAGGAACGAATGCATCTGGCAATTTAAAGCAGCTGTGTTTTCCCCCAGAGTTTGTTGGGCTGCCCTCTGCAGTTGCAGCCAGATGCTACATACATCCCCATACTTGTTCCAAACTATTATTTATGCTTGCAACTCTATAGCCTGCATAGCCATAGCATTTATCTATCTTTGTTTCCCAGATGTAATCTGAATACAAATCTCTTCACCTACCTTCTAAAACAAGGAGAAAAAAAATATCTGAGGGCTCATTTTTCAACAGTTTGTGGCAGTCTCTAAAAGTCTATAAAATATCTTTCTCACACCACATCCATTTGTTGAGGACAGAAATAGCACTGTTGTCCTTGGCTGATTCATTACTATAGGTTTCCTCCATATTCTAGAGATTTGTCTGACAAATATGTAAGGTGTTAATTGGGGGTTGATTTTCACAACAAGAGTTGAAACAGGCACTGGTACATATTTAATGTTAATGCTTTAATGTTTTAAATTTTTAGCGCAGGGATAATTTATTTAATTCGGTCTTAATTGTTTATATTTGTGATATTTATGTGTTTTTTTAATTTCCTGTGCACCGCCCCGGGTCCCTTTGGGGAGAGGGAGCGGTTGTATAAGTCTAATAAATAAACAAACAAACAAACAAACAAACAAATAAATAAATATTTAACTTTGATAAACTTGCGCATCCTTTTCTTTTTGTTTGCAAAATTGTGTTTTGAATGATTTGACTAAAAGGGCTTGACAAAATGAACATCCAAGCTATTGGGGAATTTCTCCTCTCATACATCTCTCTAAATCACAGAAAACTCTTGTCAGAACCTTTGCAAAAAGTCTCAAAAGTACTGGAAAGAATGACACAGAACATCCAAAAAATTTTGAAAAGAAAACTCGAATTTAAACTACAAATATTTGCATGGGGCAAGACCCCAAAGAACATAAATTAAAAGCACCGCAATTTATTAAGAGGTGGCTGACAGTAGTAAGGACCAATGTAACACAACATTGGGAAAGAGAAACTCTTCCAGTAATACACGTTTGGAAGACTAAAATCTGAGAATGTACAGCAATGGAAAAACAGACTATATATATTTGTAGCAGACGTCTAACCAAATTCAAGCAGAAATGGCTCCCTTATAAATAATATGTTGCACAGAAAGGCAAACTAAAACACTTAGAATATGGTTTTTGAAGAAAAAAGGAAGCTGTTTAAAAACCATTAGAATGATCCAAATAGAAGTGAGCTGTAATCTCACTGGATAGTATAAAAATAAGTAGCAATTAGTGGCTACTTTTTGTTTCGTGGTCTTGCTAATGTTTCTAATGTTCCTTAGACGGTAATACCACTTTAGTAATGAATTAATATCTACATTTGCATTGTAGATGCTTGAAAATCAAATGGATGTCCGTAAGAAAGAGGTTGAGGAGCTGCAGAGTCAAGCCCAGGCACTGAGTCAGGAAGGCAAGAGTACTGATGAAGTTGATGGTAAACGCTACACAGTGGAGAAGAAATTCACAGAACTGCTGGAGCCCTTGAATGAAAGGAAGACTCACCTACTGGCCTCTAAGGAGATCCATCAGTTCAACCGGGATGTTGAGGATGAAATTGTGAGTTTAAAAGTTATTCTCACTTGCTGCTTGGATAGCACACAATGCTATTATCCAATATCTTAATTCTTGTTACACTTCCTTCTCATGTCTGTATTCCATATTGATCAATATATTTTATCTCTCTAGTTGTGGGTTGGAGAGAGGATGCCAATTGCCACATCCACAGATCATGGGCACAACCTTCAGACTGTTCAGTTGTTAATTAAGAAAAATCAGGTAAGAGGGCTAGAGCCTGTTATCAACCTTCAGATAGGCAAAATATTTAAAATATAGATTCTTTTTAATGAATGAAAAGCATCATTCACACAAAAGTATTCTAATCATCTGTGTAAATTTAAGAGGCTCCTATATTTTATATGCAACTGATAGAAATTAATCTCTTAGTTTCTGTGACAGAAGCCAACACTATTTTATGACCACTACAGAGATAATAAATGGCAGTTTATTTAATCTACTCCACTTACCACAGTGATCTGGTTTATTTTTTATGTCTGACTGATTTTGCACACATGATTTTCTGCAACAAAGTCTTCTGACATGGATATCAGATGTAGGTGCTTTGGGCATTACTTATTAAATCATAAATATGTGTTGACTTACCCAATGAATTAATCTTTACCCAATCTCTTGTTCTCAAGATGAGAACAATTTTGATTAATGGTTAGAATGCTGGTCTTGAAACGGACTTCTCATTATCTTTCCTTTTAAGCATTTGTTAAACGATTCCTAGTATGAGTGTTAAATTTCCCCTACCCCCTTTAGACACTTCAGAAAGAAATCAATGGACACCAGCCTCGTATCGATGACATTTTTGAGAGGAGCCAAAACATCCTTACAGACAGCAGCCTTAATGCCGAAGCAATCCAGCAGCGGCTCGCAGATTTGCAGCAGCTATGGAACCTCCTTATTGAGGAGACAGAGAAACGCCACAAGCGCCTTGAGGAATCCCACAAAGCCCAACAATATTATTTTGATGCTGCAGAAGCTGAAGCCTGGATGAGTGAACAGGAGCTCTACATGATGTCAGAAGAGAAAGCCAAGGTAAGGTAGCTTCCTGCTATATAGTAAGCTGAGCAGTCACTGAGCGAAATCAGTGTTTTTCCACCTCAGCAACTTTAAGATGTGTGGACTTCAACTTCCAGAATTCCCCAATCAGCATGATATTAAAACTATCATGCATATAATGTGTAAATACTTTACCTTTGTTCCTTAAGACTGTATGGATGTTAAATATAGAATTAAAGATAGGTAGATAGAAGTCCTGACCTTGCTATCTTTTGACTTGAGTTCAGTTCACTGTGTTTATTTCTTTTTTGATGGATACATATATGTTTCTAGAAAAGGTGACCTATTCTGTTTCAGATTTCCTGAACTCAGGATAGGTATTATGGTATTTGGTATTTATTAAATTTATATACCGCCCTTCTCCCTACTGGGACTCAGGGCGGTGTACAGGCAAGGTAAAATCGATAATATAAAACATAAAATACATTAAAAATACATTAAATAGTTGGCCTGTCCTAAAACCCCTAGGATTCTTGTATTTGGATTTGATAACCCACATTTAAAGCAATAAAAATATTTTAAAATTATTGAGCTAGAAATCAAAAAGCAGCATAGGGGAAAAGAGCAACAGGCCTGACATACATCCTATTGTGACATGTCACTGGGATTGTAGTTTATACCCATCATACCTATTCCATCTTGTGACCATCGTTATTGTTATATCATTCAGTTAACTTACTTTCATTAGAAATGCTGTGGTGTACTACAGCTGTATTTTAAGTCATTCTGATCATTTACAAAACAGATAACTAGTCAGTTTTCTTATAGCTAAATAACATTGAATTGTGTGACATTTCAACAGGATTGGGAAATGTATTTTCTGTCCTCTATAATCCAGCACTTTTGATGTAGGTTGACTTTCTATAGGTAATAGTAGCAGCATTGGAAACTGTAAACCTTGAATTAACAATTTCCTGTTTAGCATACTTTAGAAGCATATTTTTAGATGTTCTGACATCATCCTCATATAATAGGCAAGTCTAGTGCAAGTAATGTGGGCAAGCCAATTACATTTATTTTATATAATTCATAATGACTGATGTAATTTTAGTAACGAAGTTATTATGCAAGTTGTACACATTATAAAATGCATGTCAAAATTGCAACAAATTATATAATTTGCTTACTTTGAATAATGACACCATTACACAAATGACAAGTCATGAATTACATCATTGCAAATAACACAAATAGTGGATAACCCTCTTACCAAATGGCCAGGAAAAAGGCTTTGCTAAATTTGCAAATTAGGATAATTTGCCATTTAATAAAATTATTTGTTCTGTCTTGAAACTTTAGGATGAACAAAGTGCAGTTTCTATGTTGAAGAAACACCAGATTTTGGAACAAGCTGTAGAAGACTATGCTGAGACAGTCCACCAACTTTCCAAGACCAGCAGAACTTTGGTAGCAGATAATCATCCAGAGAGGTGGCTCCTACTGTTCTGCCTTTATAATTTGCTTTTGTTCTTAGGCCTTGTAAGAACTGCTGTGCTGGATCTGATGAGTGGTTCATTAAGATTAGCATCCTTTCTGTTTCTAAGCTCTTCTAAATTTACAATTATTCTGGGTAAAAAAGCAAACAGCAAAATTAGCTGATTTAGATCTAACAAGCTGCAGATTTCCTGTTCTGCTCAAGTATTCCACTTAGGTACTTAGGATTCAGAGGGAGACTTAGAAAGTTTGTGCTTTCAGTTTTAAATAAACCATGGTTTTCTGTGATAACTATATTCAAGGAATTTTGAGCTGCAGTTTTAGAACAATCCAGGAAACTCTGTTTGTTTCTTCATTGCGTTGCATTTTCCTCATTGTTTACTTCTATCTATGAACAAGTTAGCATAGGTTACAAGATGTAGTCCTCAACATGTCCATTCAAATTACAAAAGGCCTCCGCAGAGCTACTTATGAACAGATTCGAAGTGCTGGTGGCCATCCCTTCCCAATCATGTGATCTCATTTTGGATGCTCCGCAACCATCCCACCTTTACAGCCGTTTGCAGTGTTCCACAGTTATGTGATTGTGATTTATGACCTTTTGCCAGAAACCAGTATTAATTTAATATTACATTTGCTTAACAACCAACCATGGTGCTTCACTTGACTGCTACAAGCAAGGTCATAAAATCGGTCATGGTCACATGATAACCTGCTTAACCGATAAGACTTGTGCCCATAATTCCAGGCTCAATTATAGTCATAAGTTAGGGTCTACCAGTACATCATTCAGCTGAATCCTTTTGGCAAAATCATTCATTTCTCCATTCAAGAAAATATCACATTCTTCAGTAGAACAGGCTGCCAGGAATAGAGACCAATAAAAACAAGAAATAAAAACCTTGTTCTAAAAAGAAGTGACATAAATGGGAGATGGAATGGGGAAATAAAAGAAAGCAAGACAAAAAAATCAGGCATGGATTCTTAACCTACAATTTGTCTAACAGTGTAATATAGATATCATACTGTGATGTAATTATTGCTTACTATCAGAGAGAGAAGAACCAATGTAATGGACTTTTTTCATTTCTCTTGATGTGATAGAACATCTGCTCAAAAAAAAATTGCTGAGTGCTTACAATCTTTTTCTAAATGCTATTAGAATTGTACTTTCATTTTATGATTGAATGGCCCCACAACTAAACTCCTTTTGGAGATGTGTGTATGTATAACATAAATAATTACTTATTGACATTATATACTGGCCTGTCAGGTAGCTGTTTAAAGTTTCCCAAGCAGCGTAGTATCTATAAAACCTGCAATTTTTAAAATCAGAATTTCAAACTGCAGAATTATTCAGCCTTCAAAAATTACTTCTTCTGAAAAAGGCAATTGGAATTGGAAAATCAAATGCCAAATATACAATAGAAAAATCAAATAAAAGAAACTGTGTACTGTATAATTCATGGGTACACATATTTAACAGAACATATCGGTATTCACATAGGACAAGCGGGCCAGAGAAAAATGGAGAAATCTAGCAGAGAAATAGAACAGTTTTAATTTTCTCTGCAATTCTTCATACTGTCTGAATTCTGGCACATTCCCCTTTTGTATATGCTTCTGATTATTCATTGGTTGGGAAAGAAATTATCCATCTAATGGAATCTGATTAATTTCCTCTGGAAAGTTTAAAGTCACAAGCTGGGAGGTGACTTTTATTAATGTGGACCATTTGTTTATCAATAGCATTCAGCACTGGCAGAAATCCAAGCAGCCCAAGCCAAGTTCATATCCTTCCTCTAGGTCATGTGAAAAGTCATAGGATTAGATTGTTAGATCTGGAATGTATCTTAACATTCTCTCATACTCGTCTTTTAGCAAAACGGAACATGAAGTTATGAGACTGGGAAGTGTTTGTGACTATTTTTCCACAGCCAGCAGCTGTATTACAAGTTAACTTAAAAGTATAGTCACCCCATTCTGCTGGAGCTAATGAGATAAGTTAATTAATTGCACACAGTTCTGATTTGGCTCCCGAGGCAGATTGGAACTGGGCGTTCCCAGGTGGAATAATGAGGGCTGTGGTGTAGGGGTAAAGTGGGGCAGACCAGAAATTCCATTAAGTACATAATCCATACATACATGCATAGCAATTGTTATTACATTATTTTTTAAAAGCTACAGTCTGAATTGCCAGAAACATTTTAAAATGCTATTAATGCTCAGGTGCTGATTTTTAACAAAAATAATAAAAGATAAAACTGGCTCAATTTCCCAAGTAAAAGCAATGGAAGAAATAATAATAACAAAAATAACAACAACATTTGAAGAGCTGGCAGCTGTGATTGCTCATTGTTTGGTATATAATAATAATAATACATGCTGCAACAATGCCTTTAACATGTTTAAACAATATCTCTCTGTCCCAGGTTCTTAGGAAGGACTATCTAGGTGGATAAAAGTGTCAAGTCCAGGCTAAATGTCTGGCTGACTGCAACCAACTACAATAACAACAACAACAACAACAAATTAAATTTGTATGTTGTCCACCTCTCAATGCAAAACATATATCTTTTTAAGAGGGGCTTTGATGTTTTGCTTTTGCTAAGTAAATATTTTCTTAAATTAAAAAAAAGAAAAATTATGCATTTGGTTGGTCTCTATGGCAGTAGAATATTAAGTTAGATTGATCTTGCAAGATCGAATCTTGGTTGGTCAGTGGGACCAGAGATTTATTCTTCTAAGCTTTAGGACTCATGCTGGAGCCCATCGTCAGGGAACTCTCTACTGGAATATGTGCTTTGGGCTATAAGATTATTATTAAATTGATTAGATTAATTCTGGTCTAGCAGATTTTGAGAATTGTTACTATATAATTGACTATATTTATATGGACTTATTTAAACTAGATCTAGATGGAGTTTGGTTTTTTTATCTTTTGTCTTCACAGTGAACGTATCAGTATGAGGCAATCGAAAGTGGATAAGCTGTATGCAGGCCTGAAAGACCTTTCTGAGGAGAGGAGGGGCAAGTTGGACGAGAGACACCGGCTATTCCAGCTGAACCGTGAGGTGGATGACTTGGAGCAGTGGATAGCAGAAAGGGAAGTGGTGGCTGGATCTCATGAACTGGGACAAGATTATGAACATGTGACAGTAAGTAACCTGGATTTTTAGGTTCCTTTCTTTTATTCACCATTATGGTAATGTTCAAGATTGGAAAATATAGTTGATATATGCAAAATTGTAATCAAAACATAAATGCAATAAAAATGCTAATGTAAAAATAATAAAAGCACTCTGATAAATTGAAAGTTTTCTAGCACTAATGCCCAAAGCCTATCTAAGACTATACAGTGGTACTTCGGTTCACGAACTTAATTCGTGAACTGACTCTGTTCGCGATCCGAATTGGTCGTGAAGCGAGGCACAATTTCCCATAGGGTTCAATGTAAATCCGGTTAATCCGTTCTGACCTTGTTTTTTGGTCGTGATTCTTGAACTGACTCTGTTCGCGAACCGAATTGGTCGTGAACAGAGGCACAGTTTCCCATAGGATTCAATGTAAATCCGGTTAATCCGTTCTGACCTTGTTTTTTGGTCGTCCGCGGCTCCGGTTCGTGAAGCGAAACGGGGTTCGTGAATCCGAGCATTTTTACGAACTTTTCTGTTCGTGAAGCGAGGCGGAGTTCGTGAAGCGAGGCGGAGTTCGTGAAGCGGAGCATTTTTTTACGAACTTTTCCGTTCGTGAACCGAAACGGTGTTCGTGAACCGGAGCACATTTTTTGGAAAATTTCTGTTTGTAAACCGAATTGATCGTGAATAGAGGCGTTCGTGAACCGAGGTACCACTGTATTTGCTTTCCACAAGAAGAATATCAGAGATGGAACTAGCTAGGCATGATGCAGTCTTGCCCAGTACAGTAAATAGAATGTGTTGACTAATAATTTAGGATAAATTTGTATATTTCAACTTGTATTCTATTGTTGTCAATTGCTTTGAATATCATATGCAATGAAAAGCAGAAAAACGTGCAGGGTACATTACAGAAATTAATTTAGGAGACACAATATATATTACATATGATACAGTTGTTAGCTGACCTGACTGGAGCCATTTTGAAGCTTCAGTGTTGCCAACATTGATGTTGCTTTATTGATGTCCATTTCCCCTTGAATATAACTTTATCCAGTATATTATTAGTTGGGCAGTAAACTTTGTGTGCCCATGCTATATCTTCCTCCAGTTTATCATTTTGATCCAAGGCTATTTACACAAGCATCCTTTTTCTCCCAGATGTTGCAAGAGAGATTTCGCGAATTTGCCCGAGACACTGGGAATATTGGACAGGAACGTGTTGATACCGTCAATCGGATGGCTGATGAACTCATTAATTCTGGACATTCTGATGCTGCTACTATTGCTGAGTGGAAAGATGGTCTCAATGAGGCCTGGGCTGACCTCTTGGAACTCATTGACACAAGAACACAGATCCTTGCAGCCTCTTATGAACTACACAAATTTTACCATGATGCCAAGGAGATCTTTGGACGAATACAGGATAAGCATAAGAAGCTTCCTGAGGAACTTGGACGGGATCAGAACACAGTAGAAACTTTGCAAAGGATGCATACAACATTTGAACATGACATTCAGGCCTTAGGAACTCAGGTATGCATGTTAAATAAACACGTTATTGTGCGCCTTTAAAATTGAACAGCCTGTAGCTTGCATGGCTTTGGATTCAGAAGGAGAATTTAGGTTTTTCAAATTTGTCAAAGTTCTCTTCATTATTTTCTATTCTTGATTGATACATCATCCATGTATTTTTTTCAGTTCCAAGCCTTATAATATTGAGTTTTTATAATTACAGTATTATCAGACAAAAGATATGACAGTGATTATCAAGAGATCAGTAATAGAGAACAGATAGATTGATCAGCCTAATATTTAAATTGATTCATTTAGAAAGTTCAAATAAATACCAGCTGCTAAAGAGGAATAGTTAGAAATAGCAATTGTTTTCAAACTCTGTGGCAACATGAAGGAATTCATTTAACCAGTCTTTATAAATGCCTGGAATCAACAGACTTTTGGGTAGACACAGTCTTATTATTTTATGTATATTGTTTGGTTGATTCCTAAGGCTACCCACTCTTCAAGGATTCTTGCAAATTGACAAGCAATTAGAAACAGTAAGAATTATAAAATATTAATAAAGAAACACACTGGGGAGGCATTAGTTTCTACTATATTACAGATTTATTTATCTATTTATCTTCTGTGCCTTCCATCTCTCTATCCAAAGTGACTCTGAGCGGCTTAAAGTACATAAGAGGATCCCTGCTAAATTAGAGCAAAACCCCACATTATCAAGTATTTTGTATCACTCAGTGGTCTATGAATGCATTTGGGAAGCTCACAAACATAAGAAGATTATTAGGCCACTTCTACCATTGCTTCCCAGCAATTAATATGTAAGGTATCCTACTTACGTTTTGGCAGGTAATACAAAAGCTATTAAAACTAGCAGCCACTGATAAAACCATAATTCATGCATTTGACTAGGCCTATTTTGATGGCAGCAAACTCCATAATTTACCTATTCGTTGTCTTTTTTGACACATGGAAAATGTTCATGCTAGAATAGGGATTTGATTTGTTGATGGGTGGTGAGAAAAGCTCTTCTGTAGAAAATAAATTCCATGAAATTCTTCAATGAGGATTGTCAGTTGTAACTTTCATAAAGTGGCTGGACGTTCTCTAGAACTTTGTTTGATTTTTTAAAAAACATTTATTTCTCTTTAACGTACTGTTATGGCTATCAAAAATTACAAAGGAGTTCTATATGATTTTAATCTGCTTTTAGGTTGAGGATTTTAATTTTTAAAAAGAGACAATAACTATACATTGGGGGGTGGGGGGAACGGGACTCCAATATCTAACTCCAAACATTTTCCTAAAATATCTAAGAAGTTAAAATTTAGACACACACCCCCCCCCGGCCCTTCATGTGCATATGTTTGGCATGGGGGACCAAGGTTTGGTAGTAGTGGCAGTGGTGATGGTATTTCAGAACTTAGAGTGGAAGACTTTTAGTTCTGCCTCTGTCAGTACAATTTCTAAATGGGGCAGGAATGTATTTATTTGTATGTAATTAAACACTACAGTGGAAACATTCATTATCAAGAGATCAGTAATAAAGAACAGACAGATTCTCCAGCTTTCCTGTGCCCTCAGTAGTTGCAGGATAAATAAAGCTCCAGATATGAATCTATTGCAGCAAAGCATGTTGATAAAAGAAGTATAAATAATCTTAAGTATTTGCCTACATAATTGTTTTGGCTGATTTGTTTCCATTTTTTCATATCAGGTGAGACAACTCCAAGAGGATGCTGCCCGCCTTCAGTCTGCCTATGCTGGGGACAAAGCTGATGATATCCAGAAGCGGGAAAATGAGGTTTTGGAGGCATGGAAAATCTTGCTAGATGCCTGCGAAGGACGCAGGGTCAGGCTAGTGGATACTGGTGACAAATTCCGTTTCTTCAGTATGGTCCGTGACCTCATGCTTTGGATGGAAGATGTAATTCGTCAAATTGAAGCCCAAGAAAAGCCAAGGTAGCAGGACTAACATGCAGAGGCTATAGGTGTTTCATAGCAGTATAGATGACATCTATCTTGCATTCTGAAATTGTTAGTATTCAGGTTTAATTAGATGAATTCAAATCCAAATTTAATGAAGAACATAATGGGGGCACTTACTGATCTAAGGGTTCTGTTTCAAGGTTGCAGGTGTCCACATGTTGAAATAGTTCTAAAGAACTGAAGTATTTACTACAGTTTAGGTAGTCAGGATTGCAATTCAAGTCCCTACAGAGCACACTTAGGTAAAAAGTGCCAATTACAGTCTAAGAAGTAAGAGTCACAAAATGCGAAATTAGGTAGTAAGCCAATCAAAGAGTCATAGAGTGATGAGCAAGAATCACAAACAAAGACTCCCTGCTAGACCTGGGGCTTAGAGGTCATGTTTGTCATTGATTGCTCCAGCTGTAGCTGATCAGCCTCAAATGAATTCTGGCTTAATGATTTCTGCGGGTGGCAGTCCTGAAACTGACAATCCACAAGATTAACTGGAGCAACATTGTAGAAGGCAAGATCAGAGTCAGATACTGTGGAAACGTGACTCACAGCATTAGGTTTCTATTTGAAAAGTGACAATTGAGACAAAAAATATACCATTCAGAATGAAGTTGGTCTCTCTGATAACAGCGAGCCATACAATCAAAGATTGTACAATTTTTTCACATGGACAAACAAGTACGTTTACAGCTATAAGAGGCCAACAAGATTTCTAGGCTCACAATTTTGTCTATTGCTTCAACAATTGCACTTTTTCTATTTGACTAAAATAGATTTGGTTCTTTCATAGTTGTTTTTCCAACTTAACTGCAGGATACAGAAGTGTTAGGAGTGTGGTTAATCTTCACTCAACTACAGCAATTGGGGCTGGAATTTCCCATCCATCGCTAAGCAATAGTCATAAAGCACAATGTCAATGATTGTGTTGCTTAGCACCAGCAATCCCTGCAGTTCTTGTTGCCATCATTAAGGATTGTTGTGCCAGTTGATGGATGTTGTCTAAAGTGGAGGGAGGTGTGAAATTGTGCAACAGTGAGTTCCACATTTAAGATGAGATAGTTAGCTTTTGACATATAAGGCTGTTAAAGCAAAATAGGATTAAATAGAGCCAAGCAGGCATAACTCAGAAAATGGATTGTTGTTATCTGAAAGAAAAAATGAGGCCTCCAATGTGGATTAGCCCCATTTCAGTGTTTTTAATAGGTTTTAAAACATATTTGGTATTTGGATTTAAAATTACCAATATTTTATTTTAGGGATGTTTCTTCTGTAGAACTGCTAATGAATAATCACCAAGGGATCAAAGCAGAAATAGACGCCCGAAATGATAGCTTTACAACCTGCATTGAGCTTGGTAAATCATTGCTGGCAAGAAAACACTATGCTTCAGAAGAGGTACTGTGTTCTTTCTGACTACGGAGAGACAACTTTGCCAAGAATACATAAAAACGGCTATGTGAAACCCAAGAACTACCTTTGCTCATTGAAAATCCAATTACTTACATCATTCAACTTCACCTTCGACATTATGTAGGCTTGTACTGAGTTTGTCCCTCAATTAATCTAACTATGAATTTATATCTCATATTCCCAGAGTTTATCAAATTTGTTTACAAAGAATAAAAATTAAAAATAATAACTAAATTGTGGAAAAAAGTTTTCAGGTTTTCATCCCAACCATCAATGAAAATATTTCAGCTAATAATGGAAACTCAACAGTAAAAGCTATCTAAAATAGCAAACCCAAGAATAAGATAACAATCCAGCAACAGCAGCAGCACAAGGTGCTTCAAACCAGATTTTACCAAAGTAAAATATTTTTTGCTTGCTAAGACATTATCATCCATCCGTCCTTCCATCTGTCCATATCTATCACCAATCCATCTATCTAAGAATAGGTGAATTTTTAAATTCCCATTTCCCACTTGCATATATAAGTACCACAACTGGGACTGGCAACTCTTAAGCAATGCAGTCATTAAGAGAGATATTTCATGACTGTGTTGCGATTTTACTGCCAGCTTCTTTATTGACTCTGATTATCAGAAGCTGACTGTGAAGAATGCAAATGGCGTTCATGTGACTGGGATGCTGCAGCTCACAAACTTGCCTACTGGTTGCAAAGATCCACATCTCAGTCACAGATTGCAGAAATGCCTCAACCATTGTAAGTGGGAGAACCTTTTATAAAGTTACTTTTTCAGTACTGTTGGGCATTCTCTAAGCAAGAATTACCTATAGTTTGAATTAAGCTTACGCTTAATTAGAAACTAGTGCTGAAGTACAAGTAAAATACAGTATGCCCTTATACCTTTAGAATACAGGTAGTCCTCAGCCTGTTATAGTGACCATTTGAAAATATGACCGTGCCAAATGAATGGTAGTTACGATTGGTCACCAGAGTTCTGCCCATCCCAGCATCCTCTGCAGTCAAGTGATCGTGATCTGAGTATTTGGCAGTTGGGTGCCCTGTGATCCTATTACAGTAATCCCTCGTTATTCGCGGCTTCGTTTTCCGCGGCTTCAGTCCTTCGCGGATTTGTAAAAAATACAAAAATTTTTTTGCATTGGTAGGAGGCAAGCGCCCCCTAGTGGTTGCTTTAAACATGTCCACCAATTCAAGTTTCCTAGCGAATCCCACTTCGCAGATTTCCGGTTTTCGCGGACAGGTGCGGTCCCGATTAGCCGCGAATAACGAGGGATTACTGTATTGCCATTGCAACCTTTCCTCCCAGTTTTCCCACAAAATCAAATCTCCCCTACCTGTGCACTGAGTTTCTGCTGCACCAGTCACTGTTGCATGCTCTCCAACCCATGCCACACCTCTGATGTACCTTCCCTTACCTGCGCCACTCTTTTGGGACACATCCTTGCATCCTTGCACACTCTCCCCATTCCAAATGTCTACTTGACCCTCCCACCTCTGTACACTTCCCCCTAGCTTGTTAAGAAGGGTGTGAAACACAGTGTCAGATCTGGAAGCCATCTTTTACATTGCACCTTCAATGGGACAGGCCTAAAGGCCCAATGTAAAAGATGGCTTCCAGGTCTGACACTGTGTCTCACACCCTTCTTAACTCATTCCATGCTTTCATGTACCTGCTCACATTCTGCAACTTCATACACTGTCCATGACCTTCCCTCACTTCCTTGCACAACCTCCTTGACCCTCTTACCCCATGCACCTCTTTGCTTCCTCCCCCACCTGGCAAAAGCCACATACCTCCCTGCCAGTCTAGGACTTGCCATTTCCCACTGACTTTGGTTGCCAGAAGCCAGCAAGAAATTGTCTCACCTGATGGCGATTCAGTTAACAGCAATAGTTAATGTCACAATTTATGACTGCACTGCTTAGCAACAAACATTTCAATCCTTGTTACTGTTGTAAGAATTTAAAAATAATTTAAATATAATCCAATCCACAGAGTTAATGTACCTGGTGAAATAAAACATTTTAAGCTTTATTGCTAGAAGGTTGTAAGTGAAGTTCCATATGGAAGGGTATTTCCAAAATGTACTAATGAATGTCGAAGGCCAGTTTCCCACTTACTACTGTTAAAAGAAAATTTGATTCATTATTTTATGTATTAAATGTATTGGTCATTATTCTTGGCTCTGGGATCTAAATATTATCACAAAAGTGCCATGGCAGTAATGCTGGCTAATTTATTATGTTGGTTAGCAACTGTGTTATAAGTAGTTACAAAGACTGTACATGATACTGATTTCCATTTTAAACATTTCTTTTAGATAAAAGAGAAGTTACTGCAATTGACAGAAAAAAGAAAAGAAATGATTGACAAGTGGGAAGACAGATGGGAATGGCTGAGATTGAGTAAGAATTCTATGTCTACCTTTTTATAATGGCATGATCTTTTTTTTTTTTTAAGAATTGTAGTTTCCATGAATTATATTTCAGATTGCACGGTTACAAGTGATTGTTCCATTCTCCCCTCCCTCCCTCCCTCCTTCCCTCTGTCCGTGCCGTAAAAATATTTATTAATGTTGGAAAGGTTATGATTAAAACAAGTATTGTGACAGATGTTCCTGTTAGCCAGAGCCTAGTTCAGCAAGTTGAAGGATAAACAGTAGAAAAACATTCATAGTATATGTAAGTAAATATGTATATTAAAACAAGAATAAAAAACATTAATATAGGACAAAGGAAAGATTTTCCAAATATTTTCATATTTACTCTAATTTTTGTGGCAGTTTCTCCTGAAAAAGAAAAGAGATATGCACATGTCATATCACAGCAAGAGTTTTAAAAAATCTACTCTTGGGATTGGCCATGTTATCTGAAACTGCTGGGGGTTATAATTCAGCACTATGTGAAAGATGACAGGTTTCCTCATCCCTGTGGTATAGTATAAATTATAAAACATGCACTAGCTCTGAACATGGTATGTTTCTGTCTTTAACATAGTTCTGGAAGTACACCAGTTTTCAAGGGATGCCAGCGTTGCCGAGGCCTGGCTGTTGGGACAGGAGCCGTATTTATCAAGCCGCGAAATAGGGCAAAGCGTGGATGAAGTGGAGAAGCTCATCAAGAGGCACGAAGCCTTTGAAAAATCAGCTGCAACTTGGGACGAAAGATTTTCAGCACTTGAAAGACTTACCACAGTAGGTCACAAGACCCAAATCAGATGTTTTTCATGATTATTACTGACCTAATTAAATTCTCTAATTAATCACATGAATCATTAATCAAGAATCAATATATTTATTGAACATAATTACATTAATCAAAGAATAAAAACAATATGTCTGAAGTGAGCGTAGATAGCGCTTTGAAGTATCAAATATTTACATTGCATGAGAAGAAGCAGCAGAAATCACATCACTCCAAAATGGCACCCACAGAATCCTAATCTTGTATGTAAATTCAAGTTAAAATGGCTGGAATCTTGCAAAATGGCAGTGTAATTATCGCAGTGTTATTGCAGGCAGGCTCATAATAGTTTTAAGGAAGAGATCCTGGCATTTGGCAATCTCTTTAAGATTTTTGCCAGTACTAAGACCACAATTGAGCCCAAAATATCTGTCCTTAAGTGAGACAGTTGTTAAGTGAACTTTGCCCCATTTTACGACTTTTCTTGCTACAGTTGTTAGGTGAATCACTGCAGTTAAGTTAGTAACACGGTTGTTAAGTGAATCTGGCTTCCCCATTGTTTGTCAGAAGATTACAAAAGTGATCACATGACCCCAAGACACGGCAACTGTTGTAAGTTGAATTTTGATCACATGACCATGGGGATGTTACTATGGTTGTAAGTGAAAAGCAGTCATAAGTCACTTTTTTCAATACCACTGTAATTGAACGGTCACTAAATGAACTATTGTAAGTCAAGGACTATCTGTATATTAAAATAAGCATTCCTCCTTGTTTGAAAAAAAAGATTAGTAATACCCTGTTTAAAATGTTCGTGCTAATTGCAGTTTTTTCAAAAAAGTTTATAAATGTTAATTAAGACACTGAAATTGCATTGATTTTAAATTAGCACCTATGGGTACATTTTTAAAATACCTTTAATACTGCAATAAATAGCCTTCATCTTAATTGATCCTAGGGTATAATTTCATCATTAGTACAAATCAATTGCATATTTCTTTTTAAAAAATGATTAAGATTTAAACCAGCGTTGAAACTTTAAAATGTCTTGCTAAATCAATAAGCTTTAACCTGATGTTGGAATGATAGTGCTGTCAGGACCAAACAGCATTGCAAAGATTGGGTAAATAAACTTAGGTGGCTCATAATCTTTGCCTCTTCTCACACTGCCAAAAAAGAAGAGCAACCAGGTTTCTAAAATTCTACTTTTAGCTCAGATTTAAACCCCAGATGGAGGCGTGAAAGCAACAGCAGTGGCTGTCCTTCCTATGCAGAATGCTTCATCCTTCTTCCATCTATTCCATTTCTTCCAGTGACTTTTTCCTGAGGAGAAATAAGAAAAAAAGGAGCTAGAGCACTTTAATGTCAGGAAATACGGTCTAATGGTTTGTGGGAAGTATAGTTTCTCCTACTTGATGTATCTAGGGCAGGGGTGTCACAGTGGCATCACGTGACATATCGGGACTTTCCCCCCCTTCGCTGAACCTGGCGTGGGCCTGGCCAGCGCATGGTGCATCCGGCCATAGGCCAGGATTTTGACAGCCCTGATCTAGGGGATTAAAGTTACAGAAATGGGATTATTCAGTTGGAATACAATGAATTGCAGCTAGGAATAGCCTACTATAGCCTAGCTATTATGTCTGATATGGGAGATAAGGAGGCTCACCCTACCTGGACACTATCTGGGCTTAATAGGATAAGAAATTACATTTATGAATGAAAGAACCCTAATTTATTGCCTCTTGAATCTTCTCTGCTCCTGCAATCTCATTTCCTTCTCTACCCTCCAGTTGGAATTGTTGGAAGTACGTAGACTGCAAGAGGAAGAGGAACGGAAGAGACAGCCTCCTTCTCCAGAGCCAAGCCCCAGAACTGGGGAGGAGTCTCAGTGGTGAGTATCTGGAAAAGGATATGATGTAACACAAAGGCGAACCTAAAACCTCATATAAAAGATCAGTTAAGGTTTTTTCTGATAGCCAGCCATAGGTGAATATTTTTAATAAATATTTATTAATTGATCAGAGCTACATGCAGTTTCATCACTAGGAAAATATTTCGATGCTGAGTTAAGCAAACTTTAGGTGACCAAGAGTCCTACTAATCAGGAGACTTGAAGTCAACAAAGTTGATAATTCAGTATCATACATCTAAGTAGGGAACTCCCTTTGGGTCATTTTCCACAGTAAAGACTTAATTTAGTATCTACGCTACAATTTTCATATACTTCTCATATCGGAATAAAAGTAAACTTATATCAGTTCTCAGTAATTATGGTTAATAAGTGCATACCTTTTGAATGCTGCAAAAAGAATTAAAAGCCAGATGTGATATAGCACATACACACTCCTTTGTATTGGCATGCTGGCTTAATTTCAGTGTAGGCCATACAAACCCAAAAGGAAAAAAAAAGATTTTTTTAAAATGTGAATTTAAGTATAGATGTAGTTCATTCTCTTGTCTTTTTTGAAGGTCATTGGGACAGTAAATACCGTATTTTTCGGAGTACAAGATGCCCCGGAGTATAAGACGCACCCAGGTTTTGAAGAGGCATTTTTTTTAAAAGTAGGTAGGTAGATAGAGGGATAGAGAGGGAGAGAAAGAGAGAGGAATACAGTAGGGAGGGAGGGAGGGAGGGACAGAGAGAGAGGAGGGAGGGAGGGAGAGAGAGAGAAATGCAGTAGGTAGGTAGGGAGAGAGAGTGTAGGAAGGCAGGTAGGTAGGTAGGTAGAGGGATAGAGAGAAATAGAGAGAGAGAGAAATACAGTAGATAGGTAGGGGGAGAGAGAGAGTAGGTAGATAGGTATATAGGTAGATAGAGGGGGGAGATAGAGAAATACGGTAGGTAGGGAGGGAGGGAGTGTAGATAGGTAGGTAGGTAGAGGGATAGAGAGAGAGAAATAGAGAGAAATACAGTAGATAGGTAGGGGGAGAGAGAGAGTAGGTAGGTAGATATATAGAGGGGGGGAGAAATACAGTAGATAGGGAGGGAGAGAGTGTAGATAGGTAGGTAGAAGGATAGAGAGAGAGAAATAGAGAGAGTGAGAGAGAGAAATACAGTAGATAGGTAGGGAGAGAGAGAGAGAGAAGGTAGGTAGGTAGGTAGATGTTTCCAGGTGTATTTACCCATGTGCTGGAAAAGGAAATCACTGACCACCTTTGGAACAAATCTTTGTTTCTGCAGGCACAGTACTTGACCAACGTAGTTCTCATCAATCACTCTTAACTAAACAGCTTTCCAAAAGGGGGGAAAAAACACCTTTTTGCACTTTGAAAACCTCCCCCAAAATAGGATGCATAGCCTTATGGAGGTTTATAGAGTGCTGCTGGGGGGTGGGGGGTGGGGGGTGGGACAGAAACACCCTGTTTTTTGCTCATTTCTGCCCTCCCCAGCCCCCAGGAGCTCTCTGGAAGCCTCCATAAGGGTATGCGTGTGGCCATTTTGTGAAGGGGCGGGGTTTCAGGAGGCAAAAAATGCTGTATTCAATGTATAAATTTTCAGCCTCTTTTTAGAGGAAAAAAGGTGTGTCTTATACTCTGAAAAATACGGTAGCTATTACCTTGCATTAGCATAGAAATAATATCCATCTATTGAAAGTTAAAACTTTTGGATGTATCTATGTTTGGTGCTAGAAATTCAGACTTGATAGGACTAGTTATGTGTATGAAAGACATTGAAATGGGAGGTTTGCATGTGATGCATTCAGCCATTCAGGAAAAGACAATTCGGGTCTTCACAATGATTGTTCTCAGGAAGGCAAGTCCTTCTCTGAAAAAATTATATTCTGCTTTCCATCTACTGCACAAATCAGTATATGAAAAAGAAAAGTTAAAAAGGGAATAAAATAAAATATGTCTGGAAGATCAAGATGAAAGACAATTCAAAGTAAAAGTTCACCTTCCAAATATTTAATAAAATGGTAATCCGAGTTTGTTACATTACATTTTGAGCTCTTGACAGATTTAAGCAGATATATTGGTTAATTAAAAGTAACGTCTTTTGTATTACCTTTCACTCTTGCTTTCTTTATCTTTTCTACAGGGATGGAACAAAAGGAGAACAGGTTGCCCAGAATGGTTTGCCACCAGACCAGGAATCTCCCCGGGTTAGTTACCGTTCCCAAACCTACCAAAAGTACAAAAACTTTAATAGTAGATGGACAACTAGTGACCAACCACAATCTGGACTCTGAGGTGCAAAGCAGTTTGGGAAAGACCGTTGGCTGCTTTTTCTTCTGTTTCTCCTTGTTTTATTTACTTTCAAGTTCCTTTCACTGCCTCTCTCCCCCATATCTTCAAGCTACCAAACTTTATTTAACCAATAGCCACCACATATACTGAATATATGCCTACATACATACATATATATACTCATGCATTCCTTGAATTTAATATTTTAGATGCTGTCAGATGTTTGGTTGCATTGCTTCATTGTTTTTATTTCATTATCTCTTATTGTGAGATTTTCACTTTGTTAATAGCCTTGAGAATTTTTGCAGTTCAAGCCACTTCTTTATGTGAGTAATTGAAATGTAATGAAATCTCATCAAAATGGAAGACAAGAAGTAGAATCTGACAGGTATGATGCTTCTAGCTATACTAACAGATTTGAGAGCAAAATGCTAGCAAAAAAACAGCATTGACTCCCAAACAGTATGAGTGTACATACTGCAGAAGAGACAAGAGGGGGAATTAAACAAGGTAAAATCACCTGGCTATGGGTATACTATCTAGAGCAGGGGTGTCAAATTGGTGTCACATGCTGGCCACACCCACCCCACCTCCGCGAAGGTGAAAAAAATTGCAACACATCATGTGATGAGCCATGTGATGCCACGAGTTTGACACCCATGATCTAGAGGTTAATATCAATTTACATTCCAAGCAAATAATATCATGAGTCAACAATACAAGCTAAACAACAGTTTGTTCTGAAATTAGTAGTAACTAATTATCTAACAACTGGATTGATTCTGATTTACCTCTGCAAGGATTCCTTGAGATCTGAATGCTTCAGTTCACCTTATATAGAAATGGAATTAAGCTTTGGGGTATAGAAATGTCAGACTTGATCCTAAATTCTGTTAGCATCTAGGTCCTATTACAGTCAGTGAGGTTACACAAAATATTTCTCTCTCATTACTTGAAAGGAAAAATGGGCCTGCAGATTACAGGGTAACAGCCAGGGGCTACTTTCACATTTTATTTTCAGACAAAACATCCAGTTTAATGAACCATCTTTGAATGACCTGCTGCATATAGAGACCAGGAAGGAAAGGTTTTATGACATCTAAACCTGAGATCATACTTACATGCATGTATACAGGCTAGGATTTGTGGTGTTCCCTGGGCTTGGTGGTTTTCTTGTACATGTTTATACCAAACTAGATAACATCATCAGCTAGGCCTTGTTGGCTAGAAATCCCTGATTAAAAGCTGGTTTACAAATCTTGTTTGCATTGTCTGACCATCTCAGGATTGGATGTGATTAAACCTATCTTGTTTATGGCTTAACTTTTATGCATTCTCAAAATGTAGGTGATCATGTTACACTAGTGTATATCAGAAAAAGTTTTGTCTCAAGAGATCAGTGACTACTACCAGAAAAATCAGAGCTGCTTATGACTTATCACTCAGATCAAGAGGTCTTTCAAGCTGAAATCATGAGCAGTGAAAGCAGGAGCTTTATCTGAGAAAACAAGTATAGCGATTGGTCTTTTGAGATTGATGCTTTGTGCAACTATTAAAAAAAACATTTAAATTTATCCTTTTTTCCAATATTTAACTGCATATATCTTTACATTTCTGCACTCGTTTTTTATTTCTCCTTGTTCCACATAAGTTAGGCCAAGGGAAGGAACATGACATTTCTTTTCATATGTTAATATGAAACAGTAATCCTTGATGCCCAACTTGTTTTTAGCCTTAGCTATATGCATCGTCATATTCTTATTCTTGTGGAAGGGAGAAGAGACAAGAATAAGACTGACACTTTAGCACTTAATCCATATTCCTCTACACAGAAAGTGTAACATATAAGAAGACTCTTATGAAGAATAGAGGGCAGAAGTAAGATATGTAGAGAATGAAATTTTATACTGTTGAACTTACGTGAGATCCCCAGGATGAAATTGGGGAAGAAAACAATAATTTGGAGCTGGCTCCAGCATTAGAGAGAGTGAGGGAATGTTCTTAGATATCAACCAAAAATTTTAGGTAACCTCTCCAAGTGTCCCTAAATTATTTTTAAAAGAAGCAATGGAATATTGTATGTGTACAGTATGACTATTATACTGTATTGCTACTTCAAAAACATGGGCTTATCCATAGTAGTTCCATCTACTTCTTTGTGAAACCTACAGTAGAAGATCCCACTGGAATCCAATTATTGCTTTAACTTAATATCAGAAAACCACATACACATGCTGAAAATGCTAAGTAATTCTATTTGTTTTATTCATCTATTTATTTTGTTTAAATTGTATTTCATTTTCTTAGTGAACACAACTGATTTTACTGAAAGCCAGTCAAAAACATTTTGCTACCCGTGATAGAGCAACTTCCTTTTCAATTCAAAGTATATAATAGCCAAACCCAACCATATTATTTTGGCATGTGAGGCTGAAAAAAATTACTCTATTCTCCATCCACTGTATTGAAATAAAATAATTATATGAATGATTTTCAATTTGCTATCTTTTGATGACTTCTAAATATTTTCTTAGAGGTATTTGTTTCACTATCCTTAATGACAAGCCTGAAAACAGTTAACAAAATCAGCTAAAGATAGTTAAGACTCATTAAATAATGTGCAATTAATATATTAAAATTTTGTAAATCAGATTATGGTATAGTAGACTAATGGTTTGTATAGATAGATGATAGTTGGAACATTAAGAAAGATTGTCATAATGTATTCCCTTTCAGTCGCCTTTATTTCAGGAAGCATTTCATTTGTAAACTTTACAACTATAGTGTAGTTTCCAACAATTATCTTTAACAAACTATAGTTAGTAAATCTGGTTTTCTTTTGTCATGTGGAAGGATTAAAATAATATCTCGTAGAATTTGTGAAAAGCAAGAAAGCTTGGATGTATACTTTAATACACTTTTGTTTTTATTATCATGCACATCTCTTCTTTTCTCTTATCAGGATATCCACATAAAGCTTCTTAATTTTTTATTTAATTCGATGTTTTTTACAAATTTTTGGTCTTCTGTTGTACTTACTGTTTGGTCTCTGCCCCTCAAAGTGCATTAAAGAATGCAGTAACTAGAAGTGCATTCCAGTCACAAGTGTCTAAGAGGCGTTTAGCTTCAAAATAATTGGCTATATAATCAATAGAAAACTAATACAAAGTATATCTGATTTTAATCTCAGAGAGAGATGCTGCAGTTCTCTCCAATAATCATGGGTTATAATTTGGTTTTTAAAAAAAGTACATTCAAAATTATGTTGACTGTAAGAATGTATGGGTTGCCTTTCATTAGCACAAATCTCTTCATTATTCATCATCTAATGAGACAGAGGCTCAGGAGGAAAAAGACAATGCAATATTTATTCATGCACTTTGAAAGCAAGGAAGGGATATCACTCTCCCCCTCCCACTGCATCTTATAGTCAGAATTTGCAAACCTGAAGAAGAAGCTGACCACTAAATTGACTTGCGATTAACCTTCCAGTGATGAAAATGTGTATTCATAACATGCCTATGTCCCATCTGTTTCATTGTTGTTGTTAACCCTTAGCACCCATGGTATTGTCTTTGCATGCTCAGAGCATGTTTCGATTAAAAGTTTATTTAGCCCCATTCTTTACCCTCCACCTTTTTGTTGTTATGCATACTTTGCCTACATGTTTATTTGTTTGGGGAGGGGGTTATTCTGTTTATGGTTCAAAGCATTTAATTTAAAAAAATAGACTATAAAAATATTTGTCACCAAAAAGCAGTTAGAAAGCTTTTTCAGTGCCTCAAGACTTCAAGGCGTTCCTGCAGTAGCCTCATCTACCCGAGACAATTTCATCACTGCCTTGGGGTATGACTGCCCAGATAATCAAGCTACTTTGCCAGCAACTTAGCTCAAGAATAAGATCTGTAGTGATGATTATTTAAATGGCAGAACTGTCACAAACTGGGGAACAGCTGTTGATTTATCAGGCATGCAACAGCTCCCAGTTTCACTGCCTGTGATGTAGATACAGGTTGTTAACAGTACTATGATAAATGAAAAAAGTATTTTATTTTCTTTCTTTTACAAACGTTTTAACTTTTCCCACTTTATGGAATCTAATTGGGACAGTTTCTATAATTTTCTCTGCTTTCATTGCCTGCTCTGATTTAATTGACACTTAATTTTATTCAAAATCTGCAAGCAAGTAAATTAAATACTTTCATATTCTCAACGGAGCATTTGTTCCATTCCTTAATGTTAGGAAAATTCATAGTAAGTTTTCCTAATTCTTTAAAAAAAAGGGGGCCTCTTTCTGACATTCAGAGGAATAGACATAAATATGGGGGAGTAACCATATAGTAAAAAGCATTCATCTTTATCCATATTTTGGTTTAGTTCAATAGATTGATTATAGACTTCAAGTAATAAATTCTTTTAAGAGAAGATTAAAAATTTTAGAGATAAAATTCAATATTGGAGCCCAGCTGAGTTTCAGAAATTAGAATTCTGTTTAAAACTAGTAAGTTGCTCTATTTATGAATTTGAAAGATTTTGGGAAAAGATATTTGATGAAAGCTAGGAGTAAAAAGCTTTGAAATGGTTTACAATGCAATCCTGAACAAACTTGTTGTTCAGTAGCATTTTTCCCAACAGGGTGTGATTGTAATCTTGGAAAAGTGACAACTTTATATTATTCTATACATGTGTAGACCAAACGAGGATCCATTATTTCTAATGGAACTTTGTGAGATGTACAAATATGGAGAGAATTTACAGCTAAGATAGCACAGCTGAATCAGATAGGAGCCTAGTTGGCCTTTTCAAATTAGACCATTTGTGCTTGTATTTAACTTCAAAAGTTTCAAGGCTTTTGAAAAGAACACATATGTTGCCAACTTCTTAAACTAAAAGTAATACAACCCAGTATAATTTGCAAACTGTATTGGAACCAGTATGTTTTCTGATTGAAAACTGTAGGTTTTGGTATTGGGACGAAAAGAGATACAATATTTAAATAAATATTAATATTCCAAGCAGGATTCTCCAAATGGCTCAAAAGTATAGAAATGCAGGTAGTCCTTGACTTACAACAGTTCATTTAGTGACCGTTGGAAGTTACAACAACACTCAAAAAAATGACTTATGACCATTCTAGCATCCCCACGGTCGTTATTTACATTCAGATGCCTGACAACTAATCACAGTTGCAGTGTCCCAGAGACATGTGATCTCCTTTTGCAACCTTCTGACAAGCAAAGTCAATGGGGAAACCATGTTATTAATTTAACAGCTGTGGTGATTCACTTTACAAATGTGGCAAAAAGGTCGTAAAATGAGTCCACTCATTTAACAAATGTTTCACTTAACAATGTAATTTTGGGCTCAATTAGGGTCGTAGGTTGAGGACTACCTGTACTAATACAGGGTTTTAAAAGCAACTCATTTGCTTAAACCACTAGTAGGGGGTCAGATAGACTAAGACACCCTTATATACTAAGACACCCTTATATAGAGCATAATTTTACTGTACAGATAAAGGCTAGGAGGAAAGAATTGAGGGCATTCAATTCTGGTGTGAGGTAAAACACTGGTAATCTTTGTAACTAGAAAATAAACCATGATGGAAGTTACAGGAAAGTTGATAACCATCTTTTACAAAAATCTAATCAAACAATTGTAGCTAAACTGGCAAATGTATAGCTTGCTGCCTAATGATTCCGCTGCTTCTGTATTATCCCAGGCCTGGCTAAAGCAGCAAACATGTTTGTAGTAATTATGCCCTTTATGATTCTTTGCTTGTTTCCAATATACAAATGACACAGAGTGTTCATAATCTACTACTAGAGCATTGAGCAGTGCTAGGCTTTAACTTGCTAATAATTATCCCTACATTGCAGTATTGTAATCCTTTTTGGGCTGCTACCAATGGCTTTTTTGTGGCACAGAACTGAAAATCCCTAAACCTCAATAAATGTTATTTATCCCAACTGGAACCAAACCACCACTGTGAAAGATTAAAACTTTCAGGATTCCGATATAAATGATTAAGGGGAATGAAATGGCTGATGAAGACCTCAAGAAGTGACCAGTCAGAGCTGGCCCCCTCCTAGGCAACTCAATTGCAACACAACGGGCAACATGACCGACAAAGCGAGTGATGGCCACAGCCTTGGTTCTGTCTTTGTTTGGGGGTAAATAGAAGTGTGATGTTGAGTGATTGTAGTGTTTTTTTCTGGCTCCTTTAGCACCCAATCCACCCAATTCCAAAGTCCAGCGATTGTGACTTTGAAAAAAATTAACATTGTAACTTTTGACTGATTGCATTCCACCTTCTTTCCTTTAAGCTTGTCTATCTTTGAAAATTCAAGCTCCTTAGAATGGTGGACATAATGAAAATGCATGCTATCCTCTTCCCAATTTCTGCATGTTGCTTTCTGATTATGTTGGCAATTTGGGGATGCGGTAGGACAGCATTTCTTAAACTGATGGTCTCCAGATTTCCTAAACGTTATTAGAAATAATAGTTGGGGCCTATGGGAGTTGGAACTCCAATATATATAGCAGATACTGTCTTGAGAAAGACGGAAGTAGCAGTAGGGAGCGGGTGGCTCATATGCAGAAACTAAGAGAGAGTTCAATGTTACATCAAAATATTTTTATCAATGTTGCTGACTATGTTACTTCATTGGCTTAATATAAGAGTTACTGCACTGATTCAATTACAGAACTTTTATTAATGTGTGAAAGACAGCTGATGCAAATCAGTTTGAGCTTCTGTTTCTTCTGCGCTCTCCCAACTTTAAGAAAAGTGAGATTCTTACTGTTTCAAAGAAGTATAAATACTAAACGAAGTGGCAACAATTCAGGGAATGTCACATTTATCAGTTATCTCTCATTACCAGTTCTGGGATGGCAAAGAACATTCTCTGTAGTCAGTAGTGAAAAAATCCTTGTTGGATTACAGTTTGCATTTGCTGGATCGAACTAAAGGATCTGATCAGTAGTGCCAAGTGCAGTAAAACTCTCACAGATGGGTTCTCCCTCTCTCATTCTTCATTGCTTCACTTCTACCAATTGGGTACTAATCTATTGATACTTTCTAATTCCTTTGGCCTCTTGTTGCTCCAGCTGAATGTGAGAACAGTTTTATTGAGCAATCTAGACTTTGGGACACCAAGTGTGCAAGTTTTGCAACTGAACGTTTAAGGCTTTAAAAAAAAAAGAAAAAAAAGAAACTGTTTTGTGATAACTTCTTATTGACCAGCCGTTATAGTCTCCCTCTTGTTTCTTAGATGGGAGAAGGAAGGGAAACCAATGAAATGGTCAATGGGGCTGCAGACCAGAGGACAAGTTCCAAAGAGACAAGTCCAGTTCCTTCACCGACAGCTGATCGCAAAGCCAAGTCCAGCCTCCAGGCTCAAACCGCTGCCACTCTTCCAGCCAAAACACAAGAAATACCTTCCGCCCAGATGGAGGGCTTCTTAAATCGTAAGCATGAATGGGAATCACACAGCAAGAAGGCCTCAAACAGGTATTGTATTGCAATTAATAGAGACATTTTAAACATCTTGGATTTTATCTTGACCAAGCATCTCAAATCTGATGCTCTCCATATGGGAGTATATATGTAGGTAGATTATTCGGCCCTGTAATCTTGTGTGGTGCAAGAGTTGGTCACAACACACTTGTACATATGCACACCAGCAGTAGTATTCTGCTGGTTTGCCCCAGTTCGGGCAAACCAGTAGTGGCGGCGGAAGGCTCCGCCCACCCACCCCAACAACATCACTGCCACTCTGCGCATGCACAGAAGTATCAGGCGCAAGTGAAGCAAGTGTGCACAAATCGATAGTGAAGATGAGAGGAAACCATTACCGATGCACATGCGACATAACTTTCCTGTAAGGCTTCCCTCTCTCATTCAGGAATCCCGCTCCAAATCAGCATTCCACTTCTAATAGCAGGGAAGTATTTGTAGTCTTCCTCCCAGCAGTCTTGTTCAAGATCACTGTTTGTCAAACTGCCTTGAGCTTCACGGAAACAACAGCATTTTCCTGACACAAAGTTGATCTGACTAGTTAAGCATGTGAAAGAATCAACAGGTGCAATTACTTCAAAGATGGTAGCATTGAACACTTGCTTTTCATATCTAAGGTACCAGCTTTGAGACTTCAACATTTAAAAAGGTGTAGCAAATCTGAACTAGACTATTATTGTGAGTCAAAATTGCTAAAAATTGCTAAAAATTGTAAAATTGCTAAAAATTGTAAAATTCAGCATAATTGATGCCCAGTTTTTGTTGGACTGAAATCTGTACCTTCAAATTTGGGACTGCACTGTAAAAGGAGATGGCTACATAAAAAGATTAAACAAAGAAAAAAAATAATTAAAGGCAATTATTAGAGTTCATTTTTGTTATTTAACTATTTTTAAGATACATGTGCAAGCTGGTTCCGCCCCAGGCGCCTGATGGACCTTGATGGGTTCCAGGCGGCGCTTGGGCCACTTCCTGTACCCCTGACCCGCGCCCCGATGGAGGACCTCGTGACCGCATGGAATACTGCGACCACGGGAGCCTTGGATCGGGTCGCGCCCTTGCGGCCTCTCTTGCGGCGGCGAGCCACCCTGGCTCCTTGGTTTACCGAGGAGCTGAGGGTGATGAAACGCCACAAGAGATGCCTAGAGAGAAGATGGAGGTCTACCCGATCTGAATCTGACCGGACACAGGTAAGAGCCCATTTATGGACTTACATTGTGGCGCTGAGAGTGGCCAAACGTCATCATTGTGCCACTCTCATAGCATCCGCAGACAACCGCCCTGCCGCCCTGTTTAGGGTAACCCGCTCCCTCCTTCAACAGAGGGTGCGGGAAGCCCCGCTACAGGGTAGAGCAGAGGAATTTGTGACTTTTCTGCAGGAGAAAACCGCTCAGATACAGAACGAGTTAGCCCCCATTGATGGCCCAGTGGGATTGCACGAGGCGGATCTTGGTTGGGAGGAGTTTGACTCTGTTACTTCCGAGGATATGGACAGGTTACGTGGGCGACTGCGAGCCACCACATGTTTATTGGACCCGTGTCCTTCCTGGCTTGTACTGGCATCCTGGGAGGTGACACAAGGCTGGCTCCAAGAGGTTGTCAACGCATCCTTAAGTGAGGGTTCCTTGCCTGCTTCCCTAAAAGAGGCTATGGTGAGGCCCCTCCTTAAGAAGCCCTCTTTGGATCCAGCTCTTTTAACCAACTATCGTCCAGTCTCCAACCTTCCCTTCTTGGCGAAGGTTGTTGAGAGTGTGGTGGCACAACAGTTTCCCCGTCACCTGGAGGAAGTTGATTATCTAGACCCGCGCCAGTCCGGCTTTCGGCCCGGGCATAGCACCGAGACGGCATTGGTCGCGTTGGTCGATGATCTCTGGAGGGCCAGAGATGGGGGTTGTTCCTCCATCCTGGTCCTATTAGACCTCTCGGCGGCTTTTGATACCATCGACCATGGTATCCTATTGCATCGGCTGGGGGGGGTTGGGGGTAGGAGGCACCGTTTTACGGTGGTTCTCCTCCTACCTCTCTGGCCGATCGCAATTTGTGTTGACAGGAGAGCAGAGGTCGACCTCGAGACCCCTCACATGTGGGGTGCCTCAGGGGTCGGTCCTCTCGCCTCTCCTGTTTAACACATATATGAAGCCGCTGGGTGAGATCATCCGTGGTTTTGGGGTAGAGTACCACCTCTACGCTGATGATACTCAGCTGTATATATCTACCCCAAACCACCCCAACGATGCCGTAGCGGTGATGTGCCAGTGCCTGGAAGCCGTACGGATCTGGATGGGAAGAAACGGACTCAAGCTCAACCCGACCAAGACCGAGTGGCTGTGGTTTCCGGCTGCCCGATTCAACCAGCTGATTCCATCGCTGGCCATTGGGGGCGAACATCTTGCCCCAGTGGATGGGGTGCGCAACTTGGGTGTCCTCCTGGATACCCGGCTGTTCATTGAAGATCAAGTGACAGCCGTGGCCAGGAGGGCGTTTTACCAGGTTCGCCTGGTTCGCTAGTTGCGCCCCCTATTGGATCGGAACGCCCTTCGCACAGTCACTCATGCTCTCGTGACATCCCGACTGGACTATTGTAACTCTCTCTACATGGGGCTCCCCTTGAGGTGCACTCGGAGACTTCAGCTAGTCCAGAATGCAGCCGCGCGAGCAATTATGGGAACCTCAAGGTTTACCCATGTAACACCGCTCTTGCGCGAGCTGCACTGGCTGCCTGTCGTCTTCCGGGTACGCTTCAAGGTTCTAGTTATCATCTTTAAAGCGCTCCATGGCTCGGGACCTAGCTATTTGCGGGATCGGATCCTGCCTCATACATCCACACGGCCTATTCGCTCACACAGAGAGGGACTTCTCCGGGTGCCGTCCACTAGACTTTGTCAGCGGGCGATGCCCAGGGGAAGGGCTCTCTCTGTGGCGGGCCCAGCCCTCTGGAACGACCTCCCCCCCCGACATTAGAACAACCACGGACCTCCGCTCCTTCCGTCTAAAACTAAAAACATATCTGTTCTGCTTGGCCGGCCTAGGGTAGTCTCCCTTCTATGGGGTTGTTAATAATTTTAGATGGGGATTTTAGTAATTTTTAACTGGGAATTTTTAGCGCAGGGATATCATTTAATCTGTTTTTATTATGTGTGTATATTTATTGTTTTATTTGCCCTGTGCACCGCTCCGAGTCCCTTCGGGGAGAGGGAGCAGTCAACAAATTAAATTTATTATTATTATTATTGATTATTATTCACATCTCAGGTAATATTTCTTCTAAAATAATAAGACTTTGGTGAGCAAAATTGTTAAATAGCATAACACACACACATACACAATATGTGTCATGCAGAGAAGGTATCAGAATGAGGCAAGAAAAGACAGCAAACTGATAATTTCTTTTGGTAAGCAGCACAAATGGGCGTATGTGTGTGTCAGAGGAGCCACATTGACCTTGAAGTGGAGTCCTTATTTAATGCCAGTATGGCTTATGGTGGCATGTTGCAGGTTGATTTTTAACATTGCTGTGACTTCCTCAGAAAGCTGTTGAATGTTAATAAAAGAGGAAGACATGCAATTCTGGGCTATAATTTGTTTAGATCTCCTGATTATATGCCAGACAGGAGGAAGGGAAAATACATTTTCCTGATGGCCATAAGCTTGTCAGTTTCAGATGTTTACCAAGCTTTTCACTTACTTACTCAGGGATATAGCAATATTTATGATTCTGTGCCAACAATTCCCTCCTTTCAGCAGAAAAACCTTTGCTACATCGTGTTTTCTTGGTTCGGATAACAAATAGAGCCTTCGATTGAAGTTTAGGTCAGAATAAGAAATAGGCTGACTATAATAGAGATTGCTGGAACAGGCAATCAAACAAAAAATATAATCATTTTCAATAACATCAGTTATGCAGAGCTTATTAAAAGGATTGCTACTCATGTCCTTTTGCCTCTCCTGTCCTGATCACCAAATAGGCTGCATGCTGGCCTTAAATCATAACATTGACCGTACATTGTATATAGCTGATTTAGCCTAGCGACTATATGTCATCTTTGATCCCATAGACTTTACTGTCTTATGATAAGTGGGTTTTAACTCTGATGTGCTTTCTCTTTTAATCACTTATAGCAGTGATTAGTAATTATATTTGAACTGAAAATCTGAAAAGTTCAATAGGATAAAATTTTTTAACTGCAATGTTACATTTACTTGGGTGACCAAACCCCAAGAATCAGTATTTCAAATAAAACATGTTTCAAAATTTTAAATTCTGAGATGCATAACAATTTACATTCCAAAAGCATCTCTTTCCAAAGAATGCCAAAATATTGGAAAACTGTAGAATTACTATTTGTCCAAATTATGCTGCCCATTGTTCCTAACTGCTTTTTTCTCTGCTAAACAACTATAACTCAATGCCTTTAATTGTAGTAAGACAGAGGAAAGTTGGGCTTGTTCATGACAATGACTTTAACACTTGCTTTGCTGTTTCTTTTGTGTCTCAAGGTCATGGCATAATGTTTACTGTGTTATTAACAACCAAGAAATGGGTTTCTACAAAGATGCAAAGGCAGCGTCCTCAGGCATTCCATACCACAGTGAGGTCCCTGTGAGCCTGAAAGAAGCGGTATGTGAAGTGGCAGTAGAGTACAAGAAGAAGAAGCACGTATTCAAGTTAAGGTAAAAATCTTTATTTCCAAGACAAAAGATTAAGCGGAGCAGTAATTTTCAGCCTACATTCATACATTCAGTCTAAAAATCTTTTATCTTCCAAAGTTGAATGCACTTAGTTAAACTGAACGTTATGATATTCACTGTGTGCATGTCTCAGATCGGGATGCTGGAGGTTCCTCCATCACACAATTGCAAGAATATATTGTATATGTTTGTGAAGACTGTGAATATTGCAGATGGTACATACATCAGTCAGTCTAGCCTATTGATACAAGAACAAGGTCTACATCTCGCATAACTCTTGCTTTGGTAACAGAAACATTTGCTCTATTCAAATGTAAATTTATTCTGAATTACAGGTTAACTGATGGCAATGAATACCTTTTCCAAGCCAAAGATGAAGTAAGTATTTTCCTTTCATTCATTCTTTTGGTTTTAAAGTAAAGGTGTAGCCAATATTTTGTTTCTCTGTGGGTATTCTAAAAAGTGTAGGTTCATTTCCCCCTGGGCGTTGTGACCAGGAAGACACAAAGTTTGTCATGGGAAAGCCCAGAGAAATCTAGATTTGGTGAAAATTTAGTCCTGCTCTGCCCGGACAAATCAGTTTCAAGCAGTCTGGGGTCATTGGCAAGCCTCTCAGCTTATACATGTATTTTAAAATTTGCAATCCTACATGAAAAGCCAAATTATTGACAGAAATAAATCCCACTCTGCCTGGATAAATCTGGGAACAGAGGAAGCCTGGAGATAGACAGTGCTCATCAAGTTAGAGCCAGGGCCTTTTAGACAACTGAGCAGCCTTGAATTGCTCTTGTCCAGGAAGGTAAGCAAGTCATGCATCAGATCCTTCCAAAGCTGTCCCTACATTGAAAAGCTATATTGTGTTAAGTTAAAGGAAGTACAAGCTTCTAGGAATGACTGCTCTGCCATCTTGAGCAGTTGCCTCTGGGCTTTTAGTTCATCCCATTTGCAAATATAGCCATAGCTATAGCTATCTGCTTGACATGACATGTTCAGAAACTAGAAAAAGGAGCATGTGTGAAAAACTGCACCACATGGCTGCAGAAGGCAGCCTGTTGGGGATTATCCCTAGGCAAAGCCCATGAAGTTAATTATAGTTTCTCCATTGAACAAGCTCCAGCAGCTTTGAAATTATGAGAGGCTTTGTACTCAAGCTGGAGACTACCTCAGAGTAGTGTTAACTTCAGTTCCCTCTCCACCAACAATGGAGACATGTACAGTAAATCCAGTGTGGGAATTGAGAGACTAAACTATAACCAATTAGATGTTGTAGCTGAGAGGGGAAGTCAGTTGTCTGCCAGGCTCCCTTTGACTTGGCAGAGGAGAACTCCAAACCAAGCTGTCTTGGCTGCAACTCAGATCCTGAGATGGGGAATTCTTCCTGAGCCTGAGCTTTGCTCAGCAGAATTAGCTTTTCAGTTTGCCCTGCCAGAAGCGCAGAAGGACGCCATCAGGCTGGCCTGGGAATAAAAGGCGGTGGGGAAAGGAAGCAGTGATTCAGGATGCAAAAAAGGAAAACTATTTAGGATGCATCATAGTAACGTCAGTGATGTAATTCTGCAATAGAGCTACCAAGAAAGATGTGTTTGCTATTTCTGGTTGTACAAAAAAAAAAAAAGGCCAAGGATTTTATGGGGGCTGGGAAGCAGTTAAGGCTCTGCAAGCTGAGTTAAGATTCCTAGAAAACCTGTTAACCTTAACATTTATTTTAAGGAGGAAATGAACATATGGATCCAGGCCATCACATCTGCCATCTCCTCAGACAAAATTGAGTTGTCCACAAGCACACAGAGCACCCCAGCTTCAAACCGTGCCCAGACCTTGCCAGCCAGCGTGACAGTAACCAGTGAGTCTAGTCCCGGCAAACGGGAGAAAGACAAAGAGAAGAGGTTCAGCCTTTTTGGAAAAAAGAAGTGAACTCCTTGCTTATTTGTCCACACTGCACTTCTCTGATTGTTCCAGTGGAATTCCAGCATGCAAGCTCAGAACCAATACATTACTCTCCGTGCCTAATGTTCCTCAATATGATTTAATTTTTTTTTATTTATACAGCATTTTTTTTTAAAAAACATACTCAAAAAATTCTAAAGTTATAAATACCTGAGGTGCATTGGGCAACTGTTGAGTAAAAGAAAACCACATTTCCCCTTTTTTTTTTAAAGTGAATATAGATTAGGCTTTAGTATTGAAACCGTTCCTCAATTTTTTGAGGCTGTCTTCAAAAAAAAAAAAATAACACCCCTACTTTGTGTTATTGGTATGCAAGGCAGCAGAGCTAATAAAGTTCACTTGCCCCTTGGAGACAATTTGCTGATTTTAGTTTTCACTTCCATCTGAGACGGTTGCGCTGAGTCTTCACTCCTTGATTCTTCCCACTGCGAATCTAATGGTAGTGTATTCTCTTTTCCCTAATAGAGTGCAGCTTGGCATTAACTTACCAGTCAATACCATTTGTATACAGGCATCTGGCTATTATTAACACGATTGTGACGCTTCCTTGCCCCCCCACCTCCCCACCCGCATCTGGCAATGACAGTTAAGAATGTTGAACCAGAAGGACTTCGCATACTGATAATGGTTTTAAATAATCTGTAATTTTTTTTAATTTTTTTTTGCTGAAATACATTATATTGTACGTTTCAGATAATTCTAGTAAAAGTATAAGACTAGATGTATAATTTAAAAAAAACCTTTTAAAATCATTGACTAAGTGTAAAAGTGGAATTAAAGCATTTACTGGAAAAAGTAATGTTATTCCAATGGTTAACTTGCTTGTCAGCTGCTGCACTGTGTTATAATTTTGCTCCATTACCTTTGCTCTTTGATACATAGTGTGCATTTCTCTGTCACCTGTAACTATTGTAATGAACAATTTTCATCTTACTGCACAATCGAAAAAAATACATTTAATAGGAATGAATTCTCAATGACTGGGCCTGTAGACAGGATAGTACTGGAACTGGCTTTCGGTTATATGGAACTGTACCTCTAGACTTTTACCCTATCTGTTAAATATATGCTATGTCATTAAATGCTTTTAAAACTAACAGATATATGCTGGTTTTTTTCTTGTTTTTTGAAAAATAAATTGTACTATCAATAATACCATCTTCAGCATGAAGAAGTAACTTTTTGATATCTGTTTGCAATAGTCCTTTTGCAAGGGTCCTGAGCTGCTGTTTACTTACTCTGTCTTGTGAATCACTTGTCCGCTTTCCTGAATGCCTGGTATCTTTCTCTTTTATTTTTTTAATCAGGCTTTCCAACAGCTTGAGTTTCCAACTTTCCAAGTTGCACAGATCATGCTATCATTAGGGTTCCTACTTTCCCTTCCCAACAGGGGAAAGTCTAATCTTGAGGTCAGCTGCAAGGCTAAGAAGAGCTCCCTAACTGATAAACCTTATCAACTAAGACACAACAACAGTAAATAAGTGATTGTTTTATTGAAGAGCAGTTAAAAACAATAGCAGATTGATAGCAATAGCAACCGGCTTCCATACATATCCTTGAAAACTACACAAAAATCCGTCTAATTATAACTGAGTTGCTTACCAACATATCCCCTTCCCATGATGTGTGTAACTGCATATTATGTCTGATTCAAAGTCTTAGTCACTTTGGACACAGCTGCTGCTGGTATGCTGCAAAGCTCCCCCTGTGTTCTACAAGTGACAACTGAAAATAGGATTTTCCTTGTTGCTGTAACTATTGGAGGCTATGCTGTGCAAGTATAGTAACATTTGAAAGTATCCTTCACCTCCAAAGCATCTTTCTACTGCATGTTTTGGAGAAACACTCATAAGCAATGATCACCAGGAAACTAGTTTCAGATTATAGATTCTCAGGTATTATGAATAAGTGCTGCTACCCATACATCTTTCCCTGCAAACTTGATTTTGGATTTTCATCTCAAATTAGGTGAGATAATGTACAGTGAAAGCTTGTTTTAATTGACATTGGCAGAAATGGGTATGGTATACACAGATCTCCATAAGACAAACACTGTCGTTGCTCAATTTGTTTCATTTGTGTGATATCATTATACAAATGTCATTATACATTATACAAATAGAATTGACACAAAAATTGTACAAATGACAAATCATTTGTATCATTACAAAATTATGTAAAATGTTATAGAAGGGTAGCCTGTTGTCTATGGAATTTACTGCATTGAGATCTGCGAGGTTGATATTTCACTGTAAAGATAGGAAAATACTCTTCTCCCAGTAAGAGGTGCAATGGAATTCCTCTGTTGCTGGGAAGATTAGTGGCCATATCAGGATGACAGGTGTTCACTCACATCCCAACCCCTCGTCGATGGACGGGCATGAGTCTGTGACATGGTAGCAACTG
The DNA here is from genome assembly GCA_039707465.1 of Rhabdophis nuchalis. Taxonomy (NCBI): domain Eukaryota; kingdom Metazoa; phylum Chordata; class Lepidosauria; order Squamata; family Natricidae; genus Rhabdophis; species Rhabdophis nuchalis. Next base: position 366,541,329 of record CM077643.1, read on the forward strand.
GGCTGCACAAACAAGCAAAGTCCCATCCACAGGATGCAATAATACACAAAACCACACCCCTTCCAGTCCATGGAAAAACCTTTCTCCACGGAACCGGTCCCTGATGCTCAAAAGCTTGGGGGCCACTACACTAATAAGATTATATACTTGCTTAAAACTGTCACTCTACACTGGAGAAACCTAACTTTAATGGGAGAGACTAAATTTACACTATTATTAGTAAAATTAATAACTTTCTATTGCTAAGGAATCAAAAAAAGTTATCTACACAGCTCAGCCAGGATAATTTTTACAACATAAAGGGAAGACTTTTAAATCAACTTCAACACATGATAACTACATAAGTGAGTGGCTTGCCATTACTTTCTTCAAGAATTTTTCCCCCCAACGTCCCAATCTAGACTACAATTCTGCTATATTCGTAAAGTTATCTGACCCTACTCAGGTCATGCAATACACTGAGCTATAAATAAGGTATAAACAAGTTAGCATACAGTGTCTTGGAACGGAATCCGGAACCCACCACTGGTGTGTGTGTGTGTGTATTTGTGTCACATTTATCAGCACAAAAACATATCGTGTGTGTGTGTTAGGTTTTTGAGCTGATCAATAAATAAATAAGGGAGACTAGGATAGATCTTTTTCGAGCTTTTTAGCTCTCATCAGCTAGCCACACCCTTACTGGGATTTGAACCGGGGCTGTATTACATATTAGGCATGTTCTGTCTAGATGGTCTCTGGTGATGAGCCGAAAGGCAGAAAAAGAAAGCAGTATGCTTCCTCCCTTAATTGGGGCTTTACAGAGTGTTGTGACACAAGTATATACTTATCCTCCTGTCTCAGCTGATCAGGAAGAGAACCTGGTGGCCTAATGGCTAAGGCTCCTGCCTAGCATGTAATACAGCCCCGGTTCAAATCCCAGTAAGGGTATGGCTAGCTGATGAGAGCTAAAAAGCTCGAAATAGATCTATACTAGTCTCTCTGATTTATTTATTGATCAGCTCATAAAACTAACACACACACACACACACACACACACACACACACACACACACACACACACACACACACACACACATATATATATATATATATATATATATATATATATATATAATAACTCATGGCCTTCTGTCTGGATGATCTCTAGTGATCAGCCGAAAGGCAGAAGGGGAAAGCAGTATGCTTCCTCCCTTAATTGGGGCCCTAACAGGGTGTTGTGGAACAATTATATATATAATTCTCTCTACATGGGGCTCCCCTTGAGGTGCACCCGGAGACTTCAGATGGTCCAGAATGCAGCCGCGCGAGCAATTATGGGAACCTCCAGGTTTACCCACATAACACCGCTCTTGCGCGAGCTGCACTGGCTGCCTGTCGTCTTCCGGGTGCGCTTCAAGGTATTAGTCATCATCTTTAAAGCGCTCCATGGCTCGGGACCTAGCTATCTGCGGGATCGGATCCTGCCTCACACATCCTCACGGCCGATTCGCTCCCACAGAGAGGGGCTTCTCCGGGTGCCGTCCACTAGACTTTGTCAGCGGGCGACACCCAGGGGAAGAGCTCTCTCTGTGGCGGGCCCAGCCCTCTGGAACGACCTTCTCCCCGACATTAGAAGACCACGGACTTCCGCTCCTTCCGTCTAAAATTAAAAACGCATCTTTTCTGCTTGGCCGGCCTAGGGTAGTCTCTCTTCTATGGGGTTTTTAGTTTAAGTTTTTTTTTAGGATAGTTGGTATTTTATAGTTGTTTTAGCGCAGGATATGATTTAATGTGATTTTAATTTTGTACTTTGTTCTATGTTATCTGTTCTTAATTTACCTGTGCCCCGCCTCGAGTCCCTTTGGGGAGAGAGAGCGGGTTAGAAATAAAATTTATTATTTATTATTATTATTATTATTATATATATATATATACACACACATACATACATATATACATACATACAATGGGTGGCATGCGTCCTACATGTCAGCAAGGCTTCCGCAAGCCTCCCAGATGCTCCAGCTACTCAGCAAAGCATCGCACAGGTGCTGTATGTGCCTTGCGCATGCACAGAGACACAGAAGCCTTAAAAGACAGGTAAGGAGCTCGGGCGGGTGGGCCCTCCAGAGCACCATACGGAACGGTATCTGGTGCTCTGGGGTGGCTCTGGTATGCCTGTTCCGGGGCGTACTGCCTGCAACCCACCACTGATACATAGGTACTATAATACTATGAATTCAGCCACTGTAGTTTGTAGACTGATGGAGTTTGGTGCTTCCAGTAAACAAAGGCAGCTGAAACTTAGTAACTTGTGGTTAAAGAAATAATATGATGAATTGTAATAATAATAATAATAATAATAATAATAATAATAATAATAATAATAATAATAATAATAATATTATTGTAAACCTACTCACTGCTTTCATTTTTGATAGAGTGGAGGAAGAGCAAATATATACAGCAGCGTGCTTGGAAATGTGGGTCTCCACCCAACAACAGTGACTATGGAATGTTTCACACTAATTTTATCTCCAGTTGCAACTGCCCTTGTTGGCCACTTGTGTCTGGAGTCTTGAGGCGGCACAATCTGGTTTTCCTTCAGAGGACAGTATTTAGATATCATGCTCCCTTTTTGAGCAAAATGCTCCATTATTTTTCTCAACACCATATTGGCCTTAGGGGGGGTCTAAGGAACAGATGTTATACTGCAGGCAATAACAATTCCTTTCTGAGACAGATTGCAAGTAGGGGACATAAAATTTGTCTGAACCAAAAAGCAGCAAAATAAAAATAAAACATCCTTCCACATTCACTATGATTCTGATGTAGTTCATCATCTTCCCTGTTGCAGTTATCTTTGGCTAGCAAAAAAGTCATTTTAAATCCTGAACATTTAACATACCATATAGTTTCTCTAACATTGGGAAAATATTTTTCCTTTGTGCCTTATTGGTGATTTCTTCCAAAGATTTCTATATTAGTTAGTTGCAGTGATGGAATTTACTCTGCACTGCAGTAATATGAAGTGTTGGCTAATTAGATTTATTAAAAGTGCCTTTTTTCATATTTAGACTTTAAAGTTACAGTAGTGCAGTAGCAGAGATGTGACAGAAAATCTCGTACTCAGATTAATTTTGGCCACAGATTTTGGCAGCTATTTTCACCCCTTCTATTAGCAAAATTATACTGGTGCAGAACTGGAGTTTCTGCCAGTTTTGTTAGCACATGACAATATTAAACCCTAAAGTCTTCATAGAAGTGCTCCTGGAACCATAAAAATATTTTTTTAACCCAAACTTGATATTCCTCCCAGAGACTAAATACTTCATTCTCTGATAAAAGAACTACTTGATTTCTACAGATAAACTAGTATTATATAAACAACCTTTGTCAGATTACTAGTTGCTTTCATAGAAAAAGATGTACATAACTATTTCACATTCCTACCCATAATCGTTGACTAAGAAAAAACACTGAATAAATAGCAACACCTTTTGTATTTTGCATCTTCCACTGTTATTCTGGAGCATTGCCAACATAGAAAAAAAATTGTAAAGACAAAGCAACATTGCTTGAAAAGGTCTGTTGCTGTTTATAGAAAATGTAACCTTAGCAACAACCAAGAACAATCTCAAAAGGTTTTGCCATAAGATCTGTATGGAACAGGGTTCCCATACCTGAATTGCAAAACTCCTTGATCACCACTAAATGTAGCTAAGATACAGCAACTCTAAATTACAATCAAGTCATAATTTGGATTTTTACAGCACAGATAAAGGTAAAGGTTCCCCTCACACATATGTACTAGTCATTCCTGACTCTAGGAGGCAGTGCTCATCTCTGTTTCAAAGCTGAAGAGCCAGCACTGTCCAAAGCCGTCTCAGTGATCATGTGGCCAGCATGACTAAATGTCAAAGGCGCATGGAACGTTGTTACCTTTCTATCAAAGGTGGTCCCTATTTTTCTACTTGCATTTTTACATGCTTTTGAACTGTTAGGTTGGCAGAAGCTGGGATAAGTAACAGGACTTCACTCCGTTACATGGTGCTAGGGATTCCAACAGCTGAACTGCCAACCTTTGTGATTGACAAGCTCAGCATCTTAGTCACTGAGCCACCGTGTCCCACAGATATAGGGACCTTAATATTCAGAAAAGGGTGAGTGATCAGACCTTTAATTCTCATATTACTGAAATCTGGCAGATTAACCTCTTAATATAGAAGGCTAATGTGGAAATTCATCAGTACTATATATTTAATTTCCGAACCTCTTATATGTATGTGCAAGTCTTATGAAATCAGATCACAACAAATCATTATAGTAATAAAATACTGGCTCATCTAACAAGCATATAAAACTGCATGAATCTGAATACAAAGGTATAGAATTGTGCTGAAGTTAATTCATTAACCCAACTAAATTTCTTTCGAATACACTGACAATAATTTTGAAACTGGAAATTTGACTTGGAAATACAATGTGTATACACTTATTGCACCCCAAATATTTGTTTACTCAAAAACACGATCCATGCAAATTGTAACTTAATTGCCCCTGAAGAATCTGTAGTTAATTACCGTAACTGGATATGCCCAAGGATGTATCCATGCTTCTGCGGTTATTATGGTTATGTTCAGGGTTCTTGGCAATTTTTGGTCCCAAGAACCAAATCAATTGTAATATGTTATCTTTCTTGGATTTAAAAAAAAATCACACTTTGTATATCTGGTACCATATGTGGAAACAGCATTCTTTACTCAAATTTGAATATATTTATGTCTGATACATAACATCGTCACTGGGCACATAAAGAACTGTATTTTTGTGTATCTATGCTAATAGTGTTAACACTCAAAGCTTTGTTGGTTTGCTAACACTCAAAGCACAAGCTCAAAGCACTCATAAAGTGACAGGAATTAAGGTTGCAGTCTTGTATACACTAAACTGAGATTAAATGCCTGTTAAATTGAAAGGTAGGATTGCACCATAAATCTGCTGCAATCTAAAGGTTATTTATTGGAGTAAGTTCCATTGAACAACGGTAATGCAAACAGTACTAAATACAAAACACTGTAGGACCCTTAAATACATTTATTTATTTATTTATTTGTTTATTTATTTTATTTTATTTATTTATTTATTTGATTTATTAATTGTTTACAAGATAATAGTTATAAGAATAAATATGAGTATGAATGAAATGGGTACGAATAAATGGGGACAGTAGGACAGGGATGGTAGGCACGATGGTGCGCTTATGAACGCCCCTTACAGACCTCTTAGGAATGGAGTGAGGTCCATAGTAGACAGTTTAAGATTAAAGTTTTGAGGATTTATTTACAATATTTAATTTCTTTATATTCTTTAATTACACAAAGAACTGCAAAACAGATTTATAAACAAGGATAACTATTAAGGATAAATTGTAAAGGAAACTCAAACGTTTCTAGTTGTGGCATATATAGGAAGATGTAAAACAGAAAAATATACTTGCTTACAAAAGAAATAGGAGAGACAGTAGTTTTGATTTTTGTTTTGTTGCAAATCCCTGCCTATAGTTATCAAACTGGGAGAATGCACAGGAAATGCATATTGGTTTTGTAAGGATTCAATTAATAATACAATAATAAATGACAAATGTAAGCAAAGTTTAATGGCAGATTTCCCCCCAAAGCAAAGAGGAACCATTGAGGGAACTAGATACATCTTGTCTAATGAAGAGTAGAACTAAGAGTGACATGATAGCAGTCTTCAGTACTTGAGGGGCTGTCACCGAGAAGAGGGCAGTTGACCTATTCTCCAAAATACCTGAAGGCAGGACAAAAACTAACAAGTGGAAGATCATTAAAGAAAGAGCCAACTTAGAACTAAGGAGAAATTTCCTTACAGTGAGAACAATCAGAAGAATGGCTTGCCTCCAGAATGTCCCAAAGGTGCTTTTTCAAAAGGCAACTGGACTTTCTGGTTTTTCTTTGAAGACATTTCACTTCTCATCCAAGAAACTTCTTCAGCTTAGACAGGAATGGAAGGATTTATACCAGTGGTGAAATTCAAAATCTTTTACTACCAGGTCTGTGGGCGTGGTAGGGAAGAATACTACAAAATCCCCATTCCACCCCACTCCTGGGGGAAGGATATTGCAAAATCTCCATTCCCACCACTCTGGGGCCAGCCAGAAGTGGTATTTGCCGGTTGTCTGAACTACTCAAAATTTCCCCTACTGGTTCTCCAGAACCTGCTGAATTTCACTCCTGATTTATACTCCTTGCGCCAGTTGGTGATTTGCATTTTTTAGCAAGTTGTTAAGGCGACCTGGAGGTTTATCTATGTGTCAGTTCACCTGAGTAGACACTTGCCTCCAAAAGTTGTGGGTGCTCCAACAATGGAGGTTTTCAAGAAGAGATAGTCTAGAATAGTATAAAGTCTCCTGCTCAACCAAGGGATTAGACTAGAAGACCTCCAAAGTCCCTTTCAACCCTGTTACTCTATTTTCTGTGGTCTTGCTTGCAGCTTATATAACACCTGGTTATAATTTTATTAAAGGCTAAATAAAACCTGGTTGCAAAATTCAGGTCAAACATTAGATGGCAGCAAAACGATACCGAAACCGGTCGTGCTGCAATTTAATAGTTGTCCAGATTTGTGCGCTCGTATCCGCTCGGCCTTTTGCATCTCTGAGCTTTTGAATCTCTTGCTGTATTACCAAGCCATTCTCATGAGAAGCGCCTGAAGCCACCTTCATAGAGCGTCTCCGAAGCAACAGCAGAAAGAAGGCGGGTAAGAGCCGCTGGACGCGCATAATACCCGCCGGGCTAGAAGTTCCTCTGAGGCTCCTTAATGCAAGCGAATTAAACTACCGTTCCCATGAGCCTCTACCCTAATCGATTTGAAGGAGGCGGGACCTTCAAGTCGCGGGGTTTCCAAGGGAATTTACCAGATGCTGGTGGAGCGATGACGCAGCTTTGCTTTCTTTGCCCATCCCGTCGAATGATGAGGCGGTTTCATGCCAAGGCTGCCTAGGAGACGTGCCGCTGCGAGCAGGGCGGGGAAGAACAGCAATGGGCTGGGGAGAAGTTGAGGAGGAGGAGGAGGAGGAGGTGGGAGTACGGCTCACTCGCCTTGTGGTGCAGTCGCTTGCTTGCCTGCCTGCCTGCCTGCCTGCCCGCCCGCTTGCCTGCCTGCCTGCCTCCCTCCCTCCTCCTTGTCAGGATTCCTGGTTCATAGCCGTTGCTCCTGCTCTTGACAGGTGACTGTCAAATCACGGTCTGTGGGGTGGTTGCTCGGGGGAACCCGCCTCGGGTTGATAATGTTAATAATAGTGGCAGGGATAATTAATCTGCCATGTTATTGTCGGCATAAAGGTTGCTTTGCACAGCAGTCGTACAAAATTGCTCGAAGTCCTTTTCCCTACTTCTGTGGAAAGGCGCTATGATTTTAAAAGCAATTCTAGATTATTCAGAACTAAATCGTTGTGCAGGGAGAGAAGTGGCCATACCCGGGGAACTAATTTGGTGAGTCAGAAGTGGGGGGCGGGGGGGGTGCTAGCAAACCATCGGGAATATGAATTTATTATCACTATTTTTATTGCTAGGGAAGTGGAGGGATGCTAACGCCTTGACAGCCAAGGGTGATGTGGACAGTGATGGGGGAAGGGTATTAATTGCTTTGCTATTTTGCATGGGGTTGCAAAAGGATTACTCCCAAGTACCTCTCAGTTTAGTGAATCTTACTCCCAAGCAAATATATAATGGGGAAGAAGACGGAGCATGCACATACAAAAACTTGGTATGGAATGGGGAATTTGACAGACATTTTTTCTCCTTTTCATAATATCTGGCATAGACCAGCTCTAAACAACAAGACTAGAGAAAATCCCCCTTCATACTGCATTTAGTTTGTGAAACTGAAAAAAAAATGATTATGATCAGTAGCTCAGACAGCTTTCAGAGAAGATTACTCTTTTCCATAATGAAGATTTTTTTTTAATCAGACCAGATACTAGAGAGCTGCAGCTGGGAAGAGCTATTTGCTTTCCTGCTGTGCTTCTGGGCTTCCTGGAGAGCATGAAACCAGCAGCCTCCTTCCTATGCAAAGCTGATAGGAGATGCTGCCTGTGGGGTTTTGTTAGATTTCACCCAAAGGGAAAAAAAGGATTTTGAGCAAGGATTTGCCTAGGATAAGTATGGAGTAATATTTATCTGTGGGTATTTAAATTTCATGGATGCCTAGATTTTGCCATTTATTCAATTTTAGTGGGCAAGCAGTTAATTCAGGAATTGACAAAAGATTGAGAAAAAAAAACCCACCTCTTTTTTTACAAATTTCTGCTCAAAATCTGTGACAACGCCCTCCTCCCAAAAAATCAGGAGCCTTACCCTCTAGACAGGGTAATGTTAGAATATAATCAGACTAAACAGTTTCACATTAAATTTACCCAATATTTACTGATTCTTCTCAAGTTTCACTTACAGAGTTCAATCCTCAGTTTATGGCAGTTATGCATATCATTCAGAGACTTTTAAAATTATTTCACATGCATTAGTTCATCAAATTTATTTCCTCAGTTTTGAAAAGATATTCAGTACTGTTATTGTTATTCCTGCATACTAGATTGATGTAAAGGAAGTTGTGAAGGGGCATTGCTCTCCTGAGGCATTTGGATAATTTCATGATTAAAATTATATTTGAATGAAACATTTTGTTTTGCAAATAATTTTATTGTAAACCATGCTACTTGTACCTTCACCCTATTCATAAAACAAAACCCATTAATCCAAATTGATTTATTTACTATAGGATTGTGTTGACTATCAATAATAAAGACAAAAGCCTCTGAACATATGCAGACTATCTGCTCATTATCACTGTATTTTCTTGTTGCAGTTTGTCTCACTTTTCTACATGGAAAGATTTTAAGCAGTGAAAGGACAGACTGCCAAAGCACTTTAAGCAATAAAAATTTGAATTGCAGTATTAAAGAGTTGAGTTTATTTCCCTCCTATAATAATTAATTACAATCTAAAGAGGAATTCTAAGCTATATTTTATCTTGTGGGCATACCTACAGGAGACCAAATATCTGAGTTTAATTATGGGTTGTTGTAGTTTATTTTGCAATTATTCAGAACACAAAATATATCATTGAACTATATGGTAGTTCTCTGAAATGTATATTCAGCATGTAAATAAGTCTAGCAGCAGTTGTACACATTTACTGAAAATGAAGTCTTGTTGAACTCACCACAACATTTATAAGTTGCAACCGGGATCAAAAAGTACCCTAATTTTCATCCTTTGTATAAAGTATGGCACTTATATAATTGCATGAAAATATATAAAACAACCAACAGGTGTTTTTAGACTGAAATCTGTGAGAAACTTATAACTTTCACTCTGCAACTGATGTCTATCACAGGCATACTTCATCCGCTACTACAAAATAGAGTCTTGGCATTGAGGCAACCTGTTTTTGATATGTTGCCAGAGTATAACATCACTACTATTCCTCAGAAACTCCCAAAGGGATTGTTCGTTTCACTGTGAAATTCAATCAAATTACCTTGACTTCCCTCTAAAAGCAGGAAATTATTAAGCTCTTTTCCCCCCCCTGTGGTTAAAAAAAATATTTAAGAGAGGGTTCTTGTCCAACTGCCTATTACTCTATTATGTCTGCCCAATGTTAAATAAGTGATCCTGTGTTAATCAGATTTGGGGACTCAAGTTTCTTTATGAGAGTTTAATCGGTTGTTTCTTTGTTGTATAATTTATAGCTAACCTCTGTTAAAAATGTTTGATATTCATTACAGACCATTACTTAAAAGTTATATATTAAAGTGAATAAAGACTTCTTATTTCAAAAGAAATAAGCTGCACATTATTATTATTATTATTATTATTATTATTATTATTATTATTATTATTATTATTATTATTATTTACCTTCACACTGGAATAGAGAATCAGAAGCGCAGAGGGCAGCAGTGACATAGTTGGTGAAAAGTTGTAATAGGCGGCACATCTTACAGGTGCAGAATTGTGTATGCTGTGCTAGATTCCCCCAATATTCCTCTCCTTTTGTCCTTTGATACAAATAATGAGTTTGTGAATTATAATTTTATTGGTAGAGTGGATGTATAGAAACCACAGTAAAATGTGGACAGAGAAAAAAAGTACTTCCTGTTGTGAAGAGAATGGGAAAAGTAAAATAATACACTGCTTTGATTTATAATGCATAGCTTTGCAAAGGTTAATATACCACCTTTATTTGAAAAGTAACCATTTCATTACTTTTAAATTGTTCTTTAATACTTACTATTATTATATTTGTGTACTTTGGTGGAGTGCCTTTATTTTGTACAATTCAAGGCACTACTTCTGCCTTCTATTTTGTCCATAACAACAATCCTGTAAGGTGCATTGGTCTGAGAGAAACTTAGTGGCTTAAACTCAAAGTCTCAGCTTTCATGCCTATGATTGATTGGGTATGTGCCATCGAGTTATTTTCAACTCTTAGTGACCAATAGGTAAATCTCCAATTTCATGCGCATGGGCAGAATAAAACTCACCGTTTCCAGCTTCTAATCCAGCATTTCAGCCACTACACCAAATTAGCTGTTACCTTTCAGACTACAGGGTTTTCTGTTTAATATGCCTTTTAGTTAGTATTTATGTACGTTTATTGTTTTAAATTTTGTATTCATTTTTTAACTGTTTTTAATTCCCTGTGCCCCGCCTCGAGTCCCTTCAGGGAGAGAGAGCAGGTTATAAATAAAATTCGATTCGATTCGATTCGACAGTATTTTTTAAATAGTAAGCTATAATACAAAAGTATGTAGATATCATATATACATAAAAACATCTTTCTTTTTCCTTACAGAAATATCTTGCCTTTACACTTAGTTGCAAATCTGTAGAAGACTACTTTCTTCATTACCCAGTCACAGAATGTGCTGAGATTTTTTTTAAAGCTATTTTTCATGTCAGCTGCACTTTTTCCACAGTTAAGAACTATAACCATGTTTGAAAGGCAGTGATCTAATCTTTTCAAGAAGCATAAAAGGCATAATGATATCCACAGCACCAGCGTTCTGCACTTGATGCAGAGAGGCTCATGCCTTCCACTGTTTTTGACTCGGAATTTGCCTCAATGCGTGTGCTCCCCCCTCTAAGTTATCTGGCTTGCAAAACTGGGAAAGCAGCAACGGCTGCTCATCTTTGGCAGTAGAAGATTATGGTGGCGGCTCAGCACTAGGAATCCAGCAGCAGCAGACCAAGACTCGGGGTGCATTTTCACTAAAAATCCTCAGCATCAGGAAGGGCAGCTGAATGATTTGGCTGCTGAGCAAAAATTGAGAACATTTATAACAAGGAAACAGGAAAAGCAAGAACGTGGGGCTGGGGGCAATAGCTCCAGGTTTTTTTCTGTGCTTCTAGGGAGGGGAATTATTATCATGGCAGATCGGACAGCTCCTAGATGCCAGCTCCATCTGGAGTGGGTATATGGGTATAGGGGTCATCAGTGCCGCAACAACCTGTACTACACAGCAGGCAAAGAAGTGGTTTACTTTGTGGCTGGAGTCGGCGTGGTTTATAACACCAGAGAGCATACACAGAAATTTTTCCTGGGGCACAATGATGACATTATCAGGTAAGAAATGGGTGCAATGAGGGAATGCTTAATGAAATAGCTCTCCCCAACTTCACATGACTTAGCACACCTCTTGCATTTTAAAAAAATGAGTATGTCAAAATATGTATGCAGGAGTGTTGAATGCGCTTGGGTCCGACTTAGTTTTTTATTTTTGTGTATTTATGACCCAAGATTTTGAAAGAAATAGTATCCAAAATCTTAAGTCTGGAGCTCATTCTTTGAAGCAGTTTTTCAGATACCTCATTATCATCTTCATTATCATCCCAATTGTAATAGCTAAAACCTAAATAGGGTATATGTATGGAAAATGTAGGTTACATATGATATACAGCAGCTGTAACATCTGGTATTCCAGACAAACAGTTTTTACTCTGATCCTATAATTTCAGTATGGGTATAGTGTTTATGTTTCCGTACCGATATGTTTACTACAAAGTACCACTTGTTTTCAGCCATGTACTATATGTTCATGATTCTGATATCAGTTGCATTTTGAACGGAAGACGAACTTACAATGTGATGCTATACATATTGAAGGACATGCTGTTGGGTTCAGTGGAATTTACTTCCAAGAAAGTGGCTACAGTGTTATAGCCATGATATCAGACAACAGGAGCATAATATACCTGTTTGTTTGTTTGTTTGTTTGTTTGTTTGTTTGTTTGTTTAAAGAAGACACATATACAAAAGTGAACTTTCCAGATTACCTGTTTTCTGTCTGAAACAGCAATCTTTATGATACTTTTCATTTATTTTGAAATAGAAATTATTCTGAAACTGGCTGCTGTGTTTTATAAAAGTAATATCAAAAACAGGATCATCATTTCTCAATTTGCTAGTTTATGATATTTAAATATTATATGGTTGCTGTTTGTTCTATCTATACAACAAATATGTGTATGACATGATTTTATTTGCAACATATATTTTTTTCCTTAATATGGTTTACTTAAGTTTGGTGAAATATAACTTCAAATACTGGAAATCTTATTGGGGAAAATGATGCTTTCTGTACATTTGTTCTAACCGTGGGGTAATATTTTTTGTTGTTCAAAAACAGCTTCTCTTATCTTTATATGTCTATATAAAGTTAATATGATTATTATTTGTAGTTCAATCCTCAGGATATTTACTTGGATGTAGGTTTTATATATATATTCAGTTAAGCCAGATGAGGTTTGATTTTTTTTTTAGCCAAAAAATGGAATCTAATGTTTAATTGCAAATAATCTAAATTCGTTTATTCTTAAATAGAATAAACTAATTTAGTTTTAGTGTTTGTGCCTTACTAAAAGGGAATGGGCAGTGCACAAACCTGAAGTTACTGCTACTACTTCAGTAATAATACATCATGGCTTTTCATGTTGGCTAAATAAAAACACTGGTACATTTTAACTTCTCTTTCTGGCGCAGTGCATAATTGTATATATGTTTAATGGTCAGGTGATTGCTTCCCCCTCTCACCCCATAATCAGATAATTGTATTTTGGGCACTTGGTAACCTGTCAGCATTTACGGCCATTTGCAACATCCTTTGACCATGATTTATGACATTTTTGCTGGATTACATACATTTTACTAACAATTTCTGAAAAAAATCACTCTTCAGGAATGACAGGTTTACTGCATTTGCTTAACTACCACCACAAAAGTCATAAAATCCGACACAGTCATGTGATGACTTAATTGTTAATGACTGTAATTGCAGGCTCAATTACAGAATAGGTTGAGGACTACCAGTAGTGGCTTTTCAAAAGTAAAGATTTAAATGTGCTTTTGTCTACTCCCTGTCCAGGTGCTAAAATCCATATGAATAAAATTATGCAGAAGGAAAGTATAGTCTATGGATGTTCAGCTAGCTTTCTATCATGTACAGGTACATTCAGAAAATATTCAGACCTCCTTCACTTTTGTCATTTTTTTATGCTGCAGCCTGATTCTCCAGTTGTTGAAATTCATTTTTTTTCTCATTAATCTACACTCAGAAACCGATAACAACAAAGTGAAAATAATTTTAGAAAATTCTATAAATTTATTAAAAAGAAAAAAACCCTGAAATATCACATTGGCATAACTATTCAGTCCTTCACTCTGTTGAAGCACCTGTCAGCCTCCGCTTTGCTGTTTGCTTCAGGTGCCATATGAAATGGGGAGGGAGGGGCTTTGTTGTGAGGGTATTGGGACTGTATGGTACAGGAGAATGAATTGCAGAAGGGAGTACTTTATCGCCATCTACTTCGCATACCATGACTGGGGCCGTGCGATGGTCAAGGTCAACGGTCCTACATGCCATCCTGATGATGCTTCTGGAAGATGCAACTCACATGACATCTGAGAGCTTTGCACATTGGACAATGGGGTGGGGGTTACTGGGAAAAGGGGGTTGGACATATATTGATATGTATGCTTTCGCGCCTAAATGCTTCAGACCTTTCTTAGCATCTATGCTATTCATTTCATAACCAGTAAAAGTACTTTTAATTCCATCCAAAATGGAGTTGAGGGGTTTCTTTCTTGGTTATCGTTAGAAGCAGACCTGACAGCATCTTTGGCAGCAATTACAGTCTTCAGTCTTTTGGGATATGATGCAACAAGACTTGCACACCTGGATTGGGGACTTTCTGCCATTCTTCCTTGCAAATCCTCTCAACCTCAGTTAGGTTGGATGGCAACTGTCAATGGACAGCCATTTTCAGATCCTTCCAGAGATGTACAATAGAATTCAAGTCAGGGCTCTGGCTCGTCCACTCCTGTGTTGTCTTATGCTTAGGATCATTGTCATGTTGTAAAGTGAACCTTGGCCCAGTCTGACGTCCCTGGCACTGGACTGACAACAGAGAATGGAAACCAGACAACAGACTTTCCTGGGTTCAAATGGAATGGTATGAAAGGGAGAAGTGTGCAGATATAATAAGTACTTACATATGTATGTATGTATAAACCTAAGGTTTATACAATATGTTGATGTTAAAGAATGCTGAGATACGTTAGTAAAGTCATCCTCAACTTAGTAAAGTCATCCTCAACTTCTTATCAAAACATTCTAGAGCCGTGATGGCAAGCCTATGGTACACGTGCCAGACGTGGCATGCAGAGCCATCTCTCCGTACACGTGAGCCATTGCCTGTTGCTCTTTTGGGTTCCAGCGCACTGGCCAGCTGGTCTTCATGCATGCAAGAGTGCTGGAAACTGGAAGAGCAGCCGGCCAGCATGCACATGCACCAGAAACTGGAAGACAAGATGGTTGGTGCGCATGTGCATGCCAGAAACCGGAAGATCATCTTCCTGGCATGCTCATGCGCACCAGGCAGCTGGTTTTTGCGTGTTCATTTGCGGCAAAAACTGGAAGACCAGGTGGCCAGTGTGCATGTGCATGCTGAAAACCAGAAAATAATCTTCTTGGTGCGCACATTTGCACTGGGCAACTGCTCTTCTGCTTTCTGGCAAGCGCATGCACACCAACCAGTTGGTCTTTATATGCACGTGCATGTCAGAAACTGGAAGATCAGGTGGCCGGTGTGCATGCGTGCACCGGAAACCAGAAAATCATCTTCCTGGCACACGCATGTGCACCAGGTGGCTGGTCTTCTGCTTTCTGGCACACAAGCACGCACACTCCCGTTTTGGCACTTGGTACCGAAAAGGTTCATAAACACTGTTTTAGAGTAAAGGACACTGTGGTCTACAACATTTTCTTTATCTTTCTTGTGCAGCACAACAAACCAAATATATATAAACTGAATCCTTGCTTTGTTCAGGGCTCTTCTGCAATTCTTTGGCAAGAAGCCAAATGATCCTATAGTTAATAATAATAATCTTTATTGTCATTGTACTAAAATTACAATGAAATTGGCTAATGCAATTCCGTATAGTTTGTTACATTTATCTACAGTCTCTTTGGTTCCTGATTTTGAGTGGCCATTTTTCCTACAACAGTATACAGGTAGTACTAGACTTACAACAGTTCACCCATTCAAAGTTACAATGGCACTGACTTATGATCATTTTTCACACTTATGACTGTTGCAGTAGCCCCATGGTCACATGATCAAAATTCATACATTTGGCAACTGACTCATGGTTGCAGTGTCCTGGACTCACACGATTCGCTCTTGCGACTTTCTGAGAAGCAAAGTCAATGGGGAAGCCAGATTCAGTTAACAACTTTGAAACTAGCTGAACAACTATAATGATTCACTTAACAACTGTGGCAAGAAAGGTCATAAAATGGGACAAAATTCAGTTAACAAATGTCTCAGCAATAGAAATTTTGGCTCAATTGTGGTCATAAGTCAAGAGCTACCTATAGATTGGACACATAGTGATATGTACATATAGTCAAATGATATTTGCCAAATCCATGGGAGATGATTAGTGACAATCCCAAAGATTTCCAGAAATATAAAAAGATCCCTTATTTAGCTGACTTTAAAAAGCCAAATTGTGTTAACTGTATTTTTGCGAATGCTTTATTTCTTTACTAGATTTTTTATCCCATTGCAATCTAACAGACAGCTTACAAATAGAGATATAAAAAATAAAATTACAAAAGTACTGAAGAATTTAAAACTATAAAAACATGCAAAAACTAGGATAGTGTGTCATATAAAATGCTTTTTTAGAATATCTGATTTGGACACTGCCCTGTTTTATGTTGATTTATTGATTTTGGATGTATATATACTATATACATCTATAGGAATGGTAAGCATTTAGGTTTCATAGCTGCAGGAACAATTTAAGCTGTTATACTGATTATCTCAGTAGGCAAGAACCATATTGTATGATGTCTGCAGTTTGTTCTTTTTCCTCTTGTGAGAGGAGAAGTTAATGCTTGGAGCAATGTCATAGTTTCATGGGTTCATAGATATAATTGTACAGGAAAAGTTTTAGAAAATTTGGAATTGACCAGAGAAAATAATATCCTGTTTCTGCATCCATTCTTAATGCATGCACATTAGCTTCCAATTGGAACTGATTCTGACAGCTGTTTCAGTAACAGAGAGAAACTGTAATTACACTAGAGGTAGGTGCCTACCAGTTCGGACAGGTTTAGCTGAGTAGCTGGTAACTCGGCCTGCCACACCCCTGAACCGGTTCTTTCTTGTTTTTTGTTTCTGCACATGCACAGAAGCAATTTTTTAGTACTGTGCACGCATGAATAGCATGCATCAAGTGCATGCGCGAAACGCATCCCGCAGCAAACTGGCAGTAGGAGCAGTTGGAACCCACCCCTGAATTACACCTGGAGTTAGATATGCTGCTCTGTGTTGAGAAATCATTTGTTGTATTACGTTTTATATTTGGGAGGGAAGAGAGAACAAATAAAAACAAATAAACAAATTTGGCGATCAGTGTCCCTGTAAATGTTGACAATACCCACTTATTGAGGAGTTTGCTAGTAATTATGACTATACACCATTCTCCTTGAAAAGTAAAGATTAAAATTTACTCTTATCAGGTAGAATACTATTTTTGACTCCTTGAAGTGTACTATTTAGATTATTTTCATAATGTTTCATAATGTTCCCATCATGAGATAAGATATTTTAAAAGCATGATACATGTGAATTTCCTCACATTAGACTCTTTTGTACTCCATTAATGTGTAGGCTTTAATGTGACCTGCCCCCGTTGATTACAACTTTCCAAAGTCTTTTCTGCTTTATTCATTAAATAAAAACTGAGTTCTAGTGACATTCCTGAATACATATGAGAGTGACATCATGACAAATGTTACTGTGTCAGGTATAATTTATTACTGAAGAAGAAACATAACTTTAAGATATGGTGTAGCATAGTTTGAAAAGATGAATGGTAATTTTTTTCAGATGTTAAATCTGTGAATTATGCTTTTTATCTTTTTTAAAGTGTTTCTCACAATATTCTTACAACAATGCAAGTGCGAAATAGATTGTTTTCTGGATATATGCTGTCCTGTCTAAAAACATTGTGCAGCTATATTTCTTTCTGCTAACTATTCCAGTGCTATTATTATCTGATTGATTTTATTGGAAACATGCAATAATTTTTTTCAGCACACACATTGTCAATTTCACATCACGTAGACCCACTCCTTCTCTTTCCTTTACATCTTGTAACACCTTTCATTGTATTTAATTCATGTTTTTTCATGCCACACCATTTTAGATATATCCTTTTGCTACTGTTTAAATAGTGCATTGATTGTGTACAGCTGGTATTGTCTGAAATAAAGACATTATTTAAGAAAAGTTATTTATTTTTCTCACAGAAATTCTCCTCAGCAGTTTCAGTTGTAGGTGCTCCCATCTTAATATGTGAAGAAAGAAAGAAAGAAATGAAAAGTGGCTTCATATTGCTAAAAGACACTTGGTCTAAGTAGGCCAAATGTGTTTTGAAAACCTGCTCAATGGCCTTAGAGATATCCCATCAGCTGTCTTTCCCTAATGTTACATTCATTTTGCATTCCTTCATGGTATTAAAATAACTTTTCAATTACTACTAGAATCTGTTTACTCACTGAGTGATATTGTGCTCTGGATAATAGTAAAGGGTTTAAAGAGAACATCTACTTTAAAAAAAAGATGTACTGTTTCTACACATCGGATTGTTCTTTTGTTCTATAGAACCTTGTTATGTAAAATAGATTGCAATGGATAGCTTTCTTAATAATAGAAAGTTAAATAATTGCACATGTATTTTCCTGAGAGAATTTTATTAAACACAGACGCAGATGGTTATAAATAGTTTTTTGTCAATGAACTAATGCTGCCTACTTAAGCAAGGGAAGATTAATCACTATAATGCTCCATTGCATCCTTTCTCTTTTCTTCACAAAGCTCCATAAGTTGCTTCCACCTGATAATATCATATCATATTCTTGTGTTTTTCTTTGGAGACTTTTAAACCTTTCATAATCTAGTGTACTTTTCTGGCAAGCTTGTCAAACCTACTTATGTACTTCCTAAAATAGATCTCTTCAAAGTGATGCCTTCCAGATATGATGAACAACGTATCTTAATATCTCATGTTTTGACAGACAGTAAGGGGGCTTTGTTGGATATCCTACCTTCTTTGAGGGAACTGAGTGTGGCTATGCTCATTAGTATAGTATTTTTGTGTTTATTGGCAATCAGAAGGAAACCAGGGAAAGGAAATGCTTGGCTTCAGCCTTCAAGGTTGCAGACGAATGAATGGATTTAAATTGCTGGCAGATCATTTATCACTCTTTTGACCAACTCTATTTCTTACTGAACTAATTCTGAACGAAATCCAATATAAATAATCTTTTCCTTCCTTCCCTATACCTCTGCAAACTTAAAAGTTTTTTGCAAATAAATAAACCAAAGGAATATTTCTGGACTCATGGAATAATAGAAAATGCATGGTCTAAAATTATTAAGAATATTTTTCAACCTGTATTCAATTATACATGTTTCACATCTAAAAAATTAAAGTCTCCAATTCAATTTATTAGTATTTTCCAGTTCTGAAAAATGCAACATTGAAGTGTGCATTTATATATCCTGCCCTTCTTAAGATGGTACCTAAGCATCTAACATTTTAATGATCTTATGTGCTGTAGCTCCATAACAGGAACCTAGTATTATGAGTTCATTTATGTAGTTATTTCATAGGTGGAATCTTCTAGTCCATGCAATAACCAAAACTTTTTATTTGAATCACATTGAAAGCATATGCTGGATTAATGCTAACAAAGTGTCTATCTTTATTGAAGAGATACACTTTGAGCTTGACTAAAAAACGTGTAAGAAAACTTTTTCTGGATCAGGATGATTTAAGTGACATCCCATTTTCCATAACCACACAATGACTCAGTAGTTAAGATGCTGAGCTTGGCTGGAAAGCCAATAGCGCAGGTTCGAGGTCTAAGCAATACACATTGAGAAGAGCACTAGTCTATGCCTAGTTCCTGCCCACCTACCAGTTAGCAGCTATGCCTAGCAGCTCACCTAACATTGTGTGAAGGAAGGGGAAAAAAGTTCATATTTTCCATGTTGTTTTACATATCTCTGCCAAGTCTCCCTGTACCCACCTTTTTTCTGAGCCCCAGCGGTCTAACTCCTGAAATATTTTTAATAGGAAAATGGAAGAGTTGCATTAGGTTTTTAGTGGATGTTTTAACCCAATCCCAAAACACATACTTTTTAGAACTATGTGGAAACACAACAAAATGAGCTAGTTCTACTTTATTGTAGGGTTATATTATCAGAATCTTGCAAGTACAAAAGTACAAATCTCCTATTGCCTCTTTTTACTGCCTGATTAGTTAACGTGGATCCTTTCTAAGTTTCTTTCTCTCCCCTTTTTTCAGCCTCAGGTTCCTCTTCATGTGATCATTCTCTAGAAAGCATCTTTTCCTTCCTCCTTTCCCAAGGTCATTCCCACATATAATTACAGGTGACAGATGTCACAGGCAGATTGTCCTCACATGTTGGCCATTGACTGTAATTAAATAAATTAAGAGATAGCAAATCTGTTAGCTGGCAGCTAAAGATGCTATAATGGCTAAAATGGATTAGATAGCTCCAGTGTGTGATGAAAAAGGACCAATTGTCTGTCTTTTCCATATCCAAAGTAAGGTTGGCTGCTAATTCTAAAACAAAATTAGCAGTTTATAAAAATAGGATTTGCAGGATGATGAACGAGACCAAGGGAAGACTCCCAAAGCATTTAAGGGCATTACCCAGGAGAAGTGCAGAAGAAGAAAAGTGCATTTAATGTCTGTTGTGGAGGTAAAACCATGTTAACTAAATGATTCAATAAGACATAGTTTATCCCCTCATAGCTGATAGTCATTGGGAAGTTACAAATTGCTGAAAGTCTATATAAGTTGCAAAAGAAGGTAAGAAGAATACCGTTCAGGAGGTTGACATTTTTTCATACTTTCAAAATAACTCGCTTACTTACTGTGTAATAAAAACTGATTGAATTAAATTGTTTTAACATTTTTGTTATTCGTAAAATGTTTGGTTGCCACCAAAATATGGAGAAATTTCTGATAAGGATAGTTTTCCATGTCAGTAAGAATATGTGGTTTTGTTTGTAACGCTGAGAATATAAGGATCTGAAGAACAATCTCTAAGTCAGAGATCAAAATTTGATTTAAAGTGGCCTAATCAAACATAGATTTATAGTGACCTTAGTCAAATTTAAAAACTTTTCTAGCAGCACATTATGTTTACAAATCACTTTACCATAAATAAACCTAAGTGTTTATTAGGCAATCCAGAATGTCGGAGTTGTTAAATGTATGAACATTGGAAGTCCATCCCCAGCCATACAGAAACAGGACAAACTGTTCCTCTTGGTTGTTTGAGAAACAGTGGCTAGGTTTATCAATCTGAGAACTGGGATTTCACAATTGTTATGATTTAGGCTTGCTGCTTAATTGATCGAAAAGGAATTTTAATACATTCAAATTGTGGTAGCTTAGAATACCAAATGAAAAAATAAAGAAATAAATATGCTACTGGCTTATTATTATTGACTTTATAATTACTTAAACTTTTGTCTCATACTGCTTTTAAATGTTACATTATATTAATTATAGTATTATCAATATATCTAAGCTATTCTAAAGAAGTAAACATGAGAGGCAGGAATGTTCTTAATCAAATTTGTCATGGGACAGTACTCAAAAGTGGCACTTGCATAGTATGTTAAGCACAAAGTGACCACTTCTCATTTTTAGTTTCTTTCAAAGTCTTACACAATTCACAGAATTCCAGAATTAATGCATTTTAATAATTAATAAAATAAATAATAATAATTTTTATTTATAAACCGCCTCCTCTCCCCAAAGGGACTCAGAGCGGTGCACAGGGAGATTAAAAAACAAATACAAAATACATAAATAGTTAAAATAAGAATTAAACGAATTATTCCTGTGCTAAAAACCCTCTATACTAAAACTAAACTATACCCCCTAAAAAACCCAATTAAAACGGAAGACTAACCTAGGCCGGCCAAGCAGAAAAAGTGTGTTTTCAATTTTTGACGGAAGGAGCGGAGGTCCGTGGTTGTTCTAATTTCGGGGGGAAGGTCATTCCAGAGGGCTGGGCCCGCCACGGAGAAGGCCCTTCCCCTGGGCGTCGCCCGCTGGCATTGCCTAGTGGACGGCACCCGGAGAAGTCCCTCTCTGTGGGAGCGGATCGGCCGCAGGGATGTATGGGGCAGAATCCGATCCCGCAGATAGCTAGGTCATGGAGCGCTTTAAAGATGATAACTAACACATTTTCCTCAACAATCCACATCAATGTACATTAATTTAATGCATCATTCCTTATCTTTGTTTTTTTTAAATTTGGACTGCTAAAAAGCTATTTGCTCTCATTTTATTAATGATATAGAGAACAGTTTAGTTGATTAACCCCTCTACTTTGCAGCCAACATTAATTTTTAATTTATTAATTAAATAGTAAATTTCAATCTCATTTCCATCACCTTAATTTCTTCATAGACATAGAGAAAGAAAGATCTTCGTTTTCCTGAACATTGCATAAGCTCGGTGTATGATATATGGATATATGAGGTTTCAAACTGAGGTGATTTTTTTCAATAGCAATTTATATCACCTTCTAGAGTCACACAACCATTATTTTATATCACTTAAACAATGGCTGTGTTGCTATGAAGATACTAGCAATCTCTAGTATGGAAATGACAAGCAATTGCATGAATAGACTTGATTTATTGCAGCAGCATGTTTTGCTATGAAATATTGCAATATAGAACCGTTAACTATCGAATTTCAAAATAATTTCCATTCTTGCTGCCCTCATAAAACTAGCCTGTACTCTTGAGGGCAAATAATTTAATTGATTTATTTTTAATACTTAGATTCCCACATATTCTCAAGAAATAACTATTTTAATAGGTGACAACTCAATGTTGTTCAGATGAATATAATAAATATAAGTGTGATTATGCTTCCTTTTGATGGAAATATATGTTGAGGAAGGACATTTTAAATGATAAATTATTCATGATAAATTGATTATTGTTATTTTTTCATTTGCAAATAAACAAAAGATCAATGTTTTTAGGAAAAGAGCACTACTTTTCTCAATGAAATATGAATTGAGTTTTCACATATAGCTCTTTGTAAGTAACATAAGGAAATAGAAAATTAATAGACTCAAACATTTGTATTCGTAAAAAATGCTTTTGAATTATTTTTTCTGCTGTCAACTGCATCTACTCTATAAGATATTGTTTAAAATTTCCATAAATTTCATTTTCAATATAACTTTACAAGCATAATTTTCAAAACCTATGACATTGAGTAGCATTATTCAGTAAGCTTTGACATTTTGAAGAATTTCTATGCATAATAAACACACATTTTTTATTTTATTTTTTAATTTATTGTGAGAATAAATATAAGGAAAAATATAAAGAAGTGTACCTGAACATTACTTTGTTTTCTACAGTATGCCACTTCAGAAATGTCATTGAATGAAAACCATATAGGGTACATATATCTTCAGTGTCATTAAACATCATTTGAAAAACATGCATGAAGCAGTCAAAGATTATTAAAAGATGGAAAATAGAAGCTTGAATAGAACTTTGGGAATTACAAGATCATATTAAATACCTCAATCATATAAGTCATGTGGAGACACATATTCTATTTATTATAAATAAGTAGAGGTAGATTGCAAACCAGACCAAAACATGGTTTGCACTTAGAAAGCCCAAGGTAAAGTAATCTTTTCCAATAAAATGTCAGTTGGAACACATTCATAAGACGACAAAAAAAATTGCAATGTTTTGCAGGCATATGAACAGAAAATGAGTTTATATAGTAGCAGAATAATTGTAAAAATATCACTGAACATTTGTTCATTAACATGTGCTCTATGCAATAACAAAAATGTGATAACAAACTCTAATTTTTGGACTCTATTCCAGCCTAGCTTTGCATCCTGATAAAACCCTTGTTGCTACAGGACAAGTTGGCAAGGACCCTTATATCTGCATCTGGGATTCTTACAATGTACAGGCTGTCTCTGTCCTAAAAGATGCCCATACCCATGGAGTTGCCTGCTTGGCTTTTGATTCAGATGGCCAGGTGTGTATTTATTGAATTTATATTTCTGTTGTACTTAATGCTCTAGTACAGGGGTCCCCAACCTTTTTTGCACCAGGGACCGGTTTCATTTTAAAGAAAATTCTGAGGACCGGCTGGCCTAGAGGAGGAGGGTGGGAGGGGGAACAGGCGGTGCATGCGCATGCGGGGGGGGGGGAGTCGGCCCTCTAGGGCAGTGGTGGGCAAACGTATTAGTCAATAGAGCCAAATATCAACAGTACCACTACTGAAATTTCTTTAGAGAGCCAAAAGGTGTGGCCTGTTTTGTGGGAGTGGCTCAGCGGTCATGTGACCGGCCAACTTGGAAAATGTGGTGAAACTCACTTAACCGTCTTGCTTAGCAACCAAAATTTTGGGCTCAATAGTGGTCATAAGTTCTTTCTTTCTTTCTTCCTTCCTTCCTTCCTTCCTTCCTTCCTTCCTTCCTTCCTTCCTTCCTTCCATTTCTGGCTGGTCTTTGGTCTTCTGAAGATAGTAAAAATGGATTTATGGCCACTCGTTATATATAAAGGCAGCCCATGACTCTTTGGGATACTGGTTTGAATCCAGGAAATGACTCAGAGGATGTGATTCCTTTGAAATGACCACTGGGAGAAAAATAGATCTTTAACCTGGTTAACCAAAAAAGTAGCTTGAGATGGAAGGAAATAGGAAAATAGATTTCTTCCTTTCCTTTCCTTCCTTCCATTGCCTCCCTCCCCCTTCCTCTCTTCTTTCCTTCCCTCCCTCCTACCCTCCATCTCTTTCTTTTTCTTTCCTTCCTTCCTTCTTTCACCCCTCCCTTCCTCCTCCCTCCCCCTTCTTTCCTTCACTCCCTCCCTCCCACCCTCCATTCATCATTCTTTTTCTTATTTTTCTTTCTCTTTCTCTGTTTCTCTCTCTATATATATATATCTGTATCTGTCTCTCTCTCCTCCCTCTGCCCACCTCTGTCACTTTGTGTGTGTGTGTGTGTGTGTGTCTGATTCCCTCTCTCCCTCCCTCTCTCTATTTCTTTCTCTCTAAGTCTGTCTCTCTGTGTGTCTGTCATTATCTCCCCCCCCCCCCGGGAAGCAGCAGAGGGGCCAGCATGTCGGCTGGAGAGGAGGAGGAGGGAGCAGAGGATGGCCGAGCGCGCCTCCAGCAGCTCCTTCCGACGGCCACCGCCGCGCACTTTCCGGGGCTTCCCAGAGGGGCCGGCTTGTCAGCTGAGGAGGTAACGTGCCTCATCCCACAGCGAGCGAACGAGTGAGCAGCTGGAGGACTCGAGCCTGCGGCTACCTTAAGCACTGCCGAAACCGTCCGGGCACCACAGGGGGCTGGAAGGGAGGTGGGTGTGTGGCGCCCAGATGGCCTCGGCGGTGCTTAAGGTAGCCGCAGGCTCGAGTTCTCCGCCCGCCCGCTCGTTCGCTCGCTGTGGGATGAGGCACGTTACCTCCTCAGCTGACATGCCAGCCCCTCCAGGAAGCCCCGGAAAGTGCACGGCGGCGGTGGCCGTCGGAAGGAGCTGCTGGAGGCGCGCTCGGCCATCCTCTGCTCCCTCCTCCTCCTCTCCAGCCCTGCGGCCCGGTTCCTATCAGCCCGCGGACCGGCACCGGGCCGCGGACCGGGGGTTGGGGACCCCTGCTCTAGTAGAGTGGAGCCAAAATATCAATTTCCCTGTTTTTGAAGCATTCCCCTCTTATAAAATGAGAGTGATACAATTTTATGATAATCCTTTGGGAAGAGTAATATTTATAAAATGTTTGTGTTACAGCTTACTTAAATTTATGCAGTAACAACAAGATAACCTAGAGTAATCTACATTTAAATTTATTTTCCTGATAAGAGGGGTTAAGAACATAAAAAGAAGCTTGTACTACAGATTAGATGTAAAATACGAAGAATTTATTTTTTTCAATATACTATTAGAATGAGATTAGTGTAAAGCTTAGTGCCAAAGGGTATAATCATGTGATTTACTTGATGTCACATTTCAGAAATAAAACACATTTCAGAAATAAAGCAATCAGGTTTCAATCCCACCAAAATATCAGTCGGGATCAGGCACAAAGAAAGAACCAATCAGAGATCAGCCCTCACTAACCTACACTAATAGGAAATCAGTTCATCTGAAGACTAATAAAAACACACAGTTCTTCCTTAGTTGTTACTTTATCTTTAAATAAGCTGGTGAAGGTACTTTACTGCCTAGCCTATGGTCGATAAACGCTGAAGCTCAACAATGCCCAACAGTGAAATATTATACCAGTAAACATTTTAAAATTTCACCTGTTTTAATTTTGCATCATTAATGGTTGATGATATTTTCAAGAGTTCTAAAAGTATCAGCATTGAATACTTGGTGAAAATTCAGCCTGACATTGATAGCAGGGAAAGAGCAGCAATCTAAATCTAGAGCATTGCAAATAGTTCCTGCAATAAAGTTCATTTTAAGTACCTCTGTCTCATAGCCTTGATTCTAACATTACTGGCCTAGTTAAACTAGTGGTTTGATTCAGCTAAAGAATCTTCTACCAGAAATAAAAATATTCCCAAGAGGTAGGTGACGTATTCAACTGTTCATTTTTTGGAAAAGAAACTACCCGCCTGCATGAGAGAACTAGTTCTCTCTCTCAGTTTTTGTAATTTTTGGTTCACAAGGTTGTATTAAAGATTGCATATCCAGATTCTGTTTGCTTGGGTGGACGACTTATTTTAAGGCATTTACTTTTTATATTAGCAAAGCAAGATGTATTATATCTGTTGCCATGTGTTTCTAAAATATGAAATTAACAAAAGGAAGCTGCTATAGATTGTTCTGAAACACATTAAATTCAATTTACAAGCTTATTTGGGAGGAAGGAATATTTGACTATGCTGAATAGTGAAACCTATACTGCATTTGAATATTTTAGCATTCTCTTTACAACCCTTTTAGCATCCCTTTTCAACCCATTGATTGTATTGTAGTAAATTACTCCTGAACTGATCTTCATTTAAAAACTGTTGTGTGTTATTTTTCCTAAGCGTTTATCTTCAGTGGGGTTGGATGCCAAAAACACAGTCTGCATTTGGGATTGGAAGAAAGGAAAACTACTGGCATCAGCTACTGGCCACTCAGATAGGGTAATCAGCTAATGAATTTGCCATATATTTCTCTTGTAATGTTGTATGAGTGTGTCTTTTGTTTGTATCAAGAATACAAATTAGCTTGTAAACTTCTTTATGGGAAATGGTGTTATTTCATATAATGGAGGGGTAATTTAACAACTAGGACTTCTGCCTGGGTTATGTCACTGAGAACCAAATATAATTTGGGAGTGATTTGTTGCTGCTGCTTCCGTTATTTTACTGAAAACAATTGCTAGGCTACTTACTTGATTGTAAAAGGTTAATGTCCCATCCTATCTTAGTTTGATTCACTTTTTTGTTTCATACATTTTACTTCCAAGTTATTACCAGCCTGTTGAAAAAAAATATAATCTATGATATGGATATATGGATTTCACCTTCTCTTTTTTGCTCCATGAACTTAAAGAAACTTGGAATGTTGTGATCAAGTAAATAGAATAGGGAAAGTTAAACTTTCCCCTCTGAGCACCTCTCCTTTGAACCAGAGGATGATCACAACAATAATGAAATAGCTGTGAAAGTATAGAGTATATTATCCATGGAGTATATCTATTCCATAAATGGTGATTAAAAATGTACATTTTCATGAGTGTATGTTGAATATCCAACATATCAGGCTTTCTTCACATAAAGTGTCACTTAAAACAGAAAGAGAAAACTTGAGAGCCAGTTTGGTATAGTTGGGAAAGCAACAGGCTAGAAACCAGGAGACTGAATTCTATTCCCACTTTGGATACAAAGTCAGCTGGGTAACCTTGGGCCAGTCTTTTTCTCTCATCCGAACCACTTCTGAAAAACTTGGGTAGCCAATGAGAATTAGACACAATTGAATGGAAATAAACACATTGTGAGGGTTGAGTATTTTATGACATACAGTTTCATGCATTAATGTATGAGGTTTATGAGTCAACTTGTCCAACACTGTTAGTTTTTTCCTGTATATAATGTTGAAAGAGATCTTTGCAAAAGTTCATTTCATGAAACTCCCATTATATCATTGGCTGTTTGGTTTTCTGTGCTGATTATTTTAGGAAATTAAAATGGAATTTTGAAGCAGTCCCCAGCAACTGTTTGAGAATGTTATAGGCTAAAGTTGCAATGAATATTGAATGATTCTACTATCAATTTAAATTATGCAATACATAAATATTTGTATATTTTTAGCTGGATCAATTAAATAGTAATAGGTATGTAAGAAAAATAGTGTAAAATCAGTTTTTTCAAGAGTGATATCTATACAGCAAGGTGTAATAAATACAGACAATCTTTTATAACAATACTGTTTATTTTAAATCCCATCTATTTTCTTTAAGTCTGTACAATGTGGAATTTATTAATATTTTATTTTTTTCCTATAATTGTTAACATTCCTATTATATATACAAATATACTGTAAATTAAAGACAAACATGTATAATGAACCTTGTAGGCTGTTTGTTTTGCTGACTACTTTTCAAATTCATTTGTCTTCTATAAAAAAAGTTATGAGCTATGATGTAACTTAACAATCTTGCTAATAGAACCATAGAACTTGGTTGAAATTATGTGATAGAAATAGACATTTCTAGGATTTAATGCATTTGGTTTTTTATTTAGTGTAGCAGTTTTGAATATGTTTTGACAGATTTTTGATATTTCCTGGGATCCATATCAACCTAACCGAGTGGCTAGCTGCGGAGTGAAACATATCAAGGTAACATAACATATCAAGGTAAATTGGTTTTGATGCTTTGCATTATCAGTGGAGAAAAATGTTATATTTACCTGACACATTTTCTCTTACTAACTTCTTTTAAGCTATAAATATTACATAGCCAATGCAAGATAGTAGGTAAATTCCTAAGACACATGGTTGCTGCAGAAAGAAATAGGTTATCAGGATAGGTAGATGGGACATATGATGTGAGTTTCAAATATGTATAGGTTTCCCCCATGTTTTTATCAAAATAGATTTATTTAGAAACAGAGGGAAACAAGTAAAAGTTGCTGAAGTACAGCACATGCTAACTATGCTGTTGGTAATTATAATGTGGTGTCAAGATACAAATGCTTTATTTAGAATAAACTTTTCCTAAATTAGACTCTTAAATGTAATATGTACATTATGGATTAAAAACAAAAAGTTCCATATCTTGCTTAGTTCTTTCATCCTGCACTTCATGATCATAATATTTCAATTAGTAACAGTCTGTGAGCATTCTGATATAACTGGATTATATTTTTATGTCCAGATATGTCTAACTTTTATTTTGCCTTGTGTCCACATTAGAGATAAATTTCATTTTCTTTCATGGTACACCATCTTTTTGACAAGCCTTCATCTCTAGTTTGGACACATGTGTCATTTTAGTGAATGCCAAGATATAACAAATGTGTGCCAAATATTAATTTTTCATAATTAAACACTGTATAAGGTAATTAATAATTTATTCTGATGCTACATGAAAATGTTTACTTTAAATAATTACTTATTTTTGAAGAAAGATTTTAAAACTAATATATTTTTCTGGTCCTCTCCACCCATTTTAAAGTGTTTCCAATGCCTCCATCCATTTAAACAGTGTAATTCTTTGAAAGCTTATTTAGTGGAAAAAATCCTTCTGGTTTGGTTTGCTCACACTAGCTTAATGTCCCTATATCCAATTCTAACTAGACTAAATTGGAGGAGTCAAGTGAGGAATCAATTTAGAGTCTCTACATCAGGGGTAGTCAACCTTTTTATATCTACCGCCCACTTTTGTATCTCTATTAATAGTAAAATTTTCTAACCACCCACCGGTTCCACAGTAATGATGATTTATAAAGTAGGGAAGTCAATTAAATTTTAGAAAAGGAAAGTGCTTCAGTATCAGACAAAACCCCTACCTCCCACTATGAGGTAGGAATGCCCACTAGTGGGCAATAGGGACCAGGTTGACTACCACTACTCTACATAGTCACAAGAGGACAAAGTACACCTCCCCACCCCGAATGCCTTTGAACTAATTTTACCCAGGTGCTAGTTTTACCCAGGTGTTAGTCCCCAAAGATTATTTTACATAGGCTTGAGAAGTAAATTAGTACTTTCCAACCCTTTGCATATGGACCTGGTTGTTTTTCCCTGACAATTTGTGAATCTCAGACGGATTTCATTTCTGACTGTAATGTCATTTAAGCATGTGTGAATTATGCTACTATTCTAACCAATATAATTTTTTTGTTAATCAAATCGTAACGTTAACAAATTATGATTGAAAAAAATAGTAGAATCAACTCGTTAACTGCAAGTTGCTGCTACATTTTAACTCAGAATTAAATTTGATCCTAATTTATTGATTTATTCTATACTCATCTGATTACAGAAAAAAAAGATGAGCGTCTTTTAAAAAATCACATCTTTCATGTGGTTAATGGGCATTTACAGACAATTTCATAGATTTTTCTGTTCATTCTTAATCATTTAAATATTTTTAATAAACTTGAAAGCATATTATTTATGTAGTATAAAATGCAGTTATTGCTAGTTGTTACAGTACATTGGTTGCTGCAAAATTTTAGATATCCAAAGCTTTATATCTTTTTCTGAATTAATGACATTTTGAAATGAGGAAAATTGCCTTGATTAATTAATCAGTCCTGTAATAACTGCCATAAAATAAATGCTATTTTGCTAATAAATATTTAATATGCATATTAGAAATAAAATGCACATACATTTTCATGTAGACTGATAAAGAGAGATATGATCTTAAATAGGTATAAATAGATGGCAAGATTGTAAGAAGACAATTTATAAAGACCAACCCCATTTATATACATCCAAATGTCTTTTTCCATTTGATTTTGTTCTTTGTATACTTTCCTTTTTAAATTAAATTATTTTTAAATTAAACACAATTTAAATTAAAAATTATTTTTTTAAAAATTAAATTAAAAACTGTTGTTTAGTTTTAGCATTCTTTTTA
Source organism: Rhabdophis nuchalis (assembly GCA_039707465.1). NCBI lineage: Eukaryota > Metazoa > Chordata > Lepidosauria > Squamata > Natricidae > Rhabdophis > Rhabdophis nuchalis. Next base: position 366,572,103 of record CM077643.1, read on the forward strand.
TTTACGGTAGTTAAAAAAAATCCAAAATGTGTAATATACTAAAATATATAAATAAATCTGTCAGTTGGCTCTTCACTCAACAGCTCTTTTTTCTCTCTGAAGATATTTAGCTCTAGATATATGACATAATACTTTCCTTTTTAAATTAAATTATTTTTAAATTAAACAAAATTTAAACTTGTCAATGTTTAACACTTTATATGTTTGTGTGTGTGCTTAGAAGGTGTCACATAAGAATTTCCAAGTCTTTTTCTATATTGAAAAAAATGCCTACTTTCAGTTGGGAAAGGCTTTGCTCATTAGATTGGGAAAGAAATTTTACTATTTCTTTTATATAGGCTACTCTTAATAAATGGCCAAATATCTTAAATAAATGAAATCAATAATGAAATGATGCTCAGGGTGGCTTTCATTGGAAGATTTGCAAAAATAGTAGAAGAGAAAGCAGTCAGTTTCAGAGAGCACCAAGAACTCCACATTTGCAAAATATTTGAATCAGAAAAACAAAAAATTAGCAAATCAGTCTTTTACAGCGTAAAGTCACCGAAAAGCAGAAGACTAACATTCACTGAGATGAAGTTTAACACATTTTAAAAGACCTGGTTTTGTTTAATAATGAAATTATGAAGAGCAAAGCTAACAAAAGAAAATTTTGTAAGAAATCTCCAGGTATTTGAAAGACATTGTTGGAAAATCAATTATTGCATCTTCTTATCTTATTGGCTACCAGGATTAATAGACATAAAAGCAGTGTTTCTCACACTGGGCAACTTTAAAATGTATGGACTTCACTTCCTAGAATTCCACATATTGCAAATGCTGAAGACACTCTGTTTGTCATTTTGTAGTTTTGGACACTGTGCGGAAATGCCTTGACAGCCAAAAGAGGGATATTTGGCAAAACAGGAGACTTGCAAACTATCCTCTGTTTGTCTTGTGCGAAAGATGATGTTACGTTCTCTGGTGCTTTAAATGGAGACGTCTATGTCTGGAAAGGGCTCACCTTAGTCCGCACAATCCAAGGAGCTCATAGTGTAAGTTACCACTTATATGCTACTAAACGAAAATTAGATTCCTAAAACATTTATGTTTCCTATTTTGCTTTTGGACACTCGACCAATTCTCAATTGATTTTTATGCTGATTGGTTACTGGACTCACCTAAAGGATGACTTGGACAGCTATACAAATTTGTTTGGTATATAAATAATAACTAAATAAACTGTGCCATACTTGCAGAAGCAATTTTTTTTTGTTATTGATTTTGCTGTTCTCAGTAACATCTTGGCAGGCACAAAAATATTATTCAGGGGAAAAACAACTAATCAAATTTTAATTCATTTGATTCAAGAGGTATGTTCTACCATAACAATTTTGTGAACAGAAAAATAGTCCTGTACTATAATCTTAAATTCTAGTGAAACAGAATATGTGATTTAGTTAATTTTATTGTTTGGGCGAAGTTAAACTTGTGACTTTCATTAAAACATAATTTAATATGAGAAATATTTCAGGTAACATGAATAAGTATGGAACTCAATACTTACATTATCACTAATCTGCCTATCATATAAACTATGTCTCTGTAACAATACTTGAATCAACTAATTTCATAGTTACATTATTTAAGGTGCAAATGCCCTGAATACAACTAATCATTTAAGTCACCTACCGGTAACTCAGTAATTGGGACCTGAAATTCTGTTGCCAAGTGATGCAGCTATAAAGCACTAAATCCTGTGTCTTTACAACAGCAGTTGCAGCAGCGCCAGTGCTGTTGTTAAGTGAATCCCATGTGGCTGCAGCCTCCTATGGACACATGATCTCCATTTACAATCTCATCTGGCTTCCCCATTGACTTTGCTTGTTGGAGCCAACAGTGAAGATCATAAATGGTGATCAACTGACTGCAGGATCCTGTGACTGTTGTAACTGTAAGCCACTTTCCAAGTCCCTGAATTGTGATCACATGACTACAGAGTCACTGTGAAGGGCATAAGTACAAGAAATAATTGTGAGTCCCCTCATTTTGTACTATTGTAACTTTGAACGGTCATTAAATCTGTGGTGTTGAACGAGGACTACCACGGAGTGCAATGAGCATTTTTAGTAAGGTATATCATGTTACAAACTGCTTTTGTAAGAACCACAGGTATCACAAGAGAATCTCTGTGTGACAAAATAGCAGGAAGGAAGCTGCTATTTAGGACCAAATTCCCTTATCCATCATGAAAACTGTTGCAACTGATTTAGATCTTGGATACACTTCATATTTCTATTTGTTCTATTTGTTGTTTCTAAGATCTAAGTCAGTTGCAAGTTGGATACACTTCATATTTCTATTTGTTGTTTCTATCATAAAAATAGGCTAATCAATAAAAGAGTGCTAGAGTGATAGACATGAATTCAAATTATAGAATTGTCACACAATATTATTCTTTTAATATGATTCAGTAGTGCACAAATGACTGTATGCCTAATCTGGTTTTGCTGCATAATATCTCTTGGCAAGGAAAAACATATTTCCAGTAGGCTGATTTTGTTTTGCTTGTTTGTGTATGATGGAATGACTAAATCATCTGATTATATAAATGTTTGGAATCTCATACGAAAAAACATTATGATGTAATTAAGTTTGACAAGCATTACATTTTAACACTTTGCAAACAGCATTGTCGTACGAAACAAATTTTAAACTTGATTATTTTATTGTGCAGGCTGGAATTTTTAGTATGTATGGATGTGAAGAAGGTTTTGCAACTGGTGGGAGAGATGGCTGCATTCGACTGTGGGATATTGATTTCAAGCCAATTACTAAAATTGATCTCAGGGAGACTGAGCAAGGCTATAAAGGTAATACTATTTTGTATAAAGATTTTGCTCCTGATTTGTACAAATATTTTATTTATAAATTTGTTGGTAGAAAATAGGTATGGTAGAAAAATGTTTTTATACTTTCAGAATTTTATTACTGTGGCCATAAGGAATTAATAGAACCAATGCATGTTTTGGAATCGCTGAAACCATTTCATTTAAGTGCAGTTCACAATACTTGTAGAGATTGGTTGACAGAGAGGCATTTCACAGGTCAGTGATAGAAGGGACTTTGACCCTCCTAACTGTGCTCTTAGGCCACAACTTATTCCTGCCTTGGCACAACTTCTGACTATGTGTTACATAGTACTTTCTGATACTATCATTCATTTTCCTGAACAAAGGGAACGCTTTAATGCCCAACTTCTTTTTGGTCTCAAAATATTTTTGCCAGCAAGGATGGAGTTAAGGGGAACCGAAACAATTTTCTTCCTTCCACCACTGTCTTGAATCTTGGGTCTTGCAGTCAATATGTTCTCTCCTGCTTGTCTCCTCGAGCATCTGGGATAGGTGGATTGGGTGAATGTGGAATTTTGTTTTTATTGGTGAATGGCTGAATGAGTGTACTATGCCGGAGTGAATAAGGATTTCAATTTGTCCATTTGCTATAGTATTATGCCAGTTTGCTATTATGTTATAAAAGCAGTTTATTTGTTGAATGTTGCTACTGTAGCATTGGCAGTAGCATGAATGCATATCTGGATATACAAGGTATAGTTCTGGAGACTAATATAAGTATGGGTGTGGCTTCTCAAGTGGAGCAGTACCATTCGGTTTCTAGTGTTTTTGGAATGAAATAATGAACTGTCAATGAGGTAATGCAAGAGATAGATTGATAGATATAGATATAGACACACACATAAAAATAGGAATTTTCATCAAACTTTTAAGGGAATCAATACTTTTCTTCCAAGAACAAAATAATATCTGTTCTTTCTTGTTATTCCAACAAAGTCTAACCAAACCAAAACAACAAAAATAAAAAACTCCAAGTTAGTCTCCCCTGTATTTTCTATCACATAAGGGAGTGTTGTCTTCTATTCACATATCTTTCAGAATTTGATTTGGTAAAATCTGACTGCTTGAGACAATTGAAGCATAATTGTGGTCGTAGCCCCCGTTTTTGCAAAAACAGAGATGTGTATGTAAAGAAACTTTATGTTTTAAAGCTTCTGGGGAACACCTAGCAAGAAATAGGCTACTGGACAATATTGGTGCAGCATAGCATATTTGTTGTAAATTACATGTATTTGAGGGAACTGCTAGTAATATGAATTAAGATAAATATCTGAAACATACACTCTCAGCTAATGTTTAAGAGCAGTGCAATTGCACTGTCAAGATGAATTAGAAGATTGTAGGAGTTTCTTTCCCATATGTCTTGAGGGCCCTCAATCAAAGCCAGTAGGCACCAATATGGCTGTAGACCCTTCCATTAATGCCCTTCAAGATTTTATCTTATCTTATTATTAAAAGAAGGATTTTGTATTTAAAAACAACCATATTGGGAAGCTAGTAGAAAGAAGGATGCTAAATGAAGAGCCATTGTTTTCTTTATTTTCAATAATATTTTGGATATATTCTTTGATACTAATATAAAGCAAGACAGTGGATTATTCTGAAATATTGAAGAGGTTTTTTTTTTTTAAAAATAGAGATTAGATAAAAATAGTCTACAGAGATAAGGATAATATCCTCAAGTGCATCCCACCCCAGTTCTTGCCATATATTCTTTTGCTAACAAATTAATTTAAACTCAGCTCAATGTTCCTGCCTGTTCCCTGTGCTCCCCTCTCCAGTCCAATCTTACTGTTTGTTCCTTCTTCCCAGACCAAGGTGCAACCTACCTAACCAAATATTTAACCATACACTCAGTCCACACACTCAATCCATTGCCCCAATAATCTACCCTACTCCACAATGAACTCTGCCACCTTATTGAGCATACTTTCCCAAGTACTCCATAATTTCTAGGGGATGCAGGTTTCTCTGCAGAGAAGGAACACTAGGCCTCACAGCTCACTTACTTTCCAAAATGGGTGAGGCCTCAAACCTCAAAAGGTGAAGAAGGCCAAGGAAATACAATCTTCCCAGGTTCAAGCAGGACCCCAGTCAGACATATACATTCAGGGAGAAAATAAGAAGGCTATCAACACCCTCAAATTGTAAGCGGGGACCAGGAAAACTAACAGAGTACTTTTCAACCCCAAATGGCCAGGCATAGTCCAATAGTCTCCAGCTCCATTTCAGAAATAACTCTTAGGATTTCCCATATAGATCTGAACAATCCAAAGAATCACATCTCCATCGGCCAAGTATCCTGTGGAGGCAGCAAGGCACCAAAAATCACATGTGGTCATCTACTGTGTTTGCTCCATAGCAGCAAAGACCAACATATGTATCTGCTTATCTGACATTCACTTCTTTTGCTTTCTGATGTGCATTATTGGGACAAATATTTGATTAATATCTAATGTTCAGTATTTTGGTCAAAATTTAGTCACAGCATATACTTTTTAAATTAGAGATATGGATGCTGCAAGGTTTTTATGTTAATATACGTATATCCTGACATGGTCAGGAGAGAGAGAAAATTGACATGTTATATAGAAATACCTTCTTTTTCCTTCAGAAAGCTAAGCAGATTAGATTTTCATGATTTATTTATGAATGTCAATAACACCTAGTGTGTCTGTACAATAGCATATCTTCTCAAAGGGCATCTGAAATGGATTCCTGTTTTAAAGATAGTGGAAGTTAATGTAAAAAGGATATTATTATGAGATATTTTAAATCAATACCATTTATTGGTGCTACAACTGTATATAAAGAATGCTAAAAATCCGGATATTCAAAGAAACATGGAGATACAGAACGTATAAACCATTTATTCAAATTGGCTAATTAAACAGGATTATATTTGTGGAATATATTTGTACTAGAATTCTTTGCTGGTTTTTTTGTATCAAAAAAGGGAATTAAGTGGGAAAGAGGAAATTGCCACCTCCCAACTTCTGAATTCATCTGCTCCATCCCCACATATTATTTTGATGATAAGCATAGTTATCTATACACATACATTGTGTATACATAGACATAAATTGTGTAATCCATAGTCCTAGTTTTTCTGCTTTTCTGCTGCTAGATCACATACTTTTTTTCTGCAATTCTGGTAGCATTTTTTCACACTAACCAATATTATTAAAAGGCATAGTATACAGTAAGCTTTTGTGAGCTACAACTCACTTCATCAATGGCTAAATCAGTGTTGGATTTAAATTGAAATTTGATGGAAGATAAAGGAAGAGAAAGATAAGGTTTTGTGCAGATGCAGGTTGCAAGTGAGACAGATGACAAGAACATTATCAAATAACAATTTTAATATACCATATTTTTCGGAGTATAAGATGCACCAGAGTATAAGACGCACCAAGGTTTTGAAGAGACAAATTACAAAAAAAGGAGGTAGGTAGGTTTTGATTTGATTTTGATTTTTGATTTTATTCGCATTTATAACCCGCACCCATCTCACCACAAAGGGACTCGGGGCGGCGCACAGGGAATATAAAATATAAATACATATATACAAGAATAATATTCATTAAAACTAAATTAAATTAACCCACCCTGCGCTAAAACCAATTAAAACCCCTGAATTAAAACTTTGATAACTAAAAGCAGTGCAGTGTTGAGTAAAGTCATGCCAGGCCGGCTAGGTGGAAGAAGTGCGTTTTTAAACGCTGGCGGAACAGGCGGAGGTCCGAGATGACACGGAGTTCGGGAGGTAGATCGTTCCAGAGGGTTGGGCCCACCACAGAGAAGGCTCTTCCCCTGGGCGTCGCCAACCGGCATTGCCTGGTTGACAGCACCCAGAGCAGACCCTCTCTGTGAGAGCGAATTGGTCGTAGGGATGTATGGGGCAGCAGACGGTCTCGTAGGTAGCTAGGCCCCGTGCCATGGAGCACATGGTAGATAGAGGGAGAGAGAGGGAGAGAAAGAAAGAGAAATATGGTAGGTAGGTAGATAAAGGAATAGAGAGAAAGAGAGAAATACAGTAGGTAGGTAGGGAGAGAGAGAGTAGGTAGGTAGGTAAAGGGATATATATAGAGAAATAGAGAGAGAGAGAAATACAGTAGGTAGGTAGGGAGAGCGAGTGTCTGTAGGTAGGTAGGTAAAGGGGAGAGAGAGAAATACAGTAGGTATGTAGGGGGAGAGGGAGAATATGTGGATAGGTAGGTAGAGGGATAGAGAGAAAGAAATAGAAAGAGAGAGAAATACAGTAGGTAGGTAGGGAGAGAGATAATAGGTAGGTAGGTAGGTAAAGGGATATAGAGAGAGAAATAGAGAGAGAAAGAGAAATACAGTAGGTAGGTAGGGAGAGAGAGTGTCTGTATAGGTAGGTAGGTAGGTAAAGGGGGAGAGAGAAATACAGTAGGTATGTAGGGGGAGAGGGGAATGTGTAGATAGGTAGGTAGAAGGATAGAGAGAGAGAAATAGAAATGATCTCATCCGTGGTGAGATCATCCGTGGTTTTGGGGTAGAATTCCAACTGTACATCTCTACCCCTGACCACCCCAACGATGCCATTAAAGTGATGTCCCGGTGCCTTGAGGCCGTGCGAGCCTGGATGGGGAGAAACAGGCTTCAACTCAACCCGTCCAAGACTGAGTGGCTGTGGTTCCCGGCATCATGATATTGTCAGTTGATACCATCTCTGGCTATCGGGGACGAGTCATTAGCTCCCACGGAAAGGGCCCGCAACTTGGGCGTCCTCCTGGATTCCCGGCTGTCGTTGGATGACCATCTGACGGCCGTGGCCAGGGGGGCCTTTTATCAGGTTTACCTGATACGCCAGTTGTGCCCCTTTCTAGATCGTGATGCCCTATGTACCGTCACTCAAGCCCTCGTCACCTCCCTCCTAGACTACTGTAACACTCTCTACATGGGGCTCCCCTTGAGGTGCACCCGGAGGCTCCAGCTAGTCCAGAATGCAGCCGTGCGGGGGATTTTGGGAGTGTCAAGATACTCCCATGTAACACCTCTCCTGCGCGAGCTGCACTGGCTGCCTATGGCCTTCCGGGTGTGCTTCAAGGTGTTAGTAACCACCTTCAAAGCGCTCCATGGCATGGGACGTGTTTATCTGCAAGACCGCCTCCTACCTCCTACCTCCCTTCGACCTGTCCGCTCTCACAGAGTGGGCCTCATCAGGGTGCCGTCTGCCGCCAATGCAGGCTGGCGGCCCCCAGAGCGAGAGCCTTCCCTGTGGCAGCCCCTGCCCTCTGGAATAGCCTACCGCCCGACCTTCGCACGATCACGGACCTGCGCCTCTTCCGCCGGGCTCTAAAAGCATACCTCTTTTAAGAGGCCGACCTGGCATGACTCTAAATTTTAATCTTATTTTAAATGGGTTTTAAATTGACAATTTTAGCACGGGCTCGACTTAATTTAATTTATTTTTAATATTCTGTATTTATTGCTTTTTACATTTTATTCCTTTCCTGTGCACCGCCCTGAGTCCCATTGGGAGATAGGTGCGGTATATAAATTTGATAAATAAATAAATAAATAGAAAGAGAGAGAAATACAGTAGGGAGGTAGGGAGAGAAAGAGAGAGTGTGTGTCTGTAGGTAGATAGGTAATAGGATGAGAGAGAGAGAGAGAGAGAGAGAGAGAGAGAGAGAGAGAAATACAGTAGGGAGGGAGGGAGGGAGGGAGGGAGAAAGTGTGTGTGTAGGTAGGTAGGTAGATAGAAGGATAGAGAGAGAGAAATATATATATAGAGAGAGAAATACAGTAAGGAGGGAGAGAGTGTGTGTGTGTGTGGAGGTAGGTAGATAGAAGGATAGAGAGAGAGAAATAAAGAGAGAAATACAGTAAGTAGGGAGGGAGGGAGTGTGTGTGTGTGTAGGTAGGTAGGTATAAGGAGAGAGAGAGAAATACAGGAGGGAGGGAGAGAGAGTGTGTGTGTGTAGTTAGGTAGGTAGAAGAGAGAGAGAAAGAGAGAGAAAGAGAGAAATACAGTAGGTAGGTAGAGAGAGATATATTAGGTAGGTAGGTTGATGTTTTCAGGTGTATTTATCCATGTCCTTCAGAAGGAAATTGCTGATAAACCTTAAGACTTCGTTTCTGCTGGCACAGAAACAGTTAAAGAGCCTTCCGAAAAGGGGGGGGGGGAGCCTTTGCACTCTCCAAAACAGCCCATTTTTCTGTGAAAATGAGGCCGTTTCTTTTCAAATAAAAAGCATAATTAGCCTTGGGGGGGCTTGCAGAGTGCTCCTGGGGGTTTGGGGGGGGTCAGAAATGAGCAAAAAAACCGGCCCATTTATCACGAAAACGGGCCATTTTTGTGTCAAATAAATTGCATGCATAGCCCCATGGAGGCTTATAGAGTGCGGTTGGGGGAGGGGGAAACGGCCCGTTTGAGGCTAATTTCTGCCCTCCCCAGCCCCCAGGAGCTATCTGGAAGCCTCCATAAGACTAGGCACAGCCAGTTTGGTGAAGGGGGTGGGGTTATTATTATTATTATTATTATTATTATTATTATTATTATTATTATTCCAGGAGGCAAAAAATGCTGTATTCGATGTATAAGACGCACCCAGATTTTCAGCCTCTTTTTAGAGGAAAAAAGGTGCGTCTTATACTCCAAAAAATACGGCATTCAAAGTCCATTCTGTTTGCTGAGGTCTTCTATAATAGCCTGAAGCTTTTTCACGAACCCTATATGAATTTAGCAGCTTCTCACTCCATTGTGCTGACAAAGCTTGTTTGTTTCGACAAAATGGGTACTCATAATGCAGTGCTCTGGAAAGTTGCAATGCTCCCATAATACCTTGTCCTTCTTTTGAGTCCTAATGTCAACTTTATGTCAATTTATTGTGCAGTGTTTATTCCATTAGTCTAATGTAGAATCCAGAGGGATGTTGCAGGCAGATGATGTTATATATCACTTTAGAGCAGGGGTCCCCAACCCCCGGTCCGCGGGACGGTGCCAGTCCGCGGCCTGATAGGAACCGGGCCGCAGGGCTGGAGAGGAGACGGAGGGAGCAGCCCCCCTGGGCAGAGGATGGCCGAGCGCGCCTCCACCAGCTCCTTGTGATGGCCTTTCCGGGGCTACCCAGAGGCGTCCTCATCCCACAGCAAGCCAGCCTCTAGGCCAGCTGGTCCGCAGAATTTTCTTTAAAATGAAACTGGTCCCTGGTGCAAAAAAGGTTGGGGACCCCTGCTTTAGAGGAAGAATATGTGAAAATGCCTTTAAGTGAAGTTGTTGGAGCCTATGATGGTACTGTTGGTATAAATGTGGGAGCAAAGGAGACATTTAGATTTATTGCATATGTTAGCATCATTGTCCTGTTGTATCTTGTTGCTTGTAAATATCTGTTTCAGATTAGATGGTTGCCTCTATCTAAGTATGGGTCTGCCATCTAGTGCCTAAAAAGTAGTGTAATTGTCTAGTATGTCCAGTCATCAATACTGTGTTGATAAATGTGTAACAACCGGCTCTTTGGCTTCAGTGCTGCGACTGTACTGCACCATGTGCTTCCAAACAATTGTTTGCCATGGTAGGTGGTCTGCTCTCAAGCTTCTTGTAAAATTCCAGAAAATTTAACACTTGGCTTTTGTAAGCTGACATGAGTTATGTCTAGCACATCACCAGCTGGAGCATATTAATAATGTATTGGTGTATGGCTCACATGATTTGCACATACAGCCTAGATTGTTAGTAATATAATAAAAGGAAACCATGTGATTTATAAGTCCTGTGCAGAAATATCAATGAAAGTAGATTTTTATTATTTATTTATAATATTCTAACTCAATTACCCATCATTTTATTGTTTTTAATAATACATTCCCTAGAGCACAGAAACAATTAATAACATATAGCAATATTAAAATATTCTATTTAAGAAATATTAAATGATTTACAAAATAGTGATAGAAAACAGCCAACTTATTCAATTTTTAAATGTAAATGTGGAATTACCGTATAACTGTTACTCTTCATTTTCAATATTTTTATTGTTCCTATCTCAAAAACCGAAGGCAGTTCACCACAATACAAATACTTCAATCTTTATTATGGTTCTAAAATTTTGCAGTTTCCTCCATTTCTGTAACTTCAGCAAAGCTTGGCCACTTCCAAGGTGGTCTTCTCATGTCTTCTGTATTTCCCCACATGATTATCCCTGCCCCCTTCAGTTTATAGGGAAGTTGTCCCTGATTTGAGAACTAACTTTGTATTTTCAGAACCAACTCTTGAGTCTTAGAAATCTTCATTCTGGAATTATTTTTTTCATATGCTGCATTATCAGCTATCTCCTAGATCAGTGTTTCTCAACCTTGGTGACTTTAAGTCCTATGGACTTCAAATCCCAGAATTCCCCAGCCAGCATCTGTTGGTTTTATGGCATAATTTGAATGGGTGTTATGTACTCTGTCTTTAACACATGTCGATATATTCTTACATAGTACCAGGTGTGTGTGTGTATGTGTATGTGTTCACATATACCCATGCAGACATGTATCTGTGCCTACACATGCATGCCTTGGTTCTCAATCCATGGAACAGAAACATTGTCTTTAAGACTAAATTAAGAAACAAACAGATTACCGACTCCTATTACACTTGTGACCACTCTGATGGCATCTAATTTGCAACTATGATAATCAGAATATTGATAACTACACTTTGGGATTGCTCCAATTTGTGTTTTTCTTATGTTTCCTCTGTCTTTTTCTGAGACGTCTTTATTAGAATTTGAACTTAAAATTAAGTCCTACTGCTAATTAATTCTCCATGGAATACAAAAACATTATAGTTTTATTAAAATATAATTGAAAGGGTTTTGCCTATTTTGTATATCTATATAACATCTGTTTATTATATTTTAGGAAGGAGCTTGATATGATGAAACAGATTGCAAACCTGCCAGCGATAAGAATTAACAGTTGTGTAGTACTTGTCCATATCTACTGTTAACATAGTTAATACTGTAACCAAGATACAGAAATGAACATCTGCTTCACTATTATATAGAGATAATCAGTTATAGTCCTTCAGGGAAAATGTTGTCTATGTGTACATAAGTATTTGCTGCTATAGAAACTGGAGATTGAAAAATATTGTGAAAAAGTATAGACAATTGCACATTAAAGCACACTAATAGGCAAATCATATTGAATCAGAAAATTAGCATTAGGTATTGTCTATGCCAGTTTGTCCAATTTGTAATCCACAAAATCAAACATAGTTTTGATTTTTTCCATCTGGGCATGCCGGTTTTACTACAGGTTCCACAACCTGTGTGCTTCGCATGTGCATGCGCTGTTCAATGTAAATTGTTCTGTCTGCATGAGCAGAACAATTTACAGTGAACTGTGCACATGCAGTGACTGAAATCCAAAATGGCGGCGGCCCAGCAGCGACAAGAGAACTGGTTCGGGAACATGGCGGGCCTGGGTCGCTGCCGGTTCTGCAACCAAGGCCTGACTTCCACTACCTGTTCAGCCAAACCAGACTGAACCCACCTCTGCATCTGGGTAGTGTCTGACAACCCTTCAGTCTCCTTTCTCTATGTTGTAGATGTCTGGTGTTACAAAACAAACTTGATGGATTATGTTGGACTTTGGGGAATGACTCGTATTCAATTTGCATGGCAGAATTCATGCTTTGGATATAAAACACCCCAGATTTAAAGGATCACATAGCAACTAATGGAAAAGCCTTGAACCTGGAAATTGGTTATTAGTCAGAGTAAATGATACAGGTCTACTCTGAGTTATAGTAGTTTCCTGCGTACCTCATTGTTGGTGTTAGAAAAATGTGTAACTGTTTCAGCAGTCACTGAACTCATTTATTACATTTAAAATATAATTATCAAAATCTCCCTATTACTGACTTTAAAAGTGTAGGATAATACAGTACATACACATATGTAAACAAGCAAGAATGGACGAGTTAGCCTATCATGAGTAATTATTGCTTTGAACAAGCAGTTCAAGAGGACTTGATTTGGAAAGATAGTTTACTATCATATTCTTCCTGCTACCAATTAGCATAAAATCCCATGCTCCAAAGAGCAAAGAGTGGAACCACAGTAAACAATGGTTTGTGAATAACAAAAATTTGCAAAATGGTGGGTCCATTGGTACTTGGATCACAATGTTATGCTACCTTCCTGCAGATTTTGGCAGTCCTCTGCAGATATTGTTGCATGCCTGGCTACCCTGATATCATGTCCTTGAGAAACTGTAGAGTGAAGTATCATGATCAGCATGTCATTCTAGAGTTCACATCTGCTGACTGTTTCTTTCTATAGAGTCCTTAGAATTGAGACTCTTCTGTTCCATGACTGTCTTTCTGCTCCTAGGGATGGACCCACTGTCCCATCAAGTCTAACGTATTATTTTTGCTTAAAAACTCTTTTTATGATTTTTAATGACCTGTGAAGTGCTTACCATTGATTCTCCTAAAGTGAAGCATTTTATTTCCTATTGCATTCCAAAGAAGACGAGTTACAGGCATGTTTAAAACTTCTACTGAAAAGTAATAGGGCTTCATAATACTTAACCTAAACTGGATTCTGCCCACTACAAATAATTTATTCATTAATATACAAAGATTATTCTATCCTTTCTCAGGTTTATCTATCCGAAGCGTGTGTTGGAGGGCAGATCGGCTTCTAGCAGGAACACAGGACAGTGAAATATTTGAAATTATTGTGAGAGAAAGAGACAAGCCAATGCTTATAATGCAAGGTCACTGTGAAGGCGAGCTCTGGGCTTTGGCAGTCCACCCCAAAAAGCCATTAGTTGTTACTGGCAGTGATGATCGATCTGTGCGGTAAGGCAACAGCATGTATCGCTAATGTTTCACCACAGTTGTGTTGGGAAATCCTCATGGCTTTGAAGATTACGATGCTGGTGATCAGTGAATTGGAACAAGGCAAATTAAGCAATATTCAGCTAGATGTTTTATTTATTTTTTAAGTTATATATTATTTATTCCAGCATTGATATTTCAGTTTATTAGCCAAAGAATAGATACTTAAAGTGCAAGTATTTTTAATAAATGTGTTCACCAAGTAGTGTTAAAATATGCGATAGCTGTGAAAAAAATTTCTCTCTCCCCAAACCTACCTCACACGATTGCTGTTGTGAGGAAAATTGGAGGTAGCATTGTATATGTTGCTTTGAGATCCTGAACAAAGATGGGATATAAATCAACAAATAAATACAAATACAGTAATTATGTGATCAATATTAATGTGATTAATAGTTAAGATACCTGTATAGTTTAGTGCCATTTTCAAATCTCATAAACATTCCCTATACTCTTCATTCCAGTTATAAATAAAAAATAATGGAGAATAGAATCACATGGCGATGAGATGATTTCTCATTTTGTTCTCATGTTGAACTGCAAACTACCCAATCCCTTTTTATTTTAATCTGTTCTGTGAACCAGATAAACAGAAAATAGAATGGGAGAGATGCACATAAAGTTTGGAGTAATGTCTCTCTGGCCAAAAAAGCAATACATAAATGCTACATTGTAGTGATTAACAGACTTCTTTCATTTTTCCTTTCTTGTGAAGTTTATGGAGTCTTGCTGATCATGCTTTGATTGCCCGATGCAATATGGAAGAAGCTGTGCGGAGTGTATCTTTCAGCCCTGATGGATCTCAGCTTGCTCTGGGAATGAAAGATGGCTCTTTTATTGTTCTGAGAGTAAGGTAGGCTTAACTCCTGCCTTTAAAAACCAAATCTGAATTCAGACCAAATCTGAAGTGTATTAATCCAATTTTTGAGAATTGTTTTATATATTGTTGGCCTGAATAAGATACAATAGTCTAGTACAACATATTTAGAAAACTTGAAGATAAGTTTTCTGAAAAAATTTACATGGGTCAAGCCGGTAGTGGGATTCAGATTTTTTTACTACCGGTTCTGTGGGTGTGGCTTGGTGGACATGGTATGGCTTGGTGGGCGTGGCTTAGTGGGTGTGGCAGAGGAAGGATACTGTAAAATCTCCATTCCCTCCCCACTCCAGGGGAAGGTTACTGCAAAATCTCCATTTCCTCCTGATCAGCTTGGACTCGGGAGGCAGAGAATATATGGGGGCGGGGCCAGACAAAGGTGATATTTACCAGTTCCCTGAACTACTCAACATTTCCATTACCGGTTCTCCAGAACTGGTTAGAACCTGCTGAATACCATCTCTAGGTCAAGCACAATATATAAAACTAGTAATTGTGATTTGTATACCAGTATTCATCACTTAGAGTTTATGATAAGCCAATGCAATTGTTTAAAATTAGAACTTAATTTTAAATTAGAACAAAACCAAACTACCATGATGAATAGACCTAATCTACATATCTTTATATATCTTTTTGCATCCCTAGCTTAGATGCTTTAATTCTGGCTTATTAAATCATAGTTTTCTAACCAGATCTCATTTGTTAACTGTACCTAAACTACATGATAATATTCTCCTACAAAGCTGATATATACTACTTTTGAAGAACAAATTCTGTTGAGGTTAATAGGACCTCTTAACTATATATGTATTGGATTGCCCTTTAAGAACATGTTTGTGCAACATAGGATCTGTGTAGATAATAAGACTGCATACCACCATCTTATCATTTGCACACCCACTGCTAACAACGTTTTCAACACTCTGCAGAGATATGACAGAAGTTGTTCATATCAAAGATCGGAAAGAAGTAATTCATGAAATGAAGTTTTCACCAGATGGCTGCTATCTTGCAGTGGGTTCTAATGATGGTCAAGTAGATATCTATGCAGTTGCTCAGCGGTATAAGAAAACTGGAGAATGCAGCAAGTGTTCTAGTTTTATCACTCATATTGACTGGTCTCTAGACAGTAAATTCTTGCAAACAAATGATGGTGCAGGAGCACGCTTCTTCTACAGGATGCCATGTAAGTAAATATTTCTTCATTGCATGTGTTTAATTTCAATGAGCAGTACATAAAATGTTTAATCAATACACTCAGAGTGTGATTACTTAAGTATTATTTATAAGCATTATTCCCCACTAACCTATCTTTCTGTATATTGTCTGTCTGTCTATCTGTCTGTCTGTCTCTCTCTCTCTCCCTCAACCTCTCCCCCTCTCCCTCCCCCTCCCCCTCTCCCTCTCCCTCTCCCTCTCCCTCTCCCTCTCCCTCTCCCTCTCCCTCCCTCCCTCCCTCCCTCTCTCTCTCTCTCTCTCTCTCTCTCTCTCTCTCTCTCTCTCTCTATATATATATATATATATATATATATATATATATATATATATGAGAATATTTTACAGCTCCTGTTTTTAGGCCCATTTTTAAGGGAGGAGACAAACTTGTCATCCTTCTCTGCCCTTCGACTCAACCTAGAGATCATCCAGACAGAGACCTATTAAGATTGCTGCTGCCTTTTTAGATATGTGTTAGATTTTTAAGGGATGATTTAATAATTAATTAAGAGACCAGGATGGATCCATTTCGGGCTTTTTAGCCCTCGTCAGCTGGCCATACTTCTTCTACTGAGATTTGAACCGGCACTTTCCAGCACATGAGGCAAGCCTCTCTATGCCTTGAGCTAACCAGCTTCCCTGATTACATCATCCTTTTACAGGACTCATATTGATGAGAGAATATTTTTACAGCTCCTGGTTTTTGGCCCATTTTTACGGGAGGAGACAAACTTGTCATCCTTCTCTGCCCTTCGACTCAACCTAGAGATCATCCAGACAGAGACCTATTAAGATTGCTGCTGTCTTTTTAGATATGTGTTAGATTTTTAAGGGATGATTTAATAATTAATTAAGAGACCAGGATGGATCCATTTCGGGCTTTTTAGCCCTCTTCAGCTGGCCATACTTCTTCTACTGGGATTTAAACTGGCACTTTCCAGCACATGAGGCAAGCCTCTCTATGCCTTGAGCTAACCAGCTTCCCTGATTACATCATCCTTTACAGGACTCATATTGATGAGAGAATATTTTTACAGCTCCTGTTTTTAGGCCCATGTAGCCAGATTATGAAGGTGTCGTCTACGTATCTGAGCCAGATCACAAACCCAAACTCTGGCTCAGATACGTAGACAACACCTTCGTAATCTGGCCACACGGGAAAGATAAACTGGACAACTTCCTCACACACCTCAACAGCCTACACCCCAAAATACAGTTCACCATGGAAACAGAAGCCAATAACCAACTCCCCTTCCTGGATGTCTTAGTCTATAAGAAATCCAATGGATCCTTAGGACACACCATCTACCAGAAGAAAACACACACAAATCGCTATTTGCACGCACTCTCACACCACCACCCAGCACAGATCAACTCTGTAGCCAAGACACTCATCTCCAGAACAAAACGCTTACCTGACGAACAACACCTAAAAACCGAACTACACACTCTCACCAACGTACTAACATCCAATGGATTCCAAAGAAACAAGATCACTAACCTAATCCAAAAAGAAAACCCCACTAAAATCCAAGACAGTGAACAAGAAAACGGCAAAGCCCTCCTCCCATACATAAAAGGCACCACAGACAGAATCAGCAAGATCCTCCACACACACAACATCAAGACAGCATTCTACACAAACCGAAAAATATCCACCATCCTAAGAAACCCCAAAGACAAAATAGAGTTAGAAAATCAAGGAGTATATGAAATCCCATGCACCATCTGCCCCACCACATACATCGGACAAACCAACAGAAGAATAAAGGCACGCATTGAAGAACACAAAAACTCAGTCAGAAAGGAGGAACCAACTTCTTCCCTGGTCCAACACCTCAAAGCCACAGGACATGATATAGACTTTAAAAAGACCAGAACTATTGCCAAAATTGAACACTTTAACAACAGAATAATCAGAGAAGCTATTGAGATAGAAAAACAGCCACACAGCATGAATAAACGAGATGATACCTTCCGCCTACCAGCCATTTGGAAACCCGCCCTCACTGACAAACGAGTCCCTAACACAAAGAATGATACCAGACCCACACTCACAAAAACCACACAGGATGTCACTATCACACATCCACGCAAAAAGCAAGCCCAAACCCACACAGATGATGACCACAAACCAGAAGCCCGACCACAAACCAGAAGCCAGACCACAGCTGCATTATTAGCCACTTTAAACCCCTCCAATCCATACATGAAGCAAACTGATGCCCACCACGGAGATGTGGCACAACCACAAACGCGAAGCCAAACAACAGTAACACAGCTCACCAGGTCAAATCCCTCTGCAACTCGGACTAACACAAGCACAGCCAGGCCCCCACCCAAACAGAACACGCCCCCATCCAATCAGAGCACAGCCAAACTCCCATCCAATCAGAGCACAGCCAAACCCCCTACCAATCAGAACACACCTCCACCCAATCAGAATGCAGCCAAGCTCCCGCCCAATCAGGTCACACCCCCACTGGCAGTTAAAAAGAGGAACCGGCTGAGATCTCACATTGCTCCTGGAAGCACCAAGCCGGAAGCACCAACCTGAAGATGATGAATGAGACTTCATCGAAACGTCGTGAAGATACTTCCAATTCTACGCGGGAGAAAACCCGAACAACCCGAACAACCAAAGACCTACACATATATATATATGATGAAGAAGGCTAATAAGCCTGAAATGGATCCATCCTGGTCTCTTTATTTTCAGCCCTTAAAAATCTAACACATATCTAAAATATGTCACACAGCAATAATCTAATTGGTTCTCTGTCTGGATGATCTCTAGGTTGAGTCGAAGGGCAGAGAGGGATGACGTTAAGTCTCCTCCCCTTAAAGGGACCCTGAACAGGAGCTGTGATAATATTCTCTCATTTAAGAGTCCTGTAAATTGGCTGATTTATCAGGGATACCAGATAGCTCAAGGCATAGAGAAGCCTGTCTCATATGCTGGAAAGCACCGGTTCAAATCCCAGTAGAAGGAGTATGGCCAGCTGAAGAAGGCTAATAAGCCTGAAATGGATCCATCCTGGTCTCTTTATTTTCAGCCCTTAAAAAATATATATATATATATATATATATATATATATATATATATATATATATATATATATATATATATATATATATATATATATATATATATATATATATATATATATATATATATATATATATATATATATATATATATATATACACATACATACATACATACATACATACATACATACATACATACATATGTTAGGTTTTTTGAGCTGATCAATAAATATTTATTTATTGATCAGCTCAAAAAATCTAACACACATATAAAAAAATTACACAGTGGAACTCATGGCTTTCTGTCTAGATGGTCTCTGGTGATCAGCTGAAAGGCAGAAAAGGAAACAGTATGTCTCCTCCCTTAATTGGGGCCTAACGGTGTTGTGGAACAAGTATATATATATATGTTAGTTTTTATGAGCTGATCAATAAATAAATCAGAGAGACTAGTATAGATCTATTTCGAGCTTTTTAGCTCTCATCAGCTGGCCATACCCTTACTGGGATTCAAAGGGTATGGCTAGCTGAAGAGAGCTAAAAAGCTCTATACTAGTCTCTCTGATTTATTTATTGATCAGCTCATAAAAACTAACACACATATTAAAAAAATTCACACAACAGAACTTTCTGTCTAGATCTCTGTCTAGGTCTCTGGTAATGAGCCGAAAGGCAGAAAAGGAAACAGTATGTCTCCTCCCTTAATTGGGGCCCTAACAGGGTGTTGTGGAGCAATTATATATATATAATTATACATCATCTATCATCTAGCTAGTGAAGGAACTTAAACTAGAGCATGGGGAAACATATATATCCCTTTAACCTCTGAAGATGAACTCTGTGTGTGTGTGTGTGTGTGAAGTAAATACAACCATTAGCCAAATAGATTACCTAAAAATCATCAGTTTTACCACTGCATATGAATTTTCTTAATTTTAAAGTTGTACATTATTTTCTTTAAAATTAAATTTAAATTTTTTTTTAATTTACATTTATATTTAAAATTATGCTAAAGTTTACATCATTGCATATTGATGTAAAGAAATATAATAACATTACTAAAGTTAGAAATAATTACTGAAATGTATTGGAACTAATGGACAATGGAAAATAGATTTGACTATGAAAAGTGGATTAACTAATATTATAATTTATTAGAATTTATAACAACAATAACAATATCAAGTAATAGTATTACATTTTAAATGAAATGCAATAATACAGTACAATGAAACCTTATTTTAAAGTACCATTTATCAGTTGTGCAATGATATCATTAGGCCAGTGGTCGGCAAACCGCGGCTCGCAAACCACGAGCGGCTCTTTGTCCCCTCGGGTGCGGCTCTTCCTCTCTCCTTCCCCCCCCAAGCAGCAGAGGGCCCAGCATGTTGGCTGGGGGGGCTCCGGCTGCCTCCCCCTGTAACGGGCGAACAAGCGAACGGGCGGGGGGAGCTTGGGAGGGCTCCGGCTGCCTCCCCCTGTAACGCACGAGCAAGCGAACGGGCAGGGGGAGCTTGGGGGGGCTCTGGCTGCCTCCCCCTGTATCGAGCGAGCGAACAGGCGAGGGGAGCGCCCGGGGTTGCGGCTGCGCTGGAGCTGTCCGGCCGCCGCGCGCCCAGGGAGGCGGGCGTGCGGCGCCCGGACGGCTCCAGCGTAGCCGCAGCCCCGGGCACTCCCCCCCACCCGTTCGCTCGTTCGCTCGATACAGGGGGAGGCAGCAGGAGCCCCACTGCTTCGGGGGGGGGGAAGGGGAGGGAGAGAGGGAGGGAGAGACTGACATACAGAGAGAGACAGAGGGGGAGGGAGGAAGAGACAAACAGAGAGAGACACAGAGAGAGGGAGGGAGAGAGGGAATCAGAGAGAGAGAGAGAGAGAGAGACACACACACACACAGAATGACAGATGGGTGGAGGGAGGAGAGAGAGACAGATAAAGAGAGAGAGAGACAGAGAGACAAAAAGAAAAAGAGAGAAAGAAAAATAGAAAGAAAAAGAAAGTGGGAGAGAGATATAAAGAAAGAAAGAGAAAGAAAGAAGAAAGAAAGAAAGAAAGAAAGAAGAAAGAAAGAAAGAAAGAAAGAAAGAAAGAAAGAAAGAAAGAAAGAAAGAAAGAAAGAAAGAAAGAAAGAAAGAAAAAGAATTTTGGTTGCTAAGCAGGACGTCGTTAAGTGAGTTTCACCACATTTTCCAAGTTGGCTACGCCCACCTGGTCACATGACCACTGAGCCACTCCCATAAATCTAATAAATTAAAACAGGCCACACCTTTTGGCTCTCAAAAGAAATTTCAATCGTGGTACTGTTAATATTTGGCTCTTGACTAATAAGTTTGCCCACCACTGCATTAGGCAAATGGAAATTTCTGTAATTTTCCTTAATGTTTCATTACACCAGTAAGAGAAATTAGCATACCATAAAATTATGATAAAATTAACATAAATGTAACTGCCTCATCTGAATTACATTTGATATAATGGAGTTATACATATATCTCTGGTTGAATGTTGTGTTAGAGAGAAAAAAGGCCATGATAGATAAGGCACATTTCCTCAGTTGCACAAGATCACAATTTTTGTAGAAGGAACACAGAGTGCACTAACTTGGACCGAGGAGCAGGAGTAATGGGAAACAGACAATTCGTCAAATAACTAGGCTCTATGCCACTGAAGACTTTATAGGTTTGAATCAGCATCTTGAATTGCAGCCAGAAGCCAAACAATAACTAATGCAGTTTGTGCAGCAGCAATGACTCATAAGCATAGTGAGGAGTAACTGTTCCTGCCTGTACCCTTGCTTTTTAAACCAACTGTAGCTAGATGGCATCCTTCCTCTTGTCAACATGGACTGGGACTGACCAGTATTTATTTATTAATCAAATTTATATCACTTCCCATCTCTGGGACTATGGATGACTTGTACAGTGTGTATGTGCATACACAATTAAAATTAGGAAAAATCAGCATTAGTAATAGAGATATTTAAAACTAAAAATATATATAAACCTTGAAGGGGAGGGAGGGAGAGAGGGAGAAATAGTAAAGTGTCATTTTCAGTCAAGAGAAGAACCATCGTATTTAAACTTTTCCCATGGATTGCATGTAATTGGACACGGAAATAAGGATTTATGAGGCAAAACCTAAAAGATCTGTAAAAATAAATGTTGGACATCAAAACAACATATAAAAATGAATTAAAATTAATTTATTGTAAAAAATAATTTTATTGTATTGTAAATCAAATGTTTTGTTGTTACAAATACTATAAGGGGGAAAGATGGGAGAGAATTCATCTGCAAGTGAAAGATGATGAAATATATAAATACCTAATGAAGTTAATAATAATAATAATAATAATAATTTTAATTTCTATCCCGCTCTCTCTCCCCAAGGGGACTCGAGGCGGGGCACAGGCAATTAAAAATACAAATAAACCACAAACAAATACAAAATACAAAGTTAAAAATAGATTAAATAGATCCTGCGCTAAAACCCATAACTAAACTAAAAATTACCCCTAAAAAACCCTGACCTAAAAAGAGACTACCCAAGGCCGGCCAGACGAAAAAAGTGCGTCTTTAATTTTAAGCGGAAGGAGCGGAGGTCCGTGGTTGTCCTGATATCGGGGGGAAGGTCATTCCAGAGGGCTGGGCCCGCCACAGAGAAGGCCCTTCCCCTGGGCGTCGCCCGCTGACAAAGTCTAGTGGACGGCACCCGGAGAAGTCCCTCTCTGTGGGAGCGAATCGGCCGTGAGGATGTATGGGGCAGGATCCGATCCCGCAGGTAGCTAGGTCCCGAGCCATGGAGCGCTTTGAAGATGGTAACTAACACCTTGAAGCGCACCCGGAAGACGACAGGTAGCCAGTGCAGCTCGCGCAACAGCGGTGTTACATGGGCAAACCTAGAGGTGCCCATAATTGCTCGCGCGGCTGCATTCTGGACCAACTGAAGCCTCCGGGTACACCTCAAGGGGAGCCCCATGTAGAGAGAGTTGCAATAATCCAGTCGGGATGTCACGAGAGCATGAGTGACTGTGCGAAGGGCGTCCCGATCCAATAGGGGGCGCAACTGGCGTACCAGGCGAACCTGGTAAAACGCCCTCCTGGCCACGGCTGTCACTTGATCTTCCATGGACAGCCGGGTATCCAGGAGGACACCCAAGTTGCGCGCCCCATCCACAGGGGCAAGATGTTCGCCCCCTATGGCCAGCGTTGGAGAGAGCTGGTTGAATCGGGCAGCCGGAAACCACAGCCACTCGGTCTTGGTCGGGTTGAGCCTAAGTCCGTTACTTCCCATCCAGATCCGCACGGCTTCCAGGCACTGGCACATCACCGCTATGGCATCGTTGGGGTGGTTTGGGGTAGATATGTACAGCTGGGTGTCATCAGCGTACAGGTGGTACTCTACCCCAAAACCACGGATGATCTCGCCCAGCGGCTTCATGTATGCGTTAAACAGGAGAGGCGAGAGGACCGACCCCTGAGGCACCCCGCATGTGAGGGGTCTCGGGGTCGACCTCTGCTCTCCTGCCCGCACAAATTGCGATCGGCCAGAGAGGTAGGAGGAGAACCACCGTAAAACGGTGCCTCCCACCCCCAACCCCCCCAGCCGATGCAATAGGATACCATGGTCGATGGTATCAAAAGCCGCCGAGAGGTCTAATAGGACCAGGATGGAGGAACATCCCCCATCTCTGGCCCTCCAGAGATCATCTACCAACGCGACCAATGCCGTCTCGGTGCTATGCCCGGGCCGAAAGCCGGACTGGCGCGGATCTAGATAGTCAACTTCCTCCAGGTGACGGGGAAACTGTTGTGCCACCACACTCTCAACAACCTTCGCCAAGAAGGGAAGGTTGGAGACTGGACGGTAGTTGTTCAAAAGAGCTGGGTCCAAAGAGGGCTTCTTGAGGAGGGGCCTCACCATGGCCTCTTTTAGGGAGGCAGGCAAGGAACCCTCACTCAAGGATGCGTTGACAACCTCTTGGAGCCAGCCTCGTGTCACCTCCCAGGATGCCAGTACAAGCCAGGAGGGGCACGGATCCAATAAACATGTGGTGGCTCGCAGTCGCCCACGTAGCCTGTCCATATCCTCGGAAGTAACGGAGTCAAACTCCTCCCAAACAAGATCTCCCCCGTGGCATCCCACTGGGCCATGAATGGGGGTTAGCTCACTCTGTATCTGGGCGGTTTTCTCCTGCAGAAAAATCACAAATTCCTCTGCTCTACCCTGTAGCGGGGCTTCCCGCTCCCTCTGTTGAAGGAGGGAGCGGGTCACCCTAAACAGGGCGGCAAGGCGGTTTTCTGCGGATGCTATGAGAGTGGCACAATGATGACGTTTGGCCACCCTCAGCGCCACAATGTAAGTCCGTAAATGGGCTCTTACCTGTGTCCGGTCAGATTCAGAGCGGCTAGCCCTCCATCTTCTCTCTAGGCATCTCTTGCGGTGTTTCATCACCCGCAGCTCCTCAGTGAACCAAGGAGCCAGGGTGGTTCGCCGCCGCAAGAGAGGCCGCAAGGGCGCGACCCGATCTAAGGCTCCCACGGCCGCACTATTCCATGCGGCCGTGAGGTCCTCCATCGGGGCGCGGGTCAGGGATACAGGAAATGGCCCAAGCGCTGTCTGGAACCCATCCGGGTCCATCAAGCGCCTGGGGCGGTACCAGATTGGTGACTCTGGTTCCGCCTCCCCGCGGAGGGGAGCAGCGGTCGGAAAGTCGAGCCGGAGAAGTGAGTGGTCTGACCATGACAAGGGTGTGATGACTATATCCCCTGTACCCAGATCTGTACCCAGAATTTAGAGATCAAATTCCTTTTCCAGACTCATTGATATCTTTTTAAATCAAATCTCATCTATAAAACAAAATTGTAACCTAATCCCCATTCTGGGTTTTATTTATATACCAAAGGGAGATTTTTTGATAAAGCCATTTCTTTTTTCTTACAATAGTAATAGTGGTTACAAACAAGTTCTCATTGTTTCATGATTGCTATGACAGAGGGGTTTTTTCCCCTTAGAGACTTTCACCCTTCATTGTAGTTGGACTTATATCTGCTTCCATGCGGACTTCTTGATACAGATTTTTTTTAAAGAAGAATTTGGATAACCATTTTTATGAAATGGTAAAGGACTTCATGTTTGAGCAGGGGGTTTGTACTACCTCCAAGATCCCTTCAAACTCTGTTATTCTGTTCTGTTCTGTTCAGATAATGATTCAGCTCATTTTTCCCAATACTTACTCTGTCTCTACCTTTTATTTTTTCATTCTCCAACGGTACAGGTGTTAAAGTATACATTTGTTAACCTTGTCACTAATTAACTTGGAGAGAAGTCAGGTGTCATCTTTATTTGTAGTAGCTTGAAACAATTACTTGTGAAAGGGATCAGCAATAGGTTCAACAAATTTCTGTGGATTTGTTGTGCATTTAAAGATGAGTGGATAGCACTCCAACTCAGCAGTGGCAAAAGGCCCAAGAGAAAAAATAATTTCTGGTACGAAGTTGGAAAAGCATTAAATTTTGTGTTCAGCTGCTCCCCACGCAATATAATTAAATAACTTATTAATTTAAATTTATTTCAGCTGGAAAACATTTGGCAAACAAAGATGAGATCAAAGGAATTTGTTGGGCTTCATGGACCTGTGTGATAGGATCAGAAGTAAATGGAATCTGGCCAAAGTACAGTGATGTTACAGATATTAATTCTGTAGATGGAAATTATAATAATACAATTTTAGTGACTGGAGATGATTTTGGATTAGTTAAATTATTCAGATTTCCATGTCTTAAAAAAGGTAAGACATTGTGACATGCATATATAATGTCTTGCTTTATTTGTATTATGGAGTATTTGATATTTTTTCAGTGGCTGAGATGTATTCCTTTAATTTATTTAAATTATTTATGAAAATAAGATGAGATAAATAAAAAATGCTCAATCTCTAATATTAGAAGTGCCAACAGAAATTTACCAGACAAATCTTTCTTTTTCATTTTAAAAAGATTAGTAAATATTTACAAGCACATTCTAGAAAAATAAAAAAGAGGCGAACTAGAAAAAAATGCAAGCTATATAAAACTAAGCAAAAAGGTAACTAAATTAATTCTATATATGAAATTGAATATTCAATAATAAAGGAAGACAGTATCAAAAGTATCAAAATTCAAAATAAATAATTTTGACAGATCTTTTTAATGACTCATTATTTGAATGATAAAGATGTTGACTGCTTTTTACTGGTTATATAATTATAAGAAAAGGATAATGTTGAGAGGCTTTTTTGGGAAACAACCATATTTGCCTTTTTAGGCATTGGGTTAGTTCACCACATGCCTTAGTGGATCTGAGAAGTTGCAGCCGAGGAACAGGCCATTTTCAGTAGTTGCATTATGGTTTTGGAGCATCTTTCTCAATTGCCTTACCTTATTTTCTAACAAAGTGTAGTCAAGCAAATGAAGATTGCCTTATCATTTTTCTGATATTGCTGTATTCCCAGTTATGTAGTTAGTTTTATCTGATAGAGACTATTATTCAGTGTATTCCAACAGTCTGCAGGATGGAGCTGAAAGAAAAACAACTACAAATTGTTCAGTGCATAGTAAAAAAAATAGTGTTCCCTAAAGGCTCCAGAATTTTGAGCAGCAATATTCTGTGTTAGCTTTGCGTCCAGTTGGAACCCTAACCTAATCATAATCTTTTCACCTAAGATATATGTTTTTGAATTAGTATTGATTTAAATCTGTTATTCAATAGATGAAGAAGGATTAAGTAACATAGTTGACTAAATATGTGTTTTACCCAAACTACTAACTATTGGGATATAAAGAACATTTCTGTATATATGGATTGTTTGCATCATATTGGGAAATTTCATAGAGTGTAGTAAAAAGTGATTTTATAAAATTTGCAATAACTTTCATGCACATCTGTGTATGTGTTGTGTATATGGTTTGCTTCTTTATGGTGACTTAGTCAGATTTGATTTCAATTATATTAATTTTTTTATTTTAGGTGCCAAATTCAGAAAATATGTTGGCCATTCTGCTCATGTTACAAATGTCCGTTGGTCACATGACTTCCAATGGGTAATCAGTACAGGAGGTGCAGATCATTCTGTTTTTCAATGGCGGTTTATTCCAGAAGGTGTAACAACTGGAATCCTTGAAGTAGCCCGTATAGGTAAGTCTTTCAGAAGGTTGTATACAATTGAACAAAAAGATCCTACTGAGTTAAATAGACCTTTCTTGTCACAATTGTTAAGTGAGCCTCTGTAGTTGTTAAGGTAGTAGCATGATTGTTAAGGGAATCTGGCTCCCCCATTGCCTTTGCTTGACAGAAGGTTACACAAGGTGATTGCATGATGCAGGGGCAACAGCAATTGTCATAAATATGAACCAGTTTCCAGCTGTCTGAATTTTGATCACATGACCATGGGTGTGCTGCAATGGTCATAAATACAATAAACGGATAAACGGTCATAAGTCACTTTTTCAGTGCTGTTGTACCTTTGAACAGTCACTAAATGAACTGTTGTAAGTCGAGGACTATCTGTCCTGAAATTTAACACATACATTGCCTTTTATTTTAATCTCTTCTCTCATCTTGGAAATTTATGGAAAGGATCACTGAAAAGAGAATCTGCTTATTTAAAGTTATGCTTTGTTTTCATTTATGACTTAGGTAGTTCTATATATTTTACTGTCAAGTGAGAAATGTTTAATATGACCAAGGTATTTTGCCAATATTTTAAAATGTCAGGATTGAGATTTTACATATCTTTCCTGCAGAGATGATATTCTATTTTCTTCACTACTGCTTCACTCACACAGTGGCATACACAGAAGGTTCTTTTTTTAAAAAAGAATTTTATTGGTTTTTAAAGTTTTTACAGGGAAAAAGGTGCAAGGTGAAATAACATTTTGGCATCTTCCCTGCCGTTGGTGATGTCCCTCCCAAAAAACTTCATGAATATACAATTTAAAAAAATAAAGGATAAGCACATAGAAAAATTACATCTTATAATCCATGCAATCAATCATTTTTTCCTTTGCCATTTTCTCATGTATCAACAGTTACAATAAGCTTTCAAATAGAATCATTTTTGAGACCTGAGTCTTTTCGCAATTGACTCTTCCCTCCTGTCTCCAGGCGGGGCCATTGCTCCCTCTGTTCCCCCATCTTCACCTCCCAACTGGGAGGAATGTTTTTTGATAAACGTCTCCGCCTCGGTTAATGTTTTGATTTTTACCCTGTCCCCTTCCCAAAATATCAACATTCCTTCTGGCAACAACCACTTGAACCAAATTCCTTTCTTATATAATTTCTTAGACAAGAAGGAATACTTCCTTCTAATTTCTCTAATTTTTTTCGGAATTTGTTTCAAGATGGCTATCTCTTTGTCCTGATATTTTAAGACTCCATCCCGTTGAGCCCTCAATATCTCATCCCTTGTGGATCTCCTGAGAAATTTAACATGAATTTCTCTTGATACATTATTTATCCTAGCATAAGCTGAATTAATTCTATAAACCAGGTCCATATCCCACCAGAGCTGATCTTTATCTTTTTTAATATATTCTGCTAATATTGTACTCATAATATCTTTAAGATCTTCATTATCTGATTCTGGCAAATTCTGGAACCTGAGGAAGAAAGACGTTGTTTCAAATTCAATTTTAGTTATGTGAGCTCCTAATTCCCCCCATCTCAGCCACCCCCTCCTCCAGCTTCACAATTTTCTGTTTATTTTCCATTGTATCCCTTTTCGTTTCCCTAAGTTCAAGTGTTAAATCTGTCAGCTTTTTCATTATCTCGTGGAACATTTTGGCAACTGATGGCTTCTGCGGTCCATCTTCAGCGGGCTGCTTCGGCAAAAGTTGTATAATCTTTGGTTGTGTAGTCAGGCTGGAAGCAGTTGAAGAGGGTGCAGAGAGTGACTTTCCCGCTGGTGGCTTTCTAGAAGCCATTATGTCAGTTGGTTAAAAAAAATGGCGTTGGTAAAACAGGCAGCCGAGAGAGTCCGAGGCGTCAGGGAGTCCGAACAGAAGAGCAGTCTTAAGAGTCCACTTTTAAAAATGAAGAAGAAGAGAAAAATAAAATAAAAGAAAGAATTCTTACAGTCCAAATCCAGGAATCCACGTATTGGGAGAGATCTGGGGACCGCTGGGAGGAATGTTGAAAGAGAAAGTTTCAAGTCCTTCGTTGTTGATTGTAGAAAGAAGAAACTTCACGCAGGGGAGTTACAAGCGGAGAACAAAGAGAAGCCATCTTACCCCATCTTCCAACAGGAAGAAAAGTGAAAGTTCCATTCCATTTACTTTCTTTTCTTAAAAGAACTCCATGAACAATTGTTGCAAATGTGATACAATATAATTCTTTTTCTTCAAATAGCAAGTTAGTCCTTTCCTCTCTCCATTCAAATGGAGAGGACTTGTCTGCTTGCCGCTTAATCCGAGGGGGGTTTAAGAATTCCCCCCTCCAATCTTCATTTAAAGTAGATTGAACTGGAACTTACAACATCTTATCGCTATCCTTCATCATTAGCCCAAGAGATTTGGGAGCGTCCTTCACCTCTGGCCTTTCAGATGCACTTCTCATTCTGCTTTCTACTTCCGAGCTCCATCCAGCGAAGAGGCAGGATCGCCCCCCCCCCCCTTTTGCTTGCCAGCTCCTAGGTCAAGGCTGGGGGCATTTTAGCCGGCTGTCGCCAGGCTGGGGACTCCCAGTGAGCCGCCCCTATGGCAAAAGACCCCCCCGAGGTCTTTTGTGCTCCTGAAGGAGCCCACCAGTACAGCAAGCGGCAGAGAGCCCACAGAGCACATCTGTCACCTTCGGGAACCGGAAACGTTCTCCGGCATACACAGAAGGTTCTTGATGATGTCAGGGTGGGTGGGCAGAGCCTTGTGCTGCCACCACTACCAGTTTGCCTGAACCAGTGTGAGCCAGCAGCATACCACCTCTGCTTTCCTGGCACTGGGGATTATTTTTAAAGAATCACTAACTGATTAATATTATTCCATCCCTTCTGCAGAATGTGGCATAGATTCATACAGTGAAGAATCAGATTCTGATTTATCGGATGTACCAGAATTAGATTCAGACATTGAGCAAGAAGCTCAAATCAATTATATTCGACAGGTGAGTGACACTGCAATATCAGATCATTAGATCAGGAACAGTTGAAATGTCATTGCATCATATTGAAAATGAATATCTGGAAAAAATGCCCTTGTTGGTTCAGTGGCATCTGTAGGAAAGATAGATAGTATTTATAATATTGCAATTGAGGCCTTGTCCTTTTTAAATGTATACATCATCCATGAAAAAAAAATACAGGGCTTTGATTATAATGCTACATCCTTCAACTTGTTTCCATAATTTTTACACATATACACACACGGCTTAGTCCTGTGGTTACAGGGCAGATTTATTCTGCTCCCTACAGTGCACATTTTTTCAGTATTGTCAATGGGCAGAGAAATATGTTAAATAAATACAGTCTATGTAATTTAAATAATTAAATCATTTGTGTAATGTCTGTTGCAACATGTTTGTGTTAATTAATTGTTGGATCATCTTTTTAATATAAATAAAAGACAAACATGTATCATCAATTCCAAGTAATCAGATAGGAATCGTAGTCCACTATCAGTGAAAGACTCAAATTATTTGCACAAAGTTCCTAGAAGGACACAGAAGTGATCCTAATGTTAATTATGATCCAATGATTTACAGTGATCCTACATGCTTTTCCCCCCAATATATTTGGTGAAACTAGAAATATATTATTTGAGCATCGTTTGCTACAAATTTTATGTAAAAGGATATAAGAAAACTTATATCCCTACTTGATTAATTTTAGAGTAAGCCAATTCAGTCCCTAGCTACCACCACACACAATAGCTGCTGAGATGGGCTGTCGATATGATTTAGAGCAAAAAGTATAAAATTACTTTCTATTTCAGAAGAGATATTTTCCCCATATTCTTATTCCAAATTCTTTCCTTCCCTGAATGTTTCCTGATAATTCAGAGAACCTCCATAAAAATTTCTGCAGCTTAGTTAAATAAGCTAAATAAGTTTTTATGTGTTAACTATCTACTGCTCCATATAATAGACAGATGTCAGACTAAGTGGGTTAGGTAAACAGAGTACTAGAAATACATAAATTGTGTTCATGCTTCACAATGGGGTAGAAGTTAAGATCTTTGTATCAGTATTCTACTAGGGGGGACAATATACGTATTTGTTCTGTGTTTTTATTTTCATACACTTTTTGTAAGTAGTTTTGTCTAGCTTTTTTGTTTTTGCATTTTGTTCCCTTTTTGGAGTTTGCATTTTAATATTTTACATAAAATAAAAAATTGGGAAAAAAGCAATTTCTTCTTTTATGTCTAAATGTTTGAATACATGACAACAACTTCAAACTTCTTTTTATTTTTTTTCTGTTTAGTTAAACATTTTGATTGCAAGTTTCATTAAATAGATTCAGGCATCAATTGCTTTTAGAAATTGGTTTCGGAAACATTAATGGAAATTTAGCACATGCTTATGACCCTTTGGAAGTCAGAGGGAAGAGGAGTTTTTTGACACACAATGATGCCATTCCTCAAAAATTGTCCATTCCCTAAAAAACTTTTGTTGGCCTTAGTATTTGTTGATTCAGTTCCCCTTCTCCAGAATCTTAAGGAACAGGCTCATTATCTGCAGATATACTGAATGTTTATTCCTTGCCAATTCCAATTTCCAATTATAAAATTATAGTAGTATTTTTTTCAAACAATCTTATTTTGTTTCATAGTATAGCAGTCTTCCCCAATTTGGGAAAATTCTACCCGAGAAATATTAGACTACAACACAATACAGGATGAAAATTATGAAAATTGTAATCTAATACTTTTCAATCATTTAGAGTAGAAGAAGACATGATACAGGACAATGACATAGAGCTTTCAAATTACCAAATACTTTATGCTAATACCAGCAAACAATAAGAAGCAACTGGAATTACTTGATTAAAAGTTTATAATTAAAACTTTTCTTCTCTGTTTTTTGCAGGTTTACAAAGAAGATCTACCTCAACTGAAACAACAGCGTAAAGAGAAAAGCCACTCAGTGCCCTTCCTTAAGCGAGAGCGAGCCCCTGATGACAGTTTAAAGCTGCAATTTATACATGGGTATAATACACTTTCAACAGTAACTCTTTCAATAGTTTACTCACAGAAAAAGATAATCCATTATTAAACAAAAATAACCTTTAAATTTAAAATCTATGCATGGAGTTAAGAATTGAAATGGGTAAAGTAGGGCACTCTGATTCTTACACTGGAGAAAGCTATTTAGTGATCAAAGGATAGATGAGAGAGAGCTTCAGAACTGAAAACAGAGCAGCCAAAAACTCAACAAGGAGGGAGGAAGTGTTCCAGGATTTGAACCTACAGAGTCCTGTAAATCAGACAGGTTGTCTGAATGCTGATTCATGCAAATCATCATTGTGAACATGGCTTCCTAATTCTCTATGAAGTTACTTTGCTAATTTGGGAATGCAGGGCTCAGAGAAAGATGCATAAATTAAGCCTGGTATAAAACCTTGTTGATTATTATAAACCAAGGAACACTGGTTTTCCTGTTCATATTCTCTGCCATCTGTTAACACAGAGTTAATCTGTTAACATAGTGTTCATCTGTTGTGGTATCGGCCAGTTACATATTTTCTCCCAATCCTCTTTGTTCACTGTCCAACAGTAGCCACCTAATATTCTACATTTGCTTAGAATGTTCTTTTTTTAAAAAACTAAGCTATATTTGAGGTTCTCCACATCCCATGAAAATTTGTTTCCTCATTTTCATGAAATTATTATACATCTTTGCAGTATTTAAATATTTCAATCTGTCCAAGTCTGCCCATTTCCCATATGCATAAGGATGGTACTAATCTCAGTACAAAGCCATTGTTATTTTGGTCATTGACCACCATTTTTTTCTTTCTTTTAGTCTTTTATTTTATTTTATTTCTGGGATTTATTCATCACCTCTGTCAGCTAGAATTTTAGATAGTATCTAATGTCTAAAATTGATAAAACAGTATAAAAATATATAACTAATATATTTTAATAAAATAATAATAATAATAATAATAATAATAATAATAATAATAATAATAATAATAATAATAATAATAATAATAATAATAATAATAAATTAAATTTATAGACCGCTCCCTCTCCCCAAAGGGACTCGGGGCGATGCACAGGGGAATTAAAAACATACAACCATAAATACATCATAAATATATAAAAACCAAATTAAACAAATTATCCCTGCGCTAAAAACCCAAAATGCTAAAAACTAATCCCTTAAAAACCAATTAAAACAATAACAAATGACTAACCTAGGCCGGCCAAGCGGAAAAAGTGCGTTTTTAATTTTTGACGGAAGGAGCGGAGGTCCGTAGTTGTTCTAATATCGGGGGGAAGGTCGTTCCAGAGGGTCGGGCCCGCCACAGAGAAGGCCCTTCCCCTGGGCGCCGCCCGCTGGCACAGCCTAGTGGACGACACCCGGAGAAGTCCCTCTCTGTAGGAGCGAATCGGCCGCAGGGATGCATGGGGCAGGATGAGATCCCGCAAATAGCTAGGTACCGTGCCATGGAGCGCTTTAAAGATGATGACCAACACCTTGAAGCGCACCCGAAAGACGACAGGCAGCCACTGCAGCTCGTGCAAGAGCGGTGTTACATGGGAAAACCTAGAGGTTCCCATAATTGCCCGCGCGGCTGCATTCTGGACAAGCTGAAGTCTTCGGGTGCACCTCAAGGGGAACCCCATGTAGAGAGCATTACAGTAGTCCAGTCGGGATGTCACGAGGGCATGAGTGACTGTGCAGAGGGCATCCCGATCCAATAGGGGATGCAACTGGCCTACCAGGCGAACCTGGTAAAACGCCCTCCTGGCCACGGCTGTCACTTGATCTTCCATGGACAGCCGTGCATCAAGGAGGACGCCCAAGTTGCGTGCCCCATCCACAGGGGTTAGATGTTCACCCCCTATGGCCAGTGATGGAGTCAACTGGTTGTACCGGGATGCCGGAAACCACAGCCACTCGGTCTTGGACGGGTTGAGTCTGAGTCTGTTGCTTCCCATCCAGGCCCGCACGGCTTCCAGGCACTGGCACATCACCTCTACGGCATCGTTGGGGTGGTTTGGAGTAGATATATACAGCTGCGTGTCGTCAGCGTAGAGATGGTACTCTACCCCAAAACCACGGATGATCTCACCCAGCGGCTTCATATATGTGTTGAACAGGAGAGGCGAGAGGACCGACCCCTGAGGCACCCCACAAGTGAGGGGTCTCGAGGTCGACTTCTGCTCTCCTGCCAACACAAATTGCGATCGACCGGAGAGGTAGGAGGAGAACCACCGCAACACGGTGCCCCTCACCCCCAGCCCCTCCAGCCGATGCAATAGGATACCATGGTCGATGGTATCAAAAGCCGCTGAGAGGTCTAATAGGACCAGGATGGAGGAACAACCCCCATCTCTGGCCCTCCAGAGATCATCCACCAATGCGACCAATGCCGTCTCGGTGCTGTGCCCGGGCCGGAAGCCAGACTGGCGCGGGTCCAGATAATCAATTTCCTCCAGGTGACGGGGAAACTGTTGTGCCACCACACTCTCTACAACCTTCGCCAAAAAGTGAAGGTTGGAGACCGGACGGTAATGCTGGGTCCAGAGAGGGCTTCTTCAGGAGGGGTCTCACCATAGCCTCTTTAAGGGAGCCGGCAAGAACCCCTCACTTAAGGAAGCGTTGACCACCTCCTGGAGCCAGCCTCGTGTAACTTCCCAGGATGCCAGTACAAGCCAGGAGGGACACGGGTCCAATAAACATGTGGTAGCTCGCAGTCGCCCACGTAACCTGTCCATATCTTCGGAAGCAACAGAGTCAAACTCTTCCCACAAAACTGTCTCAGGACCTGCCTCGGGGCATCCCACTGGGCCACTTTCGATGGAGGCTAACTCGCTCCGAATCTGAGCGATTTTATCCTGCAGATAATCCCCAAACTCCTCTGCTCTACCCTGTAAAGGGGCTTCCCGCACCCTCTGTTGAAGGAGGGAGCGGGTCACCCTAAACAGGGCGGCAGGGCGGTTATCTGCGGATGCGATGAGAGTGGCACAATGATGACGTTTAGCCACTCTCAACGCCACAAGGTAAGTCTGTAAATGGGCTCTCACCTGTGTTCGGTCAGATTCAGACCGTGTGGATCTCCATCTCCTCTCTAGGCGTCTCTTGTGGTGCTTCATCACCATCAGCTCCTCGGTAAACCAAGGAGCCTGGGTGGTTCGTCGCCGCAAGAGAGGCCGCAAGGGCGCGACCCGATCTAAGGCCCCCATGGCCGCAATATTCCATGCGGCCACGAGATCCTCCGTCGGGGCGCGGGTCAAGGACACAGGTAATGGCCCAAGCGCCGTCTGGAACCTATCTGGGTCCATCAGGCGCTTGGGGCGGAACCATATAGGTGACTCAGGTTCCGCCTCCCCGTGGTGGGGTGTAGCGATTGGAAAGTCGAGCCAGAGAAGTGAGTGGTCTGACCATGACAGGGGTGTGATGGCTATGTCCCCTATACCCAGATCACTCTTCCATTGACCAGAGACAAAGATTAAGTCCAGCGTGTGTCCTCCTTCGTGCGTGGGGCCCCGAATTACTTGGGTCATGTCCATGGCCGTCATGGAGGCCATGAACTCCCGAGCTACCTCTGATGATTCGCCCACCGATGGCAGGTTAAAGTCCCCCATGACAACCAGTCTGGGGGTCTCAACCGCCATCGCGGCGATCACCTCAAGGAGCTCGGGCAGGACTGCTGTTACATAGCGGGGAGCCAGGTATACAATCAGCACGCCCAACTGCCTCCCTAGGCCCCACTTCACGCAGAGGGACTCACAGCCGGTGGTCTGTGGTACAGTGGTCTCTCTCAGCTCAAGACCTTCCCTAACAATAACCGCTACTCCTCCACCCCTGCCTAGGGCCCGAGGCTGATGAAAAGCGCGGTAACCTGGAGGGCCAGGTCTCCGCTATTCCCACCAGGTCCGGCTCTCCCTCCGACACAAGGTCGTGGATGAGGGGGGCTTTGTTGACCACGGACCTGGCGTTGCAAAACATCAGCCTCGGGCCCTGGCTCTGTAATCCCTGACCACCTAGCCTGCAGGAGTTGTGGCATCTGACCGATTGTAAACATCGGCCTTGTGCCCCCAACCGAGAAAGAAAAGCCTGCCTCCCATCGCATCGAAATAATACAATAACTAATACCTTTTAATGCAAATAATACAACCATATTAACTTTATTGAATTATTGATTTAACTATAAACTGAAATAAATTCAGTGTATATTTAAATCAATATAAATATTCAAACACTAGGTATGTTACTCTGTTATCTTAGAGATATACCATAATATGTAATAGTTTATATCCTAATATATGGAGTATCATTCCTGCAAAGATGAAATGGATCCTTTTTGAAATACACTGAAGACATGATTTTGCCAGCGGGCCTGGGAATCCCAGGGTGATATAGAGTGCATCAAATGGCTTGTTTAATTGTTGTCACCAAGGGGATGAGGGTTTATTGGGTTTTGTATTTGAAAGCTCCTTGGAGTCACTGTGAGTGACTTGGCCATCTAATTCTTGATAAATAAATAAATATTGATTATAAATAAGTCCTATCAATTCCATAAAAATATGATTCAGTATAAATGATAACACTAGGATCATGGTACATGATCCTTTGTTCCCTCAACTATCAGGAGTCTTGTTAACTGATTTACTTGTTGATTTATTTTCCCTATTAATTTCAGTTATAGAGGCTATGATTGTCGAAATAATTTATTCTACACACAGACTGGAGAAGTGGTCTATCATATTGCTGCTGTTGCTGTGGTGTATAATAGACAGCAGCACACCCAAAGACTATATCTTGGTCATGATGATGACATTCTCAGCCTTGCTATCCATCCTATGAAAGATTATGTTGCTACTGGACAGGTGAGTATGCAAGAAACATGATCAATTGCAAATCAATGTTAAAAAATTACAGATTTTTTTCACAGTAGTCATTCTAGCAACTTTTTTTCAAATTAAAAAATAAATCCACTTATTTAAAAATAATATATCTCAGTGCTTTATGAATGTGTTCTACAGTAAAATATTATAGAATGTTATCTTGGTGTAAAAGGAGTGTTAAACTATATTATAATATGAATACCAATTAGTTAAAAAGGAAGCCTAGCATCTCAATTGCCAAAAAAGCAGAGAGTGAGTAGGTGAAAAACAATCCAGGAAATGGAATGTTTGGCACATATTTATATCAATCTAAATTTTGTGGACTCTGGTTCAATTAGTTAGATTAATAGTGGTTTATAAGCAATTCACTTAACCTTGGGATGGCTTCTAAACAAAGATGGAAGACTAATGAATGCCAAAAATACAGAATGCAGAAATACAAAACAGTATTAACAAATTACATTGTCTTATTTTCTGGCTATGCGGTGTTGTTGATATTTGTAGCTGCCAATTTTGCCATGTTCTCTATTCCTCTCTGGAATGAATACATCCTGACTCTAAAGAATGCCTAAATTAAATTTTCCCATTTGAATCTCTACATAGCCAGATGGAGTATGGATTTTATAGTCTCTATTGTCATATGCATATTCATATTTAAATACTATCTGTACCCACCACTCGTTGCTATGGCCAGGTTTGGTTAAATGAAAAAGTTTCCCCTCATAGACCCTCTCAGCGACCCTCTTCCTTCTCTGCCTCAGTTTCCTCTCCCTCCCCTCCCTCTCTTACTCTACCTACCTACCTACCGTATTTCTCACTCTCTCTCTCTATCCCTCTACCTACCTACCTACTGTATTTCTCCCTCTATCCCTCTACCTACCTAGAGAGAGAGAGGAGAGAGAGTCAGCAGGCTTGTTGGAGGAGGGGAGTTGGCGGAGGGGGGCGGCGGAGGAGGAGGAGAGGCCGCTGACTTGGCAGCAGCCTTGTGGGGGGAGTTGGCGGAGGGGTGGCAGTGGCGGCAGAGGAGAGACTGCTGACTCGGCTGTGGCCTTGGGGGGGGAATTTTTGCCAAAGGTAACATAGTGATGACATATGTTTAAAAAACGTTCAAATTATTTAGTATCTGTTCTGATTCAAATGAACTAAAAACGTTTTGGAAATTTTTGTGATCGTGAGACAATTCAACCATATAATAGGGAAAATAAAATACAGTAGTGCAGTTCAGGGAATCCTAAAATCCATTGCCGGCCAGATACATACTCAATTTTGTTTGGTTATAGAAAGATGGGCAAGAAATTTGGATAGTGTCTTCTGTTGAATTGGTGATGTCAAGCACTTTTTCTCGTGTTTTTTTTTAGATGAAATTAAGGTTGAGAAATTAAGCATTAAATCTCAACTCTAATTTTAATTCTTAGAGCCCCCCACATGTTCAAAAGATCTGAATTTCCTTTTTTCAGAATGATGCTTACGAACAAAAGCTCTTTTGATTGAAAGTACTCATTGCATTGGGTTTTTATTTAACAATGACAACTAAAATAATTGCTCTTATTTAGGTTGGGAGAGATGCTGCTATTCACATTTGGGATATACAGATGCTTAAATGTTTGTCACTGCTAAGAGGCCAGCACCAAAGGGGAATATGTGCGCTTGACTTTTCAGGTGAGCTACTATGTAATGAACGCTACTACGTAATGAACGTAATAAATTTAATAAATAAATAAAATAAATGCTGCTTTAGAATGGGAAATGATGTTGTTTAGTTATATGGTAACTTAAATAATTTTTGTCCATAAAATATCATACCCTTCTCCTCTCCTCTTCCAAGATAGCATTTCAAAATATTCAAAGTAAAACTTTTTCTGGAATAGCAAGCAGAATCTTGTCTTTTTCTTCAGGTGCATGAAGTTACTGTAGCTTCCCAGACAAATTGTTGTGATCTGTCCAGGGGTCATATCTTTTTTATTTAAAACTATTGGGTTTTCCACCTGGTTTTCACTTATAAGAAGCATACATAGAAGCATCAAACAGGCAGTAGCTAGTCTTTTCAGTTCTATTGAGTTGGATTAAGCCTTTATCAAAAAGACTGGACTATTGTAACTCTCTCTACATGGGGCTCCCCTTGAGGTGCACCTGAAGACTTCAGCTGGTCCAGAATGCAGCCGTGCGAGCAATAATGGGTACCGCAAGGTATACCCATGTAACACCGCTCTTGCGCGAGCTGCACTGGCTACCTGTCGTCTTTCGGTTGCGCTTCAAGGTGCTAGTTCTCATCTTTAAAGCGCTCCATGGCTCGGGACCTAGCTATCTGCGGGATCGGATTCTGCCCCATACATCTTCCTGGCCGATTCGCTCCCACAGAGAGGGACTTCTCCGGGTGCCGTCCACTAGACTTTGTCAGCGGGCGACGCCCAGGGGAAGGGCCTTCTCTGTGGCGGGCCCAGCCCTCTGGAACGACCTTCCCCCCGACATTAGAACAATTACGGACCTCCGCTCCTTCCGTCAGAAATTAAAAACTCACTTTTTCTGCTTGGCCGGCCTAGGTTAGTCTCTACCTCAGGGGTTAGGGAATGTTAATTTTAAAAATGGGGATTTTAGTGCAGGGACAGTTGATTTAATCTGTTTTTATTGTATTTATTTATGTATATATTTTATGCTGCTTTAATTTTCCCTGTGCACCGCTCCGAGTCCCCCTGGGGAGAGGACGCGGTATAGAAAATAAAATCAATCTATCTATCTATCTATCTATCTATCTATCTATCTATCTATCTATCTATCTATCTATCTATCTATCTATCTATCTATCTATCTATCTATCTATAACAACACCATCACTTTCAAACAAATGAAGCTCACTATTGTGGGGTTCTTAACTTCATATCTGTGGGCACTATTTCTTGACTTGATTCTCACCTAAACCTGGTGTGTGTCAATGTAAACTGGTTATACCTCCATCACAACCATTTTATGAATGGGCAGAACTGCGACAACCATAATGTTTTCAAACTGGCTCTCAAACTATGAAAAATTTGGGAACTGCTAAGTCCTTTTCTAGAATAATTATAGTTAGGAGAAGGAGGAAGAAATAAGTACAAATTAAGTCATTGTGAAAGTTTGATTATTATAGAATTTCCAACTCCCTTATTCCTGGCACCATAACATAAATTTGCAATGAATATTATATTTGTCACATTTCATTTCATGGTATCTCATGATGAACTATGAATTGGTTTTGTACAGCTGATGGGAAATGCTTAGCTTCAATTGGATTAGATGACAATCATACAATTGTACTGTGGGACTGGAAAAAAGGAGAAAAGATGGCAGTGACCAGGTAAGAATACTATTATGCTGCATCTGTAGTTGTATATATTTTATATAATACAAGTATTCTTTGTTGTTGTTCCAGGAGTTTTTTTTTAAAAACATATTGTTGACCAATATAGAAAGAGAGATAATGATCACATCAATTATCCCACATTCTTGTATGAGACCTCCATTCATGTGCTGAATCAGGAATCATCAATTTATGGCCCTAGACATACTGTCAGATATATAAGTTGAACATGAAATGGCAGAAAACAGCATGAGACACTCAATTTTTGTCCATATATTTTGAGGATGAGAACAAAACTATTTTTGCAAAGTAATATACTGTTCCCATCTGTGTGGAATCTGCTTATTTAATTCTTCAAACTGTTCTCACTCTAATTTTCCTATAATTTTCATGGCTTTTTTAAAACTACATTTATAATGCCAGCCTTCAAAAAAAACCAGGTTAAAAAAAGCAATACTATGTAGGTCAGCATTATTTTTATTAGGTCAGCATTATTTTTATTATAAAACTGTAATAACAGAATCCTGCAAGTCTAAATTTGCTTACCCCTCCCTTCCTTTATCTTTGTGTAAAAGGCATTTACTTACATGGATTACATTATAGGTAATCTTTGATCATGTGATTTCTATTACAGTCAGTATGCATTGTCCTGTGCTTGACCTATTGTCTTTCTTGTTTCCCCCTTACAGAGCAGAAAGATTGGAGAGAAAAAGAGTGCAAGAAAGCAAACAGGCACACAAGGGAAGCAAGGCACACATCAAAAGCAAAACACTGATGCCAGCAGCTGCAAGCATGCTACACAATTAGTCCTCTGTATCCCTCATTATGTGCCTGCATACTTTCTTGTAATGCTTTACTCTCCAATCTCTCCATTCTGTGAGAAAGAAAAATAGGTTTAGCAGAGGAGAAATTGCCTACAAAAATCACTCCCCTCCTCCTTATACATGTATGATTATGTAGCATGATTATGGCTTAATTTCAGTGTGTATTCTTCATTGTATGCCTGATTTCTCTCTTGTAATTCCTCCTCTCCAATAAATAAAATACACACATTAATTCCTTTCTTTCTAATAATCACAGTTCCAAGATGAACATTCCAAAGAATGTGGGAGTGGGGAACAGGAAAGTATTATTGCAGTCATATTATTTCCCACTTAGCAATTACTTTACTCAGTGATAGAAGTCTGAATTGTGGTCACTGAACAAGGACAACATTCCTGGCCTGACTAAGGTCGTTTTCATTTGAATGTTGCCTTGATAGCAGTTCTTCCTCTCGTACTTCAAAACCATTCCCTTTTCCCTCTACAGTTGTCAAGAAAACAAAGTGCATTTGTTTATATATCCAAGAAACATTTATGACAACTTTTCAAATTGTTGTAGTTTTCCTTTGCTGTTACTGTACATTTTGTGCTTCAATTTACCATAACTCTTAATCAGTGTTTAACCTATAGCATTAGAAGTGCATCTCCATCCACATATCAAATATTTTTTTAAAAATAGTCTCAAATGGTTAGATTTTAAGAGACTGAACTGAATCACAAAGCACTTTGAATTCTAGCAACTGGAAATGGCCACCTATTCTCCCAGTTGTCCCACAGTGGCTGTATTATAGGTAGCATACACCATTTTTACATATAGTACCAGAAATGTAAATGATGAACAACTTTGCAATTGTTTACTGTCCATTTTATATGCAGCACTGAATTGTGTAATAAATACCACAGTATCTAACAACACTGCATTCATTAATAGGTTTTCAGCAATAATTGTAAAAATACCAGAATAGCAGTGTTTCAGAAATTATAGGGTCTTTAAAGCTTTGAGTGATTATGGAACTGATCTGTGATATACTGTGGCTTCCTTCCTTATGCATCTCATTGAAATCTGCCGCCACTATTTGGGGGACTATTTGAAAGAATATAAGTCACCCAGCCAACAAAAGAGAGCATACTCAAGACTATGGTTTTTTCCAGTTGCAATGTATGGCTGTGAAAGTTGGACCATAAGAAAGACTGAGCGCCAAAGAATTGAGGTCTTTGAACTATAGTGCTGGAGAAGACTCCTGTGAATTCTTTGGACTGCAAGGTGATCAAACCGTCAGTCCTAAAGGAGATTAACCCTGACTGCTCTTTAGAAGATCAGATCCTGAAGATGAAACTTAAATACTTTGGCCACCTAATGAGAAGGAAGGACTCACTGGAGAAGAGCCTAATGCTGGGAAAGATTGAAGGCAAAAGAAGAAGGTGACGACAGAGAATGAGGTGGCTGGATGAAGTCACTGAAGCAGTAGGCGTGAGCTTAAATGGACTCCAGAGAATGGTAGAGGACAGGAAGGCCTGGAGGAACGTTGTCCATGGGGTCATAATGGGTCAGACATGACTTCTCAACTAACAACAAGTCACAGTACAAGGAGAATGCAAACTGAGACATAATGAAAATCATTCTGCCCTTTCCAATAGTTTACAACTACAACATGACATCCAAATTATTGTGGCATTCAAAAATAACTTTGCTGTTTCTTGAGTCAAAATCATTTAAATCAAACTAGTCTACATTTCTTCTTTTGTTGAATTCAGTGGTGTATTAAATGGAAAGACCATTCTCTGAAAATATTTGCCGTGCAGTTTTTGTGATATAAATGGATCTGCAAAACATTTTTTTTCTTTCTGTTAAATCACTGTTGTGCCCCCGGCTTATCTTTTTTTCATCCTCATCTTGAATAAATGTTTCCTTGGCATTCTTGGATTTCATTCACTTTTGGAAAGTTCAATAATCAATAATCAATAATTTAATTTGTTGACCGCTCCCTCTCCCCAAAGGGACTCGGAGCGGTGCACAGGGCAAATAAAACAATAAATACACATACACATAATAAAAACAAATTAAATATATCCCTGCGCTAAAAATTACCAATTAAAATACTAAAATCCCTATCTAAAATTATTGACAATCCCATAGACGAGAGACTACCCTAGGCCAGCCAAGCAGAACAAATATGTTTTTAATTTTAGACGGAAGGAGCGGAGGTCCGTAGTTGTTCTAATATCGGGGGGAAGGTCATTCCAGAGGACTGGGCCCGCCACAAAGAGAGCCCTTCCCCTGGGCGTCGCCCGCTGACAAAGTCTAGTGGACGGCACCCGGAGAAGTCCCTCTCTGTGGGAGCGAATTGGCCGTGTGGATGTATGAGGCAGGATCCGATCCTGCAAATAGCTAGGTCCCGAGCCATGGAGCGCTTTGAAGATGATAACTAAAACCTTGAAGCGCACCCGGAAGACGACAGGCAGCCAGTGCAGCTCGCGCAAGAGCGGTGTTACATGGGTAAACCTTAAGGTTCCCATAATTGCTCGCGCGGCTGCATTCTGGACTAACTGAAGTCTCCGAGTGCACCTCAAGGGGAGCCCCATGTAGAGAGAGTTACAATAGTCCAGTCGGGATGTCACGAGAGCATGAGTGACTGTGCGAAGGGCGTCCCGATCCAATAGGGGGCGCAACTGGCGAACCAGGCGAACCTGGTAGAACGCCCTCCTGGCCACGGCTGTCACTTGATCTTCCATGGACAGCCGGGCATCCAGGAGGACACCCAAGTTGCGCGCCCCATCCACTGGGGCAAGATGTTCGCCCCCAATAGCCAGCGATGGAATCAGCTGGTTGAATCGGGCAGCCAGAAACCACAGCCACTCGGTCTTGGTCGGGTTGAGCCTGAGTCCGTTTCTTCCCATCCAGACCCGTACAGCTTCCAGGCACTGGCACATCACCGCTACGGCATCGTTGGGGTGGTTTGGGGTAGATATATACAGCTGAGTGTCATCAGCGTAGA
This sequence comes from Rhabdophis nuchalis, assembly GCA_039707465.1. Classification (NCBI taxonomy): domain Eukaryota; kingdom Metazoa; phylum Chordata; class Lepidosauria; order Squamata; family Natricidae; genus Rhabdophis; species Rhabdophis nuchalis. Next base: position 366,616,202 of record CM077643.1, read on the forward strand.
GATGGTACTCTACCCCAAAACCACGGATGATCTCACCCAGCGGCTTCATATATGTGTTAAACAGGAGAGGCGAGAGGACCGACCCCTGAGGCACCCCACATGCGAGGGGTCTCGAGGTCGACCTCTGCTCTCCTGTCAACACAAATTGCGATCGGCCAGCGAGGTAGGAGGAGAACCACCGTAAAACGGTGCCTCCCACCCCCAACCCCCCCAGCCGATGCAATAGGATACCATGGTCGATGGTATCAAAAGCCGCCGAGAGGTCTAATAGGACCAGGATGGAGGAACAACCCCCATCTCTGGCCCTCCAGAGATCATCAACCAACGCGACCAATGCCGTCTCGGTGCTATGCCCGGGCCGAAAGCCGGACTGGCGCGGGTCTAGATAATCAACTTCCTCCAGGTGACGGGGAAACTGTTGTGCCACCACACTCTCTACAACCTTCGCCAAGAAGGGAAGGTTGGAGACTGGACGATAGTTGTTTAATAAAGCTGGATCCAAAGAGGGCTTCTTAAGGAGGGGCCTCACCATAGCCTCTTTTAGGGAAGCAGGCAAGGAACCCTCACTTAAGGAAGCGTTGACAACCTCTTGGAGCCAGCCTCGTGTCACCTCCCAGGATGCCAGTACAAGCCAGGAGGGACACGGGTCCAATAAACATGTGGTGGCTCGCAGTCGCCCACGTAACCTGTCCATATCCTCGGAAGTAGTTTTACTTAGTAATTGCATACATGAACAAAGCATTTGGGGAAAACTGGGTTATGTAGTTTGTTGGTTTTCTAATGGATGTGTTCTCTTTTTAGGAAGTAGCATTTTTCTTTTTTATATGAGTCTGTGGCAGTTTCTGTTCTTTTTATTCTATTCTAAAATGCAGTGTAGGAGGCTGTCTTCCATCCGAGATGGCTTAAATTTTTAATAGCTTCTTATTTGTTGCCTGATGGATTAAAAGCGATACACATTTAGCTCTGTTAAACAATGTCACCTATGTCACATTTCTGCTAATATGTCTTGACTTTATTCAAATAGAGCTGTATATCTGTCCCTTACAAGTTATTTATTAGTGAATTTCTGCTTTTGGTATGCTATATAAAATTGGATTCCCTAGGTTTTTATGTATTTGGGAATCTATATTTCTCTAATGTTTGGATGCTTCTATAAGAATCTTTTGAGTATACCTTCAATTATATTACAATGGACTGGATTAAATCTTTATAAAATCCAGTTTATGTAGTTAGTTATATAATTGGATCTCCTCCCAAATAAGCAATAAATTATTAAAAAGAATTTTTATGAAACAGTTCCTAATTAGTTTCTTAATTCCTGTTCAACATGCAGATTAAGATTTTGTTAAAATTAATTGGATATGAGAGCATGAATTGCAATTGAGCAGTCCTTTAATGAACCATATTTCTACTAATATATCAGTATGTAACTTATGTACTTTCCCATTTACTAATTTTATTATTTAAATCAAAATAACAAGACTGGATAGATTTAACTAAGAAAGAGAGTAAATCTCTCTCTCAGAGATTTACTAAGCCAACTACTTTGGAAGTGAGGAACTGCAATTAAAATAAAACTGATTTGTTTGTATGAGAATCTTATTGTATAAACTGGATTCAACAAGGATTACTATGTCATTTATAGGTAGTCCTCAACTTACAACAGTTCATTTAGAGACTGTTCAAAGTTACAACGGCACTGAAAAAAGTGACATGACCGTTTTTCACACTTGGGACCACTGCAGCATCTCCATGGTTCACCGGATCAAAATTCAGATGCTTAGCAACTGGTTCATGTTTATGATGGTGGCAGTGTCCTAGGGTCATCTGATCTGATTTTGGAACCTTCTCACAAGCAAAGTCATTGGGGAATCCGGATTCACTTAGCAACCTTATTAGTAACGTAACAAATGTGATGATTCACTTAATAATGGTGGCAAGAAAAGTCATAAAATGGGGCAAACTCATTTAACAAATGTTTCACTTAGCAACATAATTTTTGGGATCAATTGTGGTTGTAACTCGAGGACTACCTTTATTAAATTGATTGCATTAAGAGACGTCACTAGAATTGTTTATGAAAAGCTCTAATGGTGCTAGAACCATTTGAACTTTTTAACCCCCACAATTACTCAAAATAGATTTTAATCTGGAGTCTTAAAATCCTTCTGTATCAAAATCAATAATAATATATAGGTGAAAATACATGCTAAACATCTCTATTTTGTCCAACAATAGCTCTGGAAGACATGTTCACTACTGTTAAAGTGCCACATCTTCTTTTAAAAAAGATGTTACTATCACAATAGTGCAAAAATCTATTCATTTGTTCTTTATTTTTTAATGTGTTGCAGAGGTCACAAAGATAAGCTCTTCGTAGTAAAGTGCAACCCTCATCATGCTGATAAACTGGTGACTGTTGGAATAAAGCACATCAAATTTTGGCAACAAACAGGTAGTAGAATCTATCTTATTTCTTCACCAAAAAATTGATTCACATAATTTAGTTTCCCATTACAGGCACAGCAGAATTTTGCTATCATTATTCTATTTGCTACCAATCTTGCTTGAGGACGTACATATTTGATATACAGCTAAATGTCTTGTTGATGTCTTGATTTATGGTGAAGGCTTGAATATCTCTGGAGCAATACAAAAAAAAAAGGGGGGGGATGGAAAGATTAGTGGAATAGGAAGGAAATTTTTAGTAGCCCTTGGTTCTATCCCTATTTGAGAACTAGATGCTGGCAATCCAATAATAAATTTAGGGTTAGGGTTAGTAAGCCCATCCAGAGTTACTTTGAAATGAGATGGATGGCAAACAAATGTAATAATAATAGTAATAACAACAACAACAACCAAATGCCAGATATCACAGTTGTAGAGGGCCAAAACGTACAATTTATTGACATTGCGGTAGCTCAACACCTCGAGTCCTAAGCAAGGACCTAGGAACTGTTCAGGTAATGTCGGAAGATATAAGCTGTTCCAATTAGGGTGGTTTTTTGTAGAATCAGAATGTTCAAGTCCGGTAAATTTAGAATTTCCAAATAGAGAGATAGCCCTTTAGGTATCGCTCCAAGGGCTCCAATTACAATCGGGACAACACATGATTTTGTTGTTATTGTTGTTATTGTTATTGTTGTTGTTGTTTCAAGCTTCATGTTTAATAAATAAAAGAAACAACAACAACAACAATAATAATTGGCAGCTCAAGAACAAGCCTTAGCCACAAACTGCATGAAGGCAAAAATTCAACATGTTACCACCAATAGCAAATGTCGCCTCTGTAATGAGAAAGATGAGACAGTCAACCACTTGATCAGGAGGTGCAGCAAAATTTCACAAACTGACTACCTACAACGCCATGACCGCATTACTAAGATCATTTACTGGAAATTGTGCCAGAAGTTTGGATTTGAGTACAGCAAAAACTACTGGGAACATCAGGTTGAGAAAGTTTTAGAGAATGAGAAAGTCAAGATCTTGTGGGACTTCAGTATTCAGACTGACAGGCACTTGTCCTACAACACATCTGATATAACAATCATTGAAAAGAAAAAAGTATAGTTCGTTGACATTGCAATACCTGGTGATGCATGAATTGAAAATAAGCAGCAAGAAAAAAAATCACAAAATACTGGGACTTGCAAATTGAAGTTGAGCGATTGTGGAAGAGAAAGTCGTGTGTTGTCCCGATTGTGATTGGAGCCCTTGGAGCAATACTTAGGGGACTGCCTCGCTATGTGGAGATTCTAGGTTTGCCGGACTTGAGCATTCTGACTCTACAAAGGGCCACCCTGCTTGGAACAGCTTATATCCTCCAACGTTACCTTGACAGTTCCTAGGTCCTTGGTTAGGACTCGAGCTGTTCAGCTACCAACCAGCCCCAAAGGCTGTGAATCTCACCAAAGATTAACCAATGCATAATAATAATAATAACAATAACAACAACAACAACAACAACAACAACAACAATAATAATAGTTGTTGTTGTTGTTGTTGTTGTTGTTATTATTATTTAGCCAAGACATTGCTATGCAGTTTGGAATTGACAAATGTGCAATAATGGCAACCAAAGCAGGAAAGGTCATAGAAGATAATGGAATAGAACTTGAGAATGAAAAAATGATAAAGGCAGTAAAACCAGAAGAAGGCTACAAGTACTTCGAGGTTTTAGAGGCCTCTGACTTAATGCATAATGAAGTCAAGGAATTAACTTCAACCAAGTACATTCGACGAATCCGCAAGATATTAAAGTCCAAATTGAGTGGAGGAAACATCAAAAAAGCCATAAATGCCTGGGCTACACCTGTGATTCGATACTCTGCAGGAATAATTGACTGGACCCAGATGGAGTTGGACAATTTGGACAGAAAAACGAGAAAGCTTATGACAATGAATCATGCTTTGCACCCTAAAAGTGATGTTGACCGATTATATCTACCAACAGCAGAGGACTCCTACAAGTAAAGCAGACTGTGGAAGAAGAAAGACACAGCTTGAATGATTACATCCAGAAAAGTGAAGAACCAATGATTAAGGAAGTAAATAAAGGAGGCCTTTTAAAGACAACTAAGTCAAAAGCTGAATATAAGAAAGAAATAATTGAGAAACGAGCTGAAAATTGAAAAGCAAAGCTATGCATAGCCAATACTTGAAAAGTATTGAAGGCAAAGCTGACCAAAAACTAACTTGGAACTGGTTAAGATCAGGAGTACTGAAAAAAGAAACAGGAGGCTTTATTTTGGCAGCTCAAGAACAAGCCTTAGCCACCAACTGCATGAAGGCAAAAATTCAACATGTTGCTACCAACAGCAAATGTCGCCTCTGTAATGAGAAAGATGAGACAGTTAACCACCTGATCAGTGGGTGCAGCAAAATTTCACAAACTGACTACCTACAACGCCATGACCGTGTTGCTAAGATCATTCACTGGAAATTGTGCCAGAAGTTTGGATTTGAGTACAGTAAAAATCAGTGGGAACATCAGGTTGAGAAAGTTTTAGAGAATGAGAAAGTCAAGATTTTGTGGGACTTTAGAATTCAGACTGACAGGCACTTGTCCTACAACACACCTGATATAACAATCATTGAAAAGAAAAAAGTATGGTTCGTTGACATTGCAATACCTGGTGATGCACGAATTGAAAATAAGCAGCAAGAAAAAAATCACAAAATATCGGGACTTGCAAATTGAAGTTGAGCGACTGTGGAAGGGAAAGTTGTGTGTTATCTCAATTGTGATTGGAGCCCTTGGAGCAATACCTAGGGGACTGCCTCGCTATTCTAACTCTACAAAGGGCCACCCTGCTTGGAACTGCTTACATCCTCCGACGTTACCTGAACAGTTCCTAGGTCCTTGCTTAGGACTCGAGCTGTTCAGCTACCAACCAGCCCCAAAAGCTGTGAATCTCACCAAAGATTAACCACATAATAATAATACTTTATTCATTAAACATGAAACTCAGGTCATGAATGGTCGGTTGACTGAGTTTCATGTTTAATGAATAAAGTATAATAATGATGATAATAATAATGATAATAATAATGTTTACTTATAATTTAAATTAATAGATGGACAGACAGACAAACAGCTAGACCAACAGACAATTGGAGAACCAGTTTGGTTTAGTGGTCAAGGCACCAGTCTTGAAAGCAGGAGACCATGAGTTCAAGGCCCGCTTTAGCTATGAAGGACAGCTAGATGACATTGAGCCAGTTACTATCTGTCAGCCCAACCCACCTCACAAGGTTGTTGTGGAAAAATCAGAAGGAAGAAATTGTGCTGAATATATTTGCCACCTTGAGTTATATGTAAACATCCTAAAATTGGGATATGAATAAATAAACAAGCAAACAAATAAATGAAATAAAGTTGGCTCCCTGTAATTAGCACTAGGTGAAAGGACTTTAGGCATCTACCTGTCCCATTTTATATGAATCCTAAATGCCTTGGAATCATAATATCAGATTTTGGTGCAACTATTAGATTTTTTTCCCCTCCCAAAAATGAGAGCACTGTAACAAGGTTTATTTTGTTTTGTCTTTGGAAAAATCCAGTTACCCTAAGCCATAAATCATTCTTCATTTTGAAGATGTGATCATATTATTGCCATATCCTCTGCAGCTCAGAAATCCAAAACATTGTAAAAAAATAAATAATGCCTCGCCCGTAGCAAAAAATTACCAAATATGTAATGGATGGTATAATTCTTCTTGGCTGTTTCGTTCATATTCTGCCTACCAACTTGTAACATTGTTTCCTTCAAGATACGCAATTGAAGAAAAGCTAGAATTTTCTTTCTTTGTCTCTATCCCCAACATACCTTTTGTCCTCCCCTATTGGATTTTAGTAATAGAAAATTAAAATGTATACAGTCACTTATAATAACCGTTATTGGTCTATCATAACTTTTTAGGTGGTGGTTTTACCTCAAAACGTGGCATGTTTGGAAATATTGGGAAACAGGAAACCATGATGAGTATTTCCTATGGACGGATAGAGGATCTCGTTTTCTCTGGATCTGCAACTGGAGATATTTACATCTGGAAAGATGTTTTGTTGGTTAAGACAGTAAAAGCTCATGATGGGCCTGTATTTGCTATGCATGCTTTGGACAAGGTAAAAATTGTCTTGTCGTGCAATTCTGTAAATCAGCTGCATCTTTTCATGGGATTGTGTAGCTATTTCCAGCCACTGCAATGTTAGCTCAGGAAACAAAATACTTGGTTTAAGGAGTTGCCAACAGGTATTCTGTATGCTCTCTAAAGCATCTTTTTACCTACAAAACTGAAGTGCCACCAAGCTTACGTATGCATGCATAGTTTGGGTAAATTTTGGCTTTAAATACCCCAGAATAGTATTTGAAGTAGATGAGTATTGTAAATTTCTCATACCTGTTTCCAGTAAGCCAATTTGAGGATAAATGGGATACTTTTTGCATTTGGAACTAAATAAATGCTCCTTTGAACATGAAAATAGTAATATTAATTAATGTAACCACTAGACACAGTGTATTTATGGTTTTTCGCAATCATCCTTTCAATATTTGATGTTCAGATTGAGTACCATAGCCAAAAGAGCATCATTTGTAGATAAGAAGGAAACATCAGCAAGCTTGGGGAGAAAGGATTTGCAGAAGCGTATGAATGAATATATTTCATTTTGCAATTCAGTGACATTAATTTTTTATCACCTAACTTTATATTGTCACTGTAGTAAGCAGATCTATAAATCTGTTTCTGAACAGGGCTTTGTGACAGGCGGGAAGGATGGCGTTGTGGCACTTTGGGATGATACATTTGAGAGGTGCTTGAAGACATATGCCATCAAAAGAGCAGCACTCTCTCCTGGGTCTAAAGGTATAACTAATCTAAGTTACAATAGGCAGGAATAAAGACTGCTTATAATAAAACATATGAAGAGACATTGCAAAATCCTTGTAAATCTGTAATAACTTTTTCGAAGGCCACCAGTTCTGCATTGTTCTATAAAGTGAATCTGGAGATTACTGGCAGATGGCTGATTTGCTTAAGTTTGAGAGAGATTACCAATAATTTATGCTACAGCCATTATGAATAATCACCTAATTATGCGAAGACTGAAAGGTATGAAGTTCATGGAAATTATGCTATAGCTTTTTGACATAAGTAGTGTCATGAAAATAAAGAGTGAGAGGTAACAAGTAATCAAAGGCCAGAAGTGAGAGAAAAGAAATCTAATCAATCTAATTTATAGCAACACTATTATACCTCTCCATAACTTTCTATTCTTGTAAATTATATCTGCTTCCTCTGCATAAATATATTGTGTTATTTTCTTTACACATTATGAGAACCTCATCAACTTCTTCCAATGACTTTCTTGGCCTTCCTCTTCCTCTTGAACCATTCATTCTTCATATATTTGTTTTGCAATTTAGTCCCCATTCATTCTCACTATAAAATACAAAAACCTGAACGTATTTCTTTTTGCAATAGTCTTTCATTTTTTGTTCAATCAATGTTTATTAAGAATTCATTTATTCTTGAAACAATCGCTTGTTTTTTGTCTGGAACAGTGTTCAGCAGAAGTCTGATTGAAAGGATACAAGAGGTTATAAGGACCAAAATTTGAGAATGGCAATGGAGTTTTAGCTAACTTTGGGGTGTGATGACCAAACTTTTGATTTTCAACAGGGTGTTAAGATATACCGTATATGAATGTGAGAAAGAAAATGTACTATGTGTTTATTGATTTAGAGAATACAGATAGTCCTCGACTTACAAAAGTTCATTTAGTGATCATTCAAAGTTACAATGGCACTGAAAAATATGAATTTTTCACAGTTACGACCTCTACAGCATCCCCATGATCATGTAAATAATATTCAGATGCTTGGCAACTGGTTCATATATATGACCGTTGCAGTATCCCAGGATCATATGATTACCTTTTGCCATCTTCTGACAAGCACAGGCAACGGGGAAGCCAGACTCACTTAACACCTGGGTTACTAACTTATCAACTGCAGTGATTCACTTAACAATGCTGGCAAGAAGGGTCGCAAAACTCAAGAACAGAAATTTTGGGCTCAATTATGGTCATACATAGAGGACTACCTGTATACAAACAAGATAGTGAGTAAGGGTTGAATTATGGAATATTTTGTATGTATACCAGTGGTATATAATTGAGCTAAAGCATGTGTGAGAATCAGCACAATGCATAGAAAATGGGTCAAGTAGGGACTAAGACAAGTTTAAGTGATGTTTAATGTAGTTACTGTACATATAAATGTATGTTTGTAGCGATATTAGAGGTGTGCTAGTTAAAGATATCAATATGTAGGGACTTTGATGATTTCCATATTGTTAGATGAGAACCTAAATAGTTCTCAGGATTTGCAAAGAATGTTAGATTGATGGAATTTTTTTTGTTAGTGTTGAATATTTGTTAGGCTCTGTTTTTTTTTTTTTGTATTTTATCTTTGGTGATAAAACAATAAATAAATATGTTTCAAAATGTTAGATTGATGATGTAATGAGAAATATAGATCTGAAAATTGAAGTATAAAAAGACAAAGGTTGTTTTGCCTGACATAGAAAATAGAATAAACAATTTCAAGTTACAATCACTAGTGAAAAATGGGGAAATGGTTGAGAAAATTTAAAACATAACTATTGGCAGAAAAATAGTGAGCACAAAGTGGTTTGATGTAAAGAATAAATGTTAAATATGTCAACATAAAATAAATTGAACACAGAATGGGATATTTAAGAAATGCAGATGGGAAACAAAAAGAGTGAAGAATGAATGAGTATTGAACCTGAATTTCATACAAAAGTGAACTACCAAGACAAAATAAGTATGCTGAGACAGTTTGGGGATATTGAAAAAATAAATATGACTAAAATCTCAAGCATTTTTTTTCTTCTAATATATTATTATATTTATATACTAATTATACAAACAGTAACATTTTACATAGCCACCACTGCTACTTGCTCTTTGAGTAGGAGCCATGAGTCCAAGAGGACCCCCAATGCACATGGTCTGTCTGGGGTAGTGTATCCCCAACCAAAATCAAAGATGATAAACTATTGAATACAGAGGGGTCCACCCACAGCCACTCCATTTACCAAGATTCAGTTGAAGCCTGTTCTTCCTTATCCATGTCCTACAACCTCCATTTACTGCATCACACACTTCAACTAGGATGGAAGTATAATATATACTAGCTATGTATCGTAAGCGTACTGGTGATACCTCATCAATAGTGACATGTAGATGTTAAAAAGGAGAGGAAAGAACCCCGAGTCCTGTGGCACCACACAAAGCAGGGGCTGTGAGCTGGAACTCTCACTCCTTATTAACAATTAGGACCTGTCTTAGGGAAAAGAGGTGAATCAGAATCAAACTGTGCCACCCACCACCATATCCCTAAGGAGACCATGGTCAATGGTATCTAAATCTGCTGAGAGATCAAGAAGACCAAGAATGGATGCACCACTTCCATCCTATTCCTGCCAGAGATTATGTACAAGTGTAACCAATGCAACTTTGGTTCTGTATCCAGGCCTGAAACCTGACTGAAAAGGGTCTAGTTAAATCAATTTCCCTCAAGGTCCTCTGTGGTTACGAAAGAAGAGCAGGGAAACTGGATGAAAAATTATAAAATCATGTCATACACAATCATTTTCTAATTTATTTTCTTCAGTTGATGTTGTTTTATTTGTTAATTTTTTGTCTAAGATAGTAGACCGCCATACCATTTTTTAAATTATTTGATTAGTGATTAGCACACTTTCTTGAAATATAAGATTTATTGTTTTGGGATATGAACATTCTGTAATATAGTGGTGACTAGTATATTTGTCCTGTTTATAACAAAACAAATATATGAAAAATGAATAGAAAGAGAAGGACCAAAAACTCATGAAGTTGGATGGAGTTAAGGAGATTCTGCCCCCCCCCCCCGAAAAAAAGTGTTGAAAAGTTGGGGGGGGGGGAACAGTATTCAAACCAGTATCTGAACATTGTAGAAACAATGATAATTTGCATGTTAGAAACATATGAGGAAATACAGTGAATGATATTGGTATAAATTAGATTTAGCCATATTTCCTTTTCTCTTTTCTTTCTTATGCCTTTAATATTGTGGCTTACTATTTCTTACCCTTTTTCCGCCCTTTTCATATTGATGCTTATCGTGAAAGGCAATAGCATAATGATTATTTATGTAAGTATGCAATATATTATTCATTTTATTTAAAGTTTCATGGGGATAACTTATAGTGAAAAACTGCAGCAATACAGTCAAAGAAATTCATGCTATCTATTCAGATGGGAATTCATTGCTGCATAATATATTAAGGCCTTCAGTTTAATATATTACTGATAATTTATGCTCAAACTTAAATTTTAGACATTGATGTGCCTGGAAAAAATAAGACATAGTTCCACATTGAAGAACTCATGAAACAGACAGAAACACCATTCCCATATGACCATGATGCTATGTGATGGCTTTGAGTCTAGCAATATCTTTCAAGTCAACTTAAATTCATAAGTTATTGTCAGGATAAAATAAGGGAAGGCCTACTTTCTTTCCCAGAGCTAAGAAAACCTGGACGCTAAATATAATAATTGTTTTTAAAGTGTATTGATTTATTTTATGTATATAGTTAATAGCTAATACATAATAGTTAATAGAAACAATAAAAAACATGGAAACCAGCATAAAAAATCCTGGTTGTCCGATCTCCCCCCGCCCAAAAGCAAGATATCCCTTGCATCAAACAAGCAACTGTTCTGAACTCCAACTACAAACTACCCCAATGTTTGTGGGAAAAGTCAGGTCTTCAAGACTTTTCAGAAGATTAGCAAGTTAGGGGCCTGCCAGATCTCAGGAAGAAGGCTGTTCCAAAGGGCAAGGGTCACTACCGTAAAGGCACACTAATTCAGTCTTGCTAAATGGCAACATTTAAGAAAAGGAACCTAGAGCATATCCACCCTTGGATGTGGTGTAGCAAGCAGATACCCTCAGAGAGAAGTGGTCCTGCAAATATTTTTTGTGCTACCTGGAACAGAGCTCCCAAAATGACCATAGGGTTCAAGTAGAAATGTATGAAGTGTATTCCTTCAGGTACTTCAGATTCAAACCATGAAAAGTTTTACAAATTGGTACAGGACTTAGAACTAAGCCTGGAACCAAGTGGCGTCCGTAAGAAATAATGTTAACATAATATGATCACAATGCCTCGTTCTAATAAATAGGACAGCTACTGTATTTTGTGCTAACTGAAGTTTCAGAACATTCAGAAGACATTCTTTAATACATACAATACACAGTAATAATATGCATATGTGGCCCAAGTCTTATGTTACTATATGAATTGCTTTAAAAAAATGTTTAACAAGAGATAATCTAGATCTAGCAAATGAGAAGCTGTATTAAAATTAAGAAAATCAAATGAAATTAGGTTTATTTAGTTTTCTTTCTTTCAGGGTTGCTGCTGGAAGATAATCCATCAATCCGTGCCATCACTTTAGGACATGGGCATATACTGGTGGGAACAAAAAATGGAGAGATTCTTGAAATTGATAAAACTGGACCCATGACTCTACTTGTGCAGGTATAATTGCTTATTTTATGTACCAAGAGCTATATCAAAGAGCATAACCAGCATTTCTACATTTGCTCTTAATCTAATTCATTTCCTGTTTTATTTCCTGTAGCCCTCTGTACTTTTTTGCAATTTAGTTAATTTAATAAAGAAGCTATTCAGGATGTTATTGGGTTGGATGTTGTTTACATATATTGGCAAATAGATTTCCAAACTTTTAAGTTATGAAGTCCATCAGGTTTATGCTTCTCAAGGAATACTCACTATAAGATACTAGTTTAATAAGGATGCTTGTCTGACAGCCTAATTAATTGCTGTGTCAGGAATGCAGAGGAAAACCAGAACCAGTGCAGAAATATAGAAAATAGGTGTATGATTCATGATGCCGTTAAAGAATGTAGAAACATAGATACAAAATATATATAGGAGCAGTGGATACCACACAGTGGGTTTATAGATTTTTAAAAAGTAACAAAATGCTGTTTAGAAATCAGTCTTAGCTTGGAATTAGAAACAGTTGCACAGTATCTGCTTTTTAAGGAATATTTTCCCTATTTCTAAATAGGGCCATATGGAAGGAGAAGTCTGGGGTCTAGCAGCACATCCCCTCTTGCCTATCTGCGCAACAGTGAGTGATGATAAAACTCTAAGGATCTGGGAGCTTTCCTCCCAACATCGTATGCTGGCAGTGCGAAAACTTAAAAAAGGTAACAATCTTACATAGTTTAGTATCTTGTTTATGAAGGATTTTTTATATCAAGTATACATAATCAGTTACGCCAAATATAACTATTGATCTGGTTGTCCACCAGAAATTTAGCTGACTTCCTGATTTTATTGTAAAGATTTGTATTCCTGTACATGCCTGAAAAGTGATATGTGGCTTAATAGTTCAAATTTGTGCAAGTTTCTGGAATTTGTATGAATCACAATAAGAAATATTTCACTTGAAGCCAGTAATAAACCCAATTGTTATTAAACATCTCCTTGAAAATGTGAAGATGGAGACATGTTCCTATCATACATCTGTTAATTACTCATTGAACACTGTATTCAAGTGCAACTCCTATCATACTCAACATGAATTACCGTTGCTTATGATTGTAAAGATAAAAATTGTAATATTTGCAATTTTTCAAACCAACAGATTTTAAAAGACTGAATTACATCACCAGTTACTATTTTTCCTTATCAAATGTTTGTCTTGATTATCCAAATTAAGGGAGACTATCCAAATTAATTAATTAAATTGATCTTCAAAGAGTGTCCTAGTTTGATCCTAGTCCTAGTGCCATGATGGTGAACCTATGGCACCCGAACTTCTGGTTTACCCGTAGAGACGGTTTTTCGCACTCCAGAGGCTTCAGGGAAGCTCCTGAAGCCTCCAGAGGGCTTCCAGGGGGGCTGGAGGAGGCTGTTTTTGCCCTCTCCAGGCTCCTATAAAGCCTCTGGAGCCTGGGGAGGGCGAAAAAAGCACACTAAAAATGGGGGGGAGCATTGGTTATGCACGCATGCGCACTGGGGTCATGCGCAAAGCATTATGAGTGTGTTACACCCACGCATGACCTCGCTTTTAGCACGTGAGCCAAAAAAAGTTTGCCATCACTGTCCTAGGGGATAACCATTTAAATATGAGCCAGCAGTGTGCATTAGCTGCCAAAAATACCAACACAGTTCTAGACTGCATAAACAGAGGGATAGAATCAAGATCACGTGAAGTGTTAATACCACTTTATAATGTCTTGGTAAGGCCACACTTGGAATACTGCATTCAGTTGTGGTCACCATGATGTAAAAAAGATATGGAGATGCTAGAAAGAGTGCAGAGAAGAGCAACAAAGATGATTAGGGGACTGGAGGCTAAAACATATGAAGCATGGCTGCAGGAACTGGGTATGTCTAATTTAATGAAAAGAAGGACTGGGAGTGACAAGATAGCAGTGTTCCAATATCTCAGGGGCTGCCACAAAGAAGAGGGAGGCAAGCTATTCTCCAAAGCACCTGAGGGCAGGACAAGAAGCAATGGGTGGAAACTAATAAAGGAGAGAAGCAACCTAGAACTAAGGAGAAATTTCCTGACAGTTAAACAATTAATCAGTGGAACAACATGCCTCCAGAAGTTGTGGATGCTCCAACATAGGAAGTTTTTAAGAAGATATTGGATAACCATTTGTCTGAAGTGGTGTAGGGTTTCCTGCTTAAGCAGAGGGTTGGACTAGAAGGTCCCTTCCAACTCTGCTATTTTATTTTTTTCTGTTTTCAGTATAGTTACTAGATACTACAGTAATACTCTATTACTCAACTGCTTTGAAACTCATTGAATTTGGTTCTCAACACATTTTGACATAAAAAATTTGTTCCGGTACTCATTGTTTGTTTGGTACTCAGTGCAGTGGCCTTGTGACTCACTACATTATTCCTTATGGGAAAAAATTGTTTGATACACATCATTTTTTATACTCATTGCGCCTCCCGGAACCAATTGACACCAGGATTGAAAAGTTGAGGTTTTATGGGTTTGCTTATGAGTAAAAAATGGGATATGGGATGAAGAGATATCTGTTTAACTTTACAGAAAAGTTAGTTCATGGCTTCCATGACGGCCATGGACCTGACCCAAGTAGTTCAGGGCCCCACTCACGAGGGAGGACACACGCTGGATCTGATTTTTGTCTCTGGACACTGGATTAGTGATCTAGGAACAGGGGATTTAGTCATCTTACCCTTGTCATGGACAGATCACTCTCTCCTTCGGATAGACTTTCCAACCGTCACACCTCACCGCGGGGAGGCGGAACCGGAAACACCAAGTTGGTTCCGCCCCAGGCGCCTGATGGACCCGGAAAGGTTCCAGAGGGAGCTTGGGCCAGTACCTGTATCCCTGCCCTGCGGCTCGACTGAGGACCTAGTGGCCGCATGGTATAGTGCGGCCACGGGGGCCTTGGACCGAGTCGCGCCCTTGCGGCCTCTCATGCGGCGTCGAGTCACCCAGGCTCCTTGGTTTACCGAGGAGCTTCGGGAGATGAAACGCCGCAAGAGACGCCTAGAGAGTAGGTGGAGATCTTCTCGATCCGAATCTGACCGAACACTAGTGAGAGACCATATTAGGACTTACTTAGTGGCGCTAAGGGTGGCCAAACGTGAGTATTGTGCCACCCTTATCGCGTCCGCGGAAAACCGCCCTGCCGCCCTGTTTGGGGTGACCCGCTCCCTCCTTCATCTGAGGCCGCGGGAAGCCCCTCTGCAGGGTCGAGCAGAGGAATTTGGAGTTTTCCTGCAGGACAAAATCACTCAGATTCGGAACGAGCTGCCCTCCACTAGTGGCCCCGTCGAGATGCCCGGTGCTGGTCTTGAGATAACGCCTTGGGAGGAGTTCGACTTTGTTACTACCGAGGATATGGACAGGTTGCGGAGGAACCTTAGAGCCACCACATGTTTATTGCACCCGTGCCCCTCCTGGCTTGTACTGGCATCCTGGGAGGTGACACGAGGCTGGCTCCAGGGTATTGTGAATTCATCTCTGAGTGAGGGGTCCTTGCCTACCGTCTTGAAAGAGGCGGTGGTGAGGCCCCTCCTCAAGAAGCCATCCCTGGACCCGGCTTTATTAGAGAACTATCGTCCCGTCTCCAACCTTCACTTTTTAGTGAAGGTTGTTGAGAGTGTGGTGGCTCAACAGTTCCCTCGACATCTGGAGGAAGTTGATTATCTAGACCCGCGCCAGTCCGGCTTCCGGCCCGGTCACAGTACCGAGACGGCATTGGTCGCGTTGGTGGATGATCTCTGGAGGGCTCGGGATAGAGGTTGCTCCTCTATCCTGGTCCTGTTAGACCTCTCAGTGGCTTTCGATACCATCGACCATGGTATCTTATTGCACCGATTGGGGGGGTTGGGGCTGAGAGGCACCGTTTTACGGTGGTTCTCATCCTACCTCTCTGGTCGGTCGCAATGGGTGTTGGCAGGAGGGCAGAGGTCGGCCCCGAGGCCCCTCACATGTGGGGTTCCTCAGGGGTCGGTCCTCTCGCCACTTCTGTTCAACACCTACATGAAGCCACTGGGCAAGATCATCCGTGGTTTTGGGGTGGAGTACCATCTGTACGCTGATGACACCCAGCTGTACATATCCACCCCAAACCACCCCAACGATGCCGTCGAGGTGCTGTCCCGGTGTTTGGAGGCCGTACGGATCTGGATGGGTAGTAACAAACTCAAACTCAACCCGTCCAAGACCGAGTGGCTGTGGTTTCCGGCACCCCGGTTTAGCCAGATAAATCCAACACTGGCCATTGGGGGCGAACATCTTGCCCCCGTGGAGAGGGCGCGCAACTTGGGCGTCCTTCTGGATTCCCGGCTGTCCATGGAGGACCATGTGGCGGCCGTGGCCAGGGGGGCGTTCTATCAGGTTCGCCTGATACGCCAGTTGCGCCCCTTACTAGACCGGGGGGCCCTTCGCACAGTCACTCAAGCGCTCGTGACATCTCGGCTGGATTACTGTAACGCTCTCTACATGGGGCTCCCCTTGAGGTGCACTCGAAAGCTGCAGTTAGTGCAGAATGCGGCCGCGCGGGTGGTTATGGGTGCCTCTAGGCAAGCCCACGTAACACCTCTCCTGCGCGAGCTGCACTGGCTGCCTGTGGCCTTTCGAGTGCGCTTCAAGGTGTTGACCACCATCTTTAAATCGCTCCATGGCTCGGGGCCTAGCTATATACGAGACCGCCTCCTGCCCCATACATCCCTTCGTCCGGTCCGCTCCCACAGAGCGGGCCTACTCCGGGTGCCGTCGGCCGGGCAATGCCGGCTGGCGACACCCAGTGGAAGAGCCTTCTCTGTGGCGGGCCCGGCCCTCTGGAACGACCTACCCCCCGACCTTCGCACTACCTCGGACCTCCGCCTCTTCCGCCAACGTCTTAAGACGTACTTATTCCAACAAGCCGGCCTAGGATAGCCCCCCGCGTCTGACTTTTAAATATAAATTATAATTTGAATATGGTCTTAATAAACGGGTTTTAGCACGGGTGAATTAATTTAATATATTTTTAATTGATGTATATTGTATTTATGGTTTTATATAATGCCTGTGCGCCGCCCTGGGTCCTAACAAGGAGAAGGGCGGGGTATAAATTTAATAAAATAAATAAATAAAATAAATAAATAAATTAGTTTTTTTATACTTGTGATGAACTTTGGAAGTCATTTTTTTAAATTTTCTTTTCTTTTTTCTCTTTCATTTTTTAATCTTGTTTTATTTTTTCTCTTTCTCTAATTTAGTTTGTGTTAGTTTTTACTATGGTAATTAAAATTCTTAATAACAATTATATTTTTAAAAAACTTGGCTCTGAGTCCACCACCACTTCCATTTGTGTGATTGAGGAGTTCTTTGTTGCCCCAAAATTTCATTCCCTGGTCTCTAAGATTTAGGCTTAGTTCAGATTTTCTCTGAACTTTTTTTAGGTGGACGATGCTGTGCCTTCTCCCCTGATGGGAAAGCCTTGGCAGTTGGATTGAATGATGGAAGCTTTCTGGTTGTGAATGCTGATACTTTGGAAGATATGCTTTCTTTCCATCACAGAAAAGAAATGATCTCTGACATCAAATTTTCTCGAGGTCAAAGTGAACTTTTTTATTATTATTTTAAAATCCTTTAAAATGAAAATGTTGGAGAGGCAAGGAATATTTATAAACAGTAATATACCATATATACTATATACATTTTTATGTGAGGTTAAATTTGCTTTTTAAAAGGTATGTCAACCTGATAAGACATTATTTCATGATACAGAGAAACTAAGCAAGCTTAATCCATCTTAATCTATTAGCATGAGGGCAATCAACTCCTATTTTATAGTCCCAAAGGATCCATAGATTATAGTACCAAAATTTGGTAGCAGTGTAATGTAGCAAACTTTCACGATAGTGTGGCAAAACAGGTATGCTAAAGCCCTGCATTCATCCTGTACTTATTTTATTTTATTAAATTTATACCCCGCCCTTCTCCTAAAAACTTAAAACTGCTCACCTTGACACGAACATTTAAAAAGTACCAAATATGCCCCTTGCATCACCCATAGGCCTAAAAATACTGTTTTTTTTAAAAAAATAAAATAAAACAAGCTTTCAAGTGAGAAAAATAAAGAACAAGACCTGATGCAGTTGTTTATATTTCTTAAACTATTTTCAGGCAATTTATGGACCTCCAGATGTTGTTAAACGTCATCTTTTGTCGCTCCAGAAGAGCTAAGGCTGAAGGATGCTGGGAATTGTAATTCAGTACCATGCACAAAGCCCACATTCTATACACCAATAACATATTCATTCTTCTTGAAGTTCTTTCTACAACATCATTGATTTTTATCACAACATTTCTATTGTAACATCACTGCACATCGAAAAAAGAATTATTTCTTTTATTCTGCATCAGCCCCTATCCATAAAGACCCTCCACCTGAAATCAGGCCCCCACTCTTTTAACTTTCCAGAAGGCCTTAGAAAGCTGGCTCTCTCTCAGAGTTTGGGATAGGGTGAGATTGTAGCCCAGTGATTGTGATTTTTTTTAATGTATCAGGAAGGGTTGTTTTGGGGAAGAAGTAGTTTCTTTTGGATGTTGGTTTTTATTTCTTTGTTGTAGGCTATCATCAGCACTGCTGTGAACAGCCCAGAATTATGGCACATGAGATGAATGTCCATATCAGTCTCATAAATAAGTATTGGCATACCTGAGGGAAACTGAGAGTTAAAATAAAATTTGAAGAGTAAAAAAATATCATTAGTTCCTTTATATAGACAACAAGCTGTTATAATGTTATAAGGAAGGCATAATAGTAGCAAAGAATCTTATATCTTAGTCTCTAGAGCAAGAGATGAGGTCCCTGATTCTACCATTTCAGTGGTACTAAACTAATGTATTGGAGTCTCTCCATCTGCTTGCTGCTTTTTCCATAATAACTGGTCTCAATTCCATAGAGATTTTTTAATGTATTCTTCGCAAATATCTGGATTGAGTTAAATATATTTTTCAGATTCAGGAAAATACCTGGCAGTGGCTTCCCATGATAACTTTGTAGATATTTACAACGTACTTACCAGCAAAAGAGTTGGAATCTGCAAAGGAGCATCTAGTTATATCACACACATAGATTGGGATTCAAGAGGTAAAACACAGCAAAAGATAACCTTTTATTTATCACAGGTCTCTGAAGAGCTCTTATAAGGCTTAAAAACATTGTAGAAGATTGTGTATTTTTCTTAATTTGTGATGAGAAATAGAAAAGTGTAGTTCTATGACAGTTTTAAAGTCTAAAACTGTAAAATTGCTCATCTATGTTTCAGCTTATAGTAATCAGGATAGAGTTCTATAGATTGTCTGTTCTAAAAAAAAGCTATAATTAATTAAAAATAGATGGATATATATTAAAATAATACAAGATAAAGAGTGTACTTGTTATTTCCCAAAAGTATGGAATCGGCTTGGCTTTGCCAGTTAATTGTATTAATCAACTTTTGAATACACTGGGGGTAGGTAGGTAGGCAGGCAGGCATTATAAGCATGTAACTTATAAATTGGGAGTACACCTATTCCCACTCCCTCCAGTTTTCCTTTAAAATGTAGAATGAAGCAACGAGCATTGTCCATTGTTCTAAAAATGGTACATTTGGTCTTACCATTGTCCTCTCTTGCTGACAGCCTTTATAAGTCTTCAGTAGATAGCTTGTACCTGAAAGTAAGTAAATGTTCACCTTCTGTGTCAGAAAATCTGTTGAGTCTGATTTCTGTAAACTTCTTCATGTTCAAGGGAAGCTACTACAAGTCAATTCTGGTGCCAAAGAACAAATCTTTTTTGAAGCTCCAAGAGGAAAGAGGCATATAATAAGAGCTACAGAGGTAAGGAAAAATGAAATGAATTTATTTTATATGTTATTTCACTACTATCTGTTAGAAAAAGACTGGTCTAATGTACAGTTTGTTTTCTGCTTGGTATACTTTCTAAAGGCTCTGTTTAATGCAGTAACTGAAGATATGTACATAAATAGTGTATAGGTTTTGTAGAGATGGGCTAAAGAACTCTTCCTTTTTTTACCATAACACATTCATTTTATATCAACATGACTTTCTTCCTGCTAAACATAATTGCAGTAATCTGTAATTGTCATTCGAGGCACAGGTAGTATTTTAGAATGGTAAGTGCATTTGAAAATTGAAAGCATGCTATAGGGATTCTCACTAAATGGCTACCATAGATAAGGGGTCAATTCACAAAAATGACATGTTGAGTGGGATCAATCACAAAACACTTATTACTACAAAGAAAACTGGTAAGACTGTCTCTCTCACCCCCCTACCCCCCGGAATCCAGACATTCTTCCAGATTAAATATTGAGTAATATTCACCAATTCTGTTTTCTAAAATGCATGTGAAATACAAAGGCATTATTATAAAAAGAAATTATAAAATCATACTGAAATTCAACATTTGATTTTATTGTACCAATTTTTTTAAACTCAGGTAATAAAGAGAAGCCAGGCAAGTGCCAAGGGATATTTGCAGACATCCTTTTGCTACCCCTTTTTTCCTCTTGTCTAACTTGTAGGAAAAATGTAAATATCTCCTTAGTACATGGAGACAAGCATTTGATGTACTATCAAAATATGTGGGCAATCATATTATGAAGCAGGGAATCTAAAAAATCACATTGGCCCATTCTCCTGTTAACTGGAGATCAGTTGCTTGTGCAGTTGACAAGATATTGAAAAAAAATAGTTCCATAAAAATGTGCTTACAGTTTATAATGTTGGGGTTTTTTTTAATGTTTGATTCCAGAGTGAAAAAATTGAATGGGATACCTGGACATGTGTTCTTGGTCCTACTTGTGAAGGAATTTGGCCAATGCATAGTGATGTCACTGTTATCAATGCAGCTTCCCTTACTAAAGATAGCACTCTCTTAGCTACAGGGGATGACTTCGGGTTCATAAAACTCTTCGGATATCCAGTAAAGGTAATTGAAATATTTTTTCAATGTAAGAATTATGACCAGCAAGGAAAATAGAAAATAGGAATTGTATACATTTGGAGATTGATCAATGAAGCTTGATGACTTTTATCTGAAGTATCTGTAAGGAAGAGCTACCAGTGTACTTGTTGTTGTTAGTTGCAAAGTCATGTCCGACCCATTGGACCCCATGGACAACATTCCTCCAGGCCTTCCTCTCCTCTACTATCCTCTGGAGTCCATTTAAGCTCACAGTGTACATGTACAGTGTAAATGTACTCCAAGACAAAATTTAAGAAAAGGCAGTTTAATGGCCAGAAACATTCTGGTAACAAGTTTTCAGTAAGAGTTGGGTGAAGGATTTGTTTCTTCATTTGGTAGTCAAAAACGTATGAGAGGATCTCCATGAGTATCAAAAAATCAGTTTGGGCTATATTTATTTATTTGATTTGATGCTGCCCAACTATGACTGGTGTGGGTGGCTGAGACTAAAAAGAAGGTAAATAACTGATTTGGATTTTTGCCAGAATTTCTGTAGCATTATATATAGTAATCAGTTTACAACCATTTGCTTAATAATGGCTCAAATTACTGACAGCTTTAGAAAGAGTCATTAAAGAAAGAGTCTTTAATGGCCTGTAAAGCATGTCTGACAGTCACAAAATTTCATACCACCACCATCCTGTAGACATGTGATTGCAATCAGGAGGCTCAGCAACCTGCACACTCAAGTGCATTATGATTGTGTGATCACATTTGCAATATTCTTTGCCACCTTTCCCAGAAAGAAAATCAGTAGGGAAACCAGCAGAATTGACTGCAAGCTGGTGCTGCCTGCTGAGACGACTTCTCTTGAAGGATTTCAGCTTCATACATACTTGGATTTTGGCAGCCTCTGAAATATTTTAGCAGCAGAATGAATGGTCAATATCAGGAAAAAGAGACCACTGACCATATGATTTGCCTGTATTACAGGGTCAGCATGCCAAGTTTAAGAAGTATGTGGGTCATAGTTCCCATGTCACCAATGTCCGGTGGTTACATAATGATTCTGTGCTGTTGACAGTGGGTGGTGCTGACACTGCACTGATGATCTGGACTCGAGAATTTGTTGGAACCCAGGAAAGCAAGTTAGTTGACAGTGAGGAATCAGATACTGATGCAGAAGAAGATGGAGGTAAAGGCTCCTTACTTTTGTCTATAAAAATCATTCTATACAGGAGGCTTGCTGACTAACTGGGGCATTTTTGTACCTTAGGCAAAATTATATTAATACTATTTGAACTGATTCATACAATATATGAAAGAATCCTATTTTCCTAATGTTTTCTCAAATGAGGACTATAACAACATTATAGTTGCCTGCAAACATTTAACAGTAATTGATTAATAGTAGATACAGCCCTACTTACAAATGGCTGCCAAAAACATCATGTGGATGGCATTTAAAAACATTGTTTTACTTGTAGGTGGATTAGCATGCTTTTCTACTATTTTAGGGAAAGCTTTGTGCAGCCCGAAGATACTCCTACAAATAAATATGTTATAGGCCAATGTTTTGACATATGCCAGCTTCATATTGAATTTGCTTTATGAAATACATGTTTTTAAATGAGTGACATCGAGAGAGCTGGTAAGTACAAAGAAACATAACAGAGGTTCTGGTTGCCCTCTAACAGCACTGGATGACATTGCCAGGTTTCACTGCTTTAGAGTGGGAAAGATACTCAGATGATTCACACCCTGGTCAGTGTCTCTTTGCATTTCTACCATCCTTGGGCTGTCAGGCTTTTAAATACAACCACAATCACTCCATGCACACGCAGAAACGTATGACTAGTTTTTTTTCTTTTTCCGTTTGCGCTATAATTTTGCACTAATGAGGCTAAAACCAATTTTGTTGTATTTATTTTGTACAATGACAATAAAGACTATACTGTACTATATCAGCAGATGAAAATCTCAGCACCATAAAGTTGGCAAAGGAGAATACAGAAGAAGATCTTATTATATGGAGCATATCATTTTCCTCCAAATTTCTTCATATTTAGGAATATGCCAGGTTATTTCAAAACATTTAAATAATTTTTCAGTTACCTCATATAAGTAATGAATTTTCTTATTTCTTTACAAACATTTACATACTACCTGATGCTGTAAATGTAAAGTAAAAGAATCTCATCTTAAAAGCAAATAAGATCATGGAAACTAATGAAAAAAGATATATAAACAAAACTAACTTTTACTATATAGATAATCTACACAAAATAAATCTATGATGCAAGGGTTTTTTTAAGAAATCATTTTTTTCCTGCAAACGTAATATTTTAAAGCAGTAAAAACACTGGCTCTGAATACCATCATCTATATTTAATTGGTTCAAATATAATTTCCACGCTGAAAAATTGGAAGTTCTTAAACAAGTATTATGATCTATTTCACATTTATCCAAGGTTATGACAGTGATGTTGCACGTGAAAAAGCAATTGATTACACTACAAAGATCTATGCAGTGAGCATCCGAGAGATGGAAGGCACAAAGCCACACCAACAATTAAAGGAAGTTTCAGTAGAAGAAAGGTATGTTATGGGGAATGCCTCCTTGGGAAGAACGAGTCAACAAGTGCATTTGAGGAAAAGATACACACTTCGAGTCAGTGTTGCACAAATGCCTGCACTAGCCCCTGTAATTTTCTTGGCAAGATTTCACGAATAGTTTACCATTGCCTGCTTCCTAGAACTGAGTATGTATGAGTGACCCAAGGTCATCCAGCATGCCTGAGGCAGATTTAGAATTCACAGTCTCCCAGTTTCTGTTGTGGCACCTTAACCAATAGTTTTCAGAAAACCTGTACTAATGCTTCCATAATACTCTGAATCATTCCACAAAGAAGAGGGAGTCAAACTATTCTCCAAGGCACCTGGGGGCAGGACAAGAAGCAATGGGTGGAAACTAATCAAGGAGAGAAGCAACTTAGAACTAAGGAGAAATTTCCTGACAGTTAGAACAATTAACCTCTGGAACAGCTTGCCTTCAGAAGTTGTGAATGCCCCAACCCTGGAAGTCTTTAAGAAGATGTTAGATAGCCATTTGTCTGAAATGGTATAAGGTTCCTGCCCACGCAGGGGGTTGGACTAGAAGACCTACAAGGTCCCTTCCAACTCTGCTATTGTATTGTATTGTATTCCTTTTCAAGATTTCAAGTATTTCAAGATAGTATGTTCAGAGTGCTAAATTGTTTTCAAAATATCTTTATGCATATATTTTATAATTAATTGACCCTAAAATAGGTTGATGATCTGTTTGCTTGAAGTCAGTACAGTAGTCAATCTTTCGGGGTAATTTACCTAACTTTAAATCTATAGTCTGTTTTTACTTCAATATTGTTAGGCAATATTTTTGATATTTATGTGAAAGAAAATAGCTTCTGTAACCTTAGGAGTACTAATATAACAAATGCTAATTAAAAAAAATTCCTCTGTGCATGGTTAGCTTTCTAATATTAAGTTTACACTTGCACTTGTTTTTAACCTTTAATGCTATATTGTAGATCTTTTCCTCAGCTCATGAGGGTTACAGCTTTGTAGGATTGTCAGAATTTATTCTCATGTATTCTTTTAACAATTCTACAAAATTTTAGCATAGATTCTGTTTCCTTGTGCTTTCCGGAATCCTCCTTGTTCTGAGTGAAATGATAGAAAAGGCAATAATGAGTACAATTTGAGAAATACAGCATTGTTTTAACCAGGCATAATGCATGTTATTTTCAATTAATAATAGGGAATGTATAATATGTGATAAATGTGTGGAAAAAGTTTATTTTATGTTTATTTTTTGCTTTAAAGCATATATATGATAAAGGAAATAAGTTGGACTATGGAACATTTTACATGCATGTGGAGTTTATTGTTGCTGAATGAAATAAATACAGGATTGAAGTGTGAGACTAATTGTTTCACAGATGATTGAATATTGAATAGGAGCTAGGACAAAAATATACAGTCCTTGCTTATCAACTACCTTGTTTAGAGACTCCCAGTTATTAAAAAAATAATTTTACAACCAATCCTTACATTTACAACCTTTCTAGGTCTTCAAAGCAAATGAAAGCTGAAGTAAGATTGTAAACAAAGTTGCAGTTTCATTTAGCAATTGCTTTACTTAATAACTAAGTTGCCAGTCCTAATTATGGTAGCTAAATGAGGACTACCTATATGTGTCCCCTTACTTATTTAATTTTTTCATAGACAGATGTATAAGGAATTCTTGTGATAATGTTACCCATATATTGTTTGGAATTATTAAAATGGATGTCCTTTGCTATGTAGACAGTGCCATTTATTGGTTGAGATCCTGATTCATTTGCAGTGAATGTCAGATTGTATTATGCAATGAGGAGTACAGATCAGAAAATTACTGCATGAAAAATCAAGGTAGTTGTGCTTGACAATGAAAATGCAATGAACAATTGCAAGTCATGCATAAATGGTGAAAAACTGAGCAAGTATGTGAATGTATGTACTTTGGTAGATAGTTTTTTAAACATGGGTAAATGGATGGAGAAAATTTAAGATATGCAAATACTTCAGAAAGGTCTTTTACAAAGTATGGGTGTTTGCTGAAAAAACTGAAAATGGTTACGTATGGGGAAAGTGCCCACTTTGTTAAATGGAAATTTAGTGAAAATTGCATCTCTTAGGAGAAACATAAATACACTAGAAACGGATAATTTAAAAAGAGGGGATTGACTTATTCTCCAAAACACCAGAGGACAGGGCAAGAAGTAATGGGTGGAAGCTTGTTAAAGAGAGATCCAATCTAGAAAGAGAAATATTTGACAGAACAATTAATCTATGGAATAGCTTGCTATTCAGAGTTGTAGGTGCTCCATTACTGGAAGTTTTCAAAAATAGACTTGGATAACTATTTGATCAAAATAGTATGTGTTCTGCCTTGAGCAGGAGGTTGAATCTCTGAGGTGTTTTCCAGCCCTATGATTCTATGTTCTGTGTGTGTGTGGAACATCAAGAAGCAATATGGTAAACAATAAAGAATGGAAGTAGAATGAAGGTGGCTTGAATACAAAATTGAGTGTCTGGTGCAAAATAAGTATATTGGCTTGTGGTTTGTCAGATAAGGAGAATGAATAGAGATCAAATTAAAAAAGAAACATATGAAGAGCAAATGGGTTGGGAGGAAAAGGAAGAGAGAGAAAATCATCATGGGATGGAGCTGAAGAGATCCTCAACAAAAGATAGGTGAAAAATTTAAAGAACAAAAGAAAAAAGTATGAAGCAACACACGGACATTTATTTATTATTAGATCTTTATCCCATCTTATTTTTACTCAATTCAAGGTAGCATACTCTTATCTTCCATTTTCCCAACAACAATTTTGATAGTGGGTTGGGGTGAAAAAGGGATGAGTCCAAAGCCATCCAGATGACTTTCAAGCTTAAGAGAAACCTAGAACACACTGTCGCCTGATTTCTGCCCACCAACACAGCCACTACAACTGGCTTTCTTCTACTAAACATGGTAGAAGCAAGGATACTTTGTAAGAATCAATTCGTAGAGAATTATGATGAATTTTTACATACATTTAGTGATATTTTCTTTTCTTAGTTCATGGTTTTAATTTTTTTCTTTTTGTGGTATTTGCATAATATGGCTAAATGTGATCATATAATAGACGTATTTTCCTTCTGATAAATGTTTAGTGATTGGCCATACTCACTATGGCAAACAGTTACTAAGAGTGCTCATTTCATGCTCTCATACTTCCTAATCTGCATTCCAGCCTAAAATAATGGTGACCTGGTGCTACCAATGCATTAAAGTATAGCAATTTATTCTTCAATTTCTTTTGATTCTTTGTTACCTGCTAAGCATCATTTCAAAATAAATGTCTGACAAGGCAGGGCAAAGAAAGCAAGTCATTTTACTTCTGATATATATGCAAACAGAGACTATTTCATATATGCTCGCTCAAGAAACAATGATTAAAGTAAACCAAAGATAAATATTTAATTAAATTGAATTTATTCAATTTGATATGGCTGCTGTTGGAAGAATTTCTTCACTATTGTTTGTTTTTTTGCTCAAGTCAAAGTCTTTGTCCAGAGTTCAAAGTTTTATTAGCATCCAAGGCAAAAAAGTGTTAATTGTGGTCAGCCACTTGCAAGGGTACAAAGTCATTTTATAGTCAAATGTAAAAAGCTACCATAATCTGTAGATATTTGGTTCCAGAATTTTCAAGTTGTAGTTTTCTGTATTCTGGATACTTTATAGACCTTTGTCTTTTACATTATTGCTTTTGCAAAATAATCATTCATCCCAGTTTCAAGTAAAAAGACATTTTATGGATTGTGTTTTTATTGAAAATGTATTTTAATTGCTTAATTCTGAATTTTGATATAATGTTTTGTGCTCTCTAAATTGTAGGAGATGTATGCACAAATCTGCACCATTTACACTTAGCATGGAACGACACATTTCTGAGACTTTATTACAGACTGTACATGCTGATTTAAACATATTTTCATGATTTGTTGTTCTGTGCCCCAACTGAGATTACAGATTAATTCCACACAATACCACTGCTGTGTGAAAAGATTGAAATAAGGGAGATGTCAAGTATGATCTGAATGCTAGCTGAATTATGAAAATGCTTTTTTCAAAAGATACAGTACATCAAGCAAGTGGTATATCCTAAGATAATTGTAACTGTTCAATAAGCATAATGGTTCAGCAGGAATTTGTATTCAAAATGTTCTCATTCAGATATAGCATTGTGACTAGTATGCCAGCTTTCTCCAGTCTGGTTCCCACATTTTATAAGTCACAGTGTAGTTGGATGGTTTCTTATTTCTTTGCCAATATGTATCCAGATATGTTTCATACTTTTTTCTGTTCAGGTTGTCCTCCTACAATAACAATTCCTTGCATCCCTTATTACATACATATGACACGCATATTGTCAGGCTGCATCTAAGTATAGATTGGAAATCTTGTAAGCTGTTAAATAATGTACATTTATTTAAGATAATTAACAGCTGTTTTTCTTTCCTCCCCCCATCTTTGTTGTTTTTCTTCTCTCCCTCCTTCTTTGGCCCATATCTCTATATTTTCTGTTTCTTCTTCCTTTTTTTCTTGTTCTTATTGGTTCTCTGTCCCTTGCTTTTCCATGTAATTTAGGAACAGGGCCCTTATCAAAGGAGCCGCAGGAACAATTTTGTGGTGTGGGAATCCTAAGAAAAGTGCTCCCACACTGTGGGGTAATTTGATCAGTGGTGGGACTGTCCCAGAGAATTCAGGACAATTGTAAGCCATATAATCTTATATTTGGCAAATTTGATTGAATTGGGTCTTGGATGAGAAGTAGGGTTTTGCACTGAACTTCAGTTCCTTAAACCCAAGCACGCTAGAATGGTGATAATGCTTCTGGTGTCTCTAGCTGTTTCATATTATTAAAATGTGAACATTGCAGATGGCTGCATTTTATCTTTTACTAACACTTGAATTATATGCTATGCTTGCAGCATCTGTTTGTTTGATCTGCATGACTGAATGGATTAGTGATTTGTATCATAGTTAATATAATAAGAACCTTTAAACAGAATGTTAACTATATAAGCAAAATACAAATCCTTTTCTTCCTTCTCCCTAAAAGCATGACTGCAGTGAATATTTTTTGGCAAGTGTGCCGTAAATCTGTACCTCTCAGAATATATATAACCCTACTCTCAGTGCTATGGCAACATAGTTTTGCCTCTAACCAATTGTGCTAGGAAGCCAGGAATTTTTGGAAAGAACACTTGCATTAGTATATATCCATTGCCAGCTCCTAAATCTTCCTGTTTCATTTCAAGAGCAGCCCAGATTCTCTGTATTTGGTTCACTGTATTTTGTAATTACATTATCATCAGAAACTATGCAATGCCTTATGTTATTATAACCCTGTTATGCTGCCTTAAGATAAGAGGGATATCCCACTTTTTTATATCTTTTCTGCTGTTTCTGATCCTAACCCCTAATTTATTGGCTGATCTTGCAGAGGGGCTTTATATCTTTGCCTCACAGCTCAAATGCTAAGGATGGACTGAAATGTGCAGACTTTTTTCGTTTGCATATGAATTCTACAGGCAGAAGATGCTTTCATCTTATCCCCTCCCCCCATGTTTCCAGATTAATCTACTTTGTGGATATTCACATTGTCTACCCTTTTTGAAATGAATATGCACTGCAGAGAGAATTCCACTCCAAAACAAATATTTGACCAGCTATTTTCCGCTGTGATAACCCTGATTTACAGTGCAGCAATATGGGCCCGCTCATTTGATGCTTTCTAGAAAGGAATGTTAATCTACCTGTATGTACAAACTTTGAGCATAACCTTTTCCTGCCATGCCCCCCAAAAGAATCCATGTTATATTAACTGTCCCCATTCTATTGCTAGAAAGTCTAAGATGCATCAAGCTGCAGGTCAAAGAATGTCTGTCTTTTGTCTGTTTAACTTCGTTTTTATATGCATTGAATATACACTCCCTTTGACATATGGAATAAATACCCAGCACAGGAGGATCTTTCAATCTCACCATTCAGTGTATAGATATTGAGAGCGCACAGGATATTTATCATAACAGGAAAGAAGACAAAATCTCTAAGAAGGACAGTTAGTTGTTGATGGATGCTTAGATAATTGTGAAAGGATAAACAGATGGGTGGCAAACAAATGAAATTGACAGACAGACAGATGAACAGTTTGCTTGATCAAATTGATTTTCAAAACCATTAGATTTTTACTGAAGCCAGGAAAGTATTAATTTAATTGCAATTTTGTAACCTGGGTCAATATGGAGAATCTGAAGAGTGTTCAGTAGAATCATAATTAAATTACAAACAAATATTCTGTTTTCTCAATTGGAAAAGGATGACATATTCATGTTAGATAATAGATGTTAAGTTCCAGTAAGAACATATTTCCTAGATGAATTCAGAAAGCATCTTCTCCATTAAAAAGATTTCTTTTCTTTACATTTAAAAAGATTTTAAATGTTAGTATACAAGAAAAGTAATCACAGACCACAGTAATTAGGAGGATAGAATTTGGAGTTTGGTTCTATTTAGATGACTTGATTAGAATGTTATTTCATGTTCTGTCCTTGTCTAATAAAGTCACTCCCCTAGGAGATTATAAGATAATATGATCTTCCCATCTTGCACTCAAAATGCTTTAAGTTGTAAGGCCCTCATGCCAATCACAGGCTATTTATTATATTCACTGATCGCAAACTCTGAATCTACATCCTCATACAGTATGTGAAAGATGCCATCTCAAGATCAATTACAGTTTTTTGCAACTCTTTTCTCTTCTGGATATAAAATAATTTGGAACATTAGGGGGAAGTGATTGTTTCATTCAATATTCCACTGGTCAGACTACTGGTCAGGGATATTGTTTGAAAATTATGTCAAACACAATTAGTTGACATTTTTGGCTGGCAATAGTTTCGGAATTTTGGGAGCATGTGATAAGCACATTTCCAGAGTAACTGTCATAAGAGACCTGCCACTTCACAAAATGGCTACCATATTGGACATAATCAATTGCTGAACATTGATTTAATAAATTAAGCTAGTTCCCAGTATGCAATTAATCATTCCTGTAAATGCATTTCTGCAATAAACATGCAATAATTCCTACAAAAACATTCCTGAAAATAAATATGACTCTACAGATTATTGTTTGGGTCTGCATCTTTCAAAATTTCTATTAATTTAGTATTTTTAATTAGAAATGTTTATTTAAAACAAACAGAACAGGAAGTCTGATATGTACCAAGGGCTGTATCTGCTGTAGAATGGGACAACTTGCCGTGACCAACTCGCCATGGCTGACTCACCACCGCCAACTTGGAACAGCCAACTTGCCATGGGACAATTTAAAGATTCATTTTAATTATTTAAAATAAAATTAAAAAATTCAATTTTTGTCATTCATATTTCATTCTGTCCCTTCTTTTGCATCCTTTCTTTAATGATTCTATTCTGCCATTTCTTTGATAATAGTGTAACTCTTGTCCCATAGTGAATTGTCCCATGACAAATTGGCTACTGTAAGTTGGCCATGGCTGGTTAGTAATGGTGAGTTGGCTGTGGTGAATTGTTATAGACCCATCTAGTGAATATACCTTCCTCCCCAGGCATTCTTCCTCTTGTCTCCTCTTTGTGATAGAACAGTCCACTGTGAAATCTGTACCAACATCTCTTGAAACATATTTGATGAATTTATGAAGTTATCGTACTACCCTCACTCCCAAAACAACAATCTTCTTCAGCTCTGATGGTAGATTAATGATTTAATCTGCTTTTCTGTGTTTAATTTGAAGCATAATGATACATAATGGTAATGGATGGAGTATGCATTTTTTAAAATTAAACTATACCTAATATCAGCATACATTAATTTCATTATATATTTTTATTTCCTGTTAAATTGAATGATAGCCACCAGGATGGATGACTTGAAACAGGATTAATCATATAGTTACAATGGTTAGGAAGTACTGTATATTTCTTCCAATGTCAGATTCAGTAGCAGGCATCATATGAATTTTAGTTGCTAGGGAAACAACCAGGAACTCATTGTTAAATATATGTCCTTCTTTGTGGAATTTCCCAAAATATTTGGTTTGCTACTTTAAGAAAAAAAAATTGCAGAAATATGTAGGCTTGTAATATGGTCCAGGTTGGCTTCTTCCTGTGATGTTTATTCACAAATTATTATCTCTGGTATATAGAGAATGAAGTAGCTTGAAGAAGATCCTTTATTATTTTGAGTGGTATTTTTGTACACAAAGTACTTTAAGGAAATTAATGGAATAAAGTTCTCTTATAATTTCTATCACTGCAGTGTTCATCCTAAGGAGAAGTCTTATCTTTACAGCTGAGTGGGACTGTGGTGATCCTGGCTCAGCTGGAGCAGTGTGCATGCTTAGGGTTTTTTCACCATTCTGCTTCTATATGCTAGAAACACGGAAGTACAAATGTTGTTCAAATAAAAATGAATATAAACTGAACATAACAAATCATCACACAGGTAGCCAGTTTGAGCAGCAAATCAGAAACATTCCTGATAGTTGTGCTTAATGCTGTAGCTGGAAAGAGTTACATCGATGATTTCAAGTGATGTCATTAACGGCTAGCATTGATACAATAGGAGCTTTAGGCAAAGAATATATGTGCTTGTGCTTTCAGAGCTGTGACTTAAAATATTACAATTAAAGTTTCATTGTGATCTCGTGATCATTGGCTATTGATTGTCTCATCTCATGACCTTGTAGGACTTCCAAAGTGTCATTTGAGACAAGTAAAATTCAGAGTGCAGTTCAGGTGGAGAGCAACAAAGTCAGGAGAACCCAAAGTCAGGTATATTGTTAAATCAGACTCAGTGTAGGTTCCATAGCAACAGGGTTCAAGATCAGGAATACAATCTGATTCCAAAAGACAAAAAGAATTCCAAAAGAAAGGTAGAGGAGAGTGTAATGAACTAAGTCTGAAGCAATTGCTCTGTGGACATTCAGTCCTTTATTGAATCAAGGGACAGCTGGTTAGCCTAAATGACTTGGTTCTTCTAGTTCAGGGGTCTGCAAAGTCGGCTTTTTAAGACTGGTGGACTTCAACTCCCAGAATTCCCCAGCCAGTTATGCTGGCTGGGGAATTCTGGGAGTTGAAGTCCACCAGTCTTAAAAGAGCGACTTTGCAGACCCCTGTTCTAGTTGATGACTTAAACTATACTAAGTGGTGCTGCAGCATAAAGATTATGCCAATAATGTCCTTTCTTTTGAAAATTGCTTAAGCAAAGCATTGTATCCCATTTGTAATATTTTATGCTTTCATTTTTCTTTGAATAACATTAATGTTACATTCCAAAAATTTTATGCATTACTGAAAGAAAACATTAATAATTCTATTATGTTTTAACTTGCTTTCCTTTGGAGGCAGGGAATTGTCAAGTAAGTATAAACCATATCTGAGTGAGAAAAAAATCTGCTATGATATTAATTATTAAATTATTTTCTGGTATACTCTGTTGTTCTTTGGGAAAGAGAAGCAGCCTATCCAGCCATGTGGTGCCATTTCAGAAGTAGGTGCCATTTTGGAAGATGGCACCCATCCTGGAATGGCACAAAATATGCCATTCTCTGTATAGGAAGCGTGCATGGCAGATCATCCAGTTCTGTTTCCCAAAGGCGATCTGGAAAAACATAAGTGAACTGAAGGGACCCAGGGGGCAGGAAGCATAGCACAGGGTGGAGAAAGCCCTAGGAGGCCTTGGGCAGGTCATGTGTAAGCTAAAGAGATGCTACAGTAAAAGCCCAGTGCTGGGCAGGCCTCCTAGAGCCCTCCCAAATCCCTGAGACACCCTTTGCTTAATTTAACAATCGTAACAAAGGGAGCAGAAATTGTGGTTGTTAAGTGAGGCAATCAGATGGGCACTTCACTTAAAAACGTCATAACCTACCATCGTAATTCTTGTAGGTCAAGGACTACTTGTAAAGGGCACAGTAATTTTGAAAGATTAAATTTTGGTGAAAAGGTTTTTGAAAATATTGGAATGAAACAGACAAATGGACCTGATGTTTTATGGTAGTAAAGGAATATTATTTAGCATTTGAAAGCATAGACAATTGGTGGAATTTACAAAATGAAGATAATAATAATTTATTTATAACCCGCTCTCTCTCCCCGAAGGGACTCGAGGCGGGGCACAGGGAATTAAAAAGTTAGAAAAAATACAAAATATAGAACAATAAACATACATAAATACTGACTAAAAGGCATATTAAACAGAAAACCCTGCGCTAAAATTCCCAAATATTTACTAAAAATCCCTAAACAATCAGAAGAGACTATCCTAGGCCGGCCAAGCGAAAAAGATGTGTTTTTAGTTTCAGACGGAAGGAGCGGAGGTCCGTGGTTGTTCTAATATCGGGGGGAAGGTCGTTCCAGAGGGCTGGGCCCGCCACAGAGAAGGCCCTTCCCCTGGGCGTCGCCCGCTGACAAAGTCTAGTGGACGGCACCCGGAGAAGTCCCTCTCTGTGCGAGCGAATCGGCCGTGAGGATGTATGGGGCAGGATCCGATCCCGCAGGTAGCTAGGTCCCGAGCCATGGAGCGCTTTGAAGATGACAACTAGCACCTTGAAGCGCACCCGGAAGACGACAGGCAGCCAGTGCAGCTCGCGCAAGAGCGGTGTTACGTGGGTGAATCTAGAAACACCCATAATTGCCCGCGCGGCTGCATTCTGGACTAACTGAAGTCTCCGGGTGCACCTCAAGGGGAGCCCCATGTAGAGAGAGTTACAATAGTCCAGTCGGGATGTCACGAGAGCATGAGTGACTGTGCGAAGGGCGTCCCGATCCAATAGGGGGCGCAATTGGCGAACCAGGCGAACCTGGTAAAATGCCCTCCTGGCCACGGCTGTCACTTGATCTTCCATGGACAGCCGGGCATCCAGGAGGACACCCAAATTGCACACCCCATCCACAGGGGCAAGATGTTCGCCCCCTATGGCCAGCGATGGAGTTAGCTGGTTGAATCGGGTAGCCGGAAACCACAGCCACTCGGTCTTGGTCGGGTTGAGTCTGAGTCCGTTACTTCCCATCCAGATCCGTACGGCTTCCAGGCACTGGCACATCACCGCTACGGCATCGTTGGGGTGGTTTGGGGTAGATATATACAGCTGAGTATCATCAGCGTAAAGATGGTACTCTACCCCAAAACCACGGATGATCTCACCCAGCGGCTTCATATATGTGTTGAACAGGAGAGGCGAGAGGACCGACCCCTGAGGCACCCCACAGGTGAGGGGTCTCGAGGTCGACCTCTGCTCTCCTGCCAACACAAATTGCGATCGGCCAGAGAGGTAGGAGGAGAACCACCGTAAAACGGTGCCTCCCACCCCCAACCCCCCCAGCCGATGCAATAGGATACCATGGTCGATGGTATCGAAAGCCGCCGAGAGGTCTAATAGGACCAGGATGGAGGAACAACCCCCATCTCTGGCCCTCCAGAGATCATCCACCGACGCGACCAATGCCGTCTCGGTGCTATGCCCGGGCCGAAAGCCGGACTGGCGCGGGTCTAGATAATCAACTTCCTCCAGGTGACGGGGAAACTGTTGTGCCACCACACTCTCAACAACCTTCGCCAAAAAGGGAAGGTTGGAGACGGGACGATAGTTGTTTAATAAAGCTGGATCCAAAGAGGGCTTCTTAAGGAGGGGCCTCACCATAGCCTCTTTTAGGGAAGCAGGCAAGGAACCCTCACTTAAGGATGCGTTGACAACCTCTTGGAGCCAGCCTCGTGTCACCTCCCAGGATGCCAGTACAAGCCAGGAGGGACACGGGTCCAATAAACATGTGGTGGCTCGCAGTCGCCCACGTAACCTGTCCATATCCTCGGAAGAAACGGAGTCAAACTCCTCCCAGACAAGATCTGCCTCGCGGCATCCCACTGGGCCATCAATGGGGGCTAGCTCGTTCTGTATCTGAGCGATTTTCTCCTGCAGAAAAATCACAAATTCCTCTGCTCTACCCTGTAGCAGGGCTTCCCGCACCCTCTGTTGAAGGAGGGAGCGGGTCACCCTAAACAGGGCGGCAGGGCGGTTGTCTGCGGATGCTATGAGAGTAGCACAATGATGGCGTTTGGCCACTCTCAGCGCCACAATGTAAGTCCGTAAATGGGCTCTTACCTGTGTCCGGTCAGATTCAGATCGGGTAGACCTCCATCTTCTCTCTAGGCATCTCTTGTGGCGTTTCATCCCCCTCAGCTCCTCGGTAAACCAGGGGGCCAGGGTGGTTCGCCGCCACAAGAGAGGCCGCAAGGGCGCGACCCGATCCAAGGCTCCCGTGGCCGCAGTATTCCATGCGGCCACGAGGTCCTCCATCGGGGCGCGGGTCAGGGGTACAGGAAGTGGCCCAAGCGCCGTCTGGAACCCATCTGGGTCCATAAGGCGCCTGGGGCGGAACCAGATCGGTGACTCTGGTTCCGCCTCCCCGCGGTGGGGAGTAGCGGTTGGAAAGTCGAGCCGGAGAAGTGAGTGGTCTGACCATGACAAGGGCGTGATGACTATATCCCCTATACCCAGATCACTCTTCCATTGGCCAGAGACAAAGATGAGATAAAAGAAATATGAGCCACATTGTGACAGTAACTGTAACTATGGAGTCTGGTGACTGCATTCTCCATGGTTAGCTGTGAAAAAGAGGTTTATTTTTAAAAATAAATGTAGTTTTTCATAATTTCATACATGCTTGTGTAAATGTGCAGGAAAAATAGCCTTCTAACATTTATGTATTTCTTGTAAACCATTTTCCTTTTCCCCCTACTTGAGATGAGAAGTGGGTAGGATAGAATTTGCATGAGGACAAGAATTATAAAGCCACTGGAACATATGAAATTTAACTGCATACAGAAAACAAATGTATGGGGGGAAATAATAGAATATGGAAAATAAAAAAGAATAAAAGAATAAAAAAAGAATAAAAAAAGAGAGAAGTATTACTGTATTTTTCGGACTATAAGAGTATAAGATGCACCAAGATTTTGAAGAGGTAAATTTAAAAAAAAAGGTTTTGCCCTACCTAGCCTCCAGGAGCATTCTGCAGGACTCCCAGACCCTCTGCACAACCCGTTTTTTGTGAAAAATGGGGTGTGTAGAGGGTTTAGGAATCCTGTAGAGCAGGGGTCCCTAACCTTTGCAACTTTAAGTCTGAAGGACTTCAGCTCCCAGATTTCTCCAGCCAGCAAAGCTGGCTGGAGAAGTCTAGAAGCTGAAGTCCTTCAGACTTAAAGTTGCAAAGGTTGGGGACCCCTGCTGTAGAGTGCTCCTGGGGGGCTGGAGAGGGCAAAAACGAGCAAAAAAGGCCCATTTCCCATAAAAACTGGGCATGCAGAGAGTTTGGAAGGCCTGGAGAGTATTCCTGAGAGCACAAAAATACCCTTTTGTGTGAAAAACAGGCCCATTTTCATTTGTTTTTGCCCTCCCCAGCCCCCAGGAGCACTCTACAGCCTCCCAAACCCTCTGCATACCTTTTTTTTTTTTTTTTTGCCTAAAAGGGGCCCATTGTTTGCTCATTTTTGCCCTCCCCAACCCTCAGTAGCACTTTGCAGGCCACCCAAACCCTCTGCATGTCCATTTTTGTGAAGTCTTCAGTTATAAGACTTCAGTCACTTTCCACACAGGACAATTTTCTGGTCAAAGGAAAAATAATCCTGGGAATTTTCTTCTGTAAGCCATAAGTGCTTGTAATATTTTTTTTATTCATTTAGAATTAAAATGAAACCATAATATCAACATAGCCTTCAGGAACAATGAGGCTTATTGAATAAGCACTTGCTGAATGTATGATATTTTATGAGGGTGGTTTTGGGACTGAACATAAGTCACCATTTCCTTTGTTTTATGAAATTTATTTTTTAAAATAACGCAAGGTTATGGACAGTAGAGATCATATATGATGGGAGATGTGCTTCCTTCTACTATTCACTTAAAAAAAACCACCTTCATAGACATCAACTAAAGCAATACATTGGAAAAATATTCCTGTTCTATTCCATTGCATTGAATTTAACATTCCTTAAAGATCATTTCATCCATTCCTTATTTAACATCCAGCCATAATTTCTTAAGCATTCCCCTGAATTTCTCAAAAACAGTTCTGGCAAATGTATGTTTGAACATGCTTGTTTCATATATTCTCCATGAGTTATGATTTGCTTCATTACGTTGCCTACTGCCTGTTTAGGTTTCCTTCTATCTAATATGTGAAATGATTTTAGAAGAGAAAGCAAATTTTGATATATTTTGAATCATTTCTATAAACTTTATTATTTATACAATATACTAGAAGTATATGGGAAGCATTGATGAAGCTTCCTTTCTTTTCCTTTTCCTTTTTTTTTTCCTTTTCCCTTCTCCCTGCCCTATTGGATTCTTAGTGCAGACTTTGCCCCAAGATGTCAGGGTATGACCTTTCTGAGTTTATGGATTGGTGCATTCTTTTAATTTTTGTTTTAGTTTTTGCTGGCATGCTTCAATAGCATGGCTGTGTGCTACAAGGAATGAACAGTCAGTTCAAAAGAAGCTTGTGCATGAATTACTCTAATGGTCTCATTCTGTTTTTCTGAACTATACTAAGTTTCTTACTTGGCTTTATTTGCTGCTTACAAGGGGATCAAGGTAATTCTTTCAGTGTTGAAGTATTTTGCTAATGCTTAAAGTGAATATATTTGTCTTGCCCGAGTTTTAATTGTTTGGTTTGCTATTATTTTTGGTATACTATTGTTGCACTTTTAATAATTAACCAACATAAAAATATTGCCTGTCCTATTTACAATTGAGGTTTATATTAGTTTTGGATTCCAAAATCTATTCAAGTTCATTGTTTTTTTAAAATGATATCTCTGGAGGCTATAGTCATAAACTATGAGTTTTACCTAGCCATGCATATGCAGGCTGCCAGACCTCACATGCAAAAATCTAGACAATACAAAATGTCAGCAATGGGTACAGGAGAATTCATAACTTCCCCGGATTGTTGCAGTTTTGATATGGGTTATACTATTTGCAATAACTCATTTAACTAATATACAGTACAGGTAGCCTTTGATTTACAAGCATTCAT
Organism: Rhabdophis nuchalis; assembly: GCA_039707465.1. NCBI lineage: Eukaryota > Metazoa > Chordata > Lepidosauria > Squamata > Natricidae > Rhabdophis > Rhabdophis nuchalis. The sequence goes on from CM077643.1 coordinate 366,654,989, forward strand.
TCACTGACTGTTTGAAGTAACTATGGCTCTGAAAAAAGTGACATGACTGATTTTCACACTAATGTTTGTTGTAGCATCCTCATGATCACATGATCAAAATTTGAGTGCTTGGCAACTGGCATGTATTTATGACTGTTGCACTGTCTCAAGGTCATGTGATCACCATTTCTAACCTTCTCTACCAGCTTCTAACAATCAAAGTCAATAGGGAAAGACAGATTTGCTTAATGACTACATGATTCAATTAATAATTATAATAATTCACGTAACGCACAAAAAAGGTCTTAAAATGGGGCAAAACTTTACAACTACCTTGCTTAGTAACAGAAATGTGGGACTCTATTATGGTTGTAAGTTGAGGATAAAACATCATGAAATTGATTTTGCTGCACATTGAGAATCTCATAGAATTTGGTTTTAATAATATGAAACTAAAACATTTTAGATATATGTTCAATTCCAATTTATTTATATCTAATAATTTATACATTATAAAATAGCTTGAATAACTGAGTAACAAAGTTGAAAAAGCACAGATAGAATCCACAAACTCTTTTTACAATGGAACATGTTTAAAGCCAACCAGATGGTTTATGCCTTTATGGTTAATTTGATGGTTGAATAGATTGGTATAATTAGTATTTGAATTACTCCCAAAACAAGAGATTTCTGGTTTTTGTAATTTGTCCCTGTTAGCACTCTTGCTAGTAGTAATTACCATTTTGTCAACATCAAAATAAATAATTAAATACCCTAAATAGATATATTAAAATGAAGAATTATTATTACTACTATTATTAGTTGTTGTTTTTAAATGGCCCATTTGCTATGATTTGGACATAATTAGGATTACTAGAACTGGACAGAATAAGCCAGACAACTGCTAGGTAACAGGAAATAGTGTACATGCTATATGCACCTCTTCACTCTCCTTTTTCACCACAAAATTGTGATTTCATTAAATATCTTTTAACTTTTTCTTCAACTGCAATGTGTTAAAGATTGTTTATTGGAGAGTAACTGGAGAGGATCGGAGCAAAGGAAAAAATTGTGTCTTTGTTGAACTGAATACTAAACTCACCCTGAAGTAAAAAACAACAACAACCAACCCTTGCTTCTAACTAGCCTAGGTCAGACTTATAATGTCATCTAGCATCACCCAGTCACTGTTTGAGTGATATTAAACTTATGCTCTTTACTGTTGCAATAGCACACTGATGATTGATGACTACAGAAGACAATATAAGTGACTTGCCATGCTTAATTAGTTTCTTCATGACTTTAATTTCAAAATAATGTTGCAGCAATGATTGTGAAATTTAGTACTAAATCTATGGAGAAACCTGCTTTTAAGCAAAATTGGTTTCTATCTGATAAAGTAGTAGGTTGTGGTCTACTTTATCAAATGGTTTACTGACGTCCAAGTAAATTATATCCATAGAATTTCTCTAGTCCAGTAATTTTGTCACATTGTCAAAGAATAAAATAAGATTTGTCTGGCATGATCTGTTTTTGAATATTTGAAATAGCATGAACATTCATTTCAGATTCAGTGATCCTGTCATTCTATGCTAAATGCTTGACAACAATATGGACACAGATGCTCATATCACCAAGGATGTATCGTGTTAATATTCTCCAATTACTATTTAGGAATAATTCATATTTATATTTAACACAGACCACAAGCCTGCAGTGCTAGCATTATTTTTCTCCTGGGTCCCGGTGACTCCATCTCATTTTCAACCCATGAGTAAAAGATGTAAACTCATGGGTTGAAAATGAGATGGAGTCACTGGGATCCAGGAGAAAAATAATGCTAGCACTGCAGGCTTGTGGTCTGTGTTAAATGTAAATATGAATTATTCCTAAATAGTAATTGGAGAATATTAACACGATACGTCCATTGACGTTTAAATCATCCTTAGCAGCACTGAAATTAAAATAGTGTTTTCCCCATTATGCAAATGGCATCTTCTGGCATCTTAAATTTCTCATTCCTTGGAGGGAAATCAGTTAACTACAATAACAAGAACGGAAATCAGTTACGGCAGGACAGGAGACCATAGTAGTACCTTCTAAAAACATATTTCATGCTGGGACATTTTCCAGCATATTCAAGGATGGGTAGAGCAACTCAGAAATAAGGAATGGCCCATAAAAGGCATTTCTTTCCATTCATGGGGATTATTCATTATTTTGTTACACTTTTTTTCAGGCCACCAGTCAGCAGAGCTGCTCCTCAACCCGAGAAACTACAAAAGAATAATATCAACAAAAAAAAGAAAGTGGTTGAGGTCAGGGTTAATACTTTGATATTTTAATATTCTTTCTAATATGGGCTTACTTTTAATTATTATTTTTATTTATATCATTCCTGTATTATTTTACAAATAATTCATTTGATGATTATTGCTCCAATCCTTACCAATTTTATAGTTTTTAAAACTTTATCAATTTTAATGCATGTTGGTATGTTAACAAGCTACCCAAATCTGTTAATTGGCACAGCCTGTTAGTGCTTGTGTTGCCTGGTAGAGGGGATTAAATTTAATCCTATCCTTGGTACATGGGATTAAATGTAGTTATATACTGTAAAGGTAAATATAAGTAAATTATATAAATATAAGTATATAAGAAGTAACCAGAATGATACAACCAAGGAACAATTTATTTTCAGAAGAGTAAATTCTGTAATAAATTACAGTAATGTTGTATTGTCATCTAAACTATCCATATTTTCTGATATTCTACAGCCTGTATTGTGATTTAAATATGCTTCATAAGAGAATATTTTAAATTAATGCTTTGAAACTTTATATTTTTAAGGAGTTTTAAATATAGCCTTTGCATTTCTGTGTTCATTGATTCAAATTACCATGTTCACATTCTAGACACACATACACACACACACACACTCAAAACTGTGTAGATTTTTTTTTAAATTAAGCAATGGCTTTCTTCATCTACAAAAATGAGTACACTTAAATGTGTCTATAACCTTCCTTCCTTTTTTATTTCCAGGAACTGTGTTTAGATCATGTCTTTGGATATCGTGGATTTGATTGCCGCAATAACCTTCATTACCTCAATGATGGTGCTGATATTATTTTCCATACTGCAGCAGCATGCATAGTTCAAAATCTCTCAACAGGTAATTAAAATTTTAAAAAAATGCCAGTTCCCTTGGTTGGAAAAACAAACAGGTTAGGTACTAGATGCCAAGGAGTTCAAATGAAAGCACTGTGTGAATTCCTTAGGATATTTAAAGCATTTGTAAGAATAGTCTTCGCTGTTTTCTTCAGCATTAGGTATATATTTGAAATGGAAGCAAACAGAATGGCCTACAAGCACCAGGCATCAATTATGGGATTAGAATAATAAAGAGAGATATAGGCAGTTCTCAATTTACAACCTTTCATTTAGGGACCATTCAAAGTTACAATAGCACTGAAAATGGTGTCTTACAATGAATCCTCATACTTAAATCTGTCACAGCATCCCCACAGTCATGTAATTAAAATTGGGGGATTTGGCACTGTCCCAGAGTCATATGATAGTCATTTGCTACCTTCCCAACCAGCTTCTGACAAGCAAAGTCAATGGGGGAAATCAAATACATTTAATGACTGTGTGGTTCACTTAACAATTTTGTTTAACAATCTTAGCAAAAGAGGTCATAAAATTAGGCATGACTTACTTAATATCCGCCTTGCTTAGTAATGGAAATTCTGGTCCCAATTGTGACTGTAATTTGAGGACTATCTGTATATGTTCCTTTTCATCTGCTATCATGTTGGATGATATTATTGATCCATTGTGGTTTAGTACTGTTGCATCTCAATGACAATATCTATGAAGTTGGCAGTGGTTGTTTGTTTGAAATCTTCATGAATATGTAGCACAGTCTTGCTTTGGAACTGAATTGTTAAGGAAATAATGCATGTGTATTGGTTTCTGGCATGAGCAGATGTATTTGCTGCCACTGAAGCCTCCGGCTGCTGTCCACGTTGTTCCTTCCTCCATGCTTGGGTTTGACAGATAATTAGCAAGATCTTAAGCAGTTTTTTTTAATTTTAAGAATCTAACACTTTCTTTACATTACATTTTAGCTACTTTGTACAAATATATAATACAAATATTATTACTCTTAGATGAATTGATTTTGTGAAATAGACTGATCTGAAAAAGCCCTGTTTTTATAGTTTCTGTTTATTGGATATTTAAAAATTAATATTTTTTTTGTTTTGAACTGCACAGGAAGTCAAAGTTTCTACCTGGAACATACAGATGACATCCTCTGCCTAACAGTCAACCAACACCCAAAATATAAAAATATTGTGGCCACCAGCCAGATTGGTAGGTCCATAGTCAGTTTAAACTAAAAGATTTTAAATAATTGCACAGATTTTCTGTTTGCATGTTGGGCAATGGAACAGTTACTATTTTTTCTTCTTCTGCAAGAAACAAATGAAATAATGTACAAATTTATTATAAATCAATATAACAAAATTACGTAAAGCAAAACCATGTACATTGAAATATAGCCTTTTCTAAGGTTTCAGGAAACAATTTTGCTAAAATTTTAACTAATTTGAGAGGTGATCATTAATATGGGTATAAATGTTGACAATATTAAGAATATTAATATTAAGAAGCTGGCTCTCTTTCTAAGCTATTCAGGAAAGGCTTTGTGATAATGTCCATCTGAAACTCTGGGTAGCTCTTAATAAAGTGCTAGATCTTTCTCAAATAATTGTTCTCATTAAACTCTTACAATGTAGGATACATTTCAGTTAAATAGAAACCCTGGTTGGTATGACAACAATTAAGAAGTGTGCCAATGTTTTCTCTTATTGCGATTAAGTAAAATAATGGAATTGATTGCAAAGAAAAGAGGTTGGTGGGAGGAATCATCCCTGTCCTTAATTCTTGAGCTGATAAAAGTGGTAAACACTTCCATATGTATCACCGTTGGACTTCTTATTTGCATAATAGGACACAACATCAGCACAAATTTTTTTTCCCTATAACAAGCATTATATTAAGACACATAATTCAACAATATTTTTGCTTGTTTTTTATATCCATACTCGTTGTTGCTATTTTTTTTAACTTCAATATTTTTTCTGGTGCTGATGTTGGGAACTTCAGCATTAGAAACCTAACTTATTTCAGCTATTGTTTTTCCCTGATGCTTCCATATTTGTCATTGCCCTCATCATGCAGGTAATATGGCAGAATTTCCAGGTAAGGATTTCTCCTTTCTGAATTCTTGTCAATACTGTTATCATTCTCATTCTCATTTGTTGTATCTGTGTCACTTAGAGATACACGGTGAACATCAACAAATCAATCCTTTTTTTGTGTATTTATCCATAAACATTTCATTTTATCTTAGGATTTATCCTAAGATAAATCTAATAACTAATCTAATAACTCTGTCCAACCTCAGGTCCCATGCTATTGTTACAGTTCTGGAGTCCCTTTGTTATTTTGTATATATTTCTGTTTCTGGCGTTTAACGGACCAGATTCCCAAGAGGGATGATGCATTCCAGAGGAGTAAGAGCCAATTCAGTTCAGATAGTTTGAGAGAAAGAAGGTGAAAATAGCTCCTCCACAATAGTCTCAAAATATATGTTTGGTGTAGATAATAGGATGCTTCCGTTTGTGAGAATTTTGTCGATAAGTATCGAACAATAAATGTCTGTGGAGATTCTCAGACGTTCAGGTCATGGTTGTCCCAAAGGTGCTTTTTCAAAATGCAAGTGGAGTTTCTCTGTTTTCCCTTGAAGATGTTTCACTTCTCATCCAAGAAGCTTCTTCAGTTGTCACTGAATGGTGGAGAATGGAAGGATTTACATTCCTTGCAGTCATCTGGTCATTAGCAGTCTTTCTGAGAGTCGTTGAGGCCACTTGGAGTTTTATTTGTGCCCTCAGGGTCACTTAAATAGGTGTGGAACTTTCTTGAAACTACTGATTTGTATTTTTGTATTTATTAAATTTATACCCCGCCCTTCTCCAAGCGGACCCAGGGCGGCGCACAGGAACATTAAAAACATACAAACATATAAAACTATTTTTTTTTAAAACTTATTCAACTCAAAACCTGTGCTAAAATCAAATTAAAATCCCCATTTTAAAAACTATCTACAAGTCAGTATTAGAGACTACGCTAGGCCGGCTAGTTGGAATAGATGTGTCTTCAGACACTTGCGGAAGAGGCGGAGGTCAGAGATGTTACGGAGTTCAGGGGGCAGGTAGTTCCAAAGGGCTGGTCTCGCCACAGAGAAGGCTCTCCCCCTGGGTGTCGCCAGTCGGCATTGTCCGGCCGACGGCACCCTGAGGAGGCCCTCTCTGTGGGAGCGTATCGGTCTAAGGGATGTATGGGGCAGGAGGCGGTCTCGCATATAACTAGGCCCCGAGCCATGGAGCGCTTTAAAGATGGTCGTTAGAACCTTGAAGCGCACCCGAAAGACCACAGGGAGCCAGTGCAGCTCGCGCAGGATTGGTGTTATATGGGAGTGTCTAGGCGCTCCCGTAATCACCCGCGCGGCTGCGTTCTGGACTAGCTGTAGCCTTCGGGTGCACCTCAAGGGAAGCCCCATGTAGAGAGCATTACAGTAGTCGAGTCGAGACGTGACGAGTGCTTGAGTGACTGTGCGTAAGGCACCCCGATCCAGTAAGGGGCGCAATTGGCGCATCAGGCGTACCTGATGGAACGCCCCCCTGGCCACGGCTGCCACATGGTCCTCCATAGACAGCCGGGAATCCATGGGGACACCCAAATTGCGCACCCTCTCCACGGGGGCCGGTGTTTAGCCCCCAATGGCCAGAGTTGGAATAATCTGGCTGAATCAGGGTGCCGGAAGCCACAGCCACTCAGTCTTGGACGGGTTTGTTACTATCCATCCAGATCCGTACGGCCTCCAAACACCGGGACATAACCTCGACGGCATCGTTGGGGTGGTCTGGGGTGGATATGTACAACTGAGTATCATCAGCATACAGATGATATCCCACCCCAAAACCACGGATGATCTCACCCAGCGGCTTCATGTATGTGTTGAACAGTAGGGGCGAGAGGACCGACCCCTGAGGTACCCCACATATGAGGGGCCTCGAAGTCGACCTCTGCCCCCCTGCCAACACACATTGCGACCGACCAGAGAGGTAGGACGAGAACCACCGCAAAACGGTGCCTCCCAGCCCCAACCCCCCCAGTCGGCGCAATAGGATACCATGGTCGATGGTATCAAAAGCCGCTGAGAGATCTAATAGGACTAGGATAGAGGAAAATCCTCTATCCCGCGCCCTCCAGAGATCATCAACCAACGCGACCAATGCCGTCTCGGTGCTGTGCCCGGGTCGGAAGCCGGACTGGCGCGGGTCTAGATAATCAACTTCCTCCAAGTGTCGCGGAAACTGTTGAGCCACCACACTCTCAACAACCTTCACTAAAAAGTGGAGGTTGGAGACGGGACGATAGTTCTCTAATAATGCTGGATCCAGGGATGGCTTCTTGAGGAAGGGCCTTACTACCGCCTCTTTCAAGATGGCAGGCAAGGACCCCTCACTCAAAGATGCGTTGACAATGCCCTGGAGCCAGCCTTGTGTCATCTCCCAGGATGCCAGTACAAGCCAGGAGGGACACGGGTCCAATAAACATGTGGTGGCCCTAAGTCTCTTTGACAACTTGTCCATATCCTCGGTAGTAACAAAATCAAACTCCTCCCATGATGGTGTCTCAAGAACAGCCTCGGCACGCTCAACTGGACCACTGTCGATGGAAGGTAACTCGCTCCGAATCCGAGTGATTTTCTCCTGCAGATAAATCCCAAATTCCTCTGCTCGACCCTGTAAAGGGGCTTCCCGCGGCCTCTGTTGAAGGAGGGAGCGGGTCACCCCAAACAGGGCGGCAGGGCGGTTATCAGCGGATGCAATAAGAGTGGCACAATACTCACGTTTGGCCACTCTTATCGCCACTAAGTAAGTCCTAATATGGTCTCTCATTAGTGTTCGGTCGGCTTCGGAGTGAGATGATCTCCATCTGCTCTCTAGGCGTCTCTTGTGGCGCTTCATCTCCCTGAGCCCCTCGGTAAACCAAGGAGCCCAGGTGGTTCGACGCCGCAAGAGAGGCCGCAAGGGCGCGACCCAGTCCAAGGCCCCCGTGGCCGCACTTAACCATGCGGTCACTAGGTCCTCAGTCGAGTCCCGGGGCAAGTCCACAGGAATTGGCCCAAGCTCCCTTTGGAACCTTATCGGATCCATCAGGAGCCTGGGGCGGACTGGGGCGGACTGAAAGGACAGCTACGACACCATCTATCTCCTGTTTACAACACAGTCCTTTCAGCAGTTCCAAGAAGGTTCCATACCCATTTGCACTATTCAGGTGACCTTGAGGACACAGATAAACTTCCAAGTGGCTTCAGCAACTCTCAGAGAGAGTAGTAACAACGAGATGACTGCAAGGAATATAAATAGTTCAAGTTTCCACCATTCAATCAGAACTGAAGAAGCTTCGTGGATGAGAATCAAAATGTCTTCCAAAAAAAGCAAAGAAAGTCCAGTTGTCTTTTGAAAAGCACCTTTGGGATATGGTACAATAAAGAAACCTACTTGAAAGAATCATCACCTGTCTGTCTTGATTTGGGGAGGCTTGACAGTACTGCATAATTGCCTTATTTTAAGAAGATGTACTTTCATTGGAAGAGTTATAAACTTAAATAATGTTTTCTTAATTCCCCCTGATTAAAAATGATCAGGTACTACACCGTCTATTCACATATGGGATGCAATGACTAAGCAGACTCTATCTATGCTGCGTTGCTTCCATTCTAAAGGAGTGAATTATGTTAACTTCAGCGCAACTGGCAAACTTCTGGTGTCTCTAGGAGTTGATCCAGAGCATACAATCACAGTATGGAGATGGCATGAAGGTATGTTTCCAATCTTCATGCTTATTAATTTTATATCCAAATTGCACATTAAATACATGATAGCATAATTGTTTTATTTTCATTTGAAAAAAAACATTTTATTTCTGTTTTTGTTCTTTTCCCTCTGTCTTATTACTGCCTGGTGTCAATTAAGATTTGAGTGCATTGCATTGATATATATCTAGCTAGCTATATATCTATTTTATTGATAGTGTTTTGGATCATCAATTATCTGTGAGGAGGATGTAGTAACAGCAATGAAAATACAACCATGTCCCATGGAATATTTTTTTAAATTAATGTAACATAGACAATTGAATACCAAAGAATAAAATCACTCTGCACATTTTCTGAAATTATCACAAAGAGATAAGAATATAAAAACTATGCTCATGGGTCAATAAAAAGGCCTGTGATCCCACAATTCCATGCATATTCTTTCCCATTTAGTTGCCCAGGAAATTTATGTATCCATGCACCTTTCAGAATAACAATCTTTTTGAAACTTCTTATAACAATGTAAAGTATTGTAAAGAAAAACACTACACTATATACACTACGTCAGTGGTGGGATTCAAATTTTTTTACTAATAGTTCTATAGGTGTGGCTTGGTGGGCGTGGCAGGGGAAGGGTACTGTAAACTCTCCATTCCCTCCCCACTCCAGGGAAAGGATACTGCAAAATCCTCATTTCCTCCCAATCAGCTGAGACTCAGGAGGCAGAGAATAGGTGGGGGCAGGGGGCAGTCACAGGTGGTATTTACCGGTTCTCCGAACTACTCAAAATTTCCGCTACTGGTTCTCCAGAACTGGTCAGAACCTGCTGAATACCACCTTTGCACTACATTTGATTTAGCTAAAAGGCACAAAAAAAAAGTATTAAATTTCTAGAATCGTCTTCATCCGCCAATGTGTGTGGTAATGACATGACGAAGAAGGGAAGGAAGACTCCAACTGAGCAGTATTTTCACCTGCCTTCCTTTATAAGAGGAATAGAACCCTTTCCCACTTACATTCCAGCAGTTGGTTTTGAAAAGATGACTCTTCTGAAGCTGGAATGAATGTAGAACCACCATAGTAGTTATTGGCAGGGCCATTTTTAAAGTAGAATTTTCCCCAGTAACCATGTGCACCCTGGGATCCCAAGGACTAGAATGATGGCAGAATGCAGTTGTGACCTACTTATGTTTGTAAAATATTAAAGCGTCTTTTCTGATTTCTACAGGTGCTAAAATTGCAAGCAGAGGAGGTCACCTAGAGAGGATCTTTGTTGTAGAGTTTCGTCCAGATTCTGATACCCAGTTTGTTTCTGTTGGAGTAAAACACATGAAGTTCTGGACTCTTGCTGGAAGTGCTTTGCTCTATAAAAAAGGAGTGATAGGTTCATTGGATGATGCCAAAATGCAAACCATGCTTTCAGTGGCATTTGGAGCAGTAAGTAGTCTTATTGCTCTTCCTTCTTGTTTTGTGTGATTTGTGGAGACAAAAATTAAACCAGTTTCATGAGAAAGGATTTTAGTCATCAATATGTTTATTTAGGAGTAAATGTAAGTGAACATAAAGAGAGATGATACAACATTTTATTTACAGAATAATGTTAACAAAACCAGTATCATTGGGAGGTGGGGGGGATATTCATCCTAGATACAGTACAAAGTTTTTATGGCTAGAATAGGTCCGTTTCGATACAAAAGCTTAGATGGCAATCATGCTAGTTCTGCAGAGCCATCTCTATTTTATCAAACTGGATACTGAAGCAAAGAATTCATATCATGTCAAAAGATAGTAAAACTCAATGATTTATAGCATTTACAAAGCAGATTGTTGTGGTTTGTTTCAGAATAATCTCACTTTCACTGGTGCCATCAATGGAGATGTTTATGTGTGGAAAGATCACTTTCTAATTCGACTTGTGGCAAAAGCTCACACTGGCCCAGTCTTTACAATGTATACCACTCTTCGCGATGGGCTCATAGTTACTGGAGGGAAAGAGAGACCGTAAGGAACTCACAACTCTTTTCTATGTGCAGTTACTTATATAGCCAAGTATCCTTCAGAAGGAAATCCAAATAAGAATAAGGAGCATGAGGGTTTATGGCAGACTGGGGGAAAAAAACTATTTGTACCCTTCACTTCCTGAGCAGTGCAAGTATGGGCTGCAAAAAAAACAGTAGTTGGACTGAAAAAAACAGACAAAGAATATGTTTTGGGAGTTCTACATTGGATTTTAATTAAGATCCAGCTGTCTAAAAGCCAAAACTTCTGTAGCCAAAATGTCAACCTCACATGATGCAGGTTTAACAACTTAGATAAGCAAAAGTAAAATACCTGACTGACCATTTAGGGGGGAAATGAGATAGGAACAATAGAATGAAGTGATGGGGAAAAACATAGCTATATTTATAAATATATATTTATATATATTAAAGATATATGAAGATATATGAAGATATATCTTTATATATATATTAAAGATATATGAAGATATATTAAGGATATATGAAGATAACTCTTTATCTTTTTTCACACTGAGAATTGTTTTGAATGCCCTCCAGAATACAAGTGAGAGCTTCCTTTCATAAATGGCTATGTTTAATTTTTTATATTAAAAGATGCTGGCATCCATCTATTTGAAACTATCATTTCTAAGGGCTGTAAGCTGTATACACTATCTATTTACAGTCAGGCATTTCCACCATAGATTATTTGAATTTACTACCTCCATCTGAAAACCTAGAGTAAATTCATTATTTATCACTTAGTACCAGAGATTTAGATGTAAGGGAAACCGTATGGCCAGTGTATTACAGGATCATAAGGATTTGAGGAGAATGGAGTATTTCTTACATATTTCTTCTATTTTCAGAACGAAAGAAGGAGGGGCTGTAAAACTATGGGATCAAGAGATGAAGCGCTGCCGAGCCTTTCAACTTGAGACAGGACAGATTGTGGAATGTGTGCGCTCAGTGTGTCGAGGAAAGGTACCTGAAACACACAAAATGTATTTCCTGTTCCTCTCCTTACCAAAGTCTTAATATGTTAATATTGAGGGTTAAATGAACCTAAAGAGACTGAACAGGTGATTGTCACTTAAAGAAAGGAGGCTGAATAGCTACAGTCGATAGAGACAAACAGAAATGTGACAAAGAGACTTACAAATGCCAATTTCAGTACACCTTACTATATAGTTAATATTCTCCCATTCAGTGATATTAAAATTTGGCAGCAATTTTTAGAAGACTGTTAACCCTGTGGCCATTATGTTATGCATCTTTATCATTATATGTTTCTTTATAAGAGTATGTAGTGTAATTCCCTTTCCCTCAAGAATGCTGAAAAATATTTTTGAGGAAAAGATTTCACATCATCTTTGGGATAAACTGATACACCACCATTAGAATTATATAGGATAAATTTACCTAATGTTATATGGTCATAGAAGGAGGGGTATGATTTGTAATATTTTTAAGAAAAAAAAATATGAATCAAACATCTGTAAATTGTGGCAGAAAATCCAGTTCACAGTAATTTCTATTCCAAACTGCTGTCCTTGTACTCTTTTGCTTCTTTCTTCCTATTCTCCCCATTTTTAATTGAACAACATAAATATTGAACAAAGATTCAAAGAATCATCTGTATATTGTTTTTCTAATACCGCATGCCTTTGAATTGTCTATAGGGTAAAATTTTAGTGGGGACCAAAGATGGAGAAATCCTTGAAGTTGGAGAAAAAAATGGTGCTTCTAATCTTCTAATCGATAGCCACATGGAAGGAGAAATTTGGGGCCTGGCAACTCATCCATCCAAAGATATCTTCATATCTGCTAGTAATGATGGAACTGCAAGGATCTGGGACCTTTGTGATAAAGTAAGAAGTGCTTGATCCAAAATACAGAATAAGCTTTCAATCTGTCAGAATTCTTGGCTGCTGCTACACTTAGCAGACTGCCAGAAGAATTTTATGTATGCATATTCATATACTGAGTATGTTTATGAAGTGTATAAATCCAAAATAGTTCCTCTGTTATTGCAGCTAATAAGGATTAGTTGCATAGTATATGTAAAAATACTTCAAGCAGATTATAAATTATGTATTAAATCATGTAATTGAACATTATTAACATTAATTAAATGCCAATTAAAATTTATTCTTCTGTCAACCATGCTTTCAATATTGAGAAAATTGGATGTGCTCTTTATGAAAATTTGTTATTTCCAATTTTACCTTAGAGGGGAAAGACTTTACATGTTATTGTATGAATAGGTTCTAGATAACTTACAAAATCTAAAATTCACCTTAAAATTTAAAATGCTGCAACAATGAAAAAGTACTACTATAAAACACTCCGTAAACCATTGTGAGTACCTTAAACAGTAAACTGTGTGAATCTGGGAGCAAAATGGCTTGCCTACATAGCTGCATTCTGGGCCAACTGCATTTTCAATGACTCAAACATCTTGAGTCATCAGTGCATTTTCCACATCTCTGAACTCTGACTGAATTTATCACTAAAGCTAATAAATGTTTTAGAACTATATGAACCCACTAAACAGGATTGGGCATGAGTATATAGAGCTATGATCTTCTCTGTGTCTCTGAGCTAAATATAGAACTGAAACTCCTTGTATTTAACATCTCTCCTCTCTCTGAGTGTGTGTGTGTGTGTGTGTGTGTGTGTGTGTGTGTGAGAGAGAGAGAGAGAGAGAGAGAGAGAGAGAGAGAATGAGAATGAGAATGAGAATGAGAATGCTATCAGAGGTTTTTGTTGTGGCCTCTCGGCCATTGGCCCCTTCAACAACTGAATCAGATGAAGAGGAGGAATGGGAGTCAGGGCCAGCATCAAGGCAATCTGAGAGCTCCAAGGGGGAAGAAGGAATGGAGTTGTCAGAGATAGGGACAGCGACAGAGCCTGGGCCGTCCATCAGCCCTCAGATGGAGAGTCAACAGCTCTCAGGTCTGGAGGTGGCTGATGAGGAAGAGGAGAAGCAGTTGGGTCCAGTGCCTGACATGCAGATGCAAAGAAGGCAGAAAAGAGGACAGCAGTGGAAATCTATGGGCCGGTCCTTGGGACAGAAGAGCCACTGCTGCTTGTGAAGCCCCACCCGAGCTCTGGAGATAAAAGGCAGGGGGTGGAAATGAATAGATGTGGCAGATAACTATTCATCTCCCTGCCGGTCTGCCATTGATAGCCTGCACTTCTGACTCCTGTCTGGAAATTATCAGAATTCTTCTTGGAATCTGCAGCGCTCTCTGAGTGCGTGGTGTGTGTGTGTGTGTGTGTGTGCGCGCGCGCGCTACTGGAAGAAAGAGTGTACCTTCTACGGCTTTCTTTGCAAGTATGGGGAGAGAGAGAGAGTCCTGGTGCGTTGGGCCATTTCAGGGGAAAAGGAAGTGAGCGTCACTTTCCAAAGGGCTTAAGAGACTTCGTAACCTGCTGTGAGAGAGCGGCTGCTGGCGCTCCTAATAAAGGGGATGTTTCATTAACTACAAAGGACTCGTCGTGTTCGGAAGAACAGTTTTAATTCTAAAACGAAAGAATACAAATCATAAATAATGTGAGTCCCTGTCACTTAATATCACCATTTCTGTTCTTCAGAAACTTCTGAATAAAGTTAATTTGGGCCATGCTGCAAGATGTGCTGCCTACAGTCCAGATGGCGAGATGGTTGCTATTGGCATGAAGAATGGAGAGTTTATTATTTTGCTTGTCAACAGTCTTAAAGTTTGGGGCAAAAAAAGAGATAGAAAATCTGCTATCCAGGACATCAGGTACTTCAGCAGGCAAAGCAGAGAATGCCAGAAAGAGAAAGAGCAGAAGTGTGTCTATTTATTCCATTACTGCTGATGTTTTGGCTTTGTGCCATTTGATAATGGCTTGCAGCTTAATGACTGAAGTGACTGCACTGAGAGTACATCAGCAAGAAAAATAACTCACACAAGATCTTAGAGTACTTCGCCTCCCCTAGAAGAGCACTTTCTATGCTGGTGCCTCATTTATGGAATGGCTTCTCCTTGAGGCTATACCCATTAGCACCATCATTTTGATACCAAGTGAAACCCTTTCTATTTTCCCAGAATTTTTAATTGACTTTTAATTGTATTTTAATCATATTTTGAATGACCACTGTGCTACTGACTAATTTATAGACTAATGTATATGTTGCTTTTAATTTGTATTTTATATGATTTTATCGTATATGATTTTATCCAGGTTGTATTTTAATGAATTGTAAACTGCTCAAGTAGCTTTGGCTATTGGGCAGTTTGTTTATTTTTTATATCATTGTCATTTCAGAAACCTCTAGAACAGGGGTCCCCAACCTTTGCAACTTTAAGTCTGAAGGACTTCAACTCCCAGAATTCTCCAGCCAGCAAAGCTGGCTGGAGAATTCTGGGAGCTGAAGTCCTTCAGACTTAAAGTTGCAAAGGTTGGGGACCCCTGCTCTAGAACTTTCTTTTTGTTTTCTTGTTTCTAGAATCAGCCCTGATAGTCGGTTTTTGGCAGTGGGTTCACAAGAACATACTGTAGACTTCTATGATCTCACACAAGGCACAACCTTGAATCGAATCGGCTATTGCAAAGACATCCCAAGTTTTGTCATTCAAATGGATTTTTCAGCAGATGGCAAATACATTCAGGTAAAGTTTTTACTTTCAGTTAACAAACAGCCTTCCTGATTCAGACAAGAATTCATGCCTCATGTCAAGAAGAGCAGGAGGTGTACATCTTAAATTTCATAGACCTTTTCTATTCCTTTTGTTTATGATACTGATATTCCAGAATAGTAAGCATCAGGAAGGAAGAACTGATAGAGACAGAAGTGAACTTAAAATTTAGGTATAAAAAGCCACAGCTATTACGTAAGTTTAGATTGACTTTTAAATTGACCAGAAGGTCAGATTTTTAAAATGCCAAATGAGACAAATGTACAGGCTCTGATTTGCTGGAAGTATGAGAAGTGGTTTCATAAATTAGCGATTCACATTCCAAATTTTGCCATAAGTATTTATGAACACTCTCACTGTTCAGTTAAACATTTCAACATTTTATATAATAAAATATAATGCAAGAACCCAAAATTGTCATCATTCCTGGGATGATTTTGGAAGAACTATATATTTTACCATTGTCCATATAATCATTTTTGATTCATTTCCTTCCTTAGGTATCAACTGGTGCCTACAAACGGCAAGTCCATGAGGTGCCACTAGGAAAGCAAGTGACAGATACAGCATTTATTGGAAAGATCACATGGGCTACCTGGACAAGGTGATGTAGCACAAAATGCTAAGCAAGGAGCATAAACCTACACCATCAGATCAGAATTGGGAGAGGCTACTTAGACCGTTGAGTCTGATCATTTGCTTCAGTTTGGAATTCAAATGACATGGACAGGTTACGTAGGCGATTGAGAGCCACCACATGTTTATTGGACCTGTGTCCCTCCTGGCTTGTACTGGCATCCTGGGATGTTACACGAGGCTGGCTCTAGGAGATAGTGAATGCTTCTTTGAGTGAGGGGTTCTTGCCTGCCGTCTTGAAAAAGGCGGTGGTGAGGCCCCTCCTCAAGAAGCCTTCCCTGGACCCAGCAGGGAAATTATCGTCCGGTCTCCAACTTTCACTTCCTGGCAAAGGTTGTAGAGAGTGTGGTGGCACAACAGTTTCCTCGGCACCTGGAGGAAATGGTTTATCTGGACATGCGCCAGTCCGGCTTCCGGCCCGGACACAGCACTGAGACGGCATTGGTCGCATTGGTCGATGATCTCTGGAGGGCCAGAGATGGGGGTTGCTCCTCCATCCTGGTCCTATTAGACCTCTCGGCAGCTTTTGATACCATCGACCATGGTATCCTATTGCATCGACTGGAGGGGTTGGGGGTGAGGAGCACCGTTTTACGGTGGTTCTCCTCCTACCTCTCCGGCCGATCGCAATTTGTGTTGACAGGAGGGCAGAGGTCGACTTCGAGACCCCTCACATGTGGGTTGCCTCAGGGGTCAGTCCTCTCGCCGCTCCTGTTCAACACATATATGAAGCCGCTGGGCAAGATCATCCGTGGTTTTGGGGTAGAGTACCACCTGTACGCTGATGACACGCAGCTGTATGTATCTACCCCAAACCACCCCAATGATGCCGTCGAAGTGATGTCCCGGTGTCTGGAAGCCGTGCGGGTTTGGATGGGAAAGAACAGACTCAGACTCAACCCGTCCAAGACCGAGTGGCTGTGGTTTCCGGTGTCCCGGTACAACCAGTTTACTCCATCACTGGCCATTGGGGGTGAACATCTAGCCCCAGTGGATAGGGCACGCAACTTGGGCGTCCTCCTGGATACCCAGCTGTCCATGGAAGATCAAATGACGGCCGTGGCCAGGGGGGCGTTCTACCAGGTTCGCCTGGTACGCCAGTTGCGTCCCTTATTGGATTGGGACGCCCTTCGCATGGTCACTCATGTGCTCGTGACATCCCATCTAGACTATTGTAATGCTCTCTACATGGGGCTTCCCTTGAGGTGCACTCGAAGACTACAGCTAGTCCTGAACGTGGCCGCGCGGGCTGTCCTGGGAGCCTCTAGGTTCTCCCACGTAACACCTCTCCTGCGCAAGCTGCACTGGCTGCCTGTGGCCTTTCGGGTGCGCTTCAAGGTATTGATTACCATCTTTAAAGCGCTCCATGGCACGGGACCTAGTTACTTGCGGGATCGCATTCTGCCTCATACATCCCTGCGGCCAATCCTCTCCCACAGAGAGAGACTTCTCCGGGTGCTGTCCACTAGGTAGTGCCAGCGGGCGACGCCCAGGAGAAGGGCCTTCTCTGTGGTGGGCCCGACCCTCTGGAACGGCCTACCCCCTGAACCTAGAACAACCACGGACCTCCGCTCCTTCCGCCAAAAGTTAAAAACTTTCTTCTTTCATCAGGCCGGCCTGGCCTAAAGAATCCGATTGTAACCTGTAGTATAAATCGAGATTGTTTTAATAGGGATAGTAGGGAATAGTTTTAAGGGTTTTAAAGGTTTTAAAATTTTAAGAATTTTAGCACAGGATAAATTATTTAATTTAATTTTAAATATTGTTATTGTTGTATTTATATATGTTTTAAGTCCTGAGTCCCTGCGGGGAGAGGGAATGGTCTATAAATAAAATAAATAAAATAATAATAATAATAATAAATCCATTCCTGACAGATGGTTGTCTATCTTCCACTAGAGCACATCTCTTAAAGGGAAGACTGCCACCTCTTCAGAGATGAAAAAAAGTCATAAGTCCATGACAAGAATGCAGGTTAATGAGCAGATAGTGAGAGACTAATTCACTTAGAATAGCGGCCCTTAGAAAATGCTTCTCTCCTCTTTTGAATTTTGATATTCCACTCCATTCTTTCAACAGCACCCGAAGTATATTATAATTTTTATATACCCTATACAGCTAAAGACATGTTACTGTTATGTCCTCGCTAATTAGTTGATTTTTCTCTTTTGGAGCAGCATCCTTGGGGATGAAGTCATTGGTATTTGGCCCAGAAATGCAGATAAGGCAGATGTCAACTGTGCCTGTGTGACCCATGCTGGCCTGAACATTGTCTCTGGAGATGACTTTGGGCTAGTCAAACTTTTTGATTTCCCATGTACTGAAAAATTTGTAAGTGAGCTTGTTTTGCCCTTTGGGTATATGTTTGTCAGTGTGCTTTACCTTGATAAAAGTTTGATTGGATAGCCGAGATCAGCCTGTATCTCCTGGTGACAAGGAAATATGGCTGGCTATTTGTGAGTGTTCACTGAACATTGTGTCCAGTGCCAGAAATTGTTTCTTTTCTTAACAGGCCAAACATAAGCGTTACTTTGGTCATTCTGCACATGTCACCAACATACGCTTTTCTCATGATGACAAGTATGTTATCAGCACAGGAGGAGATGACTGCAGGTAAGGTTCTGTGTTGTGTAACACTTAGTTGGTTAATAGCAATAACAATAGCACTTAGTATTATATGCCACTTCATAGTGCATTTAGGCTTCTAGGCGGTTTACAGAGTCAGCATAATTGCCCCCAACAATCTGGGTCCTCATTTTACCCACCTCGGGAGGATGGAAGGCTGAGTCAACCTTGAGCCAGTGAAATTTGAACTGCCAAACTGCAGCTAGCAGTCAGCTGAAGTAGCCTGCACTCTAACTACTGCGTCACCTCAGCTCTTGTAAAAGTGTACTTAAGTGGTGTACTTGGAGATTTTGAGTTGAAATGGGAGAAAGCCAAGCTCTGGTTCACCCTCATCTGCATCTAACTGGGAAGCCTTGATAAGATCATCATATGTCATTCTCCTGAGAGCTGTTATGATGCTGAGTTCAGTACAGGTAGTCCTCGACTTACAACAGTTCCTTTAGTGACCGTTCAAAATTGCAGTGGCACTGAAAAAAGTTACTTATGACTGTTTTTCAGTTATAACCTGTGTAGCATCCCCATGATCATGTGATCAAAATTCAGATGCTTGACAATAGATTCATACTTAAGACCATTGCTGTGTCCCAAGATCATGTGATCACCTTTTGCAATCTTCTGGCAAAGTCAATGGGGAAACCAGATTCACTTAACAACCAGGTTACTAACTTATCAACTATGGTGATTCAATTAACAACTATGGCAAGAAAAGTCATAAAATTTGGCAAAACTCACTTAACAAATGTCTCACTTAACAACAGAAATTTTGGACTTAATTTTGGTTGTAAGTTGAGGACTACCTGTAATAACTTGAATTCCTTGAGGAAAAAGGACAGAACCAAAATGTAGCCAAATATAAATATGGTTAAAAGGTAACGGTTCCCCTCACACATGCATGCTAGTCGTTTCCGGCTCTAGGATGTGTGCTCATCTCCGTTTCTAAGTTGAAGAGCCAGCACTGTCCGAAGACATCTCCGTGGTCATGTGGCCGGCATGACTAAACGCCGAAGGCGCACAGAGTGCTGTTAACATTCCCACCAAAAGTGGTCCCTATTTTTCTACTTGCATTTTTTACATGCTTTCAAACTGCTAGGTTGGTAGAAGCTGAGACATGTAACAGGAGCTCACTCCATTACGCGGTGCTAGGGATTTGAACCACTGAACTGGCCTTCTGATCAACAAGTTCAGCATCTTAGCTACTGAGCCACTGCATCCCTTAAATATGATTAGAAGTGATTAAAAAAAAGATGTGCAGATTTTTCTGATCTTTTGCTGTGAAAAGTCTGCATATTTTTTCTCTAAACAAGTTTAAGAAAATTACCATAGTAAAACCTTTCTGGGTAATTGGTTGCAGAGAACACGAGTTATCAAGTGCTTCTGCACTGGATTGCAAGCAAGGCATTATCACTTGTATATTATTATTTTCATCGTGGTTTTGGTACCAAATAGAAAGTCAGATTCACTCATCTTTTTGAATCACCGGGTACAACCGAGGTCCTTTCATAATTTTGAGATGACTAGTTTGACAACTTAATGGCTGCTATGATAGGAGCATGTTTAACTATTGAGTTGAACCTTTGGGACACTACCTCATTGCTTCTGTGAGAAAAGAGAATAAATAGTGAAAGTGGCAAAAAATAAGCAAGAAGCATATTTTTTATCCAAGTGAATGGAATACCTGCACTGCCCCCCAAAATTACAGAATTGAGGTTCACTTGTATCAAGGACCCTGTTATATAAGAATCCATGGGGGTGCACCTGTTTTGGCAAAAGGTTAGTTATGGTCAGGGAGGCAAGTGATCTAGGCAAGTAAACCCAAATAAATTATAAGTATCCTCTCTACCATTTCTTAGTCTATAAAATGGTAGTTTCATGTGGTTTATTACAAGGGATCTCCACATCAAGAATATGGAAAACTCAAGCAATTAATCCCAAAACCTCCATGTACTCCATGTATTTTAGCTTCTCTAGCTTTCTTTACCTCCTTCTATTAAGCTTCAGTAGATGCTCAAAGTTCACTGTAAGAAATTCTGTTTGGTGCAGGCCCACACATTTGACGCTATTATATTATGGTCTTTGTAAAAATGATCTGTGTATGGCAGTGATGAGAAATTAATTCTTGTTAGTTCACATTTCTAGTTTTAAATGTGGTGGAATATGGGGGTGGATGGGTGGACAACAAGCTTGCAGTATGATTTTAGCCCCATCTGTTGTTTATTTGTAATAACATGTTATTTTTTTCTTCTTCAGTGTATTTGTATGGCGATGTCTTTAAAGGTCACAACTCTCCAGGATCATTCTTGCCACCACTGCCATTCGAGTGCCAAACAGTAAATGCATGGAAACCGTTCAAGATCTCAGCATGGCTGCGATTTCGAACTGTTTATTTATTTATGAAAGACACAATTAGACTATGTAATACATCCCCAAATATATGCAAACATGGGGAAATCAAATATTACGTAATTTGGTATTGACTTTAAATTAATTATTCTAATATATACTAAAAATCTGTCTTGCCAAATTAAATATTCAGGAATACAATGCCAAGACCAGGGTCTCAGACTCAAATTGTCACAAGTGCCATGTCTTAGCCTGACGGCCAGAAGACTGAAGCCTTTCTGTGCATGAATTAAATCCAAAATGACAAGTATCACATGTCATGTAACATAATATATTGTGCTCTTAAATCAAACTTTATTACAACGCAAAGCTACTTGCAAGGCAGCCATTTTGGCCATTTGGCTGGCAGCATTTTCCATTAACTATAATACCAATATCTGGTTTTATTACATGATGTATAGTTTTTTCTAAATCCCATTAGTAATACTGGCTAGGGCTAGTCCCATCCGACTATAATTTTAAGGTTTAAAGGTTTCCCCTGCCCAGTCATGACTGACTCAAAGGGGAGGTGCTCATCTCGATTCTTAGTTGAGGGAGCCTGCATTGTCTGAGACGCTTTCATCATCATGTGGCCAGCATGAAAATACAGAACATAGTAACCTTTGTGCTGAAACAGGACTTATCTATTTTATCTACTCTCATTTGCATGCTTTCAAACAGCTAGGTTGGCAGGAGCTGGAGTTAGTGATGGGAGCTCATCCCATTGTACAGTTTGTCGGCTGTCCAGCTGACAAGCCCAATGTCTTAACCGCTAAGCCATCATGCACCTCCCATCCCAATTAAGAGCAGCCAAAATCCTGCTTTTCTTCTTATTGAGCAGGCTTCTCTTTCAGACTTTTCTTTATTCACCACTTTCGTCCACTTGCCGGTTCTTGTCACTAGCCAAGCTCTCCTCCATTTGTTGGGTGATGCCCTGCTTGGCATAGGAATGATCATAGCAAAGCAACCAGGCGGGGGCCCCCTTCTCCAACCTTCTCCATTTCAGCCGCAGCTCCATGTCTGGGGCTCTGCTTGGAGATCTCAGTGATGCCTCAGAACGTGTGTTCTTGGAGGGGGTGCTGCCAGTGCAATAGATTGCACAGCCCAACCAACCAGGCTCAGCTGTTGCCAAGAGAACTATAAGATTGGTTTGAAATGAGTCACTTTGGTGCCTGCTTGTACAGATATCTATACATAGGTCCCTGATCTCAGTGTCCACAAGGTCTTAAGTAATGGACCACACAAAATTATTTCAAGGACCATGAATTTGGGACCCCTGATAAGACTTCAGCAGTGTATTTAAAAAAAATGAAAGACTTCAATGTGAAAATAGTGAAGACAAGCTTCCTTATTTCTTAAACTTGTTCCATCATTCCTAAATATTATTAGGGACAGGATACATTAAAAGCAGGGTTTGGTTCATGGCTGGTTTTATTAAAAAATGAACTAATTAGCAATGCTTTCTCCCCTCCTCCATTAAGTGTATTAGATGAAATTATTTTTGCCATTTTTCTACAAAGTGCCTTTTGAAAACTTTTCAGATACTGCAGGATATAACATTATCTCCTGCCATTGCCTATTTTCTGCTCATGGTGCTAAAATCTACAAAATGATGAGGGCTGAAAGTCACTTTTTCCCCTAAATGTCACCATGTTCTATTTTTTTATTTCTTTTACTAAATTTCAGCCTTCTCTCTTAATATCAACAGCAAAGAGTA
Source organism: Rhabdophis nuchalis (assembly GCA_039707465.1). Classification (NCBI taxonomy): domain Eukaryota; kingdom Metazoa; phylum Chordata; class Lepidosauria; order Squamata; family Natricidae; genus Rhabdophis; species Rhabdophis nuchalis. The sequence continues at coordinate 366,677,954 of CM077643.1, forward strand.
AAGGTACAAGGCTGACATTAAAAATAACGGTCAGTCAGTTTGACACTACATTTGGAAATTAGGACTTCAGAGTAGTAGTAGAATGAAATGAAAATGAATAAATACCCTTGCTTCCCTTCCCATTTGAGGTACATTTTTCAATACCTTTTATTCAGCCAAGCAATAGCCAAGGTGGCATTTTAACTTCAAGGGGGGGAAAGTCCCCTTTCCTTCATGAAGTGGTCCAAGGGCATTTGTTTTACTTACAGGCCAGTGATAAATTGGTAATCATACACATTTGTGATGGTAGGGGACCATTTAACTGTAGAAGTTGAGGCGCTTATTGCAGTTGCTAAAGCCTGTAGTTTTTCAGTGGCTAATGATCAGGATGATGATACTTTTACCTTCAATATCATAGGCGACATGCCTCACACTTGAATGCAACTACTGATGGTCACAGGCAGGAATGTACTATTGAGATTATGTCCTGCTTGTGGGCTTCCCAAAGGCCATGGGAAATAGATTGCTGGACTAAGGTGGCTTTTGATCTTGTCCAGCACAACTCTTTCTTTCTGTAACTCGCGAAGTGAAACAATCCTAGATTCAGTTTTTTGTAGCATTAGTTTATTTAACAATCGATAGCGAGGTGGAAAAAAAAGGGGGGGGGAAATGTCCTATCCTGCATTGAAGATTAGAGGAATCAGGTTGAAGATATCAAAAGGTTCTTTAAAAAGGAACAAATTCCTTTTAGAACTGATGAAAGCAAAAAGAGAAAGGGGGCATGTTTCTGATATAATAATCAATGTATACAACACAAAAGTGCTTCTGTAAATTTAATGGACTGCTGTATGTGTGTGTGTTATTTGATTAATGCAATATGTTAATGCCTTATACTTCTTTATTTCATACATGTCCTATGCAGTCTTATTCCTTTATTCTTCATAAGGAGTTTTCCGTTTTAGCCAATGTAACCATATCCATCTGGTGATGTCAGGTGGTCACCTTGTTTGCCTCTGTTGTAATATTGGCCTTTCATATGGAGTGCATCTTGAATCTGTAACAGAATGAGCTGCTGAATAGTCAAAATGTGGAAGAAAATTGAAGATGAATAATATATTTGTGTGTGGAAGAAATCTTGTTTATATCATTTAGAACTTTATGCTTAAATTTGATGCTGTATTATAATGTAAATTGAAATAGTACTGCATGAATTTATTTTTGAAATGATTCAGTAAAAGTTTTATTATTTGAAAACCGATGCCAGATTTTCTTTGGGAACATCCAGCATACTGGAAGGAACAGTATGTGCCTTGTGGAACAGAGCAAAATATTAGTGCTTGATTTATTCCAGGGCAAAGCTTTTAAAATACCTTAATATTCTACCATTTTTATCAAATTATATTAAGCAAACGTGTTCCTTAGAATTGTTATTAAAAAGACTGGCATGATAGTAATATTAGATATATTACATTTAATATAGTTAGAACATGTTCCCCATTGCATCATGTAAAACTGCATTTAATTTGCTGCATTGTTTTGGTTGGGATACTGCATTTTGCATTTACGTACTTTTTGGAGTATAAGATGCACCCAGGTTTTGAAGAGGCGTTTTTCTTCAAATAAAAGGAATGAACAGCCGGGGGTGGGGGGTGGGGGGGGTGGGGGCTTGCAGAGTTCTCCTGGAAGGGGGGGGGGCCAAAACGAGAAGTGGCCTTTTTTTTGTGTGTGTGTGTGAAAATGGGCCATTTTTGGGTCAAAAAATAGCATGCATAGGCTTATGGAGGCTTATAGAGTGCTGAGAGGGGGGGGGGTCAAAAACAGCCATTTTGGTGAAGGGGCGGGGTTTCAGGAGGCAAAAAATGCTGTATTCAATGTATAAAACGCACCCAGATTTTCAGCCTCTTTTTAGATGAAAAAAGGTGTGTCTTATACTCCCAAAAATACGGTATACACACAAAAAATTCTGATTTTCAGCAAAATCCATCGAGAATTAAGGTGATCCTAAACTAGAATATAACTGTGACTTTAACTGGATAATCAAGCAGTAATATGCATAAGTCAACCACATCAACAGAACTCCTAATGTTGGGTATAAATCAATCGTTTTTTAGTGATAATTGTTCATACGCTTAGTTGCAAAGCATGATATAGCATGTTAAATGCAATCACATTTACACATGAGTCCATACACTTTATTGATAACTCAAAATTTTCTTTTTACATTTCACAATGCATCCCACAGACGTAGTTCAATACAGCTTAAACCCCACATGTATTTGAAATGTCCAAATGGCATTTGCAGCATCGGGGTACAATCCACTGACCCATGCACAGATGCTGAGGATTCCAAGCACAATGGAAAACAAGCATGCTGGGGGCTCCTTGTTCTGCCTGCAAGGATCTGAGGATCACACCATCAGAAATTCATTCCACAGATTCAGAGTTTTGAGAACTGTAAACTTGTTTTCTTAAAATAGACTATAGGAGTTTGTGCAGCAAAGGATATGGCAGAAACTGTAATGTGCAGAGTTGGTTTTGTTTATTTAATAGGTACTAGTTTTTTTCTGAAAATTTAAGCTAATATATTAAGGAGCTCAAAAAAACCTCAGTTCATTTATCTAGTATTTCAATCACTATGGAGGAGCTGGACATCCTAAGCAGCTGTGACACACTATATATTTAATTTTATATTGGCAATTGATAAAATAGTAGAATTAAAAGCACAGTACAGCTAAACTTGATACCAACAAGGCAAGACTCTTCAAGCTTGCTTTAATGGCATATTCTAAACATTTCATTTTAGAAAATCTGCAATCAATCAACACAAACCAGAGACCGTGCTAAAGGAAATGTTTTCCATACACTAACCCCTCTTGAAACACGACAAGACTATCTTGGCCAAAGCATAAAATGTACAGCTCTCCAAATTGTTAGGTTAACCTGTGCTGCATATGGGAGAAGCAAAGAGGATTAGGTTGAAATCCATATGTAGCAGCTTACAATACTTAAGATGGACATACACACAGCAGTCAAGAACAGATTTTCCGCCCTTTGAAACACTGTTCCTAAAAAATAAAGATCTGTGAAATTGCACTGCAAAGTCAAGGTTTGCTATTCCCTGACCCTCCCCATATAATCCAAATGAATATTCCTCCCATCCCCACTTAAAAGATGATTTATTTTAATAAAAGTTGCTTCTTGATTTCATTCAGTTTTACGCTTCAATCCAGGAATTTTAGCTTGAACCCTGTAGGGGGAAAAAAACTAGATTTCAAAAAAGTCACACCTTGTTTTCCAAGAAAAGCCAACTGCTTACAATCTAATGCATTAATTATCTATCAGTCTTAAAAGTGTGCAAACATTTCAAAAAGCTCTACATGTCACAGAAGTACTCTGTTTGCATCTCCTGTTCTAACTTAAAGTGACTGCGAATAAAATGTATCCAGACATATCAAGTGACTATGGTCACTTATTACTATATATGAACATACTTATTATTTTGCAATCATGTCTACGGCTTGGTTTTGAAGTTACTTTGGAAACTACCGGTGGTCCTGGAGTTGCAACCATTAGCTCAAGAACCAAAGTTGCAATGGAGCTGAACAAGTGGTACTTGCAACCACTTTCTGAAGTTCCAGCCATCGTAGCACTTGATTTCAATTTGGGAACTTAGCAACTGTTTTACACTTACACTGGTTGTAGTGTCCTGCAATCATATGATCATCATTTGCAATCTTCCCTCCTGTCCCATGGCAAAGTCAATGAGGAAGCCACAAGGGAATGTTGCATGTCATTCCCATAAGTCACTCTCACCTTTTCTCCAAAGAAGCCTTGCTACAGAGTAAGAGATCTCAGGGAATTCCTACTCCATAGCACCACCTGTCTGCCCTCACCCACAGCATCCCCACTTGCCAATGTCCCCATCATCGACAACTATGTAGCACCCGTTTATGGCCACCTCCAAATGCACCCTTACACAGTCCTTGCATGGGGCTCCCACCTCTTCCTGCTTAGCAAATGGGTTGTTATTGCTACTCCATGTGGTCATATGATGTTGCTCTTTATGACCACGTTGTTTTGCAATGAAAATTCTGGTTCCAATTTGCCACTGTAACTTGTGGAATAACTGTAGCTACAAGAATGTAGTAAACTTACTTTGCCATTCCATCTTTCACATTCTTGTTTACAAGTTCCACATAATGGTCAATTTGAGTCTGAAATACAAATTAAAAAAATAATTTCAATTACTTGTTTTCTACATCATGAAAAACCATGATGCGGTTAGCATCACATTAAGACGAAATCAAGCAAACCACACAAAGTTACATGAATGGAAACAATACAACATCTGGGTGCCCTTGAGTCAATCTTGATTTCTGGTAACCATCTGGATTGTCCCTGCACTTTTTTTGGAAACATTTTCATCAGTGTTTTGCCACTGCCTGCACCCAAGGCTACGCAAGAGTGACTGGTCCCAAGTCACCCAGATGGCCTTATGCATAAGGTGGAACCAGAACAGTCTCCCAATTTTCAGCCTTATGCCTTAACCACTACACCAAAGTGGATCTCTGCAATTCATCTACCAAAGACTGAAATGTAAGCCCTAGAATAGATTTAGGATGGTTATAACTTAGAAATCTCAATACATTACCCAGAAAGGAAAATAGTTACGCCCACTCCCACTGCAACCCTTGAACACCCAAAAATTATGAATTCCTGGTCTTTGAAGGTTTATCACATTTGCCTTAGTTCATTCAATTCCAATCATTCACATTTGAACTCTAGCATACTAATTAATTCTTGGTTGCTCCACAACTGTGCTGTTCTGTCATTCAAAAAATATTGAATAAACCAGATTTTCCAAAGAAAAAACTGACAGCTATTTCATCAGCTATCAGCTTTATGCTATTTTAACTACTTTTTATTTAGCATTTTGTACAAAAATATTTAGTTTATGACTGTGAAAAAGCCTGTTATAAATATACATTTGAAATAATGCTTGAAGATATTTCTACTTCTATCATATATATAGAGGAAGCCATTTTTTACTGAAAAAACAGGGATTCTTGGGGGGGGGGTATTCTTGCTCCTATCTTGTAAAGCTCTGAGGTAAAACATATCAACTAGTTACAAAATACTTTCTTAACTTCACTTAAGAGGGGCACTGTCATTTCTCAGCTATAATAAACTATAATGTAAAGAAAGGATTCCTAATGTTGAAAGAAGAAATCCAAACCAGATGAATTTTCCAAATGCTTCAAGCTGTTGTCAAATCAAAGGAATATGGCCTCTTTACTTTTCACAACAATCCTAGGGCTGCCACATCTGAGGCACAAAAGTCAGGATGACCACTAGATAATAGCAATGGGTTATGGTTGGTTTGTTTTAAATAGTGGCTGCTTGGATTTCTGCAGCCCAGATAGGATAATCCTGTTTAACCTTTCATGTTATTTGCGAGACCGCCTCTTGCCTCATACATCCCTTAGACCAGACATGTCCAAAGTCCGGCCCCCGTGCCATTTGCGGCCCGGGGATCGGTTTAATACGGCCCTCCAACAGCCCTTCCTGCTCTATATAAATGTGGCCCGCCGCCTTCCCCTGCTTCCCCCTCGGGGAAAGAGCCGGGCAGAAGCCCTCCACGAGCAGCCCGGATAGAGCTAGAGCGCGTGAGGCGCGAAGGCAGAACAGCTCAGGAGGGGGAAGGAGAGGTTGTGAGACTCCCGCAGCTCCTCGTGAGGAGGCCAGCTCAGCGCCCCCTTGCCCGCAGCTCTCCACCAGCAGAGCGCGTGAGGCGCGAAGGCAGAAAAGCTAAGGAGGGAGAAGGAGAGGAAGAGGGACGATTGTGCAGTTAGACTCCCGCGGCTCCTCGTGAGGAGGCCAGCTCAGCGCCCCCTTGCCCGCCACTCTCCACCAGCTTAGCGCGGGAAGCACGAAGGCAGAAAAGCTCAGGAGTGGGAAGGAGAGGAAGAGGGACGATTATGCACGTGGGACTCCTGCGGCTCCTCATGAGGAGGCCAGCTCAGCGCCCCCTTGCCCGCAGCTCTCCACCAGCAGAGCGCGTGAGGCGCGAAGGCAGAAAAGCTAAGGAGGGAGAAGGAGAGGAAGAGGGACGATTGTGCACATGGGACTCCCGCGGCTCCTCGTGAGGAGGCCAGCTCAGCGCCCCCTTGCCTGCCGCTCTCCACCAGCAGAGCAGGTGCAAAGGCAGATAAGCTCAGGAGTGGGAAGGAGAGGAAGAGGGACGATTGTGCACGTGGGACTCCCGCGGCTCCTCATGAGGAGGCCAGCTCAGCGCCCCCTTGCCCGCAGCTCTCCACCAGCAGAGCGTGTGAGGCGCGAAGGCAGAAAAGCTAAGGAGGGAGGAGAGGAAGAGGGACGATTGTGCAGTGAGACTCCCGCGGCTCCTCGTGAGGAGGCCAGCTCAGCGCCCCCTTGCCCGCCGCTCTCCACCAGCTTAGCGCGGGAAGCACGAAGGCAGAAAAGCTCAGGAGTGGGAAGGAGAGGAAGAGGGACGATTGTGCACGTGGGACTCCCGCGGCTCCTCGTGAGGAGGCCAGCTCAGCGCCCCCTTGCCCGCCTCTCTCCACCAGCAGAGCGCGTGAGGCGCGAAGGCAGAAAAGCTAAGGAGGGAGAAGGAGAGGAAGAGGGACGATTGTGCACGTGGGACTCCCGCGGCTCCTCGTGAGGAGGCCAGCTCAGCGCCCCCTTGCCTGCCGCTCTCCACCAGCAGAGCGCGTGAGGTGGAAGGCAGAAAAGCTAAGGAGGGGGAAGGAGAGGAAGAGGGACGATTGTGCACGTGGGACTCCCGCGGCTCCTCGTGAGGAGGCCAGCTCAGCGCCCCCTTGCCCGCAGCTCTCCACCAGCAGCCCGGATAGAGCCCTCCACGAGCAGCCCGAAGTGTGAAGTGTGTTTCTCTTCCCCTCCCGGCCTCACACTTTGGGGTGTGAGACAGAGGTAGGTAGGGCCAGTGCTGTTACCACGAAAGGAAGGAAATACCCTCACCCCTCCCCTTCTGGCCAATTTATAACATGGCGACTATAAATAAAAAAAGGAAAGTTGACAGAGAGGGCCGCCGTTTCCAGGAAAGGTGGAAAATGGAATTTTTTTTTATTGAAACACGGAATCACTGTGTTTGTCTGATATGTCAAGAGACTGTGGCCGTTTATAAAGAATTTAATGTCAAGAGACACTACCAGACGAAACATAGCTCGTACGACAAACTAACAGGGCGCGACCGCAGTGAAAAGTTGAAGCAACTTGAAGCGCTTTTAATGTCACAACAGCGATTTTTTACACGAGCCCATGAGACAAATGAAAATGCCACAAAGGCAAGCTATGAGGTGGCAACGTTAATTGCGACACATTGCAAGTCTTTTGCTGAGGGTGATTTTATTAAAGAGTGCATTATGAAAATGGTTGAGAATATCTGTCCCGAGAAGAAGCAAGAGTTTGCCAACATTTGCCTGGCTCGTAACACTATAGCACGGAGAATTGAAGATGTTTCATCAGATATTAAGAGACAGTTGATGTCCAAAGGACAGGATTTTGACTTCTTTTCAATAGCCTGTGATGAAATCACAGGCTCAGTTGCTGATTTTTTTGAGAGGGGTGGACGATGAAATAAATGTGACTGAAGAGCTACTTGACCTCCAGAGCCTTATGGACCAAACCAGAGGAAAAGATTTATTTGTTGCTGTTAATTCCGCAATAGATGACATGAAAATGCCCTGGAACAAAGTTACTGGGATTATTACTGATGGGGCACCTGCTATGACTGGTGAACGAAGTGGATTATCAACCCTAATCTGTAACAAGGTGACTGAAGAAGGAGGCGAAGCTATTAAACTCCATTGTATAATTCATCAGCAAGTTCTCTGTGCTAAATATCTCAAATATGATCATGTTATGAAACCGGTTGTAAAGATATTAATTTTATTCGCGCTAAAGCTCTGTGCCACCGCCAGTTTAAACAATTTCTACTGGACATCCAGGCTGAATATGAAGATGTTTTATATCACAACGATGTAAGATGGCTCAGTCGAGGGTCTGCGCTGCAGCGTTTTTACTCTCTCAGAATGGAAATCAAAGAATTCTTGGAAACAAGGGGGCAACCAATGCGAGAACTATCTGATCCTATTTGGCTGGCTGATTTGGGGTTTCTAGTTGACATAACAAAGCATCTGAACGTACTAAACACTAGTCTTCAGGGAAAAGATGCAGTGGTGAACCAGCTTTATTCACACCTCAAGGCCTTTGAAACAAAGCTGCAACTTTTCCAAAGGCATTTGTCACAAACACAGCCCAATACCATACATTTTTCAGCATTGCAGGAAATAATGAACAGTTTTTCACAGGACAATATCAGTGCGCAAATGAGCAGGTATGCAGCAGACATCGCATCTCTGGCTGGAGAGTTTAAACGGCGCTTTCAAGATTTTGCAACTATCGAAAATGAGATCAGGCTTTTCTCCTCTCCATTCACTGTTGACCCCGATGATGCTCCAGGTGAGTTGCAGCTTGAGCTCATTGAGCTGCAGTGTGACAGCGAGTTACGCAGTCGTCACCAACAGCTCTCTCTTGTGAACTTTTACCGCCAACTGGATAAGGGCAGGTTTCAAGAGATTCGGACATTGGCTAAGAAAATGCTGAGCTTGTTTGGCTCAACATATTTGTGTGAGAAGACATTCTCTGCTATGAACTTGAACAAGAACCGTGTGAGGACAAGACTAAGTGACTCTCATCTGCGTGACATTTTGCGCATCAAAACCACTGCCTTTGTACCTGACCTAGCCTATTTGCTGCAGTCCAGATCTCAGTTTCACCCTTCACATTAGTGCAGGCAATTTTTTAAAAACAATTATATTCAATACATTGTGAAAACTCAGCTGTCAGTCGATCTTAATGTTATGAAATGAAAAGTATATCATTTGCAATTAACTTGGCATAAAATAATTTATTTGCACTTAATTGTAATGGTTCAAAGAATGTTCGGAAAAATGTTCGGCCCTCCACCATGTTCACTTCATCCAATCTGGCCCTCTTTGAAAAAAGTTTGGACACCCCTGCCTTAGACAGATACGCTCCCACAGAGAGGGCCTCCTCAGGGTGCCGTCGGCCGGACAATGCCGACTGGCGACACCCAGGGAGCCTTCTCTGTGGCGGGCCCAGCCCTTTGGAACGACCTGCCCCCCGAATTACGCACCATCACCGACCTCCGCCTCTTCCGCCAATGTCTAAAGACATACTTATTCCAACAAGCCGGCCTAGCCTAACCTCCCATGGAGACTTTTAGATAGTTTTAAATCGGGTATTTTAAAATTGGGTTTTTAGCATAGGATAAGATGGTTTCATTTATATTTTAAATTGTGTATTTATTTTGTATTTTGTATGTTTTTTAAATTTCCTGTGCGCCGCCTTGGGTCCTCTGCGGAGAAGGGCGGGATATAAATGTAAATAAAATAAAAAATAAAATAAAAATGTCTTACTTAACTCTTCCTAAAACTAGAACAGTAGTGCAGGCATTGTCCTTTACAATAGTTGGAATTCTGTCCTCTAGAATCCTCATCTTTTCATACACAATATATTCTTTGTATCTTTAATAAGCTATTTATTTTATTATCATATTATCAATAAGCATGCCGCAACTGCATACTCACCTGGTGCTTCTCATAAATAACAGGAATACTGAAAAGTGATATCAGCGCTGGAAGAAGAGAAATACATTTAAACTTAACAGTATGAAAAACATCTGAAAGTTATCACAAACTGACACCACATAATGTATGTGGATGAAGAATTAATCATAGTTGTAACTACAGATATACAGCTGTGTGAAAATGTATAGCTTGTATCAATATTTTATCTTCACTCAAAATGAACCTTCAATAATTTATTCAACAAAAATTAACATGAATGCCATTACCTTTTGGGAAAAAGGAGATGCACCCTTGGCTCCAATACAACAAACTCAAGTAAGTGTTTTTAATAACTGTCTATATATATCTGACACCAACCAGGAAGAATTTTCTCCTACTACTCCATGCAGATTTTTCTTTCAGCTGCATAGTAACTGGGTGGATTTAGATATGGGTTTGACTTGGTTATTCCAAAACACTCCATTTCTTTTCAGCCATTCACTTATGGATGGATTTACTGGAATGCTTAGGCTCATTACCATATTGACCTTTTCCAAAGATCAAACATTTCAATGGAGTGTACTTATTTTTTCAGAACACAATAAACAGATGTATACCTAACAGTCACTATGTCCCCACCAAAAGTTGATATGCTTCTGGAGTTTGCATTTTCCTTTTCATACAGATTGTATCCTTTCCTTACAACAAAACGTTTGGAAGCCCAAGAACACCATCATATGAGGGGAGAGCACCAATAATAATTGGTTTCAGTTATTTTTGCTTAAATCTCTAAAGTATTACAAGTACTTCCATGGGATTTCAAGTTTTAACTTCAAAATCTAACAATTTTAGCATCTTCACTTGAGATCTCAGGAGTCAGCAACCTTATACAATTTCAGCTTTTTTAAAACGTTTTTCGGTGTTGCCCATGAGTGTGATTTTCCTGATTCAGATTATCTTTAACTATTACACATCCTTGTTTAGCCATTGCAATTGGACTGGAAACTCAGTCATTAAGTGAAGTGGTGGCTGTAGTTAACATTTTACTTCAGCTTTCCCTTGCTTTAAGCTTTAAATGGGTTTGATTCCAAACAGCTAGGAGAGCCCAAATGATAGGAAAGATTTCCAGAACTTATCTCATGAGAAAAAAGCAAGTATAATAGTAAATCTTATAGCTCTTTGGAATGCATACCCTTATGTTAAATAATTAGAAGAAGATGGTTAATCTTTGCATTTACATTTATTGGAGAGGAAGGAATTACAAAAGAGTTAAGTAGATACCCAATTATGAACATGCATTGAAAAGGATGTCTGTAGCTTGTCTAACACTTTTTAGGGATGCACTGCACTATAAAGAAAAGCAACTTAAAAACAGATAAACTGGTTTCGGCAATCTCTCTACTCTCCATTAGTGGGAGGGTAAGAAGGGGGAATGAGTCTGGCACAGGACAAGCAGTCCTGACTGCAATGACAAATGCATGATTGAGAAAAACTCTCTCATTTGTAAATACAGGCATTGGTTGCAAAGTTACTTTTTCAGCAGTGCCATAACTGCAGTGCTGTCCAAGGCAGTTGCCAAACAAGCATTATTTGTAACAATGTTTTATTTTAGAAATTTCCCTATTAACTTCCCAGAGTTTAGTGGGCCCATCAGCCGTCAGAACTATCATGTGATTAATTAATAATAGTTTAGATTTAAAGCGAACTCACCTAGTATCAGCAATGTCAAACCATTGAACAAGGCACCAACATAGGTAAACACCCACATCAATACTGCAAACTGAAAGAAAAAAAATAATGAAACAAGACCATATGGAATATCTGCTTAAAGCTCAAAGCAATTCTGTTACTTGACTATATTAGCAGTACAAACATAAGGTGCTTTGGTGGGCTGCAAGCTACACCAACTCACAATTTACCTAACTTGGTATAAATAATGCATTATACCAGTGAGTGATGACTAATCTTTTTTGGATTAAATGCCAAAAGCAGGGGGAGCATGGGGGGGGGGGGGCATGCCCACACCCATAATGGTATGCTCGTGACCCCAGCGTGCATGATCGACCACACATGCAAGAGCATGTGACCAGCGCTTCATCCACCCACCCCCCTTTTGGTGTGCTTTTTTCACCCTCCGCAGGATCCTGAAGGCTCTGGAGGGCAATAAATGGCCCTACGGGCAACTCAGAAATTCAGGAACAGTGACTTCCAGGCTGCCTGTAGGCCTGTTTTTCGTCCTCCGGAGCCTTCAGGATTTACTTCCAGGTACGCCGGCTTTCACCAACCGGCTCTCGCGAGTAGATGCGAGCCTGCAGAAACCCACCACTGGCCTGTAGGGGTGGTTTTTCGCCCTCCGGAGGCAGCTTCCGGAGGGCGAAAAACAGTTTCCCGCACTAATAGCCTAATTAAAGTGTAACCATTTCCCTCCCCAATTGTCCCAAGTCACATTGTCCAATTAAAACAGTCGGGGGCTCCTCGGTCACTCCTCTCCTCCTTCAACTGCCACCTGTTGGGATGACCTTGGGTTCCCATGGAAAAGCTTGTTGTGTCTTTCTACTCTCCCCACCCTCTTAGAGTGTGTGGCAACTAGGAAGATGGCTTCAGCCAAGTTCGATTGAGAGTTGACACCTAGTTTACCTTCCAGTGTACTTTGATGCAGCCAGGTTTGTAAAAGTCCATATTTAAATATATTTGATGCAAAAGCTCACATCTTTTGTTTCTTTTTCTTTTAATTCAATATATAAGTTACAAGTTCTTTTAATTTCATATAGAACAGCTTGGAAAAAGCCATAAAGGGGTGGAACTGCTTGCTTAGTTTGCCACAGAGGCAGTTTCACATTTTAGATTATCTTGAGAATAGCTGGGTGATACTTTTTTCAGGACTAGTCAGATTAGTTATTATAAAAGAGTTAACTTGGTTCTACTTACTGTCAGATGGCTCCTCAAGCCAATCTGTTTCTCCATCTTATACAATTCTTAAGTTAAGATGGGAAATGAAATATTTTACCTTTAGAGAATCCACCAAATCATCCACTAGGAAGAGGCGCCTGAGTTCCTTAATTGTGCTGTTGAGATGACCAAGCACAACATGGCTGTATTTTTGAATAATCTCCTCAGACACAGCAACATCTCTATTCAAGTAAGCACTGGAAGAGGAAATATGTTAATTTTAATACAATTAAGTTTTTAAACTCTCCAAATTCTCCTTCAGAGCACAATGAAAATGAAGAAAAGGTTACATTATCAAATAATTGTTCAGATGGACAAGCCTTTAGAACATGCCTCTAATAAATATAGCACATGCCCCTAACAAATCATTCAACATGATTAAATTGCAATATTTAAAATCTGAGGGTTTATTTCCAGTAATTGAAATGAATGAAAGTAAACCTGACCATTTAACAATGGCTGACAAAGGGGAAGCAATTTTTTATACATTAATGGAAAACTTAACAATTGAAATAATCTTAATCAAAACAAAAAATAAAAATACAGCATAAAAGCTAAAAAAGAACTTTTTAAAATGTATGCACACATATGTACTTAGCATGTTTATACACACAAAAGTTATCAGTTAGTAAAAACCTTGTTAATATAGCTAACAAATTTTAATAAACCAAACCTTAACTTTAGTCTTCAAAGTTCTCTGCTATTTTGATAGTTTTTGAGCCAGTCATTTTCCAGCACTTTTAAATAACAATGATGCCCCAACTCCATGCAAAAACTGCCACCATTTTCATTATCCATTTTTGTAAGAACAACGTTAAATAATCTCTTATAAATAAGGGATAGGAAGATATCTCTTCCTTTCCCTTATTTATAAGCAGATCCATAAAACATCAACTTTTCAATCCTGGTGTCAGCAAAAGTCCATAAAGATGTCTATAGCAATTCTCAGGTATCCAGGTCATGGTTGTCCCAAAGATGCTTTTTCAAGAGGCAACTGGACCTTCTGGTTTTTCTTTGAAAATGTTTTGCTTCTTTTTTTCATTAAGTGTTTTTAATTTTTTCCTTTCAAATACATTCACAAATATACATTCACTTCTGAAGCTTCTTAGGTGAGAAGAAAAATTATGTTCACAATTAAACCAGAAAGTCCAGTTGCCTCTTGAAAAAGCACCTTTGGGAAGTCCATAAAAAGTTACCAGAACTTTGCAAAAAAAAAAAAAAGGTAAAAATTAATGACCTCTCATTTATGTTTATATACAGTAAAGACTGATCCAAACATGGTACAATATTTCATATCTCAACCTGTCCTTTAAATTAATTTAAATCTGATTGCAGAGGTGGCACTGACAACATTTGACTATGACATAGGCTGTCTTAACACAACATGCTACATTAGGGTAAAATGTATTTGGATAATATATGATTCATACATCTTGGGAAACTAGCCAATGTCTTTGCATATTGTATGAACCAGACCATAATATGGTGCATTTGCGCATTGCATGTTGTGAAAACACAACAGTTACAATTTGTTAATGTGATTTAGGGCTTAGCTGGGATCAAGTGGTACTCATGGAACACCACAGGAAAATCTAAGGCCTCTTTCTCTAGTTTTCTAGCTGAAAACTCACCAGTTGAATGGAAATCCATACATAATATTGGACGTAGTCCAGAGTTCAAAGTAAGGAGTCTACTTTTCCAACATTGTATTATTAAAAAAACTCCAAAGGCTATTTGGCTCCCGTTCTCCAGCAAATATAATTAATTCTAAATAGAGAAAAACACAAATATTTACCTAAATGGATGGCCTTCATCTGACTTCTGGACTGCTTGGATAACTCCTTTGTATATTCTAAAACTGATGCACACTGACAGGAGGCCCAAGCCAATATAAGCTATCACACTCACGATACTGAACACTGTTAAAGAAAGAAGCAGGAACAAGCTGGCTCCAAACACCACACCAGTCTTCTTAACGTCTCGCCAGTATAGGAGGTCAACCACTAAGAGAAAGTTAAAGGACAAGAGATTAGAATGCAGTCTCTAATATTACAGCATAGCAACAAGACCTAAATGTGTTATTAACTGAAATGTAACAATAACTAATATACATGCATACACACACACACACATTTTATTCATGCATTAAAACTTGTACAATATTTTCCAAGTATGATAACCAGAAAATGATAATCTGAGAAATGTGAAGCCATTTGTTTTGTTTCCTTCATATCCTGCTGAGATAAAAGAGAATAATCAAACACGATATTTGCTATCCACCAGGAATACAAATGCTTACTCAACTAATTTTTTTAAAAATTGAGGTCTAAAATAGCATCCATGGAAACCTCCCTCACTTTATCCTGCACATGCACATGCAATGGGAAATGGCATAGTGTAAAGCAAAATCACTAGCCTCTGTCATCACTTTTGACTTCCCAGAATGTGCTTGGTCCCACCAAATGGACTCCATAAACTTTCTTAGAAAATGAAAATGATGTCAAGCATGCCTAATCTGCCCAGAAAAAAAGAGCATGCTATAGACAGGATACAGGTACAGAATTCTGGTAAACAAACTACAGTCAGTTTGGTTTAATGATGAAGGCAACCGGTAGAAAGCAGGAGACTACTCTAATCCTACTTTAGCAATGAAACCCAGCTGGGTGACATATGGGTCAGCCACTCTCTTTCTCTCTCAACCCACAAGAAGGTTGTTGCGGGGGGAAATGGGAGGAGGAACGTGTCTTGAGTATATTTGCTGCTTTTGAGTTATTTGTAGAAAGTAATAAAATTGGGATACAAATAAACAATCAAATGAATAATAGCTTCCAATTTCTGAAGGAGCAAGCACCTCTCTGGATCACCAGCTTTGTGAGCAATTACATCTTGTTTGCAAAATTGTGTATGTGCTCACCAGCATCTGGACACCTTTATTTAGAAAAAGAATGCTTAATTCTAAAAGATATTAACCTGCTTCTCCATGATTTGTGAAAGGCACTAGCAACATTGCAGTATTCCCAGAAAATGAGGAACTACAAAAATGCTGATGATAACAAGGCTGCTTCTTTTTTCTCATTAATATCCTTTGATCAAGGCAAACTCACAATGAAGGCTGTTTTAGATAATAAATGTTGGAAACATTACATATCGACTACAGAATGCAAAATATATTAAATTCAATAATAATGTAAATTAAATTCTGATCTCTTTCCTAAAACATAGAAGTATTGACAATTGCTTAGCTTTCTGAGTATTCTAGCCCTTTTATTTTTGATATTTAACTTTATAATCATTTATTTTATTTCTTTATTAAAAAAAACACCCCTAAAGACCAATTCCAGCATGCATGGTGCATACAGTAGTGAAAAAATAAAATTACATTTCATGTGGCATGTTTGCATGCACACATTATATACATATATAGGATTTTTTTTATACTCAACACTAAAACTTACAGGAAAGCTATTTTCAAATTCATGATGACATATAATTAAAATAATGTACCCTTAAGCTACATTTTAGAAAAAAGCATTATCTTTCATTTCAAAATGGAAGCTAAATGCACTCCTGAAAAATGAGACCTGCTTAGATTATTACTGACTCAAGAGGCAATTTTTTAAAATAAAAAATGCAAAGCAACAAGAATGTCATTCCTTTAGGAGATAAGCAATCAGACCTTCCTTCTCTGAAATAAAAGATAACCAGCTACATTTGATAAGCAAGAAGTCATGTGGAATATTTAAAAATAGCACTGCTACAATCGTGCCTCACATGCATTGCTCATCTATTTACCCTTTTTCTTCACTTTTCAAAGAAGTGTCTCGGCAAAACATTAATCTCTTTATTCAAAAAATAATTAAGGTTAAAAAAATAACAACACTTGCAACTGCAAGGCTATTACCTATCTCATTTTCCCCTGACTTAATATACATTTACACCCCTATGAAATCCCTTAACATTCAAAAGTTCGTTTCACACAAGCCAGAACCCCACATGCTCACCACTCCTGGCATCCATTTTAGGGTTGTTGCCTGTGCTTCTACAATAGATTACCAAATCTTTCTACTTCCTGCTAGGATACACAAAGGTCTTCCAATATATGCAGCTGTCTCACACCAACAGTGAGGAAACTCCAGACTACTAGAAAATATGTTAAGCTATTGTCCAATGGTTGATGCCATTTTAGAAACAAGCAAAGTGGAAACTGTGTATTCCATTTCAAAAAGGAATTATACAATGCTCCCTATACAAGAGCCAGAACTATATAAGCTAGCTGGAGAGAATGCAAATTGTAATTCAGGCATATGCAAAAATCCAGGTTGGGAAGAGCTAATACTGAAAAACCTATATTTTTATTATTGCCTCCAATTGAGAGGATTGTGTTTAAGAGTTGTTTCTGAATTATTTCTATATTTACTAGGCACATGTTGGGCTGGGAATCCCTCAGTAAACAATGATCCATTTAATAAACACTACTTTATGTAAATATTGTTAGCTACAAATAAAATATTCTATTCAGATAAATTTCTTCCTAAATTGTTAGCCTGTTTTTTTTAAGTTTTTAAAAAATATGGAGAATTTGGAATTATAAATCTTTCAATATTCTAATCATGTAAATAAATGGAGTAAGATTTGGATCTGTTCTCCTGTTTAGCAAACAGAAATAGTCTGCCTTTTTATGGATTTGTCAGTGCTAAGTAAATCCTCTTTTTCACTGAAGCTGGTAATCATATGTGAGACTATACTATTGCATGCCATCACAAAGGGTTCCTATAAGTTGAATGGTCCCTATGTATTGCAACTACTTTACTTTCCTATAGAATGGGGTTCCCCAAACCCCAGGGCCACCTTTGGAACTGGCCGTGTAATGGCGGGCAAGTGTGTAAAGCTTCATTTGTAAGGTGGCTTTGATTTAAATCACTAGTTAAAAAAAGGCTTGATTTAAATCAACTCGATTTAAATCATAATTTTTAAAGAGCAAGTGTTATTTCTGTCCCACAGCGGCTCCTCCTCTGACCCGCTGTTGACTCACTGACAGTCCCATTCACTTTAATGGGATGGCTGGTGATGCGGCAGTGACACAACAAAGTGAGGGACTAGCGGGCAGCAGGTGAGTGGATGCCCTCTAACAGGCGCTGACATGATGGATTTGAAATGACAGGTGCTTTTTAAATGTAAAAATCATAAATAAAATTCGTAAATAAAATTAGTTAAAATCTTTAATATTATGATTTGCAAACAAAATGAAGGTTTTCTATTTAGCTTGCAGATTCATTGAATAAGTTTACCCAAAATGTAAATATTGCAGAATATACAGCCTCATGCTACATAACTAAGCTCCATTTCATGCTGATTAAATTATTAATTTATCTTAAATACAAAACTATCTTTACATAGTTTAAATTTGATTTTAAAAATCTGATTTAAATAAAACAAATCAAAAATTTTAATTGATTTTTATCCACCCTGTTCATTTGTGCATGCACAGGATTAGGCTAAGTATGCAAACCCATTAACTCCCTCCCTAGCTGCTTACCACTGGTCCATGCAGCC
This sequence comes from Rhabdophis nuchalis, assembly GCA_039707465.1. NCBI lineage: Eukaryota > Metazoa > Chordata > Lepidosauria > Squamata > Natricidae > Rhabdophis > Rhabdophis nuchalis. The sequence goes on from CM077643.1 coordinate 366,696,070, forward strand.
AAATAGATTGGAGACTGCTACTACAGAATTCTAATATTGTCATGATGAAAAGTTCTTATGTAAAGCTGCCTTTCTCTACCAAGGTAAGGTTTCTTTCAAATCAGGTCTCCATTTATAAAGATTAATCGATATGGGATGAATAGAACCTCAAAAATGGAAGACTGGTGCCTTAAATATTAGGTTAACTTTCATCTATATCACAAGAGCACTGAATGGATTTAATTGGAAAGTAGGAATGGAAAAGAATCCAACTCCTTGGAGAAACAGATATTTCATTTAATGTCATGACAATTGCTAATATTTTACTTATTTTTACTTGACTTTAAAAAAATCTTTTTAACTATCTTTCATCTTGCAAGAAAATTTAAAATGTTAAAAATGAAATCTAGATACCAACTAAGAAAAAATGCATCTTATATTTTACATTTATCAATAGTTACCAATGAATTCATTACTGTAATATAAACAATACAAGATATTATTGCAAAGAATCTTGCAAATTTCTGCCATAACATATATTGCTGCCTCTTTTTACTAGTAGAAAAACCCTTAACATCCTTCTTCTAACCATTAATAAAAATTCTTAATTTTTCATCCCTGAATAAATCCAATTTTGGAACCAGACAATACAGAATATTTTAAATCTTCAATTTAACAGAGTAATAGTAAGAAAGTAGAGTTTGCTAAAGCTGCCATTAAAGTCACATGAGATTTTGAGTCATCATGGTACAGAGGTTAGAATGCAGGATTGCAGGCTAATTCTGCTGACTTCCAACTGCTGACAGTTCAATTTTTACAGGCTCAAGGTTGACTCACATTTTTGTCCATTTGCATCTCAAGTCTTTTAAACTGAGTTGCATCAAATCAATGATTTCTTATATTTATTATAAACAAGAAGAGATGACAAGATGGTGTGATACAACAAAACTTCTCTGGAAATCCTGCTCAATCCATTTATCCAATATTCTGAGGACCAAAGTGTCAGAATCAGATTATAACTTGAATTTTCTAATCATCAGGCAGGAAATTTACTTTGAAAAGCAGAATTGGGCAGAAGGATAAGGGGTGTAGAACTCCCCCTGCTTGTATCTTATATTCTTGAGTCCCTCTTTCCAACTTATTGAAGTTGGGGGGGGGGGGGAATGAATTTTACAATTTCATTTCTCTTTCACTTCACAAAAGTAAGCATAAGATGCGGAATTCTTTCAAATTCCTCAATAACAACTTCACACAGGGTCACATTACTGGGGAGAAACAAATGGCTTAGAATGGACTAGCTGGCAACATATTTAGATACTGCCCAAGCCCAACTGTCTCTCTCATATTGATGTATTGGAAGAATTTTAACTAGTATGTTTTCCTCCTCTGCAGTCACCTGCTAGATCTAGTCCATTTTTAATCTTTCTTTTGCTGATTTCTCCTTTTACCAAATTCGATTCTCTTGGGTTGGGGAAAAGAAGATAGAGTCAATTGAGTCAATTAAACTCCTGGTGCCTTTGAAGCAGTGCTTCTCAAATAATGGGGCGGGCCCCCCAGGGGGGGCGCGAGGCTCCATAAAGGGGGGCGCGTTTGACCTCGGCAAAGGATTTAATTTTTTGTAAATTTCTAATGCACTTTAAATCTTTTCTGCTACAGTTAATAAAGCTATTCTTTGTTGTAAATTGATCCACATTTCTTTCTTTTTTTATTCTCTTATACGTTAATAAGGATACAGTGTTATGCAGAGGTGTACTTATAACAATTTTATAGACAAATGATACTATTTACAATCGCGCGGGGGGCGCGAAATGTTTTCTTCTTCCTAGGGGGGGCATGACAGAAAATAATTGAGAAGCACTGCTTTGAAGACACCTTCGTGTTGTTTCCTTGACAATGTACTGTAATACTTTGTCAATGCCTCCTTTCAATTTTTATTTTCCTATAAAATTTATAGCAGATTTTCACAGGGTGCTCCTCAAACCATTAACCAGATCCAAACAAATTTAGCTTTTTAAGATCAATCAACTCTACTGCACAGTCAGGAGGTTACAGCTATATGCATTCCAAATGAAATATGCATTTTCTTTTCTTAGTCTCAGGCCTCACTTGGTGTTTCAAATGCCTACAAAAGGGCACACTTTAAAAACTGGACAGGGTCAGGACAAAGATTAAGTCAGATTTAATTTTGGTAGTCAATACCATTGATGTATATATTGTGCTGTCACAATCAAAATTGGTAGCAATTTTTGAAGATCCTCTGATTGCCATCTTCAAAGCTTTAGGGAACTCCATGCTTTAATAATGCTTCACTATTCTAGAACAAGACTGAACAGCAAATTTAACTGTCTGGCTAAAACAGAAAGCATTAGCCTCACAGCACATAAGTTAAAGTCAGCAGCAGCAGCCATTTCAAATCAACAAAGAATTTTACAAGAACATAGTCTGATCACGTGGTACCTTGATTTATGACAATAATTTATGACCAAAATTCCAATCTCAATTAGGACTGTAAATTGACAACAATCTACCTTATCTGCTTGAGTAATAGCTAGCAGAGAAGGGAGGTTTGTAAGTATGAATATTTAAATACAGTATGTCCAGAAACTCAATACAGAAAACTGAGTCACAGAACACTAACTTTTGCGTCATGTACAAACAATGCTAATCCTTATTAAGATTAAATTTAAAAACAGACAAAATTGAGAGACTGTAGAACCTCAACTTTCTTTAGCAAAGTTAGTGAATCATATTTAAGCATCTGGAAGTGTATCTTCTGTTGCCTGCATAACATGAAATCCCAGAGCCGGCATAAACTGAAGGTCCAGAACAAATTCAGTATCATGAACAAAGTTCAAGGTTATGAATAAGCAGCAAGGCAACATGATAAAATATTATAATATCAATAAATGCACTATTCTTAAAGCATTTTACAAATATTAAGACACCACCCAAACTAGTAAAATTTTGGTATGAGTAACTATTTTATTTCAACTATTTTCTACTAATTATATTTCTTTCAAATAGCTCTCATGATTTGTATGTGATTCTGCCTTGGGAACATGCTCTTAGCACACCATTACCTATTGCAAAAGTTTTACGTAGAAGTTTCAAGGTAAGAGATACAGTTCAAAGTTTTACAACACTAAGCTGCAAACTGACCTTGCAGGCTAGGCTATCATCTAGCTGTGACTCATATATACAGCTATAAACAACTGGGTCAGGCCGAAGTCAGATAATTAGTTAATAAAACTTCTCCAAAAGTTGTCTTCAAACTGAAACTTTGGAATACAATAAAAGGCATAAATGAACATCACTCCTTGATTCAAATGTTAAGTAAATTGGTGCTATGCATATCTTTCTCTTGATCTTACCCATTTATGATCCATTTATGAAGTATAAGACGCACCTTTTTTCCTCTAAAAAGAGGCTGAAAATCTGGGTGCGTCTTATACATCGAATACAGCATTATTTTGCCTCCTGAAACCCCACCCCCTTCACCAAAATGGCTGTGCCTAGTCTTGTGGAGGCTTCCAGAGAATCCCTGGGGGCTGGGGAGGGCAGAAATTAGCCTAAATCGGGCCATTCTTTTGCCCCTCCCCCCCCCAGCCCCCAGCAGCACTCTATAAGCCTCCATAGGGCTATGCATGGAATTTATTTGACACAAAAATTGCCCGTTTTCGCAATAAATGGGGTAGTTTTTTGCTCATTTTTCACCCCCACCCCACCCCTCCAGGAGCACTCTGCAAGCCCCCCCAAGGCTAGTCATGCCGTTTTCGGGGACAAACTAGCAGATTTGGGGAGGTTTGCAGTGCAAAAACACTTTCAGAAGCTCTTTCGGAAGGCTCTTTAACTGTTTCTGTGCCAGCAGAAACAAAGTCTTAAGGTTTGTCAGCGATTTCCTTCTCCAGGACATGGATAAATACACCTGGAAGCATCAACCTACCTACCTACCTACCTACCTACCTACACACACACACACACACTCTCCCTCCCTCCCTCCTGTATTTCTCTCTCTCTCTCTCTATTTCTCTCTATCCTTCTACCTACCTACCCAGACACTATGTCCCTCCCTACCTCCTGTATTTCTTTCTCTCTCTCTCTCTCTCTCCCTCTCTCCCTCTCTCTCTCTCTCTATATATATATATATACATACATACATACATACACACACACACACACACACACACACACACACATATGTATATATATATATATATATATGAAGCACCAAGACGGAAGCACCAGCCTGAAGATGATGAATGAGATTTCATCGAAACGTCGTGAAGATACTTCCAATTCTACGTGGGAGAAAACCCGAACAACCAAAGACCTACATACAAACACCCGCGAAAACCTCAGAAAACATATATATCTATATCTATATCTATATCTATATATCTATATCTATCTATCTATCAATCTATCAATCTATCTATCTATCTATCAATCTATCAATCTATCAATCTATCAATCTATCAATCTATCTATCTATCTATCTATCTATCTATCTATCTATCTATCTATCTATCTATCTATCTATCTATCTATATCTATCTATATCTATCTATCTATCTATCTATCTATATCTATATATAGATATATATATTCTCTCTCTCTATTCCTTCATTTACCTACCTACCTGCCTACCTACACACAAACACACTCTCTCTCCCTACCTACCTACTGTATTTCTCTCTTTCTATTTCTCTCTATCCCTCTCCCTCCCTATCTACAAACTCACTCTCTCCCTACATACCTACTGTATTTCTCTTTCTCTTTCTTTACCTACCTACCTACACACACTCCCTCCCTACCTCTCTACTGTATTTCTTTCTCTCTCTCTCTATCCTTCTACCTACCTATTTACCTACACACACACTCTCTCTCCCCCCCTACCTATCTACTATATTTCTCTCTATTTCTCTCTCTTTCTATCCCTTTATCTACCTACCTACTCTCTCTACCTACCTATCTACTATATTTCTCTTTCTTTCTCTCCCTCTCTATCCCTCTATCTACCTGCCTACTTTTTTTGTAATTTGCCTCTTCAAAACCTTGGTGCATCTTATACTCGGGTGTGTCTTATACTCCAAAAATATGGTATTTCTCTAAGTACCTTCCATTATCAAAAGGTAAATGTAAATCAAACAAAACCCAACAAAAACCTACTGCCAGTTCTTTTTTAAAAAAAGCATTTTTACAAAAGCATATCCTTTATGCAGCAGTTTTAGTATCATCACAGTACACATACTATCAGTTTTTAGATCAGCACTTTCTGAATACTAGAAAATGGTAATTCCTTGAGTTCTCAATCATTCACTCTCTTTTTGGTGATAGAAAATAATACCTGTTAAAATGTATTTAACTGATCAAATTTGAACTTATAGTTAATGAGTAAATATTGTTCAAAGCCTGGAGTGCATATAAAATTGTGGGGAAATGGTGTAGCCTTTATTGTCTTAGACTGCAGGAATCATATTTGGACTTTCCCCCCCCCCCCTAATATATACAAATATGTCCTGAAGCTGGTTAATGGTTAAAACTAATTCTAGTCATCTTTGTTCAAGCCCACTAATAAATATTTAAAGCTTTGATGGATTTTTACACAAAATGATAGCCACAAAGACAGTAGCAATATCTAGTTTAAAGAAGTATAAAATAGACACTTCTATTTTGGCTCAGAATGATTTACACTATGTCCAGGTGTAAATGTCCAGCACTTAAATGATTTAAATAATTTCACCTAAAACCAGAAATGTGCATGGAAGCATCATAACTCGGGTAATGCATCGAATTGTGTGCAATAATCCCCTGGCAACCACTTCATTGGATCATGGCACTTCTCTGATTCTAATATTGCTTTTAACATTTTTGATAGTAAAATTTGCACAATCTTCACATAGATTATAGGTAGAACTATGTGGCAATATAATAAAAATATGTATCATTTCATTTTAGTAAAAAAAAGTCTGCAATATAATTCATCAGTAAAGTAATCCTTGTCAACATTTAGGATTGTATATATTTCATATTTCAATGCTGCTCACTACACTAAAATATCTAAAGGATTACTACAAATTTGCCACATTTGAGAGACAGCATTAACTTATCAGAACAGAAAAAAATTGTTTTACTATGTTTGATATCATGTCCAATTTGATGAACTTAAAGCATAAAGAGGCAGGAAAAAATATGACTAAAGCAAATAAAAAAGCAATGTGCTTATGCAACCTTTGTATATTTTTGAAACCATAGCTATGAACTTTAGACTCCATACCATCTTGACTATGATTCCCCATTATCTACACACCCAAACCATCCCAGAAAGTTCTCCTTAAAACAAAATCTCCTTAAAGTGAGATTTTGTCTGGCCACTTGAACTGAAGCTAAAATTTGAGATCCAGACTTAAAATTAACATTTTCACAACACAGATATTTACAAAATCAGAGATTGAAGGGACAAAGTACCTGGGGTTACTTCTTTATACCAGACTGCTAAGGGATTTGAAACATTGAATAATAAACTAGATCAGTTTGGAAATCAAGGAGACCTCGAATAACATTAGCATCTAAAAATAGTCAGGAGTGGTAGGAAACAGAGAAGGAATGAAAACTAGGGAAGGAACAGTTCTTCATTGATTTTACTTGTTTTGTATAAAATAAAATAAAAAGTGGGGAACATTATGCTGTACAGAAAAAATAAAAACCCACAAGACAAGTATTACATTAAACAACACAATTTAACAAACAAAAAGCCCAAGCCATTTTCTTTGAGAGCTAGCATATCAGCTAAACTGAAGCTGGCCCTGACATTTGCTCAGCCAGGGCATACCAAAGACAAGCTGTTCAATGCTGTCAGATGACAAGGCTTAATCCACTGCAACATTTGCAGAGTCAGACAAATAATCTCTCCCCCATATTTAGCATTAATTTCTTAAATGATTTTTCCCTCCTAAATTTGCCATCGCATATGCTATAAATTTACCCCTACACCATGCATACTATAAGCTTTTTGTATAGAAGTCAACCCTTAGCAGCATACCGACTGAAAACAAAAGTAAAACTGCAAATACCCTTATCCTTCCAACTGTTCAGCTGACTGTCCATCTCTCTTCACAGTGGATCTGCCCTTTCAACTCGGTTTATCAATTATGCATCTCAATGAAAAGGCTGCAGTTGGAGAAATAAAACACTGAGACATGAAACGTCAAGCTTCCTCCAGCAGAGGTCTGCAGTCTCTCGCTTGCTGCACAACTGCTGCAGGACTTAAATCACCTGACTGTCTTCTGGGTGTGAAGCAGACTGACGCAATACAATCTGTAACTAGGCTACTGATTCCTCAGTTCAATCTGCTTACCCTGGCAACCATTTACTTGTTGATATTACAAAAATCCAGTGGTGTGGGGGAAAGGGACACATTGATGCTGTAATACATAGACAGAACTTTCCTGAGAATGTTTGGAATCTGGGGAAAATACATCAGAATATATGTATTAACAGAAATATTTTTTGAAAAAAATATAATCCATATTGAGGATGACCTGCTGTTAAACTCAAGAGTATATATGCTGACAAATGGAATGTTAAGGCAGTATATTTCTAATACTCAAAACCTCACTGCTCAGTTATTCTAGCATTATTTCTTCCATTCCTGAAGAGTAGAGTGTATGCATTATATAGTACAGTGAATCAGCAAAGCAGAAAAAGGCCAAGAGAAAGCTCATAAATCTTAACATTAAGCTTCATCAGGTCTCACCTTAGACTTCTTTCCTGTTAAGACACTTTGCATGAATATAAATATATATTTAGTCTTCTTGTGCATTTGTAATTAATTAGTAGCACTAACCTATATATGTAAACAGGGTATTTTATAAAAATAAATGTTGAACTACATAACAGTAAAGGGGAAAAAGATGACTTTTCACTTATAAACAGAAGGTGGCATCAGTTGTCTACTTTAGATTTTTGTAAGTTTCTGAAGTAATTGATATTTCAGAACTCTGGGTGAACTGCTTAAGAATTTATAAACTGTTTTTAAGTAGCTTCAAAGTAATGCAGAGACAAATTAATGGATCAAATTAATAACCACTCGGTAGAAATCTGGAATAGGCACATATGTGAAACAATTTCCAAACCAGAAAGGTCTAATAAAGGTTGCACTGAATTGTCCAAAAGCACATGGTGTTTCGTTTCAAACCAGATTTTATGCTGAAACCCAATTAACATTCAGTGCCTTCTTTCAATTTAAATCCATTAATTTGTACTCTCCATTCTGAAACAATGGAGGACACTTATTGTCAACTTCTAGGTGATAACATCCTTTTAGACATTTGAAGAGTGCTGTCATATACTGTCCTTGCAAACTCACTCTTTTCAAGAATAAACATTTCCAATTCCTTCATTCTTCATAACATTTAGATTTTAATCTCCTGATCATCTTCCTTTGACACTGCTCTAGTTTATCTAAATCCTTACTAAACTATGATGCTCAAAGTGAGACAGAATACATGTTAGAATACATACAATAAAAGTGTTATATAAATTAAATTAGAGCTTGTGAAATCTCTTTAAATATTTTAATAACATATAAATTATATTGCAAACCTGTAAATTAGCAAAACTGACATTATAAATTGTTTTTAATTATTATATTGCAGATCTTAATCTCTATTGCATTATAATTTTATGCTTTGCATTGCACTTAAATATTAAGTGCATTTCAAATAAAAATACTAAAATTATTTAATCCCACTGAAGAATTCTAAACAAAGTTATAGTCAAACATCTACCATATTTTTGGAGTATAAGGCGCACCCAGGTTTTGAAGAGGCAATTTTTAAAAAAAAGTAGGTAGGTAGATAGAGGGATAGAGAGGGAGAGAAAGAAAGAGAAATACAATAAGTAGGTAGGGAGAGAGAGAGTGGGTAGAGGGAGGGAGGGAGGGATGGAGAGAAAGAGAAATACAGGAGGTAGGTAGGGGGATAGAGAGTGTAGATAGGAGTAGGTAGAGGGATAGAGAGAAAGAGAGAGGGGGGAGAGAGATACAGTAGATAGGTAGGAAGAGAGAGAGAGAGAGTAGGTAGGTAGATTTTTCCAGGTGTATTTACCCATGTGCTGGAGAAGGAAATCACTGACCATCTTTGGAACAAATCTTTGTTTCTGCAGGCACAGTACTTGACCAACGTAATTCTCATCAATCACTCTAACTAAACAGCTTTCCAAAAGGGAAAATAAAACCCCTTTTTGCACTTTGCAAACCTCCCCCAAACAACCAGTTTTTCGCGAAAATGGGCCTGTTTTTTTTCAAATAAAAGGCATGAATAGCCTTGGGGGGGGGGCTTGCAGAGTGCTCCTGGGCAGGTGGGGGGGTCAAAAATGAGCAAAACCCAGCACATTTATTGTGAAAATGGGGCGTTTTTTGGTCAAAAAAATTGCATGCATAGCCTTATAATGCGCTGCTGGGGGCTGGGGGCAAAAGCGCCTTTTTTTGCTCATTTCTGCCCTCCCCAGTCCTCAGGAGCTCTCTGGAAGCCTCCATAAGGGTATGCGCATGGCCATTTTGGTGAAGGGACGGGGTTTCAGGAGGCAAAAATGCTGTATTCGATGTATAAGACGCATCCAGATTTTCAGCCTCTTTTTAGAGGAAAAAAGGTGCGTCTTATATTCCGAAAAATACGGTAATGATCTGTAGCAACTAATATGTAATTAAAGAGTTCTTCATCCTTGCAAAGGAAAGCTGGCAATAACATTAATTAAAAGTGAGATCATGCTGGTTTTTTAGAAATATTTTTGAATAAGATATCATGCTTTAGAAGCTAGGCTTCTATATTGTGAAAGCTCTTTCTTCATTCTCTGTAATTATCATCTTAATTGCACATTTTTAACTAGGACAATGAAATTCTCCACCTCGCAGTGATTTCTCCACACTTTTAATGCATAGTTCTACAAAACTGATTTACTCAGGTTATAGTAGACACTGAAATTAGTTTTACACAGGCAATACAGGCAAAACGTATTTGAACATATAACTGGGGTTGCTTGGCTCAACACATAAGCTACATTTTAAAAACAGCAAACCTCTTACTGCATATATTAATGTTTTTTGTTCTAAGAGCCTAGTTAATACTTTTAAAATATTAATTAAGGAGGGTCTAAATTATACATTGGTACTGAAATGAATCTGACTGGTTGACATTTTTCCAAAATAGAAAAAAACATAACTAGCATTTTAACTAAAATTAGCTCTGAAGATAGTGTATTTTTCTTTTTTCAAAAAGGTCAGAAGGATAATTATACACCATAGGAAAGCTAAATGTCAAGAAAGATATAATACCTGGCAGCACATTTTGATCAATTAATCAGTTGGATTATTAATTATCTTAAGAAAATTCATTACCAAAGTTAGAATGATAGCTACTATTATAGATGAATGATTTATTCACATTTTAAAAATTATTTTAATGTTACAAGCTGCCTAGAGTCATATATCTGAGAAGGATGATTATATAAATCTAATAAATAAATGAATAATTTTTCCCTTCCAAGAATTAGCCATTTAATTGCCAAGTTTAAGGATACTGTTCATTGTAAAATTCTCAGATAATTGGAAATACTTTTTTTCAAAGCATAGATATGCACTTAACAGAAATCAGATATTAAATGGTATCATGGAACAATGTAGAGAACCTGCATGATGTTTTCTGGTGAATTCACAGGACTTTTCACCTAATGCACAGGTGCCAGAGGGCTTGGCAATGGAAAAGTTTACATTCTGACAAAAAAATCAATGCATCAACAGAAATAGGTAGAAGTCCCTGCTGAACAGGAGTAGGTGAGGACTGTGCATAGACAAAATACCTTCAATAATTTCTTGAGGCAATTGGCCTACAGAGTAACATTTACGATTTTAAACATCAAGACATCTTCTAAAAAACTTATTTCTTATCATTTGATTCTAACTAGATTCTAATTCAAGTTTTTCCCCCTAAATCTGCTTTATGCTACCCAGGGTCACTTTTGGTGAGATGGGCGTAACAACAGATAAGACTATCTGTTAGTTTAGTTAGGTTAGTTTCAGCACATTCAACAGTTACAACCTTTTTGGATTAAGGAAACAATGACTTCATTAATTCATGCCATTTTCATCTTCTAATTACACAATTACAATTTGTTTTATATGGGCTGCCCTTGCCAAAGCTACAGATAGTATAGAATGCAGTTGCCTACTTATGGCTGGTAAAAGCCACTGCAGTAAAGTGATATTGCGAGGGGTACAATGGTTGCAAATTAGTCAAACCTAAAGTGCAGGTAAAATCCTATAACATTCTTATGGCTCCCATTGTAACTATGCCAAATTCCAGATTGAATTTTCCAGCCCAATATGTCAGGCTGAAAAGACATGCTACATGTTCTCACTCCCTGACCTTCTTGGTTGCCTTTCCCTTACCTTAGAACAGCTTGCCCTACGTCAGAATGGATTCCTCCTAGTAGAGACTGAAGAACACGTTTTTCCACATAACCTCTGAAGGACACAGTGCTACATAAAGTTTGGTGGTAGCCGATAGCAGAAGCCACATCCCAGGTGGGGGGGAGAGCAACATGTTGACCAATGTGATACATTGCAATACAGCATTCCCTTAAAATTAAATTGGTTCCAAACTTGCTTTGGTTTAGAAAGGCCATTAAAAGACAGCTATTACAGGAGACCTTGTGGGGAAATTGTGTTTTTTTCTGTTTTAATTTTCTCTGGCAAATGAAATGGACATAATGGCTTATTCTGCCTTTGTTTTCATTTTTACTGTTTTAATCCAGGCTACATGTTAGAGAGTCACAGAATCTCAAATGAGCTCATTGCTCCTAAGTTTGCTACTAATGTTTAAAAAGTTGCATTTATAAATAATAAATAAATAGTTTCTTCAATTTATGGAATGATCCTAATTCTGTGACTTCCATATAGTACACAACAGTGAAGTTGTCTTAATTAGCATACTTAGGCAATTCTTACATATTGTTCCACATTTTATGATAATGCTGATAAATGCACACCCAAAGAAGGGCTGCTGGAAAATATAAAATAAAAAAGTTCTAGTTCTCAAACTTCAAATAATGTATAATCCTGGGGTCTGAGTATAAATTACACATTAGCAAATACAAAGGCAAGAAGCTAAACCACCCTTCTTGTTAATTAAACTACCTTCTTGTTAGAAACAGATCACATATTGGGTACAATTTGTAATGGATACAATTTCCAACTTTTAAGTTATACGAAGGGCACAAGAATTGCTGAACACAACATCTTTTCTCCCATTCTTTATTCTTCCATTATATGCATACAGTCTCTAAACTGAAAATATCCATTTAGCAACCAATCAAATCTGTATTATGATCATAAATATCATTACTTTGAATACCCTCAAGATAATGTTATTTCTTTTACAAATTTCTCATGACCTCTTCCAAAGTAAGATCTAATGAAAGCATGTTCTTGAGCATAAGAAATGAACAGATAAGACTAAAAAAGGCCTATTCTTACAAAACCATCATCTTTACTCTTTACTTATAAAAATGCCCAAATGTTTCATTTTAGTTAAGCTTCAATCCTCTCCAATTTCTGTTTTTTCAATTGTGAGGTACTTTTTCTGAAACAAAATAACTAGACCTGTATAAGTATGGCAGACATAGCCGCACTGCCAATTTATATAAAGAACTTAACAATAGCTGTTCTAAACCTTTTCCTTATTCAAAATCATGGATCTTGCCTTTTGCACTGCTACTTACTACATATCGTCATTTTTCCAGTGAACTACTCAACTTAATCTGAAAAATGGAAGAGCTAAATATACCTTGGTATCAAAATGAGGTGGCAGTAAGTAGGCCAGAAGTTTCAATAATAAGTATAATAAAATATAGTTGCATTTGAGCACTGCACTTGAATATATCATGGGGAAAGTTCATAAAGGCAGTTTAAACTGCAGCATCTAGTTTCTGTTATGATCAAGATGAAACTGAAATTAAAATGGCTATTTATATTCAGAACAATGGCAAGCAAAGAACATAAATACCGATAGTTGTTTTCTCAGCAGAAAAGCTGTATAATATGAAAACACACACGACAGAAATGTGACATGCAGAAGAAATGTAAATAGTTAATGAAATGCAAAAGAAGTTAAAGCAGATTACCTGAAGGCTCATTCAGCTTTGATGAAAACATAGAAAGGGGTTTCTCCTTTTCTTTAACTGAAACATCTTGGCTCTCAGCTCCCTTTCTTACACTGACTACTTTTTTCTCTGAGGGCAAAGGAGTAACATCAGAGGGAAAATCCTCCTTAGTTGTTTCATGTACTTCTCTGTCCAGGTCTTCAGAGGATTTTTCTAAAGAAAGATCCTGCTCTTCAAATTTGCTATGTATGTTTTTTAGAGACAAGTCCTGTGCTACTTCTTGGTAAGCAGGTGGTATCAGCTCATCTTGAAGAGTTTCACAAGGATTTTTACTTTCATTCTCCTTTAATATACTTTCAGTACTTCTCATCAGCTTGTCATCTTGATAAGGGACTGTGCCATCTGCCTCTGGAGAGGACTGTGCAGACAGCACAATTTTCTCTTTCACTATGGGTTCCTTAAAAACAGAAAAATCATCAGTATAGCCACCAAGTTCTTCCATATGTTGCTGCGGAGTCTTTTCTTTCTTAGCTAGATCTGCAGCCTCTGTTTCCAAACACCAAGTAGTTGGTTCATTTTTTGAAGTTTCCAGTTGAGGCTGGAATGACTCCAAGTAGGGTTCACTAAGAGAAGATTGTACTTCTTTGTATGTTTCTTTCTGACCTCCATTTGGTATTATATTGGTAGTTGTTTCAAATAACGATCCTTTCACAGCTTCCTCTTTCTGCACAAGATTAATTTCAGGTTGACCACTAAATAAATAGCTTTTGTCAGATGGCAATGAGGTCCATTCAAGATGCTCGCTGTACTCAGGCACAGGTTGTGATACACATTCTGTGATTTCTGCTTTTGAATAATCTGTGAACTCTGATGAGGATACTTTAGTCTCTTTAACTAAATCACATGCAATTGATATATATGAGGTATCTAAATCTTCTAGAGGCAAGTTATTCTCATTGTCGGGTTTCTTAGCAGCTTCAACTGTGACTTCTTTTGCCTGCATTACTGGTACATTTGTTGCTTCCTGATAAGATGGAGGCTTCTCAGATTTCTGTATTACATTCTCATAATCATTCTCATATTCATCAGCAGCAGTGAATGTTCCAAATGGGGATATTTCAAGCTGCGCAAGAGGCCCTCCAACCACAGCAGAGTTTGCAGTTAATGGTGCTTCCATAACAATATCTGGTAAGATAGGGGATGGAGATGTTTCAGAACCTCCTTCAAAGGAAGGACAGAGCTGTACAGCAATATTCAAAGACTCTTGTGATGACTCAGATGTTTGAACCAAATCAATCTTTGTTTCATAAGCAAGCTTGGGACTAATTACATCATGAAGTTCACTCTCAAAAGCTTCTTGAACCAAATCTGGAGTTAGACCTTCGGGGACATTAGTGTCAGAGACCTTCCTCAACAAAATATCTTCTTTCTTTGAATCAACTTTCTGCTCTTGGCCACTTGTCAAATCAATATGGGTACTGCCAAATTGGTCCATCATTTCTGCTATCTTTTTCTCATCTGTTTTATTTTCATACGCCTTTTCTTCTGTTAGAGGGAGAGATGTAACCATATTGCTCTCAATTTTCTCTGATGATTCAAATTCTGTACAAGTAATGTAAGACTGTGAAGATTCCTTTGAGGCTTCTGGTGTGTTGGGAAAAGAAATTTCTTCATTGCTGCTTTCATTCTCTTTTTCAATGACTTTATGGGCAGACAGAGTCTTAGCATCCTCGACATATTTGTCTGCAATACTTCCTAATTTATTGTCTATCTCTTTCTTGGATACATCCTTAAAATTATTTTCATTACTAATCCAGGAGAGTTCAAAAGGCTTTAAATCTGCATATTCATCTCTTGAATAATGATTATCCACTAAAGTTATATTTTCACCATGATCATAGATACCATGCTTTGCCTCTTCAAGATGCTCTTTTTTATCTTGCTCTACAAATAATTCAACAGGTGATTCTGGAGAAAAATCCTGTTGGCATACAGATAATTCTTCTGTATCAGTAATTATTTTAGTATCCAATGGTTCCTTAGTCTGAAATAGGCAGAATGAATGATCCGCAGTGTATGAAGGTTTTACATTTGCAAATTCATTGCCATCATCGGCAAGGAATGGGTTTTGTGCAGTCTGGGTAGTAAGTTTAAACACATCACTCCCAATTGGACTGTAACTATGTTTTGCAGATAGTTCATCTGATAATGTATCAAGAGCCGCATATTCTTTAAAAGGATTGACTGAAAGAGTAGAGAGGGAGGGAAGAGAAGCAGTAGCATCAAGAGAGGCAGCAGCAAAATCTTCTTGCCTGGCTGAGCATGCATGACCCAGTTGTTCTTGCAAGTCCATACCTTGGTCTGTGGCCGTGGACAGAAAGGACAGTTAGCAGCAATGCAAGTAACCTCAAAAGTTAAAGCAATGCTAATGACAGGTTCCAAAACAATGGCTAGCCCAAATCTTATTGTAGAATGATTAACAGAAAAAGCATGCAAGATTAAGAAAATAGTGTCAAAGTTAATGAAGCTGTGAATGCTATGCAAAATAATAAACCCCTGGAAGAATTCAGAACAGTACTAAGTGTACAAGGTTCATAACATAGATATGACTCATGGTTCTCCTTTATCTTAATTCTCCCCTCTGTTTTTTGAAAAAAGTTGCCAATAAGAAAATATTATCTCTGAACAATAATTCAGAGACTGGCTAGTAGCTACAGACAGGCATTTCTTTTTCCCTCCCCTGCTTTTTCTGTTATGTGCATTATCAATTAGCTATGTTCAGTACTAATCAGCTTCAGTGATAAAACATGTTCAGCATTAACCAGAATATGTACTAACAACGTGAAAAGTAAACCCTAGGAAAGAGGATATTAATGCTAGGGGAAAGGAAGAAAACACAAGCCTGTAGCCTATTTCCGGATTTAAAAAATTACACTTGTACTGGTCCATATAACATCTGATAAAAAGGAAAAAACTTATTACAATTACAGTAGCAAGCAGCACCAATACTAATACATTATTAATTCTACATAATTAAGACTAACTATGTCAGCAATAGGAGCTATATTAAAAACAGTTTATCAGTACCTAAATCATCTTGTAGAGAAGGGTCCAAGAATTCAAAAAGTGTGTTTTGAATTTAAAAACATTCACACTGAATTTGTATTTTATTTTATGTCATTAAAAAAACAAAGTTATGTTTATTAAATTTGGGTTTAACATTCTTGGATCCAAACCAAATTTTAGTAAATACACAAAGATGCTATTAGTGGGAAGGGAATACAAAAGACACTGGGCGTACTCTAATGCAAAAGGCTAGCTGAAATGACTTGCCTGCAGAAGAATGCATCAGAGGTTCAGATGCAACAGGAAGAGCAAAAAGTGTCTCATCTGAAAAACAAATACAGTATGACCTCAGCAGAAATAAGTACGGAAAGCAAAGTATTTTCAAAAAAGAAATAAGGGAAGGGAATATTCAGTTTACAATCTTTAACAGATCTTTTACAATAGAGAAATGAAGAGAAAATGTGAATATGGGAGTTACATACTATAAGTCTCCAGTTTTGTACTACAAACAGCATCCTCTATATCAGCTGGAAGTGTATATGATATCAACTATATTAGAGGGAGATTTGGGTTCAACAGTCAGAACTCTCACAAAACATATTACGTTAAACCAAATCAAATGTAGAAATTATTTAGAGCATCTAATCACTTCACAAATGCAGATAAATATTTCAGTTAATTTTATCAGTCAGAAGGACAGCTTATGGGCTTCCAGTAAGAGAGAAGGACTCAACTTTTTCTAGCCTTCCACCTTTTCCAGTTAATATGTAATAAGTATTAAATAATAATTGTTTCTCTGGTAAAAACTAAGTACCATAGTGAACTTAGCAATGTAAAATAATTTTAGGAACCACTTTTCCTACATTATTGTTATTGAGAAATGTCAATAATATTAATGTTATTAATCAAGAATGTCAATATAAAATGAAACTGTAAGATAATTAAAATGCAATATGCTAGATTGAAATTTCATATCTGTATAGATGAATCCTTTTTCTTCTTCCACAAATCTAGCAAGTTCTTGCTGCATTTTCATTTAATTCAATAGTTCGTAATATACAATAATACTGAGGGATTTACACTGAATCAAATAGTAAAACAACATCAATTCAGATACTGACAAAAAAAATCAGGGTTTTCCCAGCTTTTAGTTCACATGTTTGAACAATTCTGTCAAGCAATTATTTTACAAATAGAATGCTGAAGAAAAAAAGAGTGCATACTGGTTCTGATAAGTCCTTTGATTCAAAATGTCAAAGCAACAGGATTCAATTTTCCAAATCAATTTGAAACAGTATCTAGACATAAATAAAAGTTCTGCCACATTATGAAAACAATTCAGACAGATTTGATTCAATTCAACTACTTGATTTGATTTGGAAAGTCAAATCCATTCAGATACTGTATTTAATTGAACTCTCTTCTAATCCAAGACAAGATACTGCTAGAGGTTACAGTATTCAGATGAAAAACAGAGATGCTTTGAATTCAGTATGGGCATTTAATTTTGCCTTTCATGAGTTCCTTGGAGAAATGTACCATTCAGACCACAAAAGGCACGTCCTGGGTTTGCTCTGATTACTACATTTCTCTATGCTTTCTAAGATACATCTGTTAACTGTTTGCGCTAAGGTAAAATAAATTTGATCTTTAAAAACTATTTAGAAAGTGAGCAAACCAGACCACATTTAAGGAAGGAAATGCATATTATAGTTGCATAACAATAAAAGTAGATAGGTGAGCCCCCTCAGTACTTTTGTAGGTTTGCTTCCAAAAGTTAGTATAAGTAAAATATCTCTGTAGTGCAGTGGCAACAGAAAAAAAAATGAAGGAGCTACTGGCAGATCATTTTATGCAGTTATAACTGCTCATAACTATAGACATACTGTATACCTGCTGGAAGTGTGGTGGCATGGGACCCTAACATAATGTAGAGGAAATTACTTTTGAATATTATTGTTTTTGTATTTAATATTCAATTGGAAGGTTTGGCTATGTATTCGCTATTAGATTTTGGACTGCTGCACATCAACTCCTGTATCCCTGAAGGTTATAATGATGATACAAAGATGTACTATCAACAGTCTTATATGGACTGTGGCCTGTGAGAATAAAATTGACATGGTATAGTTAAATGTCTATGGAGATTCTCAGTCAGCCAGGTCTTGGTTGAAGAGCTGAAGAAGCTTCTTGGTTGAGAAATGTCTTCAAAGAAAAACCAGAAAGTTTAGTTGCCTCTTGAAAAAGCAGCTTTGGGACAAATGACATGATAATTAATTTGAACAAATGGCATGTCAGTGACTGCCTTTAGAAGCTGAAAGCTCTCAGTCATTACCAAAAGCACTATAGGCAGTCCTCAACTTATCAGTACAATTAGAACTTCCATCACTAAGCAATGTGGTTAAGTGAATCATTCTCAGGCTATGCTGGAATGGAATTTTAGGCCAGCTAGGACAATCCTTTGCACTACAGATGAGCACAAGTGGGTGCTAGAGAATGTAATCCAGCAAGTGTTGTGGGTGGCGGGAATGTGGATTGTGGGCCT
The DNA here is from genome assembly GCA_039707465.1 of Rhabdophis nuchalis. Taxonomy (NCBI): domain Eukaryota; kingdom Metazoa; phylum Chordata; class Lepidosauria; order Squamata; family Natricidae; genus Rhabdophis; species Rhabdophis nuchalis. Next base: position 366,714,818 of record CM077643.1, read on the forward strand.
GGCAGCAGCAGAAGTAACTATAGCCTGAATAATTTATCACATGACCAGGGGATGCTGCAACATTTTTTCAGCAGTTTTCACACTTGTAATTTTGAATGGTTGCTGATGAGTTGCTAAATAAATGGATGTTAAGCAAGGACTAAGTGTAAAATTCAGCCCCCCTCATTTATGATCTGGTGTTGGAGGGGAAGCTGGACCTGGCGGGTATTATGGATACCTGGTTGGGCCACGAGGGGGGAGTGCCCCTCGTGGAAATGTGCCCACCAGGCTACCGAGCATTTCATCAGCCCTGGACCCAGGGTCGGGGGGGGGGTGGCGGTTATCATCAAGGAGGATCTTGATCCGAGGGAGACCGCTGTGCCGCAGATGGCTGGCTGTGAATCCCTGTGTGTGAAGTGGGGCCCTGGGAGGCAGATGGGCGTGCTGATCATGTACTTGGCTCCCCGCTACGTATCAGCAGCCCTACCCGAGCTCCTCGATGTGATAGCCGAGATGGCGGTTGTTACCCCCAGCCTGTTAGTCATGGGGGATTTCAACCTGCCATCGGTAGGTGAAACATCAGAGATAGCTCGGGAGTTCATGGCCTCCATGATGGCCATGGACCTTACCCAATTAATTCAGGACCCCACCCACACCGGGGGACACACGCTAGACCTAGTTTTTGCCTCCGGACAGTGGAGAGATGATCTGGGATTGAGGGAAATAATCATCACACCCCTGTCATGGACAGATCATTCACTCCTGCAGCTTGACTTCCAAACTGCCACACCCCACCACGGGGAGGCGGAACCAGAAATACCAATATGGTTCCGCCCCAGGCGCCTGATGGAACCGGAGAGGTTCCAGATGGAGCTTGGGCCAATACCTGTGACCCTGTCCCGCGACTCGACTAAGGACCTAGTGGCCGCTTGGAATAGTGTGGCCATGGGGGCCTTGGACCGGGTCGTGCCCTTGCGGCCTCTCTCTTGGCATCGATCTACCCTGGCTCCTTGGTTCTCGGAGGAGCTGAGGGTAATGAAGCGCCGAAAGAGATGCCTAGAGAGCATTTGGAGGTCTACTCGTTCCGAATTTGACCGAACACAGGTAAGGTTGCATTTGCGGACCTACATTGTGGCGATAAGAGCGGCAAAACGCAATTACCTCTCTGCTCTTATCGCATCCGCAGATAACTGCCCTGCCGCCCTGTTTAGAGTGACCCGCTCCCTCCTTCAACAGAGGCCGCGGGAAGCTCCCTTGCAGGACCGGGCAGAGGAATTTGGATGTTATCTGCAGGATAAAATCGCTCAAATCTGTGATGAACTGACCTCCGATGAGATTAGCCCAGGTGGGCGGGTGGAGGCAGGTCTTGAGACCGTTTTCTGGGATGAGTTTGACCTTGTTTCTCCCGATGACATGGACAGGCAGCTGGGGCAGCTGAATGCCACCACGTTTATTGGACCCGTGCCCCTCCTGGCTTGTACTGGCCTCCCGGGAGGTTACACGAGGCTGGTTCCTGGGAATAGTGAATGCTTCCTTGAGTGAGGGGTTTTTGCCAGCCATCTTGAAAGAGGCGGTGGTGAGACCCCTCCTCAAGGGTCCTTCCCTGGACCCAGCAGAGCTGGCTAATTATCGCCCGGTCTCCAACCTTCATTTTCTAGCGAAGGTTGTTGAGAGTGTGGTGGCACGACAGTTCCCCCAGCACCTGGAGGAAACTGTCTATCTAGACCCGCGCCAGTCCGGCTTCCGGCCTGGGCACAGCACGGAGACAGCATTGGTCGCGTTGGTGAATGATCTCTGGAGGGCTCAAGATAGAGGTCATTCCTCTATCCTGGTCCTATTAGATCTCTCGGCGGCTTTTGATACCATCGACCATGGTATCCTATTGCACCGGCTGGAGGGGTTGGGGTTGAGAGGCACCGTTTCACGGTGGTTCTCCTCCTTCCTCTCCGACTGGTCGCAATTTGTGTTGGCAGGAGGGCAGAGGTCAATGTCGAGGCCTCTCACATGTGGGGTGCCTCAGGGGTCGGTCCTCTCGCCCCTCCTGTTTAACATCTACATGAAGCCGCTGGGCGAGATCATCCGTGGTTTTGGGGTAGAGTTCCATCAGTACACTGATGATACTCAGCTGTACATCTCTACCCCTAACCACCCCAACGATGCCGCCGAAGTGATGTCCCAGTGTCTGGAGGCCGTGTGAGTCTGGATGGGGAGGAACAAACTCCAACTCAACCCGTCCAAGACCGAGTGGCTGTGGTTCCCGGCGTCACGATATAGTCAGCTGGTTCCATCTCTGGCTATCGGGGGCGAGTCACTGGCCCCCGCGGATAGGGCTCACAATCTGGGCGTCCTCCTGGATTCTTGGCTGTCATTGGATGACCACGTGACAGCCGTGACCAGGGGGGCCTTTTATCAGGTTCACCTGATACGCCAGTTGCACCCCTATCTAGATTGTGAAGCCTTACGCACGGTCACTCAAGCGCTCGTCACCTCCTGCCTGGACTACTGCAATGCTCTCTACATGGGGCTCCCCTTGAGGTGCACCCAGAGGCTCCAGCTAGTTCAGAACGCGTCTGCGCGGGGGATCCTGGGAGTGTCTCGATACTCCCATGTAACACCTCTCCTGCGCGATCTGCACTGGCTGCCTGTGGCCTTCCGGGTGCGCTTCAAGGTGCTAGTAATGATCTTTAAAGCGTTCCATGGCATGGGACCTGGCTACTTGCAGGACCGCCTCCTACCACATACCTCCCTTAGACCTCTCCGCTCCCACAGAATGCCGACGGGTGGCCCCCAGGGGGAGAGCCTTCTCTGTGGCGGGGCCTGCCCTCTGGAACGACCTACCCCCCCGACCTTCGTACCATCACGGACCTATGCCTCTTCCGCCGGGCATTAAAAGCACATTTATTTCAAGACGCCAGCCTGGCTTAGTTTTAATGGGTAAAGTTTTAATTGATTTTAACCTTTTCTAATCCAAATTTTTAGCACAGACCCTAATTTAATTCATTTTAAACTGTTTTGTATTGTATTGTATTTGTTTTTTATATTTCTGTGCACCGCCCTGAGTCCCTTCGGGGAGATAGGGCGGTATATAAATTTGATAAAATAAAATAAATAAATAAACAGACCTTTTTTTTTATACTGTTACTTTGAATGAATATTAAGATTTTAGTTTTTAATGCATTTCCAAGATCAATTCATGAGGTTGATTGACTTTTATAGTACCAGATATGAGACCATGACATAAAACAATTTTTATTGGTTATGAATTTAAGAAAAGCCTATTGTTAATTATGAGACAAGAAAGGCTAACCTAATGGGAATCAGAAAAGAGAAAGTTACCACTCCACCAACTCCATATTTCAAGCAGAGAAATACAGAAATGTTGCTCCATTATTGCACTAGCAAGTTGCTCTTTTTTATTCTCTACACACATTTGCATTCTTGTTGCTGCTTATAGTGGTTTCATTCATCTGCACAGATTCTGAACTAAAATGCTTTTTCACTCTTACGCACATTATATGCTACTTCTTTTAGAAAAGCAGCTGAAAAACATTGTTTTAAAAATAAATATTTCTCCATTTCATTAATGGGATATGTTATATTGAACACCCCTTCAAATATAACACATTATACCAAACACTTCTGCTCTTATTTGGAATTTTCCCTCTATTTCTAAAACCCAAATTTATTTAGCCTTTGATTTCTTAATATTTAATTAAGCAAAGGAACTAATTCTAGTTCTATTCTGAACAGTCAGCTCTATGCTTATTCAACAGAAAATGGAAAATGAAGACACACATTATGAAATAATTTTAAAGTACCGTATCTTTCGGAGTAATAGACGCTCCAAAGTACTGTATAAGATATACCTAGATTTGGGGGAGGAAAACAAGGGGAAAATATCTGCCTCTGCCTCCCAGCAATTTGCCTCCTTGCAATATACAGTACAGACTGTTTGTCGTGTTATATTTCAGACTATACTTGTAGAGATGCTGTTAAAATTGATGTGCTTTCTGGAAGTATAGTTATTCTCTGCTATTTAAAAGGATAGCACTTTTTAAAACAATAGCACTGGGTCTCTTCAGATCAAGCATTTATTTTAAAAAAGCTTCTTCATTTTGTTAAGTTGTCTAGAATAATAATAAAGCAGTCTTTTAAAAAAAAGTATAATAATTTGAACATTCTATAGGCATTTATAGTTGTTGACTTACCTCCTTGTAGCAAACAGCCTCATTAGCACAAGGAGAAAAAAAATGCCTCCCAGCAGTTTGCCACTTGGAGCAAACAGCAAGTTTCACTTTCAATTTCTCCCGATCATCAGCTGTTAGGCTGCAGGGATTGCTATAGCTTATTGAAGCCTCCGCAAGCCGTTTGCTGCAAAAAGCTAAATTGCTGGGAGGCAGAGGCCAAAGGGTGAGGGCCGGTGGGTGGGGCTACATTCAGTGTATAAGATGCACCCAAATTTTCACCCCCTTTTAAGGGGGAAAAGGTGCGTCTTATACTCCAAAAAATACAGTAAATGTATTAATTAAGGCACAATGCTGACGGAGACTATGAGTTGAAGGCAGTGAACCCAGGTGACTGACTTTGAGCTAGTTACACTTTGTCAGTCCTGGGAAGAATGATAATTCACTCTGAAAATCTTGCCAATAAAACTCAGTCAGGAATAACTTGGAATCCATCCCGCAAGTTGCTAAGTAATTTATCATTAGAATATTACCATTTGTTATTGCTCTATGGGTTGAAAATATAAACAAAAATATGTGTGCATAAAGATTTTGTTACTTTATATCATCATGTAAATATTTATAGTTTTAACTACTCTATTACTATGAAAAGGCTTTTGAAGAAATACAAAATAAGAAGCAGCTAGACTTTAGGAACAGCTGATAATCATTATATATCAAGGAGACCAGTGGTTTCAACCTTTTGTACACCATGGACCTCTTTTAAATACCTTTTGTAGCCATGGACCATGGCCACAGACCCCCAAGATTTAACTCAAGATCTAAATCATAACATTTCTTTAAGCCTTTGCAGATCTCCTATGACCGTGATGGCGAACCTATGGCACGGGTGCCACAGGTGGCACATGGAAACATTTCTTGGGGCACGCGAGGTGTTGCCCTGTCAGCTCCAGCGCGCATGTGTGCACTGGCCAGCTGATTTAGGCCTGCTTTTGAGGCAGTTTTTCGCCCTCTGGAGGCTTTAGGGAAGCTCCTGAAGCCTCTGGAGGTGAGGGGGAGGCTGTTTTCACCTTCCCCAGGCTCCTAGAAAGCCTCTGGAGCCTGGGGAGGGCAAAAAAAGCACACCAAAAGCAGGGCATCGCACACATAGCATTATGGGTGTGGCATACCCATGCATGACCCCCCTGCGCTCCCCCCGCTTTTGGCACATGTCCTATGACAACATCACAGCTGCCCCAGGGGTCCGCAGACCATATGTTGAGAACCACTGGAGTAAACCAATGTTGAGAAAAATACACATAAAAAACTTGTCGCTCTATATTTATATTTCTTTGAATTTTGCAAATCAATTTGCCAATTAAAAAGAGAAGAATAGCTGGACAAAAGTGCAAACAAGCATGAACATATTCTAAAAATATACCAAAATGAACTGCATCCACAAATCTGTTTGCAAAATTAAATGGGTTATACAGAACTGAAAACATAAACTAGTATCATAGAATGTTTGAAAAACAACTTTAATGAACGCAATTTTTTAAAAACCTAAATGATTTACCAAAATGAGAAATTAAAAGAAACTTAAAGAACATGTTCTCAAATCTTAATAATCCACAAATTTTAACAGATTTCCATTTATGACAGGTTTTTGCAATGTTGCAGCATCGTGTGCAATTTAAATAATAGGATCAATTCCCCAAAGGAACATATTCTCAAAATGCTGTCTAAGAGTCACTAACAGATCAGAGGAAAGATACTATTTCATTTTAAATGTGAAAAAGTTTTAAGTAAGAGGATATTTAAAACATCTATTGATGCTATCATTATGTTTCTTCTTCAGCCCAGACAAAATCAACTCAGATTTATAGGCAAAAGAGAAACAGATGGGTTTGTGACAAGTTGCATGATGACATGCCTGCTAGGAATGGAATCTGCTGCCTGCCTGTCTAAAATACTACTGGGCAAGTAAACACCCATAATCAAAAGCCTTCAGCTTCTGAACAGAGTATCTTCTTATGAGAGGGTAAGAGTTCATCATTGAAAACTGGATCTCAGGATATCCTTCTATGAAAACATTTCCATCAATTTGGAAATTATCTCTTCTTTCCACAAGGCTCTCATTCTTTACGACACTGAGGAAGCTACCCTCAGGAGCAGGACAAGTGTCTAATTTCAGAAGGTCTTGTCCACATGTCTTGCTGTCTTTATGGGCATCTGAAAACCAACCATCTTGATTTCAGTGGAAGAAGTTTCTTTTTTGAAAGCAGCAGCTCATCGCACTGAGCAAGTACTTTTTATACCTATCAGGCAGACAGACCATTACTTGTTGAGAATAGGAGAACATACAAGTTTAACAAATTTTTGCTATCATATTAGGCACTCTTCTGAAATAAATCAGAAAATATTATCTTCTCTGTAGATAGTAGATATCTATTATTATATTCCATTTATTGGCAAGTTGGACATTATTTTACCTAAAACCTAGTTTGATCATATTTTTACAGCATTTGGAATGTCCCAAAGGTGCTTTTTCGAGAGGCAACTGGACTTTTTGGTTTTTCTTTGAAGATGTTTCACTTCTCATTCAAGAAGCTTCTTCAGCTCATTTGGAATGCTTTGCCTCTGAAGGTGAGAGGATAATATGAGTCTCCCCTCTTTTGCTTAGAAAGTTTCCTTCTTCCTGTTTGTTCACTCTACTTATGAGTGGCTAATTGCTTCCTCTTTCCAGAGTTCTAGCTATAGTGCCAATACTGAGATCATCTAAAATGTAAGTTTAGTTTAAGGAACAGGCTGAAAAACTAAATGCTGCAAATTTCTTTAATAAAGTATATTCCTCTGGGTGAATATGTGCTCATAAAAAATCTTAATACATGTAATTAACTTCTTACAGGACTTACTCAATAACGGTTATGTTGTAAATTCCTCTGCTTGGGGAGAGGAAGGAACTGAAAAGATTAACTTTGGTTTTTATTTATGTCAGTACATGACACAGTATCAAACTGTTTTCCCCCCTCCAATTTTAGACGTTGTTGCAACACTATATGAACTTGCATTCAGAACTAAAAGATTAAAAGATTTCAAGACAAGTGTCTGCTATGCTTTAAGAAATTGTTACAATATGCCTAAGTGGCAAGAATTGAAAAATTTAAATATTTCTATACTATAATATAGTTGCTACAGAACCTGGTGTGATGGTTCATTTGTGTATGAGAAATATCCAAATAGTATTTTTTTTAATGCATAGTATGAAGCAATTTAGGAAGAGCTTTTCTGCTTATTCTAATACAATGAATTGCCAAGAATTATAAATTTAATGCAGGGGAGTATTGTAAAAAAAATTGAAAAATGACTAAAGAGATAATCTTGAAAATATTCATAAGTGGATGAGTTATTGAAGTTTTGGTATGTGACCATTCTACCATACCTACACTTTAGGGAAATACCAATCTTATTTTACACCTTTTTGTACTGTAATTTTTAAGGCTCATTATATATTACATCCTAGAAAATGTGAGTGGTGCAATTGGCAAATTGCCATGTAAATTTCATGAAATGTTATTGTTTAAGTAAAATTAATGTTATCTTTCAATTGATACAAAATTAAGGTTAAGGTTGGCTACAAATAAGGGTTCTGTTACACATTTAGAAGCATTATATAAAATCAAATAAATGAATAAATGCTAAAGAACTCTATTAAAAATATAGAAAAGTACAAATGCCTGTGTCTATCCATAAACCAAATTTACAAGGGCTGATCTTAGATTTACTACCTCTAAGTACTACACATAATACATAAAAACACAAGGGTTAACTAACTCTGTGCTAGAATTTCATATTTACATATAACATAGCCAACAATCTTGTCCCCAAAGGCACTCTTAACATATAAAGTACCATTTTGCTGTTCACCCCTATTATGTCAACATTAGACACAGGGCAGAGAAAAACTGTTGTATATTCTAACAAATGTGTTTAGTGTTGCCAAGGAGTGATATTTGGAATTTTTCAGTGTAATTCTTTATCAAAATTATTAATAAAGCCCTAAGAGAGCTGTGTAATATTGTTTTAAAAATGATTTCTCCAATTCTTTCCATAAAGATGGCTAGAGAAATATATTAATCTATGGGCTATGCACAGCCCATATTATTCATGACGATCATCCTGCAATTAACTTTGGCATAAAACTCCCACTCTTGAAAACATTTATATTATTGTAAAAAACAGCTTAAAAATAAGCCTACAAATATTTATTACTCCATCTGACTATCCATTACAGAAAAAATATTGTGTAATTTGTAAAATTAGAATGAAAAAATAAAATCTGGGAGTATAAAAATTTGCAATGAAAAGTTGGAACTCTTATATATTTAATTTTATACATACACCATGTTCCGTTTATTTATTAGATAAGCATATAAATGGCTTCAATGGCTTTTGAGATAGGGTCCTATCCCAAAAGACTGGGATGATATGATAAAACTCAAGAGGCACTTCAACAAATTATTAGTTTACCTCTTGCTTTTTCATCAATTTTGGAGAGACATTCAGTGTTTAGCAATGTCAGTGTTGTGTCATACTGTTGATGACTGTCTTCACTGTGTTCCATGGTATGTATATCCAATGTCTTAGAAATATTTTTGTACCATTCTTCTGACTGATACCTTTCAACAATGAGATCCCTTAGATATTTTGTAAGATCTTTGCAGATCATAGTGTTTGCTGTAAGAGGCAACTGAATAAATGTCAGGAAAATCCTAATAGAACTTTTGAAGTTTATATGGGCTTGATCAGATTCTCTTTAATTGATGGCAGGTATGTATTGACTACTATCTAACTTCAGATTGAATGAGATTGGTTAATTCTGAATATACCTACATCCATACTATGCACATCACATTATTTTTTTTATTCTCACCCCCAAAAGATTTTAGTTTGTTTTTGAATTGTATTTTACAAATTATATGTTAGAGGTGTAAAAAATTCTGAAGTGATTCATCTTGGTGATTTTGTTACCTCTCAGAAACCTTTAAACAGGTGTGTGTAGATGTTTTATGTGCACTGTATATAGTACCAAGTAGACATGTATTTGGTGGAAAAACAAAATAAATGGTATAAATGAAACAAAAGTAGAACATTTTTTGTTAGCAGTTAGACTGATTCCCCAAAATGCAGAAAACCTGTAAAGATCTGATTCTAACTCCATAAATGTAAAAGAAAAAATAGAATGAAGGTTGGGGAAAAAGAAAAGAGCTCAAGCTGTAATTCTCCCTATCCATAGCATCATTCAGGGATACCCGGGAAAAATAGCCTTGTCAGAAAGTCAAGTGAAACCATTCATTTTGAAAGTCTTCCAACCAAGAATATATTGAGAAATTCCATGAGATAATGAGGTTGAAGCTTTCAAACCAGTGTTAAAAATATCCTGTAAAAGGAAACTTCTCCTGGGATTAGTTTTCTAGTTCTAGAAACTGGAGCTTTATCTTTGCATCCTCAGGAACAAATGAGAACAAGTCAGCAAAGCCAGACTTGTTTGGTAATGAGGGATTCTCAATAGAAGGTCTATATATCTAGAAAGTATTATTAAAACAATTAGAATCAAATTCTTTGCAGATTATTCCAGGGCTAGTCTGTATTTTTTATATCAACCATTAAAAACCCAGTAGAAAATTAATATGGATTTGTATAGTAATAACTATTTTGGCATCGCGAACAATGTATCAAGGGAGAAATATCGTCACCTAAATACTGAAAGTTGCTACAGAAACATTCAGGATACAGTCTTATGAGAGCAGAGCATCTATGTTATCCAGCACATTGAATTTTCTAGTTAGAAAGCAATTAAGGCCTCCAAAAGAGTGAAGGCTTTTCCCTTCAAAGCTATTCCAAGATTATTAGTATTTTTCCCACTACATTGCAAGTTATTCATCCAAATATTCCTTAATGAACTAAAATAATATTTTCTATTTGCTTTGGATTTGAAATAGCTTCTTTTCTCCCCTACATTTTTGTTCCCATATTTATTGACCTCGTGCATTCACAAAACAACATAAAGAGTTATCCTCACAAATTGTTTCATCATAGTGAAAAAATGACTCATAAAAAAGCATTAGCTCAAATCCCCAATTTTAAAATAAAGGGGAAATGCAATAAAATGGTCTGACCAAAATTGTACAAAGGAAAGCTTGTTGTATGGTGGACTTAATCCTTACTGATAGAAGGAAGTGACAATTGAGAAGCTGTTCAAGGTATAAGCATGCTTCTATCTTCATTTAAATCAAGGGGAGCGTGACCATTTGTCTCAGCAAGTGACACCTGGTCAATGTTATCTGAAATCTAAGTTGGGTTAGGCCTGATAAATATCTAATACTTGAACATGTGACTACCAAAAAATACAAGAACTGGAGGCTAAACAGATGTAAAATATAATCTTAGAATAAGGGTGTCAAACTTGTACCGTCACGTTGTTGTCACGTGACGTATTGAGAGTTTTTCCCCCTTTGCTAAAATGGGGATAGGTGTGGCCAGGGCATGACGTATCCAGCCCGTGAGCTTGACACCCCTGTCTTAGAACATTAAGTCATTTCTATTCCATTCCCAAGAAACTACATGGATATTAAATTATAGTTAATTCAAAGGATATATTAGTTTGCCTAATTATTTGACTTAATATACTTCACACATAGCTCAAAAAAGCTGCTACTCCCTTAAGAATTTGTGATCCATCCAGGCCATATTTTGCAGACAAAAAGATTTTTATTCAGCTTTTCACTAACCATATAGAAAAATCTGCAACAAATATTTATGTTATCAGTATTTTTGTTACTGTTTCATTTCAATGTGTCAAGTTTATAACTAAGAAAAGTTACTTCCATTTGTAACTGCACTTGAAATTATGCCATTCCTATTTGAAATTTTACTAACAATAGGGCTACAAATACACCGTATACCTTTAAAGCTATGCTTTAAAACAAGCATTTTGAAATTTAATTTCTGATCATTGAAGACTTTCTAAACAAAATAATGTATGGAAAACATCAGATATTTTTCTCTTATTTTTAAAAATGTACTTGGAAAGGTTGAACATTAACTTTTAGGCTATTATTAAATAGTTATTAATTCTTAGTCACTTTAATTGCTACTATTTAACACTCATTTTGGAAGTGCCACAGTATGGTATGTTTTTGATGCTATATGTTTACATTCTATTTTGAACAGATTATTTAAAATTAACTTTACTAATGCAAAAGCATCTTTTAAAGAATTATTCTCAGAAAATACTGCATAGTGGTCTGTGTAGGGCCAAAGCAGGACAATGACAGAAAGCTGGTCTAATTTACTATCTTTTTATACAGAAAGGGAAGTTCTCATTACAGATACTGCTTGCTATAGGAGGACTAGAGCCTTCATTCACTGATTCATAATCCAGTATATGCGCAGAGAAGGCGGGCTTTCAGTAACAATAGTCTGGTGGAGCCTGAAGCTTCGTCAGTCTGCAAACCTTCCCCATTGCAGAGCTACGTACAGTAGCCTACACAGGACAGTAAGAACCGAGTTCACATACAGGCTTAATAAAAAAAAAACAGAAGTTTTCTAGATCATCTAATCCAAGGGTGAACAAAGGGGGGAGAAGAAAAATCAGAATTAAAAAAGGGGGAGCATTTTACCCTTTTTCATTTGTGACCATTAAAATGGTTAAGCACCAAAAAGTCAGAGGGGGAAAAAGCAATTACTCCACCTTTCCTCTTTGTGAACATACTTCCAGCATGCTGCATTATTACACCACTGTGACAGACAGAGCTATTCCTATAAAATCCTTATTATTTTCTATAACGCTGACATTTGCATTCCTGAAGACTGCATAGATTATCTGTGGTGGGGAAACTGTTAGCAGACTCTAGACACAAAGGAAAAGCTGCCATTTGGTGCAATAAATAACAAGAATTATAACAGCCTATAACTACCAGTATACCTCAAGCAGAACACCAGCAAATCCCCCTTTGCATCTGACTGCTTTGACAAAGCACACTGCATGCCCACAAAGTCTCTGCCACACCCATCTTCTCACTGCAGAATCCCCACAATACAAACCTTAATACACTTCCAGCAAATCCTCTATAAACCACCAACACCTTACCCAGACCCCAACATTCCCTTTAAGGAAGGTCCCTTCTCCTTCTCAAAAGTATCCTTCCTAGACGGCTACCAGAACAGCGTTATGATGACTCATTTCCAAACTTCTACTAATTCCTTCCATGTTCACAAGTTGAAACCTCATCCCCTCATAAACCACTTGAACCCCAAAATCTTTTTTACAACGGGCAACAAATATGCTTTCCCTTTCTCCACTTCTCAAACCCCTTTTCTAAAATCGCTCTGCTACCAATCCGCCCCATCCTCATTTCCCAGGCTGCTTTGCCCAGTTCGGCTGACGGCTGACAATTCCCTCTGCCCCAACACCACAAAAGAACAACGGGACTTCCAAAGACCCCCCTCGACCCCCGGCCGTTTGCTTTGACAAGCCCTTCATTCCCACCGCACGTATTTCAGGGCCTCGGAAATCCAAGCCAACTTACTTGCTTACTGGGTCCCCGCCCTGTACGCGCAAAACGCGCACACACACACAGACAAACACACAATATTTTTGGCCTCAGGCGCCTTTTACACGACCATCCCTTCATCACAAAGCCCACCAGCCACGCCCCTCGGACACCTTCCGGGATCTGCGTCCCTCCGCCAGCTTCCCACCAGCTGGCGCTCCTCCAGATCCGTCGGGCTGCCTTTCTCAGCGTGCCCGGCTAGCAGGCCGGGCTCCAGACGGCGCTGGGCGATGCCGAAAGAGGCACCGGCGTCCGGAAGCCCCGGACCTCCCGCCCGCCGTCCACTCACCGGGAGAGCCTGGGGCGGCGCCCTTCTTGGCGACCGAGGGCTCCTCTCGCTTGGGGGGCAGCGGGGCGCTCCGGGGAGGGATGGCGGGTGCGCGGGGCTCTTCCCAGTGCGGAGGTGGCAGCGGGGCGCTGCGGGGAGGCTCCCTCTCCTTCTCTCCCTTAGGGGCGGCGCCCTCGGGGCTGCTGCTGGTAGAGACAACGGGGGGAGTCGCCCAAGCGGGCTGGGGGAATGGGGGCGGGCTGGGCGGCTGCTCCCCCGAGGCGCCCCGATCCACCAGCGGCGGGGAGAAGGTAGGCGGCGGAGGGGCGGTAGGCGCAGCGGCGGGCTTCCTCTCCCTCACTTCCAGCTGCTCGTCATCCAGCTCTTCGTCGTCGTCCTCTTCCTCGTCGTCTTCGTCCTCCTCGTTCTCCGGGTCCCTCACAAACTGGTACTGGAAAAGGGGCGGCTGCGGCTGCGGCTGCCGCCGGTCCTGCTCTGAGGCGGCCGTGGTCGAAGAGACCAAGGGGGATTGGTCCGGGTCATCCATGCTGGTCTCCGGGCTCTTTTCTCAGGAACAATGAGCCAGATAACAAGCGCCGAGCGATAAAAAAGCAGAGAGGGGGAAGAAAAGGGTTGGAGCTTGGCGCGCGGCGAGGGGCGGAGGCGAAGGAGGGAGGGAGGCAGGCAGGCAAAACGGGCGGCTGCGCAGCCACCGCCGCTGGGAGAGAGATGCTGCGATGCCGCGGGAGAACAGAGCAGCCAAGCCCGCCGCCGCCACCTCCACGCCCTACTGAGTCACCGAAGGCGGTTACTGGCGCGCGCGCAAAGTTGCAAGTTCTGGGCGAGGCGCGGAGAAGGCGGTTCCCCTTCGCCCCGCCCTCTCTGCCGCCAGCCTATCCGAGTAGAGAAAGGCAGCCAGTGGGCCAATGGAGAAGGGGGGGATAGCTGCAGTTCCCGGAGGAAGGAAGCCCTGCCCGCTTTTCTTCTGTCCTGTATTCTTCGGCAAAGAAGAACTGTTGGGCTGGACCAGATGACGGTAGTATTGCTGGTAGGGTACAGCGGTAAAGAGGAAAGACGGAAGTTGGGCGACAGGCTCGGAAGGACTTTACGCGCTCACAATTGCGCCGGAGGTCGGGGTGAGCAGGAAGAATTGTGACACTGTGCACCCACGTCTAGCTGTAGGTTCTTTGCAATTTTGCCTCCGCTGCCGAGTGCTTTACGGGGTGCCATAAAGCTAAAGGAGCTCGTAGATAATATATGCACGTTAAGCAGCTAACACTATACCGCAGGCATGCTTGAACAAAAAAAATTACCACTCAGAAGTAATCCCCTATGTATCTTAGTACACGGGTAGTCCTTGAATTAACGACCACAATTGAGCCCAAAATTTAAATTGCTAAGTGAGACGTTTGTTAAGTGAGTTTTGCCCCACTTTACTACTCTTATTGCCACAGTTAAGTGAATCACTGCAGTTAAATTACTAATAGGGTTGTTAAGTGAATCTGGTTTCCTCATTAACTGCTTGTCAGAAGGCCACAAAAGGTGATCACCTGACCCCCAGGACATTGCCACGGTCATAAATATGAGTCAGTTGCCAAGCATCTGAATTTTGATCATGTGACCATGGGGTGCCGCAATGGTCATAAAGTGTGAAAAAATGGTCACGTCCCTTTTTTTCAGTGCCTTATAACTTCAAATAGCCACCATATGAACTGATATAAGTTGAGAACTACCAGTAGTCACTTTGTGGCTGAGGCCGCGTGCTGATGGGCAAATATGATTACTATTAAAATTTAGGAAAGATAAATATATGTGAGAGTGGTGGGCTCTCCTTAGATTAGTATTTGTCAAATGTGTCAACTTTTAAGATGTGGAATTATGGAAGTTAAAGATCACACATCTTAAAGTTGCTAAGTTTGAAAAATACAGCTTTAGATTGTGAGGCCTTCAGAGCTTTCAATCTGAAACTTTAACAGATGAGGTTAAAATTGGGTTGAGGCAGAAGTTTTCCTGTGAACTGAAGATTTCACCAAAGCAATCTGAATCAAACTATCTTAATCTATTCTTTATATTTAAGTAATATTTGTTGTATAACATGAAATGCTGCATTAAATCAGATGAGCCAAGGTATTATATTCCAAATTTAGTATATTGATTTTAGCGTAATTTGCAAAAATATCAAAAATTACAATAGCATTTATGCTCTTTTCCAATATAGGTTTAGTAGCATCAGAAACTATGGCATAAAGAGGTGTAAGGAAAGTTGGTTATCTTGCTATTCCAAAATCGATATTCCACCTTAAAAATATCTGTCACAGAAGACCAAAGAATCTATACTGAATGTTGGAGCTCAACAGTAGAAAGCTGCAGATTTATCATAAGGAAGTAAATTCTATTAAACTCAATGGAACCAACTTTATACATACAAAAATATGGCCAGCTGCTATTAATATGCTGGCATATTTCTCCATAACATCTGAAATTAATAGCACAGAGATACTGTGAGCCAGTGTCTGGATACAGTGATAAGTTGCTGATAAATCAAACTTGACAGGATAAAAACCTTATGAGTAGGTAGACCCAACCTACAAGAACTGAGAAACCTGTTCTAAATGAGCTTACTGTAATCCCACAGAAGGAGCAGGTACATATTTTAAAATACTCTTTTAACAGTCATTGTCATGGGCAGTGCAAGTAACCTTTGGGCCTATGACTATTACCAGCTTTAGCAGGTTGTGTGCACTTTTTAAAGCAGATTATCTAGCTACAGTTGCCTTTGTGGGTAATTGGTTTGAATTACTGTGATTCTATGTGTTCCTGATTTTAATGCTTCACTTCTAGATACTTGCATAATAACTTAATTACTATAATTGAAAATTTTCTGTGAATTTAACTATTTGCAGGATTGTCACTTCATGGTTACCATAGACTAGCTTCTAAGCAATATTTCCCACTTTTTGACCTATTTTCTCCCCATCCCCCAAAATATATTATTTAGAGCCTACTGAAATTTCATCATTTCACTCTGGCCATCGTAGTATGAATGACTGAGGCATCCTTTTTAATCTTTTAAAAAGATTAAAGATTAACTGCTTTAATTTATGTTTTAAAATTGGTAACCCAAGATTCTTGTGGAAAAAGTATATAAATATTTGAGAATATGAATAAGAATGAAAGTTTGAATGAAGAAACATGAAAAGTCAAGTGTTAACCAGTGGCTTAAAATAATCAGTGCTAAACACATTAATAAATGATACTATACCCCTGTCACATGAGATGAATAAAAATAAATGTCCTCTCAAACTGGAGAAAGAGTAAGCTATAAAGCATGTAGATCAGTAATTATAGATAAAATAATTTCCTAAAATATCTCAAATTATGCATTTTGATGTTTCAGTTTATTTAGTGCTTTTACCTATTTCTGAAAATTTAAACTTGGATCTTTCATAAAGAACTTATCTTGCTATTATGTTATAGATTGTAAACAGTGTTCATGGTATACAGGCTATTTGAATGCATTGCTGATCTGCCTGAGCCTAATGCTCTTAGAAAATCTGCCCCATCATGTTAATGAGTCAGAAGCATTGCTAAGCAATACTTTATTTTATTGGCTTTCCAGCTGCGAGAAATGCTTTAATTAGCATTTCGGCATTGCATACAGTTGGATTTGATAGTATAAATGGTCATATTCTTTGAAACCTGATTTCCATTGTGGCAGGAGCTTGTAAGTTAAATATAGTCTTTGAAATTATAAAATGTTTTATCTAGTAGTACCGTTAAGACTACTAGATCTGGGCTGTATAAGTCTGCATTATAATTAGGTGGCAACAAATTGTAACCTAATGTTGCTATCATCTAATAATTGTCTACATTTTTCTCACCCAAATCTGATTGGCCTGCCTATGTTTAAATTCAAACTAGTAAGTAACATTTGGTTGTCAAAACAATCCCAAAAGCTACTGAGATACTTTGAGTTCTTTTTTAATGGGACATTGGATTAATTAATGGATGAACAATTGACACAAAATTTGTATTGCCATAGGAAGTAAAGAGAAGAAAGAAGGCAGGGAAATAAACTAACATTCTGCTCCTGAATCTTTCAGATTTTTTTTTAAAGCCTCAGCATTTTGATCGTCTGTGAGTAAATGGGACCTTTAGTCTGTCCATAGCTCATAATAATTTATACAGAAATGTGCTATGAAAAAGATCTTCATTGTGATGCAGATTAGGACAGCTGCTTCTTTAACAATGTTGTTGATACTGAAAATAAATACATTACTACCAGCCAAAATATTCTTCCTTGAAAGTGATAAGAGAAAATGCAACAATACTGACATTTAGTCAGCATAATAGCTCCGGCTTCTGAGTGCATTCATTAGCCTGGTGAGAGCTGAGAAACTGTTTAGAAAATGTAGCTTCTGAGTTCAGGAACTGGACTGGTTAGCATCTCTGCTACAATTTCTAAACAGTTTGCCAGCTCTCACCAGGCTAATGAATGCCTTAACTGTTGTTGCTAATAAGTCCTTTTACAGCTATTTCCCACTACAATCCTGTATTGTTTCTTACGGTTCATGGATGTTTTTAATAAAACAAGCAAATATTCAATGGCCTGGATCCTAAAATAAGGAGTTTATAAAAAGGAAAAATAATCCCATATTCTCTTTCTTGACACGCCCAACAGAGTACAGTAAAAATCCTATGCTGAGCTTCAGAGATCTCTTGTGAGTAATTAACAATAACAGAGTTGGAAGAGATCTTGGAGGTCATCTAGTCCAACCCCCTGCTCCCGCAGGAGACCTGTACTAGGGATTTGAACCACTGAACTGACAAGCTTTCATGCCTGACAAGCTCAGTGTCTTAGCCAGGCAATTGGAATGGAACATACAGCAGAAGAAGAATCAGCCCACACAGGACTTGGTTCCTAAAATTTTAACTTAAAGAAGGTGATGCCCATCCCTCAGTTTTCAGGATAGCTGGAAACAAAATAGGATGAAGATTAGACAATGAGGGGAAATGAAAGAAAAGCCCTGCTTAGGCTTTGTAAAAGGGTTAAAATCAACAGGCAAGCAGCTTTGCCAAGCAATGGCTAATCTTTGTATTCAAATTCTGAGACATCAGCTTTGTGGTCTTTTGCTCCTCAATCTGCTCATTTATGATCAATAGTTATTTTTACTCTTCTAGAAAGTATGGGGAATCCCTCCATTTACCCTGCCCCAGAGTCTTTGAGGACTATCCAAGATGTCCATAAGGAGGGAATCAAAGAAGTCAAATTGGTAGTCATAACTAAGCAGTCAAAGCTCTACACTTTTTGGCACTTCTGCAGACACCCCCCCCCCCCCCAATTAGGGCATGTAAGAGAATTATTATGCAAGCATATTCATTTCAACATCTTAATTATGATTGCCAACACAATATATGAAATACCATCTATGAATTTAAGACTAGGGTGTAGTAAACATGTCTTTTGATCTGGCAGACTATGTTACCCATCAACTTGTTACATAAATTAACTCAGTAAATTGGCTTACATCCACTTTAATTTGTTTTAAAACAGATGTATATCTTCCTAGTATTGTTGCTATTCAAATGTCTTGCTTATTGTGCTGGCTATTTCAAAAGCAGTATTATCATCTGTAGCTGCAATATCAGAATAGTTTCCCATATAATTTTGCAACAAAAGCTTTCATAAAGAAAGGTGGAGAAAAGATTATAAGAGTATTTAGAGGAGATCAGAGAGAAAAATGCTAACATTAAAGAATATAAAAGAGATCATTGAGATAAATGCTAACATTTAAGAAGGTATATTTTTATATTATACTTTAATGATACTGTATAGTGTTTTGAAAGATTATAAAGTGAACCTGTTTGTACAACTGAAATTATTTAACTTAATTTTTAAAATATGGTACATCTATAATCACAATTTTTGACACTTCCTCCATTACATAGATGCTCTTTTGGAGGGACAGTCCTACCTCAAAGCTTTACATTACTATAGATTATGACATGTACAATATTTGGGCCTGAAGCATCTTTCCCACTTTATATCCAAATACTTGGTTATCTGACTCTTTTACCAAAATCAAATTTTGTGATGCCAAATGTATTATTTTGCTAGCTCTTAAATTTTTTATTTTCCCACAGTGACTATCCTACATTTTTTCAGATAACCCCATACTTCATACAAGAACCACAGATTCTCACAACAGCCTGGAAGACCCTTATCCAGTTTTGTATCACCATCATTTTCTCTCCTGAAAGGATAAAATATACGTGCATCTTTATTGAGATATAGCATTTCTATGGAGCAGCTGCAGGGCATCTGGGATTATCAATATGGTGGTGAATTGAAGTTTTACCTATTCTTTAAGTGTATTGGATGGAGTTTGAGTTATATGCCCACTTCTTGATTGATTGAACATATCCTGTAGATCAGAGGTGGTATTCAGTAGGTTCTGACCAGTTCTGAAGAACCGGTAGCAGAAATCTTGAGTAGTTCGGAGAACCAGCCACCTCTGACTCGCCCTCATCTATTCTCTACTTCCCAAGTCCCATCTGTTTGGGAGGAAATTGGGATTTTGCAGTAACCTTCCCCTGGAGTGGGGGGAGAATGGAGATTTTTGCAGTATTCTTCCCCTGCCATGCCCACCAAGCCACGCCACGCCACGCCCACCAAGCCACGCCACGGCCACCAAGCCATGCCCACAGAACCGGTAGTAAAAAAATTTGAATCCCACCACTGCTGTAGATATCCCGTCCTTTGTTTTACTAACACCGTTTCTCATTATTTGCCACCTTCCATCCCATCCTATGTTGCCAATTGCAAAATTAGTAAGTTATTGGGTTGTGCGTTTCCCTCATCCCCTTTAAAAATTCAGTAGAACGCATCAATGTTATATTTATAGTTTATATAAAAGTATTATATAAAAAGTTTACATAAAAGCATTTCCTCTGGAGTGGAAATGTTGATTATTGTCATTTCTGATATCCCTTCTGAAGCACGTTTTTATTAACAGTCATGTTCATGATCTGACTTGTTCACCTTTTTTAAAAGTATCATGATGAAACCAAAAAGATGCACACTGTCATTACAGCATTTCATCTCCAGTTCTAGAAGAAGCTGCACCTACTTGTCAATGTCTGAGAAAGAAGCATAGCTTGAAGTGTTTCCTTTTTGGTATGCTTGATCTTTCAACTTTATCTTCATATTATCGTCAAACCAAATGCAGAGTTGCCCTTTTGCTACAATTTAAGTGATGTTAGAAAGATTTTGTGTGTGTGAAAGAGCGAAAATTAATGTATTTAATAAATAAAAAATATTTTAGCCTCTATTTTAATTTTGAAAGTAGTTTATAATCTACTTTGAGATGACAAGATCATTTACTTTATTCTTGGGGGGGAAATTAAGTAATCCATTATTGGAAAATATTGAAACATATTCCCAGCTGTTCATCTTTAACAGAAATTTGTAGTACCTATTTAATATGAATAGTTCCTTCAGTTGTCCCTCTTTATCCCTAATAATGCCTCATTCCACATCATTATTATTGTTGTCATCATCATCTCCTCATTCTTTGTGAGACTTTAAAAGTGTTTATTAAAGACAGAAAGCATGACATTAAAGTTCTTTAGGTTTATGCCCCCAGAAATTTCTCCTGGATCAAGTGGAGAAAATTGACCTCAGTGCACATGAAAGAAAATGCAAGAAACACTGATCCAAATTCTAAAACTCTGCTTCTGTCACTGCCCATAGGGACAACAAGCTTTCTTAAATATTTTGAACTGCTTAAGGACATCTGAGAAATTCAAGCTTTGTAAATTTCCATACAAACTGACTTGATGAGATTGCTCTGTCGATCATGTAGCTCACTTCAAACTCGATCGCGTCACACGATGTATCATGACTTTTTTTACCTTTGCAGAGCCAGGGTGGGCGTGGCCTGCGTGTGATGCATTTGGTCTGTGGGCCACCAGTTTGACACCCCTGATGTAGATAAAACTGATATAATTTTTGCTTTTGCTCTTTTCAAACATTACGATACAGATCTTGGCTTAAACTATACATAAAAATGCACACCAATAAAGAAATGTGATTTAAAAACATGTATTATATTTCCATTAATTCACATTTTAAAATATATTTTGATGGGAAATTTGAACTGGAAAACATTTTTTCCAAAAGGTTTGCTTTCTGAAAAACCTGGTGATTATTGTAGACCCCTTCAAACTGAACATAAATATAATTTCAGAATGATTTTATCATGTAGGAATCTTGAGAAATGTGCAATTTAATCTTAATGACTATAATGTATGCAACTGAATAATGTTTCTGACATGTTGCATGAGTTCAACAGGTAAAAATGTTTAGCTGTAACATTTTTAATATAACACCCCCTCTACTCTGTGGAAAAACCTTTCTCTGTGGAACTGGTCCCTGGTGCCCAAAAGGCGAGGGCTGCTCTTCTATGCATCTCACTGCAGTGTCCAACAATAGTCAGATTACACTTTTTGTATTCCGGTTACTCTGATTTTCCATTTTTTCTTAATGAGTGTTAGACAAATGCAGAGCAGAAAATGAATCTTCAGTGACATATTCTTTTTCATCTTGCACGGTGTAATAAGATGTTTGTCAACCTGAATGTAGTTTGGTGCTTTGTAGTTGCCAAGAAAATTCTCAACAACATCCTTCAATGCCCCCTGGGCAATTTTCTCTAACCTTACTAACAGACCTTTGAACCTGTTTGATGATGTACCTGATCTGTGGACCCACAAAAATATCTTCCTTAATCTCAGCATACGTGATTTTTGGAAACATCTGTCTCAAATAACAAAAAACTTCACCTTCCTTGTTCATCACTTTCACAACATTTTTCATCAGTCTGACTGTTATGTGAAGCGGAGGCAAAAAATACCTTTGTTGGGTCATAAAGTGGCTCATATGGCACTTTTTCCTGTCCTTGAACCTAATTCTTTTAGCATGGACATTTCTTTTTAATGTAATGTGACTCTCTTGCACGGCTGTGCCATTCACATTTTTAATAACAGTGCTTGGTATATCTGAGCTGCGTTCCAACCAGCAGAGCCACTACTTTTAGATCTCCACAGATATTCCAGATGCTATACTGGATATGCTTCAACAACAGTTCCAGATTTTCATGTTTCTTTCATTTGTGCTACATAGCCAACAGATACTGAAGGATATACATTGCCTTTGTGTAAAAACAGATTTCTATAAACTACATGAACAGTTAAATTACAGGTTATTTTCATGATTAGCAGCCCCAAATCTACTGAATACTGTACACCCAAAAGTGTTCAGGAAGCAACGTCTTTGTTATCCAATGAAATTGATCAGGAGGTGTTCATTTTCAAACCTGCATCTAAGTTATAAATGGAGGCAGGTCCATTGTGAAATTTAAATTTTTAAATACCAATTTCAACTTCTATAATGTAATCATAGTGTTTTAGCAATAAGAATTTTATCACTGCTTTTTTTTTTTTTGGAGATATTTCTTAACTTTTCAGAGACTCAGTTTGAGGATACACTGCAAGTATATATATCCAATATAGGCCTTTGTAGGCACACTGCAGACATATTCACACTTTATATTTTGAAACCATTGTCATTTCATTGCTCCTTCATCTCAAAAGCATTTGGGAGAATGCTAGATGAAGCTGATAAATCCTATACAAACCATTAGGTGCAAAGATATCCTCACTGAATGTTTGAAGTGAACCTTAAACTATTGAAGGGAACCCTAAAGGGATGCATGCTTAATATGATCCCCAGGTCAGCATTTTTAAAATAGACCCATTCTGCAACTTTATAAATAACTCATTTTGAACCCTGTTTTAAATGTATTTACTCATTAGATAAATTCATTCATTATATTTTTACCCTGACTTTATTACTTTTATAAATAAGTCAAGGCAACAAAAGTACCCAATACTACTACTACTACCTTTTCCCACACAACAACCCTGTGAAGTGAATTGGGTTGGGAGTAAGTGATTGTCCCAAAGTCACCCAACCAGCTTTCATGTCTAAGGTGGGACTAGAACTCATTGTTTCCTGGTTTCTAGCACAGAACCTTAACCATTATTCCAAAATTGACTCTTTGAAAAGCAAAAAAAGGACATCTACATAGAAAAAACAAACTCATGCATTCATATACAATAGAAAGCATTCCTTATGTGCTCTGCTACTTTCCAATTCCATCTTGGTTTTGCTGCATTGCTTCACTGTTCTTTTCTGGTTTCTCTCACCTCCCTTCCTTACATATTAGGTTCTACAAGTTTCCTGAATTTTATCCAGAAACCAACCACCAGGTGCTCTTTTTAATTATTCTTTTCTCTGCATGACAGTACTTGTCATGTGCACTTCAAAGCAAAGAGTCGAGTTCAAGTTATCTTTATCTGGAAGCAATGTCACTTTGTATGCTTGGATCTCAGAGGTAATAAAAGGAAATTAGAATGGTGATTGAAAACAATTGCTTCCCTTCAAAGCAATTCCAACTGCAGTAATTTGAGACAATTAGAATACCCCAGGAGCCCGGCTAGTGCATACAACCTAACTTGAAGTCTGAAGGAGCAATCAAACAAAATTCTATTGGGAAGGAGTTCATATTAAAAAAAATGAGGCCTGCAGCAGGAAAAGTTTATTCTTTAGTTGTCATACTTTAATTTTCTGAGGAAAAAGTGTTTCCTGGTGAATTTCTTTTTAAGTTACATAATACATTCTGTCTAGATCCTCAACTCCCAACATCCCCCAGAGGCATAGCCAGTGAAGAGGCATGGAGGAAGTCATAGTTGAATATTAGTGAAATGAATCATAATGTACTCCATAAGGCTTATTCTTCAAAAAAAAATGCTGGGATGCTGTTTAGTTACTGCTTAATAGTCATCAACATAATATAGCCTCCTTCTCTAAAGTAAACAAACCAAACCAGTTCACTCACATGTCTTGTAAACAGAGGCCTCATCCAGGTTTTTGTTTCTTTCCCTGGATACATTATTTATGGATTTGTAAAGCATCATAAGTGATCCACCTAATTGTTAAAACAATGTTAAGACTGCAGAAAGCTGATTCCTGTATGAAGGTTTGATAGAGGGCTGATAGAGAGGGTGCAACAGCTATTAGAAATTAGATGCCGCCAGTTTAGATATATGTGTTTATGAGTAAGTCATGTGCTCAGTCACTTGTTCATGGCATATGCAGGAGTGAAGGGAAATACTTTATGTAGGCTGCAAAAATTCAGGATCACAGCAGCTAGAACTGTCTTTCTTTCCTGCCATCTAATGGCATACTAGATTTTTGCATGTTGGGCACAATATCCCTAAATGCAGCAAAAACAGAGTTTGTATTAAGAATATGAAAACAAACAAAAAAAAAGATGAGTCTCTCATAATGTTCTGCTAATGACCAATACTTCAAGAGATTATCTTAATAAGCTTTTGGAAATGCAGTCATGGAATCATAGAATATAAATAAGAAGTGGCAAAGGACCTTAGAGAGAATCTGCTGAAATTTAGCAGATAGCCATCACTGAGATCCATAGATGATGATTTATCAAATTAATATAGCCAAGCACTCCAATGAATTCTGGAAATAGTTTCCATTGGTTGTGATAGCTCCTTTCAATCTTCCCACTGAAAACAGAGTAAAATTAGCTGATAAGAAGTTATTCAGGAGTTACTGATTAATTAGCTGATAAGTTACTCAGGAGTTACTCAGGGCAATAAATCAGACTAGGCTGGAGTTAGGAGGAAACAAGCCTGGTCGTGTTTGAAGGTTTAGGGCAGGGGTCTGCAAAGTCGGCTCTTTTAAGACTGGTGGACTTCAACTCCCAGAGTTCCCCAGCCAGCATAGCTGGCTGGGGAACTCTGGGAGTTGAAGTCCACCAGTCTTAAAAGAGCCGACTTTGCAGACCCCTGGTTTAGGGGATACAAGGCATATCTGTTATAGTTCAAACAAATACTGTATTATAAACAATTCCGCAATTTCTTGAACAACATGTTTTGATCAGCCTTGTATTCTTAACTTTGAGTCCTAGTTGTCAGGAACATTATAATATTGTATGATATTCAAAAATATTTGACTACTATGTCCTAATCAATTTGCACAACCTGTTTTACACAGGAGAGATAAATAATACATTGAAGCCATGAAATTGGATACTCGTACAGTTATAAATTATCAACTCAAATACTGTAAGCCAGGGGTCCTCAACCCCCGGGCCGCGGACCGGTGCCGGTCCGTGGCTTGATAGGAACCGGGCCGCAACTCTTAGAAAGGGCCGGAGAGGGGGGGAAGCCCCCTGGGCAGAGCGCACACCAGGACAGGAGAGCGCAGGCGCGGCCGCTCGCGGCGTTGGGCCCCCGAGAGGGGCGAGTGAGCCGACTCACACACACACCGTGCACGCATGCACCGCCTGTTCCCCCTCCCCCCAGCTCCCCCTCTACGCCAGCCAAGCCATGGCCACCGGTCCGCGGAATTTTTTTAACATGAAACTGGTCCCTGTTGCCAAAAAGGTTGGGGACCCCTGCTGTAAGCTATTAAATAAGTCAGATAGCCAAATGGAGAAGTAACACTGCAGAAACTCCTTTGAAACAGTGGTTTAGTAGACCATCCACTTAAGTTTATTTTATCTTCCAGAGTTCTTAGCTACCTAGAAATTGTAACCCCACAAATTTGAAAAATACTAGATTGTGGCAAAATTGGTTTAAGTCTATTGTACACTAGTACTTCCTTTAAATTGTTCTATTTATATTCCTCAAATGTCTCTGCTATGACACATTTTATGAATTATTTTAAATAAGGAAGAGTCAGTATCTTAAATATAAATAGACTTAAGTGAGGATGACATAGACTAAAAGTGCCTTTATCAGAGATATAAAATAGTATTGTAATAATAAAAGGACTAAAGCAGTATTTAACACAGATGAAATGCATCTACCATTGATTATATAAAAAGGATTGGGAATTAAATGTACAAAATATCTGGTTCAGCAGCACTAGATGTTAGAAAAACAAAGACATTACAGAGGTTTATAAAGAGGCATGAGTGAACAGAATCTGCCACCATAATAGTAAGCAAGGGATTGTTTTGAAATGCATCAGCTGAAGACCTATATCAGAAGAGTACTTCTAGGAAAAGTAAACTGCTGATGGAAAATTGTGCTGATTGAGCAACACATTTTGAGACAGATGGCTACAAATTAGGCCAAATTCAATAGAAAGTTTCATTATTCTTACATGTGTTAAATACAAAGATGGTATTCAGCAGATTCTGACCAGTTCTGGAGAACTGGTAGCAGAAATTTTGAGTAGTTCGGAGAACCAGTAAATACCACCTCTGACTGGCCCTGCCCCCACCTATTCTCTGCCTCCCAAGTCCCAGCTGATCGGGAGGGAATGGGGATATTGCAGTATCCTTCCCCTGCCACGCCCAACAAACAACACCGACAGAACCAATAGTAAAAAAATTTGAATCCCACCACTGGTTAAATACCAAAACAAAAACAAAAAACCCCAAAGTAAGGTAAAATAAGATAAAACTATTTGGAACAAACCAGACCCCTTTGTTCATTTGACTTGGTACAATTTATGTGACTTTCAGTGCCATTCCAAATGTTTAGTCAGTACTGGCTATGTTGAAGGCATACTCACTAGAGTTACTCCATTAACAGTTTACTGTGACACAGAAATAAGAATGACCTTCTGTTGGCTTATCATTAGCCTAGACCTTCAAATGTTGCTCTTTCAAAATTATTGCTTGCCATTTGGAGTGAATACAAGGATTTAGTTATTTAACTTCCAGTCTACAATTTGATTCATTTGCCTGAAACATATATCAACTGCAAACAACACTTCATTTCCTCTCAGTAGTAGAAGATGGGAAAAGAAAATTAATTATTGTATTGCAATAAAATTAGAATACCTTGTGTTGTATTAAATAATATAATAACCTATGTCATACATAGAAGAGCCAAATGCAAAAGAAGAAAAAGTTTCCTTTGAATGTTATGCAGAAGTACAGGTTTTAGCCAGGCAAGATTTTATTCGTTCTTCTTGAAATTTTTTCCTCTATAAAAAATGCAGTAAACTTACTCTTACTTCTGTTAGTCATTTGGAAAGATCTTATTTTGCATCTGGCCATCATAGTGGTAAATGACAGGATCAAAGAGAAAGAAAAAAAAGAAATATTTACTTTATT
This sequence comes from Rhabdophis nuchalis, assembly GCA_039707465.1. Taxonomy (NCBI): domain Eukaryota; kingdom Metazoa; phylum Chordata; class Lepidosauria; order Squamata; family Natricidae; genus Rhabdophis; species Rhabdophis nuchalis. The sequence goes on from CM077643.1 coordinate 366,742,059, forward strand.
GTATCTCAAACTGCACTACTATATTTAACTGCAAATAACAGTTAAACAATTGTAAGAAAATACCTTGGTTTATCATATTGCATGAATAAAACTGAGTATGGTTTTTTCAAGAAATCATGATTAAAAAAATCAAGGTTTAGCAACGCCTGAGCTACCAATACCTTTAAGAAAGGATTAGAGGAGTTCATGGAGAACAAGGGTACCAATGGCTATCATTATGGATGCCTAAGGACACCCTCCGGGATGGAGAGATAGGCAGGATATTTCTCAATGCCATTTGCAGGGAATCATAAGCAGGTGAAGACATCTGCTTGGGAATACCCTGAAGCAAATGGTGAGCCACTGTGTGAGACAGAATGCTGGATTGGATGGGCTGTGGCCTGTTCCAGCAAGGCTATTCTTATGTTCTTATGTTATGTTCTTATAATAGTTTCCTTAGAAATAAAAGTCATCAAATTGTTATTTTCAAAGGAAGAATTTTGAACTAAATTACTGGAAAGAATCACATTAAGTACATAGTACTTAGTTTAAATATAAATGAAATTAAATCAATTACATTTTTTGTGTGATCCATTCCAAATCTCATTTTAAGAAAAGTAATAGTGATTGGGGGTCATACAACATGCTAAGCTATAATGTTCTGTTTACTATTAGAATGGCTATGTTTTTGTAACACATTAAGCTGAAATAGAGCAATCATATTTGACTGCAAAAATCTAGAAGCTCTTCAGGGTAGCAAAGAGAAACAGAATATTCCAATCTTTTGCTGCGGCCTAACAATTGCCTACATTTTTGCAACCAAGATATGGTCACATTAGACAAGAGTGATTAGCCTATTACACAAAATAATTCTCCTTTCAGTGTTTGATTCTTTAACTTTTATATCTATTGTTAGTCAGTCGAGGGTCACTTCCTAATTAACATATTTGTGGAATCAAAATTATTCTTGTGTGTTTTGCTTTTCTCTGTTATTTTTAACACAAATAAAATTTTAAAAAATCATGCTAGCATTTGTTCCTTTTATATTTTCCCTCACACAGTCACCCGATAAAGAGATCTGGGAAATCTGCAAAGTTGCTTAACATTGTATGAAAGTCTGGATGGTCCTAATGAAGATTGTGTCTCATTGTGTGGATGTGTTTTCATACTTGTTCATAATGATTGCTATCTTTCCCAGAACTTAATATTGAATTTAATTTCTAAATCATCAGCTTTTTTTGATAAACATAATTCTTCCACACTCATGCTTGATTCCATTTAGATCAGATTACTTTTCTCTGTCTTTAGCATGATACTCCCCCCCCCCCCCAAATCAGTCATTGATTTGTCATTGCTTCAAAAAGTGAAAAAGGATTTTGTCAAGATTCTTGTTTGTAATAGCTGTACTAAGATGTAATTCCCTGTCAGGCTCAGTTTCTATAGACCTTCATCAAAGTTTATTTAACTGGAGAATCTTGAGCGCCATCAGGTTTTATGTTATTACCATTTGAACCATGAAATTTTATACAGTGTTGTCCTCAGCAATAACTAGAAGTTGGGTGACTGAATCATCAAATAATTTGGCATGGCACCTTGTTCTCTAGAATGTAAGAATTGGAAGTCATCTTGGAAATCATCTAGTCCAGGGGTCTCCAACCTTTGCAACTTTAAGTCTGAAGCAAAGCTGGCTGGAGAAGTCTGGGAGCTGAAGTCCTTCAGACTTAAAGTTGCAAAGGTTGGAGACCCCTGATCTAGTCCACCTTGTGAATCTACTACTACTACAAGATCAGCATACCTGACAGCATGGAGCCTTTGTTTAGACACATCCAGCAAAGGAGAATCAAGCATCTGAAAGCAGGCTGTTTCTTTCTTTTTGAATAGCTTTCATCAGTTTTTGTCTGAAGTCTGAGTCATTATTGCCCCATGTCCTTTTGTCATTCTTTTTTAATTAGCAACATAGTAATAGATAGGTTCATTGTGTCATTCCAAGATTTGTTTCACTGTAGTTTGTTGATAATCATTCATCCAATTTCTTTTAGCTCAAGAGCTGCTCTGGTTTTGTACATGTCCAAGGGCATGCTGGACCTGGGTTTGGCTTTGAATGGGGTGAGATGTCTATTTGAAGTACCTGCAAGATTCAAAGGCAGCTAATTATTTTGTGCTAAAGAAAAAAAATCCCAAGTGGGAAAGAATGAAAAATGTTTAGCTTATCCAACCAAGGGAGAACTGAGGGCTGTAAAAGAGATGCTGGCCAACATTGTATAAGGCCCTTTCATCTTACTTTTTGTACTAATTTTTTTAAAAAAAACTGCATTACTGCACTAAATCACGAATAGCAATAGCTGGAATTGGTTTGTTCCCAGTGCTGTTCAATTTCAATCATCTCTTTTTTCTCCAACACAATTATTGCTATCCTCACTAGCTCAATTTCAATTGCCCATTTAACTATACCAAATGAACCATCATGTTTCTCTTTTAGATAGCCAATTGATTCCTATTATGAGAAATGCTCTTTTCCAGTTCTGCTGGGATCTCTGTTTCTCATGTCTCCTCATCACAGAAGAGATTTTCATTGGGGCAATATAGTGATATTGATTGGAAATGAATCTCAAAAGGAGAAGAAGCTACAAAGGAGATCATGTAAAAATTGTTGCTGCACCACAGAGTAAAACTGCAGTTGTTAGCAATCACATAGAAATGCCCAGAAGGATATGGTACAATTTTATGTGTCAGAGGTTCCAGTGTTTTGTTCTTTGCAATGTTAAGAAGCTCTACAGGATATGTATTTTTAGGGATGTGTTGCCTTTAAGATGTCATATTTCAAGGATGAGGTCATTTATGCAAACTGGCCTAATGCAAAAAAAATGTGCCAGTATGGTCAGTCAGACTCTGCAAGATAAGAAGAGCTGCATGAAAGCTACTCCAGTTCCTCTCTGTATTTATCAAAGGAATGCAGAGTGCAAAGGCAGTGCTTGAAAGCCAGAATTTCCTCTTAGAAAGCTGTCTTCCCTACAAAAAGTTATTCTGATGGTTTTGGTCAAGGTTCAGCTTCAGGAAAAAAACAACTTAATACAATTGGTTTCGCAAGTAAAAGTACTGTAGTTACATAGAAATAATGCTTTGACTGGAGTTGAATTTCGCTGTCAGGAATACAATCTCAGGATGAAAAAGGTAAACAAAGAGACATTGGAAATGTTATTCATAACAGTGTTTCTCCGCCTTACCAACTTTAAGATTTGTGCCTCAACACATGCTGACTGGGGAATTCTGGGAGTTGAAGTCCAGACATCTTAATGTTATTAAGTTTGAGAAATATAGATTTAGAGCAGGGGTGTCAAACACACGGCCATCGAGCCGGATGCATCACACACTGGCCACGCTTACCCCATTTTAGCGAAGGAAAAAAGTCACAATACGTCATGTGATGGCAACATGATAATGCGAGTTTGACACCCCTGATTTAAAGTTTCTCCTTAAGGAAGATTACTAGTTCGACTGCTCTGAATTTCATCAAATTGGTTATTACAATAAATAAACACAAATTACAGCCAATTCTTAAAGAGGCACATTATTCCAGTTTTTAAAAATTCCAATTGAAACTTCCATCTATCCATCTATCATAATGCTCTAATTCTTTAAATGGGGAAATTTTAAGAGTTCCTGGGCTTCTTAGGAAGTTGTTTTGTGAGGATATAAATAGTGCAGAGGGAATTTCATTTTTAATATTTCCCTTTATTTAAGTATGTTCAATTAAATACTTAAAAGTCTGTCATTAGTGTTTTAGCAGATACTCTTTATTGGCTCATCACTCATATTAGTTCTGCCCTGTGAGCTTCATTCTTTCTCAGTACGTTCCTAGCAGACCTTTGTCCTACTACAATATTATCAGCTTCCTGAGGTCCATAGCTGCAATAATGATTTCTATTTTTGACTTACAAAGTCTGGATAGCATGCTGTAGCATGTAACTCTTTTCAATTTGTTTCAGCAGCTTCAGCACTGTAGTACATGCTTCATAGACTTATCACACGTTTATTTTCTCTTCCACTAATTCTTCCCTTTAACCTTTAGTCTTTTTATATTTCAAATCACAAGTTTCCATATGCCATGTTAGTGACCAGATGGGCCCACAGATTGGCCTTGTCACCCATTATGACTATGGTGAACTGAAACCTGAATGTAATGCTTTTTAATACAGTAGGGAAAGACTAGGTTATCGACCTTAGGTGCATTCATGCCACATAAGCATTCCCTGAAAATGGTAAGAACGGTATCAGTCAGTTTTGGGACATCTGGCTCAATTTCCACACACACAAGCAAACCCAATTTCCACACACACAAGCAAACCCAATTTCCACACACACAAGCAAACCCAGACTAGCAGACTCACACCATTCAATGCATACATATTAGGATCTCTAAACTAGAGACTATGTTGCATGGCAACATAATAGTGCCCACATTCCATCAATGTCCAAGATAAGTTATTAAGCCATAGTTTAATATAGGATGGGAATAAAGTTAGTCTTCTAACTAGCCGGCATCTTAAACGGGTGTTGAAATAGATTGGCAGATCCTGCAGTTTCTTCTTCTCATTACAGAAAGAAAGTAAGCAAATGTTTTCACTCCTTTCTTCTGGTTATCTTTCCTATCTGGTTCTATTTACACTGCTAATTGGAGCAAAACCTAGAGTAGTTATGTTTATTAAAATATTAATGCATGAAAAATGCAAGTTCTATACAATACAATAGCAGAGCTCAAATATTGTTATTACAAAGAAAGGCAAACAACATTGCTAAACATGTAATCAGAGCTCATATAAAAATGTAATCTTTAAAAAAATTAAGATGATTTAATACCATCAGACATGGTATCCTGCAGAATCATTTGAGATGATTAATCGGGCTCAATCCCAGCTCCTAAAATGCTTTGGAAAATTTGCCTACAATCGGAGACTGTAGGTTTACCTACTGTTTAACCAATACAGGTAGTCCTCGAGTTACAATCACAACTATCAAGCCCAAAATTCATGTTGGGAGGTGAAACTTTTGTTAAGTGAGTTTGCCCCATTTTACAACTTTTCTTGCCATAGTTGATAAGTGAATCATTGCATTTGCTAAGTTAATAACATGGCTGTTAAATTAATCTGGATTCCCCATTGACTTTGCAGAAGCTATGATCCCATAACTCTGGGACACTGAAACTGTCATAAATATGAGTCAATGGCCAAGCATCTGAATTTTGATCCTGTGACCACAGGATCCCACAGTCATAAGTGTGAAAAATGGTCATAACTCACTTTTCCCATGCTGTTGTAATGTTAAATGGTCACTAAGTCAACTGTTGTAAGTTGAGGACTACCTGGAGTTGGAGGTCTTCACCAGAAGGCACTAGCCCAGCTTTGTCTGTGTGCCAGTTGAAGGTCTTTTTGATCTGAAAAGTCCTTGAAACAGTGACTCATGCCTTCTTCATCATCATCATCTTTATTGTCATTGTAATAAGATTGTAATAAAATTACAATGAAATTCCCCTCACAGTTAGACTATTGCAATGTACTCTACATGATATTGGCTTCAGAGTTTGTATGCTGCTGGTTCGCACCGGTTCAGGTGAACCAGTAGTGGTGGCAGCGCGAGACTCCGCCTACCCACCCTGATATCATCAAGGACATTTGCGTATGCCCAGACATGCTGCATGTGAGCAAAGCGAGCAAAGGGGCGCTCCTGCTCCCGAACCTGTAGTGAAGAAAATAGAATACCATCTCTGATTGGCTTTCAAGACAATGTGGAAATTGCAGTAATCTAAAATACATAACTATTGAAAGGAAGGCAAGGTTCATCAGTGGAACTCATATATTGCAATTGCTACACCATTTGCCAGTGGATTTTTGAGTCCAATTCATGGTGCTGGTTTTAACCATTCAACCCTACAAGGCCTCATATCCAGGTACTTACAGGATTGTCTGGCACTAAAAGTCAGGTGACTGTTCACCTTAGATTTCTTGAAACAACCAACAGCCCAATAGCATCTGGATAATATTAAAAATAACAGTGAAAAGCCCACTGGAATGTTTCTCTTTGAGCTATTCATAGAACTTCTTTGTTGCTGGCATTCCTCTTCTGTCGGAAAGCCCACGGGAGAGTGGTGATGTCAAGCTTTAACAACAGCTCCAAAACGGCTGCTCGGTAATGTTGGGAATGATTCAGCATTATCATGAAAACCCTCCTGGGTTATTTATATTGTCCTCCCACCTTATATGCCAAGATGTCTTACTTTTACATTTGCCAAGGGATAATTCTTCCTATTTATAATTTCTGCTTTTCTTCTGTAGTCCATTAGCAGCAATTGGATTGCATATTTCAGGGTATAATTTTTGATGCTTTCACGATGTTTTGACTTTTTAGTTTCAAAATACTTGATTATTGGCTGCCCATTGATCTGGCTCAAAGTTATCAAATTAGGGAAACTTTTCATACATTTCTTCTTTTTGATGGAAAAAAAATGCAGACATTGAAATCTAAATGTCAAATCCCAATCTCTCTCTTTATCTCTTAACTAAAATACAAAGAGATAAGGTAGATTTTTGTTTGCATGATTCTCCTTTCTTGGCATTAACAAATATATTTTCTTTAATCACTGGAGACTAGACATGTCAGGAGTGAGTCAAGCTGAATATTTTAGGAAGTGATTTGTCATTTTCACCCCCAGTGCTACTGACATCGAGATAATCAAGATAGCAGACTATTTTCTGTCTCAGTATCCTTTCTAACCTTTATGGCTACAGGCCCATGCAAATAAATCAACCAGAAAAAATTAATTGAGAAAAATCCTTTAGAAATAAAGTATTGAAATTTGCATCTCATGAAAAGGGAAAACATTACATTGAATGAACATTTTAATCAAAATAAAATGGAAATAAAATAAAGTTTAAAAGAATATAGGACATTCTGGATTATGTTTTAAAAAAAAAGAGAGATTAAAAGTCCAGCCTTCGAAGGCAATATCTGAGAAGAACAATAAAAATATTCCTAAAAGCCAGACTTGTTTTTAAGTGAGAAAAATAGAAAGAAATGATAAAAAGTTGATCTAATGGACTCACAAAGGTCACCATCCTGAGCTGCATCTATTCTGAAACAGAAAGTTTATTTTATTTTTTGCACAAAGGAATGTAGCCCAGTCTTTCCTTTGGCAACTGAAAGACATACTACACATTCTTCACAAAGCTTGAAGTTGGAACTTACTTTTTTTCTGCTAGACATGTCAGGCAGTTCAATGTGCAAACGAGTGCAGGAAAGAAAATTAGGATCATTTTGACTTTGTATCACCGGATGTTGTGTTCACCTTCCTGCAAATTATGCAAGGCTGTCAGAAGGGATCAAAAGTTTGTAGGCATTTGACTATTTCTGCAAGGAATATGAACACTATTTTGCTAATTGAGGGGCAATTTGCACATTGCAAGCAGGGATTTGAGTTTCTGCTCATGTCTTTAATTGAAAAGTAGCTTCAAAAACTGCATAGCCTATGTTGTTTCCCATGAATGGTGTGCAGGATAAAAAGTAGTGAAGGCTAACCCATACTCCATAACTGAATAAATATTGAATAATCTTGTATATTCTTCATAGTGAGCAGCATTGGTTTAGATGCTTTTCAGATGTGTTGAATTACAAGTGCTATCTTCCCCAGTCAGCCATTTTAATGGGATATTTTGAAATCTTTGGTCTCCCTACTGTTGGTTCTAATGCCAAGTAATAAAAATGGACTTAAATTGCTCCCCAGATACTGCTTTTTGTAAATTAAAACTTGTGGGCTGAGTTTGCAAAAATGCAAAACAATTCATAACCTGGTGTAAACAAAGACAATTCATAACATGTTTATGCCCTGACAACTAAAATCAGCCAGCGGTTTCTACATCAAACCTCAGTGATGCCAGAATGACAACTTGCATGATGATACCATCATACAAATTCTGCACTTTGATTGCATCTATCTGCCTGATACAGGTATGTTAAATCATGGCTTTGGTGCAATTACATCATCATGCATGTATCATCATTTGCCTTCATCTGTTTCCCACCTGTGGATGCTGGGGATTATAGTGTAAAGTGATGACTTGGTTAATACTGCATGCTTGGAATCCAAGGGCTGAATTTTTATGACATATTAAATCAAATCCACAAATGCAGGCAAATGTACGTGTTCCAAGATAATGTTGCAAGATCCAATCTGGGTTGGTCACAAGGACCAAAGATTTAGTTTTCCAAGCTTTTGGACTCATGTTGGGGCCCATCCTCATAGAACTTCTCTCTCACCATAATGTTCTCTATACATTCTGGCAGAGAGAGGTTCCCTGAGGATGGGCCCCAGCACGAGTCCGAAACCTCAGAAAAACTAAACCTCTAGTCCCGGTGACCAACCCAGATTGGATCCTAAACCAAATCTTTTAACTTAGTCTAGCATGTGGTAGGGACCAACCCATGGTCTTTTAATGGCAGCTGAGGTGAAGGGAGAATCAACAAAGAGGTCAAAAGGAAATTAAATAAATGCCACAGATGAGACTGATAGTATTTTTATGCAGCACTGAAATGCTTGTGACAAGTATTCCACTGTTGTCCAACTCTAAGAAGTGGGAAAAGTCTTGAAACAGCCTCCTGTTAACAAGAGAGGAAGAAAAGTTGGCATTCAGATATCAAGTCAACCAGATGAAGTCATAGGCTGGCATAACAGCAGCCAATGTTGACAGTTTTCAATAGCCATCTGTGAACAGCCAACTTGCTAGAAAAATATGCAAGCAAACATAATGGGCTTGTGCATTAGATTCTCCCTGGTATTCAAAGAAAAGAAGCTTCCTTCCTGAATGGAAAAATAATACAAAGGACATATTCTTTAGCAGACGCTACTGATTTAATAAATGTTTATTTAAAAGTGAGCTTAAATAAACAATTGTTGTTGTTTAGAAAGAAGGAAAATCAGTTTTTTCTCTCTTTTTCTTTTGTAACATGCAAGCACCACTAAATTACCGGTAAGTGCTACAATCCAGTCAGATAAGAAGGTTTAAAATTTAAATTCAGCCATCTGGCATACCAGAAATATCCTTTTTCCTCCAACACTTGTTTTACTTAATATTTCATTTTCTCTAGCAGCAAAATTAAATGAAAATAAATAAAAATGAATTACGATAAAGTAGGCAGAGAAATAATAGAAATTGACCATAAAATTGGGGTTTTCCAACTATTAAAAAGCCCACATATTGTTACTATTTACTAATTGAATTGCTGACGTTTGAATAGCTGGACGAGGGTCTCTAAAGTTCAAATATTGTTAGAAGATGTTGATTGACACCTTCACCAATATATTATTATCCATGACAAAAGAGAGTATAATGGTAGGCTTCTATTGATTCTTGCAGCCAGCAATTAATCTACTAATGGGTCATCTAAAGGGGCAGGGTAAAGAACAATGAAGAAGGGGGGGATTCTGTGGATCCGTGCCTAGCACTGATGCAAACAAACATGTAACACAATCAGTTCATTCATAAGTGGATTTTTTTCCCCCTTGGAGCCAACAAAAACAGCTTCTCCTCTCCTGTTCCTTTTAAATGTATGATAACCGAAGAGAATTACAAAACAACAACCTTTTAGTTGACAGCTGCAGAAGATGAACGTTTGAATATTTTTTTTCATATTTTAGAGCAGGGGTCTCTAATCTTTGCAACTTTAAGTCTGAAGGACTTCAGCTCCCAGAATTCTCCAGCCAGCTTTGCTGGTTGTTAAATCAGAATTTTAAAAATTTCAACTCAACACAAAGTTAGTGCTTTGTCATCAGCATGCCAAAGAAGAAAAGATGGACACATGAAATGGTTGAACAGAAATACATGTTTTAATATTGTGGTTATTATTACAGGTAGGCTTCAACTTATGATAGTTCATTTAATGACCAGTTAAGATAAGTTAAGATAACACTGAAAAAGATAACTTATGACCTGCCTATGTCAATGGTCAACTATGACCATTGTAGCATCTCCACAGTAACATGATCAAAATTTGGGTGCTTGGCAATCAGTATGTGTTTATGATGGTTGCAGTGTCCTAGGGTCAGGTGATCTCCATTTACATCCTTCTCAGAGGATTTCTAACAAATCAATGGGTAAAGCTAGATTTGCTTAAAACCCATGTGAGTCACTTAATGGCTGTGACAAAAAGGATTGTGAAATTCAGCATGCCTCATGTAATGACCTCATCATTTAGTAACAGGAGTTCCAGTCCGAATTGTGGTCATAGGATTGCCAATAAATAAAACCATATATATTTAGATACTAGCTGTACCCGGCTAGCTGTGTTGCTGTGGCCCAGTCTGGTTAAATGGCCAACCAATTTGTGTGTAGATCTACACCTGCACACACAAACACGTACAAACAACCACAGTATAACCCCCAACCTACCTACCTACTGTATTTCTCCCTCTTTCTCTCCCTCTACCTACCTACCTACTGTATTTCTCCCCTCTCTATCTATCCCTCTACCTACCTAACTACCTACTGTATTTCTCCCCCTCTCTCACCCCTGCATTTTGTTTTGGGCCTAGTAGGCCTGCCTGGGCCACATGGGAGTGTGCCATGTGTGAGGGAATGTTGGATGCTTATTCAGTTGCTGAGGAAATGACCGTTGGAAATGTGAGTGGCGTGCGCGTGACGCATCATAAGAAGTAGCTGGGTGGAAGGAGCTACAGGGAGGTGAAAACCTGAGAAGTGCGTACCTTTTATGTTTGTGCTGCTTGCACATGACACACGTGTGCCAGCCACACAAAATGTACATATGATTGTTACTCCCTTTCTTAGCAACATTGTGTGAAAATTTGGTGCCGATCGGTGCAGTACTTTCTGAGATTAGTAATTTTGCACAAACTATTTTAAATTTTTGTTTATATAGATAATGGCAGTTCTGCAATAGAACTTTTTATTTTATATAGGAGGTCCTAAACCAATTCTGAACTTCATTATTTCAAAAAGGATTGCAGGACAAAAGAGCTGAAATGTCAAGCACAAAGAATCAGGACCATACATTAAATTGCATCAAGACGATTCATTGCTCACACACAAGAATCTAGTCAACTAATGTTTAATGCTAAATTGGCACTAGATAAGTGTAAATGGAATTCAAGAGTGGTTGGATTTAAAGTGTTTGTGGAATGTAATGACTCTAGGCTGCTGACCATCTTAACTCTGCCCCTTGGCTCTGTCCTACATTGAAGAACAATCTAAGATTTTAGAGAACTCTTACCAAAACAGATTATAGTCATTCAATCAGCCCATGGCCTTTCTCCATAAGGTGATAGTAACATTCATGAATTCTTGTTTATCAGTGAAGACAAACTTGATTAATGGAGGGGTGGCAGACAATTCACATTCTGACTGAAAATCTAAATCTAAATCAAAACATGGTTTGACAAAAGTACATTTCCTGCAAAAACATAAAATGACAAATAGCATTAATGATCACCAAACCCTGGTAGTAAGCAATGCTAAAAGAAGAATCACCACTCTATAACTGCCTTTCCTGATCCGGTGCTATTTGTAATGCAATGGATATCCCACATCTAGAGAACAGCAGACTGAGAAAATGAATCTGCTACATCAGTGTAACCCTGGTAATTTATTAGCCTTTCTAGTTCAGCACTGTCTATGCTGATGATGGTGACTCTCCATGATCCCCCCCCCACCCCTCCGGCCAAATCTTTTCTGGAGACGCTATTAATTGAAACATGATTCTATTAAAAGCTACCATTTCTTCTCCAAGAGCTATTTTTAAATTAGTTCACAATTCTAACTGCAGAGGATATTTAAAGACAAATACAATTCTACATTCCTTCCATTCCTACATTATATGTAAAATTGGTGTAAGGGAGCCATTGATTGCTTCAAAAATACTTATGCCGAATTTAAATTACCTAATCTGAAGTTTAATGGTCTACTTGCAATTGTTTCCTATTAAGTTTGTGCATCACAGGAGAATGCATTCCAGCATTCTGAACCCACTTTTTACCATTCAGCACAGGGCTGCCCACATCACTGAAGAAGATGGGGAAAGAAGAGGCAAGCAAAGAGGAAAGGAAAAAAGAAAGTGTGGAAGGGAGGGAGGGAGGGAGGGATTGAGGGAGGGAGGAAGGAAGGAAGGAAGGAAGGAAGGAATTCTTCTGATGCTCCCTTCTCATTTTCCCCACAAAGGAAATTTGATGGGGAAGCCAGCAGTAAGTCAGAAGTTACTCTTGCTCCCACTAACTTTTTGGCCATCCACTGTTATTCTGTTTCTATTTAGGCAAGGAAATAAATCCGAAATGATGATCCAATGGGACCCAGGTTGTTTGATATTGTCTCTGAAATTGCTCCCCTTTCTTTATGGAGCAGCTCTAGTTGAGCACATCTCTGAAGACTATAAAAATATTTAATCGGCACCCAAGAGAAAATACTTTTTTTCGTACAGATCAAATCATGTCCTTATGGAGTCTTTGCAACAAGTTAGAATCTGTTTTCAAGCCTATCTGATCTTAGGATATCAACGGTATCTAGGAGCCAAGTTGATTTATTTCTGGCTCAGCTGCATTACGTCTAAAATAGCAACAAAGCTTGTCTTTTTGGTTGAACTGCTATAGCTCTGCCAAAATAGTGAACTGTCAGTTCTCTCATTGGTGGGAAACTCTTGCCTGATTTCCACATGAAATTCCAGCAACTGAAACACGGTTGTCAGCATTTCAAGATTGATAGAAGTGAAGATAATGTTTTGGCTTCAACCTACTTTTGAAAGACTGGAAGGTACAAGGTGGTATGAAAGTGCCAGAGATTGATTTTTGACATTATTTATCATATTTTATACTACATTATTATACATCTAGATCTTGGGAGGACTTTTCTCAAAATCCTTATCCCATCTATCAACCAGGTCACTCATTTTTGTATAATTTTACTTTGCTTCCCCTAAAGCTACAATTAATAAGAGTCCCCTCCACCCATTTATCATATTGGTGATAAACAAGTTGAGAATTATCAGCCATAAAAAATGTGCTGAACTTGACTTTTAACTCCTTGGGACCAAAGACCATCTTCTCTAACAAGTTTTGACCTGTCCTATAGAAGTAGTCCTTGACCTATGACCACAATTGAGCCCAAAATTTCTGTTGCTAAGTGAGACATTTGTTAAGTGAATTTTGCCCCATTTTACAACCTTTCTGGCTCCAGTTGTTAAGTGAATCACTGCAGTTGTTAAGTTAGTAACCTGGTTGTTAAGTGAATTTGGCTTCCCCATTGACTTTGTCAGATGGTCTCAGCAGCTGATCACATGACCCTGGGACATTACAACCATCTGAAATATTATCTAGCTGCTAAGCATCCAAATCATGTGACCATGAAGATGCTGCAAGTGTTGTTAAGTGTGAAAAATGGTCATAAATCACAACAAGGCTCTTGTAACTTTGAACAGTCACTAAATGAACTGCTGTAAGTCGAGGACAACCTGCATAGCAGTTTCAAGAGAATCCGTTAGTAGTTTCTTACTTTTTGTGGTAAATGGATAGAGGCTGAGAGGATATTTATTTTTAAATGAATGAATTCCTTCCCTGTGGAGTGCCTTTGTCCATCAACAACCCTTGCAAATTTTTGCTGTTAAAATGTAGGTGTTGAAGGAGATGGTACAGCTTCCATGATAGTGTCAAAGACTTGCAGGGCCACCGAGAGATTTTTGAGACTTGGGAAGACATAATATTATTAGTCCTCCTATCTTCATATGTGACACTTTAGCCACTCATGTGTTGGGTCATGGCCGTAGCAGAGGATCTGAATAAATGTGACATCTAATATTCATTTTGCATAATCTTTTTCTGTCTAACTTTGGACTTTGTTGCTAAATAAAGGAATGATGTAGTACATATACATTAAACATAATTACCATATATGTACTTCTATAAGGGCAAATGCCATCTTAGTATCAACTGACATGATCTAGATTTCATAGTTTTAGCAGATGGGATCTATTTTAGCAAACCAGCTGCCTTGTTCTTTGTTAATGCTTTGACACATTCAAGCTATAAAAGAGAGTGAGATATCTTTATTCATTTACTTCTCTGGCATTTTGCTTTTTTACTTCAAAAACGCATGAGTTGTTTTAGTCTGAGAGAAAGAATCTTTATGATTGAATTGAGATTTGGATTTAGGATGCCAGAGTTGAAGTCTGATATTCTAAACTTTTGAACAAGAATGAGAATGTCTCTAGCATTTTAGTAATGCATTAACTGTCTACAGAATGGCATATGAAAGATGTGGCATCTGTTTTAGAAATAATACCCACATTAGAAGTATCTAGCAGTTTGAAATATAGGCAGGCAGGCAGCAGGTAAGAGCCGTGGTGACACAATGGTTAGAATTGCAGGCCAACTCTGTCCCCAATAGGAGTTTGATTCTGACCCACTCACGGTTGACTCAGCCTTCCACCCTTCTGAGGTCCAGGGTGGACCAGTTTTGAATAGCTTAACAGCCCCGTAGTGGGTTGTGGACTAGAGGTTGTGGACCCCTGCCCGAAAGTATCATAGAACTAAACCATATAGCTGTCATACAGGTCAAAACTACCATTTTGAATTAGATTTGCTGCAGTGATTACAGAATAGAGATTAAGTACATAGACTTCACTTCCTAGCAATCTGGTTATGATGCTTTGGACTAACTGCAGCTTCCAGATTGTTTTCATAGACAACACCATATCAATGCATTATAATAATTTAAGCAAGTGGTGATAAGGGCATAGATTGCTGTCAGAAAAGCTTTTATGTCCAAATAGGGCTACAATTAGTGCATTAACCTCAGCTGGTCCAAGTACCTCTGTCTCATAACTTCCTCCTGCTGTTCCAGCAGAAACTCTTTTTCCAAGAGAACCTCCAAAGTACAGAGCTTCTCCATCAGGTAAGCCAGTGATAATATATATATATATATATTTTACTATCGGTTCTGTCGGTGTGGCTTGGTGGATTTGGCAGGGGAAGGATACTGCAAAATCTCCATTCCCAGCCAGAGGTGGTATTTGCCGGTTCTCCAAACTACTCAAAATTTCCAACACCAGTTCTCCAGAACCCATCAGAACCTGCTGAATTTCACCCCTGGGTGAGCTCCTTTTCATAGCATATACTAGTACTGTTTATGGACAAACAACTCTACCTTGCTAGCAATTAATTTGACCTTGTTAATCCATCCAGACACTAGGTGAAGACTTCCACAGCATCCCAGCTCAATTATAGGTGACAATGTACTGTTTTCCTTGTGTCTGAGAATTGCTTCATCCACTAAGATCTTGCCTTGATAATATTATTTTTTACATTCCCTAGATATATTATCTAAATTAGGGAGCAACAATTCCCTGAAATGATGAGTGGGGAAAGCTAAGTGACAGCTACCTACAGCAGAGGACATATTGTCCACTTTCCTGTGTGGCTTTGTGGATAATGTGGATGACAGCACCTTCCTGTTTAGTCCTCAGTTTTCTGTATTAATATTGTCGGGTGTCTTCGCTGGGGAAATGCCACTCTCCTTATTGTTCTGTGAAGTTGTTTGTCTCTCTGTACTTTCCTGTTTCTGAGGAAATACTTGACATTTGAAGTTTTGCCTGTATCATTCAAAATAACTTCAATACCATATCCTTGATGATATCTAATCCTGTATATCTAAACAAAATAAGACGCTGCAGGGATGTTCTTCCACTATGAAAGGATATATTATACATTTATGTTGTACTGTGCATATTTCATTTTTATATAGATAATTTCAATTCACTATAATGACATTTCCCAGTGAATGGCAAAGAAAGCAGTCTTTTTTGGGGGGCAGTAATCTTTCGATTTTTCCCAATTTAACTACTCTCTGGGTAAAACAAAATAGCATTTACTTCAATTGTTTTATTAAAGTCTCAACAGCTGATTCATCAAAAGAGTTGATGTAGTTAAGTAAAATGGCTGATAAATGGCCAAGTTCAATTAGAGCCCCATAAGTCCATTCTTTTATTCATTCCTATGTGCTGAATTTTAAATTATAAGCTTCTTGCAGCAATCATGTGCCCTTTGTTCTCTGTAGAGCACTATACACAGATAGCAATAAATAATTAAGAATGGTAATTGGAATTGTTTCAATCCCTTCTTTAATGACATCGAAAACCGGAATAAAAATTTAAATCTTAATATTCATGTAAAATCTATGGTCTTAATTTTAGGTTGAAAACAATAGGGATGGATATAAGCAAAGCACATGGCAAAGAAAACTCATAAAAATTTATCACTGTTCACACACAAAACAATATATGTACCAGCATATTTTAAAAATTTATCAGGATGTATAATTTATTAACAAGGATCGGCTGATGCTGCGCTAATAAAAGAACCTGAATTGAAAAATCAATAACAGTTCTAGAAGAGAAAGCAGCTAATACACGTTAAACACAGATAGATAGATAGATAGATAGATAGATAGATAGATAGATAGATAGATAGATAGATAGATAGATAGATAGATAGATAGATAGACAGACAGACAGACAGACAGACAAATAGGCAGACAGTTATTGAAAGGAAACCTGATAAAAGATGGCCTTTTCTAGTTAATGTGAAATTTTTCAGTCATAAAATAGACTAGAGAGAGAAAGAGACAGACAGACAGCCGAATTATCTCTGCATTGGAAGCACAATGATTGCTCTGACTTGCATTTCTAAATAAAAAAGTACAGCATGCTGTTTAGCTTCCTGGAAAAAAATAAAATAAAATAAAATGTATTCAATGAACTTTGTTGGATGATCCAGCACTTTAGTTTTTGAAGAAAAACAGAACATCTCCTCCCTCCCTCTCCATATTATTACATAATAAATTCCATTATAGATATGGTGACTATATTTTCCTTCGAAAAAATGAAGGACCAACTTGAAAAAAGGGAAAAATTGTTGTTTATAGCTTTCTTTACAAAGGAAAATTCAAGAGAAAACCCAAGAAAATAAATACATTGAATATGTCTGAAAGATGAAATAAAGAATTGCTTTTTTTAATAAGGACATAGTAACTATAATTATAGACCATGTAGGTAGGAGGTCCAAAGGAGTCTGACTTTCTTCTGTCTGATTGAATTCAAGTGCTGCAGATTTTCATTGTATCCACACACACACACACACCCGTCCCATGTATGCACACTGCAAATGCAGCAGACATTTCCCGCAACTGAGGACGGAGCAGTAACTCAGAACAGAGGTCAACTGTAAGAGTCCAAAGACCTCAAAGTTGTCTTTGGTTGCTGTGATAATTCATCCCTTAGCCAAGCAGCCTAAGCAACCTTCCTGCTAGCCTTCACCCCAGATATTGCATTGCATTTAGACTTGGCCAATAATAAAGTAAGTAAACAAGTAAACCAGTTCAACAATCCAGGCTGCATGGAGTTGTTGGACTCAGGCAGGAGACTTAACTAATAAAACCTTTACAAGCTGAAAAAAAGATGGGGAGATTTCCTCAACCGTACAGTAGCCAGCATTAGAACTGCAGCTCTCAAGATGCTTTCTACTTTTTGTAGTAGTGTAGATGTGGGAAAGGGAGGGCAGGGCAGGGCAGGGCGTATGTGTGAGAAAGGAAACTTGGCTCCTACAAAGATATTCTTAAATTAGATTCCCCTTAAAGAGAAGATGAGCACACACAAATTACAGAGATTTAAAAGAAAATGTAAGCCTGCTTTACTCAGTTACTCCCCCACCTTCACAACCCAGGGTTAGACATACCATTAAAGCTGTTATTTCTGGCAGCAAACTCATTGCCTTTTCTATCTTTATGAGACAGGTTATTTCCTTACTAGCGATCTATTGTGCCTTCTAGCATCAATCCACCATTATTGGGCTGGTATGAAAATGATGAGGCCAGGCTCTTCAGGTAGCCCTCAACTCACAATGGCAATTGGGACCAGAATTTTCATTGCTAAACAATGTAGTCATAACATGTGATCACATCACTTAGTGACAGCAATGTGGCAATCATGGTTATTAACCAAATTCCATTATGGTAAGACCTACAGTCCTGGTTGCCATTGCTAACAGCCTCATGGTTGTTAGATGAGGCAACTTCCAGTTGGCTTATCACAACCAGGTTAATGTGTGCAGATCTTGGAGGGTGTGAAGGATGTGCAGAAAGGATCGAGGAGGGAGTGTAAGGAAGTGTGAGGGAGTTGCAGCAAGATTTAGAGAAGGTCCTCAGGGGTACGCAGAGATGTGAGGGAGGATATATGGCACACAATGGTGTGAGGATAAACAAGGGTGCGAGGGAGGCATGACAAGGTTCCAATAGGATACATGGGAAAGGCCCCAGTGACTTTCAACCCTCCCTGCCAGCTTCCCCACTGACTTTCTGGGGAAGCTAGCAGAAAAGGTCCCAAATGGCAATCATGTGATCATGGGGTGTGGCAATTGATTGTAAAAGTGTTAATTGCCGAGTGTTCAGATCATAATTATGTCATCATCAGGTTGTTGGGACATCCAGAACTCCAAGTACTGGTCATAACATAATTCACACAGCACCATTGCAACTTCAAACAGTTGCTGAATGGTCGTAAGTCAAAGACTACCTATATCGCCTTACTGATGGCTGAGTGAGCCTATAAAGATGCTATAAATCTTTAATGAGGAAGAGTAGCTGCTTGCTTCTTGCTCTTCTGGCCTGGCTGCCAGAAAATGCTGGCTGAGCAGCCATCGTATTCCATAGGGCACAGTGCAGCAGCATGAATTGCTCTGCTTTTAAGGTGCCCTGGTGCTCTCACTGCTGTGCTGCATCAATTGTTTTGGGTGAGAAACAAGCAGCATGAAAGAAGTGATGGTTGAGCAACTTTGAGGGCTTGAAGGATAGATCAAAGTGTGCCGTGTGGCTCCTGTCCTTATTTAGAGCTGGACTTAAGATAGTTTCCCTTCCCTCCCAAAATCAAGGTGGATATAAGTCAAAACCGGTTGTGATACGTCAGACTAGTGTTTTTTTGAATCTTGGCAATTTTAAGTTGTGTGGGCTTCATGGCCAGTTGAGGCATTTTAAGAATGCTGCCTCAGATAAAAGATTCCATCAACAGTTTCTGAACAATAATATTCATTATTGCAAATTGCTTCCTTTTCATAATCTTCTATAAATCACTTGAAACCATCAATATTATTTATACATTCAACTGGGCTTGTTTTCATATAGATACATTTGGAATATCAAATGAATATCAAACAAAACATTGTTTTTGTTCTGATTTGTGCTGGTTTTCTCATGCCATCTGCAATAGAAGATGCCATTTCTCCTCTTCCCTGATTCTGTAGCTGTGAAATTGTTCAGCATCTTGCCTTACTTGCAATTAGAGGAAAAGCTGCTTCCTGTGGCTTAAGCCCACAAATCATGTCCCAAAGTTTGGGTGGAGGAAAAAAAGAAATTATTTGACATAAAAAAGACAGGAAAAACAAAAGTAGAAGGCAAGTAATAGAAGCATATTATATAATGAAAAGAAAATATTTATCCCTAATAAAACACTATTAACCCTTGACCACGTGGAATAACATTCATCAATATTTCCATTTGTATCAATAGCTCATAAACAAAAAGTGAACATTTATCCATGATTGAAGAAGATAAATTTGAGGTTGCATTTTTAAAATGAAAGAGCCTCCTTAGTATGCAATTGCAGAGTTTAAGTCACTGAGACCTTCTTTCTAGCTTGCTGAATAAGGTGGAAGCCAAGGCCAAGCGAGCCTTTAGCCAGTTGCAACAGGTCCACCCTTGCACCTATTCCTGGACCAGGAGGCACTGAAAATGGTGACTCATGCCTTTGTTATCTCTGTTGAATTATTGTGGTTTATTCTATGTTGGACTGCCCTTGGCACAAGCGTAGCTGCTTGCTTGTCGATTGGTGTTAGCCAGTTCAGCAACATACCTATTGTGTGAGCTACACTGGTTGTCACTAGGGCTCCCTGACTGAATTCAATGTGCTGGTTGTCACCTACAAAACACTAAAAAGGCTTGGGCTCATGTTATTTTTTAAACTATTATTTTCCAAATAAAATCTGCCTGGAGCAGCTTGTTCTCTGAGGTCAGGCTATGTCAGCCCCACTAGATACAGAAGGACCAGGAAATCAACTGCAATGGAAAGCTGCAAAGAATGGCAGTAATAAAATCTTGAAAGCCTCACTGTACTGTATCTCCTCATTCTTCTTATACTTTAGTGAATGAGGATAGTGTTTGTCTGAGCTGCTCTCAAATGTTACTAGGAAGTTCTGGACTTAAAGCCTCTTTTGCCTAGGCAATAGAGACTCTATATCTCCATCAAGGTCATCTTTCTTACTCTCCTCAGGCTAGCCACTACCCTTTTATCCATCAAAACTACATTCTTCCCCCAGGCATTGGGAAGATTTTAATGGAAGACAGCAACAGACTTTGAAGGGTTTAATATTTTATGATTTTATGGATGTAGTAAAAGCACTGCAACCCTGTACACAGTTTCCTACATGTGCAATATTAAATTCAATGCAAAATCTTATTAATGATTATCTTTGGCTTCCACTAAACACTCCTTACGGTGGTGTTATATAAGCATCTTGTGTGTTCCTTCTAAAATATTATTTTAAATTAACTCCCATCAATGGACAACATTCTGAACTTAGGAAATCAGTTGTAAATGGGAGTTTTTCTTTGTATTAGTGCTGTATTTTTCACTTCCACATTCTTGCTTTGCAAAGATTTTGCCAAGACAAGCCCAAATGTATCTCATGAGAAATGCTATGTTTGAATGCTTTTCTTGTTCCCAAGATTACAGTGCCTTGTATATAAACCAGTAGCACAAGCCAAGGAGACTCCCACAGTTTCTTCACAAGCTGTAATTCTGTAATCATATATGCAGGGACCACTCTTGCTATGTGTATGCAAAGCTGTATATATATATATATATATATACAGCTTTGCTATATAGTGTGCCTCAGGGAAAAGTAAGCCAGAAACAACTGCCATGCATTTTTACAAATTGACAGATATCATTTGAAAATACTACCATATTTTTCACAGTATAAGATGCACCTTTTCCCCCCAGAAAAGAGGGTGAAAATCTTGTACACTGAATATAGCATTTTTGGTTTCCCAAAACCCTGCTCCCTTCACAAAAATGGACGTACAGAGGGTTTGGGAGGCCTGCAAAGTGCTCCTGGGGGCTGGGGAGGGCAAAAATGAGTGAAAAACAGGAAACGTTTTTTGTCCGTTTTTGCCACACACCCCCAGCCCCCAGGAGCACTCTACAAGCCCCCTAAAGGCTATGAATTCCCTTTTTTGGGCAAAAAAAAACAGGTCCAAAGAGGCCATTTTTTGCTCATTTTTTCCCTCCCCCCCCCAGCCCCCAGGAGCACTTTGTAGGCCTCTCAAACTCTCTGCATGTCCTGTTTTTTACAAAAAATGAGGCATGCAGAAGGTTTGGAAGCCTCCTAAAGGCTATTCATGCCCCTTTTTTTGACAAAAACAGGCCCGTTTTCATGAAAAATGGGTTGCTTTTGGGAGGTCTGCAGAGTGCAAAACCTTTTTTTAATTTACCTCCTCAAAATCTTGGGGCATCTTATATTTCGGAGTGTCTTATAATCCAAAAATATGGTACTTGCCTAGACAGTCTTTCTCTTTCTACACACATCTCTTTCTACACACACACACACTGCATATAGTATGTTATATTCTTAAACAAATGATCCAGGTTACATTTTCTTAAGAAAGGGTCCTTTAAGAAATTAGGGGTCTGTGAATCACAACTATGTAATTTAAACTCATGTATTATTCAATTCATTAACAGGATTATATGTGAATTCCTGGTGAGACAGGATTCCAACAGTGAAACAGAGAAGGAAACAGAGAATCTGTGGCTGGGTGGTGTTCAGCAAAGCTTCCTAAAGTTAGCATGATGTCTAGAGACAATGCAGTAAACTAAAGAGCTGGCAATTTACAGTATCTGGAATTTGGGTGAGGTCCCATACTGTGATCAAAATTCAGCATCTTGGAGCAAATTATTGGACCATCTGTGCTTGATGTGGCTTCTTTTTTAATTTTTTTACTTTTCCACTGCCATTAAGAACTTAATTTGCCTTGAGATTCTCTCTCTCCCTCCCTCCCTCCCTCCACACACACACACACACACACAACTTCAATGCCCGCCTCCAAGAATCATTACTGAATATATGATAATAGAGTTACAGCTTTCCAGAATGAGAACGCCCTTGGCTTGTACTACAATCTTGGGAACTAAAAAGACATTCAAATATAGCACAGCATATCTCACAACATACATTTGGGCTTCTGCTGGCAAAATCTTTGAAAAGAAATAAAGGGGGAGGGGTAGAAAAAGAAAAGTAATTGTTGGACCATGCTGCCATAATTTCTGATATTTAGCCTTTTGTCACAAAATCTGTGTCTAACTCTTAGTTGTTCTGTATGAATTTGCTTAATACACATTATGGTGAAGAGCAGATACATTGATGAATATGTATTTTTTTCCTTGGTTTGTTTCTATCACAAAACCCCTGTGAAATATAATTGGATGTAAGTGCAAGAAAATCTTCATTAACCAATTCACATCACCTTCAAGCTAAGGCCTTCCCCTGCTTACGTGACAGGTTTATGGGATGAACTGCTTGCTGTAAAGGAAGGAACATAAAGATGAAAATATATCTTCAAATACAATCATTTTAGAGATATAATTTTAGTAACTTGCTTAATTTGTTAGAAATCCAGAGTCTGTGGTATAACAAAATGTTTCGTAATAGGATGGACTTTCTAAATAACTTAGTTATAGCTTAAATATAAATTAATGCTGAATCTATGTGGCCTAAACACCACCTGGTACATTGGGACTATACCTATCTTAATCCAACAACCATGCCAGGAAAGACTACAAAAGTTACATAACCATTAGTCCAAAAATATTGAGTCCATTAGAGAAACCAGGAATTATTCCAGTTTCATTCCAGTTCATAGAATGAAGCTATGTGTAGCTAAGTTGTGAGCATCTATCCAGGTGTATATTAGAGATAATTTCTAATTTACCACTAAATGTATCCACATAAAAGCAATATGATTTTAAAAATTAAACAAATGTGACTATTTGGGAGATGAAAGACCGTGTCTTCAACAATTGATTCAACTTCCCGTCCATAAGAAGAAAAAATAGGAAAAAACAAATTACTGAAAAAGGGAAGAAATGCACAGCTAAATTACTTTAGAAAGCAACTCCATTTTAAAAGTAAAACAAGGGCAAATGATCAAGCATGAGCAGCAACTGTAGCACAATCAAACCAGGTTCATGGTATTAAATATATTACGTTTTTAAAACAGAAATAACATGAAGAAGTTGTGTTGTTATTTGTGCAGCCAATATAAACAACTCCTAGGACAAAGAGCTCCTCCACGTGCCTTGTGGAAAAATTACAAGAACACGTGTTCCATTAATTTGGCACCCTCTGTATCATCTGCTTCAATTTCAAACACTCCTTCCAGGTTAGCAAGGATCGAGATGATAAGTTTGTATAAATTTTCCTTTTTGACATTGAGGCATGTTTCAGCTATCTCCTTCCATCCTTCCACATTGGAGGCATCTTTTACAATAATTTGTTCCAACGTATCTACAGATATGTTTGAGAAAGAAGACAGACAAAGAATATTTGGCGGCTTTTTGTCTCTGAATAAGTAACTCTTTAAAAATGCATACTTTTTGGTATGATCATTCAGCAGGTGTTACTCTCAAGAAAATGTTTAAAACAGATAAATTTTAATTGGAAAGGGAAGTAGGTCCAACTTTGGAACTGTGATGGAAGCATGAGGAGAATCTAACCCTTTCCTCTCTCCGTTTTGTAATTAAAATCTCTCCCTACATTTTATCTAGTCAGATAATTGCAAGCAAATGAATTAACATTCCCTAGATGTCATAGGGCATGGCCTTGAGGGGAGGAGGAAAAGAGTTACCATGAGAACAGTCAGATTAGAGGGGACTGAGTTCAGGTCAAGAAAATATCTTGAGAAAATATCTCAGACAAGCCCCTTCCTAGTTCACATGAAGATAAAGGGAGGGATGGGGAAGCACATTCAGACTTGCAAGATTCTGTTACTAAAGCTGTTGCAATAAAAGTAGTTTCTTAGCCTGGTCTACTTCTAGGATTGCCACATTCCCACTGGAAAAAGTCAAGCTATATTTACCCTTGCCCTTTTTGGTAATATCCTCCAACAAGCGTATGCCATGTATTTGATGTTCTGTTCCAATGAGAGAAAGGATGGTTTCCCCAAGAGACATGATTGGTGGTTTCCCATCCCATTCTTGAGTAAGGAAACGGATGAAATCTATACGAGGACACTGCTTCAGTAGAAAGATATAATCCTCTGAAATCAAACAGCACAGGTGTTAGAAAGCCTTAAAAAAAATCAGATATTTTTATATTTCCAACTTGAAGAGTGTGTCTGTCATTTTTACTTTCCAGCATAAAATGAGCAGAAGTGTACCACCTTTGAAAACTCAATACTGTATGGAATTATTGCATTTTTAGATATATAACCTCAGAGCTCTTTTCATTCGTTAATCGTTTAAAGCAAAGATTAAAAGAATAATGAAATAAACAGCATTTTCTATCTCTCAACTGTGGGCCTCTATCATGTGTGTTTGTATGCGAATAATATCAAAATCAAAGGCATGATTAGATGATAAATGTCCCACTACTTTTTGCTGTGTACCACATGCATGTAAAAATAGGTAGAACTTTGATAGCTCTGGTTGGTGTTGGCAATGCCACAGACATCCCTGATCTCAATCTTGCTTTGGGAATGACCAAGAAATACAGTGCTTTGTTCAGCACACAAATTCTTGATTCAGTTAGCTAACTCCCGGAGGACCGGTTCATTAACAATGTCAGTCTTGATAAGGTGGACCTGCAATAAAATGTTTCTTCTTCAAAAATGAATTCCGGCAGAATAAATACATGGAAAGCTTTAAAGATGGCTGGTGATGTTACAAGTATGTTAAAATTCGCTGGAGAGAAAGTGGTCATATATTAAAAACCATAGTAGCCATTTCATATCTGTTCAACTTACTGTATTCAAAGTTCAGTGGATTGTTTGAGGAGAAAATGTTGTCCTTAATTGAATGGGGCCAAATTTCTGTTTCCCCCCCCGGGAAGAACAGAAATATACACACACTCACATATGAAAAACATTTACATCGAATTAGATTTATTCATTCCATCCTTTTCTCACATACACATACTATAGGCAAATGCATGTATACATCCTGAGAGCACTGAAAGCCCCCCGAACATCATTATAACACTATCAGATATAATTTAAAACAGAGACTTAAATACAATGTAGCTCTGAAATGTACCTGTGGAAAGAAATTTGAAATGATGTAGATAATCCATGGCTCCATAAATCTGGCCCTGTTTGCACAAGCATAAAACAGCTTTTTTGTGTGCTCCACACTCACTGTATGCAATTTGAGCCAAAGCTAGACACTGGGACTTGTTGTGCGTATCCACATCTGCATACTTAAAGATTGCATCACCGGCAGCCTCGGAGAATTCCAATCTGGGAGAAACAAAGCAAACAAAACATAGTTATAATAATAATAATAATAATAATAATAATAATAATAATTTTATTTTTAAACCGCACCCTCTCCCCACAGGGACCCGGGGCGGTGCACAGGCAGAATAAAAACAGTCAAAAAATACATACATTTCATAAAAAACAATTAAACCAACCCTGTGCTAAAAATTCGCTAAAAATGTGCTACCCCATTAAAAAACCCCAAAGACAGAGAGACTATCCTAGGCCGGCCAGACAGAAGAAGTGTGTTTTTAGCTTGAGACGGAAGGAGCGGAGGTCAGTGGTCATCCTGATATCGGGGGGAAGGTCGTTCCAGAGGGCCGGGCCGGGAAGTTGGATAATATATGGATTCTGGGCATTGTAAAGAAAAGTGGAATAATGATGATGATGATGATGATGATGATGATGATGATGAGGATAATAATAATAATGGAACAATACCTAGGGAGCTGCCTCGCTATGTGGCGGTTCTAGGTTTGCTGGACTTGAGCATTCTGACTCTACAAAGGGCCACCCTGCTTGGAACAGCTTATATCCTCCAACGTTACCTTAACAGTTCCTAGGTCCTTGGTTAGGACTCGAGCTGTTGAGCTACCAACCAGCCTCAAAGGCTGTGAATCTCACCAAAGATTAACCACAGAATAATAATAATATCATCTTATTCTTTTAAAGGATAACATAAAATCAAAGAGTTAGGATAAATAACAGAAAAAGATATGGGGAAAAGAAAACAAGCACGTTTGAAGAATTCACAACCCAATTTTTTGTTCTCAAACATTTCTCCTTTTGGAAAATAGGGTATATTTTACCAAAACCCACCTTTCTACACCTTAAAAGTCTCTACTCTCTTAAGACCATATCTTACTCCATATCAAGAGCAAGATCAGAATAAGCACCATAAAATATCCATCAGGAATAAAAATGAGAGACGTGCCATGCCTTATATCAATCCCTAATTTCATAAACCTCATTGGAGTGCATTTATAGGCTTGATAGATGTTGGGGAGGGAATCATGAGCCCCAACAGATCTGCCTGAAAGGCGATACCTCTTTCCCATTCAGGTAATTATTATTTTCTCCATAGCGCTGCTTGGAGAGTCCAAGGATGGGTAAAATCAGCCTCGCTGCCCTTCGGACTGAGTGTCAATTTCTTTGACCACGCCTCCTTTGCCTTCCTGTGGCCAGTTTTAAAAACTCAGTCCGCCCAGTAGGACTAATATTGGAGGGTTCTCGGGGATTTGGCAATAGGCTGAATTTATCCAGGGATTCTCCAAGCAATTACAATTTCTTAACAATGAAAAAGAAGGTTTAAAGAAATCAAAAGAAAGATTTGATTGACAAGTTGTAGGAACCTGAAGGAAAGTCGGAGCGAGTCTTCTGCTGGTTGCAGGCAGAAGCCGAATTGGGAATCATCTGTCCGGCGGCTGCTGGCGGATGCGGGGAGGCAGGAGACTCCTGCTGACCTGGGCCGCTCTATTTAAGCTAAAGAGGCTAAAGGCGGCATTTCTCGGCTCCGTAAGAGCGCGGCTGGCCTCCTGCTGGGCAGAAACTTCATAGCCCTTCAGGAGGTTGCCAAGGAGACCAACAGAAAGAGGCAAGTGACAGAGAGCGCCCGCCATTTTGGACAGCTCAGGGAGGCTGCGCGAAGTCGCGGCCGCCATTTTGGTCACTGGCAGCCTGTGGGCAAACAGAATAGAAGGCTCAGAGAGGCTGCAAAAGATTGCGGCCGCCATTTTGGGCACCGTTTAAAATAAACGGCAATTGAGAAGAGCCAGAACGTCACGAGCTGATAAAGAAGCCGTTAACGGCAAAACAGTTAAAGTGGTCACCTCAGCTGTGGGGAAGCACAACTTGCCGCGCTCACCTTTAGGGCAGATATCCGCAGGGAGTGAAGAGCCTTTCTGGGGCGCCAGTAAAGGTTCTCCTTCTCACAGAAGAAATTATATTGCAGTAAAGCGGAATAAAGGGTGTCCTGGCCCTCAAACCAGCACCCATAAATTGAATATCTGCAAGGCGTTTACTGGACCACCTGGCCAGCGCTCAGCCCTTCTGCTGCGAATTTAAAATCTGTCAGAAGCATAGCTGTATTCCAGACCTCCAAGATGCAGGAGGAGGGATTAAGGCTTCCAGCTGAAGAAGGAGAGCCTTCAGCAAAACGCAGCAGGCCAGAGTCTCCCCCTAGAGGAGGCAAAGAGAAAAAGGGCCCCAAAGGGAAATTTCCCCTTAAAATCTCCAAGGGGCAGGAAAACCAAAGCCCAAGGAGACAAGGGATTCCAAGGGAGCAGGATAGTGACAGAAGAAATCCAATTAACTCCCAAGGGAATTCTAGCAGATTTTGTCCTTCACCTCCCAGAGTTGAGGAAATAAGGCAACCTTCACCTCAGAAGGAAAGGTGTGATTACACTAGTGATGAGGATTCTGCACAGGGTTCTCCTGATGCATCAATGGGTTACCCTTCTTCTCCTAGTTCTTCCATCAGAGAGGAAATTGGAGGAAACTCTGTAGGGGAGGATAGGATAATGGCAGTTCCTCATAAGGAAATTCATTCTGTTAACAAAACTTCGGTTCTGTCAGCAGAAATGAGAGAGGTCATTTCTATTGCTATTGCCCAAGGTATAGAGGAGGGCAGAAGGCAAGGGACCTCGAAGGGAGGAAAGAGTCGGATGACTCATTCTTTGCCCGTGCATGCTAGGGGAAGTTGGAGAGGTTCAACTACCTCCTCGGTCACCACTGAAGGGTCGACTTGGGAGGGGAATCAGAAGGATGGTTACCAAATGTCGGAGGATGAGGATTTGCCTCCAGAGAAACCTACTTCCAAAGGCCTCTTTAAACCTACCCTATTTAAATCTATCTTGCATAAGGCCAGGTCAGCGACTGACCTGGCCCCAATTAAAACGTCAGAGGTAGCTGGTCCATCTTCATTGGATGATCACAAGGCTGGGCTGTTTCAGGAGATAGCCCCGGAACCGGAACTAATTCCGGTGCCAGATCTATTTATGAATGTGGTGCAAAGGCAATGGGTGCAGCCAGGAACTCTAGCTAATCCCAGTGGGGACGACAAAACGCTATATGCATTGGAGTCCAAACTGGAGGACATTCTGAAACTTCCTGAGGTGGATGCACCAGTGATTTCTCTGACTTCAAATTCTTCGCTTCCGGCTGAGTTATTGGAGGGCCTGAAGGCGGAGGATAAGAGGGCTGAGAAAGCAGGTCATAAAACACACCAGGCAGCGGCCTGGGCTATAAGGACTGCTATGTCATCTTCCTTTTTTACTAGGGCCGCGTTACTATGGCTAAGGAGGTTAAGGGCCAGTCCTCCAGAGGACGAGGCCAGGATGTGTCATGATCTGACCAAAATAATTACAGCTGTAGAGTACGCAGCGGATGCATCTTTGAACGCAGCAAAATTTGCATCACGAGCCTTAGCATCAAATGTGACTTCACGTCGCCTGCTCTGGTTACGTCATTGGCAGGCAGACGTCAAAGCCAAATGGAAGCTAGCTTCAGCCCCGTTCAAGGGTAACAATCTCTTTGGGGAGTCTTTGGACAAATTCCTCATAGAGACTAAGGATAAGAGGAAGGTTCTCCCTGCCACTCTAAAGAGGCAGGGGAAAAAAGGGTCAAGATATTTCAGAAGGCAGTCATTTCGTGCCTCAGATAACAATCAACCTTCCACATCTTATGGATTCAGCAGGAATTATGGCCAGCCCTCAGAGAGGAATCAGGACAGGGCTGAGTACAATAACAGGAACAGGCAACAGCAGGGTTCCTTCAGGAAGCCCTTTCGTGGCGGGAATAATTCCTGTCAATTCAAAAGAGGCAAGTGACGGGCTAGGGATCCCTCCCATCGGAGGCCGTCTGCAGTTGTTCGCAGATCGATGGGAGGAGATAACCACAGATGCGTGGATACGCAACACAATAAGGAAAGGCCTGTTATTGGAGTTTTTGTCCCTTCCCCCACGAACCTTTGTAAGTTGTCCCTTTCACAGGAGTCAAGAGAAAAGGGCAATGATGCAAAAGGAGATAGAGCATTTGTTAGACATAAACGCCCTAGAGCCAGTTCCACCAGGACAGGAGGGCAAGGGGTTTTACTCCAGACTCTTTCTAGTTCCCAAGAGCTCGGGCGGGGTCAGAGCCATATTAGATTTGAAGCGCTTCAACCGTTATCTAACTTACAAGCGGTTCAAAATGCAGTCATTGAAATCCATCCTAGAAGGAATAAGAAAAGGGGATTTAATGACAAGCATAGATCTGAAGGAGGCGTATCTGCACATCCCAATACACAAGGCACACCGCAGCTATCTGAGACTGTATGTGAGTGGAAGGCACTATCAATACAGGGCCCTTCCATTTGGCCTCTCGTCAGCGCCAAGGACGTTTACAAAGGTTTTGGCAGCAGTGGCGGCTCATCTGAGGTCGAGGCCTGTTCGTCTGGCTTGTTATTTGGACGATATTATAATGCTGTCGTCGACTTGCCAGCAGGCCAGAAGGGATGTGCAGCTTACTGTACGTGCGCTTCAGCAACATGGATTCACGATAAACAAGGAGAAAAGTCATCTGACGCCCACCACTCTTTTGCAACACCTGGGGGCTGTCATAGACACTCGATCATGCTTTGTGTTCCTGTCTCAAGAGCGTCAGAAGAATCTTCAGTCGAGGATTCGAATCTGTCAGCGCAGGGCCCGGATCCAGATTGTGCAGCTGTCTCAGCTGTTGGGCATGATGATTTCTTGCATCAAGATAGTACCTTGGGCAAGGCTTCATGCCAGGGAACTGCAATGGTTTCTACTTCCAATGCAGAGGGCCAATGTCAGCAATTCAAAGAGACAGGTTTATCTTCCACAAAGGGTGAAAAGATCGTTAAAGTGGTGGCAGACAGGGGCGATCCGGAAGGGTTCCCTATTCAAGGAGCCAGAGCGTGTGGTAGTCACTTCAGATGCCAGTCTCCAGGGTTGGGGAGCGCATTGCAAGGGGCAGATCACGCAGGGGTTGTGGTCAGATTCGGAATCAGCCCACAACATCAATTGGCTGGAGCTGAGAGCAGCCAGATTGGCTCTACGCAGATTTGCAAGGATCTTGGTGGGTCGGCATGTGTTGCTGTTGACAGACAACATGGCCACAAAGGCCCACGTGAACCGACAGGGAGGCACGAGATCCAAGAGACTCATGTTGGAAGCAGAGACCTTGGGTCGGTGGGCGGAGAGACATTTAAAGTCAATCAGGGCCGATCACATATCAGGCGACGGCAATGTGGAGGCAGACTGGTTAAGTCGCCAGTCCATAGACAATTCAGAATGGCAGTTGCATCCGAATCTGTTCAAGGACATAGTTCAGAGGTTCGGTCAGCCGGTGGTCGACCTGTTTGCGTCAAGCAGCAATGCCCAAGTGCCTCGGTTTTATTCCCGCTATTATTCCCCACAGGCGGAGGGGAGGGACGCTCTGAGGTGCAAATGGCCTCAGGGACTATTGTACGCGTTCCCTCCTCTACCACTGATTCCGCAAGTGATTGCAAAGACTTTGGGGGAGAGGGCGGAGATCCTCCTGGTGGCTCCTCATTGGCCCAGGAGGTCGTGGTTTGCGGATCTAGTGAGTTTGTCCATAGCAAAGCCTTGGAGAATGCCTCAGGTGATACTTTGCCAGGGAGCAGTATTACATCCAGATCCTCAGTGGCTCCAACTAGCCGTTTGGCAATTGAAGGGGAGTTGCTGAGGAAACGTAACTTTTCAGAAAAGGTTATAAAGACAATCCAGGCTTCCAGGAGGGAGTCCACTAATCGTATATACGAGGCAACGTGGCTCGCCTTTGCTACATGGTGCAGGGCCCGAGGGGTGAATGAAGTGTCAGCAACAGTGCAAGAACTTTTGAACTTTCTTCAGGAAGGGTTGGACAAAGGGTTGGCACACAACACACTTCGGCGCCAGGTGGCCGCATTATCTACTATATTGGCAGCTGGGGCTCAGCAGAGTCTGAGTAAAGATCCACAGGTCAAAAGTTTTTTGAAGGGCGCAGCTAACATATGACCACCAATTATACATAGATATCCTTCCTGGGACTTACCATATGTATTGAGAGCATTGACTTCTGCTCCGTTTGAACCGTTACGTAAGGTTTCCCTTCGCCATTTGTCATTAAAAACCGCATTTTTAGTGGCTATAACATCAGCCAGAAGGGTCTCTGAGCTGGCGGCTCTATCAGTCAGGGAGGAACTATGCATAATTCATCCAGACAGGGTCATTATGAGACTAGATCCGTCGTTTATACCAAAAGTAAATTCACAATTCCATAGAACGCAGGAGATTATTCTACCGAATTTTTGTCCTGATCCAAGGCATCCAAGGGAAAAGACTTGGCATAAATTGGACGTTAGGCGTGCTATAAAGATTTATGTAAAAAGGACCAAAGACATTAGACATACTGAAAGTCTATTTGTGGCATTTCAACCAAGGTCGCTAGGCCGCAAAGTATCATCGGCCACCATAAGCCGATGGTTAAGAGCTTGTATTAAGATGGCTTATGAGCATCAAGGCAGAATAGCTCCAAGCAAGGTGTTAGCACATTCCACGAGAAGTGCGGCAACTACGGCGGCATGGGCGACTCAAGCGTCCATATTGGAGATTTGCAGGGCAGCGACGTGGGCATCACCCACAGCTTTCATTAGGAACTATAAAATAGACTCCTTTGCCTCAGCCGAGGCGTCCTTTGGAAGAAGGGTATTACAACAAGTGGCCTCGGTTCCTGTGATATGTGACACTGACTCTTCCCACCCTGGGACAGTATAGCTTGGGTATGTCCCATCCTTGGACTCTCCAAGCAGCGCTATGGAGAACGACCGTTGTCTTACCTGAACGGTCCTTCTCGTAGCGCTGCGGGAGAGTCCAAGACCCGCCCAGGGTTTATTTCAGGGTGCTAATGATTCTGATTATTTCAGAGAGGGGGCGTCCTGTTCGGGAAAGACTTTCGTTTTTTAAAACTGACCACAGGAAGGCAAAGGAGGCGTGGTCAAAGAAATTGACACTCAGTCCGAAGGGCAGCGAGGCTGATTTTACCCATCCTTGGACTCTCCCGCAGCGCTACGAGAAGGACCGTTCAGGTAAGACAACGGTCGTTTTTGCTTCTTAAATTGACCCTAGATTCTCTATGCTTTTCAGGGATTTCAATTGCAAATACAATGTGAGACGGAGCTACAGGTTGGTTGTCGTGTCCAGAAACTTCTGGAGATGGACCATGTTCAGGTTCCACTTCAGATATTATCTTAAAAATAGAAGACGAGCTGTAAACAATAAACCTCATTTTCTTATTAAATTGGACACTTTCTCCTATAGCCTCTCTGAAAGAAACTGTCATTGGCCTAGCTGGTTTTGTCCATAATAATTTTTGCTCCAATGAAATTTGCATATAATATTCTATTTTTGCTAATTTCTCCTAACTTTAACTATCTTGCTCTCCTTCTGAAAGATTCCTTATTCTACCCTGCCTTCAGCTCACACGAATTGAGTTTGATGGAGATGGGCTAATTCAGTTTGAAAATAATGCCTGTTATCCTTTAAGAATTGTTATCTAGAATGTACTGATAATTGATTTATCAGAAATAATAGTATTCTTCAGCATCTGCTTTCCTGAAAATATGTCATTTAGTGAATATTCTGGCAGCCAATGCCCAAGATCCTGCTATTCTTGAACATTTGTCATAGATACCTGGAATTCCCACAGAATGACCTATAGACTACTTGTACATAATGTATATCTTCTGCCCCTGAGCCAGAATTCTGAATGACCACTTACTTGAACAAAGTGATCCAATGCATCACCAAGTCTAACCGTTTCTCAGCTAAGGCACATTTGATGGCTTCGGTTGTCAAATTTGCAGGAAGTTCCTTCTTAATAGCAATGGTTGTAGTTATGAGTGCATCACAATACAAAAGCAGAGGGAGGATCTTCCCTTTAACATGACCAATAGCTGAAGGGGAAAAGCAATATTTTTTAAAACAATTGCTTGTTGCAATTTGTTTTCTATGTCATCAATTTTTCTCAAGCTCAGACCTTCTATCAAAGGAGGATTTGAACTCAGAATACTATAAATTAAGAAAATGAGCATATATTTCTTTATTTTACATCATTTGAAAAGTTTTATAAAGAACCATGCGAAGGTGTGAAACTAGGAAACGTGTGGAATGATTAAAATACTTTTTGGCTATGAATTGCAATTAATTCACATTCAGTATGGCAGTAATCACATCAATAGAAAATAATTAAATATAAGCCTCCAGTTCCCTTAAATCACAAAGCCAGAGAATTGTCAAAAAATATTCATACTTTTGACTACAGTTTACTGATATTCAAGACTATATACAAAAGAGGAAGATTGCATCTCATGGTTCATACCTCTAAATTTCTCCAAGGTTTCTTCATTGCGTAGGATTCCTCTAGGACAGTTAGCTGCATATGTTGCTGCAGCCTCATACTGACAACGGGAAAACAGTTCATTGAACCTAGCACAGTTCAAAGAATGTAACATTATAAGTGATAGAAAATGGATGCAAAAACACCTTTATTACTGGCAAAGCCATAGCTAACAAAGCTACAGTGGAAATACTCTCTAAATCAAGTTAAATGTGTAAGATCACTTGATACTCGGCCCTTGTGTGAAAAATTGGGAAGTGAAAGGAATTAAAAATACATGTTTCAACTTTGTGAAAACTTCCCCACTGGAACAGATGAATTACTCTTCAGGTCATTACTTTTTCAAGTTCTCTTTTTCCAGAATAAATCCTTGCCCAAACTATCTCTAGCTTCTTATCATCTTGGTCTCTATCTGCCTACGTTTTCACTAGTGATACCAATCCCTGATTTTGTCCTCCACCAATGTATTGTCAGTCCAACTAAATAGCAGATCGCTAGGATAGTAGCATATATCTTCATGTTATTCTATCCAATACTGTATGAATATCTAATTCTTTCCCAAATAATTTTTCTTCATTATTAAGAGCAAAAGGAGCAGCAGTTATATTCTGCATTGGCTGAACAAAGGGGTATGGTCTGAAAGACTTTGCTCCAAACTTCTCTTCTGTTTTGTTTTGCCAAGAACAAAACAATACTTTTCACTGGCATTTTTTGTCTGGGCAAGATATCACCTTCCTACTTAGCCTCTATATTGCAGGTCTCATCAAAAGTCTGTATTTATGTTTTCACTTCCTGTTACTCACTCTAGTGCACTCTAGTGCACTGTGCTCTTGTGGAGTGGATCAGCAAAAACGGGCTGCCCGCGACCTTTGCAAGCTCCATTTCCAGCTACAATGTGTTATGACAAAGGGGATGTGATAATATTACAACCAAGTGTGCTTCAAAGATGATTTGAAGAAATGCTTCACACTTCGAGGGAGTACGAGGAAGGGAGTACTTTGAGGGAGTACGAGGAAAGTAGATTTCCTTTTTTCAGACTTTGGTATGAGTCTTACAAAAATGTGGCTGCTGCAAGAATGACTAATGAAGCAATTTTTAGAGGCCGCGGGAAGCCCCTCTGCAGGGCAGAGCAGAGGAGTTTGGAGAGTATCTGCAGGATAAAATCGCTCAGATTCGGAGCGAGTTGACCTCCACCGAAAGTGGTCTAGAGGGATTGTCAGAGGCAGGTCTTGAGACATCTTTATGGGAAGAGTTTGACTCTGTTACTTCCGAAGATATGGACAGGTTACGTAGGCGACTGAGAGCCACCACATGTTTATTGGACCTGTGTCCCTCCTGGCTTGTACTGGCATCCTGGGAGGTTACACGAGGCTGGCTCCAGGAAGTTGTGAATGCTTCTTTGAGTGAGGGGTTCTTATCTACCGTCTTGAAAGAGGCGGTGGTGAAGCTCCTCCTCAAGAAGCCTTCCCTGGACCCAGCATTATTAGTAAATTATCGTCCGGTCTCCAACCTTCACTTTTTGGCGAAGATTGTAGAGAGTGTGGTGGCACAATAGTTTCCTCGTCACCTGGAGGAAATTGATTATCTGGATCCGCGCCAGTCCAGCTTCCGGCCCGGTCACAGCACGGAGACGGCATTTGTCGCGTTGGTGGATGATCTCTGGAGGGCCAGAGATGGGGGTTGCTCCTCCATCCTGGTCCTATTAGATCTCTCGGCGGCTTTTGATACCATCGACCATGGTATCCTATTGCATCGACTGGAGGGGTTGGGGGTGAGGGGCACCGTTTTACGGTGGTTCTCCTCCTACCTCTCCAGTCGGTCGCAATTTGTGTTGGCAGGAGGGCAGAGGTCGACCTCGAGACCCCTCACCTGTAGGGTGCCTCAGGGGTTGGTCCTCTCGCCGCTCCTGTTCAACACATATATGAAGCCGCTGGGTGAGATCATCCGTGGTTTTGGGGTGGAGTACCATCTGTACGCTGACAATACTCAGCTGTACGTATCCACCCCAAACCACCCCAACGATGCCGTTGAAGTGATGTCCCGGTGTCTGGAAGCCGTGCGGGTCTGGATGGGAAGGAACAGACTCAGACTCAACCCGTCCAAGACCGAGTGGCTGTGGTTTCCGGCGCCTCGGTTCAACCAGTTTGTTCCATCGCTGGCCATAGGGGGCGAACATCTAGCCCCCGTGGATAGGGCACACAACATGGGTGTCCTCCTTGATACCCGGCTGTCCATGGAAGAGCAAGTGACAGCCGTGGCCAGGGGGGCGTTCTACCAGGTTCACCTGGTACATCAGTTGCGGCCCTTATTGGACCGGGACGGCCTGCGCACAGTCACTCATGCACTCGTGACATCCCGTCTGGACTACTGCAATGTTCTCTACATGGGGCTCCCCTTGAGGTGCACCCGAAGACTGCAGCTAGTCCAGAATGCAGCCGTGCGAGCAGTTTTGGGAACCTCTAGGTTTTCCCATGTAACACCGCTCCTGCGTGAACTGCACTGGCTGCCTGTGGCCTTTCGGGTGCGCTTCAAGGTATTGGTTACCACCTTCAAAGCGCTCCATGGCACGGGACATAGCTATCTGCGGGACCGCATCCTGCCCCATACATCCCTTCGGCCGATTCGCTCCCACAGAGAGGAACTTCTTCGGGTGCTGTCCACCAGGCAATGCCAGCGGGCGACGCCCAGGGGAAGGGCCTTCTCTGTGGTGGGCCCAACCCTCTGGAACGACCTACCCCCCAAAATCAGAACGATGGACCTCCACTCCTTCCGCCAGAAGTTAAAGACTCACTTCTTCCATCAGGCCGGCCTGGCCTAATGTTATATTCCTAGCCGCAGAATGTATAATCAGAATTTTAAGGGGTAATTGTTAGGGTTTTAAGGGTTTTAATAGTGATTTTAGCACAGGGGTAATTTAATTCGGTTTTAACATTTTGTATTGTGTATATTGTTGTATTTATTGGATTTTTAATTTCCTGTGCACCGTCCCGAGTCCCCATGGGGGAGAGGGGGTGGTCTATAAATTAAATAATAATAATAATAATAATAATAATAATAATAATAATAATAATAATAATAATAATAATAATTATTATTATTATTATTATTATTTTCAAGATTGTATAATTATTTTAGTGAAGAACCAAGAAGCGTTGCATTTGTGTAAAGCATTTTTCATATCATTTTCAAACTGGAAGTTAGTGTACTAAACAATTTCATTTGCCTAAATAGAGAGACAAGATCAGAAGACTTACCTTTCAATATATTCAATCAGATCTTCTGCCTCTTTGCTTTTAGCAGGATCACGTTCAAATACACTTGAGACACTAGAAGCAATTGAACCTGAAAGGTCAGATCCATCCACAAGAGGTTAATATTTTACACACTTAGAAAACAAAGAACACATTTTAACCAAATCAAGAACTGCAAGGGACACATTTGCAGTAGAAACACACTTTCTTTCACTATTTCAAACTGTGGCTTACATTTCAAAGGGCTTTCTGTAGCCTCTGGAGCTCTCCTTACCCTGCTGTTAAATCAAAGACAACAAAGAAACAGGATACAGGTACCGCAGTTTATGATCATAATGGAGTCTAACCATTCTGGTTGTAAGTCATGACGTTTATAAAGCGGGTCAGTTACATGACCAACCTAATTTTATAGCCTTTTCTATGGAGATCAGTATGCAAAGACCATGGTTGTTAAGCAAGCCAATGCTTCTCTATAGGGCCTTTTTTTGCAAAAACCAGAAATAATTGCCACATTTTGGCAAAACCATCATGTGACTGCAGGACAAAGCAAATGACCATAAATGCAATCCAGCTATAGAGTGCCCTAAGTGTGGTCCTGTGACTATGTGGAGACAGACCATTGGAACTTTGAATCTGGCTGGTAAGTAACCCCAGGTAGGTCTGTCAGAACCTCAAATGGGACTATCTCTAATAAGAAAGGAAGCAAATCCAGGCATAGGAAGAAGCATAGAGAGAGAATCTGAGAGTTTTGTTGCACAGAATTTGTCTGCCATCCCAATCCTAGGATGGTTCACAGCTATTATGTATGTATGTATGTATGTATGTATGTATGTATGTATGTATGTATGTATGTATGCATATGTGTGTGTGTGTGTGTGTGTTAGGTTTTGAGCTGATAAATAAATAAACAAGGGAGATAGATCTATTTCGAGCTAACCTAACACACATGGAAACAAAAGACAATGAAAAAATAGCTTTCTGTCTGCATGGTCTCTGGTGATGAGCCAAAGGACAGAAAAGGAAAGCAGTATGCTTTCTTCCTTAATTGGGGCTTAACAGGGTGTTGTAACACACACACACACACATACACACATATATAATATATATATATATATATATATATATATATATATATGCTTGTGTCATGTAATACTTCCTTGGTTCGAATCCCAGTAAGGGTATGGCTAGCTGATGAGAGCTAAATAGCTCGAAATAGATCTATCCTAGTCTCCTTGATTTATTTATTTATCAGCTCAAAAACCTTACACACACACACACATATAAACAAATTTGTGAAACATAACATCAGGAAATTTAATGCAAGTCCACATCATAAAATGTAAGCACTGAATGATATAATATTGCCACTTTCATTTCAAAAGCTTGGTGGAAAAGATGATCTTCACTAGAGGTGGTATTCTGCCAGTTTGCCCCGGTTCAAGCGAACCGGTAGTGGTGGCGGCGGGAGGCTCCACCCACCTGCTCAGACGTCATCATGGATGATCTGTGCATGCACAGAAGGTTCTGCGCATGCACAGAAGCACCATGCATGCACGCCTCCCAGTTCTGAACTGATAGCGAAGATAAGAGGATTTCATGCCTGATCTTGAATTCTGCAAAGTAAATGGGCAAGAACCAATCTTAGCTGAGAGTATTCCATACACAAGGCTGGAGAGGTCCCAGAGAAAGGCCTGCATCTTTCTCACTTCCCTTTGACTACTTGAAGAGAAGGAATCAGAAGTAAATCTTCTTAGTCAGAATGCATGGGGTGGGTAGTTCCTAATTGGAAAAGACAGTTGCAGGCTTTAAATGTGCCCTGCTGATTAAATACATCTCTGCAGACAAGCCGAGATGATGACCATTGTGTAAAATAAAAGACTAGTCACTACACCAATCCTTCACATTTCTTTGGACAAGGAGACATTGAGAGATTACCCACATATGCTCTGAATGACAGCTCCTTGCAAGGAGACCATAAAACAGTTTGAGTTGAGTGCTAGGAGCCAAGGGAGAAGACATCTTTACTCTCAGCAGTGGCAAGGTCTTTTATACAGACATAAAGACAATAGAAATGAATCATTTTGGAAATGTTCAAATTAACTATTTTATGAATATTAGAGATCTTTGAAATGACAAGCTTAATTTTATAGTCTTTGAATTTAAAAAAAAATAAAGTTTTCAAAATTTAAAATAATATACAAATTCCAAAAAGCATGAAAAAAGGAATTTTGATTTTAAAAAATTTAAACAGATTTGAAGATCAGAGCTGTGGTTATTTGTTATGTAACCTACAAAAACCAAATATATAATTAAATAATATAAGAATGACTGGCATGGAACCAAATCCATTTTAACAGTTGAGGTTTGACGAAAATCACAAGTGGACATTAGAGGGAACTAAAGCACCAGACAGAAAGGAGTTAAAATGGCTAAGCCAACTATAAACTTTTCCTATGCTACAAAGTTTTTTGAAATTCAACCTGAAATATTTATTAATAAATATTTATCTCAAAAAGAATACAGATTTTAATGGATAACTGTTTAGAGGACACAAGAAAAAATGAATTTAAAAAAACCTCTACCTGATCTTATAGTTTGGAAACATGAAAGACAACAAAATTAAAATTACTAAAATGGGAATACAAAAGATGAACTAATAAAAGAATCTGGATATGTAATAGCTACAACAAAAGAAATCCTGGATGATACCTCTTTATGTGATTTACAAAAAAATGCTGGGGGAACTTTGAGGACTTCTTTTACATACTAAAGAAGTGATAAAAGATCAAATCTTTAGGAAAGATTTAAAGATCAGATTGTGCAGAGCAAAAAAAGAAAAACAATATAAAGGGCTATTTAACCAAGATAAACTATTTCATATTTCTAGTAATGTCTAATGGGTTTTTTGCTGAATCTAGATTGAAAAGATTGGTTTGCATATAGATGAAAGGCAATGAGGGGGGTTGGTGTTTTTTTTATTTGAAGAGATAGTGAAAAGTTAGTATATTATGTGTATTCCGTGTGATTAAGAGTGGAAGCAACTTCTTTATTATTGCCTTTGTCTTCTTTTCCTATCACTTTTTTCTTTTCCCCCCTGCATTTTGATTTTTGTTTTCATTTAGTTTGTATTAATTTTTATTACGTTTATTAAAGTTTCAATGATTTTTTTAACGATAGTCCCACAGATAACAAGGACGGATGCCATAAATGGTTTTATAGGTTGCAATCAGCACACTACAAAATGCATCCAGAAACCTATTGGCAACATTGCAGTTCTCACAATATAGGTATAAATCAAAAAGCCCAATAAACAATGGTAAAAACAACATAAGCCCTATTTCTGCAAATAAATGGCACAGTGTTTTTCCAGCATAACAGAAACACACTGACCTTAGTGCACCACCAGAAACATGTATTTTTTTCTGATTTGTTGTAAAAAGATGACGTCTGATGTGTTTTTACCTTTTGAAAGTTTCTCACTTTCTATCATTTGATGGATAAGGTGCTGCAGTGTGTCAATACTCTTGTCTGAATTCTCCCAGACAGTGATCACATTTGCAAAGAGAGTTAGCCGATAATAACTATAAAAATCAGAATATTGGTTAAAATGTGACTATGTCAGTATCAACAGTAGTTTGAATTCTCCAGGGTTTTCTGTACCACATTATTTTATTCCCTTGTATCAAAACACAGGACAAAACTTCCTGAGAAAAAGAATTTCTCCAATGTCTAAATTTGTCAGTGGCATGTAATATACACATACATAACTACACTACAATTGTGATTGCAAATAGTATTAACTGAATTAAAGCATTTCCTACACTGGCAAATCTCCATGCTAAAAACAGGTTCATATGCATATTATGAGAAAGTCCCTTGCTAGACTGTATTTGCTTCTATTTGATTAAGTGGGTTCATTCAAAATCTTAACTTTAGCTCCACATTTAGTTAAAAAGAACAATTGTGAAAAAATACTGTTTTTCTTTCTGTTTTATCCTTGCAAACATCCGAAAGAATTTAATTGTCAACTGTGAAAAACAAAATACTGGACATTGGCCTGATTCAGCAGGCTTTTCGGATATTTTAGTGGACCCTACAATCATGATATAATGCATGAATAAGCTCTTACCCTATACATAGTAATTAAGTTTATTTTTAATTATCAAAGTTATTAATATTACATCATATCATAGATCTATTAATTGAATGCTAGTTATTATGAGTGAGTGGCTTTCTCAGATTTCATGTGGGGGTATTTTGTACTGTAATATGTGTTGCCAATAAACTTCAAGTGGTTGTTTCATAATAAACTATTACAGTAAATTGTTATTATGTCATTTAATAGTACTAGGAATTCCAGAAACTGAGCTTTACATGTGCAAAATATTTATTTATTTGTG
Organism: Rhabdophis nuchalis; assembly: GCA_039707465.1. Lineage (NCBI taxonomy): Eukaryota > Metazoa > Chordata > Lepidosauria > Squamata > Natricidae > Rhabdophis > Rhabdophis nuchalis. The sequence goes on from CM077643.1 coordinate 366,783,714, forward strand.
CACCCTTCTCACAATGGTCACTTTGGATGGCAAAGAACTCCTGGCACCATGGACAAAATAATCCCATTTTTAGAGAAATACATAGAGAAATACAGTAATAGCAGCAGAGCTACCTAACATTCTGAACCAAATATCTGGGATTAATATGCCTTTGATGCATTGATTTCCCCCATTAAACCTATTAATGGCTGCTATGTTCCAGTTGAGAGTTGTTGAGTTTTCTGTAATCAAACCACAGTTGCTAAAACACAACATAGAATTTTAGAAATTACAATTCTAAGATCTATTCTAAGTCATTGCTCTAATCCAGGGGTGTCAAACTTGATTTCATTGAGGGCCGCATCAGGGTTGTATTTGACCTCGGGGGCCTGGAGTAGGCGTGGCCAGGGTGGGCAGGGCCAGCTCAATATCACTTGTGTCAGTGGTGCCTGTGGTGGCCCAAGTGGTCTACCAGCTAAAATGGGCTCCCAAGCTCCATTTTCAGCTTCAATGGCTTCCTGAAACCCTCTGCCAGTAAAAACGGGCTGCCCGCAGCCTTTGCAAGCTCCATTTCCAGCTACAATGGACTTCTGCAACCCTCTGCCAATGAAAGCGGAGTGCTGTTTTTGCTGGCAGAGGCATCAGGGGCTGATCCTTTGCTGTTTCCAGTCAGATCTAAGCACCCCTCAGGCCAGATCCGGCCTCCGGGCCATGAGTTTGACACCCTGCTCTAATCTGATGAAAATAAAGTGAACAATGTCATTACAACTATTCTCACTATTCAAAAAATGAAGAAAAGGGAAAATACTCCAAATAAGTAAGTGCATATTGCAAAAGGGACCTTTATACCAAAACTTCAGGTTTTCATTATTTTTTTCAGCTACATTTCGTTTATAAAGAGCGTGATTCATGTCTCCTTCAACGTTGGCTGTGTTTTCTATGGGAATATATTTTGTCAGCATGTCTTCTTTCAACTCCTTAAACCTTTTTTGTAGATGAGTTAAGTGGTTAGAAAGGACATCTATATCAAGAGAGTCTTTCATATTAAGACCTAATGAAAAAAAAGGAGGAAAGTTTCCATCACTGATCATACTGACAGACTATAAATTCAAACTGTATACATTCTGTATAACAAAAAAGCATTGTTATTATTAGCCAAACTTCAAAGTCATCAGAGAAGTCTGCTTTTTTGGAAAGTATAATTAAAAAAGGCTACCATTTACAAGTAGAATGCATACTTTGGATGGCAGATTCAATTCTACTCTTTCATATATTGCACACTAGCGGTACCCGGCCACGTGTTGCTGTGGCCCAGTCTGGTTAAATGGCCAACCAAACTGTGTACACACAACCACCGTATAACCCCCAACATACTTACCTACTGTATTTCCTACTCTCTCTCTCTCTACCTACCCACTGTATTTCTCCCTCTCTTTCTCTACCCCTCTACCGTATTTCTCCTTCTCTCTCTCTCTTTCTACCTACCTACCGTATTTCTTCCTCTATCCCCCTACCTACCTAACCTACCATATTTCTCCCTCTCTCTATCCCTCTACCTACCTACCCATCTACCGACCTACCAACCATATTTCTCCTGCTCTCTCTATCCCTCTACCTACCTATCTACTGTATTTCTCTTTCTATCCCTCTACATATCTACCTACCTACTGTATATCTCCTTCTCTCTATCCCTGTACCTACCCACCTACTGCATTTCCCCCCTCTCTATCCCTCTACCTACCTACCTACCTACCTAATCTACTTACCTACTGTATTCTTCCCTCTCTCCCTCTCTATCTACCTACGTATTGTATTTCTCTCTCTATACCTGTACCTATCTACCTACCTACCTGCTGTATTCATCCCTCTCGTCTATCCCTGTACCTACTTACCTACTGTATTTCTTCTTCTCTGTATTCCTCTACCTACCTACCTACCTATCCCTCCCCTCCCCAGACTGCCTCCCCCAAAGTAAACCTCCTCCAGGCCCCCCTCCCTGCCTGCCTCCCTTGAGGCCAAGGGCAGCAGCCACCTTGTGGCTTCGTGAGGCGCTGTGTCCGGTTTCTCCTGGGGGTGGGGGGCAGTTTCTGCCTCCGTGCCTCCTCGCTGATGCTTTTGTGGTGCCTGCCACTCCTCGCAGCACCGGCGAGAAGAGATTGGTGGGCCGGTGGGGGGCGAGGCTGCCGCGGCGGTGCTACCACCAGGAGCAGCGGGCATGGCAACAGTATCGATGGCGAGGAGTAGGCTTCCCCCATGCCCCTGGGAGAGGCTGGACGCGGCATCCCGCAGGGCTGCGGGGCGGCTGCTGCTGCTGGCCTGGGGGGAGGAGGGCCGGGTTGGCTTTGGGGGGACGGTGGAGGCGCCAGGAGTGGCGGGCATGGTGACAGCATCGGCGAGAAGGCAGAGACTTCTCCCCCCGCCCCGCCCCCAGGAGACACCGGGCGCAGCGTCCCATGAGGCTACCGGGTGGCTGCTGCTATTGGTCTGGCCCAGGGAGGTGCATGCATAGATTCCCGCATTGCCCTTGGCAACATGCCGCCTCAAGGCCGTTCACTGATGCAGCAGCCAGGTGGGAGGAGTTACAGGGAGGTGAAAACCTCACAAGTGGGTACATTTTACATTTGTAAAATGGTACGTATAAAATGGCACACAAAAAGTACGTATGATTGATTTGGAAGTCCTTGAGAACATTGTGTGAAAATTTGGTGTCAATCGGTCCAGTACTTTCTGAGATTAGCGGCTTTGCACAAACTATTTTACATTTTTATTTATATAGATGATAATTAATTTCAGTTCCATCCTGAGTACTCATCCATTAAAAAAAAAATAGAAAGGGCACCATCCAACTGTCCATTTTGGCTTGGCCTTCAGTCTTGGCTCAGCTAAGATTTAGAATGTAATGAAGAACATATAATTATTCAAAACAATCTTAGATATTAACATTGCAGTATAATACAAAACCTGGTTAGTGCTCCTGGTGTCAGACAAAATTGATTTTTTAAAATTATAAACAACTCCATCTTACCTGGAATTTTTTTAGCAGGATTAACTTTCTTGACTGGGGATAAATCTTCTTTTAACAAGAGTGTTAACCTTAAACTTTTTAGTTTCTGTATTAAGCTCTCAGTTCTTACAGAATTCCTCTCAATTCTTTTCACTCTTAAAAAGAAAAACAATTCAAATAACACATTACATGTTTCATTTCCTATAGACAATTGCATATAATTTCAATAATTGGTGAAGAATTATAAATGCCTTTTAGATATTTGAGTTTTAAGTATTCCCTTAAAAATTATGCTGTTAATGAAAGTTATTTAACTTTGTGTAACTTCATGGGGAATTTGGGGACAAAGTAAATGAAGGAAGATGGCAGGGATATAAGTAGATAAAGTAAAACCTTCAGTTAAAAGAAAGAATAGTTTGTTGTTCATCTTCCATAATTCCTAAGCTAGGGCAGTCTATCAGGATGATTACTACAGATAATCTTTGATTTATGACCAGAATTGAACCGAGTTTCTGTTGCGAAGTGAAACAGTTAAGTGAATCTTGCCTTACTTTACAACCTTATTCACATAGTTGTTAAGTGAATCACTGCAGTTCTTAAATTAGTAAATCTGGCTTCCCCATTGACTTTGCTTATCAGAATGTCAAAAAATATAATCATATGACCCTGGTACACTGCAGCAGTCATTAATCTGAGTCAGTTGCCAAGTGCCTAGATTACACATAATTGCATCTTTTGCTATTTTTATATATCATCTATATATTTAGAACCTAATCTCTCTATATAAAAGAGAGTGTGTGTGTGTGCGTGTGTGTTCTAGCATAACTCTTGAACACCTTGAGCAATTTCAACCAAACTTGGTACACAGATGACTTACTCTCTAGAAACAAACATTGTGGGTGTAAGACACCATGTATGTTCTGTTAAGATACAGCCTGTTGTGCCTTAAAATGGCTTCCACCGCACTGCTGTAAAATGTCTTCTGTGCAGTGCAGTGGAGTTGCCATGATAATAGCTTCACAGTACTCCACAAGGGGGCTACCTCTTAGATAAAGAGGAAAGTCCAACATTAGAAATTACATTTGGTCCGGACATTTTCAACAAAGCTTTGATTATTTTTGAGGACAAATGTATGGCTTCTGGGGGCACAGGGAAAACATTTGTAACTAATTTAATTGTCGTCAAAATCAGGGTTTTTCCTAATACAATATTAGGATAAATAAATACCTGGGCAATGCCGGTTTATCAGATAGTTAGTCTATAAAACAAATAAGTTTCTATAGAGAATTTTCAAAAAATCTTCCTAAAAGTATGCTCAAATTTGGCCATCTTAGCTCCCTCTAGTGGCCAAAGGATATTTATTGCTTGCTTCCTTGCCAATCAGAATTCATAAAAATCAGGGAATTTCAGCCACCCACAACAAAGCAATCCAAGGTTACAGATTATTTAAAAATAATAAAATAAAACAACAGCTTTCTATCCTATGTTTCTCCATCAGAATTAAAAAGAAAAGATACTTCAGCTTTCTTATTTTAGCTTGTCTCCAGCAACCCTCTTCCTTGTCATTTAACAATAAAGAAGTCTCAAAAATGCTGCAGAGCTTCAAAAAGGGGTGATATAGGCTGTGGCCGAAGAGAGCCTCTTTTAGTGAATACAGATAATAATGTCATATGTTGATTAAGAAATGAAAAATATGACTTGTCAATTTGAAAAATAAATTCCAAAATGGCTGCTTTTCCAACAATGAGGTGATTGCAGTCCTGCCCCAACCCCTAGCTGAATGGTTCACCAGCTGCTCCGCAGCACAATTCCTGACGCTTCTAGCAGAGCATTGCTGTACAGAGGATCCTGTAGAGTGATTCTAGAACTTTCCCTAAACCAGAAGAATAATATAAACGAATGCCTCTTTTTTCTGTTAGTAAGTTGGAAAAAAAGGCAATCCAGAGAAAGAAGCCTTTCTGGGCATGTCAACTGTCAGCCATGTTCACAGGGAGTCTCCTGATTTGCAATCTTTCAGACTGTTGCAGTTTCCCCCCAAACCAACCTCTGATTCTTCCATTATCACCATATGATTTAGAATTTATTAGGATTTATTATATGCTATAGATACGTCCCTTTCATGTCAAATTTGGTAGCTATCATTTTCGGATAGAGGGCAAACTCCAATGTAGTTCTACTTGGTCATCTGTGGTAGTGTCAGAATTTATGACATATAAAAATAGCATTTCTTGCTTATTTGCCCTTCTTTTCATAAACCTAACTTTCGTTAGATAGAATATTCATTCTGTAAGCATTCACAAAGGCATAAGACACAAACACTTTTTTAAAAATGAAAAAAACCCACACCATATAGTATTAGCAATTTCAAATCACATCATGTCACTTTATGAGAGACTAGTTCAAAATTGTGTCTTGAACACCCCATCCCTGCAAAAGTGTGAAAGAAGTTCTTACTTTTCTTCCAGCTGAGTTATTCTTTTCTTATAATACGTTAAAGTTGAAGATTCGCAGGCTAATGTTTTAAATTTTCCATGAAGATAAAATGCATCATGCTGGCCCTTTTTTATTACTTCTATAAAAGCATCATATTCTTGCTTGATTGTGGTCAAAATGCTTTTGTATGCATTAACATGCTCAATTATCTGTTTTAACAAAACAGAAATTGGTTAATGTCATCATTGTTTAATAGTGATACAATAAATAAATAGTGATACAACAAAAAGAGCTGACCTTACTGCAAGTTAAAAAAAACCTCTATCTGAATCAAAATAAAATAAAATTTTAACACACTATCCTGTTCCCCATCATTGGTACTTAGATATTTCTGGAAAATCCATCAGCAAGAAATTAATGCAATTAATATTTTCTTTTATTCTTCAAAAACTGCATGCATAGTTCTAAATTCAAAGTTTCAAAAAAGTTCATAGTAAAGCTATCTTATATTAGCACTTTGCCTCATCTTAAAGCACATAAAACATCTTAAAACTCATAGAAGAGGATGGAACAACCAGAATGTCAAGAACATATCAATACTGCCAGAAGGCAGGGCAAGATTTGTTTTAGGTGAGAGGTTGAAGAAAGAGGAGTGTGTATCCCGGCTTACAGTATTTATTTTCTATCTTTAGCGGGGATGCCACACTTTTCTAGGCTGCTCCTCAAAGTGAGTGAGATCAAAATAGCAAATTCAACAAGGATGCAGGCTATGATCAGGGGTGAAATGCTACCGCTTTGTACCGCTTCGCACAAACTGGTAGGGATGATTGTCGTTGGTTTAGCGAACCAGTAATTTAAAAAAAGCTTCCGAGGATTGCACGCTCAGCTGTAAGTCACGTGATAGTCGGAAGCTCCCCACCTCCCCATTTTTAAAGCATTTTTTTCCTGCCCATTCGCCTGAACCGGCAGGGGGGAAAATGGTTTAAAAAGTGAGGGGGAAAAAGGTTCCATACCAATCAGCTGCGACGTGCGATCATAGGAACCTTTCCCCCCCACTTTTTAAAGTATTTTTTTACTACCTATTCACCCAAACCAGTAGTAAAAAAAATGCTTTAAAAAGTGGAAAAAAAGGTTCCCATGACTGCACGGCACAGCTGAACCATTTTTCCACTTCTTAAAGCATTTTTTACTACCCGTTCGAATGAATATGCAGTAAAAAATGTTTTATAAATTAAAAAAACTTGGCCGCACCCACCCAATCACGTGACACCCCCCACCAAGCCATGCCAAGACAACTAGTGGCAATTGTTTTTACATTTCACCACTACCTATTATCCTGTTTGAGCTACACCACAGTGTCCAGCAGAACAGCATCCTACTTGAGTGGGGGGTTGGACTGGATGACCTACAAGGTCTCTTCCAACTCTTAATCTGTTAAGAACCTCTAATTCCCAAACTTGGCAACTTTAAGACTTGTGGACTTCAACTCCCAGAATTCTCCAGCCAAAGCTGGCTGGAGAATTCTGGGAGTTGAAGTCCACAAGTCTTAAAGTTGCCAAGTTTGGGAACCTCTGCTCTAGATAATGTATACACCGAGGAAAGTAGTACCATCTTAAGGTACTACTGAAATAATTTAATTCTTGTTGTTTTTCCAACCATTTTTAGTTTATGGGATTTTTTAAATAGTTTAGGGGAAACAAATAATATAATCCCCCTTCTTCTCATGCACTAGTGGAAAAACAAAATCTTTAAAATGGCCAGGTTGCCAAATGCCTCTTTCATAAGTATATTTATCAAACTAAGATATTAGGCTGTATAGAATACCCAGCAAATCCAGATGCCTTGCTTGAGGACTGGTTTCTCAGAGTAACATTCTGGTATTGTGGTCTAGTACCTATAGTACACCTGGTGGTCTCTGAGGCTGCCATACTTAGAGAAAGGATCGCTCAGAGTGAGATAGAAAGCTTTAAATTCATTTGCTGGGTAAAGTCTGTAACTTCTCACCTCAAATTGGTCATCTTACATCAACATTATTGTTATTATGATTTAATCAATTATTATTATTAAACATTTTTTATTTATATTTATATAGCTGACCATTTAACAAAATGTGATTGTGGATGGTACACAATAAAATACATAAACAACATTAAGAACATTCTACAACTGAAAAACACCAATCAGCCTTACTATTAACAGACTGCAGAGGATTCAGTGTCATAAGAAATGAAGTTGCCTCACTAGTTCATGCTAGATATTATTGTACTGATTTCAGCATAAATCAAACAATATACCAAAGCCATGAAGATCACACTCACTGATCATGAAAATTGGAATATCTTTAAAAGAGTTTAGTTACCATTTCAAACACATTTCTGTATATTATGTAATAATCCTCTGCTGGTCCTTGCTCAGTACAGCCCACATTTTCAATTTCTGAAATGATATAATTCTGAATGCTCTCCAGAAATTCTTTCTCAGACTCTGGGATGATGGGAGGAAGCACTGAGTGTTTATTTGCTCCAACATTGGCTGATTTCATGGTGCAGAAGACATCTAACTTTCCATTGCAGATAGCAACTAAGGTATCAGGTCCTTACTTTGATCAGAAGACATGCTTCAGTCAAAACCTAAAAATAATGCCACATCAATAAAAGAAATGAAAATGTCATCTAACACATCAATTTAAGCATGCATTCTACATGGCTTATTCCCAGGTAAAATAAGGACCATAAACTAAATTTAGCTGCAGTACCCCCAGTGCCATATAAAATTCAATATGGAGGAAGAGGTTGTGCATAATAGTAAGATTTTGCAGATCTGAAATACCTCTTGTTGAATTAAATGATAATACATTATCAGGTAAGTGTGGATTGTTGAATAACAAACTGAACCTTAAGTTAGAAACAAAATATTTCCAAGCCTGAATCTTAAAAACCTGAAAGGACTTTTAAGTTTTATTTAAGGTTAATATAGGACGTAATGTAGATCCCCAGCTCCCCTCAAGGTTAATGTAAAATATAATGTGGATCCTAAACTGGGCAGATTTTCAATAATGGCATCATGACTTTTGCCTAGCTGTCTCAGTAATGCATACCAGATCTGTTTATTCATCCACAACTGACTCATGATTGGATGTAATCTCATTTCAGAGACACCAGTGGCACACATAAGCAAACAGATACAAAATCACTGCCAAATATTTTGTGGTCATTTCTTAGTCTTTGGACTGTCATTGTATTGACAGGAAAACAGACAGTACGACTACCTACCGATATCATAAGTTTAAACAATTCAGTCGATTTTCTTCTTTAAAAACTGAATTGTAACAATGAATATAAATAAACGTATTTTGATATGTGTAAAAGTGAAAATTTCACTTACACTATATTATTGGTAATTTTTGTTATTGGTAATGTGAACAGTATTTATGAGTTTTTTAAAAGTATATTGTTTTAATAATTTAATATATTTATGTTTTATCCTTAATAATATTTATTCTGTTGTTTAAAAAATAAATGGAAATATTTTAAAAAAAAACTCTTAAAGAGGATAGTCGTGTATCTATTTTATTCACTATACATCGTTTAACAATTTAGTCCCTTTGGAAACATTTCTTTAACACCTTTTTTGACTAATAATACTTATGTCTGTAGAGCTTCAGCATCACAATTAAGGGCTCCATCTGCCTTTTTCTAGCAGCCTGTGGCCTCTAAGGGAACTATCTCAACGCGAGGCCATCAACTCTTATTCTCGCTCTGACAAGAGGCCGTTAAGAAAGCGGTCTATTCGTTTCTCTCCCGATGCTGCCAAGGAAGACCCACCTCATTCGTCCAACTAAACTCTCCCAGTAGCCAACTGTTGGTAACAACAAGGCGGAACTGTTAATCTGGAAGGGAGGGAAAACTAGCGGCCTTCAAAGGACTGATGGGAAGTGTAGTTTTCCTTCACACTTCCTTTCTCCCACTTCCGGTCTACTTAACATTCGATTTAGAATCCTGATGATTCTTCCGCGACTTATCCGGCCGTAGGCTTTCTCCACTAGGCGCCGCCGTTTAATCAAAACTACTACTCCCATCATGCTTTTCAATAATTTCGAAAGGAAATGCGTCTTGGGGATTGTAGTCCTAACATGTGGCGACGCATGGCCCTCCTTCCTTCTTTCAAGGCTCGGAAACCCCGTGCGCAGCGGTGCGGCCTCTCTTTTCGGCGTCGGCCATTCTGAGAGCGGGTGGTGGTGAGCGCTTGGCCTACTTCGATTTTTTTCTCTCTGTCAGGTTTGGCGCTGAACGAAGCCTTGATTTTTCAATGTTTTCCCCCTTCTAGGTACAACCATCACCAGGCGCTCTACCGCCGCCATGCAGATCTTCGTGAAGACCTTGACGGGGAAAACCATCACCCTCGAGGTGAGGAAGGCAGGCTGGTTAGTCTGCGGACCTCTAACCGGTGCTCTTTTCAAACCATTTCCCTTCCCCTTTCTCCCTTCTATTCCTTTCTTTTGAGGTGGAGGTGGGCGTTTTTTCGCGGGATTGTTAGATTGAGTAAAAATGGTGCCTCGCTACAGACTGGACGTTAGAAGGCTCTTCCTCGTGGGCGTTGAAACGAGGAAATGAGCGGAGAGAATTGGTATTTTCGCCAATGGAATAATGCTACAAAGAAGTAAATTAATAGGAAGACTAAACTTTTTTGCAGAAGTTTAAAGGATTAATGCAAAGATGGCATTAGTTAGAAAATTGGAGGTCTATGCAGGAAATCCAGAAGAATGGAAAGTTTGCAGTTTTCAAATTTTTGCTTTTTTTTCAGGCACAAAAGTGCTGAAGCAAGTGCAGATATTATTTAGTACTGTATCTAGTATGTAGGTAAAGTGGGTCAGAGTAAGAAGTTACGTCAAAGGCCTCTTAACATCTCGTGTCCCATAGTTGCCAGGCCGCAAGAAGACATGAGAGCAAACAGCTTCTTTTGTGTAGTGCAAATTAATTTAATCAAATGAACTTTTGTTCCTTGTGTATTGCTAGAAAAAGCTTTGCCTGCTTTTTGCCTGGAAATTAAAAATGCTGAAATAATTACAGCTTTAGAATGGAATATTTGTCATGTTCTCAATTATTACTTTTACACCCAACATCCTGTGCTACCCATATGAATCCTTTACTATTTGTTACATATTTTGTTACATATTTCCTCAACTTCTCTCTATGTGATATGTAATGACGAGTGTTAAAGTATTGTTGGTCATTTTCATCAAAAAATATCTTGATAATTCCAAGTATAAGGATATAAGTATGGCTTAAATTGAATTTTAAACATGATAACCCTTTGGTAGAATTGAAATTATAATGCCAAGGGCAACAGGTACCACAAGACATGCTTTTAAGCTGAAATAGCAAAACATAGTCTAATAGACCTGTTTAATTTGACCCTATTTTAATAAGCATATAAAGCTAGAATTGAGAAATCAGCAATAGCTGTAAGTATTAGAAAATGAAGAATGAAGCTAAAATGCTGTAGAATTCAACACAAACATCTTCAACACAACACCCCAAACAAAACAATTAATTGTTGATAAAAGTTTGGACAGTGGACATGCAATACCTGGAGACAGCAGAGTAGAAGAGAACGAACTGCAGAAAGTCACAAAACACACAACAGCTGAAAATGGAAGTAGAACAATTGTGATGACAGCAACTATGGTAACTATAGTAATAGGCACTTTGACTGCAATTTCAAAACATGCAGTACTTTTTGAACATTAGCATTGGCATGTCATATCCTTTTGCGGCAGCTCATCCACCTTTGATCCCCATCTGTCACTTAGCTCTCACCTATGTCTCCTAGTTGCTGTAGCATGCGTAGTGGCCACATTACGGGCAACAGCTTTGACAGGAGGGCCAAAACAGGTTGAGAATAGCTGTTGGGTCATTGACCTTCGGTTAGATAGAGACTTGTCTATCCCGAGCATGTGAAGACAGATCCGGCAGATTGAGCGAATGAAACCTACTAGAATAGGACAACAGTCATGAAGTCAGTCTCTGCAAGTGATGTGGTATGCTAAGAGCACGGCAAGACACGAAAGACTCCCTGCGCCCAGCCCATCTCCAACTGTCTCAATTCTTGTCCTGCTAATGGAGCAAGATGGAATCTGGGAAGAGAGAGAGGCTGACTGCGCACCTCTCCCTTTAATTCAATTCAGGTGCAAGTCTTGACATTCCCTCAATTAGATGTGAAGGTCCTTTTCGAACAGGATGGACAAAAATCACAGCATTGACAAAATCACTATCAGTCAATTGCAAAAGGGTAATTTTACTTGGAACAGCTTATATACCTAGGAACAACTTATATACTATGATACTTTTTAACACCATGAAACATCTGACTGTCCCAGGTCATTGGGAAGGGATTAATAGATAAAACTGCCAACATCTGGCTGATTGTACAACCAACTATAATGTGTACACTATGTATCTATAGCTTGTTTGACTCTATAAGCCTTTAAGTGCAATTTAAAACTTTTACAACAGGTTGAACCATCTGATACTATAGAAAATGTCAAAGCCAAGATCCAGGATAAAGAAGGTGGGTGTACTATAGTTTATTTATGAGACCTGGGGATGGCATGTGTCCTAAATTACTCTGGGCAGCTTACATCACAAGTAGAAAATAATACATGGAAACAATAACTAAAACTCATATTTGTAAAATTACACTGGATAAACTTCTATGTTGCAATCCTAAATTCAGTATTTTACAATAAAAGATCTGTGCATGAAATGGAAAAATGTTTTATTTTGAACCCAGAACAAACCAGTACATTCCAAAAGCTCTACTTCATTGTTTCAGACTAGCCATGATTCAATAGAAATCTAGAATACTTTGGTTATCTAGCTGTAGATCAAATAAAAGCCTTATCCTATAGGCAAATTGGGCAAGGCTGATGCAAATTGTTGTTCTCTTTCCTTAGGGGCTATCAGCATGGCATCTCACTGGATTGCCTGCCTGCCAATTTTCCCTAATTTCTTGGCCATCACTGCCAGTGTTTAAGTTGGCATATCACGTTTGTCCACCTGTTTCCTGATTTTCCCAGCACCTTTCCCTCCTTTCCATAGTCACTGATTTTTCCAGCACCTTTCTTTCCTCCCTTTGTACAACATCCCAACACCTCCCCTGAGAAATTTATTCATAAAATGCATACGAAGATATTGCAAGTCATAAAAGTATTTTGGCTCTGTGTATTATTTAATACATCCTATTGTGTTCACTTTTCTAAATGTATTATTTGCTATAGTTTATTTAATCATATGTCAGTGGGGTTGCAGTACAAAGTAGATGTGAATCTGGCTGCTACTGGCATGATAATGTGTATTTTGATACATTTCTTAAACTATGCTTGGAAAATATTGAATACATAATTGAATTTCTTTTACAAATTGTTTAGTATGACTCTTACTAATTACTTCTTATTCCAAAAGAATTGTAAAGCAATCCTAAAAAATATTTTTTTATCCAGAGCAGGACTGTCAAACTCACAGCCCGCGGGCCAGATGTGTCTTGCGCTGCCTACGCCTGGTTTAGCAAAATGGGGGGAAAGTCATGATATGTCATGTGACAATGAGTTTGACACTTCTAATCCAGAGACTTAATAATTTGTGGGATATTATTCTGTAAATAAACTTGTACCAAAAGTTGTTTAGTGCCTGTAAGTAATTCTAAATTCTGTTGAGTCTTCTGCTAATTCCAGTTCCATCAAATGATTTAAATGGCTCATTAGAAGAAAATATACTGTTTGTAGCTCAGGGTTGCACTGTAAAGTCCTTGATGCACTCTGAGCTTGGTTGTTTGCCTGCAGACATATCAGTGCCAAAGTAGTTAGCATCATCAGTGCTAGTAAATGCAGGGTTAGCTCTGTTTAGATATAGTAATCTGCCAGTATTGGGAGTGTGGTTTTCTCCTTGGTTATAGATTACTTATGCTGCCTTTGCTTACTTTAAAGGTAATTCAAGGTGGTGAACGTACACAACAACCCTGTGAGATCCTTGATTAGGATGTTGTTTTTCTGCTTGATTTTTGTCTAGTGTTAATCCCTGCTTATCTGGGAACAAACTCCACACTCACTAGCAGTAATGATGTTACCTAGTTGGTTTATGAATTGTCTTCAAGCAAACAGCCAAGTTTAGAGAACATCAAGTACTCCATAAAAGTCCGTTTAATACACTTGTATGTTTCAAATTTAAAAGGGGCAATTAAGATTAACAAAAGCTTTATAGTTATTGAAAGTTTCTCAAGAGATATTTGATATATTTAATGTGATATTTTATAACCTGATGGTATTTGAAATTTATCTGCCCTTCACAAAGCAGAACTGATAGGATTAACAGTGAAGTAAATGAATTGAGAATAATTGCTTATAAACACAACAAAAACTTTTAATTTTTTTCCCCACAAGGAATTCCTCCTGACCAACAGCGTTTAATTTTTGCTGGCAAACAATTGGAGGATGGACGTACTCTGTCTGATTATAACATCCAAAAGGTATTTTAACGGTTGAAACCTGTTAATAAATTATTTCATAATATGCAATAGACAAATAGCAAACATTCCATCATCTTATGGCAATAGTTATTTATTGTATGTGAATAGGTCCTGATTCTATTAGAGATACCTTTTCTGGTCAACAGAATTTGCTCTAGATGAATTCATGTGCCATCAGTATGTATTGCTGACGTGCATATTGCTAAACCCAAAAACTTGTAAATTTATCTGATTTTAGCAAATAGAAGGTTATCTTTGCAGGAATGAGATTTGAAAGGCATGATGATGCATTGCAGTTATTGGTTTTTTTACAGCATCTGTAGTAAGTAGGCAATAGTTTCTGGTTTCCAGGAGTTTTAATAACTTACACACCACCACTTCATTTTCAAGTTATAACAGATAGCTAGATTTTCTCCATAATAATCTGTCCCTAATCTGATCCTTTGTTTTCCATGGTCTACCAATCATCGCTGAAACTTAAATCCATCCATTTTACTGCTCTTTGCCCTCTTCTTCCTTCCAACTTCTTCAGCATTAAAGTCTTTTACAGCAGGGGTCCCCAACCCCCGGGCCGCGGACCGATGCCGGTCCGTGGCTGGGTGGGAGCCGGGCCGCAGGGCTGGAGAGGAGGAGGAGGGAGGAGGGGGCAGCCCCCTGAGCAGAGCGCGCGGGAGAACGCAGGCGCGGCTGTTCGCGCCGTTGGAGTGTGGCTCTTCCTCTACCCTCATCGACGGAGGGACTCTTGGGCGCCGCCGGACCGGCCACCGATTCCCTCCTCTGCTGGCATGCCGACCACTCGTTTTCTTCCAGAAGCTGCGGAGGCTCCGCAGGCGGGGGAGGGAACTAGCGGCCTCCGGTGGCGCCCAGGAGTCCCTCCATCGATGAGGGTGGAGGAAGAGCCCCCACCATCCTCCTGCGTTCTCCCGCGCGCTCTGCCCAATGGGCTGCTCCCTCCTCCTCCTCTCCAGCCCGGCTGCTGCCCAGCCACGGAGCCTGACCAAGCGAACGAGCGACCAAGCGCGGCAGGCGGGCTGGGGGGGGGGATGATGACGGCGACAGACACACATAGAGAGACAGAGAGAGAGAGGGAGAGAAAGATAGACAGAGACACAGAATGAGTGATTGAGTGAATGCAAGACAGACAGACACACGCACACACACAGTGACAGATGGGCGGATGAAGGAGAGAGAGAAAGAAAAAGAGAAAGAAAGAAAAAGAAAGTGGGAGAGAGAAAGACAGACAGAGAAAGAGACAGAAAGGAAAGAAAGACAGAAAAAGATACAGAGAGAGAAAGAGGGAAAGAGAAAAAGAAAGAAAGAAATAAAGAGAGAAAGGGAAAGAGAGAGAAAGAAAGAAATAGAGAGAGAGGGAAAGAGACAGAGAGAAAGAAAGAAAGAAAGAAAGAAAGAACTTATCACCACAGTTGAGGCCAAAAGTTTGGTTGCTAACCAAGATCATTGTTAAGTGAGTTTCACATTTTCAAAGTTGGCCACGCCCACCCAGTCACATGACTGCTGAGCCACTCAGCCGGCCCGCAGAATTTTCTTTAAAATGAAACCGGTCCCTGGTGCAAAAAAGGTTGGGGACCCCTGTTTTACAGAGTCAAGTCTTCTCATAATGTGTCCAAAGTTTTAACAGAAGACAAAATTAATTAATTTCCTTTAATTATTAAATTATCGCTTGGTGCATGATTTACAATGCAGTAGGCAAGGGCCAGGTTTTGCATTTGGTTCAAAGTTACTTTGGATTTTAATAAAGTTTCATAAGTCTCAATTTTGCCTATTTTATTGGCATTAGCATTTAAGCACCAGTTATATTATGCTGATTTTTCAAGTATGCTGGGAGTTTTTTTTAAGGAAGGGTAAGCATACTATTTCAAAATAGCTGCATAGTGAGCTGAATGACTTGACCAAGCTTCATGAATGCATAGAAAACTATCTTCAGATATCCTTGTCTAATTCTGTGCTTTTAGCTGCATCACATAAATGCTCAAATCTGGATGTTTTTCATCCTTAAAAATATTGTTTTCTTTTTAAAAAAAAATAATTCAGGAGTCAACACTTCATCTTGTGCTGAGACTTCGTGGTGGGGCAAAGAAAAGAAAGAAGAAGTCTTACACCACTCCTAAGAAGAACAAACATAAGAGAAAGAAAGTGAAACTTGCTGTCCTTAAATACTACAAGGTAAAATCAGCTTCACTGTTGCAACTTGAATTCAGGAGAAAGAGTTGGTAGATAAGCTGCAGATTCTCATTTAAAAATATTTTTTTAACATAAAGCTCAAGGTGATATATATGTGTATATGTATGTGTGTGTGTATATATATGTATAAATAATCTTAATATATATAATTTATACAGTTTTGTTAGAGTCAGCTTTGTGTAGTAGTTAAGATATCAGGTTAGAAGGGAGAAGACCATGAATTCTAATTCCACGTTTGGTGCAACATCCAGATGGGTGATTTTGAACCTGTCACTTTCTCTTAGCCCTATAAAAAGGAAGCAATGGCAATCATTTCTGAAAAATCTTGCCAAGGAAACTGCAGGAACTTGTCCATATAGTTATATTGTAAAATTCAACATATCAATATGAATATCATTCAGTATAAATTACTGTTGGTTGTTTATTTTGCTAGAAAGCCATTCTCCTTCAGGTGACAAATGCAATCTGTTTTGTGTATGCAGAACGAACTTTTTGGAAGTTACTACCAAACTGAATGAATAGTACTAGTTCAAATACTAGTTCAAACATGCACACACACGCATGCACACACGCACGCATGCACACACGCACACACACACTTATTTTAATACTAGTACTGAAAACTTAACATATCTATTGTTAAATGTTTAAATTGTTTGTTTTATACCAATTATTAATAATTTGTCCTACAACCTTATTTCAAAATTCTAGATTTACAGCAATATAAAATGCAAAAGATAAACGATAGATGTTTTATTTGCTGCCTTCTTAGCGTTCTTCTTAGTGAAGTTTCTTAGTGAAACTTCTGTCAACATTGGCCAAAATCATGCTTTTGGCAGTTCCTATGTCAGGTTCATAGCTGGAGAAGCAGTCTCCCAGATATAGGCCCAAATTGCTAGCCCTTTCAACTCTGTTTGACAGCTAATACCAGTATGATCATTCACAATCTTGTATTTTATACCAGTCAGCAGCCTGCATGCTGCATTTTGCATCATTTGCAGTTTCTACCTACTATTTAACTACTTAAGTTGCATGTACAGAACATTGCATTAGTTTAGATTGAGTGTGTCAGACTGGTGGCCCACAGGCTGGATGTATCAAATACCCATCATGATCAGCCCAGCTCCGTGAAGGGGAAAAACATCATGCTATGTCACGTGACAGCAACACCACAAGTTTGACATCTGTGGTTTAGACATACAAAGTCTGATCAGGGAAAGATTGTGCAGTTACTGAACATTCCAAAAAAATTAGCAGATTGTCTCGGCCTCTACTTTTTACTCTCTTCTTTCTTACTCAAAATGAGTAGCTCTATTCAAGTCTTCCTTTCCATCTTGCTGAGTCCTGAATCTTTCTAAAGGCAGTTGTTCTAAAAACTTTTTATGTTCTAATTATAATTTTATAGATGCGCCTGCTTTTGAAGTAAATGTAATACTGCACTATTTACTGAGGATTTCTTCTTACAGGTGGATGAGAATGGCAAAATCAGCCGTTTACGCCGTGAGTGTCCCTCTGAAGAATGTGGGGCCGGAGTGTTCATGGCTAGCCACTTTGATAGACATTACTGTGGCAAGTGCTGCTTGACATACTGCTTCAACAAACCAGAAGACAAGTGAATATGTCTGTTTTAATAAAAAACCTCTAAACAGTACTGTGTTTACTTCTCATAATTGCAAAAATGTATAAAGCAGGAATTCATCAAAAAAAAATTTAAGTGTAGGGACATGATATGCTCATAAGTGAAAAACAGAGTAGGGAGGACATTATTCTGCATAGTTACCTGCTAACTGTAGCTCAGACAAAACCATACTTGAATTTAAAGACTATAGTTCCAATTACTTTTTTAAAAAAATTATAGAACTAGAACAGCTTTTTCAAAAGATGAGGGTTTTTAATGCTCCTTTTGTTTCGTCGTAGGTTTTTTTTTTTTTTTTTTTTTTGGCCTGCTTTGGTAGCAGTTTTAGTTCCTTTTGTAGAAGTTGTTTTAGCAGAAGATTTCTGTTCTTTTACCTACAATCATAAATTGCTTATCTTCTATAGCAGGGGGTCCCCAACCTGTGGCTTACAGCCCACGACCATGCTGTGGCCTATTGGCCACTGGGTCATGTGAGTGACTGGCCAGTAAGCACACATGCACCCCCACTCTCGCTATGAACATTGCAGGCCCCATTTGCACACATGCATGGACACTTAAGGCACCTCCCCCACAAAAAAGAAAGGTTGCAGAATTCTGTTCTATAGTACATATTATTAGGAAAAGGGGAATGGTATATTGCATTTTAGCATACATTTATGGCAGCATGGCTGCAAAATTATATTCCAGAAATACTGTATTACTATTTGTTTATAGCGTTACTGTACCCTAACTGATTATCAGTATTTTTTCCTTATTCATTTTCATGCAATGTTTTAAAAAAGCACACCTAAAAATTACCTACAGTTCTAATTTTAATGTAAGGCTGATTGGCCAGCACCTTTGCAGCTCAAAGTTGGAAGCTATGTTGAACATTATAGTGTGAAAGATGACAGTCACCCCTCATGTTTCAAATCATTCAAGAATGGCTTGGAAGTGGTAGGTTCGGTAATTTAAATATACAATGGTGTTTGATCCAATAGCTGTTGGTTTGAGTGCTATAGAAAATGTAGAATTTTGATAGCAAAACACCTCATTTAAATTTTAATAATGATTGAAAAACAAAAATTGCAGTTAACAAATGTAATGTTTTGGTTTTCCTTGTAGCAAACACTTAGGTTTTAAAATGTTATTTCATAACATAAATATACATTTTCTGAAAGGACAGACTTCTTTTTTCTGTAGCCAATTCTAGATTAGAAACAGTAGAAGTCTGAAATATGTTCCTGCTAATTGTACAGTGCAAGACACTATCCCAAAGATTCTATAGTCGATACTGAATAAAGATTCAAGTTTTCTTGCCTTCCATATTTTAGGCAGCCTGATTTAAAATCCTGGGTTCCAAGAAATTATCTGCTTTACTTCTCTTGGACTGAAGCAAACAATTTCATCTCCAACTTCAACCTTCATATTATTATTCAAACTAAGTCCACAATCCATGCCAGTCTTTGCGATAGCAATATCTTCCTTATGGTGCTTCAGAGACGATAAGCATCCTAAATCAAACAAATGAGTAAAATTTCAGTACACGTAATTGTGCATAATTTATTAGAAATGTCAGTAAATTGGGAATTGGGAATGCTATAAGGGTGGCTCTTTATACATTATATTGCCAAAAGTATTATCTCACCTGCCTTTACTCGCATATGAATTTAAGTGACATCTCATTCCTAATCCATAGGGTTCAATATGATGTAGATACCCCTTTGCAGCTATAACAGCTTCAACTCTTCTGGGAAGGCTGTCCACAAGGCTTAGGAGTGTGTTTATGGGAATTTTTGACCATTCTTCCAGAAGCACATTTGTGAGGTCACACACTGATGTTGGACGAGAAGGCCTGGCTCAGTCTCTAATTCATCCAAAGATGTGCTATCGGGTTGAGGTCAGTGCAGGCCAGTCAAGTTCATCCACACCAGACTCTTATCATCCATGTCTTTATGGACCTTGCTTTGTATACTGGTGCACAGTCATGTTGGAAGAGGAAGGGGCCAACTCCAAACTGTTCCCACAATGTTGGGAGCATGGAATTGTCCAAAATGTCTTGGTATGCTGAAGCATTCAGAATTCCTTTCACTGGAACTACCATATTTTTGGGAGTATAAGACACACCTTTTTTTCTCTAAAGAGAGGCTGAAAATCTGGCTGCGTCTTATACATCAAATACAGCATTTTTTTGCCTCCTGAAATCCCGCCCCTTCACCAAAATGGCCATACACATACCTTTATGGAGGCTTCCAGAGTGCTCCTGGGGGCTGGGGAAGGCAGAAATGAGCAAAAAACAGGGCGTTTTTGCCCCCCCAGCCCCCAGCAACACTATAACCCCCCATAAGGCTATGCATGCTATTTTTTGGGACCAAAAAACAGCCTGTTTTCACGAAAAAAACAGGATGTTTTTCCTCATTTTGCCCCCCCCCCCCCCAGGAGCACTCTCCAAGCGCCCCCAAGGCTATTCATGCCTTTTCTTTGGGGGGAAAAAACAGTCCCATTTTTGCGAAAAACAGGCCGTTTGGAGGAGGTTTGCACAGTGCAAAAAGGGTTCCCCCCCCCCCCCTTTCGGAAAGCTGTTTAGTAGAGTGATTGATGAGAATTACATTGGTCAAGTACTGTGCTTGCAGAAACAAAGATTTGTTCCAAAGGTGGTCAGTGATTTCCTTCTCCAGCATATGGGTAAATACACTGGAAACATCTACCTACCTACCCATCTACTCTCTCCCTACGTATCTACCCCAAACCACCCCAACGATGCTGTCGAGGTGCTGTCCCGGTGTCTGGAGGCCGTACGGATCTGGATGGGTAGTAACAAACTCAAACTCAACCTGGCCAAGACCGAGTGGCTGTGGTTTCCGGCACCCCGGTTTAGCCAGTTAAGTCCAACACTGGCCATTGGGGGCGAACAACGCCCCCGTGGAGAGGGCGCGCAACTTGGGTGTCCTCCTGGATTCCCGGCTGTCCATGGAGGACCATGTGGCGGCCGTGGCCAGGGGGGCGTTCTATCAGGTACGCCTGATATGCCAGTTGCGCCCCTTACTGGACCGGGGAGCCCTTCGCACAGTCACTCAAGCGCTTGTGACATCCCGGCTGGATTACTGCAACGCTCTCTACATGGGGCTCCCCTTGAGGTGCACTCGAAAGCTACAGTTAGTACAGAATGCGGCTGCGCGGGTGATAATGGGTGCCTCAAGGCAAACCCACGTAACACCTCTCCTGCGCGAGCTGCACTGGCTGCCTGTGGCCTTTTGAGTGCGCTTCAAGGTGTTGACGACCATCTTTAAATCGCTCCATGGCTCGGGGCCTAGCTATATACGAGACCGCCTCCTGCCCCATACATCCCTTCGTCCGATCCGCTCCCACAGAGAGGGCCTTCTCCAGGTGCCGTCGGCGGGGCAATGCCGGTTGGCGACACCCAGGGGAAGGGCCTTCTCTGTGGCGGGCCCGGCCCTCTGGAACGACCTACCCCCCGACCTTCGCATTATCTCGGACCTCCGCCTCTTCCGCCAACGTCTTAAGACGTATTTATTTCAGCAAGCCGGCCTAGGATAGCCCCCGTTTCTGACTTTTTAAAAAAACAAAAACAAATTATAATTTGCTAATGGTTTTTAACGGGTTTTAGCACGGGTCAATTAATTTAATTCGTTTTAACTGATATTTATTGTATTTTGGGGTTTTTAATAATGCCTGTGCGCCGCCCTGGGTCCTAACAAGGAAAAGGGCGGGGTATAAATTTAATAAAATAAATAAAATAAAATAAATACTGTATTTCTCTCTCTCTCTATTGCTCTATTTTTCTCTATCCCTCTACTTACAGTTGCAAGAAAAAGTATGTGAACCCCTTGGGATTACGTGGAGTTTTGCATGAATTGGTCATAAAATGTGCTCTGAACTTCATCTAAGTCACAACAATAACAAAACACAGTCTGCTTAAAATAATACTACACAAACATTAGATGTTGCCGTGGTTAGGGCCACATGAAGTTTGGAGGTCTAGCGATTGACTGCAGAAAGTTAGTAACCTCTTCGCACTATGTGCCTCCGCACCCGCTGACCCCGCTCCGTCAGTTTACATGGCCTACCACTTCGTGGCTGAGTTGCTGTCGTTCCCAAACACTTCCACATTATTATAATACAGCTGACAGTTGACTGGAATATTTAGGAGCGAGGAAATTTCATGATTGGATTTGTTGCACAGGTGGCATCCTATCACAGTTCCACGCTGGTGAGCTCCTGAGAGCGACCCATTCTTTCACAAATGTTTGTAAAAACAGTCTGCATGCCTAGGTACTTAATTTTAAACACCTGTGGCCATGGAAGTGATTGGCACACCTCATTATGATTATTTGGATGGGTGAGTGAATATTTTGGCAATATGGTGTACACAGCATTCATACAGAACTGCACGCATTTATACTTAAATAATCCAGACATACGTGTATGAAGGAAATGTAGCAGAAATATTAATCAGAAGCAATACCTTGAACAAATTAAAAAACATTTCAACAAAGTAGAATCTGAGCAACAAATATAGCTACCAAGTTAGATATGTACTTTACCTACCTGTCCAAATACATTCTCCATTGCGAAATAGTTTAAAGTTCATTTTTTTGTTTATTTGTCCTTTCTGTACTCTGCAACCAGCCACTGGAACTTTATGTTTTCCTACATCAACCTCAAAGGTGGCTAAAACAGCAGCTTCTCCTGAAATAAGGGGAACATGAGAATCATGTTTAAAATGTAGACTCCTAAAATCTACATAAACATAGCTCACCTGGCCTTTCATGTTAAAATCTGCTGTCACCCCCAATTTTAATTTTAAGTTATATTGCAGCAAAAAAAATATTGGTTTGCACAATTTGTTTTTGTTTTTCAAGGAAAACTAGAATTTTTTAAGTCTGGGAACATAGAAATTACCTGTTGCTAGATTTCAACTATTGAAATGCAGCTTGATTATTATTTTCTACACAGTAGGTCTAGAACAGTGGTCGGCAAACTCATTAGTCAACAGAGCCAAATATCAACAATACAATGATTGAAATTTCTTTTGAGAGCCAGAAGGTGTTGCCTATTTTGTGGGAGTGGCTCAGCGGTGATGTGACCGGGTGGGAGTGGCCAACTTGGAAAATGTGGTGAAACTCACTTAACAACGGTCTTGCTTAGCAACCAAAATTTTGGGCTCAATTGTGGTCATAAGTTCTCTTTCTTTCATCTGTCTCCCACTTTCTTTTTCTTTCTTTTCTTTCTTCCCTTCTTTCTCTTTCTGTTTCTCTCTGTCTCTCTCTCTCTCTGCATCTGTCTCTCTCTCTCTGCGTCTGCCTGTCTCTCTCTCTCTCTCTCTCTGTGGCTCTTTCTCTCTCTCTCTCTCTCTCTCTCTCTCTCTCCCTCCCTCCCTGTCTCTTTCTGTCATTCTCTCTCTGTCTCTGTATCTCTGTCTCTCTCTCCTCCCTCCCTCTCTATCTCTGTGTCTCTCTCCCCTCACTCCCTCTATCTTTTTCTCTCCCCTCCCTTCCACTTTGTCTGTGTGTCTGTCTGTCTTTGCACTTACTCACTCATTTAATCACTCTGTGTGTGTGTGTCTCCCCCTCCCAACCCACGGATGGGGTCCAGACCATCAGAGCCTCGTCCTTTTTTTTAACCAGGCAATCTTTCCTAAGACATTTTACATAAAAAAGAACCTTAATTGCTGGCTCAACAAAAGAAGCTGGAAGCCAGGAAGCGGAAACCTGGGACAGGAGAACAACCTTTTCCAGGTTACCCCTTACGAACCGATCTGGGAAGACAAGTAATGCGAGGGGGATCCCCTCCCCCAGCGGAGGGGCTCCAGACCAGCAGGGGTCCTTCTTTTTAACCAGAGGCTATTAGAGAGAAGGCAGAGCGTGCCCGAGGGCTTGTGCAGCAGCCGAAGATAGAAGATCGCTTGGTTAAAGGCTGGCTATAAAGAAGGACGAGGCTCCGCAGGTCTGGACCCCATCCGCTGGGGGGGGGGGGGGCGGGATGGATCCCCCTCGCGTTCCTCTTCTTCCCAGAAAACATAGGCGTGCGCGCACACCTACAGCCTGCAGAAGTTTCCTTCCAAAGCCCTCTGAGCGAGGAAGAGCCTGTTGGGAGAGGGGTTTTGCTCCTGCTCCGGGCTGTACTTGTACGGAGCGCGCCTATGTTTTCCATGGAGTGGGGCCACGGCCGGAAGATAAGGAACATGAGGTGGCGCAGCGAAAGAGCCACATCAAGGGGCCAAAGAGCCACGTGTGGCTCGCAAGCCGCGGTTTGCCGACCACTGGTCTAGAACAATTGAATTTTTAAAAACGAACATCTGGAACTTTCTGTGACTTATTTCCTCTAGTGCAGTAATCAAGAATAACCTTAATTTTTCATTTCTTTCACAAATACTCTAATGGTATTCAACCTGTAATAATTGTCCTGGTCCTAGAAGGCAGCCTAAGATTGAATTCTACAAGTAGCAGACAAAACTGGAAGCTACTAGCACAGCAAAGTTTATGAAGCCCAGATTTCTGTCCTCTCCCAGTTATCGACTAGATAACTTCCAGAAGCTCACTTCCGGAATAGTTGAAATACCTATCACATCCTCCTCTACACCAAGAGGCAAAGTGTTGCTGAGCTCTTCTTGTAAATCCTCCACAAGCCGGTAGATGATGTTGTGTATTTTCACCCTTACTTTCTTTTTAGCAGCCATCTGCTGAATAGATTTATGTGCTTTTACATTGAACCCATATATGATACCTGTCAAATGAATAAGAGAAGAAAATATGAAATACTGTCGCTTCTCCTTTATTAACTTCAGAATGTACCAAGTACCCCAGGACAAAGGTGCAAGAAAGGTTTTTTACCTTCCAAAGCTAAACTTTAAAATCCAAGCAAATTTCCTTATGCCTGTTTGTATATTCTTTCAAACGACACAATTTACTCTTTATATTTTTAAGAATGGGAAATATGCTTTGGCTGCTGAAAGATTTACTGACAGGTTCTGGGGTTTTACCAAACGCTATATTCTGAGACTTGGTTCAGACATTTTGCATTGTAATGCCAATGTGCTTAACTATTTTGTTGAAAAAGGAAGAATTTGCAATACAATTCATTCCCCCTAGTAAGCCTCAAAACAGCAAAAATTGAACTTGAGAAGTAAGCCTGTACATTCCCACTGAAAAATTGGATTTATACATTCCCAATTCCTTGGCATTTAGAAAATAACAGATAGAGTCGGAAATAAGAGCTCATGGTTAAAATAAACTTTGTAAAGTTCAACAAATCCCAAAGTTTGAAATAGATCTTATTTATAACTGACTTGTTTATTTCAAACCGTTATTTCTGATTAATATGTAACAGGCCAAATCTCATGGAAATAAACTAAAACTTGCAATAGTTCTGGCTTTTTAGACAATTAGGGAAGTACATAAATTCATCATCCAATGACAATTAGTGCCCTAAATGGAACAGAAGATGCTAGAAATTGAAACTGAATTTAGAAATCGTCAAGGAGTATAATCCTTATTGCTAATGAACACTGGATAATTAAGAAAGCCAAGGAATACAAACAAAAAAGTATGTGCTTCCTTGACTCAGAAAGGAATTTGATTTTACTGATTATTCAAGGTGTGGGATGTGGGATGTCAAGGTGTAGGAAAATAGGATCCCAGAACATCTCATTATTCTCATGCAATATCTGTACTACAACACAGTACAGGTCAGAAAGCCAGAGTATAGACAGAATTTAGCAAGGCAAAGAAGAGAAATATATGTTCTCCCTTTATTCAACCTAAAAATGGGATATGTATACAGGTAATCCTCGAGTTACAAATGTAATAGAACCTGCCAATTACATTCATAATCTGAGGATTCATTAATAGGATCGTATTAAATGAACATAATCCCTCCCTGCTTTACCCAATGCATTCACTAATTGAATTCACAGGTCATTAAGTGCACATGAGGTATCTCAGGTTAGGGAAGATTATGAGGGGCCTAAGTGCTTCCAACCATCCAAGGCCTCTCCCAACCCACTGAGATATCACATTCTCATCCACCCCAATCCTGCCTTGCAGGGTTACTTATCTTTCAAAGATCTCAATGATCAAGTGAGCTGCCTCCTCTCCACTCTCTGCCGTGATTTCTTTGTCTGCTCCCAGTGCTCCAAAAGCCTGCTCAGCTTGGCTGACTCATCGAGGCTGCCTGTGCAAGATACCCAATCTGCTTTTGAAGAGAAGGCTTCTCTTCTCCATGCAAAAAGCTTTTGCAAAGGGATGGAAGGCTTAGGGAGAGCAATCTCTCTCTGTTTGAAGACTTCTGTCCCTTTGCAAAAGCTTTTGGTGTGGAGAACAGAAGCCCTTGGTGCAGTCTCACTCCTTCAGACTCACCCAGACTACCTGGTGCTCCAAAAGCGAATTGAGTGTCCTGCGCAGGCAGCCTCAGTGAGTCAAGCTGAGCAGGGCGCACTCATCCGATTTTGCCTCCGTTCTCACCATTCCATTTTTGTACTGCTGTGCAAACCTTGGAGCAGAGATGGCTCATTTGAGGAGAGAGAAGGAGCGGTCAGCCTCTCTGGAACTCTGGATCTTTGAAAGGTAAATGAGCGAACTATCAGTAATGGGGTGGGGAGGAACTGATGGGCTAGTGTAGCAGGGCCGGCCCCTATTAGGTCCCTGTGTGGGATGGGAATAGGCATGGGGAAAGTTGCAGTCTCTGCAGTCGGTCATAAGGATGATCAATTGCTGTGGTGCTGCAACATTCATAACTTCAGGACTGTGTTTTAAGTACTTTTTTTGGGGGGGGGGGTGGTTCATAACTTTGAACCATTGCTAAGTGAACTGTTATAACTTGAGGACTACCTATAGAGGGAGGGGATTGGAAGATTAGTTCAGTTTAAATATAAAGGAATAAATAAAATCATTTCAGCTATGCTGATAATTGGAAATTCAAAGCATTGGAAATTCTGGCAATTAAATTTGAGCAGACAGTAAAAATGGGACTAAGATTAATTACAAGGCCAAACTAATGACAACAGTTATAGCAAGCAGCTTTATAAATGACAATGAACATTGAAATAACGGATAGTTTTCACCTTTTGTCATCAAGGACCACAATTAAAAATATGCTTTGATTAGTACTTGGTACTGTTAAACCACAAAGGCCTTTGAAAAAATATTCAGACACTGGGATGTTTCTATACCTACAAAGGTCAGAATCATGCAAGATGTGGTAGTCCCTGTGGCACTGAAAATTGGACTTTGAGGAAACAAGACAGAGTACTGATATTGGGTATAAACTTGGGTATTGGAGAAGGCTTCTGAAAATACTATGGATGGCCAAGAAAAAGAATAAATCAATATAAAACAACCCAATGGTCTCACTTGAGGCACAAATAATTACCATATTTTTCGGAGTATAAGACGCACCAAGGTTTTGAAGAGGCAAATTAAAAAAAAAGTTTTTGCACTCTGCAAACCTCCCAAAAATGGCCCGTTTTTTACAAAAACGCGCCCCCCCCCCAAGGGCATGAATAGCCTTTAGGAGGTTTGTAGAGTGCTCCCGGGGGCTGCCGGGGGGGGGGGGGAATTGAGCAAAAACAGCTTGTTTTTTGCTCATTTCTGCCCTCCCAGGCCCCAGGGGTGCTCTGAAAACCTAAAAGCTATGCATGGCCATTTTGGTGAAGGGTGCGGGGTTTCGGGAGGCAAAAAATGCTGTATTCAGTGTATAAGACACACCCAGATTTTCACCCTCTTTTTTGAGGGAAAAAGGTGCATCTATACTCTGAAAAATACGGTAAGTTCAAATTATCTGACGTTGGATATGTTACACAAGACTTAACTTTCTAGAGCAGGGGTCCCCAACCCCCGGGCCGCGGACCGGTGCCGGTCCGTAGCTGGATGGGAGCCGGGCCGCAGGGCTAGAGAGGAGGAGGAGGGAGGAGGAGGCAGCCCCCTGAGCACAGCGCGCGGGAGAATGCAGGCGCGGCTGTTCGCGCCGTTGGAGTGGGGCTCTTCCTCCTCCCTCGTTGACGGAAGGATTCCTGGACGCCGCCGGACCGGCCACCGATTCCCTCCCCTGCTGGCATGCCGGCCACTCATTTTCTTCCAGGGACTGCGGAGGCTCTGCGGGCTGGGGAGGGAACTGGCGGGTTGCTCCGGCGGCGCACAGGAGTCCCTCCGTCGACGAGGGTGGAGGAAGAGCCCCCACCATCCTCCTGCGTTCTCCCGTGCGCTCTGCCCCCCTCCCTCCTCCTCCTCTCCAGCCCGGCACCTATCCAGCCACGGAGCCTGAACGAGCGAACGAGCGACCAAGCGTGGCAGGCGGGATGAGGAGGCTGGGGGCGGGGGGACGAGACGATGATGACGACGACAGACACACATAGAGAGACAGAGGGAGGGAGGGAGAGAGAGAAAGATAGACAGAGACACAGAAGGAGTGATTGAATGAATGCAAGACAGACAAACACACGCACACACACACACACAGAGTGACAGAAATGGGCGGATGAAGGAAAGACACAAAGAGAGAGAGAAAGAAAGAAAAAAGTGGGAGAGAGAAAGACAGACAGAGAGAAAGAGACAGAAAGGAAAGAAAGAGACAGGAAAAGATACAGAAAGAGGGAAAGAGAAAGAAATAGAGAGAAAGGGAAAGAGAGAAAGAAATAGCGAGAGAGAAAAAGAGAGACAGAGACAAAGTAAGAGAAAGAAAGAGAGAGAGAGAAAGAAAGAACTTATGACCACAGTTGAGGCCAAAAGTTTGGTTGCTAACCAAGATCATTGTTAAGTGAGTTTCACATTTTCAAAGTTGGCCACGCCCACCCAGTCACATGACTGCTGAGCCCCTCAGCCGGTCCGCAGAATTTTCTTTAAAATGAAACCGGTCCCTGGTGAAAAAAAGGTTGGGGACCCCTGTTCTAGAGAAGTCTAGAATGTTGGGATAGGTGGAAGGAAAGTGAGGAAGAAGACAAACACTGACAAAATAATTTGCCTTAATTAGAGAAGTGCTATATACACTGTTGGAAGATCTAAATCTTTTTCCACATCACAGACCTGCACAGATGAAAATTGTATATGAACACTGGTAGTATAAGAATAACATGCTACGGCCAGAAACTGATATGGAGCATTATTTGAGTTTCCTGAAAAGGAGCCCTATAAGTAACATCAGATGTATATATAACTGCAATCGAATTGACACCAAATTTTAAGGGGTGGAGTAGGAAAGTGCACATAGCAACCACAAGCCACTCTGTGCATTTATGACTGACTACCTAATTTACTTAATTAAACTAAAGAACAAGCCATTAGTTCTAATTAGTCCAACAAAAACAGATAACCTCAGACCACAACTGGTTACCTTTAAACGATTCTGCTAGATTTATGTCATTTTCACTAATATCCCCAATTCCACAATGAATCACATCTAATATACATTCTTCATCAGCATCATAGGTTTTCAGAATATTCAAAATGGCTTCCACAGAGCCATCAACATCACCTTGGTGAAAAAAGAAACCTAGTTAATTTCAGTGGAAAGAAAAAGCAAGTCACATAACTCAGGAATTTTATACTATTGTATTGGGAATGTGTGCTTATTTTTTATTTTTAATTTAGGGAATTTATATTGCTGCCTATTTGCATATGGCAACTCAAGGCGGCTTATAGAATATAAAACCTCACATAAAAACAATCAAACTAATAAAAGAAGATAAAAAATAAATTTTATAAATTTAGTGTGAGTGTGGGAGGAATTCAGCAACAAAGGCATCTAATTCTGATCCAATTATATAAGTATTTCCAAGGAGCTGCTTTTAATGTGTTAAATTTGTGATTGAAAATCCATAGTCTGGATTCCTTCAGTGGGTCTAGATCAGGGATGTCCAAACTTGGGAACTTTAAGACTTGTGGACTTCAACTCCCAGAATTCCCCAGCCAGCATAGCATAGCTGGCTGGGGAATTCTGGGAGTTGAAGTCCACAAGTCTTAAAGTTCTCAAGTTTTGACATCCCTGGTCTAGATGGATGCTGGGGCTTAGGTTTAAAAACTCAAACAAGAGTGTAGAGCACAAAGATAAATAAGCAGTAGAAAAATGAGTATACCTTTGATAACAAGAGGCAACATGTTTTTGTCACTCTGAGTAACTTTTTCAGATTGCCTAGTCATGGACTCCTTTTGGCTCTTCTTTATTAAATATACTCTCTGTCTCCAGCTCATGTTCAAGAGACTCTCTCGCTTCTTTCTGTAGTCTTCCTGATGAGCCCTTTGCTTCTCTTCTATAATTTCTTGATCTTTCTTTATCTTTTCCTCCTGTTTCACATAGTTTCTCCATTCAACAACTTCACGTGCCCTTTGCTTGGCAGAACAAAAGTAATTAACCAGTTAATTTGCCAACATAGCTTGGCTCCTATCATTGCTGTTGCATAGCATGCTCGTGGCTCCCAACCGTGAGCGTGCTCAGGGATGCTGATGCCATCACATTCCTTTCAATGTGTATTCCCATTGTGTGATAGCTTACTTGTTAGTAATTCCTTGCTCTACAATCTCTCTGCTCTACAAGGGGAGCAAAAATCAAATGAAGCACACGACCACCCATACCAACAATAATAGCAATAGCACTTATATACCGCTTCACGTGCTTTACAGCTCTCTGTAAGTAGTTTACAGAGTCAGCATATTGCCTCCAACAATCTGGGTCCTCATTTTACAGACCTTGGAAGGATGGAAGGCTGAGTCAACCTTGAACCTGGTGATCAGCAGAAGTAGCCTGCAGTACTGCACTCTAACCACTGCGCAACCGCTCTTAATGGTGATCACATGACTGAGTGATGTTTCAAAGCTCACAAAAGTAGGCATTGATCATAAAATTATTTTTTCAGCACTGTGATAACTTAAACAAGGCAGTCAATAAGCAAGGTCTGCCTGTACTCCAAGAAATCAAATTCTCGTAAAAGCATAAAATTACATTTTAATTTTCTACCACTTGAATAATATCTAAATGTGCCTGACCACCACCTTCAGCACTGGGAAAATGACTTTTATATAATTCTATATTGTATACAGAACTTAGAATTTCTATGCTATAATTTATACATATAGAATTTCTATATTGTAATTTAAGCATCTTTTTCCATAGAGGCATGTTATTAGCTTATTTCCAAAAAGCTTTAGATATATCCATAGACAATACCCAAATTAATTGACCCTCTTTTAATTTGAAAAAAATATATTTATCAAATTTATATTACCACCCGTCTCACAGAAAATGACTGAGTAACGTACTGTTCAACAATGAAAAAACACCATATTGGTACCTTTATTGTAACTCAAAAAAAAGTGAGCATCTTCCAATAACAATAACATTAAAATGTTATTTCCCTCTATTACGGCTTTTTTTATCCAAACGAAGACATTAACTACTGGTGAATAATCAGAAATTAAAACTGAATCAATATTATATTTCTCTCCCTTACCCTACCCTTTTTGAAAATTGTAAAAACCAATAAAACTTTTTCAATATAAAAAAAAAATATTATATTTCTCAACTAAATGAACCATCAACAGAGGTATTAAAATATTGATCCAGTTTTGAGGAAGTGCCACATGGAGTAGATAAAAGCCTTTCTTGCTTAAATTAAACTATTTCCATATGTTGAAAAGAAAACATGTTCCTTCTCCCTAGTATTTTACTTCTGCAGAACATTTTCTGGTGTATCTTGAATGAAACTTTGGATAAACATGGAATAAAGACAATTTTAGGAACATTACACTGGCTACTAAAGCAAGAAATGTACTTACCTCAGATTCAACTTCAAGGATTTCGTCCCCTGCTGCAGGGACCTCCTTCCACCCCACAATTTCCGTGGGCAAACCAGGAGAAGCATTTTCCATGATTTTGCCATTCTCATCACACATCACTCGCACTTTGGCCCAGGTTTCTCCAGCAACCAAAATGCAGCCCTTTCTAAGACTGCCTCTTTGGATAATGGCCGTGGTTACTGGACTGGGGTCAGGTGGAAGGCAAGTAAAAAGAAAAATGACATTTGATTTGATATTCACAATTAATTGTATGTTTTAACGTCTAAGCCTCTTTTTATTTTTATTATGTCAAGATAGTTTTATTATGTCAAGATAGCCATATAATTTTTTCAGTTTAAAATCTACTTTGACACAAATCTATAAAACAGATCAGAATAATATATTTTTCACCCAAACTATCTTTAGAAACATTTGCCAATAATCAGAATGCTCAATAATCTATGAATGCTTAGGAAAGCCCAAGTAGGGCTTAAAGACTTTCTTGGCAATTAATATGATGCTGAAATCTGGTGCTGCTTTGCTTTGCTGCAGGCTGTCTTGCCATTCATTTTTTTCATTTACGGTTTACGGTTTATTAAATTTGTATACCGCCCTTCTCCCTTGCAGGACTCAGGGCAGTGAACAGGCATCAATAAAAACATATAAAAACATCAATAAATAACACACTTTAAAATAATATTAAATTAAATTAGGGCCCGTTCTATAAATTCAAGTTGAATAAAACCAATTTAAAATAACCAATTAAAAGCTACTAAACCATTAATATGCCCCCCCAACCCCAATTCAAGTGTAGCAGAGAGCCCATTGTCTGTGATTTAAATGGAATCTATGGGAATTGATCACAATAGCTTTAAGGCAAATTCCACACTAACACATTATTGGAGTGCTAGAGGAGAGATTAAATCCAAGGAAACAGGTTTTCTAGAAGAAATATCTTCTGTGTCAAATCACACGTTTTAAATCAAGAAAGTTTAATTTAATTTACAAAAGGACTGTTTTTAAATTTTAATTTATTATGCATTGTTATTTAATTGCACTGTTGGAAATTTTAGAGCAACTCGCAGCCAAAGATGAAATGGAATGAAAAGATGCATGCTCACCCTTTTCCTTTATCTGTGCGAGACTCTATTACAAGACCTTCCACGAGGCCTGTGCTATCTGCCTTCAATTCCATCACCTCAGCAAGAGTTATAATTGCCTCTTTTAAGTTCATCAAGTTATCGCTCTAGGTCAAAAAAGTCAAAACTAATTCAGAAAAGGTAGGACTTAACAATCATTGTAAGTAAATCAGTAAGCATAGAAGATTTACTGAAAGTCTATTGTCTGAAAATCTAGGATAAGCTGGAGGATCTTATATCATATTTTCAAGATCAATACTTAGGACTGAATAGCAGAATAAAGTATTTTTCCCTCATTAGGAAGTTTTCCTGTTCAGTGCTGAGAAAGAACTGCTTTTCTCCAAACAGCTGGATCCTAGAGTAGAGGTTCAGATGAAGGTTTCCCTCGTTTAAAAACTCTACCCAATGTTGTGTCTTGTGACTCTTGACGATTCAAATTTTTACTGCTAAAAAACAACTTGATACAGATTTACCTTAGGGACGGCACTGAAACTGATTTGCATTACCTTTAATGCAGAGATAGGAATAGCCTGAACATCTCCTCCATAGTCTTCACAAACAATATCATGAGCCAGCAGTTGTTTTTTTACGTTTTCAGGATCAGCTTCAGGTTTGTCACACTTATTGATGGCAACAATGATTGGAACTGAGAGAGAAAAAATGTGGAGGGACAAGTTTCAGATACATATATAATTTGTTCCAGATGACTAACAAATCTTCAGATAATAAGGTATTCAGTAACACTAATATGTCAATAGTAGTATATATCTCCTCCCTCAACTACCCAAAAGAGAACAAAATCCATGAATACCATTAGCATTTTTAGCATGTTGAATGGATTCCACAGTTTGTTCCATCACACCATCATCGGCAGCTATTACCAGTACAACAATATCAGTGATATGTGTACCTCTTGCCCTCATGGCTGAAAAGGCAGCATGGCCAGGAGTATCCAAGAATGTTGCCTTCTCCCCAGAAGGCAACTGCACTGCAAAAACAATGGGAAACATACACAGTATCATCTCAACAAGAGTTTAATGCTTCTCATATCACTTTCACAGAACACACTGAACAGCTGCTTTCATGAGATTTGTAATAATTCCTCATATAAATAAAACTCTAAACAGAGAAATTGCTTAAAATTTTTCTATAGTTCACTTTTCTATAGTTCATGTTCAGCTGTTAAATCTTCCTGCAAAACAATGCTTTACTTGGGGCTTTACTCCTGGTACTTAAAGTTTATCTTCATTCCTTTTGCCAAAGTGGCATCCTCCAGTTATGTTGGACTACAATTTTCTCATATAACAATCAGCAAGATTGGAAATTATATGTGTCCAATGCACTTCTCTAAGTCCAGTACACCACTTAGAGAGGTTCCTGCTCTGTAATCCATGATTGATTTGGCAATGAAACTAGTTAGGATCCATTTTTTGACATCAGTAAATAGACATGATAACATGTATTTAGTTGCTGTTAAGACCAGACTGAGAAACTTCATATGACTTAGCTAAGACTCAGAACTTGAGTTATTCAGGCAACTTTACTTCAAGGACAGGAGAGGTGACTTTTGTCAGATATTACACCTAGGTTTGGCAGTAAACCTCCCTGTAGTTAAACCTGAATTTAGCTCTAAGCTGAAGCTGGTAAAAAGCACTCAGGCATGACAGCTGAATTGACTGTATTGCACACAGGAATAGGAATACAAACCTTCTATACAACAGTTGATTGCTGATAGCACAGCAAAGAATTCAGGGTCTTTATACTGTATATGATTCCAGCTTTTAAACTGTCTTGTCATTCTGAATTAACAGATATTTCACAGGTGGCCATTGAAATACATTAAAATAATGGCTTCTCTTGCCTGGCAAATTCTAGTTTTACCTCGCTAATCTCATAGCACTTTAATTTTTGTTTTCTCTTCTACATGCCACCTTCCCTCCTTCCAGCTTGTATTTTGCTCATTTTCAGGTACAGTCTTCTTAAAGTCTTTTTATTTGCTATGAATTTATGGGGTAACCTTCAGCAAGAAACTACATTGTCATGATGATATCAAAATTGTATTATCATTTTATAGTAATTCAATTTTTGATATAATAATGCCTATTGCAGAGGAGAAATTGACAACATTATAAAGTACAATCTAGATGTTGTACTGATTTAAAATATTTAGATTATTTTTAGATTCACAAGATAAAAACAATGGAACAGTAATGTTTATCTGCTTGTACCAACATGATTAATGAGAAATAATGGGAGATGAAGTCCACCACCATTTGGCAAGCAGCAGACTTTTTATCCTTCATCCAAAGACAACTAAGAGTAATACTCAAATAAATCATACCAAGAAAGGCACCAATATGCTGCGTGATACTTCCTGCCTCCATTGCTGCCACATTAGTATTTCGCAGGCTATCAAGCAATGTAGTTTTTCCATGATCAACATGGCCCAATACAGTAATAACTGGAGGCCTGGGAGTTAATAAAGCTGGATTTTGAGGAGGCCTGCAACCAAAAGTAACACATTCAATTTTAAATGAAATAAGCCTTTTTATGTTTTGCATTCTATGCTTAACAAAGCTCTTAAAATTCCCAATCTCTGTATTTCAACTTTTTGAACAGCAGTTTGGAACTAGAGTGTCCTTTACATGTAGTTTTTCTACCTAAGAAGGAAACATGGTTTTCATGGCTAAATTATAAATAGGAAACCCGTCAAGGTTTGACCTCCTAACTTTTCCGTAAACGACATGTCATATTGGCAAATAGAAGGAAAATTGAAAATCTTGGGCAATTTTGGGGGTGTTTGAAAAGGGTACTTTAATTTCTGGATAACTTCTGGGAAGCAAATTCTCACCTCTAACTGCACCTATCCATGAAAAATGGGCAGAAAATGCTGCCTTTTTGCCACCAGAAGTTTGAGCTGCACTTTCAGGATACCAGGAAACCCACATGAGGGTTGGAATCATGCCCTATGTGAATGTTTTGGGTTTCCAGATCAACTGCTTATATAAAACTATGAACAGAATCTCTGTAACGAGTTCTATTTAAAGTCTGGGATAGAATTCAGACCATTAAACCATAACTCTCTGCAGTGTCACCATTGAAAGTGATTTTCCAGGAATTCAGAGAAATCTGTCTCATTTAAGACCTTTTGCAAGGCAAGGTGTTTTACCACTTCTCCAAGGAGCAACTTGTTTTGTTACAGTAGTTTCTACAGGATCAATCAGTTCTTAACCCTTGTTAACACTAAATAAATTAGCATGTTTTATAAAATCATTAGTTCAAATTTCTTGAAAATCACAAACTGTGATTTTCTTTCATAGTTCACCTTCTTTCAGCGTCTCCCAGGAAGACTTTGGTCTATGGGTTAAAGTACCGGACTAGAAACTAGGAGACTTTCAATTGTAGTCCCTCCTTACCTGTGAAAGCCAGCTAGATTATTTTGGCCAGTTACTCTCCACCCACCTCACATGATGGTTGTTGTGGTAGGCAAATGGGAGAAGGGAGTGCTTAAAAGGTTGTATGAATTATTTTATTTCAAATCAAAATGTAATAAAATGTTTAACATTAGTAGAAGGCAGATAAAAATTCTTGTGGGCTACTATTTATTTTCTATTCATATGAACTGAAGATGTCATGGTAGTACTTTGGTTCCAATTTTCCTTATCTCTGGACAGAAGTAGCTTCATTTTGAATAGAAATAGAATGGCAGAAAAAGTGCATGCTAAAAATACAGGGATAATGTTTGGCAAAATCCTGACTGAAATATGTAAGAGATGATATGAACAATATTTGGGAATTTGAGATGTTAGGCTATTTATGTGTATAGTTATGATTCTTGGCAGGCCACTGAAAAATGCATGAACATGAGAAAATATGTTTACAGCACATTTGTTGATTTAGAGAAAGATTCTGATAAAGTAAATAGGTTTTACTTTATGCAAATATGAAACTGAATAAATAAAGTAAGAATAATATATGAAGGGGGAAAATCACATTTAAAAATAAATGGAAAACTTACCATTCATCATTGATCACAGATGTGTGATCCCGTGGTTATTTCATGCATTAATGGATAAATGTTTACAGAATGGTTGGGGTGATATTAAATGTGTTGTTCAGATAAAATATTAGGTAGTATAAATATGGATATGAAACATGAATGCATCAAAAACCTACCCAACAAGGAAAATTGAGTGAACAAATGCAAATTACATATAAATGGCAAAAAGGAGGAATAAGTAAATGTATTTATCTAGTTTGATACAATGTTTACTGAAGATGGAGATATGAATGGAGACATTTTAAGATAGCTGAAAGGTTGTAATAGTATTATGGTCTAATGAGGGGAAAGAATGCTTCCTAAAGAAGTTTAAATGGCTGCATATAAAGGTGTTTGCTTTGCTGTTATATAGAAACAAGAATTGGCTAT
Source organism: Rhabdophis nuchalis (assembly GCA_039707465.1). Lineage (NCBI taxonomy): Eukaryota > Metazoa > Chordata > Lepidosauria > Squamata > Natricidae > Rhabdophis > Rhabdophis nuchalis. The sequence continues at coordinate 366,820,822 of CM077643.1, forward strand.
GTCGGAGATACATAAAAAGTTAAATGCAGTGGGAATGGAGTGAAAAATGGATATGGGATTAAAGTGAATTGAATACCAAAGTGAGTGATCAATATAAAAGAAATAAACTCAGGGATGAAATTGCAAAAAAATACATGAAATAGGAATAGATGTGATAAGAAGATGGAGTGATGAAATAGCTAAAAGGATGCAGGTCTTATGCAAGATAATTCAATACTGAACATACTTTCACAGTGAACAAGATTAGTCAAATCCAAATAAATATAAATTAGAAATATAATTTATGTTACTAATTAAAAGTTCCAATAAATATTTTCATGATTTACTTTTATCTGAAAATTAAATTGTGGCTTTGACAGAAACAGTACACTGCACATGCTTCCTAGTAATAGAATATGTTGAATAGAATGTTGCCTTTAAAGGATTTAACTGTGTTATAGATCATAGATTACACAGCACTATGTTTAGGTAAAACTGGACTTCGGTTTAGGCACCGTTTAACAACAACAAACAGATTAACAACAGTCTCCGTGGGCCCATCATTTTCTGCCCTTCCCATACAGCGATATTATACAAGTTATGCTTAAATCCAGCAATAAAAAACCCAGTTAAGCATAGATGTTACCTTCTAACCACATCTTTATTTTCTTTTACTTTTTCTTCTTTCAGTTCAGCCCATTTGTACTGCATGCCAGATTTTTTAACGATGTCTTTGATCCAATTTAGTTCCAAGATTGAATCTGGTTCTAGTGAATCTAAATCTATATCTGTGTTCAGCAGAGCTTCATACACATGATCTGAGTACAAAAACACAACTTTCATTGAGCAATGATCCAACCAGGGAAGAGACTTATGATATAGTAGCACTAACTGGAAAAAATGTTTGTCATGTAATTTCCAGTGTCCAGACAGGATGTGCAGTCCTCAAATACTTTGATGCTTTGTCAGATTTCAATGCTAGAGCAAACTGTATACTAAATTCTGTGCCTTAGCACAGTCTCAGGTAGCACACTAGGCCAGACCTGTTTCTCAGGCAGTAATCCACAAAACATGAGAGGAAAATACAAAAAGGACATGAAAGGGCAATGGTTAATCTGAACCACGTGTATCTGTTTGTACACAAAAATCAGAAACTATGACCTGGTAAAAAGAAGAAATCAGAGATTTTTCTAAAATTGTGGACTGCCAGTGCGCTATGGTTTTTTGTATGTAGTATATATCCCTGTTTTTGAAACTAAATATGTGGGATTCAAAAATGAAGCTGCAACACAAGGATATCAATCAGCTGAAAGGAAGATCAGGACTTGCTTCTTTTGTAATTTCCAGGCATTATTTGAAAGGACCGGCTCACCTATATCTTTATGCATCGCTTTTGCAAGCTCCTCCACAGTCATTGTGCGCTTTATCTCAACCTCTTGCTTCTTTGCTTTCATCTGTACAGGCTTCAATTTCATTTTGCCCAATTTCTCTTTCTACAACAAAGTTTAAGAACAATATATTTAGTCACTGGATCAACTCATTTTCTGACTTTCCACAATATACTTAGCCTTAAACTAAAGGGCTGGATTCTCATGATCTTCACAAATCTGCGTTCTTATCACTGATGCATTTGGACAGGTTGCTCTTCTTTTTGGAGGTCAGCTGGACAAAAAACATGCATGCAATTGTTTGGAAAGTCTACAATATTTATATTTACCTCTACTGCATCTCTCTATCAACAACATTGTCTTTTATTTCTTAAAAGACAAGATTTCTTAGAGGCACCCAAAAGTCCTTCAAGGCAAGAACAAAGTAACTATTAATTACCTCCTTGGTGGTGAAAAGCCTGAATTGTGAGGTGGTGTCTGGATGCCAGAGCAGTGGGTGCAGCTGAATGGGACACATGGGGTAGGCAGAGGACAGGACAGACTTCCACTGTTTTCGGTAAGCCAGGGAGTGCAGCTGCCTGCAAGCACTAAATAAACGGGCCAAATTCTCTAGAGGCGGCATCCAATTCATGTTTCTCTCTGTACTGTAACCAAGAAAAAAAAATAGCTTGAATGAAACAATTTTCAAGTGGACAGTCTAAAAAGTGATTCCCCCGAAAGCAAAAGAAGATAGAGCTCCTGTAACTTCGTTCCACAATGATTTGGAAGAGAAAGTGATGGCATTACCCCATGATTTTATTATTTTTGTTAAGCCAGTATTCAAAAATACAATTTTGTTTACATTAATCATAAAATTAAGACTACCAGTAGCTGGTAGCAAAATCTGTATCGTTGTTGTCATTTTGTGGCGATCAGAATTTTTGCAGCCTGTATCTGGAAGTTCTTTGGATGAGAAGTGAAACGTCTTCAAAGAAAAGAACAAGAAAGTCCAGTTGCCTCCTAAAAAAACACCTTTGGGACTTCTAAATAAAACAGTAAACTGTCACATCTGGAACCTAGCAATTTAACAATGAAGGGATACGCCTATAAACTGCTGTGGTTAGTAAAACGCAGCCCTTAAAAAGATGCCACCCAGTAGCATCAGCTTAGGACAGAGGGGCCCTTGTGCCAAAATTAGTATTATTTTTCTTCTTTTTGGTGATTGTAGATCAACAAAACTAACTTTCTGCAGAAGAGAAGCAAGCAATATTAGAGAAGCAGAGGAAGCGCACGCGCCGTTCTGAAAGAAGCCACTCTTTCAGATGTCCAGACGCTGAAAGGACAAATCCGCCGAGTCTTCACTGTGGTTTTTATTTTTTAGTATCTCACAGTTTACCTTCCATCTCTTTAAGCGCTTTACTACCGCCCAGCCAGAAGATGGCGCACGCCCTCCCATCAACTAGTCATTCCTCTGCTTCCAGCCTCCCTCTTGCAAGCAAGGTCCACCAAGCACAGCGTTAATATCCGTTACTGACTTTTTTTTTTAATCGTCCCGCTATTCACCCGTGACCTCTTCGGCTACCTGCTTTTCTAAATGAATCCGTCCAACAAAAATTTAAAAAGTAGCTGTGCCAAAAAGGTGGACGAAGGAAACAAAATAAACCCTAACCCGCCCAGGCAATTGAGCATGCGGAGTTTTCGCGCACGCTCAGTATTAATTCCCAAAGCCACCAGACTTTCGTTTGCCCTCAGGTCAGATAAGGGCTGAAACTGGCTCGCAGTTTAAAGCAGGGGTCTCCAACCTTGGCCGCTTTAAGACTTGTGGACTTCCCAGAATAATTCCCAGAATTCCTTTGCCAGCTAAGTAAAGCTGGCTGAGGAACTCTGGGAATTGAAGTCCACAAGTCTTAAAGTAGCCAAGGTTGGAGACCCTTGCTTTAAAGCAGTGTTTCTCAACCTTGGCAACTTGAAGATGTCTGGACTTCAACTCCCAGAATTCCCCAGCCAGCGAATGCTGGCTGGGGAATTCTGGGAGTTGAAGTCCAGACATCTTCAAGTTGCCAAGGTTGAGAAACACTGCTTTAAAGTGACCTCAATTAGGTACCTTTTTGCAAATGAAAAGGTATAAATTCGGAAAGCCCTCCCAATGAGAAAATTTTCAAAAGATTGCCTGAAGAAACTTCTGAATGTGGGCTTAAGTGGGATAAATAGTGAGTAAGCCCATTTGTTTCAAGGTTGACTCCTGATGACAACACGTGCATTTAGGAACACGTGACTTCTTCCGGTTAAAGCAACTTCATTATTAAAAAAAAACCAACGATTTAATATTTAACTGCTGGGTTTACATATTTACAGACTAATATTTCTTGCACAATATTAGAGTGGTTGATTTTGCTCTTTGAGAGTGGGGAGAGTGGCATCTTTTTAAGAGTCATAAATTGCATTAACAGATGTCTTTCATATATATTTCTATTTGAGATTTAGCCTAGCAGGGCATATATTATTGTTAGAACCTAGAATGTTAGACTGATCTACCACAAGGAGAAAAGACTTAAAACATTTGCCAAAAATCGTATATTTTCTTTGATATAATAAAATATTGGTTCTAGGGCTGGAAAAGGACTGGAGACAGTCAAGTCCTCCTTTTGACACAGTACACCAGTGTGTACAGTGCATAATCGCATCCTTAAATGAATTGATGTGGAATAACAATTATAATGATAATAGGGGTATCTTGGGGTCTTCCTCATGGCAGCACTGATGTCTGTTTGTTATCCAGTGTGAGAGTTGGCAGGAAAGTATACTGCCACAAAGAAGTGTTGATTGCATTTCCAAACTCTATTCTGCCTTGCCAAGGAAGCAGAATAGGGCTCTGTCTGCACAAGACATAGGGGGAAGAGTGAGGTGGGGACTATCATTCATTCCAGCATCTGACAGAAGTTTCAGTTGAATCCAAAAATTCTGTTGCTAAGGAAGATATTTGTGGGGTTTTGCCCCATTTATGGACTTTCTTGCCACAGTTGTTAAGTGAATCACTGCAGCTGTTAAGTTAGCAATATGTTTGTTAAGTGAATCTGGCTTCTCCATTAGCTTTGCTTGCCAGAAGGTCACAAAAGGGGATCACATGATCTTGAGACACTGCAACCATCATAAATATGACTCAATTGCCAAATGTTTGAGTATTGATCGCATGACTATAGGGATACTGCAACGGTCATAAGTGTGAAAATTGTAAAAATTGGTCATAAGTTACTTTTTTCGAAGATCACTAAATGAACTGTTATATGTACACAGCCCACTAAATGATAAAATAGCCAACCAATAATGGGTGTTTCCCTTACTGTAAATTTAATAATGAAATGAAATTATTGATTTATTTAATAAAACACACTATAAACAGCTCTTGTCATTATTCAGTTCAAATGCAATTCATTTTACAACCCATATAGTCAGTCAATGCCAAATAAGGGTAAATGCACAATCTATGTTTTTTCGGAATGAATGCAAATTTATTCTGTTTACCATTAAATGACCAAGATTAGAACATTTTGTTGCTCTTAACAAACTCTTCCTGCTGCATACACAAAAAGTAACAGTATTCTAAGAGGGCCTTATGCAAAGAGGTTTTCTTATGCAAATTCCATTTAAAGAATGGTAGCTGTATAAAATCATGAATTCATTTTAACAGAACTTATACAAATGAACCTATTATATTTTATAATGGTAAACAAAATAAAAATCAAGCATTGAAACATCCATTTAAGTCTAAATGAAATAGCGTTTATTCAGAAATGAATCTCACTGTGTTCTGTGAGCTTCTTAGTAAAAATGTCTTGTATTTGAGCCTCAGAATTTTTTTGGAATGATTAAAATCACTTCTATTATTTGATTTGCTGTTTGGCTAGTTTATAATAAAAGTAATTTAGGCTCTACTTATACTTGTCTAGAAGTAAGTCTCATTGAACCCACTAGAAATTATTCACAATATAGGACATACGTACATAGGTACATAGATATACTTACACATACACACACAAACATATATATGTATATACATATCTACTAGTTTTGAGAAGATAGTCTTAAAATTGCATCATAAATATTTCCATATGAAGCCTGAATACAAAATAGATGCAATTTTAAATATTCAGATGTATGCTTATATTGAAATATTGTAGTATAAAGATGCAACAAAGGAAATTACAGATGATATGTGGAGTTTGAGTAATTTACTTTGTTTTAAAATTTGCCTATTTATAATTTTTTATTCTAAAATAAAACATTATTTTCATATTTTTATTGCATGAAATCAGAAATTAAACTGATCAATTGTGTTTTGATAACTCACTTGGAAAATTTAATTATCAAGAAGGTGGCTTGGTTTGTACCATTAGGATGGTATATTATATACATATACAGGTTATAATGGAAGTTGATAGAAAAGGTCATTTTGAAAGGAGAAATGTGGCACTCAGTACTGTCTTCCATGTTGGACTTCAATTCTCATCAAGCCAGACAAACTTTACCAATGGCATTTTACTTTGGAGAAATAGACTGTGAGGCACCAGTTGAATAATTGCTAATAATGACTGAATTCATATACAACTTTGAAACAGAACACTCAAACTAAAGTTGTAATGCTTATGGGGATAAGTTCACTTTTTAAAAATAATGGCACAAAAGTTACTTGTGAGTCAAAAATGAAGAATCTAATTATATAATCTAATTATAATTAATTATATGCCATTAAATAAATGTGTTAAATAAACTTCATAGTGAAGCATTACTGAAAACTGTCATTTAACTTTGGCCACTTAGTTGCCAGTTTTACATTAAGGGAAACAATGGGATTTCATTTTATTACTGGATATATAATACTTTTTGGAAGATATATTTAGGAAGGAACTGGGTAACATCTGCAGTACCTGCAAAATGTTGCAGGGATAGAAAAGTACTAGAAGTGCTCTATGTGGGCTGCAAGCAGTTTGAGAGGCCCTCTCTAAACCAAACGGTCATGGGCTAGCTTGGGCATAAGCATTGTTCATTACTCACGGTTAAAAGTAACTGTAGCTTTTAATACAGCATGTGAACACAGTGTTTTAAATCAGCATTCTCCAATCAGATTCCCTTGAAAGGTGTTGTAAAAGAAATACCGTCCTTTAAGACCAGTCTCCGGTAACTATATGATCACAACTCTGAAATGCTATGCCAGCGTTAAGCAATACAAATCATAAAAATTAGAGATGTACAAATGACAAGGACATTACTCAGGGAAGGCCTATTTATTGATTGATTGATTGAAAGGGGGAGGGACAAGCTAAAGAACAAGATAAAACTATCCCAGTGTCCCAATCCTTATCCGTTTCCAGGGAACCTGCTGGAATACCAGCAAAGTCACTGGGGATTTATTTTTGAATAAATGACATTGTTGCCCACAATACAAAGCTATTCCCAGAATACAGATGTTCCCACTCCAATCCAGATCAAACGGCTAGCAACGGCATAGAAACACTGACACATACTAATTTTGGCAAAATATGGAATACCTGTTTCCAGAATGTTTTTCTACTACGGTGTCTAATTTATATCCCTGGAATCTCCTGGTAGTTTTCCGCTTTTTTTTAAAACGGGCAAGGGCGGCTAAGCGCTGCCATCAGCAGGCAAACGGGCAGCGCTTCAAATGTTGACGTGTGTTCCGCTTCCGGTTTTTCGGTCACCGGTGGCCGCGCTAGGATTAAGAAGGAAGGTGTCATTGCTCGAGAAAAAAGTCGACTCCGCCCCCTGCTCAGACTTCCCGAAAGGCTTGCGGCAAGTACGGTGGGCAGAGGCTGCAATGGGCGAGCCGCGACCTCCAGTGAGTGGGTTTCGAGAGGCGCTGGAGGCTCATTTGCAGGGCCTGGGCATCCAAACGCTCAGTGTGGAACATCCCGAAGTGAGTGAAGAAGCCACGAAATGAAGCGTTCTGGGGAGAGGGGGCCCGGCAACGGCCAATAGAGAAGCCGATGTGCGAGGAAAGGCAGCTGCGTCTGGGACGTGGCTGATCAATCCACCCCTCCCTTTTTTTTATATCACTTCCTTTTTCCAAAAATGAAGAGTAATTTAACACCAAGTCGATGCACGTGAAACGAGTCGGCCTGAGTTAATGGAATTTACTGCTCTGAAATAAGTGTAAAATTAGAGGCTTGTTAGTTGTAGTGGCACACTAGGCAGAGTGATATTACTAGATGGCAGCGAAGTGATAAAACATGCCGAATTTTATGTCCTGGTACAGAAGACCTGCATAACACGTTAAATTATAAACCATGTTAACATATTGCCATATCTGTGTCCTTGATCATGTCCTAGAGCAGGGATCCCCAAACTTGGCAACTTTCTGGGAGTTGAAGTCCACAAGTCTTAAAGTTGCCAAGTTTGGGGACCCCTGTCCTAGAGTACAATAAACATGGTTAAATATGCTACACACTAAGACATAATAAGGTTTGATTGCTATTAGAAGCCATGGTCTAGCCACTACTACTATTTATTACGACCTATGTATTCAAGGGCTACTCTCCTTTCCCTGTGGGAGTCCCCCCTCTCGCAGGCTTAGCCCTCAGAGTTAATGAGGGCCCACCTCAAGGATGGGCTTATTAGCCTAGAGAGGTGGAAAAAACGCAAGCTGCGGGGTTTTTTTAATTAGCTTTTTAACTTGGGTTTTAAAGGGACCCAGGGTGGTGGGTGGGCCCATTTACTCTGTTCTAACAGGGCAGATTGCTAGACCGGCGGAGAGCGGCGAGGTGGAGGGTAGAGGGTCTGATATAGAGAGGGGGGTGGAGGCCGTTTAAATTAAATTAAAATTAAATTGTATGAAGGATTAGCCTCACTGAGGGACTCTAGCCATGTCAGCTGATTGTCCAAATAAGTCAAATATATTCTTTTCTGATGTGCTTCATTATAAACCTTTGTTAATGTTATAATAATTAAAACAATAAATAGGATAAATATAAAGTGTTAAGAAAATTATTTTGGATACGTTCAGAGGCCTCCTAATTTCCTTTGAATGATTGCAATTAATCTATATCATGTTAAACTATGTGAAATGTGCCATATTAACCTGAGCAAGGAAAAGGATTTTAACTTAAAAAAAATAATTTAGGTATGTAAGCCAATCTAATTATTCTGCTGAAAGTCACCCCTTAAAGTGCAGTTTATATGCAATTTGAAAACATGTAGCAAGTAATAGATCAAGAAAGTCACAGTTCTTTTCTCTCTTCCAGGTATTTACAGTTGAAGAAATGATGCCTTATGTACAACACTTAAATGGAGCTTACAGCAAAAACCTTTTCCTTAAAGATAAGAAGAAAAAAAGCTTTTGGCTGGTGACAGTTCTGCATGATCGACAAATCAATTTAAATGATTTGGCAAAGAAACTGGGTGTTGGGAGTGGGAACCTGCGTTTTGCTGATGAAGCAGCCATGTTGGACAAGCTGAAAGTTGGCCAAGGATGTGCAACCCCCTTAGCTCTTTTCTGTGATCAGGGAAATGTGAACTTTGTTTTGGATGCTGGCTTTCTGGAAGGAGGTCATGATAGGATTTATTTTCACCCAATGACCAATGCAGCAACTATGGGCCTGCACCCAGATGACTTCCTAAAATTTCTGAAGTCCACAGCACATGAACCTATAATTGTGCATTTTGATGAAAGCCACAAAGTTTTTTAACCCAATAGAGTAACTAGGTTGGAACTTGCACGTATGATATCCTACATTCAGAAAGGTTTTCTAAAATGGAAGTCATCATTGGAAAATCATAGGGGTAGATCTCCAGTCCTTTTAGTGCATTTAGTGCTGAGATTTATGACTAATTCATTCATGATTTATAAGATTAGAAAAATGTGCTGTGTGCACTTTGTATGCTTTGTATTATTTCCTTTTGAAAAACTTAAATTTAAATTATAGTTTTTATGAATTTTATTTTGTTGTGTACGCCATTCAGAATCAATATGTGAGATAGGTTATAATAAATATGATAAAATAAATAAACCCAGCACTCTTTCCCAAGAGAGAAATTACCCCAGCCCTCATCATGTGGAGTGTTGCTCCACCTACTTTGTGTCATCATTCATTGTGGCTCTAATCCCTCCAAAAGTATAAAGGCTGGTCCTTAAAGGCTTCTATAAGTGTACCAAAGTTATAATAGGTCTTTCTCCAATATAAAGTTTAGGATAACTCATTAAAGTGCAAAGTATGGAATGTGACTGTTCTCAAGGGCCAAACAAGGTTCTTTCAAAATAAGATCAAGTTGACAGCTATTTTGTTTCAAATTTTAATAACATAAGTAGTGTACAATGGCAAACATTACAAAATTCTTTAATAGTTATAAGAAAGGAAGTTACAACTTTAAATAACAGTTTCTGTATAACAGTGTTTAGTTTGTGTCACAGCCACATGCTGTTTTTCCTTTTAAGGCAGTTCCATTCTGAACAATGTTTGAGTTATACACAATACAATATAGAGTTTACAAAGAACTTATATTGGCCCCATGTTGGAGCTGTGCCATCTCTCAAAATACAAGAATTTTAAGAAATAATGCATTCCGAAAAGAATGATTGTAGCTTTAGCAATCAGCAGCAACAGAGTGGGAATATTGTCATTGTATTACAGCAAATTGGCAACTTTTATTTTGTAGCTGCTGAATGCTGTTGTGTATAAAGAAAAAAGCCCTTGCATTTAGTCCTAAAAGTGACTGATTTCAAAGTGACACATTAATTGACACTGCTACAGATTTCTATTTTTTAAAAAATATTTTTTATGAACCATATTAATGAAAATTGGGACAAAGAACTATGGCATACATTTTAATTTCTTTAGATTAAAAATTTGTGAAATCTAGAGAGATAAGGAAAGCCAGTTATATTCAAATGAAGTCTGGAAAGGAAAGCTATAAACAAACAAGGCTTTGGTTTTCCTGAAGAATACCTGTATCAAGATTCATTTGTCTTAAGTTATCAGCAGAAAATCATCTGGCTTTTCAGAAAATATATTTTTAAAGAGAGCTATGGAGACAAATTACATATAGTTCCCAAATCTCAAACTCCCTGTCCAGAAATATCAGTGTTAGGCTTCATTAAAACAAGATGATAGTTCATTTTAGCTGTGGATTATGCCTAAATATACATATATAACTTTGCAATACTAATCCAAACCTACTGCCAAAATTGGATAATTAAAAAAGGCATAATCTATTATTAATTTTTCCTAGGCAAACCACATGACTAATATTATGCTCCTGGTCATCTTCATTATACCAGAAGTGTCACTTGTACTACTTAAAACTGTATGTAGAAAAAGTTTGTACCTAAATCCAAATACAAACTATGAATCACGTACAAAACTGACAAATCAAGAAACATAGGTACAATCAAAAATAAGTGCTTGAAAAACAGGTGTTTCCCAAAACTGCAAACATTTTGAAAGTAATTAATACAAAACAGTAATTTATTTGATAAATATTCAGATGTACAAGATTAGAATCATAAATCCGCCTAATGTTGAGAGTTTTCAGGTTCCCATATTTCCATATCTGCAGGTAACAATAGTGGTTGCCCAAGATGGCATAGCACAACTGAAGAGGCCCTTCATTTCTGTGTTCTTTATAAAGAGGCTTGCATACAAATCTTTTCAGTGCCACACAGGTTTTTATTCATCTAACCTAGATTTAACCTGATTTAGTACAACTGCTTTGGTATTTTCATGGAACTAATTTTGAAAATTGTTCAATGCTTATTAGATACATCTAAATTTTTGATTAATTAATTTTAGCATTAATATGAATTTAAGTTTTGTATTTTTTTACTGGTAGCTGTCTTAACTTTCTTGAAAAGGCCAGGTATAAATCTAATATATAGTAAACAATAATAATGATAGTCAATTTGAGGATCTCTGGATAGACATTTCATCAATAAATAAAAATGAAAGTATCTCTCATTGCTGTGCCCAGTGTAAAACAGCCCCTGCAAATAGTAATGTGATTTGGCTCTTGACCATCTCAATCTACCTACATCAAGTGTATTGCCATTCTTACTTAAATAGACAATGCTATCTGGGAAGCTTAAACTTTAGGATTTATTTATTCAAATTACTTTTTTCCAATAGGTTGAAATTGTATGAGCGGTATGAAAAACGTCCTGCCCTTTATTTCCATTTTCATATTTCATTCTCTTGAGAAATAAAGGTGACCACAAGTTCATTCTACTCTGGCTACTACATTCATTCTTCTACAATTGTTTATTAATTTTCAGATTGTTCAATATACCCAATACTTTATACTTGTAAGATCAATTTCAGTGATTTTATTTTTTGTTGTTGAGCATCTTATGTAGGGATAATTATTTTTCTCTCCATACACTCATACTGGATTCACATTTAATACTAAAAACAAGAAAAGTTGTGTATTTACAGATATTAGCTAACTTGAATGATAAGATGCTGCCTTAGGTTAAATTGTACAGTACAGTTTGTTGTGAAATTTTCATATATCTAAGATAATTTTTCCCCACATTAAAATCGGGGAGAGCCTATTTCATACACCATAAATTTTATGGCTGCAATTGTGCAACATACTAACCCATTTAATTGAATTACTCCAGTTGTTAATGTAATGCATTAATACTACTACTGACTGGATGTGTAAATACAGAATCTATACCTTTGTGGGTTGTGTGAACCCAAATATTTTAATTTTTTTTCTGTTAAATCCTGATTAGAAATTGATTATGGCTTAATTTGTTACACTGATCAGGCATAAATCTACCCAGGCACAGCTGTTTGAAGATTATACATTGTATTGCTCCCAAACCAGGACGTCTAGTTGTTCTGCTTAGCTGACCCCTGTTGCTCTGTAGGTTGCTTTTCATTTGGCACAGAAAAGGGCAGGATTTATTTTTATCTAATAGAAATAACATTGATTGTCAGCAAAATCCTGGTGAGTATAATTATCAATTTAAAAAAAATATACAATGTATAGGCAATGGATCTCATTCAAACAAGATATTGCAACTCTACTTGTGACTTATTTGGCTGAGATACAAATAATGAAATTAAAGATACACATATATTAAGATTAAATAAATCATTTAAGGTTAAATATGATACATATCATGGAAATATTAATAATTTAGTGGCTTGTAAGAAAATAAACTTTGAAATTTAATAGAAACCAGAAACCCTTGTACATCTGCAAAAATTAACCAAATCTAATTTCCTGTATCGTTCACATATAAATATTAAGTATCAACTATTTTAATCAGCCTTAATGTATATTATAAGAAACAAATATGATAGTAAGTCATTAAAAACAGCTTGAAAAATGTTTGATGAATTTTTTCTATAAACACTTTTTAAGCCATTTATCTCAAAATACCAGATTAAAAATATAGATTAAATAAGTAAAATGAGAAAATTTATTTTGGATGGTTTCTATTGAAAATAAAATCAATTTCATCCAACAAAACTTCAGAAATAGTTTTTAAGCATCTTTTTGTCCCCTCAAAATGAGTATATTAGTGTGACACAAAGTATATGGAAAAGATTAATTAATCTGAGGGTCTATTAAGTATTCAATTATGTTTTGAAGTACCTATTCTTCTTGCCATATACATCAAAATAATCAGCAGTTTTGTTTTCCTAAGAGTAACATCATGCACACCAATAAGACTGAAGTGACAAGATGCTTGTGGAGGTATTTTTCCTACCTGTATTTACAACAATTTCCACAATTTACAACAGTCTTTTTTAAATTCAGATTTACAGAACTAAATGCTAGCAGAGTGGAAGTAGTAAGCAACTGGTGACCATGTTCATAAAGGAACTAGAACACAGTAATTGTGTTCCTGAAGTAGTTCTTGAGACTGCGCAAACCTTGGTCCTCAGAGGGATGAAAATTCTCTTTTAGAGCATAACAGTGCAATGTGCAATATAGTCTTTTAAAAAATCAGCAGCTGCTGGTACAGTTCCTTGATTCAAGGAAAGAAGATGTGCATTTCTTGACTGTTCTATTCATGAAGGACTGTAAAATTTTTGAATTTTTTAAAAACATGACTCTTATAGCCGGATACCTTGTTACTTCAGAAATAAAGGCTTCATACTGAGATACTGAAGGACACTTTTCTGTGTTCAATTTAAAAGGAGAAAGAGAAGAGAAAATGAAAATGAAAAGAAAGCTTAGCTATAGAACAGATCTAAAAATTTGCTACTAGAAGAACTAACAAGATGCAATAGTAGCAGTTTAAGCAGCAACAAGAAGAAGAAGGAAAAAAAGAGGGGGAATTATATAGAAAATATTATATAGCATCATCATCTGGTTGTAATAAAGTACAAATATTGTATTGGGTTAAATTATAGAAATTGAACTGTGCTGAATCTGACTATATATAGGATTGCATCTAAGGTGTTTGATTTTCTTTGTCTATACATGTATCATATGCAGAGCTGGACATGCAGTTCTGTCAAAAATCCAATAACTGCCAATACTAGATGTTCCTAGTCCTTGGAATAGCAGAAACATACTGCAAATATATTTTTAGGAACCATAATAAGGAATGCCCTAAATATTCCTATCTTCTACTACATAGTACAATCAGAATTAAGCAAAAAATAAAAACAGCAGACACTTCAAGTAAGAGGCAATCTGTTTACAAAATATTAACTACAGAATCCTGTTGTTCTTGGTACAGAATCTGAGTTGCCCTGATCATAAGTTGCTATCTCACTGAAATGTAATGGGTACCCCAGTACCTTAGACAAAATGCAGCATAATCACTCAGAATAATTGAATATAATAAGCATGAGCCCTGCTCCAAAAAGACTATACTAACGCAATACAGAAAACACAACAATAAATCAATGTTCAGATAAGGATTAGGTACTATATGTATATAAAATAGAATTTTGGAGAAACACTTTACTTTTTAACAGGAAAAAGAAGATAAACTTAAGAGTGAATATTCCTTGCCTGGCAGGTAAAATTAAATGTGCCATTCTCATTTGGCTTGAGCAGTAGGCAAAATAGCGAGTCACTTAATCTAAGCACTACTGGCAACTGTTAATGCAGTGTGCATGTCTTATTATTTATTAATATTAATTTCTTTTCGGTAAATGAAAATGATCTCATTTACACACTGGGCAAAAAACTCACCACGTGGCCCACATCTCATGTGGTAGGGGCAATTGAATTAGGAGCTTTCTTGCCCCCTACAACTGCTTTTTGAATGTCTGTTTTCTGGTTTTGCTTCCACATCTGCAGAAGAAAAGCATTTCGTGTTACTTGTTTAACAGTTAAAATAAAATGTTCTCACATTGCAATAACATTGGCAAGTTTCATTTGTACAACCTTTACAAAAATTAAGGAGAGAAGTAAAAAAAGGGGGGAAAGGGAAAATTAGGAACACAGTTGATATATTTTACAGATTTATTCTGTTAATACTTTTTCTTGCAATTAGAACTGAGAATTTATCACTTGGAAAAGAACAGTTCTAAATATAATTCTTCAGTGGAATAACAAGAACATTTATGGAATTATGTCCATCAGAAAATATATAAATAGGATTTGTTCATTTTATCAAGTATGAAGCTGAAAATCATCCTTGCATGCAGTGATAATGGAACATGCAAAACTCAGTTATCTGAAATTAGTTCTTTACTTAGAAAAGCAACATTGCAAATTGCACTGTACTAAGACAATTATCCTCTTTCTCACCAAATCCACTCACTGTAACACAATTATCTTTTCTCAGCAAATCAACTTAGTAGCTTCTTTTCAAATCAACAAGTGGATGCTTTTAGTATAAGCTCCAATTGGAATTAAGATAAATGAAGTTATGGTGCTAAAATTATTGGGGGGGGGGGTTTCACCCAAACTGAGACTAGTCCTAGGTTAGTTATTACTATCTCTGAAGAACTTGATTTTTACTATTATTTTTCTGTCTGGATCTTCCTTAGACCAAATTCTAGATCCTCCTCCCATTCTAAACCTTTACAATTGTTACAAACGAGGAAGAACTAAGTTTGTTTCATTTCTGCTTTGTTTAACAATAGAAGAAAATCAAGCTACAAATCTCAGTTAAGAAAATGCCTTTAGGTGTTGAAGTGAAAGAGGATCTGCTATTTCCAGAACAATTAATCAGTGGGATGACTTTTACCCTGAAATTGTGGGTGCGCTCCAACACTGGAAGTTTTTAAGAAGAGATTTGACAACCGTTTATCTGAAATGGTATAGGGTTTCCTGCTTGTGCAGGGGGTCGGGCTAGAAAATCTGCAAGGTCTCTTCCAAATTTATTTTTTAGTGACTAATGAGAAGAGTACCATATTTTACAGAGTATAAGACGCACCAAAATTTTGAAGAGGCAAATTTTTTAAAAAGTAGGTAGGTAGATAGAGGGATAGAGAGGGAGAGAAAGAGAGAGAAATACAGTAGGTAGGTAGGAAGAGAGAGAGTAGTTAGGTAGAGAGAGAGAGAGAGAGAGAGAGAAATATAGAGAGATAAATACAGTAGGTAGGGGTAGAGAGAGAGAGGGTAGGTAGGTAGAGAGATAGAGAGAAATAGAAAGAGAGAGACAGAAATACAGTAGATAGGGAGAGAGACAGAGTAGGTAGGTTGGTAGGTAGAGGGGGGGAGAGAAATACAGTAGATAGGTAGAGAGAGAGGGTAAGTAGGTAGGTAGAGTGATAAAGTGAGGGAGAGGCAGAGAGAGAAATACAGTAGGTAGGTAGGGAGAGAGAGAGAGTATGTAGGTAGGTAGATGTTTCCAGGTGTATTTATCCATGTGTTGGAGAAGGAAATAGCTGACAATCTGCAGCACCTAAGACTTTGTTTCCGCTGGCACAGCACTTGATCAATGTAATTCTCATCAATCAGTTAAAGAGCTTTCCAAAAGGGAAAAAAGGTTTTGCACTCTGCAAACCTCCCCAAAATGGCCTGTTTTTTGCAAAAATTGGCTCATTAAAAAAAAAAAGTCATGAACAGCCTTAGGGGGGCTTGCAGAGTGCTCCTGCGGGGATGGGGGGGAGGGCAAAAAGAGCAAAAAACAGCTTTTGTCAAAAAAATTGCATGCATAGCCTTATGGAGGCTTAGAGTGCTGCTGGGGGGGGGAGTGGCCCATTCTTTGCTCATTTCTGCCCTCCCCAGCTCCCAAGAGCTCTCTGAAACCCTCCATAAGGGTATGCACAGCCATTTTGGTGAAGGGGGTGAGGCTTCGGGAGGCAAAAAAAATGTTGTATTCAGTGTATAAGACGTACCCAGATTTTCAACGTCTGAAGGAGCATCCCAAGCATGGCTTGGGACCTAGTTACATGCGAGACCGTCTCCTGTCCCATACATCCTTTCGACCAATCCGCTCCCACAGAGAGGGCCTCTTCCGCCAGTGTCTAAAGACACATTTCTTTCATCTAGCCGGCCTAGCGTAACCTCCACTATGACTATTTTAGATAGTTTTTAAATTTTGGGGATTTTAATTTGGTTTTAGCGCAGGACGGATATTAAATAAGTTTTTTAAATTTTTTATTCGATTTTGTATTTATTTTTAAATTCCTGTGCGCTGCCCTGGGTCCTTTTGGAGAAGGGCGGGGTATAAATTTAATAAAATAAATAAATAAATAAATTATACTCCGAAAAATACAGTTTTTTTTTTAAAAAACAAGTTTTTCCACTCTGCAGATCTCCCAAACCCTCTGTACGCCTCATTTTTTGTGAAAGCGGGGCATGCAGAGAGTTTGAGAGACCTGTAAGTGCTCCGGGCGAGGGGGGGGGGGATGAGCAAAAAAAGGCCTGTTTTTCACGAAAACGGGCCAATTTGTTTTCTAAAAAAAGGGCATGCATAGCTTTATGGAGGCTTGTAAGCAGCTTCTGGGGGCTAGGGGGCAAAAATGAGCAAAAAGCAGCCCACTTTTCGCTTGTTTTTGCCCTCCTCAGCCCCCAGGAGCACTTTGCAGGCCTTCTAAAGGCTATGCACGCCCATTTTTATGAAAGGGGTTTCGGGAGGCCAAAAATGCTGTGTATAGGATGCACCCAGATTTTCACCCTCTTTTTGGGGGGGAAAGGTGTGCCTTATACTCCAAAAAATATAGTAATCAAAAAAGATGGGGTATTAATTTAATACTTCGTTATATGTGCCTCATTTGCCCATTTTTTTCTCTCCCTCAACGTCTGGAGGCAGATGATAGGCAGTAATGATCTTAATGATTCTGAAGCACCAACACTGACCAAAAATATACTATGTTAAGAGAGCCAGTTTGAACTTGTGGTTAAGGCAACAGACTAAAAAGCAGGAGGCCCTGAGTTCAAATTCTGCCTTAGCCATGAAAGTCAGGTGGATGACTTTGAGCCAATCAATCTCACTCAGCCCAACCCACCTCAGGATTTTTGTTGTGGGGAAAATAGGAGGAAGATGTGTTGGATATGTTTGTCATCTTGAATTATTTTTAATAATAATTTAAATATATTGTGTTCCCTCCAAAATAAGATAGTGTCTTATTTTCTTTTGACCCCCAAAATAAATGCTTTGCCTTATTTTTGGGGAGGTCTTATTATTTTTGAGGTACAGGAGGCGGCATAATAATAATAATAATAATAATAATAATAATAATAATAATAATAATAATAATAATAATAATAATAATAATAATAAATTTTATTTATATTCCGCTCTCTCTCCCCGAAGGGACCCGAGGCGGGGCACAGGGAAATTAAAACAAACAACAACAAAATACAAAGCTAAAATCAGATTAAACCTACCCTGCGCTAAAACTTCTATAAAAATATAACTATCCCTACAAAACCCCTTAATAATTTAACACTTAAATTAAAATTACCCTAGGCCAGCCAAACGGAAGAAGTGAGTTTTTAATAGCTGTCGGAAGGAGTGAAGGTCTGTGGTTGTTCTGATTTCGGGGGGAAGGTCGTTCCAGAGGGTCGGGCCCGCCACAGAGAAGGCCCTTCCCCTGGGCGTCGCCCGCTGGCACAGCCTAGTGGACGGCACCCGGAGAAGTCCCTCTCTGTGGGAGCGAATCGGCCGCAGGGATGTATGAGGCAGAATGCGATCCCGCAGATAGCTAGGTCCCGTGCCATGGAGCGCTTTAAAGATGGTCACTTCATGGCTGCTGCTGGTCACTTCATGGCTGCTGCTGTGTTGTAGTATTTTCAGGAAGGGCTTATTTGGGGGGGGGGGCTTATTTTAGCACATGTGCTCAAAAGCCCGATTGGGCGTATTATCTAGGGAGGTCTTATTTTCAGGGAAACAGGGTAACAAGTGTAGAAGGTATTTATTCAAGGAATTACAGGCAAGCCCATGAAAAGGTTTGGGAGCTAGCAGCTAGTCTGTTAAAAGTAGCAGGAGATGTAAAATACTAGCTGACATAACTTGGGGCAGTAGAGAGATAAATGTGATACAAATAAAATAAATATATGTGAAGCGAGTCATAGAAAGTGTTTTTATTGTTAATAGAAGAGGAATAAATCGGATTCTATTCTGCAAGAATAATTCTGGAGGAAATTAACCACTACAATGATAAACTATTGTTTTCTTAGATTAATAATGGTATTCCATCAAGGCATAACCTTTACTCAAGCAAAGAATAATATTCTTGGTGATTTAATTGAACCTATTAGCAAACATATAGAGCAAGACAATAATCTCATCTCTTATTCAGCTTTTACATTAACAATATTGTTGAGATGTATAAGCCTCTCTCTTACTGCTCCATCTCTAGTTTATTTTATCTGATTATGCA
Organism: Rhabdophis nuchalis; assembly: GCA_039707465.1. NCBI lineage: Eukaryota > Metazoa > Chordata > Lepidosauria > Squamata > Natricidae > Rhabdophis > Rhabdophis nuchalis. Next base: position 366,839,930 of record CM077643.1, read on the forward strand.
GCTATACTGTCTGTGACCCAAGTAGGCCTTAAGATGCCTTAAAGCTGTGCTATGTTACTGCTTTAGAGAACACCTATTGTTCTGAATTACTCCCGAACAAAAGTACTGGTATTTTCTAGGTAATGCTTTAAGGTCCAATTAGATCGACAATAATAATAATAATAATAATAATAATAATAATAATAATAATAATAATAATAATAATAATAATAATAATAATAATAATAATAATAATAATAATAATAATAATAATAATTATTATTATTATTATTATTATTATTATTATTATTATTATTATTATTATTATTATTATTATTATTAAATTTGTATACCGCCCTTCTCCCTTGCGGGACTCAGGGCGGTGAACAGGCATCAATAAAAACATACAAAAGACATCACTCGGATTCGGAATGAGCTACCCTCCATCGACGGTGGTCCTGTGGGACTGTCCGAGACTAGTCTTGAGGTTCCATCTTGGGAGGAGTTTGACTTTGTTACCACCAAGGATATGGACAGGTTGTCACGGAAACTTAGGGCGACCACGTTTATTGGACCCGTGTCCCTCCTGGCTTGTACTGGCATCCTGGGAGACGACACGGGGCTGGCTCCAGGGCATTGTCAACGCATCTTTGAGTGAGGGGTCCTTACCTTCCGTCTTGAAAGAGGCGGTGGTGAGGCCCCTCCTCAAGAAGCCGTCCCTGGACCCAGCTTTATTAGAGAACTATCACTTTCTGGTGAAGGTTGTTGAGAGTGTTGTAGCCCAACAGTTTCCGCGACACCTGGAGGAAGTTGATTATCTAGACCCGCGCCAGTCCGGCTTCCGACCCGGTCACAGTACCGAGACGGCATTGGTCGCGTTGGTTGATGATCTCTGGAGGGCGCGGGATAGAGGTTATTCCTCTATCCTAGTCCTGTTAGACCTCTCAGCGGCTTTTGATACCATCGACCATGGTATCCTATTGCACCGACTGGGGGGGTTGGGGCTGGGAGGCACCGTTTTGCGGTGGTTCTCATTTTACCTCTCTGGTCGGTCGCAATATGTGTTGACGGGAGGGCAGAGGTCGACCTCGAGGCCCCTCCTATGTGGGGTTCCTCAGGGGTCGGTCCTCTCGCCCCTCCTTTTCAACACATATATGAAGCCGCTGGGTGAGATCATCTGTGGTTTTGGGGTGGAGTACCATCTGTACGCTGATGACACTCAGTTGTACATATCCACCCCAGACCACCCCAACGATGCCGTCGAAGTGCTGTCCCGGTGTTTGGAGGCCGTACGGATCTGGATGGGTGGTAACAAACTCAGGCTCAACCCTGCCAAGACTGAGTGGCTGTGGTTTCCGGCACCCCGGTTCAGCCAGATTACTCCAACTCTGGCCATTGGGGGCGAAACATTGGCCCCCGTGGAGAGGGCGCGCAATTTGGGTGTCCTCCTGGATTCCCAGCTGTCCTTGGAGGACCATGTGGCAGCCGTGGCCAGGGGGGCGTTTCATCAGGTACGCCTGATGCGCCAATTGCGCCCCTTACTGGACCGGGCTGCCCTTCGCACAGTCACTCAAGCTCTTGTGACGTCCCGTCTCGACTACTGTAATGCTCTCTACATGGGGCTTCCCTTGAGGTGCACTCGAAAGCTACAGCTAGTCCAAAACGCAGCCGCGCGGGTAATTACGGGAGCTACTAGAAGCTCCCATATAACACCAATCCTGCGCGAGCTGCATTGGCTTCCTGTGGTCTTTCGGGTGCGCTTCAAGGTCTTGACGACCATCTTTAAAGCGCTCCATGGCTCGGGGCCTAGTTATATGCGAGACCGTCTCGTGCCCCATACATCCCTTAGACCGATACGCTCCCACAGAGAGAGCCTTCTCAGGGTGCCGTCGGCCGGACAATGCCGACTGGCGACACCCAGGGGAAGAGCCTTCTCTGTGGCGGGCCCTGCCCTTTGGAACGACCTACCCCCTGAACTCCGGACCATCACCGACCTCCGCCTCTTCCGCCAATGTCTAAAGACATACTTTTTTCATCAAGCCGGCCTAGCCTAACCTCCCATGGGGACTGTAGAAAAGTTTTAAATTGGGTTTTAATTAATAATTGGTTTTAGCACAGGTTTGGGATCTAATATATATTTTAAATTATTTATGTTCTATTTTTGTATGTTTTTTAAATTTCCTGTGCGCCGCCCTGGGTCCTTTGCGGAGAAGGGCGGGATATAAATGTAATAAAATAAAAAATAAAATAAAATAAATCGATACATAAAATACTATAAAATAATATTAAATTGGGGCCCGTTCTAAAATCCAGATAAAAACTCTTAAATAAAACCAATAAAACCAATTAAAAGCTACTACGCCAGGCCGGCCACACGGAATAAATGCGTTTTCAAGGCCCGACAGAAGAGGCGCAGGTCAGTAGTCGTACGTAGGTCGGGGGGTAGGTCGTTCCATAGGGCAATTAATAGCAAACCTTATCAAGCAGGTAAAATATTTTCAATATCTAGATCTTTATTTGTATTCTTCTATCTCCTGGTTTACTCAAACAAGAAAGCTTCAAATAAAAGCCCCCAAAGCATCCTTTTGCAACCACTAAATTTGTAGGTCAACTGGTGACAATTATGTCCCAGGAGCCATTAACTACTTAAAGTCAAAGTTCTGGATATAGTGCTATATGGTGCTCCGTTGTGTATTTATAAGGACTCTTCTAGTTTAGAAGCATTCCAATAAAAAATCCTTGAAACTCTTACCAGTACCTTATTCACATTCCAGTGTATTAACACAACTAGAAATATACTGCTTTTTCTTTGAAAATTAATTACGACTTCCTTGTCTTACATTCTGGCTGAAGCAAGACTACTGAGAAATTTCTTAGTTCATCTCACCTTGCTGAATAAATTGTCTTCCAGCCTAAGGAGACAAATTAATGATGATTTTGCATATTGTGATATTACCTTGTCAGCCCTGCCTGCTTTGAAACTTGACTAAAACAGAGCATCTGGGATGCACTGGGATATCCACAATGACAGAGCCAAAGTCTCCCATCTCCTTTGTAGCATGATCATTCCTCCCTGGTCAGTCCCTAAATGTTCCTATAACATCTTTTATCTCCACATAAGAGATTATTTGCTTTGGCCAGAATTGGGGCAACAATGATAGGTTGATAACCTTCCCATATGAAAGCCAAACTTGCTTTTGTTCAGACTAGGGGATAGAATTTGTTTCATATGTGCTATTAAAATGTTCAACGTAGGACCAATGGTGATCATTCTTAATACTTCCACCAATTATGAGGGGTCCTTCCTTAATGCTTTCTGAGCTTGATTGTTTTCTTGCAGCCATTTCATTACCTAAACTAAGTAACATCATCAGTAATAAATGAAATGGCTGCAAGAAAACAATCAACTTCAGAAAGCATCAAGGACCTTGCATTTCAACCCTGAGTTGCAAATATTCTCCTTTATTGTACTTTCAATAACTAATTGCCACTATGACCAGGAGGCTGTTAGATTCTCCTGGGTGATTGTTTTTTAGAAATCTCTAAGAAGGTTGCACAATGATTATCAACAGCTACAACTTTATTTATTTATTCAATTTATGTAGCTGCCCATCTCACATTTATGTGACTCTTGGTGGCTGGTTCCTCCCTCATGCTATTAAGTATTAGCTGCTAGTTGCTTTAAGATGTTCTTGCAATTTTCTAATTTTATAATTATTACATTGTATTGTATGCTGTTTTTCAATGTGTTTGATCTTAGATTGTAATTGTTTTTACTTGACTTATAGGTCTAATTGTTTCTTCTCTGCCCAGACAAGGGGAAAGGATTAGAAAGTAAGTAACTGATACATCCTGTAGAGAATCAGTTGGGTGTAATTAAGATGTTGGATTAGAAATCGGTAAATCAGAGTTCTAGTTCAACCTTAGGCATAAAGTGACTATGTTACATTTTCCCAACTCTAGGAAAAGGTAGTAGCAAGCTACTAAAAAAAATGAAAACTGCAGAGGCGCGCGCACACACATATAGAACAGCTACCACGGAGGAAGACTTGGACGCATTCAAAATTATGTATCTTCGCCTGCTGTCTCATCAGTTCCATAATCAATTGTCACCCTGCCCTCTGCCCCACTAACCCCAAGTGAACACTAGCTGAGTTAAAAATATATTCCTACCTTGTTATAATTTAGAAGGGAGATTGAAACTTATTTACTTGGGCTTTTAAACATTTTAATAGTAATGTTTCTATATGTTATATCTTTTAATATTATTTTGATTACATCTTTGTAAGCTTCCCGACATCATGAAATGAATACTTATATGTAGTGCTAAAATAAGTAAATAACAATATGGATCTATTGAAAGCTAATCACACATTCTTGTTTCAAATGTGAATTGTTGCAGCACAGTCGTTTTTGCACCACAATTTCTCTTGCAAATTAGCCAGCTTTTCAAAAGACCCCCCCCCTTTTATTTATTTATTTATTTAACCACAAATGAACTTGCCTGGCAATCTTATATTCTGCCATACCCTCATGATATTTTATTTGTTATTATTTATCCAATTTATATAGCTGTCCATCTGAACAAATGACTGCGTGTAGAATAATTAAAATAAAATACAAACAATTATTAATGTGACAAAAGTTAAAATACATAGTAGCTGAGCAATCACTAGCATAACCAAGTAGTGGATCCCTGCACACCTTTGGAGTTCCAGGTCCAGGCCTAGAACCAGGGCTTCAGGACCTTATGAAAGACAGGGCCATTTTCCAAAGGAAGAATGTTTCATAAGCCAGGCACTACTGCAAAAAAGACATGTCTAATAAGAGCCCTACCAGCTGACATTCTTTGGCTGACAGGACCTGATCTGTCAGGTGAAACAGCTGGGGAGATGGTCCCTCAAGTAACCCTGTCCTTTAAAGGTGACAACCAGCACCCAGAATTGTATCTGGAAGCACTCTGGCAATCAATGCAACTCATGGAGTAGTTGTGTTACAAGTGCCAAATAACTGGTACCATTTATTTTTCGTACTGCTTCATTCAGGGGCACACCTACATTCAGTGCATTATAGTAGTCCAGACAAGAGATAATGGGGGTATTATGATAAGTAAGCATCGTTGGTCCAGGAATGGATGCAGCTAGCACCCAACTTGAAGATGTGCAAAGGTTTTCATAGTCACAGTTGTTACCTACTCTTTGAGCAGGAGCCATGAGCCAAAAGGATCCCCAGATTACACACTGTGTGTTTCTGTGGCAGTGCGGTCTCATCCAAGATTAATGATAGAAGTCTCCTGGCACCAGTAAATCCAAACACCCAATGTCACTCAAATGTTGTTTGGATTGAATCAAAGCCTGCTGTACCTCATCTAGTTCCGCACAGCTTCCAGACACTGGGAAAGGGCATCCATGGTATCACTCACTCAAGCCGTCCAATGGCTACTCACTCAGGGGCCTCATGTATATGTTAAACAAGAGAGGAGAAAGGATTGAGCTGTGAGGCACTCCACAAAATAGGGGCTAAATACTGGATCTCTCCCCCATTGACAGCAATTGGCATCATCCCAGAGGAAGAACTAGCATAACACTGTGCCACCCACATCCAACTCTCAGAACTGGTTCAGAAGGATACCATGATCAAAAGCTGCTGAGAGGTCAAGAAGATCAACAATGGATGCTCTATTCTCATTCTACTCTTGCCAGATTTCATTCAAGACTTTATTAATGCTGTTTCCATCCCATTTTTTTCTTTTTATGACCCTTTAATCCCAGGGTGATTAATATTCAGGGTGAAGTTGCGGCAACTGAATGGGCCTGAGCATTTACTGGCCAGATGCCCTTCAGGTCACCTATGCGGAGTTTGCAGGAGATATTTTCTCTTTGCATTCTAATAAAGAAACATCTACCGCTGCTTATGATTGAACTTTCAACCTTCTGAGTGGGAGGTGAGCATTTTCACCCCTAGGCCACTATGCTGTTCCCACTGTTTTCAACCCATAGCCCTGACTAAATCCTAATTGAGCCTAGGCCAAGGTCTTGATAACCTGTTTCATTCACAGCCCATTGAAACTGCATTTCAACCATCTTCTCAACAATCTTCCCTAAAAAGGGAAGGTTCGAAATCAGATTCAAAGTATCCAGACTGGTTGGGTTTGAGCAATGGACCCTTAAAGAGCTCATGGAACTCCTCTCTCTCAAGAAATAATTAACCAGCACTAGAACCAATCACACATCCCCTTGACAACCTTGACCAGCCAGAAGGGCATGGATCTAATACAGGCAAAAACTCCACCCACTTCCTCAGGCTCAACAGATAACCATAAAAGACCTAGTCTCCATAGCCATCACTGGCTCTGCTTTAAAGCAGAGTCCACCACAGAGAGAATCTGAGCAACTTTATCTGTCAGATTCCTAGCATATTCTTCACAGCAACCCTTTACATTTCTAGCATATTCTTCACAGCAACATTTTAAATACAGAATTTCTCCTTCCAAGGAGGGTCTGGGTTAACCCAAATAGGGCCACCAGACAACTCTGCAGATGCAATAACAACAGAGAAATATACAGTATTTTGCCACGTAGTCTCTAAAAGAAGTTCTAGCCTGTGTGTGATGAGGTTTGCTCCTTGTCTTCCAGTGGTGCGTTAGCCACCTTTTAAACTGCTTAATCTCTCAGCTCTTCCACATCCCAAATCAGTAAGGGGACACCCTGCCCCCAAGCCAGATGTCAGTAATACGTGCTAGGTTGGCCCTCACAATCACAACCCGTAACTCCAAGAGTGCCCTGACCCTATTTCCCATCTCCCCCCACAAGTCACTGCTAAGATGATATATCCCACCCTCATCCTTCCAGAGGCTTCATGTTGCTTTTATCTAATTCCCAATATCTGCTGCAGCTTAAAATCATTTTAGCCATTCCAGTACTGAACAGTACCTGCCTTTTAAAGCAGGTAATAACACTGCCATGCCAGGGCCATTCCACTTTGGATAGTAGAGAAATCCTTTTCTTTCAAGCCAAGGTTTTCCCTTTAACCTACTAAGTAAAGGGCTTTCATATGAGGAGCAGCCTGAAACAAAGCTTAACCCATGATGGTGACAGGGGAATTGTACAGTGAAGCAGGATACAGATAACTGTCTCCCTCCCTGCTGTTTTATTGCACAGCTTTATTTGCTCCTGTCAATTGTTGTTTGGGGTACTTCTGAACATGGATGTGGTGTTCTTTAGGAAAAGTACTAAACCTATATCAAAAGGAGACTATCAGCTATTAACAAACCGGAGCACTTTGACAGTCCCATCCCCAAACTAAATTAAGGAGTCTAATTGCTGATTGTCACTGGCTAGTGATATTTGTTGAAGGGGGGAGGAAAATAATGTAAAATGTCATTGACAAGTTAAGAGTTTCTACATATAGTTTATAGTTTATTAAATTTGTATACCACCCTTCTCCCTTGCGGGACTCAGGGCGGTGAACAGGCATCAATAAAAACTACAAAGAACATCAATATATAAAAATACTTTAAAATGACAATTTAAAGATATGTTGTAAACAGCAGTCAATGGTATATGTTGCTGCTATTTTCATTCAATTCTAGATTCCACTTTTAGAAAACATAATGCCATCTCACACTGAAAATATTTTTAATTTTGATGAAATGGAAGAGAATCACGGAAGTGAATTTATGGAATCATATAATCAAGTGAAGAGCACTCAGGTATTTTTGTTAACTGAGTGAAGAGCAATTGTTAATAATGTTAAAAGTTTATGATCTTGTGGAGCTGCATTACTAACTGTTCAGGGCCCCATGCAACCTGGAACAATGTATCTGAAACGTTGGTTCTCTAATGATGCACAAAAAAATTTAATCCTTCTAAAATAAGGCAGTAGAGGTTTAATTTGTTGTAGCGGACAAGGCATCAGGCTAGAAGCTGAAAGACTGTGAATCCTGCCTTAGAAAAAGCCAGCTGGATGACTTTGGAACAGTCAATCTTTCTTAGCCCTAGAAAAGAGGCAATAGCAAAACACTTCCAAAAATCTTTGCCAAAGAAACTGCAAGGATTAATCCAGGCTGTCACTAAAAATCAAATACTGACTTAAAGGGGCCAAAAGAAAAGAAAAAAAGAAATGTGAGCCAATTATAATGACATGTGCAAAATAGGTAAGCTGTACAATTATTAAGGTTGTACAGAAATTTTTACCTTCTTTAATCTTATAGATTTCAAGTAATTCTGCAAAGACTTTTTAAAGGCTGTGATTCTTAAATAGCATAATACAGGCTACCTTACAGTAAGGAAGGCCATTAGGCTATCCACCTCATATATGGCAGTTCATAGTTCTAAGTAGAAGCAGGATTTTTTTCCAGATGTAGAGACAATAGTAGCCATACACAAAAAATTCCTGAAATCCTTATTTTATACCATATTAAAAATGTATAGCTTGAAATACAATATATGATTTAATTATACAATGAAAAACAAATGAACTAAGAATTTGAGCACAACTATAACAATCTGCTGAGGCCAATTTAAAAGATTTTGACAACAGTTTCTAATTAGTTATTGCATTTAATAAGAAGAAAAAAGATAGTGCTTTTCCATTTTATTTTTTATTTTAACATGTCAAAATTAATGCTATATAATAAAAATTCTGTTGTAGGCCTACAGACAACACAACACAGGAGTACATAAGTGCTTCAAGCATGGAATGAAAAAGAACAGAAAAAAACCCCAAAGAAATGAAGCAGGTTTGTCCTTTCAGTGCAACTTTGCCTGTTATATATTGTTAAACAAAACCAAACTCATCATTTAGGCTTTATGCTATATATTTTATACCGAGTATGAAAATGGCAATTACACTGAATTATTCTGACTATGACATTTCTTTATGATACATTATAAATTAAAAGCTACAATGCAGACTTCCTTCCACATTTTTAACTAGCCTGAGTGGGAAAGAACAGGAAGGGCTCAATTCAGGTCAGGTGACATGAATACAATGAAACATAAAGCACACTTAATTTGGGGGTGGGGGGATTCCAAACAAATATTTTGTGGAACTTATTTCCGGGTGTACACACCTACAACTGATCTGTAAATTATAAAGCTATAAACAAATTCTGGACAACCAAACAATTCTACTTATTTTAAATAAGACAAAATTTAATGTAGCTGAATTGGGCCTAAAATCTAGTCCACATAAAACTACAGCATCTGAAGAGAAGAAAAACTGTCCCAAAATTAGTAATTGCTGTAAATTGTAATTGCTATACTGTAATTATCTTTCAAAATGTTGTTTCTGGCATGACACCATGCAACTGGCTAGCATGCATCCAGGAATATGTCCATAACATATTTTTAACAAATACAAGATAAAAAATCAGTTAGCTTGCATTAAGATTTTTGATGAGGCATGCAGCAATCACATATTGCAGTTAATAATTCATGCAAACTTTAGCATGACTTTAACGTTACATTCCTTCTCATGCTAAGAAAAAAAAGGTGAGTTATTCATCCCTACTCAAGGAAATAAAAATCATAGTTTCTTTTCTACCTAGTTAATAAGGCAGGTTCTAAGTTTCAAGTCTACTCATACTTTATCAGAGAAAGTTACTTAACTGTGTAGTTTATTATACACAACCATATTCATACCAAATAGTTTGGGTATCTTCATCAGCTAATAAAGGGGATTCACTATCATTAGGATCTGTATGCACAAGGCTTTTAAGTTTATTGCTATTCTGTGTGACATCTACCTTTTCATTATCAGATTTCTGATTTTCATAAGGTTGTTTGTGATCCTTCTGTGGTGATTTCACAAATGAATGAAGTGATTTAGCTGTTCTGGATGTTTGAGGTAATCCACTAACATCACAGACTAATTCAGTATTAAGTGTCAAAAATGGCATGGAAAAATGGCCTGAAGATGATATGCCTACTTTATCATTATTTACATTACTGAGAGAAAATGTTTTAGTACTAAATTTGGTCTTTGTTCTGGAATTGATAAGCCTTTCAGGTATATTCAAATGATTGGGTGTAGTAATATTAGCTAAGTCATTTTTGGGAAAAGTAACTGCATTATCAGGAGCATAATAAAAAATAGAAGATTGTTGTTGAGGATTGTACTCACTCGAAGATGATACAATACTTTGTTCAGCTGTAGTTGGAGTTGGATCAACAAATATTGGCTGCCTAGTGTCCTTAGATAAAAAATCATGGATACTGGTCCTCCGAGTAGTTCCTTCTGCTGTTGAAATCACACTGCTTGCACGAGGTAAAGTAGCATAGGGATTGCAGTCTTTTGATTGTCGCTGTGACTGGACATTTTCTTTAACAGACCTGACCTTTCCCTTAGTGCCTGCAGCATAAGTCTCTGAAAAGTTCAAATCTTTAGCATCTTCTGTTTTATTTAAACTGAGCCTTGCAAGAGGCTCTTGCTTACCTAACTTTCCATCAAATAATTCTGTTGTGTTTCTCACACTCTGCGATCTGACAATACCACTACTGCCTGATGTCTGTTTGCTTAGTTTTTCTCTTCCTGTTAATTCAGCATTTTCCGAAAAAAATTTCATTACTTCATCCAAAAGATTATCTTTGCTTGAAGACTTTAGCTGCAAAAAAGAGATAGAAAAAGAGATTGAATATAAAAAACACATAGTTTCCCCATCAAATTTATACAGCTCCAGACTGAACCCATCTGCCTAACTCCCATCTCTCCCCTTTTGGAGACCCTGCAATTTCACTTAACAACCATATTGCTTAGGTTCCAATTAGCTACCTGTACCTGCAAACCTAATTCCAGAAGAACTATGGCATAATATAAAAAATGTTTTCTCTGATAATGAATTACAAAGTATTGTTGTTTGTATTGAGCTGAAAAAATTATTGAGCTTTTACTTTAAGAAACCTGAAAACATAGCATAAAACATTAATTCTAAATTGCCAGTTTATTTATTCTCTGAAATGAAAATATCACAATTTACTGAGATATATACTGACAGCTGCAAGAACACATTTGAGACAACATTGAAAAAAAGGATCCTAGTAAATTATGTCAAACTGGGCGACAAAATTGGAGAATACGTAGCAATGACAAAATTAACATTATATATTTATAATAGATGTCTAACCAGATTTAAGTAATTGTAAAGTATGTTACTGTACTTTTTTGCAGGATCAATCCACAAGCTTAGAAATAAAGAATTGATTATTTAATTATAGCAGCCAAAATAATAATTGTGCAACACTGGAAATCTTTATAGGATATAAAAATGAATTGTGAATAAATAAGTCCTCTTCAATTGCCTTATTGGAAAAACCACACAGATAAAGTAATGGGATTTCAGAAGCAGGAATCACAATTTTATCAAACTTAGTTGGATTTTATGATTTACCTCAATAATAGATTAAAATCTGGTGTACTACTTATATATGATAAATATTCAAATGTATAGTACATGACTTTATTTACATATATACATATACATATATGCTGGTCTTGTTGTATTCGGGTGTTTTGCCGTGTAAGAATGAGATTGTCTTTGCAACGTTTTGGCGAGATCTCACTCGCCATCTTCAGGCTGGCGTTTTTGGCTACGGAGCTGCCATCTTTCTATAAATCTTGGTAGGGGGTGGATGGAGTGCTGGCTTTGTTGCTGTGAGTGGTTTGATTGGTTGTGTAGTTGTATCATAATTGGTAGATTGGTGCTGGCTGTATGTTCATTGTTCTTTTGTATTGTAACGGCCTGGGTGGAGGGTGGGGCTCGTTTGTTGGCTAGTGCTGGTTTCCAGATGTCTGGTAGGAGGGAGGTATCATCACGTTTATTCATGTTGTGGGGGTGTTTCTCTATTTCAATGGCTTCCATAATTATTCTCTTGTTGAACTGTTTAGGTTTGGAGATTAATTTGGTTCCTTCAAAATCAATTTCATGTCCTGTAGCTTTAAGGTGCTGGTATAGGGAGGAACTTGTTTCTTTTTTTCTTACTGCGTTCTTGTGTTCTGCGATGCATGCATTTAATTTCCTATTAGTTTGTCCTATGTATGTTGCAGGGCAGATTTTGCATGGAATTTTGTAGACTCCTTGGATTTCTACCTGGATCTTGTCTTTGGGGTTTCTTAAAATGTTGGCTATTTTTTGGTCAGTGTTGAAGGCTGTCTTGATATTGTGCTTGTGAAGAGTTTTGCTGATTTTATCTGTGGTGCCTTTGATGTAAGGGAGGAAGGCAATGCCGTTGTCCTGTTCTGTGTCTCAGTTCTTGGGGGGGTGTCTCCTTTTGGATTAGGTTGGTAATTGTTTTTCTTTGGAATCCGTTGGAGATTAATACGTTTATGAATGTGTGTAATTCAGTTTTCAGGTGGTCATTGTTGGCTAGGTGTTTGGTTCTGGAAATTAGGGTCTTGGCTACAGGGTTGATCTGTGCAGGGTGGTGATGGGATTGTGCAATTAGGTAGCAGTTGGTGTGTGTTTTTTCCCGGTAGATGGTGTGTCCTAGGGAGTCATTAGTTTTTTTGTAGATTAGGACATCCAGAAAGGGAAGTTAGTTATTAGCTTCTATTTCCATAGTGAATTGTATTTTGGGGTATAGGCTGTTGACATGTGTGAGGAAGTAGTCCAGTTTTTCTTTCCCATGTGGCCAAATTACAAAAGTGTCATCTACATATCTAAGCCAGAATTTGTGTTTGTGTTCAGATTTATCTAAGGTGGTGGTTTCAAAATGTTCCATGTATAAATTTGCGATGACGGGTGAGAGGGGTGATCCCATGTGTGCTCCTTCTACCTGTTTGTATCTTTGTCCATTATGGATGAAGTATGTGTTGGTTAGGCAGTGGTTGGTCAGCCTGAAGATGGCAAGTGAGACCTCGCCGAAACGTTGCCAAGACAATCTCAATCTTACATGGGAAGAGACCCAGATACAACAAGACCAGCATACCTACACCCGTGAAAATCTACGAATATATATATAATTTTTTCTCTATTTTTTAAAATATATCTTAGAATTATGTTAATGCAGTTAACTTATATTGTAAAAGGAAAAACAAGCAAGAGACTACTTCTCCTTAATAAAGAGAGAGAGAAATGAATGAACTTATGAATAATATTCTATGGTTGGAAAACACTATAGTGATGAATCACTGAGTAAAATGCCATGCAAAGTTGGTGTTTGGATGCATGATATGCCTTGAAAGAGCATTAAGCTACCTTAAGACTATATGCCAGCTGATCATATTTGATGAGGTAGTTGCCATAAGGTCCAAAGAAATTGAATATTAGTGAGAAGTTATAAAAAAAAACTGAAAACTAAAGAGAAGCTACAGAAATTATAGTAATTGGGAAATTTCCTGAAAGTAATGGGTTTCAATCCAGTTTCAATCTCATAATTTTGTGATGGAAATGGTACAAGGTGCTAATCTGGCCATTCTCTTTGAGCAGCAAAGTTGCTTGGAGAATAAGATTTCAGGGAAGATCTATCAGGAACATTTGTCTCCAGAATAGAAGCCTGAACCTGAAGGATTGAAGCTGAGGGGTTGAATGGACAAAGGGAACTTGCTGAAGAAGAAGTGAAAGGGTTTCAGACAAATTCTAGGACTGGGGAGGATTTGGGAGGAAGTTTAAAATACCTTCTACTTTAACAACTCATTTCTAAAAAGCAGAACATGCCTCAATGAATGATTATGCCAAACCTATTTTACTTAGGCTATAATGTAACAAAGTTGCTGAAAACATTATTTAGGGCTCGGGAATAACTATTCTGTTGTAGAAAATCTGAGGTTAATTTTGTGTAGGCTTATTCAGGTTTACCATGCATAATGGCATTATCTTCTTTTTATAGCTATGACCATTAATAGAATTTACTTTTTTGAACTAAATATCCCAGCTATTACTTTCCTACTCAGTTATCTTCTTTAAATTCTTAATAAATAATGAATGCTGGCTCTCAAATTTAAAATTAGTTGTTTTTCTTTACCTGGATTTCAAATCACATTGTCATTATATACTTGAACTCATATTATGTTTACGTGGGCTTAAGTTATGTCTCTTAAAATTAAGTACTTTTTAAACATACCTCAGCTGAAGTAACTTTATTGCTTTCTTCCAGAAATTGCTGCAGAGTAACCATTTCACTTCCAGGGGATTCAGTTTTAATTCTCCATATTCCTTGTTTATCTATTTTTTCTGACATTGTATGATGAAGCAGGAGACTAGACTTAGTGTGACTTTTCAAATATTGTATGGGGCTGCTGCTACTGCTGGACCATGCTTCATGCTCATGAAGTAGGCTAAATTCTCCACTACTGTGGCTTTGAGGCCTGCTTTGGTTGTTACTTGCACCTGCTTTAGAGTAAACAGCACTGATATTTTTCTTAGGTAAAATAAAGTACAAACATTTTAACATTTGAAACAAAGTACAATATATTGCTAGATGTTTTAAAAGGACTGAAACATCAATTGCTGTACAGTAACATGCTTAAACACCTATTGAACTTTATATAATAAAATGTACGTCATTAATTTTACCCATTATCGCTCTTCATTGTGACATCTAATGTTTAATTTTAAAAGTTTCAACTTCAGCTCTCTTTTAAAAGTATCAGTTTCCAATGTTCTATACACACAGTCAATACACAAACCTTTTCAGCAACCCAGATCACAGAGTCATCTTAATAAATATTACCATATGCTATCTTTTATGTTTTATAAAAGTAAAAAACAACAAAAAATGGAAGCACGGGAAAATATTTTCAAGTTAATCAAGAAATATTTTGCTGAAAAGATTTATGTAAAAATACATTGCTCTTTATATAAAGTCTCAATTCCTGTGAATATGATTTGAAGAAGAAACATCACACTGTGCACAAAATAACAAAGAAATACTAATTTCTCATTTTGGCATTTTTTCAGTCCAAAGCAGTTGAAACTATTCTCTGCAATATTTTGAATAACATTTTAAAAAAGCAATATATAATTTTAGAACACAAGCATACATAATTGACATTATTTCTGGAGGAAATAATTTATATTGGAAAAACACAAATGCTCAAAAAAATGCAAAATCCAGTAAAGCTGATGAAAAGAATTCATTGAGGCAGTGATAGTTGGTTGTAATTGATCTGCTTTAAACACAGAGGGTTTTTTCCCCACAAAAAACAAGCGAAATAGATAGCCTAGTAGTGTGCTTCTTGAGCTTTGAATAGACTTCTTTCCTTTGCCTTTTTGTTACCCTTATTTGTATAGATCTCACTCTAAATATGTCTAAACATCTTTATACTCTCCTAATTTTTTTTCTCCTTATGAGAAATCTTTCCTTTCTTTTTTAATCTTCTCTATTCCCTTATATCTACATTTCTTCTTTGCTTCACCCCTACGAGTTTTCCTTTTTCCTTTTTTTGTCCTTATATTATCTTTCTTATTCGCATAAGTTCCACTATAGAAATATCTAAATATTTTTATGCTCTCCTTTTCTGAACCCAAAGATGCTTTTCCAAAAGGCAACTGGATTTTCTTGGAGTTTTTTTCCTTGTAAACATTTCACTTCTCATCCAAGAAGCTTCTTCAGTTCTGACAATTAGAACTGAAAAAGTTTCTTGGATGAGAAATGAAACATTTTCAAAGAAAAAAAAATCAAGGAAGTTCAATTGACTTTTGGAAAAGCATCTTTGAGACAACAATGATCTGGATGATTTGAGAATCTCCATAGACATTCCTTTTCTGAACCTTTATTCTCCTAATGAGATATTTTTCCTTTCCTTTTCAGTCATTTCTATCCACTTAAGTCTGCATTTTCCTTTGCTTCACTCCTATGAATTCTTTCCTTTGTTCACTATTAATAGCAATAAACCTAGAAAGTCAATATTTTCAGCATTATTATGATTAATTATACTATATTACTAATGATAACTGGGATATCAAATGCCATCAGTGCAGTTATACCTGCAATTTCTGGACTGCACATTTTATTTTCTACCCCTGACATTTAGTTGGGAGGTGGTGTAGCAAGAGAATTTAAAAATCTTTTCCCGTTAGTGACATGTTCAGTATATTATGATGTATTTGAATTCTACTTATATAAAGGGGAGTAGAGCAGTAAATAGATGCTACAGAAATGCAAGTATTTATTATATTTGTTTGCAACATACTTCCAGCAAAGTAATCTATTTTAAAACTTTATTTAAAAATAACTAAATGGTTAAAATCATCATAGTAAAAATTCCCTCATGATATGAATATCACCCATTCTTCTCTGTAATATAAAGAATTAAGCACAGGTTCATTTCTCTAGAAGCATACCTTTGACATCATGGAGTGATGCATTATTATTGCTATTGCTAGTCGACGTTCTGCCACTATCAAGACTGGCTGGTCTGGAAGCTAAATGTAAAAGAATTAGTAGATAGCATAAAACATCTATCAAATAAGAATATACTGTACATGAGATATTTAATTCACAGAAATGAATAAATGATCTCACAAATAGTTTGGCCCAGTCACTAAAAGACTATTCAGACTACTAGTTCTAAGGTAGAACTAGTAGTCTGAATTGCATACAAGAATACTGGTAACAACTGCTTTCTCAAAGAGCAGAGGTATCAATATATACCTGCAACTTATCCAGGTTACTGCATTCTGGATGAGTAATGTTTCCAAGTAATTACCAAGGACAACTTCATGTAGACTGCACTGGAGCAATTCCAACATAAGGTGGCTAATGTATAAGTAACTGTACGCAAGGCCTGCCAATCCAGGAGTCTGACACACAAAATGGATATGTGCAAAGACTCTCTGAATCACATGTGTAGAAGGACCTCCAAATCGTGCACCAGGTCAATGCAACTTCATTTAGAATAAAAAAATGGAAAATCCATGGACTTAGGGCATTTTGCAGTCCATAGCCACTTTGTCTTAGAAGGTTAAACCGAAGCCTATTTTCCCTCATTTGGACTCCTCCATCCCCCAATACCAAATCATAACTTCAACAGAATCCCTTGGAGAAGCCAAAATTGAGACATATAATTGAGTAGCATCAACATATTGACAGCATCTAATCCTGTGGCAATAGATAACTTCACCTAGTGGTCTCACATAGAAACTAAACAGCAATGGAAAGATAAATGTTGGAGATGTACAGGCAAGACATGAGAATCTATAACTAACAATCCAAAGGACCAAATGCTTAAGGACAGAAATCAGTGGGTGCAAAATAAACAAAACTTCTTGTTACAGAGATGATTCTGAGAGACACAAGCCAACGTTAGCACTGTGAGAAAGTGTTGTTAATTTTAACAGGGAAGTAACCATTTTAGTATTTACAATACTTGTTAATTATTTTTTGATTTTATTTTTATTTTATTAAATTTATACCCCGCCCTTCTCCTTGTAAGGACCCAGGGCGGCGCACAGGCAATATAAAACCATACAAAATACATTTTTAAAAACTATTAAAGTAAATCCCGTGCTAAAAAACCCTTTAAAACCTTGAGAATTAAAATTTGTTCAGATAAAAGTCAGAAACGGGGGGTTATGCTAGGCCGGCTTGTTGGAATAAATACGTCTTGAGACGCTGGCGGAAGAGGCGGAGGTCCGAGGTGGTGTGTAGGTTGGGGGGTAGGTCGTTCCAGAGGGCTGGGCCCACCACAGAGAAGGCCCTTCCCCTGGGCGTCGCCAACCGGCATTGCCCGGCCAACGGTACCTGGAGAAGACCCTCTCTGTGGGAGTGGATCGGACGAAGGGATGTATGGGGCAGGAGGCGGTCTCGTATATAGCTAGGCCCCGAGCCATGGAGCGATTTAAAGATGGCCGTCAGCACCTTGAAGCGCATCTGAAAGGCCACAGATAGCCAGTGCAGCTCGCGGAGGAGAGGTGTTATGTGGGATTGCCTTGAGGCACCCATAATCACCCACGCGGCCGCATTCTGTACTAACTGTAGCCTTCGAGTGCACCTCAAGGGGAGCCCCATGTAGAGAGTGTTGCAGTAGTCCAGCCGGGATGTCACGAGTGCTTGAGTGACTGTGCAAAGGGCCACCCGGTCCAGTAAGGGGCGCAACTGGCGTATCAGGCGTACCTGATAAAACACCCTCCTGGCCACGGCCGTAACTTGGTCTTCCATGGACAGCCGGGAATCCAGGAGGACACCCAAGTTGCGCGCCCTCTCCACGGGGGCCAGTTGTTCGCCCCCAATGGCCAGTGTTGGACTTATCTGGCCACTCGGTCTTGGACGGGTTGAGCTTGAGTTTGTTACTACCCATCCAGACCCGTATGGCCTCCAGACACCGGGACAGCACCTCGACGGCATCGTTGGGGTGGTTTGGGGTGGATATGTACAACTGAGTGTCGTCAGCGTACAGATGGTATTCCACCCCAAAACCATGGATGATCTCACCCAGTGGCTTCATATAGGTGTTGAACAGAAGTGGCGAGAGGACTGACCCCTGAGGAACCCACATATGAGGGGTCTCGGGGCCAACCTCTGTCCTCCTGCCAACACCCATTGCGACCGACCAGAGAGGTAGGACGAGAACCACCGCAGAACGGTGCCTCTCAGCCCCAACCCCCCCAATCGGTGCAATAAGATACCATGGTCGATTGTATCAAAAGCCGCTGAGAGATCTAATAGGACTAGAATAGAGGAGCAACCTCTATCCCGTGCCCTCCAGAGATCATCCACCAACGCGACCAATGCCGTCTCGGTGCTGTGACCGGGCCGGAAGCCGGACTGGCGCGGGTCTAGATAATCAACTTCCTCCAGGTGTCGAGGAAACTGTTGAGCCACCACACTCTCTACAACCTTCGCAAGAAAGTGAAGGTTGGAGACCGGACGGTAATTTTCCAACAATGCTGGGTCCAGGGAAGGCTTTTTGAGGAGAGGTCTCACCACCGCCTCTTTCAAGGCGGTAGGTAAGAACCCCTCACTCAAGGATGCATTCACAATGTCCTGGAGCCAGTCTCGTGTAACCTCCCAGGATGCCAGAACAAGCCAGGAGGGACACGGGTCCAATAAACATGTGGTGGCCCTAAGGCTCCTCAACAACCTGTCCATATCCTCGGTAGTGACAAAGTCAAACTCCTCCCAAGGTGTTATCTCAAGACCAGCATCGGATAAACCAACTGGATCACTTTCAGTGGAGGGCAACTCATTCCGAATCTGAGTGATTTTGTCCTGCAGATAAACTCCAAATTCCTCTGCTCGACCCTGCAAAGGGGCTTCCCGTGGCCTCTGGTGAAGGAGGGAGCGGGTTACCCCAAACAGGGTGGCAGGAAGGTTTTCCGCGGACGCGATAAGGGTGGAACAATACTCACGTTTGGCCACTCTTAGCGCCACTAAGTAAGTCCTAATATGGTCTCTTACAAGTGTTCGGTCAGCTTCGGATCGAGAGGATCTCCACCTACTCTCTAGGCATCTGTGGCGCTTCATCTCCCGTAGCTCCTCGGTAAACCAGGGGGCCTGGGTGAATCGACGCCGCGTGAGAGGCCGCAAGGGCGCGACTCGGTCCAAGGCCCCCATGGCCGCACTATACCATGCGGCCACTAGGTCCTCAGTTGAGTTGCGGGGCAAGGACACAGGTATTGGCCCAAACTCCCTCTGGAACCTTTTAGGGTCCATCAGGCGCCTGGGGCGGAACCATCTCGGTATCTCCGGTTCTGCCTCCCCAGGTTGGAAGTGAAAGCCCCCCTCATTAGTGACCTTGTGTCAGAGGGGGAGCCGGACCTGGTAGGAATTGCGGAGACCTGGTTGGGCCCCGAGGGAGGTCATCCCCTCGTTGAAATGTGCCCACCAGGCTACCGCGCATTTCATCAGCCGCGGGCCCTAGGCAGGGGTGGCGGGGTAGCGGTCATTATTAAGGAAGGCCTGGAGCCGAGAGAGACCATTGTGCCTCAGACCTCCGGCTGTGAGTCCCTCTGCATGAAGTGGGGCCTAGGGAGGCAGTTGGGCTTGCTGGTTGTATACCTGGCTCCCCGCTATGTAGCAGCAGCCCTGCCCGAGCTCCTCGAGGTGATCGCTACGGTGGCAGTGGAGACCCCCAGACTTATAGTCATGGGGGACTTTAATCTGCCATCGTTGGGCGAATCATCCGTGGTAGCTCGGGAGTTCATGGCTTCCATGACGGCCATGGACCTGACCCAAGTAATTCAAGGCCCCACCCATGAGGGTGGACATACGCCGGACCTCATCTTTGTCTCGGGCCAATGGAAGAGTGATCTGGGTACAGGGGATATAGTCATCACACCCTTGTCATGGTCAGACCACTCACTTCTCCGACTCGACTTTCCGACCGCTGCTCCCCTCCGCGGGGAGGCGGAACCAGAGTTACCAATCTGGTACCGCCCCAGGCGCTTGATGGACCCGGACGGGTTCCAGACAGCGCTTGGGCCATTTCCTGTATCCCTGACCCGCGCCCCGATGGAGGACCTCACGGCCGCATGGAATAATGCGGCCGTGGGAGCCTTAGATCGGGTGGCGCCCTTGCGGCCTCTCTCGCGGCGGCGAACCACCCTGGCTCCTTGGTTTACTGAGGGGCTGCGGGTGATGAAACGCCGCAAGAGATGCCTAGAGAGAAGGTGGAGGGCTAGCCGCTCTGAATCTGACCGGACACAGGTAAGAGCCCATTTACGGACTTACATTGTGGCGCTGAGGGTGGCCAAACGTCATCATTGTGCTACCCTCATAGCATCCGCAGAAAACCGCCCTGCCGCCCTGTTTAGGGTGACCCGTTCTCTCCTTCATCAGAGGGAGCGGGAAGCCCCGCTACAGGGTAGAGCAGAGGAATTTGTGATTTTTCTGCAGGAGAAAACCGCCCAGATACAGAGTGAGCTAGCCCCCATTCATGGCCCAGTGGGATGCCACGAGAGAGATCTTGTTTGGGAGGAGTTTGACCCCGTTACTTCCGAGGATATGGACAGGCTACGTGGGCGACTGCGAGCCACCACATGTTCATTGGACCCGTGCCCCTCCTGGCTTGTACTGGCATCCTGGGAGGTGACACGAGGCTGGCTCCAAGAGGTTATCAACGCATCCTTGAGTGAGGGTTCCTTGCCTGCCTCCCTAAAAGAGGCTATGGTGAGGCCCCTCCTCAAGAAGCCCTCTTTGGACCCAGCTCTTTTGAACAACTACCGTCCAGTCTCCAACCTTCCCTTCTTGGCGAAGGTTGTTGAGAGTGTGGTGGCACAACAGTTTCCCCGTCACCTGGAGGAAGTTGACTATCTAGATCCGCGCCAGTCCGGCTTTCGGCCCGGGCATAGCACCGAGACGGCATTGGTCGCGTTGGTAGATGATCTCTGGAGGGCCAGAGATGGGGGATGTTCCTCCATCCTGGTCCTATTAGACCTCTCGGCGGCTTTCGATACCATCGACCATGGTATCCTATTGCATCGGCTGGGGGGGTTGGGGGTGGGAGGCACCGTTTTGCGGTGGTTCTCCTCCTACCTCTCTGGCCGATCGCAATTTGTGCGGGCAGGAGAGCAGAGGTCGACCCCGAGACCCCTCACATGCGGGGTGCCTCAGGGGTCGGTCCTCTCGCCTCTCCTGTTTAATGCATACATGAAGCCGCTGGGTGAGATCATCCGTGGTTTTGGGGTAGAGTACCACCTGTACGCTGATGACACCCAGCTGTACATATCTACCCCAGACCACCCCAACGATGCCGTAGCGGTGATGTGCCAGTGCCTGGAAGCCGTGCGGATCTGGATGGGAAGTAACGGACTTAGGCTCAACCCGACCAAGACCGAGTGGCTGTGGTTTCCGGCTGCCCGATTCAACCAGCTTTCTCCAACGCTGGCCATAGGGGGCGAACATCTTGCCCCTGTGGATGGGGCGCGCAATTTGGGTGTCCTCCTGGATACCCGGCTGTCTATGGAAGAGCAAGTGACAGCCGTGGCCAGGAGGGCGTTTTACCAGGTTCGCCTGGTTCGCCAATTGCGCCCCCTATTGGATCGGGACGCCCTTCGCACAGTCACCCATGCCCTCGTGACATCCCGACTGGACTATTGCAACTCTCTCTACATGGGGCTCCCCTTGAGGTGCACCCGGAGGCTTCAGTTAGTTCAGAATGCGGCCGCGCGAGCAATTATGGGCACCTCCAGGTTTGCCCATGTAACACCGCTCCTGCGCGAGCTGCACTGGCTACCTGTCGTCTTCCGGGTGCGCTTCAAGGTGTTAGTTATCATCTTCAAAGCGCTCCATGGCTCGGGACCTAGCTATCTGCGAGATCGGATCCTGCCCCACACATCCTCACGACCGATTCGCTCCCACAGAGAGGGGCTTCTCCGGGTGCCGTCCACTAGACTTTGTCAGCGGGCGACGCCCAGGGGAAGGGCGCTCTCTGTGGCGGGCCCGGCCCTCTGGAACGACCTTCCCCCTGATATTAGAACGACCACCGACCTCCGCTCCTTCCGGGTAAAATTGAAGACCCATCTCTTTCGACTGGCCGGCCTTGAATAGTTCTCTCTGTCTTTTAATTACAAATTTTAATGGGTTTTAATTATATATTTTTAGCATAGGTAGATTTATTTAATTTTATTTTAAGTAATGTTTGTATTTTGTATATCGTTTTTAATTATGCCTGTGCACCGCCCCGGGTCCCTGTGGGGAGAGGGTGCGGTTAATAAATCTTAATTTGATTTAATTTGATTTTTGATTTGATTTGATGGTTGGAAAGTCCATCCGAAGGAGAGAGTGATCTGTCCATGACAAGGGTAAGATGGCTAAATCCCCTGTTCCGACATCACTTCTCCACTGCCCAGAGACAAAAATCAGATCCAGCGTGTGTCCTCCTTCGTGAGTGGGGCCCTGAACTACTTGGGTCAGGTCCATGGCCGTCATGGAAGCCATGAACTCCCGAGCTGCCTCAGATGTTTCGCCCGCCGGTGGCAGGTTAAAGTCCCCCATGACTATCAGTCTGGGGGTCTCCACCGCCATCTCGGCGATCACCTCGAGTAGCTCGGGCAGGGCTGCTGTTACATAGCGGGGAGCCAGAAGTTTGTATATGAGGTTGCACTTCAGGAATTCATATAAAAAAGCAACGCACAAAGTTTATATGTCCAAAATGTATTTATATCCATTGTCTGGGAATACAACACGATCTTGATTAATCAACTCCTTGCAAAGGCCTCCTCCAATTTTTATCAAATTGATGGCAGATGTGTATTGATATTAAAATCTCCAAAATTGCACAAACACTAAAAAAGTGCACTAATTTACCATTTACTGTAGAAATATGAATATCCCTAAAACAGAAAAAGATGTTTATAGGCCACTTTTAAAAAATGCCCTACATAAGTGGTCCCCAACCTTTCCGACTTTCCAAACTGGCAGGTGAGGGGAGAGGGGATAGTTTTGCGTGAGCAGTGGGTGAGCACGTATATGCAGCTCCATTTGCATGAGCAGCGACACACAAGCCCATCACTCACACAAATGGAGCTGCATGCATACATGCACCACTTCCACTGTCTGGTTCCAAACGGGCCACAGCCCAGTACTCTGCTGAAGTCTGTGGGTTGGGGACCCCTGCTTTAGAGCAGTAAAAAGATATAAAAAGAGCAGTAAAAATTAGAAAAAATAGAATAATGCATTGTTTAGAGTTAAATCAATTTTCAATGACCAATTAAATTTTATAGCTGTAACTTCTGTTTCAGTATTCTTTGGTTATATCTAAATTGAAATTTGATTAAGAAAATAAATTAATGTATAAGTGGACATATTTTGAGAAACAGATTGCCCAACTAATTCTCAACACTAAACACTGACATTTAGAACTGAAGGAAAACTAAAAAAAATGAACCTTGCACTCAACAAGGTTTTACTTAAACAACTGCATTAGGGAAATGGGGAAGAATTCTATTAGATTAAATGGAAAAAAGATGAGGTTAGGTGAGATACAAAGTTGAAAGAAAAGAGAAAAACAGACAAAACTGACAAATGCTCATTTGCAAAACTGTTCTTGGTTAAACTTCATTAATGTTCTCATAACCAGCACTCATTTAAAGTACAAATCTTACCTTGAATTCTTGAACCTGTACTAGAATCGTCACTAATTCCTTGTGGACTTACATCTTCAAAAGATGTTGTATCTAGGTAGAAAACAAAAATCAAAACCTTAATATTAGTTTATCATCTAGAAAATGTTATGAAGAAGTTTTTGTTCCAATAAATCCATGTTCTCACAAATAATGTCAGAAATATAAACCTTTTCCCCACTACATACATCTGTATAATAAATATTTGCTGAAAAATCATATGAAATATTAAGCATGAATAGATTCCAATACCACTAGTGTTGCTAACACAGCCACACCACACCGAAAAGATTCTACCTATACCTTTATTATTAAGCAACTGCTTGGATCTCAAGCCTGCAGCAGAGTTGACAGTTGCAAAGTTGATGGATGTAGTAGAGAAGGCCATAGATCCCAATTCTTTTCTCCTTTTACCCGTGGATATATCATCAGGACCTTCCAGATGCTCAGAACTACCTATCCATTGTCCTCCTGCTAAGACCATGGACTGCATCAGGTCATTCATTGCTGGGATGCAAATGAAAGCAAATGAATCAGCATGATTCAATGATTTTTTTGCATTGTAAAATGCTTCACATTTATCTCTAATCATCATACTGAAAGCTACATTCCATGTTCATATAAGTTACAACATGCATTTGGCTGAATGAATGAAAAATGTTAAAAAGCAAGGCTTTCTTGTGCAGATGATTGTAAATGTTTTTAGCTGCCATGCTTGTGCTGGAATGCTACATAAATATACATTAAGAGCTCTGATGTTTGTAATGATAAATGTAATGAACAGGGTAAGATGAGCACAAGTGCTTATATAAAGTCAGTGCTGGCAATGATAAGGGGCCCTTTATTGTGCAGGCTTCTACAGGGATAGATAATTGTGCTAGAGAGAAGGCTCTAAATCAAATGTGCTCTATAACAGCTATCTACATATTTAATCTTAACTTAAAAATAAAATAATACACTGGCAAAAACTTGCCATCCTGTTCCCCACTTTTAGAAACTAGTAAAAGATAAGCAAGCTACTATTTATGTTTAGAGAGGTTTTAGTTTTAAAAAAAGGAAAGAAAATGATATCTGTCTTTATAAGACATATAATTAATTTTAAAAATGACATTTACTTTGCAAATGTGTGCCTGGTACCTAGTTATCCATATGTATTTAATGCACATATGCTTAACTACTCATTCAGTGAACTTTCAAAATTTCAATGGTGCTGAATAAATGGTACTTATGATCAGTCCTCAAAGTTCCAGCCATCACACTAACTTCTGGGCATCTAGCAATTGAGGTCATGTGATTGTCATTTGCTATCCCTCATTGCCAGGTTCCAACAAGTATGGGGAAGCTGGCAGGAAGTTGTAAATGGCCACCATATGTTATTCACTTAACTTGGACACTGGGCTTGCTTAACAAAGATAATCAGAAGTACAGGAATTGCATCACTAAGTGGCATGGTCATGTGACATTGTGCTTTATGGCCATATTATTTAATGATGGAAATTCCAGTCTCAACTATCCTAGCTAATGGGGGACTACCTGTAATTTCCATAATGTAAGCATATAAATATATCTTCAATTTTATGTTATTTATAGAGCCCAATAATTATGTATATTCGGTGTCAGTGTTTAGAAACATTGCTTCAGCTCCTTGTATAAAGCAGGACTTGCAGAATAGAAAAAAACAGTGCAGTCCAGGAAAGGGTTAGGAAAGTTAGTAATAGATGCCAGTGTAGCCATTTAAAAAGAAGCTGAACTTTCATAAAGTCTTACACATGGAGCGACGGTAGAAGGCCTTCATTTTGTCTTTTTCCTTCGGTCTGTTCCTCAAAAAGGGCAGTCTTTTCAGTGCAACCACTTTTATGTCATAGCATAAGGAAAAACAGAAACGGTAAATGAAAGATAAGGGGAGAAGAACAGATGGAAGTTAAATGTTGAAACTAAGGACAGAAATGAATGTTTGAGTTTCCACTAGATGCAATTTACTATCAGCTATTAATTTCATGTTGCTGAATGACAATGAAATATAAAACCTCCATAGTGAAACTTCTAAAATATCCAGAATCCCTGGAGATCCTATGTGAGGAACAAAAAGAATTTCCATTGTTCAGGATTATTAAATGTCTCAAAAACCAATCTAACAAAACCCAAACAAAACACTAACTTTGAGACAGAAAGAAAATTAAAAATCACCACGTAGGTTTTTGGAGATTGAAAAATGTCTTTTAAATGCTAATTTGGTTTATTAAAGATCTTTGAGCTTTGCTCTTACTTGCTATTTACATTGTGGCTGTAGTTTTTTTTTTACTTCAGTAAAGTGTGTATACCAGTTGCAAGGTTCACTTTTTAATATGTCAAGGTTCACACATTGCACTAAACCATAATCTGCTGTTTTTGCCTTAATTAATGCATGGAGCAGGGTCAGAGAATAAAGGGTATTTTATTCTTGGACAGTAAATTGTTTGAAAATATTTGCTGTTGGCTTACATTCATTATGTTAAGTGTAACATGATTTCATTATGGCTTAGTGTGATATGTGAATCAAGCTATTGTAGTTTATTTCCTTATTATTTATTCATATGTTTGCTTACTTATTATTAAATAAATATATTACTAATTCTCAGTGACCCTGAGTGGCTCACCAGTAAAAAAAAAAATAGTTTAATGTGACCCCTCCCCCCCCCCCACATAAATCATGGTTAACAAACTTTGACATAGCATGTTATATAAACTCAACAACTGCATCTGATAATAATGAACAAAGGTGAATATATACTATTTAATTTCCTGGCTTAGTCCCAATTTTCTTTGTGTCCTATCAAGTATCCATTCCACATGGACACAAGACAAGGACCAATAAAAACAGGAAGGGAAAAAATCAGGAATTGGCCAAATGAACCAAGATTACTATGTTCATCTGCAAAACAGTCTTTAATATGTCCATCTTTTTCTATTAGTCACAGTTAAAACAAGCTAAGCATGACCACTGTATACTATCCAATCAAGAAAGGAAGTGCAAAAATTTGTAAACAATCCAATAGACTATCATCTTAAATAATAACAGTTGCATATTGGAGCAGGGTCTGCTATTATTCAGAAAATTTATACCATAACAACAACAACAAAAACCCGAGAAAAATATGATAGGGAATGATATGAGAATCAATCAGAAAGTACATTCAAAAACAATTTTAAATTCGGTATTACAGAAGGATTTTACATGGATCTCTTTTTCCAGACTTGAAGTCCAATGCAAGAGGACGGGGTAATAGAAAATATTTTTTTCAGTATGGATTTATTCCAATCCAAACACAAAGCACATATGTAAATTATTAATCTCAGAAAAATGAGAAAAATCAAAATGATGTTCAATAACATTATCTTCCACAATCTTAGAAAATTTAATCTTTATTTATGATCTACTGTAGTTTTCTATTTTCATATGCACTACATTTTTCAGAATTTTGCTGGAGTAAAGAGTAGAAAAAATTGCCAGGAGTTAAGTACAAATCGTTCCTGTTTGCCAGTTCCAACTCTAACTGTCTCTCTTTCTCATCTAAAGAAAACAAGGACTGAATACTTCCACTTATTATTTCAATCTAGAACTCCATTCTACACTTCCAATTCTGAATGTCTGTTTGTAGGAGTACACATCATGTATGACACATGTATGTCAGTTTCAGTCAATGGTTTAGCCAATTTGATGAAGAAAGTGATGTTGCTGCACTTTGAACTTATTTTGATCCTTTTTCAGTCTGGATTTATACTTGGATATGACCAGCAGATCATCTTGATTATTCTGTGAATTCAGTTTTGGGAAATAAGTGGGAAAAAGCTACCTTGTTTATAATTCTAGATATCTTGTCAGCTTTTGATAGCATTAAATACAGCATCTTGTTGAAATATGTAAGGGAGAGCTAAAATTGGACATACAATTTAGTAGTAGTTCCAGTGCTATTTTCCCAATCCTATCAGAAAGTGATACTATGAGATTTTGCTTGACTTTTTTGGAATTATCCTTTATGGTACCACAAAATTCTATTTTCTCACCATCTTATTTAATATGAAGCACTGAGAAGAAAGATCTATAGTTTGGAACTAGATGCCATAAACATGCTGATAACATTCAGCCAACTTGTTTGGATTGCAAGTTTGGATTGCAGTTCTCCAAGGTATATGAAACAGAATGGGAGAAAACGAAGTGTGATTCAGTGCAGACTATAGTAATCCCTCGTTTTTCGCGGCTTCATGTTCCGCGGCTTCAGTGCGTCGCGGGTTTTTCAAAAATACAGAATAGAAAAAAAATGCATTGGTAGGAGGCAAGCGCCCCCTAGTGTTTGCTTTAAACGATGTCCACCAACTCAAGTTTCCGGTATAGATATACAGAATCCTACTTCGCGGTTTTTCAGTTTCCGCGGAAGGTTCCGGTCCCCATTAACCGCGAAAAACGAGGGATTACTGTATATGGAATTTATATTGATTCTAGGAACTGGAACTCACAATTCAGCTAATATTCAGCAGTAAAAACTGATAATCAGTAATGGTGAAGCTGATATGGAGCCTATCTCATCCATTCTATAAATGATATCAAGGAAGGAGAGGTAAAAAGTGAAAAAAGTCACTCAAATCTGTATTATAAATGTACTGTACCTCATAGAGAGTACACTCAATCAAGCAGTACACAAAAACGCAGGTCAGAATGTAATTATAAATCACAAGCTAAGTATTATAAACCTATTATAAGGACAAGTATTATTTCAGTTTTGCTGAGATGCATATAGAGAGAAGAGAAGCTTAGGTATTATCTGAATCACCTAAAATGATACAAAATTGTCATTAATATAAAACTATAAAACCTAATAACATTTTCTGTTCATTTTAAAACAAAACAATACTTAAAATGTTTGTATAGAAATATAAAAATGAAAAGGTAGAGGCGCTACATTTACAACTTTTGGCAGTAGGTAAAAACTTTAAGCTATTAGTCTTATAAAATATATATTGTATTTTTCTTACTTTCTTAATGAAAAAACTGCTTTTGTGAATTAAATCAATAAAAAATATTAAAAACTCATGCATTCCAACAATGCAATATTTGAACTGTTTTGGTACAATTCAAATAGCTTGAGAATTCTGAACAATGACCATCATAGTGCAATGGTCATAGACTGGGTTGTGAAAATAAACAATACTTAAGCAATGTGCCTCATTCTGCAATTTTATATATCCCACTGAATTTACTATTTAAAGGTCTTAGCATTGGTAAGTCTGAATTTCCTTCCTTTGGGGTTTGTGTGCTAAACAGATCCCATTTGCTACCAATATAACTTAACTTCTAAGATCAATCAAAATCAGCCAGTGTTGCTACTGAGGATATTGTTGTTTTGATGGCAGAGCACAATTAAAAATCTACAAGCAAAATGAATGCCAATTGTTTTTTTCCCTATGTTTACATAATAAGCACAGATGATGAGTATTCTTAACTTGAAAGGTAGGAAGGTGTAGTGGTTAATATATTGGACTAGAAATTGGGAGAGCCAAATTGTAGTGCACCCAAGGCCATGGAAATCTTTGGACCAGTTACTCTTTCTCAGTCCAACTACCTCACAGGGTGGTTGTATGGAAAAACAAGAGATGGAACCATTATATACATTGCCATGAGCTCCTGAATGAAAGATGGTATATATGTGTAATAGGTATATACACATAATAGGTACATACAATTTATATAAATAAATCCCTCATCAATATGCAGCTAAGCTTTGCATATAATATATGTGAACCAAAACATTGTCTCTTCCATGCAATGTTGGATGCAGGGCTGTACTTTATTAACTTCAGATGGCAGGTTGGTAATGGACATGCAGACAAATAGGATCAACTCTAACTATATAAAAGTTGTTAATAAGGAAGCATTTTACAGGAAAATCACATGATAAAAATGTCATGAGTGAATGAGAAAAACAATATTAAAAAAAAGAATTCGGGTAAAGGAGGTACAAATTTCATTAGCCAACTCGTTTAAATAGTGAACCCCTGAAAAACATTTAGGAGTATACTCTGCTGTAGAGGTTGCTTCTCCACTATCAACTACATAATAAGAATACTAAAATACTTTAAATCTAGTTTCCTCCCCCCAGTACATTTTGAACTGGAAACATTACAGCAGATACTACTCACTATTTAAATTTTTAAAAATTACTCACTGCTGCTTTTTTTAGCTCCCACTGTCTGGCCATCTTCAAGTGAATTTGAGCCCACAGAGGAACTATCTTGACTATCTTGATGTGGCAACTGAAGAAATCCTTCACTAGATTCTGAGCGGGTTGGTGTCAGAGATTTGAGGCGTTCTCGATTGACATCTTTCTTTGATTTTATCAATTTCCTCATTTTCAGAGTAATCCAGTTGCCTCTCCTTTTGAAAAAAAAAAGAAAAAGAATATTAAAGGTTTATACAATTTAAAAAGAAACCAGTCAACTGAAACTGAAATGCTTTTCATCTGATGAAATTCTGAAGCTGGGACATGAACATAGGCCTTAAGTCCGTGATGGAGAACCTGTGGCACACATGGCATGCAGAGCCCTCTCTGCGGGCACATGTGCTGTCACCCCAGCTCAGTGGCATTTCTTTTGTGAGCTTCTGTTTCCCTGCAAATAACGAAACAGAAACTCACAAAAGAAAAAGATCTCACCTCTGGCAGAGGTGCTGTTGTTGGGATGCCCTGCCTCCCGCTGGCCAGCTGGTTTTTGGGTCTCTGCTGCATGTTTGCAGCATATTTGTGCATGTGTGTGCATGCTCGCATATGTGCATGCATGCACATGTGCCTTGCAGTTTGGGCACGCACGTGCAGTTTGGGCACTCGGTGCCTAAAAGGTTCGCCATCACTGCCTTAAGTAGTATGCTATGGTTTTGGAAAGTCAATTAACTCTGACTGACCTATTTAACGATATTGTATATTCCTGAGTAGTAACTTCCCTTTTTTTGAAGTTGGCACGGTATTTAAGCCAAATGATGTTTCCAAATTCAGAAAAATACTAACTTTGACAACATTAACCCCTTCCAAGAACTATTCTTGAAGAGAAATTTCAAGATATTCTATTTGAACAAAGGCCTTTGCCTTCTCATGGTGAAGGAGCTATAGAAGCATTAAACCATGTTTTGTTATATTACCTTTATTACAAAGTTTACTGTTACAGATAAATATTCCCCATACTTTTAACTACTTTTAACTACTTTAATAATTGTTCAATCAATGTGATTTTATTTCTGATTCTGAATGAGGCATTTTATAATGTTATATTATAATATATACTGTACAGTGTACTTTTGCGCCCCCTATTGGATCGGGACGCCCTTCGCACAGTCACTCATGCCCTCGTGACATCCCGACTGGACTATTGTAACTCTCTCTACATGGGGCTCCCCTTGAGGTGCACCCGGAGGCTTCAGTTAGTTCAGAATGCAGCCGCGCGAGCAATTATGGGGACCACCAGGTTCACCCACGTTACACCGCTCTTGCGCGAGCTGCACTGGCTACCTGTCGTCTTCCGGGTGCGCTTCAAGGTGTTAGTTATCATCTTCAAAGCGCTCCATGGCTCGGGACCTAGCTATCTGCGAGATCGGATCCTGCCCCACACATCCTCACGACCGATTCGCTCCCACAGAGAGGGACTTCTCCGGGTGCCGTCCACTAGACTTTGTCAGCGGGCGACGCCCAGGGGAAGGGCTCTCTCTGTGGCGGGCCCGGCCCTCTGGAACGACCTTCCCCCTGATATTAGAACGACCACTGACCTCCGCTCCTTCCGTGCAAAATTGAAGACCTATTTCTTTCGACTGGCCGGCCTTGAATAGTTCTCTCTGTCTATTGATTCCAAATATTTTAATGGGTTCTTAATCTTAATTATTTTTAGCACGGGTAATACTGTTTAATTCTATTTTAAAGTATGTATTTTGTATTTATTGTATATTGTTTTTAGCTTTTCCTGTGCACCGCCCCGGGTCCCTGTGGGGAGAGGGTGCGGTTAATAAATTTGAATTTGAATTGAATTTGAATTTAACCACATCATTGTAACTCTTCATTTTTATTGCAATTTTTATTTGCTGTCTCACAGTTTATGAACTTTTTTGAATTGATAAATAACCAAAATAAATTGATTGACTGACTGACTGATGAAGAAGAATGCTAACTTTAGAATTTGTTAACCTTCAGAAATAAATATAGCTTTTTTCGCTGAATACAACTTAAACAATTCTCAACAGAATGAAAATGATGTCCATTAACTTAGTGGTCACATTACCTTCTAGGGGGAGATGGTTCATAGAATTTATACTGATCCATAATCTTTTCTTCTAATTTTTCTTTTTGTCTTCTCAATTCATTCAACTTGTCACTATAAAAGAATACATTTCAGAAGGACATATTTCTACAAAATTGCTTTCCCTTTTAATTTTTTATCTAAATATGTTAGTTCTTTTTCATTACAGGTCTCATTTTATAAATACATGTGAAATTGTTTTTTACACAGTAGTTGATCCAGATTACCTCCATGTAGATTTTGCATTATAAAAATATATTTCTGCAAAAAAGAATTATAGTCAGGGTCTTTTATATTGCCTTTTATGTTTTTATTTTAAATCACCCAGAATCTCTTATTGAGATGGGTGGTGGTAGAATAGCAGGCAGACAAATAGCACCAGGCTAGAAACCAAAAAATTGTGAAATCTAGTCCCACTTTAGACATAAAAGAGTGACTGTTGGCCAGTCATTCTCTCACAGTCCGACTTGTCCGATTTACTTTACAGGGTTGTTGTGTGGAAAATAGGAAAAGAATGTATGTTATGTTTGAGTTATTTATAAAAATAATAAAGACAGGATTAAAAAAATCTAAATCTAAAAATAATGAATCCACAATATGTTCTGTGAAAATATCCCCAGTATAGAACATGGATTTCCCCTTACAACTCTGTGTATGAGAGTTTATGTATGTATTTAAACAAAGGAGTAATCATCCCCCAAAATTAAATCACTTTTTGAAATGTAATTTTTAAAACATATATTGTTCAAAAATTGAGATTACCATGTTTACATTACTATTCCCCTTTGAAAAAAATATTGTAAATTTCAAAAATTGGGATTACTCTTTTTCAAAGTAAATACATGTGTATCTCATAATTCCTACTCCACCCCCCCCCCCCCGGTTCTTGTTTTAGTTTGTGTATTTCTTTCTTCGGTATCACAGGGTGTATCTTAGTTTGACTAAGATGACACCTTTAAGTACAATTCCCTTTTGCAGAAAAACTGGATCTCCAGTCATGGATGATAAATGAAATCATGCTAATAATGAATGGGGTTGGCATGAAAATTCTCTCTAGTCCAGAAGTATTTTATTATGCAGTTACTGAAAAACAGTAATCATCATGTATTCACCGCAAGATTCAGATTACATTTTAATGGTATATGCATACATTAAATATAATGTATTTTTAAAAAATAATCATTTTATATTTTTTATATCTTTAGTCAATTTAATTCAAAAGATGTATTTTAAAGAATCTTATAATTCATTATAAAAATACAAACATCAGGGGAAGAAACAAGTTGCTTACAACTTGTCATAAGAAATATGTCAATTTCTTGAATTGCTTACACAGAATCTGAGTAAGACTCATTCAAATTAATTTAATACTGAATATGCTTTCATAGTAAACATGTGTGACTAAAATTTGATTGGGTTTTAGCTAGACATTTTTCATTAGTTCTTAACAAAATGTCCCAATAACATTTTAATTATTTTTGTTTGACAGTTCAACAGCAATTATGATTTTGTAACTGGCTTTCCTGTATATATATTGATACCCACATATATTGCCTTTGCTCAACATGGAAAAGATCTTTGCTTTCCATATTCTGTTCCAAAAGTGTTCTGTTTTGTAGCATTAAAGTCTGTATTTGGTCCAGGAGATGTCTGTTTTCTTCTTCCAAATTCCCTTTTAGTTGGCTAAGCAACTGTTAAAATGTCCAAACACAACATTTAGTGCCAATATTGAACCAATTTTATTTATATAGTGCAGTTAACTAAGACAAATAATCAAATAACAAAAGCTTGCCCTATAAAATACATTTTCAGTTGCTTTTCTTTTAACCAAAAACAATCTACTTGGTTCTGTTATCTTTTATTAAATGTTTGGCTATTAGTAAATATGTCTAAAATTATAGCCAGTGGGAATGGTATATGGCAAATTTCTTTTTGGAATATTTCAGGGCATTTTGCAGGTTTTCAGCTTTCTCTTACACTCAGAATGAAACAATGATTACTTGTCATGAATATTTCTTATTATTATGGATAACAGAAGAATCCAATAATGCTAACACATTCTGTTGTCCTAGAAAGAATACATTGTAAATTGAATAAATTGACAAATGAGATCTTCATTTGCATTTAATTACATCCATATAGTGATCAACAGAGATCTGTTTAATAAAGGACCAAGGAAAACTGGGCAAAGGATGTTTTTCTCCTTTTTATCCTCTCCTATTTCTGTTATTTCCTCTTTAGGGCACTTTCTATAATTCTTTTCATCTCCTTCCCTAATGGATTTATTTAACACCTGTTCTGCCATTTTGGTCCCATTTGTTCAAATGGAGCCTGTCCTTCCTATATAGATATGGCTTTTCCCAAAACATTCTCCAATACCTGATAAAGAGAAAATCCTCCTTCTGAAGCAACATCTCATCTGTACATTGAGAATTCCAATTCTACCTGTCTAATTGGTCCTGTGCATGGAAGAGGTAGCATTTCAGGAGAAAGCTACTCTGGTGGTTCTGGCTTTCACCTTAGCCATCTGAATTTAGTTTCCAGGACCTCCCAACTGTATTATAAGAATGTCATTAGTGCCCACAACAACTGCCTCCTCTCCAGCAATATCTAGCAGTCTATCTAGACAGTGCATAGTACCTGCAACCTTCATATAGGCAGACAAATCACTATGCAGTCAGCAGCAGATACCAAGTAATCACCAGACACATAGACATCTAAATTCCTAATGATCAAATCATCTACCACCAGAAACCACATTACCCTGGGAGCATTTTCAATGCAAGAGGAAACCTGTTTGGACTTTGTGTTTCTTCTAAGAGAGAGCTTCCCTCTTTCTTAGACTGATGTCCTCCTTCCACAGGACCCTTGTTCTCTGAAACAGCCAAGGAGCTGTCACCATGTGAATGAGATTGCTATTACATCTCTGAGCCCTTCACTTGTATATCTCCCTCTTCCTATATTCTAGTAGAGCAATTCCTCAAGGGAATTGTTTCCTGAGCAACAAGAGCTGCTTGCACCAAGCAGCACCCATGACTTCTTCCAGTAATTCCTGTTTAACACTTTCCACTTCTCCTCTGTTCTTGTTTCAACAGTTGTGGATTCAAACTTTTACTTTTGCTTTTATTTTTTTAGATTTAATTTTAATTATTTACTGAGTGCTTCGTCACACACCACTAACAATCTCCTGCTAGACAGATGTTCCTGTCAAAGACAGGATTGGTGTAATTATATTCACCCTCTTGCAGCTGAGATGGAAGAAGAATCAGAGGATACATGTTCTTTATTTTTATTAAGCATTGCTTGTTTTCTGGCTATAGCTATCATGACATCTGTTTTATGCCCTTAAACACAGGAAGAAAGGCAGAAATATTCTTTGACCAACAGAATCAATGTCTAAATTCAGTCCCTAATGAAGTTTCAAACTATGTCCTCCCATAAATGTCCTCAAAAAATCCTAAAACAGAATAAATTAAAGCCAAAAAACAGAGACCATATTTAAAACGTTAAATTATGAAAGTTGTAATTCTAATTTACTCACAAATCCATATAAATATACCATATATTTAATTTCACTATAATAAAGCATTATAAGGATAATATAAACTTATTACCTCACACTGATTATTTAATTTTGTGTGAATAATATCCAGTTGTTGGTATTGTTCTTTAAGTTTAGAAAATTCAGCCTCCAGTCGTGTTTGCTCTAATTTAGAACTGTTTAGTAAAGTTTTTAAATTCTTGTGATCAACCTGAAGAACTTCATTCTCTTTCAAAAGTTGTATATATGTATGATTTAATCTGTAATTAATAATGGTAACAATGAAATAATATTAAATTTACTTTCACA
Source organism: Rhabdophis nuchalis (assembly GCA_039707465.1). NCBI lineage: Eukaryota > Metazoa > Chordata > Lepidosauria > Squamata > Natricidae > Rhabdophis > Rhabdophis nuchalis. The sequence goes on from CM077643.1 coordinate 366,876,070, forward strand.
AAGAGCCTGTAAACATGGCTGTTTATACATATCTTAAATTTATTATTTTTATAAATAATCCAAAGTATACCTAATATTACTTCCTCTTATTTTCCCCATAAAACAATCCTATGAGGTATGCATCAGAGGTGGTATTCAGCAGGCTCTGACCAGTTCTGGAGAACCGGTAGTGGAAATTTTGAATAGATTGAAGAACCAGTAAATACCACCTCTGACTTGCCCTGCCTCCATCTATTTTCTGCCTCCCGAGTCCCAGCTGATCGGGAGGGAATGGGGATTTTGCAGTATCCTTCCCCTAGAGTGGGGAAGCAATGGACATTTTACAGTATCCTTCCCCTACCACGCCCACCAACCCACACCATGCCCACAAGCCACACTCACAGAACTGGTAGTAAAAAATTTTGAATCCTACCACTGGTATACATGCTCTCAATAACAGAAAGAAGCATGATTACTAATGCTATAACCTTTTTCTACATATACAATATTTTTCTCATATCCAAGATGAATTTCTATGAATATATATTATAGATGGATTTCAATGTTCTTGAAATAACTCAGGTTTTAACAATGCTTTTGCACTGTGCTAAGTAAAAACCAATACTGCACTAATGGAAATGTCCTGTTTTTTCTCCTCTCCCATTCCCCTTTATTCCTCAAAAACTTCTTCACTGATTTTAAAAACTTCAAAACAGTTTTTGACATATAAACTTGGTTTCAAGGCAAGAGAAAGTTATGTTTCTACTTGTTTTAACAATGGAAGCAATTACATTAACTGAAAGACTTCACTGTATTTCAGTTATGATCATGGTCAATTTCAAACTCTATAATACAATATAAACACAGAGTCTAAGGTGACTACCTTACTGGTTAACCAGCTGCTTAAGAATTGTTTGAAATTACAGGGGACCTGGATCAACTTGTAAAGCACTTATGACTGTCATGTGATCACGTTTCATGTACCTTGCAAATGGCTCACATTTATGACTGTTTGCAGTGTCCTATGATCATGTGACTGATATGCAATTCCCCCCCCCCTGATTTCTGGCAAGAAATGTTCATTCAGAGTAACGGGCTTGTCCTCATGACAGTAGTGTTCACTTAATGACCATAGTGATTGCCTTAAAAATCGCCACAAAAAATATTGTAAATTAGGCCCATCTCAGCTTATGATTGTAATCACTTACAACTGAAAAATCTGGCCCCAAATGCAGGTATAAGTCAAGGATTATCTGTAATTCATTAGTATTGCTTTCTCACCTGTCATTTTCTTCACCAAGTTTTTTGTATTCCACTGATACCATTTCATGTTTCTTGTTTTGTTGAAGCATCTTTTCTTGCTCCACTTTGAGGACTTTTTCCAATTCTTCTAATTGTACTTTTTGCTGAAGTAATTGACTATATCTGTCAAGTGAATATAAAATTATAAGAACTAGTCTCAAATATAAAATTATAAAAATAATTAAGAAAGTATAATCTTTTTTATTATACTGTTTTATTTCCTAAATCAATGTAAACATTTCTATGGCTTTCGTAATTTAACTAGGTTTAGCACAATGTGAATTACCTGTCTTCTAAATCCTTATGTTCTACTTCAAGATTCTTATGTACAGATTTAAGGTTTCCATGCTTAGAAATGAGAGATTCATATTCAGCTGCTTGCCGCTCATGAAGTTTTTCCAATTTTTCATGATCTTTGATTAGAGAATCATAAAATGATCTCAGGTCTTCCCGTTCCTTTATTATGGATTCATTTTCATTTTCTAAGGTTGATTGTTGAATCAGTAGCTGTGCATTCTGATTCATAAGTGATGTGCTTTGGGAATTAATTGCTGAATTCTCCACCTATAATGAAAAAACCTGTAATTAGCTAATGCATAACGGACTACTTTTAATGTATGAAAAACATGTTTTCTTTGCCATCTTCTTTCAGCTATTTTGACTTATCAATCTTACTAGACTCGGCTAGCATGGATCCAAATTTGAGAAGATTGAATTTTGTCAACACAACAATGTTGCACCTAGTTTGCATTACAGAAATGATTTATAGAGGAGAAGGGAAGCCAAAGTCAAGAAATATAGCAATTGGACTCCTCTGTTCTCAACCCCACAAGCTCATTTCCCCCAATTACTCTGTTGGAAGAATTCTTAAAGACAGAAGGAGGACTGCAGAAGAAAACCATTTGCAGAATTATTGGATTCTACATTCCACTGCACACACAGACATTGTGACCAAACATGTTCCTCATATAGGAAGGTCTTTGAAAAGGAAGACAGGAAAAAAATCATTGACAAAGTATGCTTAATTGGACTTAAACCATCAGGTAGATGTAGCAGCCTCCCTGCTGCTCTTAATTAGACACAAAAAAGTTAGTAAGTAGATGTCTTGCAGAAAATTAGGATGTTGTGGGGAAAAGATATCTAACAGCACGTGGAAGCTTACACCCTAGATCCGTGATGGTGAACCTATGGCACATGTGCCACAGGTGGCACGTGGAGCCATATTTGCTGACATGGCAGCCCTCACCACCAGCACACATGCAAGGACCGGCCAGCTGATTTTCAGCCTTCCGGAGGACCGGGGGAGGCCATTTTCACCCCCCCAGGCACCTAGGGAGGGCAAAAAACATGCCCAACAGGCCAACCAGAAATTCATTTCCACTGTAAGGTTATTTTTAAGGTTATTTAAGGGTTTTTTCCCCCAGCACCATTGTCACATTGGTCACTGAATGAATGGTCAGTAAGCAAGCACTATCTGTACATGGTGAATGGAGAAAATATTTATAGATGAAAACAGAACCTGAAGTTTCGCATTTTGGGTTTGCAAGGTTGTATTTTGCTCCTGTAAGGAAACAGTCTGTCTTTGAAGTGCTGTTATCTGAGCTTGCAAATTATTATTCTGTGTCTCAAGTTGCTTTAGTTGTGTTTTCAGGGCTTGTTTCTCTGCCTGCAGAGTTGCATTCTTTAGGAATGAAAAACAAAACATGTTAAATGCATGTACCTTTTCAGTAAAACAAAACAAAACAAAAATCAAAACTTTTGTATCAAATATTCCAAGATGTGTAAACTTTCACAACCAGTAAGTTAAAATCACAAAATATAAGCATAACTTAAAAACAGATAATATTTACGCTAAAACCTCACATTTCAATCTATAACTATAGAGGCACATTTGAACAACACAATACATGTTTGAGAGCCAGTGATTAAGGAATAAGAGTAGAAATTGGGAAATCATGAGTTCTAGTCCCAACTTAGGCACAACACCAGTTGGGCTGACCTTGAGCAATTCACTTTCTCTTAACCTTAGTAAGTAAGGGAATAGCAAACCACTTCTGAAAAACTTTGCCACAAAACTACAGGGACTGGTCTGGGTAGTCTCTTAAAATCAGACACAATTGAATGGATGGAAATTAATCAAGGAGAGAACCAAATTTAGAACTAAGGAGAAAGTTCTTGATAATTAGAACAATTAATCAGAGAAATGACTTTCTTCCAGAAGTTGTGAGTGGTCCAGCACTGGAAGCTTTTAAGAAGAGATTGCCTGAAATGGTGTAGGGTCTCCCGCTTGAGCAGGGTTTTAAACTAGAAGACCTCTAAGGTCCCTTCCGATTCTGTTATTCTAGAAGAAAAAAAGTACAGAAATGTTGGCAAAGCTAGAACTGCAACCAGCCTGTTCCAGCCTTGGCAACAGTTCTGCAGTTTTTTTCTGGCCAGCTGAGCTTCTCTGGACCAAAACAAGATGAAGAGACTGTATGCTCTGTAAGGCTACTTCTCACTAGGAGGCCTGTAGGATGAAGACCAACTATGCAAGGAACCTCATGAGTAAAGAATGCTGAGAGATTAGGAAAGGAACATCAAGCTTGAAGCCTCAGTGGAGCCTTTAATTGACACCGTTTGACCAAATCCCAGTTTCTAAGGCACTTTACTATAATTATTTAAAGGCTATTAAGTGATCTTTGAAGCACCACTTTTATTGAACCACCCAGTCAACATTTGTATGGCCAGTGGTGCGACTAACAGGGGGGAGAGGGAAGAAAACTACAAGAATTAAAAAATTAATTTGCAGCATAAAGCAATATTAAGAGTTGGGATTATTATCTTTTTAATGGACAAAGGTATCAAAGGTATTTTGATGGACTTTGTTTATAGAGTACTATATGTTTCTTTAAATTAATTAAATACTACATACTTCCATTGGGAAGTGTTTTGCTTGATGTACGCTTTTAAAGACAAAAAAGGATGATTGTGAAAGGGCATGGACTGCAGAATTCTGAAGAAAGAAAAAATAAATTTCTTCTTTTTTGTTTGTTCATTTTGGACTATAAGCTAGAGAAGGGAAGGAAAGAATTGCTGATTGACCTAAATGTTGGAATAACACCTGAGAATTTACAAAGAATGTTTGCGAAATGCAAAAGGCTGTGACTTAGAGCAAAGACTGGTGAATTTGGAAGAAAAAAATTCAGAGGAACACATACTGCTTATGTAGTAGTCAATGGGAAGGTGGAAGAACAGGAGGGAACCATGCTTCGGCATGCATACTACAGGCCTACATCTAACTAAAAACAAATTAAACAAAGCCCACACAGCTCTTGAAAATTCTAACATGTAGCCTGGACAAACATATCACCTTTGTAAGATTCACAAAAACCATGAAATGTTTAACAGTTTCTAGTAAAGTAAATGATATACTTACATTTCTTTCAACTTCAATTAATCTATCTTTAACCTTCAAAAGTTCTCTAGTAGTTTCCTGATTATCTCTTTCCCATTTAGTGACAGGATGACTTTCTTCATCAAGTTTTGAAGAATAACTCTGTACCATTTTCTCCTCCTCTTGTCTTTGCTTGAGGGCTTCATAATTCTTTTTCACCTAAAAGATAAATTAGTTCAAATTTTAATATAGGAATTCTACTTTTCTACTCTATTTTCCCTCAAAAAGTATATATTTTAACTTCAGAAAAACCAGTTAAAGATTAGGTTGTAAGTCAGAATAAACTGATTGAATGGAGATTTGAACCTAGGTCTCCCCAGTTCTAGCCCAATAATCTGATCACTATTAAGGCAGTATTAAAATTAATACTACCCATCATTTTAGAGTAATTGACAGAGTCAATCAAGTAGAGTGAAACCCTTGCAAGAGAGGCAGAAAGAGTACAGTGAAAGGTATTCGTGAGCTAAGACTTAACAGCTATTCCCCCTCTTTCCTATTGTGAAAAAAATAAAGAGTTTAATAGTGGAAAAATACAAGTTGTGAAAACTGTATTTTAACAACTCTTTTGCTTTCAAATTAGCAGTGTTTGTAAATAGAAGACATTTTACATTTATGGATTTGCAGTTTAATAAGTGTAAACTTTTTATGAATTTAAAAATAAGTATTGTTATTATATCACAAGACGGATGGGAACACATTTTAACTTACTATTTTAAGCTCTTGGCGCAGCTGTCGATTGAGATTTGTTGATTCTTCTAATCGAGCTTCCAAAGCAGCAATTTTTTCTTCTTTTATTTCAAGTGATTTCTTCATTGTGGACTCTAACCTTGACTCCAAAAGTTTGTACTTACTGTTTAATGAAACAATTTTAACGAAGTTCTCATTATGAGTAATTCACTTTTAATAATTCAAAACTTTGTCAACTTAATGAATTCAAAAATGCTAAACGTTTTGAAACATTTATCTGTGTGGAAAAAACCCACTGTTCCTACATGTCAAGAGTGTGCATATGTTCAAAGCTAGACCTGAATCTAGCAGGGCCAAGAATTTTTTAGTCACAGTTCTAGTGTTAAAGAAATATGAATACCTATTTTCGTATTTCATATTCCACAGCAGAGGTAGGTTTCTGCCGGTTTGCCTCAGATCAGGCAAACTGGGAGTAGCAGCGGTGGGAGGCTCCATCCACCCAGACGCTTCTGCACATGCACAGAAGTGTCGCACGAGAGAACTGGTAGTAAAATAAATTGAAACAGTTTTTAATCTGCTCTGGTTTTAATATTCTTGGCCTTTTTTGTACTATATTTTGCATTACAGTTTGATTACTCTATTTTGTTTGTTTTAAAGGCAACAATTGTTTTATGATGTCTACATTTTATTTGTTTTATTGTTTTGCATCTGATAGTTGTAAACTGTGACTCATGGCTTTGGAGAGAGCATTGCTGTATATAAGTAATAGAATACATACTATATATTTGTTGGTGTATATGCCAGAATTAAAAAAGTTGATACATTGTAAAAAATGCAACCATGGCACAAATGTCTTATCTACCATAAAACTATTTCAATATTAGTAAATTGTCTTCTATTCTCCTAAACAATACACTGGAATTACACGGAGGAAAAACGTCTAAAATTTCATATTAGCATTAGGTCCTATTTAACCTGACAATATAAAACATTCAGTATTAAATAAATTTCTTCATTCCTCTTTATTCCTCTTCTGATCCAATCACTAAATTTGCTTTCCCCACATTTCTCAATTCTATAGTTGTTAAGAGCTATGAATGGATCAAATAACAGAAGATATATTTTAAAATAGGAAAAGCACTGGTATTTTCCTTAAGGCTGCATATTGAAAACTTGTTCCAAGATATAAAATATAAAGCCATTTAATTTAGAGATAAAAAATACTAAACATATATACTATATGTTAATCACTGTTAATAACCGATTGCAGGACCAATTATTACTCTCAGTTGACAGAAGAACTACCATATTTTTCGGAGTATAAGACACATCGGAGTATAAGACGCATCAAGATTTTGAATAGGCAAATTTTTAAAAAATGTTTTTGCACTAACCTCCAAAAATGGTCCATTTTTTTTGCAAAAGTGGGCTCTTGTTTCCCCCCAAAAAAGAGGGCATGAATAGCCATCAGGAGGCTTATAGAGTACTCCTGGGGCTGGGGGCAAAATTGAGCAAAAAAACTGCCCATTTTCTTATACTCCAAAAAAGAAGGTAGTCAGAAGCTGAAATTCTGACTTTCTTAACCACCTTTCCCCCATTTTCACAGGTATATCCTGCAAACAAAGGATACAAATATTTGTACGGCATTGGTATTACATTTGCAGATATACCAAGCTAAGGATAATCAAAATTATTTTCAGAGGTTGTACTTCTTTTGGCTGAAACTAGCTATCTGCGGGATCGCATCCTGCCCCATACATCCCTGCGGCCGATTTGCTCCCACAGAGAGGGACTTCTCCGGGTGCCGTCTACTAGGCTGTGCCAGCGGGCGACGCCCAGGGGAAGGGCCATCTCTGTGGCGGGCCCGACCCTCTGGAACGACCTTCCCCCCGAAATTAGAACAACTACAGACCTCCGCTCCTTCCGTCAAAAATTAAAAACACACTTTTTCTGCTTGGCCGGCCTGGGGTAATCAACTGTTTTTAGGGTTTTAGTGACTTATTTTTAGTTTTAATATGGGATTTTAGCGCAGGGTTAGTTTAATTTCATTTTAATATTGTACTATGTCTGTGATTTTATATGTATTTTAAATTCCCTGTGCCCCGCCTCGAGTCCCTTCGGGGAGAGAGAGCGGGTTATAAATTAAAATTATTATTATTATTATTATTATTATTATTAATAATCTGAAAACAGTTTTCTTATTATTACGCTCCAGAATCTAAATTTCTAAAGCTATCACCATTTTAAAAAATACATTTTTCTTTTACCTTTCAACAAACACCACAGAGCAACTTCATTTCTTTATTAATGTACAGCATTTCTTATGATCAAAATCTGACTAGGTGACTGAAAGAAGTGCCTATTTTCTCAGCAAGATATGTGAGCAATAGATCCGGTAGAAATATCATGAAGAGTTCCCATCAATCTAATCCAGAATGTCTTTTACATACTCATACCTGTCATCAGTACTCTGCTCATCATGTAAGAGACGTTCCTTATTTAAACCTATCTTTTCAAGTTCATGTGTAAGTTTTTCTAAGTCATTATTCATCTGCTGTGTCTTCAGTTTTTCATTCACCAAATCCTTAAAACAAAAGAATGGATTGAACAAATGACTATTTGTTACAAGATATAACAAAAAGGACACAGATTTTCAGAAAGTGATTCCTAGAAAGGTTCCTGTGCAACTCACATTTATTTTACAAATGTACAATATCTGTCAAATTTGTTTAGTGTAAACAAAACAATCAACTCTGTCTTTCTCTACTATTACAGTACTACATTAAGATCTAGTAGATCGTTAGTCCCCGTTCCCTGGGCCGCGGCCTATTTGGAATTGGACCACACAAGTAGCTGGTCAGAGTGCACACCTGGAACTCAAATTCTGTGAGCAGCCTGCCAGCAAGCACTTGTCCGCATGCACACCAGCCCATTGCTTGTGCAAGTTGAGCTGCATGTGTGCATGCCTGCCTGCCCGTCACTCATGCGACCCAGTACCCCTCTCCTCTCCCCAGCTGGGCTGCTAAGCCATAAAGGTTAGGGACTGCTAATCTAAACTATGCCTATGCTAAAGAGTTGTTTTCTAGTTTTACTTGTACTGTATTACTATATGCTCTTTGTTTTCAAAATGATCCAAACTTCTTTATATACGGAGATTTCCAAGTGAAATCAGCTTATGTTAGATAGAACTAACTTTAAAAAATAACTTATTTCAAATGGAGTTAAGGATATTGCAGTACTATCCTCTTCACTTTGGAAGGATAGTTACTGAAGCTGAAGTTCAAATATTTTGGCCACCTAAGGAGAAGCAAGGGCTTACTGGAAATGACCGGGATATTGGGAAAGTTTGTAGGCAAAAGGGGAAGGGGACAGCAGAGAATGAGATGATTAGATAGAGTCATTGAAGCAATGAATATGAATTTGGGCAAACTTTGGGTGACAATGGTGTGTGTGTGGCATGTTATGGTCCATAGGGTCATAAAGAGTCTGGTTCAGAGAAGGAGCAGCCAACGTCGTGACGATACAACGTGCGGTCTCGATGTTACGAGACTGCCATCGATACTTTTGCTGCTGGATGGTCCAATCGGACCTAAACCGTCCCGCAGAGATGGTGAACAGGAAGACAAAGCCTTGCTTATCTCAGGGACACTGCAAAGTCTCTGATTGATCCAAGGGAAGCTCTTCTAGCTAGTTGTAAACAGGCAGCCTAGGCTGATAAGTTGGGACGGCTCCGGAAGAAAGGAAAGTGAAAAGAGAAAGTGTGTCCATCTGGTGAGGTATTTTTTCTATTTCAAGAAGGACTTTCCAAAGAAACCTTTATAAAGCTAAATTAAATCCTTAAGTAAAAGAATCAAGTGGCGAAATTAACCTGTATTGGATTGCTTTGGAAAGTGTTTTTTTCCCTCTTGTAACTATACTTTGTGGTATACAGCGTTTTTCTTTTCTCCTCTTAAACAGATCAATTTTTCTTCTATTTTTTGTTACTTTATTTTTTGACTTATGGATTAAAACCTTCTCTTTATTTTAACAATGGTTCCTATTACTTGTTATTAAACTTCATTTAAGAACTTTATTTCCTTTAAGCCTTAGATAAACAGCAGGGAGTGAAAGGAAGCAACACTGCCACTCAGAGGCTAGAGGCTGGAGTTTTTGAAATAATGTACTTTCTCTTTTTTCCTCTTTGATCTTATTGACTTTGTAGTTGAAGAGTTTGTAATTTGTTTATAGAAACTGATAAAGAGCCAAGGCCATGAATTGTTTACACAGGTGCTCTTTGAGAACTATTCTGACAGTGGGAGAGAAAGGGGGAAAATACAGACTCCTTTTCTTTTGAAGATCATAAAAGAACTTGTGCTTAAGTTAACTTAAAATAAAAATTAAAAGGAAAAAAGGGCCTGAAAAGCTAGAGTAGTGATTAGTTTTAGCTATTAGCTAAATTAGCTATTAGTTTTTTCTTCTTCTCTATTTAGAAATATGGATCAATACTCAGAAGAGGAAACTTTAAAGCTATAAAACATTTTGGCTGGAATTCAAAATTTACTGGAAGTAACTGGGAGAAGTGATAAGAAGTTGGAATAACTAGAGTCCTTTTCAGCAAAAGATGATGGGGTTGGAGCCCCCAAAATTGAAGGGAAGAATGAAGATAAAGATAACATAACTGATGATTTTACCAAATGTGAGTGAAAGTGGAAAAAGGGGAGTATGGAAAAGGGAATTTGATGAACTGGAGTTCTACCCCAGATTCCAAGATACAGAAGAAGAAGAAAGAGAAATGATGTTTGATTCAAGGAGATAAATTTTATCAGAAGCATGATTGACAACCAAAGACAAGCTAATCTTAATAGCAGATGGAGGGCAACGATGCTACAAGCAACGGAAAGAAGTCCATAAAAACCTTATTAAGGAGATAAATAGAAGATTAATACCACAAATGGAAAAAGAAAGAAGACTGTATTGTTATTGGAAAGATGCAGGTTGATAATGAAAGTTGATAATAAAAAACTAGTTAATTAATAAGTAGTAATTTAGTAATTTTTTGTTAATAAATAATAAACAACAATTATTAATTATTTTTTATTCAGAACTTGTCATAAAGGTGTAATGTTATTGGGTTTGACGAGAGGAAGTTGGATATAAATAGTAAATGATTTTCTGTTAACAAATAGTCAATTATAACAATAATAATGAAATGATAATAGATATTGTTTAATAATATATATATGCACTGGTTTTGATAAAAGAAATTTGGATACAAATTCTAAACAGCAAGTTGGGGAAAAAGGCTAAACTTTATTAATTAACCTTTATTTAGAACACGTCATAAAGGTGTAATGTTATTGGAGGATTTTTGAAATAGCCAATGAATGCCAATATGTGGTTGCGTTTCTAAGTATTAATTATTTCAGGCAAAAGGACATTTAAAAAATTGTGGTCAAATGAGAATTGTGGTACATTGATAGTAAGCTATACTGTATAAAGATTTTTGATTTAAAATATATAACCTAATATGAACTATAAGTGATGACTGTGGAAGAAATGCACGAAAGTTATCTGTAACCAATTGACACGCTTTCTACAAGATGTAATGAAGGATTATTCTTTTTTTGTGTTTTTATTTTATTAAAATTAAAAAAAATCATTAAAGAAAAGAGTCTGGCTCAACTTAGCAACTGAACAACAACGATCCTGTTCACTATGGACAAACAAATTACCAGTATGTTTTTCTAATACCACTGTTTAATTCAATATGTTGTTTAAAAAAACTGACTCCATTATGATATTTGATTGATTGGTCTCACAATTAAGTAGCTTTTTAGCAATGTCTATCAGAATAGATTACAGTATAATTTTCACTGTTTCTACTGTTGTTTTATAGCAAAATAGCTGTGACTTCAGGATAAAGCAAAGTTGCAAACCCTCTTTGTCAATTAACAAAGTGTACAATGTTAAGAAGCAATAAGAATCTGAAAAAGCAAGGAAGAAGCTATTACTTAATTTTGAAGGGAGACAACTTATATGTCACAAAAGAGCCTTGGAGAAAGTGATTGCTATATGAAAGAAATGTAGTTAAGTGTCAATTTATTCCATTAAAAAATCCTTTCAAGAAATGCCCAATAGCAATAAGTAGCTATGGTGTGGAAAGAACCAAAGTTCAAGTACTCTGAGGATTGACAGATCTAACTAAATAAAAAATAAATAAAATTATTCTGATTTACATATTATATGGAAGCTGATAAAATAGTACAAACTTAGTGTCTTAAAACATCTAAACAATGTTTCTGAATCTGAGTTTTTAAAGAGCTTTTAACATTAAGCCTAAATAAATTAAAATACAAATAATTTTTGATTATTATTATTATTATTATAGTAAATTATTGTGGAAATAACATTGATAGAAAACTAACACATTACAGCTACGTTCCTCTTTCTGAGAACATATCATGCAATAATGAACATTACCTCACGTAATGTAACAAGTGTTTTTTTGTCAATAGTAGCTCTTTTGACAAGCTCTTTATTTTCCTTTTCCACTTCTTTTAGACGAATAGATGCTTCTTTACATAAACCAATTTCTTTAAAGAGTGACTTGTTCTCTTTTTCCAGGTGATCTATTTTTACATTATTTTCTTCTAGTGTGCTATCCATAATATCTGCTTGCTGCCTTAGTCTTTTATTCTCTTTCTCTAGCTGTTTCTTATCTTTTTCTAGCTGGGTTGTCTCTTGTTCCAAAAGTTTATTCTCTTTTTCTAATTTTTCTAAACGTTTACTGGAGATTTTGAGTTCCTCAAGATTTTTTTGGAGGGTTTGATTTTCTGACTCTAGTTCTTGTAATTCACTTTCTAGATGTTGAATCTTTTTGTTATTGTTTTCTAGGGTTTTCTGCAACCTTTGATTTTCTGTATCCAAGCCTTGATAACTCACTTCTAAACGTTCTGTCTTTTTAAAGGATGTTTTCATAAGATCCAGGCTCTTCTGTAGCTGGCCTTTCTCACTTTCCAGTTCTTTATTTTCTAGTTCTAACTGAGCCATCTTGATGTTGGTACTCTTCAAAGATTCAACAGATCTTCTGAGTTCTAAGTTTTCTTCATCAAGTTGTGCATTCTCTTTCTCTAAGGACTCTAACTGAAAGCTGAGATTTTTCAGGCTATCTAAAGTCTTTTTCAGCTTTCTGTTTTCAACATCTAGACTGGAATTCTCTTGTTCTAAAGAATCAATTTTTTCACATGTAATTTTTAAGTTAGTAATTCTTTTCTGTAATAGTTCATTTTCTTTTTCAAGATGATGAACTTCTTTCTCCAACTCATCAACTCTTTCTCCCCTTTCTTTATGATGTTCCAACTCTTTTTTCATTTGCTTCTTTTCAAATTCTATTTTACTCAGTTTGCTGCTTGTCTCCTTGATAGATTCATGGAGAATTTTATTTTCCTTCTCAATATCTTTTACTCTTGCTTCAGCACTGATTTGTGAACGCTGTCGAAGTGAAGTTACAGTTTGATTCAAGTGTTCAATTTCCTGCTCCAGGATTTTAATCTAATTCATTGAAATGAAAAATACAAATTTAAATCAGCTATGAGTATTTTGTAATTAGATAATATAAGAGTTCTAAGAGTTAAGATTTGAAAGGATGAATTTTACAGTCTAAATTATAAAACTAAGTTTTGACCTACAGTGGGGCAGATATTTTATTTTATCACCCTATACCTATTTAATTCAAACATCTCATTTTCAAATCTATAGAGGGAAGGCATTTCAATAAACGAGTGGAGTTCTTCCATAAGCATTTTATCAGTTGATGAACAGAAAGGTTTCCTTTCATAAAGAATGAATGTCAGAGAGCTAAAACATTGGAAGGATGACCTTTTTGATCAAAGATTGTAAGAGTTTGGCTTACTCTTTAACTCTTTACACTTTAACAAAAAAAAATATCTGGATAAAAACATTATCATCAACTCAAATTCTTTCTTGAATTAGTCAAGAAAAAAGGCTTGAACTATTTGAATAAAAACCCAACAGTCATACAATTTAGGGATAGTGAGCAAATTTTCTGGACATTGCCTCTCACTTTAGAACAAATCAAATCATTTGTTTCTTCAAGGAATATACATGTATTCTAGTTAATCTGATATCAAAGAGAAGGGTTGCCGGTTCACTGAAAGGCTAATCATTAATGCATATGGTTTCTATCTCTTGCCTTCTTTTGTACCCTATGGAAAAGGCTGGTTCTCAGGAAACTGACAATTTGAGATTTAAACACAAAGACATATAAATAATAAAAAGAAATTAAAACTATTCATATAAAAACCACAGTAGGAAAACTAGATCAATATTCACTTATTTTATATAATATATTCTAAAATATATGATTAATATTGCTGATAGAAATCTAAAACCAATGAAATATCTGCTGATTTCTTGAAAATATAGCATATAGGATCACAGTCCGAATTTCTCTTAAAATATTTTAAGGATTTAATTTTTTTCAAACATAAAAGAAAGAATTCTAATCATTCATGACATTTCAGAATGAGTTTGCCCAATCTTAGAAGATTTGCAATATTGTCATTGAACTCTGAAAATATAGAATGTTGTTGATCGCTGATATTATACAGAAAAGAAGTTGTACAAAAATCATTCTCTTCTACTTATGACAGTTTCTTTCAGATTAACTTTTTATCAAAACACCAGAGAATATAATCCTTATTATTTAAATGCACAATCCTCATTAAAACAAATATCTATTTATATTATGTACCTGTCTCTCTGAATTTTCTCTCAAAGTTTCAATTGTTTTTTCAAGCTGTGCTTTCTCTTTCATGAGATCTTTGCATAGATTCTGACTACTCTGATGACTTTGTTTCTCTTCAATAAATTCATTCTTCAGTCCTTCCAGCTGTAGGGAAATTAATTAAATTTAAATTTTGGAGTGAAATCATATAGCTTTTTGAAGGAACAGATTAAATAATACTTTACTATATCAAAATTATATCAGAAATGAAATTTTAATAAAAGAAAAATTGCATCTAATATTTTGCACCATAGGTAATTTCTTCATTAAGAAAAGGTCCTCAAGGAGTCTTTCAACAGAAACTGCCAAATGTTTCAATATATACTACTTAAAAAAACAAAAATGTATTGCTTTACATAAAATATTTCGTATTTTTAGTATCAAGTTAAAATTTGATATAGGAAAAAAAGCAGATGCTTATATTTATGGTTTTCTATTTAAAAATGATACTTCTCTTCATGAGATGTAGCAAAAAGATTAGATTAAATTAGATTAAAAAGAGAACTTTAAAGAGAGAGATTAGGATAACAGGACCAGGGGTGTACAATGCCCATAAGGATTAAAAACTGACTGGGGCTCTATTTATCCACATCTCACTTTTAATTTCTCTCTCATTCACCTTGCAGCCTTCTTTCTATTCAGTTCTTATAAATCTCTATCACAACAAATATTTACACATACTGTTACTTAGCTTCACTTTCATTCATTCACCTGCCCCTTGCGTTCTCTTCCTTCTCTATTTTCTCTCCAAAATTATATATTAATCGAAAGTCCTAATGAATGCTATTTACTTACAAAAGAATTGATACTAAAATCTCTCCCCCGTAAAAATGAAATATTAGTCCATTAAGACATCCAATAAAAGTGACCAGATTTCTATTGACTAGAGTATTGTTAAACACAACAGAATAAACAGAAATGGCCAAAGGCAGTTAATTGTATGGTAACAGCATTGTTCTTTGGATATATTGACAAAAGCTAAATTTATAGGATATTACTTGTATATCTTTCTAACAGAATCATAAAAAAGATACCTTTTTATTTAGCCTTTGATTTTCTCGTTCCATTTTCATTAATTTTGAGTTATTGCCTTGTGCAGAACCCATTGCATGTTGTAATTCTTCTACTGTTTTTAATAAAGTTTGGTTTTCCATTTCTAGTTTTAATAATCTACTTGATGTTAGTTCATTCACTTCATGACCAAGTGATTTCTGTGGCACTGTTGAATTAAAATGGAAGATAAAAAGGATAAATTGTTATCTAAACTATTACTAATATATAATTGAAAAAGGACAGAGCTGTATAAAAAACAGAGCTTCAGCTACTGTTTACTTTTTTCAAAAACAAATATAAATACTAAACCTAAATAATTACTTTAATAAATGTTTTTCCAACCTGAAATTGAGCCTCAATAGTATGGACCAAGCATCACAACTTTTTATTAATGAAAATATAATTATGAAGATTATCCTGAATGCCAAATATTAATATGCATAAAGAATTTTCAAAAATAACTTTACAACCTAAACAAAATCAATAATGTACAATTGGATACTTCATTTCATTTACTGTGAGATTGCCTGCATCTACTTTCTTGGATTCCATTGCATTCCACATTTGAAAAAATGTTATTTAGAGGCATTTGTTCAAGATGGGCAGATACAAAAACTGAAAATAATAATAATAAAATAATAAAATGCTAATAACAATCAAAATTAGCAGGCAACAAGTATTCCTCTGAACGAACCAGTCTGGATATTACTTTTTTCAAATAGCTATGTATTTGGGTTCCTTGAAGAAAAATTGAGAAATATTTGAAACAGTATTTAAAGAATTTGAATGTTAAACTGCTCATATACTACCTGGACAACAAATAAGTATAACTTTAGCTACCTTCGGAAATTTCTGATGATCTGTTTATCTGTTCAAGTTCCCATCCTAAATGTAGTGATTCATCCATACTTTGCTTCTGAGCCATTTCTAGTGACATATTTTCCTCCATAAGTTCCTCAATTTTCTTCCGATCCATATCACGTTCCTTAAAAAATAGTTTCATAAGTTTTCTTTAAAACCTCCTCTCAAAAGGCAACCACATATGTTTCAGTAACCAAATTTTAGCCTAATGCTACTGCTTGAATCTTCATCTTTATTCGTGAAACTACAATAAGTTATCGGCAGCACAAAAACAACATAATTAAATCTAATGCATACATACAATGTTTCTACAGATAGTCCTCAACTTAAGACCACAATGGAGCCCAAAATTTCTATTAAGTGAGACATTTGTTAAGTGAGTTTTGCTCCATTTTACAACTTTTCTTGCCACAATTGTTAAGTGAATCACTGCAGTTGTTAACTTAGTAACACGTTTGCTAAGTAAATCTGGTTTACTCATTAACTTTGGGAACTATGGGAACTGATGTCATAAGTTGGTGTGGTCAATGATGGCATACCTTATGACCCCATTCCTTAGTGATGGAGTTCCCGGTCCCAATTACTATTGGCAATTGAAGACTAGCTGTAATTTTATTCTAAAAAGTAACTTTTTCTATCCCATCCTGTATGCTCACCATCTCCATATCATGGAGTTTAGCTTTTAATTGCAGATTCTCCTTTTCCAATTCATGCAATTTATCAGAACGGGCTCGGGTTCCCTCTAACTGATCTTCCAGCATTGTCTTTGTTTCCAGTAATACTTGATTATCTTCTTTTAGCTCCTACAGTAATAAGTGAAAAATATGAAACTGATAATCAAATAAGAAACAAAGTAGTAAAAAAATGGCACAATGAAACAAAATGTGAAAACCACTTGCTATATTTTACATACATTAATGTAACTATTTAAGAAAAATACACGTGACAGAATAAAATACTAAGCATATTATTCTAAATCTACTTGTAAAACTAATCCAATACTTTTTGGATTTAGAGAACCATATTTAAAAATTGAACTCCAAAATTTCCACAAGTAAAATAAATAAATAGGGAAATGTGGAAAGTAACTGATAATAACTATAGAACAAAGGCACAAAATATGCCTTGCTTTAAATGCATAGTATATTAACAGTACACTTTGAAATCTGATTTACAGTTGACCTCTGGGGAAGTAATGGTGGATTGAAAACCATTACATTTTTAGTAGAGTTGATGACTGTGACAGAAAGTGGAGTGAGTGAATGAACTGACCGTGAACTCCTCTCCAGATTAAGGGGAGAATTTGAGATTGCCCAGAATGCTCCTTATAGGTGCTCCTTGTGATGAGACTGTAAAACTATGATTTCCAGCAGGCTCTGGAAGCCAGGAGAGTCAACTCTGTCCAAGCAGTGGTTTGGAGCCTTCAAAAGGATGCTAGATTTCTCCACTTCCTATCTTAATCACCTTTACTGGAAATGGCTTATAAATTGCTTTTTGGATATGAAGACCCTTCATAAAGACAAGTTTCATTATAACAATGATTTCCCGTCAGTCTGCAGTGAAAGATGTTTTATGTTTATGTACCGACCTCTCTGGTCGGTCGCAATATGTGTTGACGGGAGGGCAGAGGTCGACCTCGAGGCCTCTCTTATGTGGGGTTCCTCAGGGGTCGGTCCTCTCGCCCCTCCTTTTCAACACATATATGAAGCCGCTGGGTGAGATCATCCGTGGTTTTGGGGTGGAGTACCATCTGTACGCTGATGACACCCAGCTGTACATATCCACCCCAAACCACCCCAACGATGCCGCCGAAGTGCTGTCCCGGTGTTTGGAGGTCGTACGGATCTGGATGGGTGGTAACAAACTCAAGCTCAACCCTGCCAAGACTGAGTGGCTGTGGTTTCCGGCACCCCGGTTCAGCCAGATTACACCAACTCTGGCCATTGGGGGCGAAACACTGGCCCCCGTGGAGAGGGCGCGCAATTTGGGTGTCCTCCTGGATTCCCGGCTGTCCATGGAGGACCATGTGGCGGCCGTGGCCAGGGGGGCGTTTCATCAGGTACGCCTGATGCGCCAATTGCGCCCCTTACTGGACCGGGCTGCCCTTCGCACAGTCACTCAAGCTCTCGTGATGTCCCGGCTCGACTACTGTAATGCTCTCTACATGGGGCTTCCCTTGAGGTGCACTCGAAAGCTACAGCTAGTCCAAAACGCAGCCGCGCGGGTGATTATGGGAGCCACTAGATGCTCCCACATAACACCGATCCTGCGCGAGCTGCATTGGCTTCCTGTGGTTTTTCGAGTGCGCTTCAAGGTTTTGACAACTATGTTTAAAGCGCTCCATGGCTCGGGGCCTAGTTATATGCGAGACTGCCTCCTGCCCCATACATCCCTTAGACCGATACGCTCCCACAGAGAGGGCCTTCTCAGGGTGCCGTCGGCCGGACAATGCCGACTGGCGACACCCAGGGGAAGAGCCTTCTCTGTGGCGGGCCCAGCCCTTTGGAATGACCTACCCCCTGAATTACGTACCATCACCGACCTCCGCCTCTTCCGCCAATGTCTTAAGACATATTTGTTTCAACAAGCCGGCCTAGCCTAACCTCCCATGGGGACTTTTAGGTAGTTTTAAATTGGGTTTTTAAAATTTGGTTTTAGCGCAGGATAGGTTATTTAATAGTTTTTTAAATTATATTTATTGTATTTTGTATGTTTTTAAATTTTCCTGTGCGCCGCCCTGGGTCCTTCTTGGAGAAGGGCGGGATATAAATTTAAATAAATAAATAAATAAATAAATAAATAAATATGTAAGATTAAAACTTAAAGAAAAGCTTTTTTATTTGGAATAAGCAGCAAATGGGTGATTAGAATGTTAACTTTGGAATGCTTTGAAAAGACTAAGGAACCTGAAAATAAGATTTTAAAATATTTATGAGACAATAGTTTGTTTAAAGTATTATTAAAATATATAAATAATTAATAATAATTTATTACATTTATAAACCGCCCCCCTCTCCCCGAAGGTACTCGGGGCGGTGTACAGGAAAATTAAAAAAAAAAAAAGATTATGAAGATTTTTAGTTTAAATGCAAGAAATCTCTCTCTGGCAAAAATGTGGTGATGAGAGAAAAGCATGATATGATCTTGAAGGCTGGTTAATGGATATCACCAGAAATAGTTAAGGATTATAAAAAAGGAGAAGAGTCACTAATATAGGACGGAGAAAAATATTTTAACTCTGGAAGAATTCAGGAATATCTGACAACAATGTACCCAGAACTTTCCCTTTAGACTGTTTTTTATAATAAAAATTAGCTTAAAAGAGACAGAAGAGGATATAACTGTTTTGGCTGTTTTGGTTATGGATTTAAAATTGAAAGGACCCAGGAATAATATAAGTAATCTTTCATTTAAAACCACAATTGAGCCCAAAATTTCTGTTCTAAATGAGACATTTGATAAATGAACTTTATCCCATTTTATGACCTTTCTTGCCACAGTTTGTTAAGTGCATCACTGCACTTGTTATGTTAATAGCTTCCCCATTGACTTTGCTTGTAAGAAGATTGCAAATGACCCTAAGACACTGGCAAATATGAGTCAGTTGCCATGTGCTTGAATGTTTATCATGAAGATGTCACAAAGGTCATAAGTGTGAAAAACAGTCTTAAATAACTTTTCTCAGTGCCATTGTAACTTCAGTCACTAAACGAACTGTTGCAAGTCAAGGACTACCTGTAGTGACAAAGAACGGATACTGTTATATCAGTATCCGTTCTTATACGGAACCTGCAAATGAAGTTGGCTGAGATTTTAATAGTTAAAAGGGAAACACAAATAAAAAAGATGACTTAGATATGTGGAATTTTTACTCAAGTGACTTGGAAAAATTTCTTTGGATTTACAAAGTCATATGTTATATTTATGAAGGAATTCCTGAGAAAAAATAGAGACATTATGTAAAAGATACAAACTTATTTATTAGCTTATAGTTAGCTTATTTGACCAAGGTAAAATGTATATTATTCTTTTTTTCTGATATTAATAGGTTTTCCTTGACTAGCAATTTTATTTATTTATTTATTTATTTATTTATTTATTTATTTATTTTTCAAATTTATATCCCGCGCTCATCTCCCACAAAGGGACCCGGGGCGGCGCACAGGAAGATTAAAAATACAAAAATACAAATATACAAAATACAAAGACTCATTAAAACTATATTAAACTCAACCCTGCGCTAAAACATAATTAAAAACCCCAAATTAAAACTTTGCTCAACTAAAAGCCAGTTCGGTGTCGGGTAGTTCATGCCAGGCCAGCTAGATGAAAAAAGTGCGTTTTTAAGCGCTGGCGGAACAGGCGGAGGTCGGAGATGACAGAGTTCGGGAAGTGGGTCGTTCCAGAGGGCTGGACCCGCCACAGAGAAGGCCCTTCCCCTGGGTGTCGCCAACCGGCATTGCCCGGCCGACGGCACCCGGAGAAGGCCCTCTCTGTGGGAGCGAATCGGACGTAGGGACGTATGGGGCAGCAGACGATCTCGCAGGTAACTAGGCCCCGTGCCATGGAGCACCTTGATCATCAATGAATGATGATGCTTTAAATAGTTGTTTATAGATAAGACATAGGAAGAAAAGAGTTTTTCTTGCCTTTTTAAAGAAAGTGATAAACTGTAGTATTAATATTGAAGACAAAAAGTGATAATTAATTAATTTGTGGGATATCATTTGAAGAAATTAAAGATTAAAAATTTTAATGTTTCATCTGGCTCCTAATGAAGTTTTTCTTGATTGAATGATGAGGTTTTAAAAGATTTGTTTACAGACATAAACAAATAAAACATGGCAAGAAGAATTTTTTGCTTTGTATTTTTTGAGAAAATGACAAGGAACTCTGTAAAGGAAGGAAATATGAAAGTGTTTCATTTTTTTAAAGTTAAAATATATGAATTGTTATTTCTGATAGACCATCGTTAAAATGAACCTTTTCTGATTAAAATTGAATGACAAGGCTCTATCTGCTCATAGATAAAAGAAGAGATATGGAATTAGACTTTTGATTGAAAAGTTTTTAAATTGATTTTAGTAGGGGTTTTTAATTTGGCAGGCCAATTTATTTAATTATATCTTAACATTTGATCTTAACTTTTATATTACTCATTTTTACTGTTGGCTGTACACCGCCCTGAGTCCCGAAAGGGAGATAGGGCGGTATATAAATGCAATAAATCTTAAATCTTAAATATTAGAGAAGGTGTTCAGTTACTGAAAATGCTTGTATTTGTGTTAATGAAAGGAGAAGCTATTCTTTCCTACATCTTTTTGACTTTTCTATTTTTTCTATTTTTTTCCTTTTTCTTTACTAATAGGAGGATGCATATTTTTTAGACCTGTAACATAAAACAAGATCAGCACAAACACAGAATTCTAATAAAATACCTTGATTCATGTTAGAAACATAATCAGTAAAAAAATGAACGTACATATATTTTAAAAATGTTAATTACCTCTATTCTAGCCTTGTAGAATTCAATATCATGTAGCCTTTCTTTATATCGGCTGAGTTCACTTTCAAGCTTGTCAACTCGGATTGCCTTTTCTCTGAGAGCATCAAGTTCATCCCGATACACTCTAGCAGATCGGGCATCCGAAAGTAAACTCATATTCTAGCAAATAAGACAAAATATATGTTAGTGTTTATGAAAAAAGTGATTGTGCAGAAGGCAAGAATAATATTATCTATTAACATGAAATCAGATATAAGTGCATGGAAAAGAGAACCTAGTAAACATTAGCATTTATTCAGAATAAAAAATCAATAAGTAGCACAATTTATATGTGGATTTGTATAAGCATTCTTCTTTCTAACAACATCATTGCATTCATTTTTATAACCATCTTTTCAAGATCATTAATATTGATATGTTGAGCATTGATTTCATGCTTATAGAATAAATTTCATCGAAACTCTGTAACTAAGGATCCCTAATTCTCAGTCTCTCTGTAAGGGACATGGGTGATTCTTAAATATGACAAATAAAAAAATAAAAATTCATACTTGATGAAATATAAACTACTTATATAATGTTGAAAATTATGTTTTCCTTAATGTATTGTTCATTTAGCTATATTATCATCTGCTTGAAATGGGCAATTCAAATATCTAATAAATTAAAATGTTTTCTTTTAGAGTTCAAATAATAAAAATAATAAATAATAATAAATTTTATTTGTTACCCGCTCTCTCTCCCCAGAGGGACTCGAGGCGGGGCACAGGAAAATTAAAAAAAAACAATAAACACAAACAGAATACATAATTTAAAATCTCAATTAAACAAATCCTGCGCTAAAAACATCTATAAAAAACTAAAAAACTGTCCCTAAAACCCCTAAACACTACAACTAATTAAAATTACCCTAAAACCCCAGGACAAGGAGGCTATCCCAAGCCGGCCAGACGGAAAAAGTAGGTTTTCAATTTGAGACGGAAGGAGCGGAGGTCCGTGGTCATCCTAATATCGGGGGGAAGGTCGTTCCAGAGGGCCGGGCCCGCCACAGAGAGAGCCCTTCCCCTGGGTGTCGCCCGCTGACACAGTCTAGTGGACGGCACCCGGAGAAGCCCCGCTCTGTGGGAGCGAATCGGCCGTGAGGATGTATGGGGCAGGATCCGATCCTGCAGATAGCTAGGTCCCGAGCCATGGAGCGCTTTAAAGATGATAATTAACACCTTGAAGCGCACCCGGAAGACGACAGGTAGCCAGTGCAGCTCGCGTAAGAGCGGTGTTACATGGGTGGACCTAGCGGTCCCCATAATTGCTCGCGCGGCTGCATTCTGGACTAGCTGAAGCCTCCGGGTGCACCTCAAGGGCAGCCCCATGTAGAGAGAGTTACAATAGTCCAGTCGGGATGTCACGAGAGCATGAGTGACTGTGCAAAGGGCGTCCCGATCCAATAGGGGGCGCAATTGGCGAACCAGGCGAACCTGGTAAAACGCCCTCCTGGCCACGGCTGTCACTTGATCTTCCATGGACAGCCGGGCATCCAGGAGGACACCCAAATTGCGCACCCCATCCACAGGGGCAAGATGTTCGCCCCCTATGGCCAGCGCTGGAATGAGCTGGTTGAACCGGGCAGCCGGAAACCACAGCCACTCGGTCTTGGTCGGGTTGAGCCTGAGTCCGTTACTTCCCATCCAGATCCGTACAGCTTCCAGGCACTGGCACATCACCGCTACGGCATCGTTGGGGTGGTTTGGGGTAGAAATGTACAGCTGTGTATCATCAGCGTACAGATGGTACTCTACCCCAAAACCACGGATGATCTCACCCAGCGGCTTCATGTATGTGTTGAACAGGAGGGGCGAGAGGACCGACCCCTGAGGCACCCCACATGCGAGGGGTCTCGCGGTCGATCTCTGCCCCCCTGCCAACACAAATTGCGATCGGCCAGAGAGGTAGGAGGAGAACCACCGTAAAACGGTGCCTCCCACCCCCAACCCCCCCAGCCGATGCAATAGGATACCATGGTCGATGGTATCGAAAGCCGCCGAGAGGTCTAATAGGACCAGGATGGAGGAACAACCCCCATCTCTGGCCCTCCAGAGATCATCAACCAACGCGACCAATGCCGTCTCGGTGCTATGCCCGGGCCGAAAGCCGGACTGGCGCGGATCTAGATAATCAACTTCCTCCAGGTGACGGGGAAACTGTTGTGCCACCACACTCTCAACAACCTTCGCCAGAAAGGGAAGGTTGGAGACTGGACGGTAGTTGTTCAAAAGAGCTGGATCCAAAGAGGGCTTCTTAAGGAGGGGCCTCACCATCGCTTCTTTTAGGGAAGCAGGCAAGGCACCCTCACTCAAGGATGCGTTGACAACCTCTTGGAGCCAGCCTCGTGTCACCTCCCAGGATGCCAGTACAAGCCAGGAGGGACACGGGTCCAATAAACATGTGGTGGCTCGCAGTCGCCCACGTAGCCTGTCCATATCCTCGGAAGTAACGGAGTCAAACTCCTCCCAAACAAGATCTCTCTCGTGGCATCCCACTGGGCCATGAATGGGGGCTAGCTCGTTCTGTATCTGAGCGATTTTCTCCTGCAGAAAAGTCACAAATTCCTCTGCTCTACCCTGTAACGGGGCTTCCCGCACCCTCTGTTGAAGGAGGGAGCGGGTCACCCTAAACAGGGCGGCAGGGCGGTTTTCTGCGGATGCTATGAGAGTGGCACAATGGTGACGTTTGGCCACTCTCAGCGCCACAATGTAAGTCCGTAAATGGGCTCTTACCTGTGTCCGGTCAGATTCAGTTCGAGTATACCTCCATCTTCTCTCTAGGCATCTCTTGCGGCGTTTCATCACCCTCAGCTCCTCGGAAAACCAGGGAGCCAGGGTGTTTCGCCGCCGCAAGAGAGGCCGCAAGGGCGCGACCCGATCCAAGGCTCCCGTGGTCGCAGTATTCCATGCGGCCACGAGGTCCTCCATCGGGGCGCGGGCCAGGGGTACAGGAAGTGGCCCAAGCGCCGTCTGGAACCCATCCGGGTCCATCAGGCGCCTGGGGCGGAACCAGATTGGTGACTCAGGTTCCGCCTCCCCGCGGAGGGGAGCAGCGGTCGGAAAGTCGAGCCGGAGAAGTGAGTGGTCTGTCCATGACAAGGGTGTGATGACTATATCCCCTATACCCAGATCACTCTTCCATTGGCCTGAGACAAAGATGAGATCCGGTGTGTGTCCACCCTCGTGCGTGGGGCCTTGAATTAGTTGGGTCAGGTCCATGGCCGTCATGGAAGCCATGAACTCCCGAGCTGCCTCGGGTGATTCGCCCAACGATGGCAGATTAAAGTCCCCCATGACTAAAAGTCTGGGGGTCTCAACTGCCACCGTAGCGATCACCTCGAGGAGCTCGGGCAGGGTTGCTGCTACATAGCGGGGAGCCAGGTATACAACCAGCAAGCCCAACTGCCTCCCTAGGCCCCACTTCACACAGAGGGACTCACAACCGGTGGTCTGTGGCACAACGGTCTCTCTCGGCTCAAGACCTTCCTTTACAATGACCGCTACCCCACCGCCCCTACCTAGGGCCCGGGGCTGATGAAACGCGCGGTAACCTGGTGGGCACATTTCAACGAGGGGGAGTCCACCCTCGTGGCCCAACCAGGTCTCCGCAATTCCCACCAGGTCCGGCTCCCCCTCTGACACAAGGTCATGAACGAGGGGGGCTTTGTTGACAACGGACCTGGCATTGCAGAACATCAGCCGCAGGCCCTGGCTCTGTACTCCCTGGCCACCTAGCCTGCGGGGGTTGAGGCACTTGACCGTTTGTAGCCAACGGCTTCGTGCCCCCAACCGGGAGGATAACACTTGTCTCCCCTCGGACCTGCCTCTCCCCACGACGTTCTGGATGGGAATGCCCTCTGTCGGAACGAAATACGTTTACTTCTAAAATATTATATTAGTTCTGATAATGAGAACAATGTAACATAGAAAATGTTCCACTTATAGACAAAAAGAATGTGTATAGAACAATGTCAAGTAACTCTTTTCTAAATTCTTCCAAAGGTATAAATAAAAGTGGATGGAAGCTGCATTCAGCAAATGCCTCCTTTCCTAAATGTAAATTGATTTGCTAAGTTTTAAATACAATACATGGAAAAAGTTCTAAAAAAACCCCAAAAACCAGAATATAACAAATACACTGGTCAATACCAGTAATTTTATGATTTTAAGTTTAAAATCCTATGGCCATTATTTAGATGAAATCTGCTTAATTAAGACCCACTACTTGAAACATGTATCATTTTAATAGAACTGATAAACACCAGCAAGTACATTTTCATGCAAACAAAACAGTAACCCACGATTCACAAACCTCTTGTTGAAGTCGCTTTAATTCAGTTTCATTCTGTTCAAATTCTTGCTTACAATCCAGCAACTGTTCAGTCTTTTCCTCACTAAAAACAACACAAATATTTTATTTACAAATATAAAAAGCTTTATTTTACATTCCTGTTAATAATTAAAGGAAACTGCACCAGCAAGTCATAATAACTTCACTAAAATGATAAAAATAAAGCAGTGATTAAGAATGGATTGAAATATTGCTAAATTCCTTCCCACTGGTGATTTTTGCTCTCCTGATTTCCTCCTGTTACATCAAAGAAAGGGTTTTGCTTGTGTGACCCTGTTTCTGTCATGTCATGGTCCAGTGACAGTCCATGAACTGGAGGTTGGAGAACTCTGCTCTAGTCTAGACTCCTGCACTTCTTCTTCTATGCTTTTACTGGGATTTGGTAGTTTTCAGAAAAGCAAAACTTGGAAGTAATTCGACAATGGACAACTTTTGCATATTTCTAATTCTACAATTCAGTACCAGAGAGGTCACATATTCTAAAATGATTATGGCACACAAGATTTGAAATAATATATACATAGTTTCAGTTTTGAAAGATGAAAATAAAAATAGAAAATATTTTGTAATAACCATTCTTTATTATAATTGTTTCATATCAGTGAAGCATTAGAAGAATCTGCAATTGTAAATTACCGTAGATAAAACAGAGGACACTAGTAGTAAGTACGTTGAAAAAAGCTGCTCGTGCAATGGATTTTCCTCAACCCACTCTATTCTAAAGCTTTCCATTTTCCCTCAGAAAACCTGAAGGAAATCAGCAAGTTCTAACATGGGGAATATGGGGAAATGAAATATATAAGCATATAACGTTTGTGCAAACTCCTTGGGTATTTCATTTAAGACTCCTTACAAGAAATTTGAGAAAGATTGAGTGGGAACAGTTGTGGAGGGTTCAGAAAGCCCCTTGGTACTTTGTTATGACAAGGAAAGTGAAGTTGAAATAGAATCGACCATTACTGAGGAAGAGATCATATAGGCAATGAGCCAACTGCCAAACAACAAGTCTCCAGTTGTTGACACAATCCCTGTATCATTCAGTCATTAGATACCTGTGTCAGAAAATTTAGGAAATCAACACATAGCTGAAAAAGGGTGACTCTAAAGATTGTTCCAATTATTGCATAATTGCTATCATCCCTCACATCAGCAAGATTTTGCTTAAAATAGAACAAGATCTAGTATGAACCATCACAAGGGAATTACCATATTTCTAAGCTGGCTTCTGAAAGGGTCGTAGCACCAACAGTCATGTTGCAAACCTGCGCAATAGAAGATTTGCAGATCACGGAAGAAATCTTGTGAATAAAAGATCATTTACACATGTTTCATCAATTACAAGAAAGCCTTCAATTGTGTTGATCATGAAAGCTATGGAGAGCCCTACAGGACTTGAGTGTACCAGTACGTCTGGTCAAGTTGGTGCACTCACTATATTCAAATCAGGAAGCCACTGTGTGAACACAATATGAAAACACTGCAATGATTTAAGATAGAGAAAGTAATGTGTCAAGGTGGCATTCTCTCCATTTCTTATTCAACCTGTGTGCCAAAATGATGATGAGGAAACTTGAACAATCAAAAAACAGGATACAAGTTGTGGAAGAAATATCAACAATGTTCATGATACAACTCTCCTCTCAGAAACCAAATAAGGCCAAGATCAAGAAAATCGAAGAAGAAAGAGAGAATTTTAGTCTCTTTCTGAACATCAAGAAGACCATGCTAATGACCACAGCAAGGAATGGAAACATGAAAATAGACAGTGACAGTGAAGAGATAAAATGTATGGAAGAATTCACTTTCCTAGAATTGCAAATCGCTCAAAGCAGTGAATATAATCCCAAAATAAAATGTCAGATTGCACTAGATCATATAGCAATGATAAATGTAGCTGAATATGGAAAAGCAAGGACATCAGCAACCAAACATAAGTTAGTCTGTTCTATTGTGTCCCTTGTAGCTAGCTATTGTGAAAGTTGGACCTTAAAAAAGCAAGACAGAAAGAAAATCAACTTATTTGAGCTATGGTGCTAGAGAAGACTTCTGCGTATTTCTTGGTAACTAACCAGCAAGTACTGGAATGAGAAAGGTGACCAACAAGCAAGTACTGGAGTGCATAATACCAGACCTATCATTGGAATGCAAAATCTCAAAACTGAATCTCTTACTATCTATAGAGATATTTCTTTTGCATCTCTCTTACTTTGGCCATGTCATGAGGAGGAATTCACTAGAGAAAGCAAATATGTTTGGAAGTGATAGTGGTAAGAGGAAACCAAGAAGTCAAAGAACAAGCTGGCCGAACAACATCAAAGCTGACACCAGCCAGATCATAGAAAAATTTAAAGTAGCACAAGATGGAAAGATGTGGAGAGACCTGGTCCGCAGAATAACCAAGAGTCAGACATTTACTGAATGAATAACATCAGCAGCACTTTTTGTTATCACAGCTTTCTGTGTATAGCTTAACATGGGGAAGACAAACATTATCCAAATACTTTTAGAGTAAGCTGATATTAAAGTGATCAAGTGAAGTCCAAAATCAAGCCAATTAACTTACATTTATGAACTCTCATTTCTTCCCTATACATAAGACTAAGATAAAGAGGTAGCTGGAAAAGCAGAGGAAATCACACACACACACACACACACACACACATATACCTGTGTCTCAGACTCTCAGCTGATCAGGAAGAGAACCTGGTGGCCTAATGGCTAAGGCTGCTGCCTAGCATGCAATACAACTCCGGTTCAAATCTCAGTAAGGGTATGGCTAGTTGATGAGAGCTAAAAAGCTCGAAATAGATCTATATTAGTCTCCCCGACTTATTTATTGATCAGCTCAAAAATGTAACACACACACACACACACACACACATATCCAGTGTGACTTCAATCTTTCAGTAAGGAGATTAAATAGGCACAGATTTTAATATTTATCGAATAGCACCTGAATGCAACAGATAGATATTGGAAAACAATGCTTTCATATAAACCAAGAAATTTGATTATCAAGTAATCCACTTCAATCCTCCACAGAAATCCTCCCCTCATCTGACTGGGATTTTTTTCAGAAAAAAAAATAATGCAGCACAAACAGCAGTATTGCATATATGAATGTAGAGTATGGAATAGACAACATATGGATAAGAATTTGTGTTATTTCTCTAAAACAGAAATCTTCAGGTTCATTTTTCCCCCAAGAGAATATTTTATCACTCAGATTTTTCTTTCTGAGAAGTTTCAACTGGGCAGTGGGATTATTCTTCACTGTCATTCCCAAAGGAATCTGATTATGAAAACTGAATTCCAATAGGTTAATATGTGTTTGCTTTTCATCAAGTTAATTGAAATATGTTCATAACAGCAAGCATGTTTATCTGCAAGACATCCTATTTAAATCAGAAATTATAGGAATGTTCAGTCAAAAATGTTTCTTTCATTTTCAAATTATAAAAATGTAAGTTCCAAACATAAAAATATTCAACCATTTTATATGTATACATCTATTGCACAGCATGTATTTTATGCATAATATTAAAGCTGGAGCTAATGAACTTTATGTAGGGCCTGTTTTAAATAATGACAGCTCTTATGTCAAACCACAGTTCTCATAAGTATTTACTCAACCACCATGCTTTGTATCCAATTTAAGGGCAATGTTATTTAAAACGTACAGAACTAATGGGAATTACGTTAGCATACCAGCACATTGGATGGTATTAACAATCATTAAAAGATATTAGCATTTTATAGCCAAAATGTTATTTGTAAATCAATAAAACATATTGGTAAAATGTAAAAATATTCTCAGAAATATGTACACTTCCAAAGAGCTATTCAGTTAAGTGTAATGGGATTGTTTTTAATTATACATTCTACACCAATGTTCACTATTTAGGCTATTACATGTCAGTCAAATTAATAACAGCAATTTGCATTAACTTCCCTAGTGCAGCTGTTTAGAGAATATCCTGGCTAGGCTCATTTCAACAGACACCCAATATCTGAGTCATCAAAAATTGTATTTTTTTTGGTATTTTTGTACTCATGACTACTTTAAAAAAATATTATATTCTGTTCAAATAAAAAAGTAATTAAATAGACATAATGATATACTTTGCCCATTTTAGATGATCCAGTTAAAACTGTCTTGTAATAGTCTATTGGTCTTTGTCTGTATGTGTGTGGAGGGGGGTAAGGGATGGAGGTGCTGGCTCTACATATAAATATTCCCATTTCATGCTCCTCTCTCTCCCAAAAACAATATTTCAAGCCCAGCCTACCATACTGCAGTTCAGTACAATTCTAATAATGAAAGATGTCAAATAATATCCAAGTGAAATAATAAAATGTATCAAAGGAAGAGCTTTGAAATTTCAAGGGACCTAGAAATGTTTCTCAGCATCAAATTTTGACAGGAAATTAAAATGGAAAAACCTTATTACCATAAATTACTATGCCATTCTGTGTCCAGAACAAATATAGAAAATGTGACCTTGGTATTAGAGGACAAGCATACGTTAAGACTCTTCACCTCTGCTGTATTATTTATTCAGCAAGCACCATAATGGCTTAATTAGCCATAAACTTCGCAGCATTTATCTAATGCTTAAAGCATTTCACATGCACAATTGCAGCTAAGGATTAGAAACAGGCCCTTCAGGCAGAGAACAGGTGGCAATCTTAAACTTATTTCATTGCTAGACTGAATTTAACAATGATTCGGAAACTTGTATGTTAAATTCCTATTTCACATCACTGTGTAATTAATTTGCCACAGATTTAGAAACCTCAATATTCATTACATTATCAAATCAAAGTTAGGACACAACTTTGATAATAATGAAACTTATAGTCTTGGATTATATTAAAAAAGTTATTCTACAAACAAGTATTTGTGTGAATTGCAGACTCTTCATGAATTTTACTGATATGGACATTAGCACCACTTATAATCACTGAGTAACCTTAGGTACTTGTAAAAACGCACACTCTCCCACTGTTAATGGCAAACATGTCTGTAGTACATGGAACTCATGGAAACTCATTATTTTTTTTCCCAATTTTTTTTTTTTAAGTACTGTGTTTTGATAGTATACAAATATATTGTTACATGTATACAAAGCCATTGAGTGGCACGGTGGCCTAGAGATGAAGAAGCTTGCTTCCCACTCGGAAGGGTTGAAAATTCAATCCTAGGCAGGGGCAGATTTTTCTCTACCAGGGCGCAAAGAGAAAATATCTGCTACAAACTCCACATAATATCAGAAAGGGCATCTGGCGAGTAAATGCTCAGCTCCATTCATTCATTCCTATTCCATGCTGATAAAACGGATTACAGAGTGGTAAAAAGAAAAAAAATCTGCAGAAGACTGAGTAGGTATCCCCAACAAGGGCTGCAACATTTTCCGCTAGCTGGCATCCATTTGTAAATAATTCCATTGGCAAAACACAATACTATTTTAACTACAACATGTGATATTAAACAGTAGTCTTGTTTTACTTGTAAAGTTTACAAGTTACAAAGTTACAAATATTCTACATAGAATATTTCAGAAAGAATCTAGATAGTTGTTTTGCCTATACCCACACCAGAAGTACAACCTAACAAGCGGACAAACAGAAAGTACTGACTGTGCATAGATGTTCAGTTATAGATAGAAGAACAGGAAAATTACGGTATACCTATTTTTACTTTACATTTATAATAAAAATGCTTTTAAAATCTGTTCCTTCAGATTTCCTTCTAAGCTATTTTAACCTTTTGAAATTAAATCCATGCTTATACAGCAGTAATCCATAAGAAATCCAAAAACTCTAAAAGGGAGTGTGCACATATGTATTTTACAACAAATATACACATACTTGGGTGGTAGGCCTCTTTTTGCTTATAGGCATTTGCTTAATCTAAAACAGTTACTAACTAGCAAGAGAGCCCACACAAAGTGCATTAATTCAATTATGTGTTCCATTTTTTAACCATTTATAATTTAGAATTGTCCATTTTCCATATCAAATCTGACTATATTGGCATTCAATATGCTAATTTTCAAGTCAACATTCCAAACTGCACCATATATTTATTGTTCACTGCAAATCTTCTGGGATCTCAGCAAACAGCATCAATTGCATATAAAAATACACACTCATATTCCTAGTCAACACTCCTTTAACATAGGCATATCAAAAGAGACATCACACATTCTTACTGTCATATGTATTTTTATCAGTAGACACAGATCGCCTTATTCCGTATCATTTCATCACTTAATTTTTTTCATTTCACAGAATACTTGCATTTCAGGCCTTTTTAAAAATGTTCATTTACAGTGCTTCCAAATAAAATTACCAGGTACATTGAAAAATTATACATGAGTAAGATTATGAGCAAATTGTTTACAAAACATGCATTTAAGACTACTTCAATTTGGTAATGCTTAATAATAATCCCGTGTTTATTTTTTTTAAAGTTTAAGACAATGAATATACTCCTGTCAATGACAGTTTATAGATAGCCCACAACTTATGTCCATCCTTAACATCTGTTCAAAACTATGTTTATTACATGTCTTAAGTTACACCACCACCACAATCATGTAATTTTATCTTGGGCACTTGGCAACTGACTAGTAACTAGTTGCAATGACCTATGGTTTGCAACTTTTTTGCCATTTTCTAACAAAAAACCTCAACTGGATAAACTGAATTCTGACTTACAACCACAGACCATTGTAAAAGCAGTGGTAAAATCAAGCTGGAGTTATGACTACAATGATTTATTATAGACTCAATTATGGTTGTAAATAGAGGACTACCTGTACCCAGTTACTAATAACTTAAATCTTATTTCAGGCTAAATTTTATATCATAACTATTAGAAAAGTAGAAGGTGCAAAACGTCAAGCATATTAATTCTGTTTCTAAAGGAAAGAACTAATCTGCTACAGCTTGACAGTTTTGTTAAGACCTTACAAATATTTACTATTACAAAATAAAGGTAGTACAAAACTCTAATAATAAATTAATAAATGATTCCTGCCAATCCAACCTGGAGAAAATCTACTTCAGCTTCAGCTGTTTTGCGCATGCGCGAAGATGGAGGCAAACCTTTGAGTGCGGGAAGGATCGGGAAGGCCTTTCTAAGCCGCGAGGATGTTGCCCAGGCCAAACCCATGATCCAATGGCCAGGCCCGGCAAGCTGCCCACCCCGCCACCACACTGGGGCTATTTTGGTTCGGGGTGGAGCGGGCAATGAGAAAATAGCAGGAGAACAGGAGAGAACCAGCGGCGGGCCATGCGGTAGGAGACCGATGGCGGAGGGCTGCTGAGCGTGGCGCGGCGTGTGGACGGAGGCGGCCAAACAGAGGCAGACGGAGATGGACGGATAGCGCAACGGCAAGTGGCAAGAGGCATGGGCGAATAGCGATTTGTGATTAGTGTCACGGCCCGAACACCGGCTGCAGAGCGGCGGCCCGGCCCGAACAGCGGCCTAATGGTGGCGGCTTTCCGTCGTGGCGGCGCTGCAGAGGGCGCGATCCGCGGCGCGGCAGATGGCGGCAATCATGGAGAGGAAGCGAGAAGCCCGTCGGTGAAGCGGAAGACCTCGTCTGGACCAGGGGGTGAGAGACCCGGCCAGGCGAGGCGAGTGCGGTAACAACGATCCGACCGGGGCTGTAGGAGGGCCGTCATCTGCAACGCCGGGGCCCCAAGGAGAAGACTATGATACCAGGCCATTCCTACCATCGGTGCCTGGGCCCATGCCTTGGCCCTATTTATATCATCTAGGCCAGGCCTTTTTGTTCTGCTCCCTCCGCCGGATTTAAGAACGGATGGGTTTACGGACTCAGGGGCTCCTAGGATGGGGGCCTCTTTGAACAATCCCACTGCGGAGTGCCAAGCCCCCTATTCCATCTCCCCGCCCGGAGGACTTTAGTACCATCTTATCACCTCATTTACATCTATCTCTCCGAACTTGTGAATTTATTTATTTTATTTTTTTATTTTATTTTATTAAATTTATACCCCGCCCTTCTCCTAGTTAGGACCCAGGGCGGCGCACAGGGATGTTAAAATACATACAAAATATATAAAATATATGAAATTTAAAATACTTATTCTAATAAATAAACCCTGTGCTAAAAACCGAATTTATGAACACTTGATGTCATCTAAGTCTGCCTGCTGGGGTTTCCCCCCTTAGGAGACCTTGCAAGGAATTTCCCTCCATGGCCAGTACGATCTTCCTTCCTGTATTATCACTCTATCCTTCCTGTATTCAAGGGCTGTCCTCCTCACCCTGTGGGAGTCCCCCCTCTTGCAGGTTTGGCCCTCAGATTTAACGAGGGCCCACCTCAAGGACGGGCTGATTAACCAAGAGAGGTGGGCAAAGCGCAAGTTAAGGGGATTTTTAGGTAGTTTTTTAATCCGGGTTTTAAGGGGTTCCAGGGCGGTGGGTGGATCCATTCAATTCGGCTTAACTGGAAATATTGGTAGACCGGCCGGCGGCGGCAATACAGAGGCTGCAGGGTCCGACATAGGGAGGGGGGAGGGGGTCAATTCTACAGAGGGCCTTTCCATCAGGACAGTCCTGGGGAGAAGTAGGTATGGCGGGAGTCGGGGGCCCTGTCAACTGTCGGGGGGGGCGTACCCGCTGCTTACAAGCGGTCGCCCGCCCCACCCCCCTGAGCTCCTCCGACAACCTAGGAGGTCGGGAATCACAGAGCCAAGGCCCCAGACTCATGCTGTGCAATGCCAGGTCCGTGGTTAACAAAGCCCCCCTCATTTATGACCTAGTATTGGAGGGGGAGCCGGACCTGGTGGGTATCACGGAAAGCTGGCTGGGCCAGGAGGGAGGAGTACCCCTCGTAGAAATGTGCCCACCAGGTTACCTGGCACCTCATCAGCCAAGGGCCCAGGGTAGGGGTGGGGGGTGGCGGTTATTATTAAGGAAGGCCTTAAGCCAAGGGAGACCACTGTAACCCAGGTAGTCGGTTGTGAATCCCTTTGTGTGAAGTGGGGCCATGGGAGGCAGTTGGGCCTGCTAGTTGTGTACCTGGCTTCCTGCTACGTATCAGCGGCCCTGCCCGACCTCCTCGAGGTGATCGCCGAGGTGGCGGTTGATACCCCCAGACTCCTAGTCATGGGGGATTTCAACCTGCCATCGGTAGGCGAGGCATCTGAGGTGGCCCGGGAGTTCATGGCCTCCATGACGGCCATGGACCTGACCCAAGTAATTCATGGCCCCACGCACACCGGGGGACACACACTAGATTTAATTTTTGCCTCCGGCCAGTGGCATAGTGATCTAGGAGTAGGGGAATTAGTCATCAAACCCCTGTCATGGTCAGATCACTCTCTCCTTCGGCTTGACTTTCCAACTGCTACACCCCGCCGCGGGGAGGCGGAACCAGAGATACCAAGGTGGTTCCTCCCCAGGCGCCTGATGGACCCAGAGAGGTTCCAGACGGAGCTTGGGCCAATACCTGTGACACTGACCTGCGACTCAACTGAGGACCTAGTGGCCGCATGGAATAGTGCAGCCATGGGGGCCTTGGACCAGGTCGCGCCCTTGCGGCCGCTCACGCAGCGCCGATCCACCCTGGCCCCTTGGTTCTCCGAGGAGCTAAGGGTGATGAAGCACCGCAAGAGACGCCTAGAGAGCACTTGGAGGTCCACTCACTCTGAATCCGACCGAACACAGGCTAGGTCCCATTTAAGGACCTACCTTGTGGCGATAAGAGTGGCGAAACGCAATTATCTTGCCACTCTTATCGCATCCGCAGATAACCGCCCTGCCGCCCTGTTTAGAGTGACCCGCTCCCTCCTTCAACAGAGGTCGCGAGAAGCTCCTTTGCAGGGCAGAGCAGAGGAATTTGGAGACTATCTGCAGGATAAAATCGCTCAGATCCGGGATGAGTTGGCCTCCAATGAGATAGACCTGGGTGGACCATCCGAGGCAGGTCTTGAGACCGTATTATGGGACGAGTTCGACTTTGTTACTTCAGAGGACATGGACAGGTTGCCGAGGCAACTGAATGCTACCACATGTTTATTGGACCCGAGTCCCTCCTGGTTGGTACTGGCCTCCTGGGAGGTTACACGAGGCTGGCTCCAGGAAATAGTGAATGCTTCTTTGAGTGAGGGGTTCTTGCCGGCCGCCTTGAAAGAGGCGGTGGTGAGACCCCTCCTCAAGAAGCCTTCCCTGGACCCAGCGTTGTTACTTAATTACCCTCCGGTCTCCAACCTTCACTTTCTTGCGAAGGTTGTTGAGAGTGTGGTGGCACAGCAGTTCCCCCGGCACCTGGAGGAAACTGTCTATCTAGACCCGCGCCAGTCCGGCTTCTGACCCGGGCATAGCACAGAGATGGCATTGGTCACGGTGGTGGATGATCTCTGGAGGGCCCGAGATAGAGGTCATTTCTCTATCTTGGTCCTGTTACATCTCTCAGCGGCTTTTGATACCATTGACCATGGTATCCTATTGCACTGACTGGAGGGGTTGGGACTGGGAGGCACCGTGCTGCTCCTCCCCTGTGCTTGGAGGCCGTGCGGGTCTGGATGGGGAGTAACAAACTTCGACTCAACCCGTCCAAGACCGAGTGGCTGTGGTTTCCAGCGTCCCGGTATAGCCAGCTGACTCCATCGCTGGCCATCGGGGGCGAGTCACTAGCCCCCGTGGAAAGGGCCCACAACCTAGGCGTCCTCCTGGATTCACAGCTATCCTTGGATGACCATGTGACGGCCGTGACCAGGGGGGCCTTTTACCAGGTTTACCTGGTATGCCAGTTGCGCCCCTTTCTCGACCGGGACGCCCTTCGCACTGTCACTCAAGTGCTCGTTACGTCCCGCCTAGACTATTGTAACGCTCTCTACATGGGGCTCCCTTTGAGGTGCACCCAGAGGCTCCAGTTAGTGCAGAATGCGGCCGCGCGGGGGATTCTGGGAGCCTCACGGTGCTCCCACATACCACCTCTCCTGCGTGAGCTGCACTGGCTGCCGGTGGTCTTCCGGGTACCCTTCAAGGTGCTGGTAATCATCTTTAAATCGCTCCATGGCACGGGGCCTAGCTATTGCGGGACCGTCTCCTACCACACACCTCCCTTCGACCGATCCGCTCCCACAGGGAGAGCCTCCTCAGGGTGCCGTCTGCCGGTCAATGCACCCTGTGGAAGGTCCACCCCTCTGGAATGACCTACCCTCCGAACTTCGTACCATCACGGACCTTCGCCTCTTCCGCAAATGACACAAGACGCACTTTTTTCACCTAGCCGGCCTAGCTTAGAGCCTAGATTTTGACTAATTTTAATAGATTAGGCTGTGGATTTTAAAATTTTATTAGCTTGAATATTTTAGCACAGGTCACTTAATTTAATTACATTTTAACGTTGTGATTGTATTTATTGTTGTTTGCTTGTGTCATTTTTAATTTCCTGTGAGTCCGATTGGGGAGATAGGAGCAGTATAGAAATTGAATAAACATAAACAACATAAACATACTTGCTAGGTCCAAGGAACAAATGCCTCCTTGCAGGAGGGCAACTGCCCTTGGAGAGTTCTGGTGTTTACCAGTTCTAATAATTATTCTTTATTATGTACTTACAGCTCTTGTCTAAGCCTTCTAATCTTTGCTTTGGCATCTGCTAATTCCACTGATAAGTGTTGTCTGCTTTCAGTGCATTTCATTCCTGGAGATCCACAAGGTGATTGTGCTGCTGATGCATGAGGTAGAAAATGAAGAGAGTCTCGTTCTTCAGAAAGCTCTATGATAGTCTATGACATAAAACAATTTTTTTTCAGTTAAGCATATGGAAGGAGAACCCTTCAGATTTTGCTAATTGTTGCTTAACTATTTTATTTCATAGTTAACTATTTCATTTCACTGCTAATCAACAAAATCCTAAATAATAAAAATTTTAAAATGCTGTTAATACCTCAGAATGCTCATCTCGCTCATCTATAAGTCGTTTTAAATGTAATGCCATGTTTTTTAGGAGAGGTTCAATATAATCTTGTGCTAGAGCACTGTCATCCATCCACTGGAGATCAAATACATTTTCCTGATTATGGGTTACCTACAAAGAATAAATAACAATGATGTAAAACTATTGTATTTAAATAATTAGATTGCTAAATTTGGACTAATTAAGTGTAACTAAATGTGAAAAGAAATTGGAATTCAAGCTTGTTTTAATGAACAAATTATGTGCATTTTAATTTATTTTAGAAATATTCTGCAATTCAACTTCGAAGGTATCATTTATCTTATCTTTCTAAAATTGTATTTTTCCTTGTCTTTTCTCTAATTAGAAATTAACTCACATCTACTAATGATTTCTCTAATTTCTCTTCCAACTCACTTTGCCAGAGAAAAACAGCCTATGCATTTGAAGTCATATCTTAATCCTGTAGACATTAGAATGCAAACAATAAGTACTGGATAATTATTTTTAATAATTGTTTTCAATTGTTATAGAGTGCTCTATTACTGTTTGGAATATGCTGAATTTTTAATATACTACCCTATTTCCCTGAAAATAAAACTTCCCTGGATAATAAACCCAATCGAGCTTTTGAGCACATGCGCTAAAATAAGCCCTCCCCAAAAATATTGCAATATAGCAGCAGTCATGAGGTGACCACACTTGCCGCCTCCTGCACTTCAAAAATAATAAGACCTCCCCCCAAAATAAGGCCACGTGCTTATTTCAGGGTCAAAAGAAAATAAGACCTTGTCTTTATTTTTGGGAAACACGGTTCCTAAAATATATACATTTTTATTTTCATATTTCCTTCAAAGAGCTCATTTCTGGCATGTTATCTTCCTTACCTCTGCACAAACAGAAAGGACATATCCCAAAGGATAAAATTATTCTTATTTACTCTAATGAACTCACACCTACCATCAACTAGAGAAGAAATAAAGTGTTGTCTTTACACTACATTTTCTGATCTTCCACACAGCCATAACTAGCACATACATCATTAATCTATTTATTTATTTATATCCCGGCTTTATTGTTTTTTATAATTAGCTTAAAGTGGTGAACATACTTTAATCCTTTCTCTTCCTATTTTCTCCATCACAACAGCCCTTTGAAGTTGGTTGGCTGAGAAAGAGAGGCTCAGTCACCCAGCCACTTTTTATGCCTCAGGCAGGATTAGAACTCAGTCTCCTGGTTTCTAGCCTGGTGCTTTAACCACTAGATCAAATTGGCTTTTTTTCTGGAGATTGTAAAGGGTGTTGCCTAATCCTTTCAATCTTTCTTTTTTAATGTATTTTAAATTTATATAATAGAATTACATGGATTTATCTTAATCTTAGCTAACTGAATTGCAAACAGGACAATATTCAACATCTTTATCATGTGGATGAGGGAATAGATGGGGAACTCATCAAATTTGCAGATGACACCAAGCTGGCAGGAATAGCCAACACTCCAGAAGTTAGTCTTAAGATACAGAAGGATCTTGACAAACTTGAACATTGGGCACTATCTAACAAAATGAAATTCAATGGTGAAAAAAGTAAGGTTCTACATTTAGGCAACAAAAATGCACAGGTACAGCAAATATGGTATCTTGCTCAATAGTAGTAATAGTAGTATCTCTGTGAGAGGGATCTTGGAGTCCTAGTGGACAACTATTTAAATATGACCAGCAGTGTGCAGCAGCTGCCAAAAAAGCCAACACAGTTCTAAGCTACATAAACAGGGGCATAGAATCAAGATCATGTGAAGTATTAGTACTACTTTATAATGCCTTGGTAAGGCCACACTTGGAATACTGCATTCAGTTTTGCTCACCACAATATTAAAAAGATGTTTGAGACTCTAGAAAGAGTGCAGAGAAGAGCAACAAAGATGATTAGGGGACTGGAGGCTAAACCATATGAAGAATGGTTGCAGGAACCATTGTCTAGTTGAATGAAAAGGAGTGGGGAGACATGATAGCAGTGTTTTGATATCTCAGGGGTTGCCACAAAGAAAGTGAAGTCAAACTATTATCCAAAGCACCCGAGGGTAGGACAAAAAGCAATGGGTGGAAAATAATCAAGGAGAGAAGCAACTTAGAACTAAGGAGAAATTTCCTGACAGTTAGAACAATTAATCAGCGGAACAACTTACATTCAGAAGTTGTGAATGCTCCAACTGCAAGTTTTTAAGAAAATGTTGGATAACCATTTGTCTGAAGTGGTGTAGGGTTTCCTGCCTAAGCAGAGGGTTGGACAAGAAGACCTCCAAGGTCCCTTCCAACTATTCTATTCTATTTCTATTTCTATTTCTATTCTATTTCTATTTCTATTCTATTCTATGCCAGAAAAAGTAATTGATTTGTTGCCTTATATAATTGATGTGCTGTTGAATTCCATGGAATTTAGTTTTAATTACATAATTGCTTATTTTTGTGAAATCACATTTGAGTTACCATAGAAACTGAATTTTCATTAGTTTTGAATGAGATTTATAATGGACAACGCAGATATGTTTTGTTTACATTTAATCCTTTTAAGAAATTGTTTCAACTAACATCCTTGTTCACAGAACTTTAAAATAAAGAAAATATTGTTAATTCACCTCTTTCAATCTTCTCTTCAGGTGAAAACATATCTAGCTTCTTTCATCTTTCCTCAGTTAAATGGACCACTATTATTTCTATCGCTTAAACCAGGGGTCCCCAACCCGCGGGCCGCAGACCGGTGCTGGTCCGTGGCTTGATAGGAACTGGGCCGCAGTGAGCGGCGTAACTCTTAGAAAGGGCCGGAGAGGAGGAGGAGGGAGGAAGGGGCAGCCCCCTGGGCAGAGTGCACGCCGGGGGCGGGAGAGTGCAGGCGCGGCCACTTGTGCCGTTGGGGGCCTGAAAGGGGCAAGTGAGCTTATTGAGATAGGCCAAAGTATCAGAATCTTGTAAGTAGGCCTATGTTTTCCCCTCTCTTCCATTTATACCTGTGAAAGTCAGAAGCGAGCCAGTTTGATCTTTCTAAAACAAGTCACTGAGTTTAATGCATATTTCTACAGTTGTTGCCTTAACAACTTTTCAATGGCTTCTCCATGGCTTCATGTCTTTGCTCCTTGCATAAGCTCATCAATCCTATGAGAAGGAATGGCTGAACATTTTAATTTAATAATAAAGTGCCTATATAAATTCTTTTAAATACAATATACATTTTGCAGAATAAATTATTATCAAGACATTTGACTGCCTTTTAAATATTTTTAATCAATTAGGATTTTGTAATAATAAACAAAATATTTACCTCTTGTATATGGGCAGCAACGGCTGCTCTTACATCAAAATCTAAACACTGTATTCTTTCAATGAATTCTTCTTTCTTCTGGCACTAAATATAAATTTTAATTAGTATTTACTCTATAGGTAGCTAAACAAAATAAAATAACATCCTTCCACTTTTTCTTAGTAATGTAATACACCTGAAATACCTAATAAACACACATCAGCATAAAGTAAATATTTATAGGAAGATTTGTGATTTATTTATTCATGATCATGCATTGTACTTTTTCAACTCCTTTAAATTTGGCACATTACCTTCCTACTCACAATAAGCACCAGCCATCATGGCTGTCTGCTAGATTAAAACAGTGATCAATAGATCTATCTGAAAAGTTTCTACTGTACTACAGTACAGTAGAAACTGTATAGTTATATTCTCATTTTATTAAGCTTTGATTCCAAAAACCAATTTCTACATCTTTTTATTGAAGGGTCTATCTTTAATTTACTTGAAGACCTTTATTTAGAACAGGAATGGGAAATGTGAGACCATTAAGGTGTTGCTAAATTATAACTTTCACATTCTTTTTTTTTTAAAGATTTTTTTTCTTTATTGGCCAAGTGTGATTGGACACAAGAAACTTGTCTTTGGTGCATATGCTGTCAGTGTACATAAAAGTTTTCTGCTTATTGGCAATACTGGCTGGTTCTGCTG
Source organism: Rhabdophis nuchalis (assembly GCA_039707465.1). Taxonomy (NCBI): domain Eukaryota; kingdom Metazoa; phylum Chordata; class Lepidosauria; order Squamata; family Natricidae; genus Rhabdophis; species Rhabdophis nuchalis. The sequence continues at coordinate 366,918,020 of CM077643.1, forward strand.
AATGATACGCATTTTCTATCCCTGATTTAGATGCTATAAATGTCAATCCCTTCCATATGAGGAAATTAATGCCACAGAAATGCTAAACTATTTTTATTGAGATTGGCTATCAAAAATGCTTTAGTCCCTTTGCTCAGGCTACCTTCCTTATAATATACACTAACTCTACTGTTTAATTATATATAAGACTAGGAAGATAAGTGTCACTCAAATAAACATTGTAAGTAGTTCAAAAAATTAGCAGACCTTACCTGAACAGCACAACCAAGGAGAAGTAGGAGGAGTTTTTTTATTTCTTCAGTGCCTTGTTCTGAAAATATTTTTAAAAATATTTTAAAATAATATAATGGTTTACATTTTCAGTAATATTGAACATATTCTGTTTCCCTTTCCCACACTATATGTTTTTGGGTTAGCAGTGGTTTAGCAGACATATGGCTGCTATTGCAATTTGTTGTGAGAGAAGTTGGAAGATAAGCTATTCCTTCCTCAATACTGAACAAAACAGAACTGTTTTCTATATAACTAAGGGTTATATATAACTTTTAACTATATAATTCTTTATTTGGTCTTAAGAAATTCATTTAACTCTATATCCACAATCAATGGGCAGAATACAGATAGTCCTCAACTTACAACCACAATAGAGCTCAACATGTCTGTTGCTAAGTGAGACAGTTAAGTGAATTTTACCCCATTTTACAACCTTTCTTGCCACAGAAGTGAATCACTGCAGTTATTAAGTTAGTAACATGGTTCTTAAATGAATCTGGCTTCCCCATTGACTTTACTTGTCAGCAGATCACAAAAGGTAATCATATGACCCCAGGATACTACAACTGTCATAAATATGAGTCAATTGCAAAGTGCCTGAATTTGGATCACAGGGCCATGGGTTTATTGCAACAATTGTAAGTGTGAAAAACAGTTTTAAGTTACTTTTTTCACTGGCGGTTGTAAACTTTGAACGGTCAGTAAATGAACTGTGGTAAATTGAGGATTATCTGTTTTTACAATGACAATAAAGATTATTATTATTATTATTATTATTATTATTATTATTATTATTATTATTATTATTATTATTATTATTATTATTATAAAATATCCCAGTTTTCTATATTTATAATACTATATTTATTTGTAAATAATCAAAATATTATTTCTAGAGTTGTTCTGTACACCATTTTGTAATCCATGAATAGTTAATTCTTACCCAAATTCAATTCCACATTAAATACAAGAGAAATGTTTTGTGAGGGACCTTTTTGGGGAACTTTATTCACCCAGCCATGATGAGAACAAAAGAACTGTCTGACGGATTGATTTTGCCCCATGTGAGGCGGATTCTCTCTGCCAAGCAGTGCTTTTCCTCTCAAGGCAGCTATTAGTATGAAAGTCTCTCCAAAAATTGAAGCAGGATTTCCTGCTTGGATTTCCTGATGGCTCTTTTTCAGCCAGCTCCCAAGAACCAAAGGAAGTCTTTTCAGCAGGTGGCAGCAGCTTGCGATATTCCATGCTTCTCCATTTCTAGGGAAGTCATCTAGGAAGAGTGTCCTTGGCAAACACATGTTTGCGGGGCACTTAGCAACCTGTCTTAAGTATGAACAGATTGCCAAGTACCCAGATTGCAATCCCTTGACCATAAGAGCGCTGCAATAGCCCTAGGTATGGGTCATAAATCCTTTTGTTCAGCACCATTATAATTTTGAATAGATTCTGAACAAATGGTTAAGTAAGGATTACCTGTACAAATGTACAATGCATGTAAAGTCAAAAAACATTTGACAGTATTATACAATCTATATAAATAAAAATGTAACAAGAGTTTCTTCAAAACCGCTGATCTCTGAAAGTACTGCACCAATCACTTCCAAATTTTCACACAATGTTCCTTTCAAGTACGGCACCAATGATATATATATAGATTGTGTAGATGTCACACTGTGCCAGGTACACACAACGGAAATGTAAAAAATTGTAAAAAAAGGTAGGTAGATGGATACAGTTAGAACAGTGGGCCACAGGTATTATGTCATCCTTTATGACATAAAGTACTCTGTCCATAGGTAGGTAGGTAGAGGGATAGAGAAAGGGAGAAATACAGTAGGTAGGTAGGGGGATAGAGAGGGAGAGGGAGAAATAACAGTAGGTAGGTTAGGTAGGTAGGTAGGTAGAAGGAGAGAGGAAAAAAGGGAGTAGGTAGGTAGGTTGGGGGTTATACGGTGGTTGTGTGTACGTGTTTGTGTGTGCAGGTGTAGATCTACACAGATTGGTTGGCCATTTAACCAGACTGGGCCACAGCAACGCGTGGCCGGGAACAGCTAGTAGTAATAAATACTAATAAATATTTATGATTGCCAGATTCAGGGCAGGCACAGAAATAAATCTTGACTAACTATTTAATTCCATATTCAGAAACCTACTTACATCTAATAAGATTACAGATATAACATTATAAATTTACTACAAACAATAATAAAGCACAGCTTCTCCAAAGTAGAGCAATAGAACCGTATATATACCGTATTTTTTGGAGTATAAGATGCACCTTTTTTCCTCTAAAAAGAGGCTGAAAATCTGGGTGCGTCTTATACATCGAATACAGCATTTTTTTGCCTCCTGGAACCCCACCCCCTTCACCAAACTGGCTGTGCCTAGTCTTGTGGAGGCTTCCAGAGAGCTCCTGGGGGCTGGGGAGGGCAGAAATTAGCCTCAAACGGGCCGTTTCCCCCTCCTCCAGCCCCCAGCAGCACTCTATAATTTATTCGACCCAAAAATGGCCCGTTTTTGCGATAAATGGGGCGGTTTTTTGTCCCCCCACCCCCCCAGGAGCATTCTGCAAGCCCCCCCCCCAAGACTAGTCATGCTTTTTATTTGAAGAAAATCGGCCCCGTTTTTGCGGAGAAAGAGCAGTTTGGAGGAAGTATGCAAAGCGCAAAAAACCCTTTCGGCCTCCTGGAACCCCGCCCCCTTCACCAAACTGGCTGTGCCGAGCCTTATGGAGGCAGCTCCTGGGTAAACAGAGCTGTTTTTTTGTTCATTTTTCACACACACCCCGGAGCACTCTGCAAGGCCCCCCCCCCCCCCGGCTACTTATGCTTTTTATTTTTTTAAAAAAAACAGCCTCATTTTCACGGAGAAATGGGCTGTTTTGGAAGTTTGCCGAGTGCAAACCCCCCACCACCACCTTTCGGAAGGCTCTCTAACTTTTTCTGAGCAAGCAGAAACGGCCGCGCGGGTGATTATGGGTGCCTCAAGGCAAACCCACGTAACACCTCTCCTGCGCGAGCTGCACTGGCTGCCTGTGGCCTTTCGAGTGCGCTTCAAGGTGCTGACGACCATCTTTAAATCGCTCCATGGCTCGGGGCCTAGCTATATACGAGACCGTCTCCTGCCCCATACATCCCTTCGTCCGATCCGCTCCCACAGAGAGGGTCTTCTCCGGGTGCCGTCAGCGGGGCAATGCCGGCTGGCGACACCCAGGGGAAGGGCCTTCTCTGTGGCGGGCCCGGCCCTCTGGAACGACCTACCCCCCGACCTTCGCACTATCTCGGACCTCCGCCTCTTCCGCCAACGTCTTAAGACGTATCTATTCCAACAAGCCGGCCTATGATAGCCCCTACTTCTGACTTTTAAAATTAAAATTAATTTGGTATGGTTTTAAAATGGGTTTTTAGCACGGGTCCAATAATTTAATATATTTTAATCGATTTTGTATTTTGTATTTTGTGGTTTTAATAATGCCTGTGCGCCGCCCTGGGTCCTAACAAGGAGAAGGGCGGGGTATAAATTTAATTTAAAAAAAAAAGTTTTAAGGTTTGTCTGCTATTTCCTTCTGCAGGACATAGATAAATACACCTGAGAACATCAACCTACCTACCTACCTAATCTCTCTCTCTCTCTCTACCTACCTACTGTATTTCTCCCTTTCTCTCTCTCTCTCTCTCTCCTTCTACCTTCCTAACTACACACACACACACACACACTCCCTATTTACTGTATTTCTCTCTCTCTCTCTCTCTCTCTCTCTATCTATATATTTCTCTCTATATATACTTCTACCTACACACACACACACTCTTCCATCCTACCTACTGTATTTCTCTCTCTCTATTTCTCTCTCATCCTTCTACCTACCTACCTACCTACATTACACACACACATTCTCCCTCTCCCTCTACATACCTATTGTATTTCTCTCTCTCTTTCTATTTCTCTCTCTATCCTTCTTCCTACCTACCTACACGCACACACACTCTCCCTACCTACCTACTGTATTTCTTTATCTTTCTATTTCTCTCTCTCTTTCTACCTACCTACACACAAACACATTCTCCCTTTCCCCCTACATACCTACTGTATTTCTCTCTCCCCCCTTTTATCTACCTACCTACCTACACAGACACTCTCTCTCCCTACCTACCTATTGTATTTCTCTCTCCCTTTCTATTTCTCTCTCTCTATATCCCTTTACCTACCTACTTACCTACCTACCTACCTACTCTCTCTCTCCCTCCCTACTGTATTTCTCTCTATTTCTCTCTCTCTCTATCCCTTTATCTACCTACCTTACGTATTTCTCTTTCTTTCTCTCCCTCTCTCTCCCTCTACCTACCTACCTACTTTTTTTTTGTAATTTGCCTCTTCAAAAACTTGGTGCATCTTATACTCCGGTGCGTCTTATACTCCGAAAAATACGGTAGGTATATACTACAGGATTTATATTCAAAGCTTTTCCTGTTTTTCTAAATGAAAGCATAATTAGCTATTGTTTTAAAGGTGATAAAAAAACCAATAAGATCTATTTACATAATAATCCTCCCTAACCTGAGAATAGCTATTATTTCCTTGCCAACTTCAACAAGTAAGAATTACATATTACAGTATGCCTATTTTAAACAAGATGCAATGCTTACCTGAAAAGGGATTTTTTCCAATTATTAAAACATTTGGCAAAGGCATCATGATCAATTGCTGCAATGTCTCCTGCGGAAGAAGATGTAACTTTTGTAACTTTTATAGCACTTATACAGAGGCTAGACTTTCTATATGTTACTGGCAACATCTGACCTTAACTGACTATATAAAAATAAGCAGTAAAATTATCCCTTATTTACAAGTATAATATTGTATTAATTCCAAGAAACCATAACTTTACTTCATGGTATTTAAATGGATCAGGTTTCACTTTTTGTAAAAGATGAAAGGCCTAGAATATTTTACTTATCCTTTTTGTTCTGCAAATATTTTTCTTATAAATTGATATTCTTTTTTCTATCAAACAAATGATATATTGTTTCTGCCTTTATTGCTTGTTTTGGACACTTTTATGATCATATTATTGTTTACGTCACATAGAAAATTAAGGTTAAAACAAGAAAATCTAGATAACCTATTAAGGAATGTTAAGGAAAGTTAATGTTAGAGAACATACATATTCAAAACAACCTATGTCAGAAGTTTAAATGAGCAATATTAGAAATAAGTTCCTCTTTAAGGACTTTAGAAATATTTATTTGATTTGTACAGAGCAATGATACTGGGAATGAGGTGAAAGCAATTTGTAATTGTCATTTTTTCTACTACTAGAGATACTTGTTTATTAACAGGTATACATGTATTGATATTGTAACTTATTTCAAGCATATTGATATTAAATAATTCTTTGAGAGAATGATAAATACCCAGATTCCCATAGCTAATTTAATTTAAATTCAGGTAAATTAAATAAATTAATTGTAATGAATTAAAACCATATATAGCCTAAGTCTTCAGGGTATATAGGTGATTTAAGTTTCCCTTCCTCCCTGTATGTAGATTCCTAAGATGCATTAAATTAGATAGTTATGTGGCAAGCATATTAATTTTCCTCAATATTGTAAAATATCTTACCTTAAGAAAGAAGACTAATTAAATGTTATGTATATTAGGAATACTGGCTGTCCACAACAACTAGGAACAGGCAATTTTTCAATTTCATTTTCCTTACAAAGAGAACTACATCTTACATATTTAAACCATTTTACCATGACTATAAAATAATTTCCTACACTGACTACGAGAATGTAAAAACCTGTAAGGCTGACGACCATCTTTAAAGCGCTCCATGGCTCGGGGCCTAGTTATATGCGAGACCGTCTCGTGCCCCATACATCCCTTAGACCGATACGCTCCCACAGAGAGGGCCTTCTCAGGGTGCCGTCGGCCGGACAATGCCGACTGGCGACACCCAGGGGAAGAGCCTTCTCTGTGGCGGGCCCTGCCCTTTGGAACGACCTACCCCCTGAACTCCGGACCATCACCGACCTCCGCCTCTTCCGCCAATGTCTAAAGACATACTTTTTTCATCAAGCCGGCCTAGCCTAACCTCCCATGGGGACTGTAGAAAAGTTTTAAATTGGGTTTTAATTAATAATTGGTTTTAGCACAGGTTTGGGATCTAATATATATTTTAAATTATTTATGTTCTATTTTTGTATGTTTTTTTTTTAAATCTCCTGTGCGCCGCCCTGGGTCCTTTGCGGAGAAGGGCGGGATATAAATGTAATAAAATAAAAATAAATAAAAAATAAATGCAAAGATGATGTACTAAGTTATTCAGGACTGAAATTGAATAAAAGTGGGTTGCAACTAAATAGTATCATTTCTGAGAACTGCCAAATATCCTTTAAAAAGGCAACAATCTATTCTGCAAATTATTTCCAGAAGGTTGCCCTAATAAATTATACCACTACTAGACACTAATAGTTCTTATAAGGAAAAAAGTTTAGTCTGAAACTATCTAATTCTTTAAAGTTGCTATGCATTCTCTCAACATCTGGATAATTAAGGAAAAAAACTGGTGAATATACAGACCTGAGAGACAAGAATACAAATAGTTCTCAATTATGACCAAAGTTCTGAGGGACCATTCAAAAAAGTTACTTGCAACCTGACTTTGAAGTTCCAACTTTGGTTCCTCCAGTCATGTGACTGCATTTTGGGCACTTGGCAACAAGCCCAATTTATAACCGTTTGAAGCGCTTTTTTATCATGTGATTGTAATTTATACTTTTGACAGAACCCGGTGTTTACTTCCAGTTTCCAAAAAAACCCAGTCCATAGTGAACAATGGGTTCATTTAGCAACCATGGTATTTGTTTAACGGCTGCCATGTTCATTTAATGTCTACCACCATGCAATGTACTGGAGGGCTGCAAGAGAATCAGGACTGTTTTGGTACACATATAGGTATTGTAAACCCTATAATGCAGTGATGGCTAACCTTTTTCTAAAGGTGTGCCAAAACTGTGTATACACGCGTATGCACGAGTGACCCCATCTGCACGAGCAACCCCTGCATGGGGGGGGGGGATTTTTGCCCTTCCAAAGCTCTGGGGGCTTTCCTGAAGCCTGGGGAGGGCAAAAACATCCACCCCCGGAGGCTTCTGGTGGGCCGGGGGAAGTCGTTTTCACCCTTCTTCGGCTTCTGGAAAGCCTCCGGAGCCTTGGGAGAGCCAAAACAGCCTCCCCAGCCCTCCAGAAGGCTGAAAAACAGCTGGCCAGTGTGCCGGAGCTGAGGGCTGCCATGCCGGCAAATATGGCTTTGTATGCCACCTGTGGCACGCGTGCCATAGGATCACCATTTCAGCTATAATGTCTGTATTGCAACATATTCTGTGTTATATTTTAAGATTTGAATACACACTCAATTATGTGTGGCACAGCTACAGATGATATAGGCCCTGAAGGTATGGCTGCCCATGAGACTACCAGGCCAAGATACTAAGTCCAGCTTTAAAAAATGTTTCATAGAAATGAAAGTTAGTCATAATTATCACATTCTTTTTTGGTGTTTTTATCTTTGTTTTTAAATTAATTAAAAGCCATTTTGAATTGCATGATCATATAAATTGAAAAAATAAAATAAATTGATTAAAGAAGCAAAAACCCTATTTCATGCTAGTCTCAGGGGTGAGCTTCAAAAATTTTAGCAAGGGGTTCTCTGACCAGTTGCTGGGTGGGCGTGGCCAAGGTGGCCTCCTGCACCATGGTGGGGGAGGGATTTTCCCCTCCCCAGGCTTTGCTCAAGCCTCCAGGAGGGCAAAAACGGCTTTCCCAGGCTGTGGAGGCCCTGTGGAGGCCAGAAACGGGCCCATTTCCGGCCTTCCTGAACTTCTGGTAGGCCCGTTTTTTGCCTCCACGTGCGCACTGCATTTACTTGCATCCAAAACGGGCCAGATGGGGACTCCTGGGAGGGGAGGGGTGGGCGGGACCAGCCAGGAGTGGGATTTGGGGGTTCTCCAAACTGTACAGAATCTTACCTAGAGGTTCTCCCATACCCTGCAAAAAAACCCAGCAGCCCACCCCTGCTACTCTTCAGTTCATAAATTCAACATGGGCTTGAACAAAAAGGAGTAAAAAAATTATTTTGCTCTCAGGCATACAATCTAAAACAAGTAACAGAAAAAAATGGAGTTGAGGGGGAGGGGAAGTAAACTCTAGTTCTTCAATATTATAATCAATGTAATTAATGTTTCTTTGAATTGCCAAAGCAAAAATATAAATAGATTATTAACCATTTATACTATGACAAGCTTTAGCTGTCCTGTCATTGTCCCTTTTTCCAGGACAGATAAGTGGATTTAAATATGTTTAAAACATGTTTTAAAGGAAATAAATAACCTACCTGGTAATATGATTTAATTTGTCTTATTAAAATAGACAAATTTTGAATTCGAAGTGATGCATCATTGTTGACCTTCTTATTTATTCTTTGACTAGCTGCTTTAGGATTTCTGGGGAAAAAATTGAAATAAATAAGTACTGTCAATTTATTTGAATTTCACAAGGAAAAATGTACAGATCAGCAAACAATAAATCCTAAAATACTTAGAGAACTTAATCTATAATTTACATAATGTTGGAACTACACAGCAGGCACATTAAGCATTGTTTACAGTACAGATGTTATGTATTACTGAGTACATCAAGCCTTTTGTTGCTTTGAGTTTCATTTTTTTAAGGAAGTTATAGGAGGAGGAGCTTAACATGATTTCTACTACAGCTGAATGCCCAGAATATATGGAACAAAACATAGGCTAAGAGAAGCAATTTAAAGAAATTGACTATCTATAAGGGTAGTACTCAACTTATGACCACAATTGAGCCCAAAATGTATGTTGTTAAATGTTGTTAAATAAGTTTTGCTTTATTTTACGATGACTTTACTTGCCATATTTGTTGAGTGAATCACTGCAATTGTTAAATTAGAGTAACACAGCTGCTAAGTGAATCTGGCTTCCCCACTGATTTTGCTTTTCAGAGCATCACAAAAGGGGATCACATGACTCCATCATAACTGTGAGTCAGTTGTCAAGGATCCAAATGTAAATCACATGACCATAGGGATGCTATAATGGTCATAAGTGTGAGAAATGATCATGTCACTTTTTTCAGTGCTGTTGTAACTTTGAACCGTCAATAAATGAATTGTGAAAAAAGAAAGTACACTCTCTTTGAGTTTTATGGTTTTATGTAGCAGGACATAATAAAAATCATCTGGTAATTATCTGGTCAATGCCTAGAATGCACTACCTGACACTGTGGTTTCATCCCCAAACCCCCATAACTTTAAACTTAAGACTATCTACTGTTGACTTCACCCCATTCCTAAGAGGGGAGTGAATAAGTGCACTAACGTGCCTACTGTCCCTATCCTACTGTCCCCACTTATTTGTATCAATTTCCTGTGTTCCTAATCATGTTTATACTTATATTTGTTATACATGCTTGACAAAATAAAAATTAAAAAAATAAAATTACTTAGCAAATAGGTAAATACAACCTCAGATACCCCATGACATATTACATCATTTATTTTACAAAAAAGAAAGTCAAAAAGGAGACATCAGCAATGATCTTAGAGTGGCAACTGTTGCTGCTTATCAATCTGGGAACGGTTATATTTCCGAACAATTTAAAATCCATAATTCTGCAGTGAGGAATATTATTCACAAGTAGAAAACATTCAACATAGTTGCCAACCTTCCCAGGAATGGATGTCCCAGACAATTCCACCCAGAACCTGGAATGCTCAGGAAAATTGTAAGAGTTATATCTCAGACTCTATGGACCTCAGTTAGTATATTAAACATTAATGTTCATGACAATATAATTAGAGAAAGATTGGATAAGTATGATTTGTTTGGAAGGGTTGCCGGGAGAAGGTCTCCTCTCTCTAAAAAGTTTAGGGTTGCAGAATTTAGGTTTGGTTTGCAAAGTTGCATCTGTACAAATTGGAAGACTTTTGGAACACTGTCCTTTGAATAGATAAGACCAAAGTGAAAATGTTTGACCATAATGCACAACGCTAAATTTGGTGAAAACTAAAAACAGTGTATCAGTACAAACATCTCATACCAACTGTCAAGCACAATGATGGAGGAGCAATGATTTGAGCTTCTTGATTCCTGCCATTTTTGTACTCTACAGCCATTTCTCACTATAGTACAGCAGACCCATTTTTATATAATGGTTCCATTCCAAGGATACAAACTCTATCTCTCACATGCACTGTATTTTTCAGAGTATAAGACGCACCAAGATTCTGAAGAGGCAAATAAAAAAAAAATGTTTTTGCACTCTGCAGACCTCCCAAAACTGACCTGCTTTTCGTGAAAACTAGCCTGTTTTTCGTGAAAACTGGCCTGTTTAAAAAAAAGGGGTTTGCATAGCCTTTAGGAGGTTTGTAGAGGGCTCCGGGGCGGAGGGGACACAGAAAAGAGCAAAAAACAGCCCGTTTTTCATGAAAACGGGCCTGGTTTTTTTGTCTCCCAAAACCCAGACCCCTTCACTAAAATGGCCATGCATAGCCTTTAGGAGGCTTATAGAGTGCTCCTCGAGGCAGTGGGGGGGGGGGCAGGCTCCTACCCAGCCACGGAGCCTGACCGAGCGAACGAGCGACCAAGCAGGCGGGCTGAGGAGGCTGGGGGGGGGGGACGACGACGACGACAGACACACATAGAGAGAGGGAGGGAGAGAAAGATAGACAGAGACACAGAATGAGTGAATGCAAGACAGACAGACACACGGACACACACACAGAGTGATAGAGATGGGCGGATGAAGGAGAGAGACAGAGAAAGAAAGAGAAAGAAAGAAAAAGAAAGTGGGAGAGAAAGACAGACAGAGAGAAAGAGACAGAAAAAGATACAGAAAGAGAGAAAGAGAAAGAAAAAGAGGGAAAGAGAAAAAGAAAGAAAGAGAAAGAAATAAAGAGAGAAAGGGAAAGAGAGAGAGAGAAAGAAAGAAATAGTGAGAGAAAGAAAGAGAGACAGAGACAAAGAAAGAGAAAGAGAAAGAGAGAGAAAGAAAGAAAGAAAGAAAGAAAGAAAGAAAGAAAGAAAGAAAGAAAGAAAGAAAGAAAGAAAGAAAGAAAGAACTTATGACCACAGTTGAGGCCAAAAGTTTGGTTGCTAACCAAGATCATTAAGTGAGTTTCACATTTTCCAAGTTGGCCACGCCCACCCAGTCACATAACTGCTGAGCCACTCAGCCGGTCCGCAGAATTTTCTTTAAAATGAAACCGGTCCCTGGTGCAAAAAAGGTTGGGGACCCCTGGTCTAAGGGATTATTTACCTTCAACAAATACTATGTACAATCCAATCTTAACACCACTTTCTCTCAGACGGTCACTACATATATTTGTTTCTGTGCATTTAGATTTTTTATTGAGACCTGGAAGATTTCTCGCTATTAGATTCTCACTATTAGTCTTCAGAGAAAGTTCAAAAAAGCAAAGCTTTTTAATACAGTAAACTCATAGAATTATACAGTGGGAAGGGATCTTGGAAGTCATCTGATCAAACTTCCTGCTCAAGGCAAGAAACCTTGTACCCATCCCAGACAAACGTTTGTCTAGTCTATGCTTGAAAACCTCTAGCGATAGAGAACCCACAACTCTGGAAAGCAATGTGTTCCATTGATTAATCATTGTCCCTGTCAGGAAATTTCTCCTTTGTTCTAGGTAGAAATATCCTTTTATGAGTTTCAACCCATTGCTTCTTGTCCTGCCCTCAGGTGCTTTGGAGAGAAGAAGGAGTTGATTTAGTCTGCAAAGCTTCTGAGTGCAGGAAAAGAAACAATGAGAGGAAGATCATTAGATACAATCTAGAACTAAGGAGAAATGTCCTAACCGGGAAATTAGTGGAATGACTTATCTCCAGAAGGTGTGGGTGCTCCATCACTAGCAGTTTTCAAAAAGAGACTGGACAGCCATTTATCCAGAATGGTTTCCTTCTTGAGCAAGGAATTGTACTAGGAAACATCCAAGGTCCCTTCCAACCCATTTATTCTATGTCCTATCGACTTTAAAGCTCTTCATGGCAAGGGGTGAATTATTTAAGGGACCCAGGAGATGGGGCTTTTCTCTGTAGGACCTGCTTTATGGAATATCTGATACATCTCACTACAGCAGGGATGTCCAAACTTGGGAACTTTAAGACTTGTGGACTTCAACTCCCAAAATTGCTGGCTGGGGAATTCTGGGAGTTGAAGTCCACAAGTCTTAAAGTTCCCAAGTTTGGACATCCCTGCACTACAGTGTCCACTTTTCCATTGTGATAATGTCCTGGTGAAAACTTTCACCATGTTCATCACTGACTGCACATAGATTTTCAGGAAAGAAGTCCAAGCATGAATGCAGAAAATGTATCTTCACTGACATGTAGTTCATGGTCTTATATGCTGTAAGATGTTTGTCAACCAGCTGAATGTAGTTTAGTGCTCTGTAATTGCCAAGAATTCTCAATGACATCCTTGAATGCCTTCCAGGCAATTTTCTCTGGGTCCACTAACAGATCTTTAAATAGCGTGTCACTGATGCAGTATCTGATCTTTGGACCAAAAAAAATGCCTTCCTTAATCTTAACATTAATTATTCTTAGAAATATCTGTCTGATACACCGTAGCTTTCCATATTGTTAAAGCTAGTTAGTAAATTTAATAGGAAATTAGGTTAGAATTCCTGGATTCTTTTCAAGAATAAAAGCTGGAAGAATTAGCTTTTCCATCATCCTGTACATGGTGGCTCTGATTTTGATTTAGAGGTTTTTATTTATGGAAATACCAGCTAGCCACAACAAATGTGACCAGAGCTCCAGCTAGGAGGAAAAGAACTGGTAATTGCTAAATTATCTTCAGCCTGCAACATGGTAGGTCCCTTACTTATGTTAATGATAAGCTTTGCTTTGTGTAATGAGCATGATCGTATTCCTTCTCAGTGATCCATTTTCTGCAAAAGCATCTAGAGATGAGCAGCCGCTACTTTCCCCAAGTAAAATATACCAGGATGAGATTGTTCTTTAAATCATTATTAAGTAGTAAGTTTTTCATTTTAAGTTCTTTGGTACACTGTCCATATAAATGGTGGCAAGCTCAAGAATATACTTCATATGTTTTTCATTAATGTACTACATAATTTCCATCAAAATACAACTGGTTTGTTCAGAACATAAGCAAAACTTAGCTGTTTTGAAAAATGTTATTCTGACTTTTTGTCAAAATACAACAGCAAAGTTTAAAAATCGTGATGTGACAATTACTACCGATGTTGATACTGCACAGGTTTTTCTCTCACAGTGTTTGAGCTTCAGATTTTGTCTCATTTTACGTACATGAATTAAAAAATACTCATTTGTGAAATCATTCATAAGCCTTAAACTAACAGCATCCCAGGGTCACATGACCACACTACACAACCTTTCCAGGAATTCTTCACAAGCAAATGGAGGAAGCCAGATTTGCGAGTCCCTTCTGGGAGAGAGAGCGGGTTATAAATTAAATTATTATTATTATTATTATTAAAATGAAAAACTTAACAGGTTTTTCCATTGCTTAGCAATGGACGTTCTGGTCGAATTATGGTTGGAAGTTCAGGGCTACCTGTACATTTATTTAAAGAACAACATCCTTCTTATCAATGGAATGAGTTCCATTAGCAGAAAGAAAGTTATTATATCCTCGTGTACCCCATCTCTTTTACCCCATCTGTAAAACAGAGGAGTAGAGAGGGGGGAAAGATATTAGATGCAAAATTTCACTCATTGACATTACATTTTACTCAACATGTCTACCAAATGAATATCAAGGCTAATTAATATATAAGATTATCATTTAAATACAAATTTACATTACCATATTTTTCGGAGTATAAGACGCACCTTTTTTCCTCAAAAAAGAGGCTGAAAATCTGGTTGCGTCTTATACACTGAATAATTTGGGGGGGGGCTCCAGAAGCCCCGCCCCCTTCACTAAAATGGCCATGCATATACTTATGGAGGCTTTCAGAGAGCTCCAAGGAACTGGGGAGGGCAGAAACCACCCCAGCCCCCAGCAGCACTCTATAAACCTTCGCAGGCAAATTTTTGACAAAAAACAGGCCCGTTTTTGCAAAAAAACCAGCCATCTTTTGCTCATTTTTGGCCCTCCCAATCCCCAGGAGCACTCTGCAAGCCCCCCCAAGGCTATTCATGCCTTTTTTGGGGAAAAAAAAAAAAAAAGCCCGTTTTTGGGAGGTTTGCAGAGTGTAAAAACTCCCTCCCCCTTTCGGAAAGCTCTTTAACTGATTGATGAGAATTTGATTGATCAAGTGCTGTGCCAGCAGAAACAAAGTCTTAGGTGCTGCAGATTGTCAGCTATTTCCTTCTCCAGCACATGAATAAATACACCTGGAAACATCTACCTACCTACCTACTCTCTCTCCCTCCCTCCTGTATTTCTCTCTCTCCTCTCTCTCTCCCTCCCTCCCTCTCCCTCTATCTATCTAGCTACCTACTGTATTTCTTTCTCTTTCTCTCCCTCTCTCTCCCTCTACCTACCTACCTACTTTTTTTAAAAAATTGCCTCTTCTAATCCAAATCCAAAAAATACAATAATTTAATTTCTGCAAGATTACAGAAAATATTTTTTAATTAGGCAATATTGTGCTATATTTCACCTAATTTTTACCTACTGCTGCCTGAGTTTTAATCAATACATGTATATAGCATACGTTCGTCATAATAACACAGCATTTATTATTTGTAAAAAAACTGAATAAAATTAGGGTAACAGAAGTGGAAGATAACTCATATCTGAAACCAAACAAAACTACTCCATGGAAGTTAAACAGTGCAGAACCAAATAAGTCAGTGATTTTATGTAAAAAAAAAATCTTTAAAATTCACTTTGGATAGCAGATGTATTTTTCTATGAAATGTATCCTGCCCCCTCTTTCTCATATATAGGTATAGGTATATATGTATATACCGTATTTATTCGAGTATAACGCGCAAAATTTTCTACCAAAAAAAGAAATCAAAGTTTGGGTGCGCGTTATAAACGAGGGCCGGTCCATTGAGGGCGCAGGCGAATTGTGAGTTCGCACTGCGCCTTTTCCGGGCTGCAGCCGCTCACTGTATGCGAGGGCGAAGAAAAAAAACACGTTTTTTTAATACCGATTTTTAATCGAAAATTAGGAGTGCGCGTTATACACGTGTGCGCGTTATACTCGAATAAATACGGTATTTGTCACGGCCTTCCAACTGCAAAGATGACTCCGGGTGACTTACTATGTATCCAGTATATGAAGTTAAAAGAACACAACTAAAACAACATTGGATAACATAGCACTAATATTCTAAAAAGTGAACAATAAAACTACTACTTTGAAAATATTTTAAATACCAACATAAATCCCTTATTTCTGCATTGTATTTAAACAGCAATATAGATGAAATAATTCCTGAACAGTAAATTCAGTAGTCAAAATAGATAAGTATTTTAAGGCAATGGTTCCTACATTATTCAATAATTCATTCTTTAAAGCAGAGAATAGTATAGCAAAATAGGGCAGATTTGTCTAGAAGTCAGTAATTAGCGCAACTGTAAAAGCTAGCCTTAAGCTACTATACTTTTAAAAGCAACCTACATATGACAAGTTACATTAATTTCAATTGGGGAGAAAACAGGCAAGAATACCAGAATGTTGTTTGTTATGTTAAAAAAGAAAAAGTACAGGAAATAGATGAAAGTCTGTCATTTCTCAAAATCTATCAACGTTATAAGATAGATTCAATCATCACATAATCAGGGATTAGTTATATTTTCATTCAGCAAAATATCTCAAATCGGTATGTAGCCATTATACTACCAGATTTCTAAATATAAACAGACCACAAACCCCATTCTGTTCACTGAAGATATTTAATATCAAGACATGCTACTTTACCATGTGAACTTTTGAACATTTATTTGTATAGCTAAAGAAATCTATTTTATATAAATAACATAAACTGTTCTATCATTCATACCTGTTAGACCTACATACAAACAACTGATCCCTCAAATATTCCAAGTAAAATAGATCCTAACGTAGTCTTTCTTTTGGCTTTTAAATATATTTGAACACAACTTCACAGAATGTGTACAAACATATTGTTTTATACATATAGAAGATACTAAAATCAATTAAACAATCTCATTGGATATATTAGTAGCTTCTTTCTTTTTTCATTAGTTATCTAAATGCATATACTTTTGGCATACATTATTTGATAGCATGAAAGAATTATATTACAATATTACCACTTTTAGAAGAAGGAAAAAAGAAGCATACAGTATAATCATCAGGGGAGTCTTTGACTAAAGCTAAATTAAACATACCTAAAGATATTGAAAGGCGGAATTTTCAAAGGCATTAGTGGTCTGAGTAATTTAATACCGTGGTTTGATTTATGTTCTAGAGTCCAACTGCATGAACAATATTCAGCAGCATGGCAGTTTTCGCCAGTGTATTTATACTTATTTCTCATGTGATCTCTCTGGATGTTAAAATCCGATTAAAAATGAAATATTTATTCAGCTTATTTTGTTAAGATTCTGCATTGAGCAAAAATGACTACATGTTGTACATTTTGTTAATTGATACAAACATAAGGCCACTTGCTTGAAAGTATATTCAAAAGTGGATATAGATAAACTTACAGTAGTGCTTAAAAGATTGTGAACTCTTTTAAATTGTCTATATTTCTGCATAATATTTCCACCACACCTCACAGGGTTGTGATTATGGGATAAATAGGAGGAGGAAGGTGTATTGGATATGTTCTCCACCTTGAGTTGTTTGTAAAAATAATAAAGGCAGGATACAAACGATCAAACAAACATCACCAAAAACACGACTGGTTCTACATACGAATTATAAAACTAGATAAAGAGATCCAATTAAACAAATGAGTCAAAAAACATACTTCTTCATTAATTTATTGAGGAAAATTATCCAGAGTTAGTTTGGTTAAGGTGCTGGCCCTGGAAACCAGGAGACTGTGAGTTCTAGCTCTGCTTTAGGGATGAAAGTCAGGTGGGGGATTTTCAGCTAGTCACTGACTTAGTCCAACCCACCTCACAGTGTTTTTGTGGATAAGAGGTTTGAGTTCTACATATGTTTGCTACTTTGAATTATATATTTAAAAAGTGGGATAAAAACATTATCATCATCATCATCATCATCATCATCTCCCTACATTATTGTTTTTTCCTCAAAAGTAGGTGGCAACCAAGCCTAGGAGGGTATTTCAACAGAGCTATTTTGTACACAATTACATCAATTTATACTCAAATTTAGTCATGCTTTAGTCACTTTCCCTCTGGATTCTGGCAATGCCCTCTATCTGGAACTCTCCCTTCAGAACACCCAGATAGTTATATACATACCACAACATGTCCATGTACTGCCACTACTTTATTAGCTGCATGGGCTGCTGGTAGGTTTCTAAGAGTAATGCAAGCACTGGTAATCACCTATAACTGTGATGGCGAACTTATGGCATGCGTGCCAGAGGTGGCATGCAGCACCCTCTCTGATGGCATGCAAGCCGTTGCCCCAGTTTAGCTCCGGGATGGGTGCCTGCGTGCTTTGGGCACTTGGTCCAAAAAAAGTTAGCCATCACTGGATTAGGCTGTTCCACCCCTGGCTCAAGCAGGAGATCCTACACCCGTGATAGCGAACCTATAGCACGTGTGCCAGATGGCACGCAGCATCCTCTCTGATGGCACGCAAGTCGTCATCCCAGTTCAGCTCCGACACGCATGCACGCGCGTCTCCCGCTGGCCAGCTGGCCTTTAGATCTCTGCCGCGCATGTGTGAGGGGCCTCTGCGGGGGCACACGTGTATGCACAGGTGGTGGGGTGCATGCACAGGGGCAACACACACGTGCGGGGTGGCGGGATGCATGCAGAAGGGTCATACACGCATGCACAGGGATGCATGCATTGAGGACACATGCACGGGGGATGCATGCGTGCGACACATTGCATTTTGAGGGTCTGAGTGTGTGCGCATTGGGCACTCGGTCTGGAAAAGGTTAGTCATTATTGACCTATAAGGTCTCTATGACACATAGTCATGGAGAAAATCCATGTAGTCCAGGGGTAGTCAATGTTTTTATACCTACCGCCCACTTTTGTATCTCTGTTAGTAGTAAAATTTTCTAACCGCCCACCGGTTCCACAATAATGATTTATAAAGTAGGGAAGTCAATTAAATTAAAAAAAGGAGGGTGCTTCAGTATCGAACAAAACCCCTACCGCCCACCATGAAAGCTGGAACGCCCACTAGTGGGCGGTAGGGACCAGGTTTACTATCACTGATGTAGTCACTAAGAGTTGACACAATTTGATGACGTATAATCAATTCCATCTTTTAAAAAACTATGGACTTCTATTAATCACATACATGAAGCCGCTGGGCGAGATCATCCGTGGTTTTGGGGTAGAGTATCATCTCTACGCTGATGATACTCAGCTGTATATATCTACCCCAAACCACCCCAACGATGCCGTAGCGGTGATGTGCCAGTGCCTGGAAGCCGTGCGGATCTGGATGGGAAGTAACGGACTCAGGCTCAACCCGACCAAGACCGAGTGGCTGTGGTTTCCGGCTGCCCGATTCAACCAGCTGACTCCATCGCTGGCCATAGGGGGCGAACATCTTGCCCCTGTGGATGGGGCGCGCAACTTGGGTGTCCTCCTGGATACCCGGCTGTCCATGGAAGATCAAGTGACAGGAGGGCGTTTTACCAGGTTCGCCTGGTACGCCAGTTGCGCCCCCTATTGGATCGGGACGCCCTTCGCACAGTCACTCATGCTCTCGTGACATCCCGACTGGATTATTGCAACTCTCTCTACATGGGGCTCCCCTTGAGGTGTACCCGGAGGCTTCAGTTGGTCCAGAACGCAGCCGCGCGAGCAATTATGGGCACCTCTAGGTTTGCCCACGTAACACCGTTCTTGCGCGAGCTGCACTGGCTACCTGTCGTCTTCCGGGTGCGCTTCAAGGTGTTAATTACCATCTTCAAAGCGCTCCATGGCTCGGGACCTAGCTACCTGCGGGATCGGATCCTGCCCCATACATCCTCACGGCCGATTCGCTCCCACAGAGAGGGACTTCTCCGGGTGCCGTCCACTAGACTTTGTCAGCGGGCGACGCCCAGGGGAAGGGCCTTCTCTGTGGCGGGCCCAGCCCTCTGGAACGACCTTCCCCCCGATATCAGGACAACCACGGACCTCCGCTCCTTCCGCTTAAAATTAAAGACACACTTTTTTCGCCTGGCCGGCCTTGGGTAGTCTCTTTTTAGGTTAGGGGTTTTAGGGGTAATTTTTAGTTTAGTTTATGGGTTTTAGCGCAGGATCAATTTAATCCATTTTGTATTTTGTATTTTGTCTGTGGTCTTATTTGTATTTTTAATTGCCTGTGCCCCGCCTCGAGTCCCCTTGGGGAGAGAGAGCGGGATATAAAATTAAATTATTATTATTATTATTATTAATGGGATTAGTCTTGAGCCATTAAGGTTTTGATTGGTGGATTACATAGTCTACAATATTAAAAATTGTAGAAAAGGAACAACAAATAGGAACACAGAAATTAGTAAGAATACTGAGGAGATTTTATAGTACTATAAGAAAAATATCTGGCAATGAACATTTTATATTTTTCTATTATTATTGTGAATATAAATCCAGAAGATATTAACAGCTTTAATATTACTCAGCAAATTGATTATCACCCAAATTGCATTTATCCAGACACAACATGTAGAATATTTGTTAGTACTATTTCTGTAGTGTAAGTTTCTAAATGGATAGCCATACACAGAATCATTTTTATACCTTCCTTTTCTGTTCAACATTTACAACTCATTTACAATCAAAGAGTAAACAATGAGAAATGTTTTCTAGCTATTATTCTATTTGAATGAACTGATTTAATTTTTATTCCATCTCTAACATAAAAAACATGGTCCTTCTGATCAATTTACCAAGTAAGCAGCAAACAGAGCTCTCCTTTATTGAAAGTGTTCAAGCAAATGAAGGAGAATTTGTGCCAGGAACACTTCAATCTGGAATCAAGTTTAGGATTGGATCTGATGGATTAAATAGCCGCTGCCAACCTCTTAATAACCTCTTATTGTCATGAAACATGGCAGTCCAGAAAACAGCAGTTGAATTCCACTTCACAGGAAGAAGTGTCTTCTCAGCTATAAGAGATTGCAATGGCCTCCTCTACTTATTTTTCACATTTGTAACCCACACCCATCTCACCACAAAGGGACTCGGGGCGGCGAACAGAGATTTAAAATAAATATACATAAATACAAAATATTATTAAATAATAACTAAATTAAATCAATACCCTGCTTAAAATAAAATTTAAATTCAAAAACCCATAAATTAAAATTTTGATTTGTTATAAAAACAATGGGTGTGGAGTAGATCATGCTAGGCCGGCCAGGTGAAAATAGTAAGTTTTTAAGTGCCGGCAAAACAAGCGGAGGTCTGTGATGGAACGGAGATCGGGAGGTAGGCCATTCCAGAGGGTAGGGCCCACCACAGAGAAGGCCCTTCCCCTGGGAGCCGCCAACCGGCATTGCCCGGTCGACGGCACCCGGAGAAGACCCTCTCCCTGGGAGCGGGTCAGTCGAAGGGATGTATGGGGTAGTAGACGGTCTCGAAGGTAGCTAGGCCCCGTTATAATAATTCATATTTAAAAGCAGACTGATAACTTTATTTAATTATGTTAGATTAATATCCTGTCTTTCTGTCAGAAGCCCAATAAATTTTACAAGCATTGGCAGTGAAATGCTTCTGGATTGAAATCAGACTCCAAGCCTATGCTTCTTGGTCTATAAAATAATATGATATCATTAGAAATAACTGAAATGTTGTCCAAGGTCTCACATAGTATCATATCTTCTTCTGTGCCCCTTATCATCATGTACAAATTCACAAAATGTCCAGGGGGCAAAAAAAGTTGCTGACCCCAACTAAAACAATACTGTCAGAAACCTTACAGTAATACACTTTAATTTACAATTATTCTAGCATCCTCGGTTTGATTTGCAGCACTGAATTTACTGAATCAGTAACATTTGACAAATTTCTCACTTTTTCATTGCTTACTGCAATTGTGCTTTCTTGTGAAGATTTTATTTAGGTCAAAAAGGTTTAGTAAATTGTTGTGTCATATATCCAGAATAATGATTCATGTATGATGATTCCCACATTTTGAATCACCAGTTTCTGAGTGATGCTCTTGGGCAAACTACAGCACAAGGAGCTAGTATATCTAAATTAGCCTTCTTGAACCTAATATTCCAAAGAAGTATTGACTTATCAATATTTATTAATCGAACTAGTATGGCCAAGTTGGGGAAATCTCATCTAAATATAAAGCTTCCACGTAAAATTGGATCTTAGTCACAAATCTAAGCCGTTTGAATAGTAGATCCTATTATAGATAAGTTATATTCATCCTATCAAATATGTATTTTAACTGTATTACTGAATAAAATACAACCCCATGGAATTATTCTCTTCCATTTATTTGATAAAGCATGTTTGTACACTAACAAACTTTTATTTTTCAATAAATATAATAAAACAAAATTTAAACACCTATAAAGTCTAATGTGATTGTTTTACTAAGTGAATCAACTGGAGAACTAATTAGACTTCATAATAATTATTGCAAAATACTTGTATTGAAATGAAAATGTATTGTCCTTAATTGGAGCATGTTAAATCCTCCATACTTTTGTTCTGTCTTTCAATATATATTATAGTCCAGAATAAATATATTAAAGCTGTAGTTAGCCTAATCAATGAAATTTAGTTCCAAACGAATACTTCTAGAATCAGGATATAGATAAATCAGGCTACATTTTAATAAACAACTGATTAAAATCAGGTATTTGCTATTCTATATGCTCTCTACAGATGCAGGGATGGGCCACAAATAACAGGCAGGTTATTATTATGCACAGGCAAGGTGCAGTGCTTAACCCTTTATTTCTGCCTGATTATCTCTTCTTACTCCCCCCCCCTTCCCCCCCCCTTTCCCCCCCCCCACTGAAATCACCGAGATTTGTAAGATAGCAAAAATATAATAGCACAGAAAAGCAGCATAGATCTATGTTATAAAATCAAATAACAAGATATATTCTGTTCCTACATAACCTGAAAGAAAATAAGGTCAGAGAGTGAGCTACCTTCTTGGAGGAATTCTTAAAGCAAAACATCAAAAAGCAATGAAATCACAGAACAACTTACATTTGCAGCATAACTTCATTTAAGAAAACTCCATCTAGAAGTGCAACATATTCTTCCAGGTTGGTTGCATTTTGTCCAGCTAAGGACCCAAATGTCTTAACCTAGAACACAGAACATATTTATCATCACTATGACAGGAATTCTGCTTGTACTTGGCAATAAATCATTTATATAAATTCCATTACTGATCAACAAATGCTTACCCAGGTAACAAGTGGGCTGGACACGAAGACCTCCAAAAGAGGTGTGAATATCTCATTTTCCATGTTTTAATAAAATATCTGAATTACAAAAGATTAGATGAGAAAAGTCTCTTCTTTGCGGTAATTCCGTGAAATGCCCAACGTCTTCAGGAAGAATATACCCTGGCTAGTTCCCAAATAAAATTCAAAAGTAGTCAGAGCTGTGGCAACAAAGATTTCATTATCCACCTCGTCCAAAAACGGACCGATCGAGAGGCCATGGACGTTCTTGGGGGTTTTCGCCTACGGCTCCGATTGACTCTTTCTTCCTCCTCTTTCCGCGCTGAAGGGGAAGGAGAAAGGAGAAACCCGACAACGATCCTACATTAGCCGCAAACTCTCCCCCCCCACCCCCCTCTCTCTAGGCTGCACCACCACAAGCAGGCAAGCCGCAGGCATGCGAACGGGAGGAAATTTCAAGGAAACTCGCCCCGACAGCTAATTTTAAACCCCCAGCTAGCAAAAAAACCGTACGTTTGACAGGAAACGCAGAAATCGCATTCTCCTTCCCAACCATTCGAGAAGTGTCTTAGATTCAAGCTGGGAAGAGCTCGCCCTCTTTCATATCCAAGCCCCCCCCCCAACACACACACACACGTACGTTTCCCCTTTTCCCAGGCAGACAGGACGCCCGCCGGTTTCTGCGCTTACCCCTCCCAAGAGCCTCGCACTGCCCCTTTCTGTGCCACCTCTATTTCTCGCCTCGTCCCCGCAACCTTCCTTACTTTAGGGGTAACTGAGCAACACCCATCAAAAATGAAGCAGAGCCCCACCCCCTCGCCTAGTCCCTCGGCGCTCGCAATTTATCGCTCCCTCCCGCTCGGTTCCAAGGCTACCGGCAGCTCCAGCCTCTCCCTTCCGCAGCTTCTTCCACAACCTCGGCCCCCTCCCTCCCTCCCTCCCACCCCACCCGACTTCTTCGCCTCCTTAAGTCCTTATTATTCGCTCCTCCTCTACCCCCACCCCCACCACCCCCGTTTTATTCCCCCTTTTCTAGTAGTTCAGTTTCAGGAGCAGTTCTTCCAGCCACTCCCCCCTCCCAAAGCCTACCACCCTTCCCTTCCCTTCTAGGGACTAATTTTCCGCTTGCGGGTGCGCACACCCACTGCCGTCTCCCTGAAGTAACGGCCACCGATCTTCAACACATTCGCATGGCTCACACGCGCACTCCCCTTCCTTTCGCTTCTGTAAGGAAGAGGAGAGAGATCCCTCCGCAAAGCAGACTAAAGAGGGGAAAGTGGGGAGGGGGGGTTGACTTTTTTCTTCTTCCTTGCAATCTGTAGGTTTCGACTTTATTCCTCCGCCGCTGGACTGACTGATGTTGGAATTAAGGGAAGGGGAGGGACGAGTGTTGAGGAAGGCAGAAAAACCGCTGCAAGGCGCGCGCGAGGAGCGCACCCGGGTCGGCCGCCGCTGCAGACCCAGCGAAGGGCGCGCGCCGAGCAGCTTATAATGGAGAGAGGAGAAAAATACTAGTATGCTTGGGAGGAGGGTAGCATGATAAAGAGGTAGTCAGATCCCCCCCCCTACATACAGCCTAGAACTCTAGCTTGAGTAATTATGTAATGTATATGAATGTTCTCTCTGGATCCTGCATTTGCTTCCTTTACGCATTAGAAAAAGATGGGTGAAGATCAATATGTTATATGTAGATCTTTATGACATTAAAAAAAACGTGGGTGTATTCCTTATGTGGAGAAGGCTGGAACGATTAAATATATTTTGGTCCATATTAGAAGGGACTAGTTGTATTTCCATCATAAACTCCAAGCAAAATTAGTACACTGGAAGAGTTCTTTTCCTGTTTGCATTGCATGGATGTTGATGTGCTCCATAACTGTATATCCCATGGCTATCATTCTATTGGATGGTCTTCCTTCCCCTTGGTGACTCTCAATCTATTCCATAGTTTACTGTATCAGATCTCTGGCTGCCTTTCTGTTAGAAGACATTTCAGTTTTAAGCGTACTACTTCTGGAGTGAAATATTTTACTTTCAATATTACCATTATGGTCCAATTGGTGTCTTTCAAGTCCCAGTGATAGCTCTTGTACAGAGGGGACATTTTTTTCCTGGTCTCTGAGCTGTCATTCTGAGAAGCCATTATTTCACCATTCCTTTGTGTCATGCAATTCTCCAGTATTGGAGTTCATTAATATCTCATTTAAAAGTTTACCAAACTAGGAAGAACATACATAAAAATATTAGAGAAAAGAATAACATTTAATGTAATAAAATAAATGCAACATTTCTATCACTGGCATATTTTAAAATAATAAAATGAAAAGGTTTATACAACATAAGATTTTTGCCTTATTCATCTCTTTCTTAAAACATTCCTTGGTCTACCATACTGAGAAGGTATAAGCAGGAAAAAAAAGGCAAGTCAGATGAGAGTTGGCAGAGTAATCAATAGCTCTCATTGTAATCTAGGACACAGAAGAACAGAGATAACTACTGGCAGCTATGTCTTCCCAAAGGTGTCATCCAATTAAACTAATTGCTGCTAGATTCGAGACAGACAAAAACCCCCACTATTTTATTGTACTTTACGTATCAACTAATTTATTATAGCAAAAATTTTCATGAATTTATCAGATGCATGAAGCATCATGCTAACATATGTATTGTACATGAAAGGGCAGACATCTATGTAAATATGTCTCTGTAAAGGTAAAGGTGTAATGGAAAAAAACCAGTATAATTAGATGTACTCAATTTACCATCACAGTATTTTTTTCCAGAGGGCTTAAGAATTACACAAACCCACTTTATAAGGCAATATACTTGCAGACAGAAAAATATTAAAATCTCATAGTAAAAAGCATGCAATAAAATTAAGCAGTTCACATATCGATATTTAAATAGTATGTTTTTATTTTAAAGTGTTGTCATTAGCAATATTTAAATCCTTAAAACTACGGAAATTTAGCAGCAGCAGCCTTTGACCTGTGATATAAGTTTTACCCCTGTTAGGTAAAAGAAAAGCTAGACACATAGGGGGGGGGGGGGGGGGGAGGAACTTCTAACTCGTCAGTCTCAGGATATTGTGCAACAAGATGGGATGATTAGCAGATTTTATTATTTTAAAGCAAATGTTAACAACTTTTGGCAAGGAGGTTAAATAAAGACCTTTACCTTTCCCACACCAAAAGTCATGCTTCCAAAAGTAACCAGGGCCAAGACACAGACAAAAACTATGTATTATTTACTTTTTAAAGTATTTTGTATACTTATATTTATTAACATAAACTAATGAAATAGTAGGTATGGCTATTCCTCATGTACTAAAAGATTTTTCATTCCTGTCGCATTAAAAAGTATAACCTAGGTGAGAGTATTTAAAAATAGTTTTTATTAAACAATTTTCAATTCATAATAAGAAATACATTTAAAAAGATATAATAAACATAAAAAAATGAAAAAGAAGAGGCAGAACAAAAAGATGTAGAAAGACAGAAAACATGAGAATAAATATAAAGGTATGGCTTCCAATCTTCTTGGCATTGTATATATAATTCTAATCAAACTGTCTCTAATATTACATCTTAATTTCAGTCTTTCTATAACCTTTCTCTAATTATCAAAGCCAAAAGTTTCAAAATCTTTTTAATGCAAAAATCCATGTCGTTTCTAGTCATTGATGAATGTCAATATCTATCTTTCTCTAATCAAAGAAGTCAATTTCACCATTTCAGCAAGTTCTGTCAATGTCACCAACCATCTTCCATGGTACAGAATCTTCCTATCTTTTGCATATAATAATCTTGCTGCAGCAATCATGTACTGAAACAATCTTTCATAACTCTTCCAACTATATCCATCAGTCCTGAAAGGAAAAGTTCTGGCTTCAAATGTTAATCTTTAAAGTCCTCTCACTGTATACTCGTATATTTGAAACATTTTTTAAAGCTTTTTTACATGTCCACCAAGCCTAATAGAATGTCCTTTCATTTTATTGACATTTCTAACACACATGCATTCTAGATAAGTTATCTGGTGTCATGTAACAATATGTCATTTTGTAAAAAATCTCTTTTAAGTTTATAACAATGTAAATTCTTGCCTTTTTGACTATATATTTTCCCACTGAGCCATCCATAATTTTTACACCCAAAATTCCTACTTTACCTTATATTCTTTAACCTGTTCTTCTATTTCAAATTCAACAAAAGTTTAAGCATTTTATCAATTACATGTTCATCATTAGTACACAATTTCACTTCAAATTCTTATTTTGCTCCATATAATATTTTTAAGCATTTAATGTTCTTCTGATAAATGTAAACCATTGATAACTATATCCTACTGTTCTTGGTTGCTCGTTTGGTTTGATTTTATATTTGATTGATTACATTAAATGATAACTCTGCAATAATTCCTGGTAGTTAGCAATTTGTCTTTTGTTTTACTTCTATAAAATGCTTCTTGTGCTAACATTCATAGAGATGTTTTCAGTACAGCCATATCTATTCTATATTTTCAGTATGAAATGTCTAATAAAGTGGTTTTAAAATCACTTTAACTTTAACTTTAACATAACATAACATAACATAACATAACTATCCAAGCCTCAATTATGACCTTCTAAGTCTGTTGCTATTGCATGTTTTTCAGCAACACGCATTCTTTAATTCAAACCAAAGAACAAGCTGAACAGTACAATTTCAAATCCGGTAAAACCAAACCTCTTCTTTGTAAATAAAAAATTGTTGTTTCTGCAACTGTTCTGCTCATTCAATCAAAATGGAATTGACTACAAAGAAAATACCACTACCTCCCCCATTCTTAATCCTCATAATCTGCCTACAAGGATATGCTCAGTAATATGAAAGGTAACTAAGACATCAAGGACAGTCAGGGCAGTTGCACTACTTCTATTGAGGCCAGAGGTCACCAGCAAGTATAATCAGTGTCACCCCAATATTGTGCCCCAGACTGAAATTCAACTGAAAATGGACCAAGTAATCTGTTCACTCCAGCATCCTCTGAAACTGTAGCCTGACTACCTTCTCAGAACTTTCTCCAGAA
This sequence comes from Rhabdophis nuchalis, assembly GCA_039707465.1. Classification (NCBI taxonomy): domain Eukaryota; kingdom Metazoa; phylum Chordata; class Lepidosauria; order Squamata; family Natricidae; genus Rhabdophis; species Rhabdophis nuchalis. The sequence continues at coordinate 366,945,922 of CM077643.1, forward strand.
AAAGGAGGTTGGCGATTGGGTAAAAGTTGTTCAGGACTGTTGATGCCTACAATAGTTTCACAAGGAGAGGCACAACTCCAATACCTTCCAAGACATGAAAAACCAATCCCACCCTCAGAGGGAAAGTCACCATTGGATGGACACAATCACATGTTCATCCCCAGACATAGTTATAAAATATTTTGACTAGTGGCCACAAGGTTCAAATAATAACATCTGTGTCCTTTTTTTTGGCCCAGCATCCACTACCTAGACATCTCTCACTATCCTTCAGGAATTTTTCTGTGGGACAGCCAATAGGCATTAGAAGCCAAAAATCGTGCTTTGCAGCTTCACCCATTCCACCAAACTTCCCAAAACATCGTGGCATTGAACCTCTCATTCAACTCTTACAAATACAATTTTTGAGCCAAAGCTGCAGTAAAAATCCATATCATAGACCATCTCAATAATCAGGCTGAGATCTGTCTCCTGGTGCCATAGCACAATAGACCTCTCCTACTGAGCTGTGTCACAGTAACTATAACACTGAGATCAGGCTCTCATACCAATATTGCAGTAGTGATTTAAATCATCAGCTTCATCAGTTTATTGACGAATAAACTGCCCCTAGAAGAAATAATGTCTGTCTCTCACATTAATTAATAGTCACTAACTTTCAATCTCCACTGAGTATCACCTTGAAATAATAATAATAATAATAATAATAATTTAATTTCTATCCCGCTCTCTCTCCCCAAGGGGACTCGAGGCGGGGAAAACAAAGTCAAAATTGTTCATAACCCATTTTCTCATAGAATCGGCAATACATCCTTATTATCTATCTAGTTACAATATAGTTAGTACATCAATATATATTTGTATGTTTGGTTTACATTCTTTCTTTCTTCCAGAGCAGCGCTTGTTATACTCCTTTTGCATTTTTCCTCCAGAGCAACTCTGGAATTTATTAGGTTGAAGGAAAATGGTTGGATGAAAATCACACAGTGACCTTCCATGCTGAGGATGAGGTAAAAGGTAGATTTCAACAAAGATTTTGCATCCTGGACATATTTGGGTGTTTCTTACAGATTTTGGGCTGCTAATCATGAAAATAATATGTAATTTAACCTACCACCTACCATTTTATAGAAATCTTCTGTTTTTACTCAATAGGAATGTACCTTCAGTATCTGTTGGCTACGCTGCACACCAATGTGGGTTCCTACTGGTTCGGACCAACAATTTTAATTGTACTGTGCATGCATGTGCAGTGGGCTATAAGCATGCGTGCTGAACGCACACATGAGCAAACTGGCAGTAGTGGCTGCCGGAACCCACCCCTGCTGCACACATGAAAGAAACATACGGAACAACCACGGAACAGTGGTTGAAGCACATTCAGTAGGCCAAGTACAACTGGAATATCTGGATATCTACAAGTAGTAGTTCTGCTGCTTGGAATGCAGCTTGGATATACCAAGTATTGTTGTTACGTGAATGGGACAGTCATGCAAGAGCGTTGCATTACATTAAAAAGAAATGGCCTCTCTCTCCCTCGGCATGGGTAGACTGCAGGCTCTGTCTAGGAAGTTGGTGCCATTTTCAGAAAAGCCATAATGAAGATTTTCTATTTATGATTTTCTGCTTTTTAAGTGTGTTAACCTGCCTGAAGATTTCATATAAAACAATTAGAATTTACTGTTTTGGCCTGAATTGTAGATATATTCAGTTGTGCTCAAATTTGCTATAAATTGACAAAAAGTTAATTTTCATGTAACCATTTATCAAATATTGTTGACATTTTGTTCTGAAAAACTTTGTACACCAGCTGTCACCATTAAAAAAAAATTAGTTTTGGCAGACAAAAGAACACATGTGATTTTACTATGGAAAAAGTCTGCTGATCTCACCAAAGCAAACAGAAAAGAGCTGTTCTTTCCCTTACTGAAGTTTGGTAATATTATTTCCAACCTCTATTCCGAGCAAATATTAAATTTGCTGTTTAGTTGGATTGGTTATAATTGTTATTTAAAGCTTAGAATAATGCAATTAAAAAGATCCATGAATTCATATTTGAAAGGCCTGACTGAGGAACAGCAAACATGAACAGGGCCAATTCTGTTCAAACTTTCAATTAATTTTCTTCCTATCCATAAGCAGAATTGTTAAAAAGGGGAAGTGAGAAAACCCACAATTTCCTATCTTCTTGTATAACAAAAATTCAGAACATTTCTTTTCAGTATTGGAAGACAAAATATATAGCCTAGATCTAGCAGGACAAAGGAAGCAAACAAAGCCAGGAATAGTGTGCCTGGAGGGATAATAAAGGAACAGATGACAGGGTATGGGCACATATAGAACTGTAGTGTTTTGTACAATATGCAACTAACAAGAATTTTAAAAATTGGATTAAAATACATACTATGCTACACATGTTTTATTCTAAGGAATCTTCAGTGTGCCTTAAAAAGAGAGAAACTTAAAATTAATCAATCAATTTAACAAGATAAGCAGGACAGCATCAGGCACATGGGAAATTATTTAAAGCTGTAGATTGAAGGTAATTTAATCCTTATTCAAGTCAAATTCAATTCCTAGTAATTTCATGGACACATCCATACAATTTTCCTGGCAGCAATGCATAATTGGTTTGGCATTGCCTGTGTCTTATTTTGGAATGAGTTTCTTTTATTTTCCACTTTATCCTATCACCTGATATTTCTCTCTGATTTCACTAGATGGGCAGATTTCACATAAAATAGTTTAGGATTAAGGTAAATTATATTATCTCAGTCACAACACCCTGTTAGAGCCCCATTAAGGGAGGAGACATACTGTTTCCTTTTCTGCCTTTCGGCTCATCACCAGAGACCATCTAGACAGAAAGCCATGAGTTCCGTTGTGTTAATTTTTTTAATATGTGTTAGTTTTATGAGCTGATCAATAAATAAATCAGAGAGACTAGGATAGATCTATTTCGAGCTTTTTAGCTCTCATCCCAGTAAGAGTATGACTAGCTGATGAGAGCTAAAAAGCTCGAAATAGATCTATCCTAGTCTCTCTGATCTGTTAAGGCCCCAATTAAGGGAGGAAGCACACTGCTTTTCCTTTTCTGCCTTTCGGCTCATCACCAGAGACCATCTAGACAGAAAGCCAAGAATTCCGTTGTGTAATTTTTTATGTGTGTTACGTTTTTGAGCTCCCTGACTTATTTATTGATCAGCTCAAAAACGTAACACACACACACTAATAATATAATAAATATAATATAATATAATATAATATAATAAATATAATAAATATAATATAATATAATATAATATAATATAATATAATAATATAATATAATATAATATAATATAATATAATATAATATAATATAATATAATATAATATAATATAATATAATATAATATAATATAATATAATATAATATAATATAATATAATATAATATAATATAATATAATATAATATAATATAATATAATATAATATAATAATATCTATATAAATAAAAATGTAAAATAATTTGTACGAATCCACTAATCTCAAAAACTACTGGATCGATTTACCTCAATTTTTCACACAATGTTCACAAGGACTTCGGATAATAGAATACCAACTTATTTTGTGCCTAGCACACATGTATCATGTGCAAAGTACACAAATGTAAAATGTACTCACTGAAAATGTGAGAATTCCCTGTAGCCACGCCCATCAGACTGCTTTTCAACTGTCAGTGTTGGAAAGAAGTACACACATGTAAATTGTACTCACTGAAAATGTGAGAATTCCCTGTAGCCACGCCCATCAGATTGCTTTTCAACTGTCAGTGTTGGAAAGAAGTACACACATGTAAATTGTACTCACTGAAAATGTGAGAATTCTCTGTAGCCACGCCCATCAGGCTGCTTTTCAACTGTCGGTGTTGGAAGAGGCCTCATATGGAGGCCTCTTAGAGACAAAAAGGCACTGGGATAGCAAACCAGGTGGCCCATAGAGAGAGACCGGGGGGGGGGGGAATACTGCTCAAGACTGTAGTAAAGACTGAAGTAAAAACATGGAGGCAGGCAGCTGCTTTAAACTGTTTAATACGAACTGAACCAAACTGTAACAAAGAACAACCCATCTGACAGCAAATACAGTTTAATAAAAGAGGGACTAGGGGAGACATGATAGCAGCCTTCCAATATCTCAGGGGTTGCCCCAAAGAAGAGGGAGTCAAACTATTTTCCAAAGCACCAGAAGGCAGAACAAGAAGCAATGGGTGGAAACTAATCAAGGAGAGAAGCAACTTAGAACTGAGGAGAAATTTCCTAACAGTTAGAACAATTAACCAGTGGAACAGCTTGCCTCCAGAAGTTGTGAATGCCCCAGCACTGGAAGTCTTTAAGAAGATGTTGGATAGCCATTTGTCTGAAACGGTATAGGGTTTCCTGCCTAGGCAGTGGGTTGGACTAGATGACCTCCAAGGTCCCTTCCAACTCTGCTATTGTATTATTGTATTACAGTAGGTAAGTAGAGACGGGGATAGAGAGAGAGGGAGAAATACAGTTTAATGAAAGAAGGATTAGGGGAGACATGATAGCAGCTTTCCAATATCTCAGGGGCTGCCACAAAGAAGAGGGAGTCAAGCTATTCTCCAAAGCACCTGAGGGCAGAACAAGAAGCAATGAGTGGAAATTATACAATACAATACAATACAATAGCAGAGTTGGAAGGGACCTTGTAGGTCTTCTAGTCCAACCCCCTGCATGGGCAGGAACCTTATACCATTTCAGACAAATGGCTATCCAACATCTTTTTAAAGACTTCCAGGGTTGGGGCATTCACAACTTCTGGAGGCAAGCTGTTCCAGAGGTTAATTGTTCTAACTGTCAGGAAATTTCTCCTTAGTTCTAAGTTGCTTCTCTCCTTGATTAGTTTCCACCCATTGCTTCTTGTCCTGCCCCCAGGTGTCTTGGAGAATAGTTTGACTCCTTCTTCTTTGTGGCACCCTCTGAGATATCGGAACACTGCTATCATGTCTCCCCTGGTCCTTCTCTTCATCAACTAATCAAGGAGAGAAGCAACTTAGAACTGAGGAGGAATTTCCTGGCAGTTAGAACAATTAACCTGTGGAACAGAAGTTGCCTCCAGAAGTTGTGAATGCCCCAACACTGCAAGTCTTTAAGAAGATGTTGGATAGCCATTTGTCTGAAATGGTTTAGGGAGTGATGGCTAACCTTTTTTGGCTCGCGTGCCAAAATCAGGGGGAGTGCAGGGGCAATGTGCACAGGTGTGCCACATCCATAATGCTATGTGCATGACCCCTGCATTTGGCATGCTTTTAACGTCCTCCCCAGGCTCCAGATGCTTTATAGGAAGGCTGTTTTCACCCTCCCCCCACCTCCAGAGGGCAAAAAATGGCCTCAAAAGAAGGCCTAAATCAGCTGGCCAGGGCACACATGCACACTGAAGCTGACAGGGCAATGCCTCGCATGCCCTAAGAAATGGTTCCGTGTGCCACCTGTGGCACCCGTGCCATAGGTTCACCATTGTGGGTATAGGGCTTCCTGCCTAGGCAGGCAGTCAGACTAGATAACCTCCAAGGTCCCTTCCAATTCTGCTATTGTATTATTGTATTACAGTAGGTAGGTAGATATGAGGGATAGATAGAGAGGGAGAAATTAGGTAGGTAGGTAGATAGGGTGATAGATAGAGAGGGAGAAATACAGTAGGTAGGTAGGGGGATAGATAGATAGGGAGAAATACAGTAGGTAGGTAGGTAGAGGGATAGAGAGAGAGAGAGAGAAATACAGTAGGTAGGTAGGTAGGTAGAGGGAGAAAGGAAGAAATATAGTAGGTAGGTAGGTGGATAGATAGGGAGAAATACAGTAGGTAGGTATGTAGAGGGATAGTTAGAGAGGGAGAAATACAGTAGGTAGGTAGGTAGGTAGGTAGGTAGGTAGGTAGGTAGGTAGGTAGGTAGGTAGAGGGACAAAGGAAGAAATGCAGTAGGTAGGTAAGTAGAGGGATAGACAGAGAGGGAGAAATACCGTAGGTAGGTAGGTGTATAGATAGATAGGGAGAAATACAGTAGGTAGGTAGGTAGGTAGGTTGGTAGGTTGGTAGGTAGGTAGAGGAATAGAGAGAGGGAGAAATACAGTAGGTAGGTAGGTAGAGGGATAGAGGCGGAAATACAGTAGGTAGGTAGATAGAGGGAGAAAGGAAGAAATACAGTAGGTAGGTAGGTAGAGGGATAGATAGAGAGGGAGAAATACGATAGGTAGGTAGGTAGAAGGATAGATAGAGAGGGAGAAATACAGTAGGTAGGTAGGTTGGGGGTTATATGGTGGTTGTGTGTATGTGTGCAGGTGTAGATCTACACACAGATTGGTTGGCCATTTAACCAGACTGGGCCACAGCAACACGTGGCCGGGTATAGCTAGTAATATAATATAATAATATAGTTGTAGGAAGAAACTGGAGGAGGGAATGCTATGTTTACCAAATTAGGTTTCTGAAGAAGAAGAAAACCAAATAAATACTGCATGTTAAATAATAACAATACTTTATTTATAGCCATAGACCAATTATAGTTAGTTATATAAATTATTTCAAGGCCCATGAGGAGGCATATTTCCCAAATTAAAGATCAGAATTGATCAGCACCACCCATACAGTGATATCAATAAAGAAAAAAATCAGAAATCATTTCACAGATTTTTATTTAAAAAATAGGCTGTTTCTGCTTAAAATTCTATGCTGGATGGGACTGGCAAAGAAGTTCTGTCAGCTCTCTCAGTTCTTAGTATCAGACTTTAGATTGTAAACTCTTTAGTTCCTATCGACATTTAAAAATACTGTGATTTATAAACTGCTGGGAAGGTAACTTTTCTAGGCCACTGAGAACAAGAAAAGCAGAAATGAAACTAAATTCAAACAAGGAATTAGTATTAACTGAAATTACTTAAATGTAACTCTAGTTGGCCATATGAAGATTGTGAAATCTTCTTTACTTTTGTTTTCAAGACGTAAGTTGACTAAAAGACTGGAATCTCTTACCGAGGCTTTAAATCAGACTTCTATAGTTGAGTGATCTCTAGAAGTGTTGGACTAATCCCATCATCCCCAAAAGATTCCTGTCAGATTTAACTTATTTTTTCTGGATTGAATGTCATCCATGAACTTCAAGGAATATTTTAGCACAAATTACTCTTTGGTTGCTATGCTGATCTACCTGCTATAGTTTTTAATGTTTAATGTTTTAATTGTTTTAAAAAATATGTTTCTAAAATTATTTGTGGAATTTTATTTTTCCTTACTCCTTTAGATTTGAGCAAACAGGAAATATTTCTTACTAACCAGATAGCATAATATAAAACAAACCTAATGACTTATTATATATTTATTACATTTTTATGTGACCTATTATAGTGACTCTGGACAGTTTACAAGTTACAAAACAGGCAGAAAAATAATTAAAATATTCAAACATTAAAACTACAGAGATTAAAAATTTAAAAACTATGCTGAAAGTAGAACCATGAGATGGACAGGACAATTTACCTTGTCAATCAGTGAACGTCCGCCGCAGGGCCCTAGGCCAAGTATCATAGCCAAGTTTTAATACCCTTCCAGATGTCCAAAAGAATGGAAGCAGTTCTTACTTCTTATGGGAGTGTTCCACAGTGATGGGGCCACAGTGGAAAATACTCTTCTCCTTGAACCCGTTCGTTGGAGTTCTTTAGGAGACGGGATACTTTGTAGATAGGATCCGAAAAGTCCATTGGCTAGTTCCATTGGGCTCCTCAGATACCCTGGACCCATGCCATGTAGGGCTTTAAAGGTAACAACCCAAACCATGAATTAGATTTGGAAGCAAATTGCTAACCAATGCAACTTGCACAATAGTGGTGTTACATATGCAGCCCTAGGGGCTCCCAAGGCTATGCATGCCGCTGTGTTTTATACCAGCTGCAGTTTCAGAATACAAGTAGTCCTCAGCTCACAACCAAAACAGAGCCCAACATTTCTGTTGTTAAGCGAAGCCTTTTGTTAAGTGAGTTTGCCCCATTTTATGACCTCTCTTACTACAGTTGTGAATCACTGCAGTTGATCAGTTAGCAACCCCGGTTGTTAAGTAAATCTGACTTTCCCATTGACTTTGCTTGTCAAAAGATCACAAAATATGATTACATGACCTTGGGACACAGCAGCGGTCATAAATATGAACCAGTTGCCAAGTGTCTGAATTTTGATGACATGACCATGGGGATGCTGCAAAGAACATCTGTGAAAAATGGTCATCAGTCACATTTATCACAGTGCCATTGTAACTGAACGGTCACTAAATAAACTGTTGTAAGTTGAGGACTACCTGTACTCTTCAAAAGTAGCCTCATGTAGAGTGTGTTGCAGTAATCCATCTGAGAAACGGGTATGCTAGGGCATAAGTGACCATAATATGCAGGGTCTCACAATTCAGGTAAGGGTACAATTCCTATATACACACATATACATATTTCCCTATAAATAATTAATAAGAATAAATACATTTGAGATAAGAATAAGAATTACATTTGAAAATGTAGAAATATTACATGAATTATTTTTATTTAATTTATTTATTTATTTTATTAAATTTATACCCCGCCCTTCTCCTTGTTAGGACCCAGGGCGGCGCACAGGGATGTTAAAATACATACAAAATATATAAAATATATAAAATTTAAAATACTTATTCTAATAAATAAACCCTGCGCTAAAAACCGAATTAAAAATCCCAAGTTTAAAAACTATCTAATAGTCAGTATGGAGGTTATGCTAGGCCGGCTAGGTGAAATAGGTGTGTCTTCAGACACTTGCGGAAGAGGCGGAGGTCGGAGATGGTGCGGAGTTCAGGGGGTAAGTCGTTCCAGAGGGCTGGGCCACAGAGAAGGCTCTCCCCCTGGGTGTCGCCAGTCGGCATTGTCCAGCCGATGGCACCTGAGGAGCGTATCGGTCTGAGGGATGTATGGGGCAGGAGGCGGTCTCTCATATAACTAGGCCCCGAGCCATGGAGCGCTTTAAAGATGGTCATTAAAACCTTGAAGCGCACCCGAAAGACCACACGAAGCCAGTGCAGCTCGCGCAGGATAGGTGTTATGTGGGAGTGTCTAGGCGCTCCCGTAATCACCCGCGCGGCTGCGTTCTGGACTAGCTGCAGCTTTCGGGTGCACCTCAAGGGGAGCCCCATGTAGAGAGCATTACAGTAGTCGAGTCGAGAGGTGACGAGTGCTTGAGTGACTGTGCGTAATTCCTGGCACTGCACCCAATTCAAGAATGTATCCTTCCTCAATAGCTCTTATTTTTTAAAAACATGGAGAGCTGTCCTGATTATGACTTATATTCATAAACTAGCTGATAACCCAGCATTGCCCGGGTATTTATTTATCCTATCCTAAGGATTTGTAATGTTGGATTTTCCTCCTTACCAGAGTGAGCCCCCTTGTGGAGTACTGCGAAGCCGTTACCATGGCAACTCCACTGCGCTGCACAGGAGAAGCCATTTTATGGCAGTACGGTAGAAGCCATTTGAAGGCACAACAGGCTATATCTTAACAGAACACCCCCCCAAGGGAGTGTTAGGAGTGTCTTACCCCCACAGTATTTGTCTCCAGAGTAAAACATCTGTGTACCAAATGTGATTGAAATTGTTCAAGGGATTCCAGAGTTATGCTGGAACATGCACACACAGTGCCATTTTTATGTTGTTGTTATTAGTTGTGAAGTCCTGTCTGACCTATTGCGGCCCCATGGACAACTTCCTCCAGGCCTTCCTGTCCTCTACCATCCTCTGGAGTCCATTTAAGCTCACGCCGACTGCTTCAGTGACTTCATCCAGCCACCTCATTCTCTGTCGTCTCCATTTACTTAGTATAGCGTGTGTTGCTTTTACCTGTCACAGGTGTGACATCTATATAATAGTAAGTATATAAAAAATGCGCATATGTGTCAAAATTTCAAAGCACTTGGTGAAGAACTTTCGGAGATTTAAGATTTTGAACAAACATTTACATTTTTATTTATATAGATGATTGAAATTGAGATAACATCGTTATTAGGATGTATGAGAAAAAATATTGGAAGGACAAATAACATTGTATTTTTTTAAATGTTGTAAAAGAGGAAAAAGCAATAAGAAGGGAATCCCAGAAAAAGCAATGCAGAGCATCATTTTCAACCCGTTTAAAAAAAAATACAGATCATGATGGGCAATCTAAATAAAACATATATAATCCACTCTAATCACTCTGCAAATGTTTGCATTCTCAGCTATTTTTATACAGACTCCTTTTGTCTTGCACTTTTAAAAGCTATTTTAAATTTTAAAGTGCCACATTTTAATTTCTTTCTGAAATATTAGATCTCTAGGCTTGTGACATATTGGTTTTGTTTTATGTGCTTATATTTTAAAAACTTATATCATACCTTAGCGTTGCAATAAATATTCTTAAATTTCTTCTTTGCAAAATACAGGCTCTCAACAACTGTTTTATAACAGTTAAAACTGTAACTGTTTATGACTGTTCAAAGTTACAATAGCGCTGAAAAAAGTGACTTATGACCGATTTTCATACTTAACGACTATTGCAGCATCCCTGTAATCAAGTGGTCAAAATTTTCAAAGTATTTCCTAAAAGGGTATACAAATGTTTTCAGCATAATTAGATTAGATTAAATTAAATTAAATTTTACCTGCATTAAATTTAATACTGAATGAAACTTGTCAATTCCTACATGGTGATACAATAAAGAGCTTTTTCTTGTGTTTTTAACTTTTAATTAAATTACATTTATTTTCATTTCAAAATAGCTTTGAACATTAAAAAAAACACCTACTAGTCCCTGATGAGAGAACATGTGAGGTTTTCTACATCAGACTCAAACTTGAAGTTATCTTAAATATCTATTTGTTGAAAATAGCCTTTAGACATTTTGTCCGTCCTTTTCTTTATGTAACATATAATTAAGAAAACTTGTGATGTGAGGTCTCCGTGTTTATTTATTTTAGTTATTTAAAAGATTTATATGGTCTCCCATCTTAAGCAATTTGGGTAGCTCATGTTGCTTTTTTATCTTACCTTGATGCATATAATTGGCTACCATGAAAGACATAGGACATTCAACATGATGATGCTCTATGATAAGGTTTTCAGACATCAAAGTGAGACCAAAGAAAATTACAGTATAATTTTTGGCAATAAACATACATTTAAGGAAGCATCTAATTTGAGCTTCAGTAAAGATTTTGTCGTGGTGTCAATAAACACAGTGGCATCTACAAGAGGGTAGCGAGGGGGCACAATAATGAAAGCAGTCCCACAAGATTGTAATGCGAATCCCACCTCTTTTTGACAAAAGCAGTAAGCCCCTCTGGATGTCCATGAATAAAGGCCTAATTTAGCTCTTTCCAGTCTAGTGTTCTCCAACAACCTTAAATTCAACTTATGTTACAGAGGCCATAGGTGGCCTAGTTAAATACATTGAGGTAAAACTCTAGTCTAGTGAGTCAAAAATGAAGAAAGTGATATATCATTAAATATACATTTATTAAATTAAACAACAACCTCAACATTTACTAAATTATTGGTTTTACAATTTATAATATGGGAAAAGGGTAAATAGGGTTTATAATATACATTTTAGAGCTTCCATATCAGAAATGGTGGTTGCATTAAAAAAAAAACATTTACTAAATTAAACTACAACCTCAAAATGGAATGAAGGTACATCTTTACCATTTCATTTTACCCGCTCAGACTACAGAGATGGCTTTTCAGAGAGAGTTTGGACTGATACAGTACTTTAACATAGTGTCAGACATGTGGTGGATGAGTTTTGCATAGAGAGTAGATAGAAGCATCAAAATCATGATTTCTAGCAAGGAGAACCCAAGGCAGCTCAGATTTCTGCTCTATTTTCAATGTATGTTTTCAATTGTAAAAGTGTGAAATGTTTTGTTTTGTTTTGTAAATTTAGCAGTGGATAAAAGGGTGGCTCTATGGTGATTTCTCAGCCTTTTTTGAAAGACAAAAAACAAAAACAAGAACAAAAAACAGGCCATTTTTGGGAGGTCTGCAGAGTGCAAAAACTTTTTTAAAAAATTTGCCTCTTCAAAATCTACCTTTTGCAATTGATTTATTACAATTAATATTCAATTAAAGTTAGCATTTATTATTAGGAAATGAAACTTATCTGAAATTAATGAAAACGTAAACAGAGTTTTGGGGGGTGGTATCCTTGAGGTAGAAATGCAGTCACTGCCCAAAATATATCTCCAAATCAATGAAGATATACTGTCCTGCCAATGGAATGCTCAGCTAAAAGTGGCATACTATAAGGAGAACTCTTAAAAAAGAATCAGTGCTAGCCACCAAGATCTTTGAAGATTTTAGGGACAATTCAGAATAATCACACTGTAAATTGCCCTACATGTTTTTAAATATTCAGATCATTTTTATCTAGTAGCTCACACTTATTTGCATGATGAATTTTTTAAATTCCATTTTATTTTTATTGTTTTTCATCTATAAGAGAACAATGGAATATAAAAAGGAGAAAATACAACAAAGGATCAAAATATATCAAAAACATACTGAAGAAAATAACTTATTTTATTTTTAGGATAAATGCATATACAATGAAACTCAGGTCAAACAGCAAATATAAATGTGGGTTCATTTAATAATTTGACAAATAATACCAACGAATGTAAATTCTGTTGATTAAACTCTAAACTGGGAAATATTTTTTTTAAATGACGAAAAAAGTTTAGCAGGAGATATCCATGGGTAGTGTTTGAAAAGACAATCTGAGAAATTTCCTTCTATACAGGAAGGGTGGAAAGGAATCCTAGATAAAATTATGTGCCTGAAATGAGTAAGATCTGAATCACCTAACCTGCATTTATATATTAAAATGAATCAAATTAATAACCAATTTTGAATCTTTCCTCTCTGTGGCCTAATGATTAGGATTCTAAACAGCTTATTCCAAAATATTCTGTAGCACTTTTTTGCTATATTTAACATTCTATTATGAAATCAACTGCTATTACATTCCTTCAGGTCAAGCTTGAGAGTTGTGCCATAAAAACAGTCTGACAACAAGGAAAAAAATCTCTGTGCAGCTGTTTCCGCAAAGACAAGTACAGCATTCTATTATACTCATAACATGCTATAACTGGATATTGCTGGGAGGGGAACAAAAGCAATCAGCCAGAAAATACAAAAACAGGAAAAATTATGAAACAGCATTCCTAAAAGCAGGATAAGAGTACCGTGCTTCAATAGGCTGTTATAGTGTTACCTAAATTTAATCATCATCATCATGATCAGTGGCAAAAGAAAACAAAGATAGTACCAATAGTAATAGGGTACAATACCAAAACAACTGAAGAAATGAACACCGTGGACATTGATAAAATCAGCACCAGTCAATTGCAAAAGGTAACTTCATTGTAATTTCATTGTAATTTTAGTATAATGACAATAAAGATTATTATTATTATTTGCTTCTAGTCCAACCTCCTGCCCAAGGCAGGAGTTCTTTCACCATCCCAGACAAACGGTTGTCCAATCTTTTCTTGAAAACTTCCAGCGATGGAGCATGCCACCTCCAGGAGGCAAGCTGTTCCACTGAATACTCATTCATTCTTACTATCACAAAATTATGTCTTATTTCCAGGTTGATTCTGGCTCTGATGAACATCCATCCAATACATCTTGTGCTGCCCTTAGGAGTTATGGAGAATAAATTGATGTCCTCTTCTCTGTGATACCCCTCAAGTTCAAAATACTGCTATCATTTGTCCCCTGAGCTTTCTCTTCTCTAGGCTAAACCAGTGGTGAAATTCATTTTTTTTTTACTACTGGTTGTCTGGATGTGGTCTGGCGGGCATGGCAGGGGAAGGATACTGCAAAATCTCCATTGCCATCACACTCTAGGGCCAGCCAGAGGTGGTATTTGCTGGTTCTCCAAACTGCTCAAAATTTCCACTAACGGTTCTCCAGAACCTGTCAGCACCTGCTGAATTTCACCCCTGGGCTGAACACATCTAATTCATGTAGCCTTTCATCATATGATTTAGAAGCATCTTTATTGCTCTTCTCTACACTCTCTCTGGGGCCTCAGCATCTTTTTTGAATCATGGTGATCAGAACTAGATTCAGTATTCCAAGTGTGACTTTACCAATGCAGTATAAATTGAACAAATTTAACAAAAAAATAATTTAAAAAGTGGTGCTATCACGTCCCATGATCTTGATACTGTCCCTCTGTTGATGCAGCCTTGGCTTGCCTCTGTTTTTGACAGCTGCAGCGCACTGCTGATTCATACTCAAGTGGTCTTGCACCAGGACACCTAAATCCCTCAGATAGTTAACTACTGTTGAATCAAGTACCTCTTGTTGAGTCAGGTACCTATATCTATGCATTTGGATTTTTTTGCCTAAGTGTAGGACCTTAGTTTTCTCACTACTGAACTGCATCTGGTTGGATAGGACATTTTGGATGGAAGGCGGAGTCAACCTTGAGTCAGGCAGGATCAAACTCCTAGCTGTGGGCAGAGTTAGCCTGCAGATACTGCATTATGAATACACTTTTTGTTTAGCTTACAAAAAGTGTGTTGAGGGGAGATATATAATAGCAATATCTGAAAGATTGTTACACAGAAGAGGGAACGGATTTGTTTTCTATTCCCCCAGAGGATCGGTTCAGAATTAAGACATTAACTATGCAAGGAAACTGGAGTTCTTTTTCTATCAGCAGTTAGCCAGCGAAACAGGAGACTACATGAAGTGGCAAATTCTTCTTCATCAAACATCTTCAAACAGATTGGCTGGTCATTTGTCAGACCAAGACCCTAGTCTGGGTGCTGAAATTAGTAGAGAGTTGAGCTAGATAAAGTCTTAATATCCCTTCCATTTCTCTGATTCTAACTACAGAGATGTTTCAGTACTTAGAAAGAGGTTTAAAGTGAGAATAAGTGCCATTGACGTTAAGGTATTTTATTTTTGTATAAATATGTAAAGAATTGCACTGGAAACCGTAAATTTAATATATTAAGATATCCAGTTCAAATATGAAGTTAAATCGGTGCCAGTATTTTTTCATCATCATTCCTGCATTACCATTGTTGTTACAATATAAATTTTAGTATACCATAACAAAATGGATTAATAAGAAAAGCAAAATATATCAAATAAAATACACGAATATGAATTAAAACAGGTTAAGATAATAAAGTCAGAAAAGATTGTAGGTATTAACACTTTTGGATTTTTCCCACTAAGGACTATTCCTTGGAAGGAAAATAGAAAGATTTAACAATTTTCTGTATCTTTCTAGGTCACATATTATCTTCTTTATTGTTGAAGATCTCCTAACAGATCATAATGGACTGAGAGGGGAAACAGCTATTATTGTTACAGTCATTGCACTAGCGTAATTCCTTTGAAGACTCTTTTTTATTTGGCTGGACCTAGGTTAGAGTGCTTTATTGATTCAGCCTGCTCTACCTGACTTGATTTAATTCATCTGGTTCTGTCAGATGTAACCTGCCTTTTCACTTGTGGCCTCAAGCTTTAGCAATCCAGATGTCTATTTGTCCCTTGGGTTAAACATAGTATCTGAAAGCATTTATTGAGAGTCTTCAAAGTCTTCTTCCTCAACTAATTAAATAAAGCTTAAGAGGTTTTTATTTATCTTCTCATCATTAAACAGCTGCATTTTAGAGTAATCAGCTTTATTCTGGCTGAAATATGGCACTCCAGAGATCAGTTTGGAAGTGATTGGAGGTTTTGGAGGTTATAAATTCAGAGGCCAACCACAATAACAGAATAAGACACTACAAAAGAAATGATTTTTTGACAGTTATAAGAAAGAAGAAATATTGCTTATGCAAGAATGCAATCTGGTTCTTTAAATTTTGATTATCTTAATCTACATTTTTTTAGTTTTGAATAATAATATATACTGCAATTCAGTAATAAAAATGCATGTGGAACTTTAATTCATAGTGTAATCCTATACACACATAATCTAAAATTCATTATTTCCAAAGCAGCAGTATATACTGTAAATGTAGCCTAACAATTCTAATTTTCCCCTTTACAGTGATTGGAAGCAAATATTTTCAACTGAAATCAATATGCTTTGAAAATAACTTGGAGTTTTACGAACATATATACCTATAACATTTAATATTACAAAATGCATCCTTTTTGAACCAATGTCAATTTAAATGTACTACAGCTGTCATCAGCATTAGTACCAAATGATCAGGGATAGCAGAAGTTGTAATCAAATAGAGACCATTAGTTTGGAGAAAACTGGCATAGAGCAAATTTAGTTTAAAGCACTGCATGCATTATCTAAGTAATCCAGGTCATTAGAATTATCTATATATAGCAGATGTGCAGTTAGAGCATGGAGGAGATGGCTGGTTTAAAGCCATATAAATATGACAAGCAACAGACAACACATCAATAAAGATTATAAACAAACTATACCAGCAAATCTGAAGAATGACACAATAGCCAAAAGTTTGGAAGAGATCTCTTCATATCAATAGCAAAGAAAGGAGTGCAATAGTGTGTGCAAACTATTGTACCATATTCTTAATTTTGAATGCTAGCAAAAAAAATGTTTAGTATCATCCAACATAGATTAGATCCAACATAATGCTTCCTATCATCCATCATAGATTAAATTTCCATAGTTGCATGGAAAAAGAGATGCCAGATGTGGAAGCTGGTTTTAGAAAAGACTGAGGAAATCAAACTGAATGTCAGAACAGATGGTGGAAATTGCCAAAAATATAAGAGAAGTCAAAGGACAGATAATTGATTCAAATATTAAACAAATATGCACTATATTGAAATTCTATATAGTAAAAATGACATCATCTAAGATACCTTGTTTATAAGAACTTGCACTACATGAAGATAAAATGAATTTAGATCAACACTTTGATAATTACCAAGCTAGAAGATTATAGGAAATCCTTCATTTTACATGTTAGTAAAATAATGCTAAGGATCATCCATTGCAGATTAGAGCCCTACATGAAAAAAGGTGCCAGATGTTCAAGCTGGCTTTAGCAAAAGTAAAAAAGAAAAGAAACATTATTGCTGATGTGTGCTGGATAATTGAATAAGTCAAAGAATACCAAAAGGAGGTCAATATGAGCTTTATTGCATCTAGAAAAATCTTTGATAGTGTCAACCATGTCAATCTGTGGAATATCCTTGGGAAATGAGAATCCCAAAACATCTTTGCAAGATAGACTTTTAGAAGCTGACTGTTCCATTGCTGAATGACTCTTACAGGTGATATTCTTTCGCCTAATATCTACTTTCTCCTCATGTATGTCCATTTGGACATGCTCTAATTTATGCGTTGCCATATTCCCAACAAATCCCTCAAGCATACAATATGACATGTATTATAAAATAAAGGATATCTAATTATTATGAGCTTTCCAGGACAATTATTGGGAGGGAGGGCAGCATAAGGTTATCTGCGGGAGAAATTGTTTTATAAGCTAGGGACTACCACAAAAAAAGTACTGATTTCTGCCCCTTCCAAATCTCTTACAGGGGAAATTCTCAGTTCTGTTTCAAGCAGATAATCCTGCATGTATTTGGCAGGAAATTAGATATATGTGTGTGTTAAAACTTAAACATTTGTTGAGTGACCATTCAAACTTACAACCCTGAATAAGTGATAGTTACAACCTATCCCCATAGTTACGTCAGCTCCAGCATCCTGCAGTCATGTAATTGCCATTTGTGACCTTTGCTGGCTTCCTATATATTAATGGGAAAGCTGGTAGGAGGTTGCAAATGTGACCATGTGACAACCTCACTTAACAGCCTGTGTGGTTTAATTTAATTATGGCAACTGGAAGTGCTGGAATTTCTAAGGTGGCATGGTGATGTGGAATCACACTTTGTTTGTGTCACTTAGTGATGGAAGTCCTAATTGCCACCATTAACTGGAGACAAGGTCAATACCAAAACTTAAATTATATCCAAAACCAAAGGAGAATCTGTTGCACTGAAGTAACATGCAAATAATATCCTCATCTGAGAATAAATGGGCTGCTGTATTTTGTACCTAATGCAATTTCCAAGCAGATTTCAAAGTCAATCCCATGAACAGAATTACAGTTATATCCCTCCTAAAACATAGTGAACAGCTCACAATTGGACACAAAAGTCTAGATGCAACCTGACCTAAACAAAATAGAACAATATTAAAATTCTTTGTAATACAAAACAGGAATCCAGTAATTTTCTCCACAGACCTTTTACACTTATTGCCATAATGCCCGGTGACCCTAATCTTCTCTCTTAACCACACAGTATTGGTCTTAGCTGATCCTCAGCCTAAAATTGAAACAATCTTAGGTTGCCACCTTGTGTACCACAATAAAAAATAATTTCCCCCTTTAATAATGTCATGCCATTGATTCAAGGTGTGCAAAATTTGTAACACTTACTTCCATTTTGGAGGCAAACTTCTTGTGGGCAGTAGATGTCATTGGGAATTTGTGGAGTTATGCATATGCCTTGAGACATTTGGCCCCTAGGAAATAGTCACAGCTATTTTTCTACCAGATATGCATTATTAGCATTATGTTTCCTTTCATATGTTATTTTACTATGCTCTTGTTTTGAAATCAACTAATACCTCATACTATATTCAGGGAAGAAGGTTGTATTTATATATTTATATTTGTGCAACACTTTATTGCACATTTCAAAATTGCATCAGGGAACATAAAATACATTTACTTTTGATCCATGCAACAAACAAAAAACAATAGGGAATGTTGAGATGGTCTTTTCTCAATTATTTGCCCATTTCCTTATGTTTGTCAATTTTAATCTCTTTCCCTGAAGAAATTAAAGAGATGTCTGTCCAACTGTAATTGGGTTCATTTACTCTATTTCCAAGATTAGAAATGTGATCAATCAATCAATCAATCTTAAGAACTCTGGGTGGTATATACATCAAAATATAAAATAGTACATAAAAATTAAAATGTTTAAGAGTTAAAATTTTAGAATTAAAAATGTAAAAAGTTAAAATAATTTTAAGGAGGTAAAAGTAATTAAACCCTGTTAAAAATTAGCCGAGAAAGGTAAAAGGAGGGCTCTCATGATACAACTGTGTGCTTCTTTGAACTCCCCATGCAAGACTGCAAAGCCATGTTTTAACCCTTTTTTGGAAAACAAGGAAAGTCAGAACCCCCCTCCCACCTCTGGGGGAATGATATTCCATAGGGTGGGGGCAATGGCAGAGAAGACTCTTTTCCTGCACCCCGCCTGTTCTTCAGCTGACATGGTGTGCAACTTATCTTTCTCATATTGTAGGATCCTTGGTGCTCTGAAAGATTGGTGGTTTTCTTGCAGAAGTTTCATCCGGGGTGGGCTTCAAAAATTTCAGCAGTGGGTTCTCTGCCCAATTGCTGGGTGAGTGTGACCATGATAGGCATGTCCTAGTCAGCCTCCTGCACTATGGTAGGAGACTGTTTTTGTCTTTCCCAGGCTCCGGAGGCAGAAAATGGGCCTGTTTTCAGAACTGGCTATAATGTTAGCTACAGGTTCTCCCGAACACAGGCAAACCCATAGCAGCTCACCCCTGGTTTCATCACAAATTAGATAACATCATCTGCCTCAAATATATAAAAATAATAGTAAACCTCACTCCCTTTTAGCACTGATGATGTTACCTAGTTTGGTAATGAAACATGTGCAAGGAAACAAACAAGCTCAGCTCACAGAGCACCAGCGACCCCACAGTTCAGCTCCCAACAACAAATATTCTCTTCTATCGATATATTTGTATGTATGAAATCTAACTTTTTTGTTTAGAAAATGTGTGTAAGCATGATATAATCTGTTTAAGCACAGCATTTAAAAGTTATACCACTTACATTAAATGCCTGCTGTTGAATTGCCTTAATTAAGAGAAAACTAAAAAGACAGAGGAAGGCAAAAACTCTTCTCAGGATAAAAACACCACGTGGAAAATTGTGTCAACCATAATCTAGAAAAAAACATTCAAAAATCTTTGGCAAATACATGAAATGCACAATAGAGTTCTTTATCAGAATATATTTATGTTAATAATTTATTTCACCTTTAAAAGTTTGTTTTGAAATTAGGTAATATGTATAAAACTACGTCAGCTCTTGTAGATATCAACAAAAATAATGGCTGAAGGTGTATTTTAAGTATGCTGTTTATGGTTGTTAAGGTATAATAGAATCTTGAGGCTATTGTGATCTCTCTCTACATTGTATAACAAGCAAAACAACATGAGATTATTTTTGTAGTTTGAGGGAGATTAGGGTGGTGTACTAATTTTTTTCTTTCTTGGGATTGAGTAATGTTTTCTAGGCCTCTTCCTCTTTTAACAGTTTGTTCTTTCCTTGTTGCTTTCCAGAGCCAAGTTTACATTCCAACTCATGCAAGTAAAGTAACAGACTAATAGAGTTGGAAGGTAACATGGAGGTCTTCTAGTCCAACCTCCTGCTCAAGCAGGAGACCCTATACCAATCTGGACAAATGGGTGTTCAATTTCTTTCTAAAAAACCTCCCATGATGGAGCATCCACAACTTCTGGAGAAAAACTATTGTACTGATTAATTGATCCATCAGGAATTTTTTAAATTTTAGTTGGATCTATCTTTGATAAGTTTCCATCTGTTACTTCTTGTCAACCCACTCTTCTCTGAGACAGCCCCTCATCAGTCTTTCAATTTCTATGACTCCATAAGATGGTGTTGACCTAGTCTCCAAAGCATCTGAGGGCAGAACAAGAAGTAAGGGATGGAATCAATGAGAGGTCCAATTTATGGAATCATAGAATTCAAAGGGATCTTGGAGGGCTTCAGTGCTCTTCCAGAACAGTGCTAAACCTGTGTACAAAAATAGCTTTGCTGACAAGTCATACATACAGCAGCAAACAAACACGGGATGAATTTGGAAAAAGGTCCCAGGAGAAAACTCTCATGCTTCAATCCATATCCCTCTGAGTCTATGCTATCTTCAGTCAAGCAATTTAGGAAAGACCCCAGTTTAAGCATGTTCCAGAACACTGCTTAGATTTATGTTCAGAAATAACCCTGATAAGATAACAACAGTACCCAGTAGTTTAGCATTCAAACAAATTTAAACTCTACTAAAGCCGCCATCCCGGCTGCACGTTATAAAGACAGTGGTTGACAACTGTTTTCCCTATCCGCAGCAGATGATCATTGATGAGAAGGGAAAGGGGAATCTATCAATCTGAACTTTTGAATTGTTTCGGACTAAATTCTTAACGGCCCCTCTCCAGCTTCATCTCTGAGGCAGGCAGCGCAAAAGATAAACATCTGCATATCTTTCTGGCAATTGAAAGACTGCAGGAATGCAATTAGGCAATCTTGAGAAAAGGCAACATGCCGAGCCCCTCCCCCCACGTGCTTCAAACTATTGGAAGTTCGGCTCTTACAAAAGAGATACAATTGGTCAGCAAGGGGGAGGAGCGGCGCATGCTTATTGAGGTGGGTACGATCTCGCGCATTCTCTCGCGTGAGTTTATTTTAGACCCTCTCCTCCCCACCTTTTAGTGACGGCGATTGCCATAGTGACGGCAAATCGAAGCCCAACCGTCGCCGGAGTTTTGCGGTCATCTTTCCCCCCCCCCTTTCTTCCGGCGCACGCGCATATCGTCCCATTTGGCCGTGCAGGGCGGGACGCGCGCGAGCTCTTGCGTTTGAGGGCGTGGGAGAAAGGGGAGGGGGAGATGTGATGGCGACCGAGGCAGAGGCGGAGGTTGAGGCTGAGGTGGAATGGGTGGTAGATAGCATCGCCGGCTTTCTCCGCAGCCCCGCGTGGTCTATTCCCATTCTGGAGTTTGTGGAGCACAAATGTGAAGGTGAGAAAGCTGTGGGGGTCTGTGGAAATCCCGCCCATAGGCTTGTCGCCGTGTCAGAAGGGCTACCCTCGAGTGGTGATTTTCTTTATTCTGCTGTATAGTTGCGTTTCACGGGTTGTGGATTATTATCGCAATCATTATCGCCGCATTACGGTAGATCATAAGGAATGGGAGTGGCTGCCGGGCGTGATTCAGCCGAAGCTCAATATGTTAGCATCCCATTGATTTGGGTGAGTCCGCTAACCAAGGGGTTGTTTATTATTCCCTTTATGATGTACATTGTGTAGAATTATTACCCACCCCACCCCCCAAATTGTAAGATTTATTGTTGAATTTAATGGAAACCGACGAAATGAGTGATTTGGAAGGATGGGACATTCTACCATAGCAATGTTTTAGATTTTTAGCCAATTGGAGATTTAGGATGCTTGTGCTGCATGGGAAAAAGAATGTCATACATTTTATTTGGTAAGAGTAGCGTGCTGTTCTTCTTTATGAAGTGTTAAGATGAGAGATTTGACAGTTATTGACAGGGTGGATTTGATTTAAATCACGATTTAAACACTAGTCAGTAAGGCTTGATTTAAATCATAGTTTTCTATATAAAGACTAATTCTTGCTGGTATAACTTATAATATACAAGTAGATGAAGATTTTTAAAATAACAACTTTTCATATTAGTTTTTTTTATCCCCAGTTTAATAGGTTAATCATTCATATTTGGACAACTTTTCTGTTGTACTTGTTTCTATTCTATTCACTGAACTTCTTGAAACTTAGCACTGAAGGGGTTGATTCTGTATTCATAGGTTTGTAGAAGTTAGGATTAAGGTCTTTTTTTCAACTCTGTTCATGTTATAACATTTTTGCTGTGAAGAAGAGGCACGTGATCTCTGCTGAGTCAAATTCTGTTTTCAGAATTGCAAAAGTAAACCAAGCATCTTGTAGGCAGAGAAACTGCCCAATAATCTTACAAAAACCTCTGGAAGAGCATGACATTGTGAATGGATTAATGGAATTTATTTACCAAAAAAATTAAACATATACAGCCTTATTCTACATAATTAAAAAACTAATCTTTATTTCATGATGGAATAACCTTTGGATGGTAATATATTTTCCTCAAAAAGCATTTTATATAAAAAAATCTGATTTAAATAAAAAAATCTGATTTAAATCAAAAAAAATCTGATTTTTAAAAAAAAATCATTGATTTTTATCCACCCTGGTTATTGACATATTTAAAGAAAAATTATGTAGTCAGCTACTCATTCATACTGTTTGGCCAGCTCACAGAAGAAAAATCTCAAATACAAAATCCAGTCTGTCCGTCCCCAACAACAGTCAAATCTCTTGGTGGGCTCCACATCATAATAATAATAATTTTTATTGTCATTGTACTAAAATTACAATTAAATTGGTTGGAGCTCAAAGCCGCAGCAGCGTCTAAGCGCGCCGCACATCATCCTGGGATCCTAGGCCTACTGACAACACCGTTTCTTCCCAGCCTTTCAAAAGAATAACCAATCTTATTTCCATGGGAATGATGCTTCACAGGGAGAGAGAGCCACACAGAGAAAGAGATATTTGTGGCATCACGTTGTTATTACATGACATTTTGTGCTGTTTTTTCCCTTTGCGGAGCTGGGGTGGGCATGGCCTGCACAAGATGCATCTGGCCCATGACTTTGATACCCTTCCCTAGAAGGACCTCTTTAATAAAGGGGACCAACAATGTACCCTGCTTCCCTGATCCTGTGGTTGTAACCAGGAAAAGATAATTCTTCAACTAACTTGATCCCAAATCATGGAAGGCTTTAAAGGTAACAACCAGCACCTTGAATTGGACCTGGAAGCAAATCAGCAATCAGTGCAGCTCCAACCGATGCAGTTATTTTGGGTTCTGGTGCAATGAAATATGTGGAATTTTAAGTATTTCCTCCCTATTATCATGAGGGTTCTATTAAATTGCAGTTGTTTTTATTTTTCTTATAGTAGGTGTTTTTGTTGTATTTTAGTTTATTGTAAACTGTGGGAGTTAAAATTATTTGGTGGTATATAAATTTAAATAAATAGCAAATAGTAAAAGTATTAAAGTATACTGGTAGGTTAAAAACTTTTGCCAATAAGTAAGTGTGTGTTTGTGTGTGTGTGTGAGTGAGTGAGTGTGTGTTTCTTTAAACAGTATATCCTTTGACATCTGCGTAATATTTTAAAAAGTGGGATCAAAAATATAGAATGTTTTTATTTAGTATATTTATGGACCTTAGTAGAATTAAAAGTAAGAATCTTGGTGGAGTAGTGGTGTGTGAGTATTTTTATCATTTTAGGAGCAAGTAGTACAAACAAAAATTCCTAAGTGATCTTATAGGATACTCAAGCTGCTACTGTATTTGTTCAATGAGTCAAGATTACAGAGTGGCTTGGCTCAGATGAGCTGTCAGATCTTCCAAACACTTTCTTGCAGGTTCCTAAAATAAATAAATAAACAAACAAAGTATGTGTGTGTGTGAGAGAGAGAGAGGGAGGGAGGGAGGATAGCTTGTGGATGTGTTACATGCACCCTCTGTGGGTGCCTAAAATTGCCCATGTGACATATTTTGTAACAGCCTGAGATTTATTTTTATATATTTTATATTTTAAGTCAGATAAACTGTTGTGTGCAAAATGCAATTTTAAGATATTACTAAATGAAACTATTTTTTTAGTTTGCATATTGTAAAGAACCACAAAATATTACTTTTTTCAGTTTTTGATGATGAGGAAGAAAGCAAGTTATCTTACACTGAAATTCATCAAGAATATAAAGCTTTGGTAAGTAGAATTCCTTAGCCTTTAAAATATAATACAATGTTAAAGCAGAAATGTGCTGTGTATCTCTTTGAATATATTATGAAACTAGCTGTACCTGGCCACGCGTTGCTGTGGCTGAGTCAGGCAGAAGCAAGGGGTGCCCCCTCCTGGCTTGGCCGTTCCTTCTCCATTGTCCAGCGTTGGTGGCCATCAACCAACTCTGTCGTTCACCGCACCGCCAGCCCAGCCTGCTGTCCCAGTCGCTGCTGCACAGCCCCTGCTGTTACCTTTTGCGCAGGGACAGGCTCAGCACCCCGCCCCCCTGCCCCCCCAGGCACATATCCCAGGGGCGCCTTCTCAGTCCATGGCACAGGCTGAGCACAGCGTCCCCTGAGGAGGAGGAGGAAGAGGAGGAGGAAGCCTCCTCCTGGCCATGCGAGGCAGCCCCCGCTGGCCACAGCCCCATCCAGAGACGATAATGACGCTGCAGCCGCTGCGGGACACCCAGCGGCCACTGTGGCTCAGGCTGATGCCGCTGATGCCCTGTCCCCCTATAATAATGTTATGCCATTGATTCATTTAAAGTAATTTATGTCCCATTTCTTTGATAAAAAGATGAATAAAAAATATGTTTTTTTAAAGGTTGAAAAATTATTAGACAGTTACCTTAAAGAAGTTGGAATTAATGAGGACAAGTTCCAGGAAGCTTGTATGTCTCCTCTTGCTAAAACTCGAACCTCCCAGGTAAACTTTTTAACAAAGTTAAGAATAGCAGTGAACAATATTTTTCTGGATAATATTCTACTTATTAAAAACCATTTTTTTAAACTTATGAGACCTGCAAGTCATTAGAACTGTTCTGAACTTTTTGTCCCTTTCCCCTTGTTTAGTTTGGGATTTAATGTACCTATTTTGCTACTGTTTTATTTTTATAGCAGGAAATTGGGTTATGGTCTAGTGTGCCACTTTGGGAACTACAGAGTGCTTTTAGGGATTATATGTTGGCTTAATTCTTTTTTAAAAGGCTGCACTTTATCAATTTAGAATAATAGGATTAAGCTAATGGATATGGATAATGTTATACACCATAGATTTAGGCAAACGTAATTTAAAATTACACATTGAAAATAATGGAATTTATGCATTATTACTCAAAATTGCTAACATTTTGGCCAGACACAAACAAAAGAATCAGATTGGTCCATAGAAAGAAATAGACATGGATTTCTAACACAATTGGAACCCTTGTTGTCCTTGTGGAAGAATTAGGGACTGAAACTTTTCTCAATGGCAATGAATGTATCTTGCAAACAACTAATCAATCAGTTATGAGTTGCTTGTAGATTGCTCAGTGGGTCTAGAAGAGCCATTGAGCAATTCAGTGTTCAGAACATTCAATGCTACTGAATGCTCAAGCTTGGGACATTTCTTCCAATATATCCCTGTTAAAACAAAAAAACAGAAGTCCCCAGAGAAGTCTTAAAACTACATTGGTTTTGGCTTTATGTCTATTACCTGAGACCTTACTAAATGTCTTTTTCCTAACATTTTGATTATTTTCATAAGGAAATTTTGAATTGTTTAAATTTTGAATTTGTTGGCACTCTGAGATAAAACACTTTTCATTCCTTTCAGGCCATTTTGCAGCCAGTACTTGCAGCAGAAGATTTCAGATTGTTTAAAGAAATGATGGTCCAGAGAAATATTGAAATGCAGTTGCAGGCCATTAGAATAATTCAAGAAAGAAATGGTAAGAAATGTTTAAAAGAATAAGGTTTTCATTTGCTGTGATTGGTTGGAACATGGGTTTAAGTGGATTCCCTAAACCTGGACATATATAACCAAATAAGATGAAGAAAATCAATAGTGATCAAGGAGGTCTGATGGTGCAGCAACTTAAAGATGCCAGATCTGCCGACCAGAAATAGTTGACACTCTGGTGGTTTGAGCCCTGGTAGCACTGTGGGACAGGATGAGCTCCCGTCACTCGTCTCTAGCTATTACCTGCCCACTCAGTAGTTTGAAAACATTATTGTGAGTAGATAAATGGGTACCACTCTGGTGGGAATGGCTAGTTGCACAAGGAGAACAGGAGTTGGGGTTGGACCTTCCTTGACACGAGACAAGATTGGCAGAAAACCCGGAAGATGTTATCAACTTGAATGCTACTAGTCAGATTGTTACATACCACAATCAAGCTAGTTTGTACTCCTCCCCCCATAGCGCACTGTTACACTGGCATGAAACGAAATGAACTAGCATTTAGGCTGCCAGGATTACTCTGTAAAGTATAGATCTCCCTGAGATCTATGCTTTATGAAATAAATAAATAAAGTAATGATCAAAGGTAGGTGAAGAGGTAGCCTGAAATATATTATTGTTTTTAAACTCTCTTGACAATGATTATGTCAGCATATTTACTTGCTTTCCCATGTGTAAAGAAATTGATCTAGTATCAATTGGAAAAAAAATAATTTTATTAAAAGAAACATACAAAAACACTACCACTCTATTAACATACAACATATATGGATTAAAATTGTTTCTAAGGAAACAGAGTATTTAACAGCCAAATATATTTTCATATCCCCATAAAGGTGGTTGCAATGGCAGGTACATCTGGTAGAAATCTTCCTAAAATCAAACTATATTTATATTTCCTTGTGCAGTATTTTACTTCATACTAAAGTCAGATGTGGGACAACTTAATTGTCCCCTCAATAAATCTTATTCAAGTTGCCATGTGTAAACAGAAATATACATTTTATTTAGAAACACGCTTTAATGATAATACATTTTGCTATTTTCTAATCCATGACATGTAAATTAAAGCAATATTTTGAATATAATTTATTTTCTAGAAAAAAAATCTGGACTTTGATAATTAATTGAATAGTTTGTCATTCCTTTAATAGCCTTTGTTCTTTTTTTCTCTCCATAAAATAGGTGTGCTACCTGACTGTTTGACTGATGGATCTGATGTATATACTGAAACTGAAGAAGAAGAAATGAAAATACTAAGAGAGGTTCTTAGGTTAAAAATAGTTTTTTCCCTTGTTTTATATCACATACTTGGGTATTGCTTCTTAAAATAAAATTTGATTGCCACAAGACCCACCTAATTTGCACTTGAAAGCGCTTTGCAGCATAGTAACTGAGGAGAAATTATTCTATTCTGTGTTAAATTACAGATATATCGTTAAATATTTGGAAAACTTGAGATAAGTTCTTGGAGTCTCAAGGAACTCCCATGTAACACCTCTCCTGCGCGAGCTGCACTGGCTGCCTGTGGCCTTCCGGGTGCGCTTCAAGGTTTTAGTGACCATCTTTAAAGCGCTCCATGGCATAGGTCCTGGTTATGTGCGGGACCGCCTCCTACCACATACCTCCCTTCGACCTGTCTGCTCCCACAGGGAGGGCCTCCTGAGGGCGCCGTCGACTGGTCAATGCCGGCTGGCGGCTCCCAGGGGAAGAGCCTTCTCTGTGACAGGCCCCGCCCTCTGGAATGACCTGCCCCTCGACCTCCGTACAATCACGGACCTACGCCTCTTTCGCCGGGCTTTAAAAACATACTTTTTTCATGTGGCCGGCCTGGCATAGTCCTTTTATTTGTAACTTGGGTTTTAATTATGAATTTTTAGCACAGGTTCTTAACTTGATTTAATTTATTTTTAATCATATTTGATTGTATTTATGACTTCTGCTTTTATTATTCCTGTGCACCGCCCTGAGTCCCATTGAGGAGAGAGGGCGGTATAGAAATATAATAAAATAAATAAATAAATAAATAAAATTAGCACAATGCATAAGTAAATATTTATTATATTTTTACTGAAGGGCAACGAGAAATGTTACATTTCTTCTTAAATCTTTGTTTTAGAAAGTGCCATCGCAAGTAATCCTCATTTAGCAATTGTTTATGGCAAAAGGATCGCTAAGCAAACTACATGACAGAGAGGAGAGAGGGAGGGGGGAAGAGAGATCGAGGAAGAGGGAGAGATAGGCTGTGAAGATTGCTGGGTGCTGCCTCCTTATTTAGATAAAGTTCTCTTGTGCAGAGGTGCCAGTGTTATTTTCAGCACATACGTGTTGTCAGGTTGAGAAATTTGAGAGTAAGTGCACCCCATTGGTCAGGATATTGGTTTTTATTAGTTTATTACCATTGTATTTATGAACGGTCACTTAACAAGGCAGTTGCTACAAAAACTAGTATATTATTTTTGTGCAAGGTGTTAAGGCATCTGTAGGCTTGGATCCAGAAGGATGTTGATAGCAAGTAGTGAACCTAAAGTGACTTTTTTCCTTTTCTGGGCAGTTTTTCCATTTCGCTCAATCAATACATGAGAAAAAAGGGAAAAAAGCCTTGCAGAAACATTAGACATTAGTCTGCTTGTTAAGTTTATTTTAATCATTTTTTTTATTGAATTGCTTAAGTGACTTTTTTTTTAAACCATGGAATATTTCAGAAATGTATGTCATTCACATTGACTTGAAAGATTTAGGGCTATATTATATTTTGGCTGCAAATTTGGCTGCTTGCAATGTTATGTGCTTACTTGAGTAAATATAACTTATTTTGAATTTGAGTAAATAAAGTATCGATATGTTAAATAATAAAAGTCTCATCGTTTGAAGGTTTTAAATGGAAGTTTCACATCTATTGTAATTTATTTTTTAATTTACATTTATATACAACTTTTATTCTGAGAGCTTTTATAGGTGAGGTCTTCTAGCCTGCTCACCCTAAAATCTAAGCAAAATCTTAAATTAGTTACCTAGCGTACGTCTAGAAATCCCAGGGCTGTAACCTATACTGGGAAATTAAAAACAAAAACCCTAGCATATTGGAAGAAAATATAGACAAATTACTTCATAGTTGGGACGCAATGGCTCTGCAGTTAAAGACACTGAACCTGTTAGCTGGAAAGCTGACAGTCCAGGTTCAAGACTTGAGCACCGCACTATAGGGTAAGCTCCCATTCCTGTCCAAGCTCCTCCCCACCTAGTAGTTCAAAAGCATGCAAATGCAAGTGGCTTAATAGTTACCATTTCAGTGGGAAGGTAACAACATTCCATGTGCTTTTGGGTTCCTTGTGTTTACTTAAGCCTAATATTCATAGTGACATCTCACTTCTCTCTACAAGTCCAGCGTCAGAATTCAGTATTTCCATGATTTTTAATTCTTTTGAACTGTATTTTGATTATTACAGTTTGTTTCATGGTGTTAGCTTTAATTTTGTTTCTTGCTAACATTATAAAAATGTATTTTAATAGAGGTAAAACTAAATTTGCTCTGATTTGTCATTTTTAAAAACTTCTGTTTTGTATTTATTTTAGGTTTATTACATTAATTATAAACTGCAACAATCATACCATAAAGAATGGTAAGGCAGTGTATATATTAAAGTATTTTCTGTTTATCTTTGCAGGAAGTCTAAGGAAGAATATGATCTAGAGCAAGAAAGGAAAAGAAATTATGAGGTATATTGGGAAATCAATTCAACAAAACGCCAAGTGTTTGCAATTATACAATTATTCTCTTCAGTAAATTCAGTCCTTAGTAAAAGCTGTCCAGTTGCTTGATAGTGAGATGGGACATATATAAATTTAAATAAATAAATAAATAAAAGACATTTATTTCTCATCATCAATTGAATAAAATGATCAGCATATTCCTATTAATTGAAATCGGGGTTTGGTTTTTTTTTTGCAACTCTTGATTTCTTGCTTGTATCTACTTGTGGTTTGGCATGATTATGATGCATATCTTGACTTTTGATGATACTAAGAAAATAATGCAAGCTGACATTTTTGTCCCTGCCCCCTAACCCCAAAAGTTATTACTTGGAATTGTAGTTGATGCATAACATGGTCAACCAATTCAAAAGTTCTTCCAGTTAATTGATCATCCAAAGTTCTTCAGTCTTAAAGTTGCAAAGTTTACCCACAAAGCAGTTTACTCTGCTTCAGAAGATGCCAGCCGTAGCTGCTGGCAAAACATTACATAAAACTAGATCATGGCCATTTGCCTGAAAATTCATCACTGCTTCATTGATGCCAGCCATGAAAGGTTATACCAGGATATTGTTCTGGGTCTGTTTACCCAAGTTACTGTGTTGAATAAGTTGATTGAGATAGAAATTTGCACAATAAACTACTTTCCCTGTATATTTAAGTGTTCCGTGCTAAGGTGTTTGCTGAGTACTGTGAAGAAAAGGTTTTGATGGTTTTTCTTTTTTTAATGAGACAGTAATTTTATTTTTGAACTGTAGCTTTATAAGAAACAGGTTTAATTTATAAGAAAAGCACAGGAAACAATGGATGAAAGAAAATCTTCAAAATCCTAATAGATTCCTTCTTTAGGAGAACTCAATCTTAATATTTTAATTATTACTACATCCTGCCATCTATTTTAATAATGAAGATGGTAACTAGATTTGAATAACATTTATTAAATTATGCATTTTATAACATGTTGGTTTTTTCCGTATATGTGGTTTTTTATTTTTTTATTTATTTGTTGGAATTTGTCAAACACAAACAAAAAGGAGAACAAGAATAAAAATACCATGACAGGGACAGTAGGTACGTTAGTGCACTTATGCATGCCCCCTCTACTGACCAATTAAGTATGAAGTATGAAGTAAGGACTATGGTTTTGGGGTAGAGTACCACCTCTACGCTGACGACACGCAGCTGTATATATCTACCCCAAACCACCCCAACGATGCCGTAGCGGTGATGTGTCAGTGCCTGGAAGCCGTGCGGGCCTGGATGGGAAGTAACAGACTCAGACTCAATCCGTCCAAGACCGAGTGGCTGTGGTTTCCGGCATCCCGGTACAACCAGTTGACTCCATCACTGGCCATAGGGGATGATCACCTTACCCCTGTGGATGGGGCACGCAACTTTGGCGTCCTCCTTGATGCCCGGCTGTCCATGGAAGATCAAGTGACAGCCGTGGCCAGTAGGGCGTTTTACCAGGTTCGCCTGGTCCGCCAGTTGCGTCCCCTATTGGATCGGGGTGCCCTTTGCACAGTCACTCATGCCCTCGTGACATCCCGGCTGGACTACTGCAACTCTCTCTACATGGGGCTCCCCTTGAGGTGCACCCGAAGGCTTCAGCTAGTCCAGAATGCAGCCGCGCGGGCAGTTATGGGAGCCTCTAGGTTCTCCCATGTAACACCGCTCCTGCGCGAGCTGCACTGGCTGCCTGTCGTCTTTCGGGTGCGCTTCAAGGTGCTAGTTACCATCTTTAAAGCGCTCCATGGCACAGGACCTAGCTATCTGCGGGATCGCATTCTGCCTCATACATCCCTGCGACCGATTCGCTCCCACAGAGAGGGACTTCTCCGGGTGCCGTCCACTAGGCTGTGCCAGCGGGCGACGTCCAGGGGAAGGGCCTTCTCTGTGGCGGGCCCGACCCTCTGGAACGACCTTCCCCCCGAAATCAGAACAACCACAGATCTTCGCTCCTTCTGACAGCTTTTAAAAACTCATTTCTTCCGTTTGGCTGGCCTAGGGTAATTTTAATTAATTTATAATGTTAAGGGGTTTTAGGGACAGTTTTTAGTTTTTATAGATGTTTTTAGCGCAGGATATGTTTAATTGTGATTTTAAATTTTGTACTCTGTTTGTGTCTATTGCTTTTAATTTTCCTGTGCCCCGCCTCGAGTCCCTTTGGGGAGAGAGAGCGGGTTATAAATAAAATTTATTATTATTATTATTATTATTATTATTATTATTACGGAAGTCAATTTGTGACTGAAACTGAAAATTTGTAGCTGATTGAAAATTTACAATTGAAATACTTTTGTAATACTTAAATTGATTTCTCTTTTTTTTTTTTCTTAAAAATTCAGGCACATGATAAAATGAAATCACCTGACGTTGCACATAAATCTCCAGGACATTTTAATGAAAGTGCGGTACCTAAAAGGTCTCTAGAACACTCTACAAAATTGCCAGGTATGATTATATTCAGGTATTTGCCACATTTATATTTAACTTTGTGTATGTGTGTACTTTCAAGTTCAATTTAACTTCTGTTGACAGAACAAGTCCATGTAGTTTTCTTGGCAACATTGTTGGAAATAGTTTCTCACTGCCTTGTAGGAGAGAAAATCACTCAAGTGGCTTCAAGCTTAATGCAGGAGAAACTCAATGACTCATAGTATCTAACCTAGTGACTTTAATTGCTACCTGGCTCTTGTATTAAACATACTCAAGGTATTTCATATTTCTGTTGAAATTAATTTCTTGCTTCTACTAAATTGATGCCAAACTTTGTTAGCTGGGTGTTAGATATCCATTATAGCAATTGGTCAAAAGTCCATCACAAACATTTTCATTTCAAGATAAATTTAAGAAGTTATGTATAACCAGTGGCCATGTATTTCATGGCCACTGGTTATACTAATTGGATAGACAGTTGGGGGGGGGGGGGGGAAGGTAATTCAGCATTACTGGAAAGTAATTTGTTCATGAAATGTATTAGTTTCAGGTTTGTAATTATTATTATTTTGTTATTTAAAGTTGCAGTTCTAGATCTAAATGCCAAAAAGCTGTTATTTTATTTGAGATCTGTATGAATTGATACTGAATCCCAGTTCTGCTATGGATTTATTTAGTTTTTCATAGCTTGTGAAATAGAGAAAGAAAATAGTGGCTTTCCTTTTCTAATTGCCTATTACATCAAGTTGGCAATTATTATTATTAATATGTTTGTATATGGCAGACATTTCAGTATATACATTTATTTCAATATATATTCAGGTCCCGAAGCAAAACAAAATGATGTATCTATTCAAGATCATTCCTCTGTCAAACTGAAGGAAGATAGTTGCAGGAAAGCAGTTGGGGATGGCTCTGAATATATAACAAAGCAAGGAGTGCTAGAAGGACGTGTAAGCTGCATGCTCGCTTTTTAAAAAATATTATTGAACTAATATTTTGTAATATAGGTACACACACACACACACAAAACATTACTTTATAAAACTGTATAACAATAATATTCTAGGACCTTATAGACGTTTAGCATACATAATAATACAAAGCCTTTCTTGTAGTTTACAGATTAAAGCAAGGCACAAGGGAAGAAACTATAGAAAAACTGATATGTAAGCTCAATTATTGTAAAAGTAATAAAAGCAGTTTTATCAGGTATTTAAATATACTGTATTCATCCCAGTCAGATAGCAAAAGGTAGGGAGTTTCAATAGTGGGAATTAGTAGAGAAGAATAGACTATTTGTGGACTTCTGTTAGATCATTCTCTGATAGCTGTGGCAGCACCCCAACCTCCATGGAGATAGGGTTCATTAGATCAGTTTGCTCCAGTCAACTTAAGAACTCTAGAGGGTTCCAGGGATAGCTTAGTGTTCTCCCTGAAGGTCTGATGGGCATTAGAGGTCTGATGGACATTCTTATAAGTAGGGAATATCTTTTGAGTATCTTGGATGTTGACATCTCTACAATAGTATTTGGTATACACTACTTCCATCTTCCATTGATCTCTTTTAAATGAGTTGCTATGTGTCCCTTGGCATTGTTTGACATACCAATTCAAAGTTGGAATTTTCTTCTAAGTTCAGAGATCTTTCCTTGTTTTTCCATGTCTGCTTCCTTTTTCTGTGTCTTTAGATGTTGTAATACTACTGCTTATCTCTTCTAACACTTCTCTGAAACTCTTTGTTTAGTACCTTTCTGTGATTTTTTTTTCTTTTTTGGTTTTGACTTCTCTTTTCTTGGCAATTTCCACAATTCGTTCTGACATCCAATCGCTTTCTTTTTCTTCATTTT
Organism: Rhabdophis nuchalis; assembly: GCA_039707465.1. Taxonomy (NCBI): domain Eukaryota; kingdom Metazoa; phylum Chordata; class Lepidosauria; order Squamata; family Natricidae; genus Rhabdophis; species Rhabdophis nuchalis. The sequence continues at coordinate 366,980,461 of CM077643.1, forward strand.
TGGCAGTCTCTTCACATTCTACTTAACAAATTCTTTAAGTTCATTCCATAATTCCTCTGGTTCTCAATGACCTTTAGGACTTCAAAGTGATTCCTGATGTTATTCTGGAAAATAATGAGCATATCTGCAAGATCTTATTGTGGAAACTGACTATCTTTCTTTTTTCATTTTAACTTGCAATTTACATATGAGCAGTTTGTGATCTGTTCCACAGTCAGCATCTGGCCATAAATTTGATACTGTAATGGATTCTTCCATCTTCTTTTTGCAATAATTTGATTTGATTTTTATGTACTCTCTTCTGCTAACGCCCATGTGTAGGGCATCTTTTGGTTGCTTGAAGACAGTGTTAGCTACAAAGAAATCAGCGGAGCCATAGAAATTAGTAAGATGATCTTCATTTTGGTTTCCTAAACCAACTAAAGTTCCAGTCTCCAGTCACAAGCAGCACATTTTATTTATATCTTGCTTGCATGTTCTGACAATTTCAAATTGAACTTGATCATGTAAACGTTCTGCATCTGTGGTTGGAAGTTATGAATATCAATTAATTTGGTCATTGACTGAATTTTAGCAAAGTTCTTACTTTACCCCACCTAAGAACAATGTTGTCTTAACTTTTTGTCCTGAATGCGATCTTTTGATTGAAAGATCAATTCCATTGAAACTTAATTCCCTGATGCTTAAGATGTCCATTTTTAATTGTTTGATTTTCATATGTTGACCTTTCTGTGTTCATTTTAATTCCAACATCACAGCAAGCTGAAAACATAGGATCACATTTTCTTGTGTTCCATGCTGGCTTCTCAGATGCAGAGTAAATGGGGAGTTTGGCAGGAAGTTGCAAGTTGCTCCTACTCTTTTTTTCTAAACTTTTGTTTTTCAGTCTCATTTTCAGCTGAAAGAGCATGGTAAACTTTTTTCAGTAGCTGCTACCCATGTTTTGTGACATGAATGGAATTTGGGAAGGTTTTGAACAGTTCTGCACAATGTTGTATTTTTTCTCTTTTGTTTTATAATTTGTTATTGGGACTGTAGCAACTGTATTTGATAAAAATGTTTTTCAGAAACTATATATAAAATCTGATTTTTAAATTCAAATAGAAATTATCAGAACTTGGAGCAAAAGAGCTGAGAGAACGTGAGGACTATCTAAAGCAGAAACGAGATGCGTTGATGGCTTTGAAGAAGAAATCAAAAACAAGTCTCCCACCACAAAATATAGAACAGAAAGAAGAGTTGTCCCCTTCTAAAGAGGTGAAGGATAACAGCATTAAAATTGCCTGTCTGTAACCACCTTTCTTTAAAGATCAGTCTACTTTGGAAAAACATGATTCTAATTTGAAAATGTACATCATAGTCTCAAAGAGCTACTTTTACTAAGACAAACAAGTTAATCTGTTTAAAGGCCTTGTTAACTTGACATTCCTATATGGTTCCGCCCCAGGCTCCTGATGGACCCGATAAGGTTCCAAAGGGAGCTTGGGCCAATTCCTGTGGACTTGCCCCGCGACTCGACTGAGGACCTAGTGGCCGCATGGTTAAGTGCGGCCACGGGGGCCTTGGACCGAGTCGTGCCCTTGCGGCCTCTCTTGCGGCGACGAACCACCTGGGCTCCTTGGTTTACCGAGGGGCTTAGGGGGATGAAGCGCCACAAGAGACGCCTAGAGAGCAGATGGAGATCTTCTCGCTCCGAAGCCGACCGAACACTAGTGAGAGACCATATTAGGACTTACTTAGTGGCGATAAGAGTGGCCAAACGTGAGTATTGTGCCACTCTTATTGCATCCGCAGATAACCGCCCTGCCGCCCTGTTTGGGGTGACCCGCTCCCTCCGTCAACAGAGGCCGCGGGAAGCCCCTTTACAGGGTCGAGCAGAGGAATTTGGGATTTATCTGCAGGAGAAAATCACTCAGATTCGGAACGAGCTACCCTCCATCGACAGTGGCCCAGTCGAGCGGGCCGAGGCTGTTCTTGTGACACCATCTTGGGAGGAGTTTGATTTTGTTACCACCGAGGATATGGACAAGTTGTCAAAGAGACTTAGGGCTACCACATGTTTATTGGACCTGTGTCCCTCCTGGCTTGTACTGGCATCCTGGGAGACGACACGAGGCTGGCTCCAGGGCATTGTCAACGCATCTTTGAGTGAGGGGTCCTTGCCTGCGGTAGTAAGGCCCCTCCTCAAGAAGCCGTCCCTGGATCCAGCATTATTAGAGAACTATCGTCCTGTCTCCAACCTCCACTTTCTAGTGAAGGTTGTTGAGAGTGTGGTGGCGACACTTGGAGGAAGTTGATTATCTAGACGGCTTCCGACCCGGGCACAGCACCGAGACGGCATTGGTCGCGTTGGTCGATGATCTCTGGAGGGCGCGGGATAGAGGATATTCCTCTATCCTAGTCCTATTAGACCTCTCAGCGGCTTTTGATACCATCGACCATGGTATCCTATTGCGCCGACTGGGGGGGTTGGGGCTGGGAGGCACCGTTTTGCGGTGGTTCTCGTCCTACCTCTCTGGTCGGTCGCAATATGTGTTGACAGGGGGGCAGAGGTCGGCCTCAAGACCCCTCATATGTGGGGTTCCTCAGGGGTCGGTCCTCTCGCCCCTCCTATTCAACACATATATGAAGCCGCTGGGTGAGATCATCCGTGGTTTTGGGGTGGGATATCATTTGTACGCTGATGATACTCAGTTGTACATATCCACCCCAGACCACCCCAACGATGCCGTCGAGGTTATGTCCCGGTGCTTGGAAGCCGTACGGATCTGGATGGGTGGTAACAAACTCAAGCTCAACCCGTCCAAGACTGAGTGGCTGTGGCTTCCGGCGCCCCGGTTCAGCCAGATTATTCCAACTCTGGCCATTGGGGGCGAAACACCGGCCCCCATGGAGAGGGCGCGCAATTTGGGTGTCCTCCTGGATTCCCGGCTGTCTATGGAAGATCATGTGGCAGCCGTGGCCAGGGGGGCGTTTCATCAGGTTCGCCTGATGCGCCAATTGCGCCCCTTACTGGACCGGGGTGCCTTACGCACAGTCACTCAAGCACTCGTCACCTCTCGACTTGACTACTGTAATGCTCTCTACATGGGGCTTCCCTTGAGGTGCACCCGAAAGCTGCAGCTAGTCCAGAACGCAGCCGCGCGGGTGATTACGGGAGCGCCTAGACACTCCCACATAACACCTATCCTGTGCGAGCTGCACTGGCTTCTTGTGGTCTTTCGGGTGCGCTTCAAGGTTTTAACGACCATCTTTAAAGCGCTCCATGGCTCGGGGCCTAGCTATATGCGAGACTGCCTCCTGCCCCATACATCCCTCAGACCGATACGCTCCCACAGAGAGGGCCTCCTCAGGGTGCCGTCGGCTGGACAATGCCGGCTGGCGACACCCAGGGGGAGAGCCTTCTCTGTGGCGGGCCCAGCCCTCTGGAACGACTTACCCCCTGAACTCCGCACCATCTCCGACCTCCGCCTCTTCCGCAAGTGTCTGAAGACACACCTATTTCATCTAGCCGGCCTAGCGTAACCTCCATACTGACTATTAGATAGTTTTTAAACTTGGGATTTTAATTCGGTTTTTAGCGCAGGGTTTATTTATTAGAATAAGTATTTTAAATTTCATATATTTTATATATTTTGTATGTATTTTAACATCCCTGTGCGCCGCCCTGGGTCCTAACAAGGAGAAGGGCAGGGTATAAATTTAATAAAATAAATAAAATAAAATAAACTTAGCTAGAGGCAGTGGAGGGCAGATAGAGAAAACAGCTAAATCTCATCAGTGGGGATGACTGGCTAGAAAAAGTTAATTCAGTTCCTGAGTAGCTTCTGGCAAAATTAATTCTATTCATTCAGCTGTGTTGTGCTTGACTGTTAATTAAACCTCTCAAGTTGCCAAAATACCATCAAAGTCCAGTGACCTTAGGAAAGAAATTGGGCTACCTTAGAAATGTCTTTTGTTCATTTGCCAGGTTATCCCCTGCCTTTGACTAAATAGGGATATGTCTAAGGTTCCTTTGACTCTGCCCACAGTGGCATACAGCTATCTTATTTTTTTGTGATTTTTTTTCCTTTTAAAAAGTAAGGAAAAAGTGTCTGAAAGTGATAGCCTCCTAGCATTCTTTAGGCCAGTTGAGGGAGGATGATATTGAACATTTTTACTCTTCCATTGATGAAGTCATTGACAATCTTCATTGGCAATCTGTTAAAGGTGTAACGAATTTTCACAGCAGATAAATCAGAAAACACTATTCTAGGAGAATATTTTAAACATTAGGCATAATTATTGTACAAATAAGAACTGAAATCACAATCACACATATTCTTGTCCAGGACAGAGCTACAGTTTGCCCTTTCTAATATGTGAAGTAGCATTTTATCTATTGCTTTTCTTGCTTTAATATAACCTACAAAATGGTGATGATTTTATTTTTTAGTGTACAAATAGAAACTAACATGTATTTTACATGTTCTACAAATTGCTTTTGTCTTTTGCCTACAATCCAATTTATCTTGAGTGGAAATTTCATTGAAATCAATTGGAATACTAAACATAAATGTAGTTAGCCATAATTACTGCAAGCTAATTTTTCTTTTCTTTTCAGGCAATGTCAGAAGAAGAGGAACAAAGATTGTTAAAGAAACGAATCCTTGCAGCAAAACTAAAAGAAGAAGTTATTAATAAGCGATAGTTTAAAGAAGCTGCTTCTAAGGTTACATATTTAACCATGAACTGTTTGCTTACAACCATTCCATTGCATTAACTTGATTTTATATATTATAAAAACAGTAATTCTCTAAATTGGTTCAAAAGTAGAGTGGAAAGCAATGATTTAACATTTTTAATAGATTCCACTATTTTGTTTCTTGCTATTTCTGGTACATGCTGGGTCAGGCTGGTCACTGTTGTACTTTTGTTGGATTTAATATTACTTTTTGAATGTTGCTGTCAAATACTTTTATTAAAACATTAAATTGGCTAAACTTAATTTTTGTCTTAAGATGGCCTCATCAACCTAAACAAGAGATGGGAAAAACATACACGGGGAACATCAGTTCACACACAGATTGAAAACGGGAGATCTCACTCATGTGCCTGTTACCATAAGCAGATAGAAAAGGTTTTAGTATCTCATAGGATTTACTGATATTCATTAAAAAATGGTACTCAAGATATCTCTTTAAATTTCATAGGAATTAGATTGCATATGTTGAACTCAATTCTCATTGATCTAAGATCAATTAATTTTATTTATACTCCGGATTTAAACATGCGTTATTGTGTAAATCAGTCTCAGTATGCATTGTACAAATGATCGCATGATCAATCAGGTTGTTAAGTGTTAGCATTTCCAAACCTTTTAAATGAGCTCATGCCATGACTAATTGTTTTAGATATACCATTCATCTTCATTGTAATCATAATTATGCCAAACAGCTTTCTAGTATTGCTTATATTTCAGTTAAGTTACTGTCAAAGTAACTTAAAATTTCTCGGTGGTAAGAAAAGTTTTCATTCTTGTAACACAGTATAAACACAGGTTATTCACATTTCATATAACTTTTTATTAAAATAGTATTTAACTCAGACATGTTGGCAGATGTCATCTTAAAAAAAAAACTTAATTGAAGGACCCCAGGCATTTGAAATGTGGGCTGTCTTGTGGCAAAGAAACCAGACTAAAAGAACTGAGGTGGAAGTATGTACCTGAGGCAGATTGTGTAACTTAAACTGGAGAAATTCAATGTATTTTTCACAGCATTGCTGAATGTTCAGATATTGGTTAAAAAGTCACCTATTGTTTATATTGAAGTAAAAAAAGCAACTTTTTTTCTCATGTATTGACAGCTTAAGTGAATCTGCATATTCTAAAGTTTTTAATACTTTGAAATAGGCTGAAAGAAAATGATCCAGATGTGTATTGGATCTTTTTTTCAGTGATTTATTGACTAGGTTGGATCCAGGCCAGATGAACATCATCGTCAAGGAAATGGCATACCTTTATTTTCCTATGGTTTGCTATTCAGTTTTATGGGAAAGAGTTACTTCTATGAAGGGTAAAGACTTGCCAAGAGTACTCAAAAAGTGCAAGTCAATATAGAAAATCTGCTGAAGCAAATTGTTTCTGTAACAACTTCTTCTAAGTCTTCATTGAAAAAGAGAAAAGGAAAGCCCCATTGTTGGTTGCCTGGAGCCCCTAAAGGGCAGAAATATGTCCTTCGGACCACATTGTCAGTCATCACAACACACTGAATCAAATCTAAGAGTATTGCTTTTTCTGCTAGATTTGATTCAGATTAAATTGTACAAATCACTATCATTAAAATAAACTAAAATGGCCACATCTCTAAATTTGAATTAACTTACCATTTACAACAATAAAACAATAAAAAACCATTAATCATGGAATTACAGGGTCACATTTTAATTCCTGAATTTTACAGGTCAGCATTAGTATTACCACATGTATACAAATGGTGTAAAACAAGTACAGTGGTTTTTTTCCCCTCAATACAAAATAAACTTCTGTTTCATGGAAAAAACTATACTTCATATCTACAGACAGCCCATCTTTTTAAACAATATCTAAAATTAAAACTATGAAATTTCCAGGAGAAATGGACCCATCACATATTGTAAGAGCGACCAATAACTGAGGATTCCTGCTGGTTTCAATTTCTATCACTCTTACCACAATTTGTAATTTAGGGAATTTTGTGTGTGCATGATCTCAGATCATATATGGCCAAACTAACATTAAAATATTTACAATTCAGTTGCTCCGAAAGGAAAAAAGTCTCAAAATGGTTGCCTTCATCAATTCACCTAGTGTACTTTTAGACATTTGCTTAAATACATGGAATGTGTTTAAGAAGCAGCTTTATGCTAAACCCCTTAGGTTTATAGTGCTGCATATTAACTCTGCCCCCCAGATTACATATCTTTGAAGTAAGATTCAAGAGCTTCTGGTAGCATTTCACAACACCTCCTGCTTTTCCTAATGTGAAATGTGGATGGCTGAAGGAAAATATTTTTGGAAATTAGTGAGCAATTCCATTCAACGTTATTTCTGTAAAATGCTACTAGTAATTGCAATTCAATTGTCATTTCAAGTACCAAGGTTTATTGATAGTTTCTAGAGGGTTGTTTTTTCCTGGAAAGCTGATGATCTATAGAATGATTTTCCTGGATAGCTCCTTCTAGTCTGCTTGCATTTAGAACCCAGGTTCTTTTTTTTCTTCCAAAATAATGGAGTTGAGAAAAAAATAAAGAGTTTGCCACTCAACATGCACTATGTAGCAGTGTGCAACCCTCTATAATTTGGCTGACTGTGCAAACAGTGGTCCCCAATTCTGATTTTTTTTTAATGGAAAGAGAATTCATTATTTAAAAAGAGGCAATTGCTAAAAAAAACACAATGGACAGCACCATTACGAAGTTATATTACTAGGTTTGCAACTGAAGCCTTACAAGTTTCTTCTAGCTTGCTACAAACTGGGGAAACCCTGCAATATCAAAATTTCTTCTCCCATCCCCATCCCCTCACAGAACCCAAGATGACTATTTTTTTCTGGCAAGCTTTCATTCCGGGTGCTGATTACTAATCCACTGTTTTAACATTTTAACAGTCTGAATGGCAGACACCTTGACTAGAAAGGGATTAGGTTCTTTGGAAGCGTGGTGTTCTCAGAACATAACCTTTCTAGTAGATTTTCGTTTGCTACTCCTTGTATTCTCATGTATTTTCCAGGGAGAACGCTTTCTGAGTCAGACTATTTAGTTCAGTCATAGCATTTAAGCACCCTCTATCAGAGTTTGTTCCAACGTTTTTAAGAGCCAAGACGAGGTCTTTTTCTTGGGGATGTTTCTTCTTCTTCCTCTTCTTCTTCATCATCTGGATAATCCACAAGGCCAACTAAACTTCCCTGTTGAATGCAGAGAGTCACATGTGAACCAATGGAGAATAAGATCCTGGTTGTTGTGGCTAACTAATACAGCATAGATGATCTTACTCTCATGCAGCAGGGCAACATGTTCATTTACAATTCTGGTTATCATATCTAAGGCTGTCTCTATTCAAACTAGGACAATTTAAAAATGTAAATGTAACAATAGCACCTGTGAACATGAACTCTACTGCATATACAAAATCCAGCATTAAAAACAACCCTAATAACTATCAATATCAAAATGGCAAAGTAGCCATTTCATTGAGTTTATTAAACTCCCAAATAATAATTTTAAGTGACAGAGGTAATATTAACATCATCTATGTACTACAGCTTGCCTAAACGTGCCAGACTTTATAAATGACTAAGAATAAAAACAGTATGTATTTATTTTAACATTTACAAGGCTGCCTAACTCACAAAAGTGATACTGGCAGTGTAAAAAGATTAAAAATAATTTAACCAACCAACCATAATGCCAGTGGTTATAAGCATAAACCCTACTTAAACCAGATAATACTATTTAACAGAGCTCGCCTAACTATACTATCCAAATGCCTAGGGCAGGGGTGTCCAAACTTGGGAACTTTAAGACTTGTGGACTACAACTCCTAGAATTCTGGGATTCTGGGAGTTGAAGTCCACAAGTCTTAAAGTTCCCAAGTTTGGACATCCCTGGCCTAGGGGAACATACTATGAAAATCATTTCAACTCATGGGCTTATAAATCCAGGACACAACTAAATGTCGAACCTAATCTGACTGCTGAAAACAGTACAGGCTGCAAGTCAATATTATATTCTAATAGAATACTACTGACAAAAGATATGCAGCTTTACTTCATGCACTCTGAATTCACGCAATCCCCACTCTGGATTGTTAAAATTTTTAGTTCAATTTATTCTTAACTTTTTTGTATTTATTGTTATTTATTGATTTTAATTTCCTGTGCACTGCTCTGGGTCCATTTCAATGGAGAAGGGCGGTTCTATAAATCTAAATAAATTAAAATTAAATTAAAATTAAATATATGGATGTTCACAGTAATTGTCCTTATCTAACTAACAATTTTAAAGTACAAAGCTCCATATCACAAGTTTAACTCACCTTTGTGGCTGTGACTGCTGTAGTCAAATTGGCATTCTTGGAAGAAGAACCATTTGAACTTGCTGGTGATGTCTGAGCTGCAACAGATTTATTATTTGTACTATTTGCTCCATTAGTTGCACTGGTAGAATGGGAAAATGTAAATTTGAAGCCACCTGTGGAAGTCCTTTTGGGCAGATTTTCTTTGTCTTCACTTTCTTTTGCTAAAAGAAAAAATGTTTATTTATAGTAGTTATTGAGATAAATGAAATCCATTAATTCAATCTGTTTGTTGTTTTCTTAACAAAATAGCATATTAGCAAAGGTGGGAAGGTGGCATTTTATCTAGCTACATGCTTAGAACGTTTCTGATAAAACCAGAACATGACTCCTGATATGATGAGACCAATTGGTGGGTTCCCTCTGATTTCTCTATTTTCCTTAACCTTGTCATGCATGCTGAGGGTTTAGGTTTAGGTTTAATTCGATTTATATCCCGCCCTTCTCCACGAGGGACCCAGGGCGGCGAAAAATGTAGTCATTTTTCTTCCTGGTTAATCATCAATAGGCATCATTTATTCAAAATATGTGAGTTATGCATTGCTGATGACCAATAAAGGAAGCAGTCAACTTTTATTTGGTCCAGGAGTGGTCTTGAAATTGCTGTATTACTAACCATTTCTATTATTTTATGTTATCTTATCCTTTTAATCTTTTTCAGGTTCCATACATACATGGTAACTAGAAAGGCAACTACTTTCATATATGTTGTCACTGAATGCCCAGCCAACTATGAACACCCAAAAGGTGTGCAATTAGTTTCCACTATAATGATTTTGCAAAGGGAACAAAGTTTGTGACGTATGAATGAACAGATACATACATACATACATACATACATACATACATACATACATACATACATACATGTATACATACAAACTGATGGTTGTATACAAATCACTTTCATAGCATAGTTTCACAGTAATTAAGACACCATATTAGGAAATTGGGTTGTATAAAAAACTGGTTTTTTATTTTTATCTATTTTTCTCAGTCAAATAAAATGCAATGGATTCTCAAACATCCAAGGTGTAACATTTCTAAGTGACAAAAGAAACTGGAGAAGACTAACAGAATCAAATAGTGACTAAGATCTATTGATTATGGAAAGAAATGCATTATGTGGTCAAAGATACTTATCCTTTCATAAGAATTAATAAGGTAGATTAATCCAGAGTTTCACAAGATAAATAATAGGAAATGCTTTTGAGAATGTCTTACTAGAGATGGAACAGAAAATTGCATGAAGACACTAAAGCCCATGCAGCTTTGTCTGAATGCTATTCCATCAATCCATTAATAAATAATGCAAAGTAAAGGAACATTAAAAAATAAGCCCTTCCACTATAAAACAAACATCTTAAATGTGATAAAAGAGGAGGAACCAATATTACAGAAAGCACAACTTTAACTTGCAAATGGGAAAAACATTAAAGCTTCAGCCTTCTTCAGAATTGAAACAATGGAAATGAGTACCTTTGAGACTGCATCACCCACTATTGTTAGCAAAGACTTTGTTCTGTCAAGAGGACAGAAACTAATCTGGAGTCCTTCAACATTTCTGAAGTCCTTGGAATGCATTACGTTAGTATTTTTTCATATTAATTCAGAGAAAGAATTGCTCAAGATGGATAAAGAGAATAAAAGGAAATGGAAGTAATACAACTAAGAAGAAAACAGACCATTACTCAATAGCTAAGATAAACAGATTTATGCTAAGCATAAGTATCTGGTAAAAAGGAAAAACAGTGATAAAGATGGAAAGAAGTACTTGTTCTGAAATTAGGCAGTTCATGAAATGAAGCATTTTCTGTATAATGGCCATTCCAGTAAATGTCTGATGATTTTAATGTTTTTATGCTGTAAGCCGCCCAGAGTTGCTTCAAGATGGGTGTCAAATAAATGAAATAAAATAAATAATAAGAGTAGACTTTAATGAAGTCCACTGACATATTCACCAGGAATCTGCTAGAGAAGCAAAAAAAACCTATGTCTATGTCAATAAAAGAAATTAGTGAAATATCAATAAAATAAATTTCCAATTTCTCCCCACCAGTGGATTCAGTAAACTTTACTAAATATGAAGCAAAAACTGTCTTCCTTCAGAACAAGGGATATAATTTTTTGAATATTCTTAGGTAACAGGATGGGAAATGAATTCAATGTTGAGAATCTAGGAAAAAGTTCAAACAGGAGCAACAAAGATGATTAGATGGAGTCTAAACATACAACTATTGGGTATGTCTAGTTTAATGAAAAGAAGAAATAGGGGTGGCATGATAGCACTGTTTCAATATCTAAGGGGATGCCACAAAAAAATGACTCAACCTATTCTCCAAAGCAGAAGCACTGCATGTGAACTAATCAAGGAGAGAAGCAACCTAGAACTAAGGAATAATTTCCTAATAGTTAGAATTATTAATCAGTGGAACGAGTTGCTTCCAGAAGCTGTGGATGCTCCAATACTGGAGATTTTAAGAGGACATTGAACGACTGTGTGTCTGAAATGTTATAAGGTTTCCTGATTAAGTAGGGAGTTGGACTAGATGACCTCTAAGTCCTCTCCTAATGCTGTTATTCAATAGTAGGGACTCATTTATAATAAATGATCAATAGAAATGGTTGAAAAATTGAGAAGATCTATCAAAATCTGTAAGCAGAGTTGAAAGGGAGAAATATATTATTTTATTTGAACTTATTCATTATAGATATCTAGTGTGGACTGAACGCACAAAAAAGTATTTCATGATTAGTGGAGTCCCAACTTTGAGGATGAAAAAAATAGGCCTCATTTTACATCTGATCTTTTTTTGGGATTCTATCCCTAATATAACCTGTTTTGGCATCAAATAACCTTTATTATTAAAAATAAAACTATTTAGGATCTGACTTCTTATCTGAGCATAGACAAATATGTTGATATTTGATACATAAAGCACAAGTTCAGATGCCCAGTTGGCCGTGACATATAGTTATTTTTCTTTAGCCAGTAGACTAGCTATCTTGGGTGAATACTTTTACTCCTTAATTATTGCCTTAAGGAAGATGACTCAAAAGGATGATAGTCTTCTTTGGATTTGAATACCTGGCAAACTTGATACTTAGCAACAAGAGGATAACACTGCTAGGGAGTTCCATTTTATCATATTACTTCCTTCCTGAAGGGGTGGGGTTTTAGTTTCAACAATTTCTCCAATTCTTTAACAGCTATATGAAGCCGCTTGACAGGATCAACATCTCTACATCATGATCCTGAGTCAAATACACAAAGTGGTGCTTGAATACTGTTCAGAACAGGATTACACTCAAATCTCAAAAAATTAATTTAATTTAAATATTAAATTTCTGTGCCTCTGGATTTGAAGGGTTTGCTGTTTCTAGAGAAATACCATCTTTAGTTCTGAATGAGATCTTCTCTCAAGAAGAATGTGGTCAAAATTTGATGTCCAAGTTTCATACATATCCTTTGTACCAACTATGAATTTTCCTTGAACAGAAAAAGTATTTTCACTAATGTCCTTGTTACTTCTTGATGGATTACTGTAATACTTTTCACATGAGACTGGCTTTGAAGATTATCTGAAAAGTAGTGCTGGTCCAGAGTGCAGCAGCCTGAGTAAATATATTGGTGCACACCAAGGTTCCCATATAACACCTCTGCTTTGAGATTATAAGTTGCTTTTGACCTCAAATCAAATTGTTGAATGCCATATTTAAAGCTGTTCATGAACTATACTCTCGTCTGAAATTCCTAATAATCTCTTCCCAGTAATATTTTCCCTCTCAATAAGACTGAATAGAATGGGTTGTCTTCATGTCAACTACAGAGATCATGTAAGAAAAGACTTGGAAGCTCCACTGCTTTGTTTATTTTCTTATGTTTTCAAGTCAGCATTGACTCCTAGTTGCTGCAGTTGTTCTTGGCAACATTTTCAGAAATGGTTTGACATTACTTCTTTTCTAGAGCTGACAGAGACTGGCCCAACTGACCTTTTGCCTAAAGTGGGACTAGAACTCATTGTCTCCTGGTTTCTAGTTTAGGCTTAGTCACTGCACTAAACTGGCTGTCAGCTCCATTTATCAGATTTTAAAAAGTCTACTGTAAGATGCAGATAGTCCTTGACTTATGATTGTTTAACAACAGTTCAAAGTTAGAATAGCATCAAAAAAGTAACTTTTGACCTATATGTACACCGACAACTATTGCACCAGCACCACAGTCACAGAATCACAATTCAAGTTCTTGATAACTGGCTTGCACTTATGACAGGCTGCAGCATCCTACATTTATGTGACCATGATTTGTGTTTCTTTTTGTGATTTTCAGGAAAGATTCCCATTGGGGAAGCTGGATTTGCTTAATGGTAACCATAAAAATTGTCATAAAATCACCTAACGAGTTATGACTAAATAATTTATGAGGGAAATTCCATTTCCAATTGTGGTCATAAGTCAAGGACTGCTTGTAAGTCACACACAAAATAGAAAGAAATACCTTTTTTTGTTTCCATAAACTTCTCATAACTTTCTGGAAAATCATCCTCAGACTTGGATTTCTCTACAGGTGGTACAATTGCTTCACCTTCTTCCTCCTCATCTTCATTGAACCACATTTCTTCATCTTCCTCCAAAGTTCTGGCATCTCTACGAAACCTATTGCTACGCAGTATAGACGGGACGCTGTAAAACATTTTAAAAAATACCCCTTTACAATTTGATAATGTGACTGCAAGCAAGGCTAATAAATACACATTACATATGTTTGTTATGGTATGGAAAGTTTACTAGTAAATAGTTTTGAGAATTTATGTTTTTATTAATGTTGCTATTATTTTATGCTTATCTTAGTTGAGGTCAATACATGGGGTTTCATTAGTTTCCTTCCAAGCGTAAAGGCCAGGTGTAGTATAACAAACATACTAAACATAATCTGGATTTAATAAATCAAGTCCGAATATATTTTATCTTTATTATGGAAAGATTTCAAGATCTGTAAAATTCTCTTTCCACTTTCTTTTCTAGTCATTCTCTTTCTAGAACAACAGATCCTGTTTTATTTTGATTTATAGATAGTTCATAATTGATGAGAATAATAAGCAAAATTATTGTCTTAAAATATTGTCAAAATATGTTTCTCAAAAATTATGCTTTAATATCTAAAATACTGAACTAACTAAGTCCTAAAGAAGATAATAATATGTCTTAGGACAGATTCTATGGTAATAAAGAAAGTTAACATCTTAATACAAATAAAAGAAAAGTCAAATGCACACAAAGGTGTACCTTCTGATGGGTTGGAACACGAAGCTAGCTGTGTAAGCAAATGTCCTCTTTAAGACTATCCTAATGCGCCAATGAACAAAACTCATTGCTATTAGTTTTGCATTGACATGCTTGGTGGTACAGTTCATATCTATTCCCTTTTGTTTGATTTACCACTCCATCTTCTACCATATCTTAACTTGAATTGGGGATGCAAACACACCAAGGCTATTTGTAAGCTGCAAAGGCTGGGCTAGAGCCCCTAGAAGCTTTATCAAAGTTGTTTTCAAAATGCAATTCTTAATATGACTGGGGAAAATTAATATCTGGGGACTATTCAATAATTTAGCTGTTCATCTCTCAGGGCAATATTGAAAGTCATAAAACACAACCCAACCAAGAATAAATCACAACATCCTTCCTTGATAGCATGAATCTGAATTTTTTTTGTTGTTTAGAAATTTTGAAATAATATATTTCAAATTAACTAAGCCCAAAACCGTAAACATTAGAATACCTCTAAAACAAGGACTGGAGACAGATATGGATTATATATAGAAATTCCTGAGAATTAAAAATTCCACTGCTAAATAGGATATAATACCTATATAAAGGTGCTTATCACAATATTAATGGAACAAACAATGGCTCAGGAAACCTGCAAGATAGACTATCTAGTACTGGGTTTCAGATTTTAGTTTTAAGGTGTGTACCTGTTCAGTTTCTGGCTCTGTCTGTCTTTCTCCTGCTCATATTTTGTCTTCAAGCCTTTGAATGTTTGAACATATTCAATAGATTCAAGTGCCTTATAAAAGTTTTCAACAATATGGGCAGTAAGTGATTTGATATCTTCCTGCATTAATACAAAATAAAAGTTTAGTGCTACTCAGCTAAAAAAGATAAGAAACATCAATATGAAGCTCTCATTGAAGTTACAGTAATTTATAATGGCAAAAGATGATCTTTTTTTCAACCTCTCTCTTGAAGAACAGGATTACATAGGAATTCTAAGTAATTCATGTTTCCTACATTAGTGAGCTGAGACAATAGGTAATTTGAATATACAGAACACTTTGTAGACAAGAATTCTGAGATCATTGGACAAATGTTTTTCCTACAGTGGAAAGCATGTCTTTAGGATAATTTTCCTCTACTACATCACATTTATTTTTAATCTACTACCCAGAAGACGAAAGCAAAGCAAGTCTATTACTGTCCAAAAATAAGGAAGATAAAGGAGAATCTCAAGATGTCTTTGACCTCATGAATGTGGTATCTCCATGGGAGCTCCACTCTCTCTCCCTTAAAGGCAGAAAAAAAAGTAGTCTTATGGTATAAATCAATGGTAGTCAGCCTGGTCTCTACCGCCCACTAGTGGGCGTTCCAGCTTTCATGGTGGGTGGTAGGGGTTTTGTCCGATACTGAAGCACTTTCCTTTTTTAAATTTAATTGACTTCCCTACTTTATAAATCACCATTACTGTGGAACCAGTGGGCGGTTAGAAAATTTTACTACTAAGAGATACAAAAGTGGGCGGTAGGTATAAAAAGGTTGACTACCCCTGGTATAAATGGTCCTGCAAAGATTTTGTTCCTAGAATCAGTGAGTTTGGCTTTCTTGCAGATACTATGCACTATGTGGAGATTCTGGGATGAAAAAACAATAAGTTCTAATGTTCTATAAAATTTACTTTATTATACATATACAAACACACATATTTAAATCAAATCCAAAATCTTTAATAGTTTTATTCAATAGTTACATACATCTTTATTTAAAAAGTGGGAATTAAATTTAGATTATTATAAATTTTTACTTATCTCTTGGGGGTGGTGGTGGGGAGAGAACACAACATATAAATACAATGAATTAATGAAATTTTTACCCAAAGCTCTATTTGCACATAGAATAAGTCTGATTAACTATGTCTTGTCCAGCTGCATGCAGTTTGTGCAATTGCATGAAAAATGATGTGAAGCACATAGAGAACACTACTGATATTCATGGGAACAAAATAATTACCAGAACTATAACCTTTAATTTTTATGTATGTATTTTTTCCCTTTCTAATGTTTTCCCACAAGGGCAGCGTCTATTAATTTCAGACCAACTTTGTGTCGATTCATTGGCTGATAGGAATTGACCAACCAGCTTGATCTGAGAGAGAGTGACAGGCCCAATACCATCCATCCAGTTTTCATGCCTAAAATAAGGCCAGAACTCAGTCTCCTGGTTTCTAACCTGGTGCCTTAAGAACTAAATCACTAAATTATTAACTAAAATTATCTTTCCTATTAAACAAGAACATGTTTCTAAGAAAGGTTGCATTTGAATCACAGGGGGGAAAAAAGTTTAGATGCATAGCAGGGAAGAAACAGGAGCAGTTCTGAACAGAAGCAGTTTTTAGCTCACTGAGTAAGCACAGTGGGCGTAGTTGTAGGTGTTTGTTTTATGTTTTAAGTCCCTAAGAATGTTTTCCTCTAAATCAAGCTCACAGAGGAAGGCAAAGAAAATATCAACCTACAAGACAGAGAGTCATGATAGTGATTCATTATTGTAAGAGACTGAAGCAAACAGTTTATTATATGCTGCTTGTGAGCCACGTTATCTGACAAGAGCAAATAACTCTTGATCTTTGAGAGACTAATTCCAACATGTTCATATCCATTTACAATCATATTTCCCTGCTTTACAATGCAAAGAATAGCTCAATGTGTATTACTAGACACTTTGAAAAGGTGTAAAAAGCAATTCAAGACTTTGGGAGCTCAGGTGCATTCTTTTCTTCCCTTCTAATCATGGTAATGGACCAGAAAGAAAAAGAAAAATACTACAAATCAATAACTCATAATGGCATCAATAAGACACACTTGGTCTAGATCCGTGATGGCGAACCAATGGCACGGGTGCCACAGGTGGCACGCAGAACCATTTCTTAGGGCCCATGAGGCGTTGCCCTGTCAGCTCCAGCATGTGTGTGTGTGCTGGTTAGCTGATTTAGGTCTTCTTTTGAGGCTGTTTTTCGCCCTCTGGAGGCGGTGAGGGAAGGCTGTTCTATGATGGTAAGAAATAAAATACTGAGGAAAGGATTTTAGAAAAAGACAAGGGTATTGTAAAAAGTGGGAGTGTTGCTCACCTGGGGATGGGGATGCTTTAGGTCTCATCAGTTAAGGAAGATAGGGCTTTTCTACCGTAGACCTCACTCTTAAGAAATATTCTCCCTCCAGAGATAAGAATCACCTGGCCCTAAAAATCTGGCTCTCTACAGGCACCAGTTCCTTGGTTAATTTGTGATTATGAGCTATATTTTCTTGGTTGCTATGAATTTTAATTTTTGCATTGTTGAAATTATATTTAAATCTTGTTCACTGCTGTGAGCAGACCTGGGCATTGTATGGCCCACAGGCCATGTATGGCCCTTTGGCTGTCCCTGTCTGGCCAATGGTGTCAGAGGTGGGGTGTTGGCAGTGTAAGGTGAAGAATCAGAATTGGGGTGGGGGTAGCAGAGGCATTAGGGCATCAACGGGGGATGGCACATCAGTGTGGGAGGGTGGGACACTGGTAATCCTCCACAACAGTCCCAGTTTTTCATGTGGCCCTTTGGAAAAATTAATTGCCCACTCCTGAATCAGAATAGCCTGCTGAGATGGGGAGCCATACAAACTGAATGAATGAATTCCAAACCCAAACTGCAAACCCCTCAAAGAGGCACAGTGATGAGAGACTTTAATTATTTTGATATCTATTGGGTGACAAACTGTGCCAAGAATGGTCCTTCTAGGTAATTCCCAATTTCTCTTGCTGACAATTTCTCCTTTAGAGGGCAGAGGCGACAGAAGAACTATTTTATAACATCTTATAAGAGCTACTACAGTTTAGGTTAATCAATTTGGAAGACAATGAAGAAGGGAAGTTATCTGGAAAACTGGGGGAACATGAATCATATAATGATGAAGTTTTAGAATTTTAGAGAAACTGAGTATAGTTAAATATGTACCTTAAACTTAAAACAACACATTTCAATGAATTCTGAGCAATTACAAGTAGGTTAATATGATAGAAGCAAATAATGGGCAAAGAGGTTCAAGACAAATTAAGAGTTCCTAAAGAAACATATAACAAAAGCACAATCCAAATAATTTTAAGGAGGAAAAAATGCAATAAAGCAGAAAAAATTAATATGACTACTTAAAAAAGGTAGTAAAGATGTGAAAACAAAAAGATCCCTACAGAAAATTAAGAGGATCAGTTGCTACAGGAAGATTATAGACAGTATCCAGAACAGAATAGCTGAGGTCAGAAAAACCAGCACTAGCACACAATGACAAGAATAACTTTTAAAAAGGCTTCATTAGATATGCTCAGAATAAAAGTATTTAAAAAATAAGACATTAGGATACTAGTTGTTCCACAAAGATGGAAAAATGCTAATAAGTAGCAACAAGCACAACAAAAAGACAAAGCTATTCAAATCCTATTTTGGCTCAATATTCTCAACTAAAGGAATATTTATTCCACTAGGATATTGTAAAAAGCAAGATGAAAGAGAAGAACTGAGATTAATAGAGACATGGTCAGGGAATAAATACCACTTTACTTTGAATGAGTTTTAAATGTACAGGATCAGATTTGTCTCTTATAATATGGAACTAGCCAATGGTCTATCAGAATATAGTATATATCTTAGAAAAATCCTGGAAAACTAGTTGATTTCTAGATGAGTGGAGGAGAAGAAATGTCCTCAGAAAGGGAAAGATCAACAATGTAGGATCAGTCTGATAGAAGTGTTTTGGAATATTTTAAGAAGATTATAGATAGATTGATTTGTACTCACTTTAAAAATGAAGCATTGATTATAGAAGTCAGAACGGCGTTATCAAGAGCTTACTATGCCACAATGACCTGAAAAAGCTCTAAATTTAATGTGTCTTGAATTCAACAAACTACTTGACAAAGTAATCCATGATATGCCAATTAGAATGCATAGAATGCATTTTAGTGACATGATACATACTTGACTCAAAAACCATAATAAAGAGTACAGGTAATCTTTGACTTACAACAATTGTGCCCAAAATGTATGTTCTAAGCAAGACATTTGTTAAGTGAGTTATGCCCTATTTTACAACCTTTCTTGCCATAATTGTTAAGTAAATCATGGCAGTTGTTAAATTAGTTACATGGTGAATCTGATTTACCCATTGACTTTGCTCGTCACAAGGTCACAAAAGTTAATCACATGATCCCAGGACACTGCAACATAAATGTCAGTTGTCAAATATCTGAATTTTGATCTCATGACCATGGGGATGCTGCAACATATCTTAAGTGTCAAAAATGGTCATAAATTCCTTTTTTCAGTGACGATGTAACTTCGAGACAGTCACTAAATGAACTGTTGTAAAACAAGGATTACCTATATTCTTAATCAAATCTGAGCAGAGGATCAAATGGGATTCCATAAAGATTGGTCTTGGGTCTTCCACTCTTCAGTATTTTTATTAATGATTTGTTGAATAGGTGAAGAGAAGGGTCATCAAATTTGCAGATGATACAAAATTGTGATAATATACTCAATGACAGAAATAAAATTTAAAATAATTTTGATGTTACAGCAATGGATTTAAAGTAATGTGAAAAGGTACCAGGAATAATATTTTTTTTATTTAAGAAATCAAATCACAAGAAATGGAAGAGAACACCTGACTTTATAATTCTTGGAATTATAACTGATTGCCAATTGAATATGAGCAAGCAGAATGATGTAATTTCAAAAAAGATAAAAGCAATTTTAAGATGAATCGGTGTAATTTCCAAATCACAAGAAGCAATCATTCTACTTTATTTTGCCTTGACTAGGTCCAACCTCATGCATTACATTCAGGTCTGTGGACAAAACTTTAAAAAGGATACAGAGAAATTGCAACAGATTCAGAGATTGCGACAAGCATAATAATGGCCTGAAATGAAATTCTGTGTTGAGAGATTGAAGAAGCAGCATATGTTTAGTTTGAGGAAAAATGACTGAGCCCATTCCAACTTTAGTATTTTGTTCTGTTGAAGTATTATTGAAACTGAGTTAAAATACTGGCTTAAACTCTGTGATTCTCTGGGCAATAATTCTGTTCAATGTTAGAGTTCTAACTCTGAGGAAGTATTGATATCAATGCTAGAAAAAAGTAAGTCATTAGTTACCTTATTATTGGAATTAGGATCATTTTTAAACAATAATACTCATTTGGGAAAATTTATATAATCAACTTCAGTACTTAGTGCAGAGCAGGATTTATATTCTAGTTTTAACCTTACCATCTGACACTCCCCCCCCCAAAAGCTCAACTGGCATCAAACTTCTCCAGTTTCCAGC
The DNA here is from genome assembly GCA_039707465.1 of Rhabdophis nuchalis. Taxonomy (NCBI): domain Eukaryota; kingdom Metazoa; phylum Chordata; class Lepidosauria; order Squamata; family Natricidae; genus Rhabdophis; species Rhabdophis nuchalis. The sequence continues at coordinate 367,001,187 of CM077643.1, forward strand.
ACTGTCTATGTTTAATTCTATGTATTCATTATTTATTCTAATTTGGATCTAGCACAGGGGTCCCCAATCCCCAGACTGGCACCGGGCTGTGACATCCCAGAAACCAGGCCGCAAAGAAGTAAAGCCCTATTTTTGATTTGATTTTGATTTGATTTAGACTTATAAACCGCCCCCTCTCCCTGAAGGGACTCGGGGCGGTGTACAGGAAAAAAAAATTAAAAACCATATAAACAGACAATATATAACAAAGCTAAAAACGAATTAAATTACCTGTACTAGAATTTAAAAATATTAAAATAGGAACCCTCCTAAGCTAAAATTCCCTAAATCTAAAATCCATTTATGTCCTTGACAGAAGTTATGTTATAAAATCAATACCATTTACGCAAGACCAGCTTGTTGAAATAAATATGTTTTAAGTGAGCGGCGGAAGAGGGGAAGGTCCGTGATTGTGCGAAGTTCGGGGGGTAGGTCGTTCCAGAGGGCCGGCCCAGCCACAGAGAAGGCCCTACCCTTGGGCACCGCTAGCCGGCATTGCCCGGCGGTTGGTACCCTCAGTAGGCCCACTCTGTGGGAGCGTATCGGACGTAGGGAGGTATGTGGCAGGAGACGGTCCCGTAAGTAACTAGGCCCCGAGCCATGGAGCGATTTGAAGATGGTAACAAGCACCTTGAAGCGCACCGGGAAGGCCACCGGTAGCCAGTGCAGCTCGCGCAGGAGCTGCACTTGCCTGTATCCCGCACTATTTGCGGGATACAGGCAACATGTGAAACCAAGCTCCTTCTGGTCCATGGAAACCAGTCGCTGGTGCCCAAAAGGTTGGGGATTGCTGATCTAGTAGATTGATAGAGGTTTTAACTGAAAACTTTGGTAACAAAAAGATAATTTTCATTTCTTCTTACTGAAGATGATTCTGAACTCACAAGTTGATGAGCTCAGTACCTCTTTGTAATTTATTAAAGCACATCTTTTCTTTCCAGACTTCTATGTAACTCTAAAAAAAGATGCTATCATTTAATGCAATCTAGTTTTTAAAGCTAGTAAATACCATAGAACTTGCTTTAATGAACTGGAGAAGGGAGTCCATAATAAAATGGATACAGTTGTAACTATTTGGCTCTAACCCAGGGGTAGTCAAACTTTTTATACCTACCGCCCACTTTTGTATCTCTGTTAGTAGTAAAATTTTCTAACCGCCCACCGGTTCCACAGTAATGGTGATTTATAAAGTAGGGAAGTCAATTAAATTTAAAAAAGGAAAGTGCTTCAGTATTGGTCAAAAGCCCTACCGCCCACCATGAAAGCTGGAACGCCCACTATTGGGCGGTAGGGACCAGGTTGACTACCACTGCTCTAACCGATAAAAGAATCAGGAAGTACAAGCAATAGACCAAGACTAAGGTCCTTTCATCTTGTGTTCATCTTACAATAATAGCCTTATGGGAAAGAGGCCCTTTGATATTGCTGCCTTTTTTTTTTCTATTGTGGTTTTATAATTAAAGTCTTGAGGTATCTCATAGCTATGCCTAAAGCAATATGTTTGAAAGATAAAGTTGAAAAATACATATAAAACTTACCACTCTGATGAATTCAAAAAGTTCAATGACTGCTGAATTCAAGAGATTATACCTAGTTCCATTATCCAGAAGAGCATTTATGACTGGTTCAAATAAGTTTCCTTTGGTAATATAACGGTTATAAAATTCATCTTTTAGGCCAATTATCCTCCTCAGAAAACGAAGGGCACCTATAACATTAACATATTACAAGTATATTTCTTGTCTTTCCTATGTCTTTTCACACTTTCTTTGTATTTTACATTAAACATTAAAGGTTATTCTACTTCAAAGAAGAGCAGCAAAAAAGTTGCGCAAGAATATTAGGCATTTAAAAAGGAATCTATAATACATTAACCCCATGGAGCTAACGAAGAGAAGTTACAGTACTTCTGACATGTGAAAGCATTTTAAAAAGTACAAGCATAATCATTTAGTTAATGTAGGGCAAGAGGGTTGATATGGAGTGCTAGGTTTTGTGTTCAGGGTATGTTTAAACTACAGCTTTCTTATCAAGCCTTGGGAATCTTTCCAGAGCCAGCAATATAGAACCACTGAAGATGTAAACCGGGCATCCTCAAACTATGGTCTGCAAGCTGGATACGCCCGCCAATGCAAAGTATCCAGCCTGTGGAGTGGGGGGATGCAAAGCAGCTGTCAGCTTGTAGTGTTTTAAAAGTCTTTAAAATGCTTTAAAAATAGCCTTTCAGATGTTTTTCACAGCCATGTGATCAAGGGCAGGTGGGTGAGTAGGGAAGGGGCTACTTTTAAAGTAGTGCTTTAAAAGTGGGCGGGTGAGGACATGTCTCCTAGCTTTTTCAAAACCAGCTGAAGTTGGCTAACACTAATTCAAATGCAATTGCAGTATAATGCCTGAAGGAGAATTCACTCACTGCTTCGATTCCTCCCATATACAAAGTACATCCACCAAATTGGTTGCTGAATAGTTTTGGTAGATTATTCATGCGTGTATATATACCACAGATAGGATTCAACTGTTCTCACCGGTTAGTTGCTTATGCAGTTTGGAGAACCAGTTAAAGATAAAGTGCAAGAGAAGTATTTTTATCTCTCTCCCTTCAGTTAATAGCTCCACTTAACAGTTGCAGTTGTAATTCATCCAATGCACATTTAATCAAGTCAATAAACAACAGAAACTGACATGATTAGGGCAAGGAAACCCATCAATCACCCATGTGGGGATGGGATTAACCTCTTCCCCTCAGGAAGAAAGACAAGATTACAAACATTTTCATTATAAAGAGTATTAAGTAACACTTCTGTGATCAGCTAATATTCCCTGGAGTTTCCCAAGACCTTTTATAGCTGCTGCAGTGTTGGCTACTTCTTGTTTGGGACAGGAGGGGACAATGATGTAGCCTGACCATACAGGCCGTGAATTTAATGATGTGTGGTCCAGCCAGATGTATTGCTTCTGCTGTGAAGCACCAAATTTAGAACATAGAATAATAGAGTTTAAAGGGTTAATGGCTTTTGGCAGCACACCCAGGCTTTCAATTAGCTTGAGCAACTGCTCTTAGATTCCCTTCAGCTGCTGCGTTTGCTTTGGGGTTGACTTTTTTAAAAAATGGAAATGGCTGTTTAAAGTTTTCTGCATAGTTTTAGTGGTGCCTGGCACTGTCCTTGTGTGGTGTACTTCTCTCACTCCTTTTGAAAGTCTCTAGTGATGGAGCACCCACAACTTCTGAAGGCAAGCTATTGCATAGGTTGATTAAACTGACCATTAGGAAATTTCTCCTTAGTCCTAGATTGCTTCTCTCTTTGGTTAGTTTCCATCCATTTTTTCTTGTTGTGCCTTTTGGTGCTTTGGAAAATAGGTTGACTCCCTCATTTTTGCAGGAGCCCCTCAAATTTTCTGACAGAACAATTAATCAGTGGAACAACTTGCCTCCAGAACTTGTAAATGCTCCAATACTGAAAATTTTAAAGAAGAGATTGGACAATCATTTGTCTGAAGTGGTGCCTAAGCAGGAGGTTGGATTAGAAGACCTCCAAGGTTCTTTCCAACTCTGTTATTCTATTTTATTCTATTCTATTCTAAATATTGGAACAGTGCTATTTTATTATGAGTTGGCCTAAGGAGAAATCTCCTAAGGGTGAGATCAATCAAGTTGGCTATGCCCACCCAGTCACAAGACTACCTAGCCACGGCCACCCAGTCATATGACCACCTAGCCATGACCACCTAGCCCCCCCACCCCCCACCAGTGTGACCGAACGTGAATCGCCCCCCTGTTCAAAAAATGTGAGGACCCCTGATGTAAACAAATACATAATAAAAACCAGTATCTGGATTTTTTTAAAAAAAAATTCATTTTGAAATTTCACAGTGTCAGTTTCTCTGTTTCCTTTGCTCACCTCTTCTCACTGCCCATCTAGTGGGAATTAGGAAACATTTGGGGTGGTGGTGGCAATGTTTAATTTTCATAAAAAGACATAAAGGGATTTAGATTTCTACTATTCCTTTTAATTATATATATGGAGAGGATGAGAATATTATATTATGTGATCAATTTTATTTTAAACATAATTTATTAATTTAATTTGTGACTGATAATATGATGACATTTATTAAGACCAAATGCAATTTATAGCTCACTTATTTCTTCATATACATGGTGTGGTTCCAAGTAATGATCCCAACCAAGTCAGAACTCTGGGACTGAAATTCTTCTCAAAGATTCTCTTTATTGGATATATTATATTGGCACGTTCAAATGTGAAGCCAACTCTAAATATTTCCTGTGGTTCAGTATAATTAAAGAGCAAATGATTCCCTCTCTTGAAGTGTCACAGATCACGTTGCTCAACTGGTAAATGGCAGGCTCTTCAGGCACTCCGCTCCTTTCTTGCACAGTACTTATGGAGATGACCTTGGCTCTACCAGCCTCTGACTGTTATGACTAGCGCCTCCTAGAATAGCATTCCAAACCTCGATCCTCCCCCCATCTGTGTGGCAACTAAAAAACAAAATAAAAAAATGCCTCAGCCAGAGTCATTTTGAAAATTGACACCTGGAACAGAAGGCACCCTGAAATTGTCCCGAACAAGCCACAAAAAGAGAAGAAAAATGATCAAAAGTTTCAAGCTCTTCTGTCAATTTCATTAAGCATTACACTTTGTTTGAATACAATGAGACTTACTCAGTTGTGAATCTACTGACTGTCTTTATAAGTAAGATTTTATCTACACTGGATTAATGAGACCCCAAAATACTTCCTGAAACACTTGCAGAAGGAACTAAAATAGCACATCTTAAAATCTGGGCCAAAGAAACCAAGGTACAAACTAGGAGTATTCAATTTATCCCCAGTATCATGTTCTGAAATTTCGATTCACATGAGAATGTGAATTTATCTTGGGAATGAGAAAATTTTAAAAAGCGATTTGATGTCTTAAAACAGGGCTGCCAAACTCCTGCCTTGTGGGTTGGATGTGTCATGTGCTGGCCATGCCCACGCCCGGTTTAGAGAAGGGGGGAGAAAGTCCTGATAGGTCACGTGACACCCCTGTCTTAAAACATATTCAAGTTAGTGGATTACTTGGGGATTTTGTAGATTTTGAATTGCTGTATAAAGGAAAAATAAATGATATGCAACCTCCCCTCAATTCTATTACGCAGTGAGATATATTTAATTTTGGTTTATAAGTGTCTGCTTTGTCTTATTTTGCACATTTTTTGCTGTTTCTATAGACCATGATAATGACAAGACTATAAACAGGCAATTATCCCACCTTAATTTCTGAGATTTACCAGGTCCTGGCTCAAGCATTTTTAAATTATTCTTAATAGTATTTCTCTATTCATCTGTTCAGGATAGATTTGAACAAGTTCAACAACATGCAGAGCCATCCAGAGTCATTTGACAGTGAGACAGATAGCATATAAATTTAATAAATAAAAAAAGTATCTTTAAGAGAAAACTCTGCTGCTACTTACACAGTGCCAAAAAGGTGTGTTTTGAATTCATCAAGACTAACACTCTTCTCAGCAAGTCCTTGTTCATAATATAGTTTTTGATGTGATAAGTGTGATGTTCCACACAAAAAGTAAGCAGCTCCAAAATTAAAGCAAGCAGCTGTGCTGTCTGATAGTTATCTGCAAAATAAACAAAACGGAGGCTCAGACAACCCTATGTAGAATTACACAAATATTACTCCTGAAATATGGCTTCTAATGAAGTCAGGGTTTTTGTAATGCAAACAGAAAGCTAAATAAGTCACTACCTTAAAACAGGTTCTTAATGCACAAGCAGGAATTCTAAAAATACAATTTCTTTAAACAGCTTGCCATCATAATTAAGAAGTTGTCAAGCATAGGTAATTGTTATTCCTTGTACCAATTACAGATTCTGTAATTCTTAGGTTCCGATAATTTTCAAGGGAAATAAATCTATCTATGGATCTGTAACAGAATATTTACTCCATCCTGACAAACTACTATTCTGTTATTGCATTCTAGGGAGATCATAACAGCAAAAATGGTAGAAAGCAAATGTATTCTTAAAATTTAAAACACCAACAATGATTTTGCTTAAAGGTACAGCACAGTTGTTAATTTCTCTTACATATCAGCTGAAAACATAATATGAAAATTGCACTGTGAGTTACTTGTTTCCTTCCCAAATCAGGAGAAACAGGAGATATCAATCTAAAATTTAGAACATAATCTTGCATGTCATTTTAAGTAATTTAAAGACTACATGTATTATGCACAATAATTTTAACCTACCTGGGCAAATGGTATTGTTCTTGTTTGCAACTACAGCATCTTTCAAAAAAATAAAAATAAATGTGTAAGTTTCCTACTTAGTATATGGTACAGAAAAAGTATTTTAGTTAAGAAATATAACTCATTTCAGAACTGGAAACTTTTTTTTCTTTTTAATTAATTTCATTTATATGCAAGAAACAAATCTACTAAAGGAAAAAAGGAAGAAAGAAAAATGATGCAAAGAAAAACAAAAGAAAAAGCTAAAGAAACTAAAGTAGTTGTTTAGTAGATGATTTTTTCCATTAGATATTAGTAAATCCATTATCAATCTTCCTTCTTAACTATTCGAGAAATTCCCTCAGCCCATTGTTTAGTTTTCAGCTTTTTGAATCATTAAAACCACAAATCATCATGTCATGTGTTTCCAGTTTTTTTTTAAAAAGGGCATTCTTTCTCCCTAGCGAAATAAGTCAATTTTGCCATTTCTGCCAGTTCTGACATTTTGACAATCCATTCCCTCACTGTAGGAATTCAAACTGTTTCACCTTTGGGTTTGCAATCTAGCTACTGTTATGGCTGGAAACTTTCCAAACATACCAGAAGATGCTCATTTAACATCCCAGATGTTGCAATATTACAGTCCACCCAATTTTGTCTAGAATTTCAATACAGCCTCACCTAAAATAGCAAGGAGCTGGTTTCTAATCAGTATATATGCAATACAACTCAACAAAGATGTTATTGTAGAAGAAGTAGCACAGCCTGGGGTCGGAGTCAAAAGAGGGATCAGCCAAGAATCGCTATATGTCCAACGCACTGTGAACTTCTAGCAGGTGCTAGTCATTAGTTGAGAATATTCCTGTGCATAAGCATGAGCAATTAATCAGAAATTCCAGTAATTGGAACTTCATGTATGGTCCTTGTCTTTCACACCTAGCAGTTACTGAATTAAAAAAACCCTTTTATATGTTGTTGTTACTGTTAAAATTTATCATAGCTGCCACTCCCATAGACTTCTGGGCAGTTTAAAAATAGAAATGCAAAACAATAAAAAAAGTTAGAAACATACAACCTTACAGGCAGCCTGGACTAAAATAATCAAATCAAATGAGGTCCCCCATTAATGCATTCACCCCAAACCTGAAAACAAAGCCAGGATAATTTTCCTGCATTGGATTTACAAAAGAGGATTGTTAAAGCTTTGAAGAATTTTGCGAGAAGAGAGAAATAACAAATGAAAAGAAATGAAGTTACAGGACCTTATTTGAATGGAGTAAAGACTAGGATTCTTACAAATAAAGGAATATAAAGTTGGCTTATTTAATCAAGCTTAAAATAGATACATTGTTATCTCTGATATCTCTTAGTAGACCTATACTGACATCACAACTGAAATGATAAATTTTTATGTGTTTATGGATAAGAGATGGGGGATGGGAAGAAGAGTTCACTTGTATTTTAAGAGACGGTGATATTAAAATTGTTTATAGAAACATGACACATATTTTGTCCAATTCAAAGTTTCATAATATATAATTCTGTTACTAACTTTAGCAAGCATAGATCCAGAATAAGAATAACAAAGGAGAGCAAGAAATATGTTTACCTTTGTCAGTTTTATCTTCTGATGTATTTGCCAGAAGTGGAGCAGTGAGGACATGCATGCAATGATTGTAGAAAAAATTTAGAAATTCACTTTTCTCAGTTTTCTGGAACATAAATATGTAATATATTAACAATACTGTAAAAATATTTGAAGTTATGAAGCTCACAAATAGAATCAGTCATTTTACTTAGTCTAATTTCAATTTACCGTATTTTTTGGAGCCCCCTTCACCAAAATGGCCATGCATAGCCTTTAGGAGGCTTGCAAAGTGCTCCTGGGGAGGACAGAAATGAGCAAAAAATGGGCCGTTTCTTTTTTTGACAAAAAATAGACCTGTTTTCATGAAAAATGGGCCTGCTTTTGCTCGTTTTTGGCCCACTGGCCCCTCAGGAGCACTCTACAAGCCTCCTAAAGGCTATTCATGCCCTTTATTTGGAAAAAGAAATGGGCCCGTTTTTGGGAGATCTGCAGAGTGCAAAAACTAAAAAAAAAATTTTTTTTTTGCCTCTTTAAAAACTTGGTGTGTCTTATACTCCGATGCGTCTTATACTCTGAAAAATATGGTATCATTTTGGTGTTCCCATTTTATGATATGAGATACTCTAATTTAATAACTGCATTGATTCACTTAACAACTGAGGCCAGAAAGGCTGTAAAATGAGGCAAAACTCACTTTACAAATATCTCACAGCCACAGAACCTTTGGGCTGAATTGTGGTCGTAAGTCAAGGACCACATGTACAAAGACCTGCTAATAGAAGTAGACTGGCTGTGGCAAAAGAAAGCAAAGATGATAGGCACCTTAGATGAGATCTGAGCACCTCTTGAACATCATCAGCATTGACAAGATCACCATTAGTCAATTGCAACTTTATTTGGAACAGCTTACATGCTGTGATGATAAATTTAACACCACTGAACAACACCAGCCTATTCTGGGTCCTTGAGAGGCCTCAAAAGGTAGATAAAAATATTAAATCCAGACTAAACATCTGGCTAACTACGTGACAAACCATAATAATGGCAGAATTTCACAAATTAAACTGCCAATATTACTATAAAACTGATTTACTATGCACCCCACTTCCATAACTTTACAAAATCCTTGATGTAAATTTGAGACCATATATGAAGTACAGAATAAAAGTAAAGGAGAAGCCCTGCTACATAACTGGTTGTCAAGTTGTGTAAAGATAAATATCAGCTAAACACTGTTAAAATTATCTTATTTATTCCTTAGCTTTTCAATGGATTACTATATAGAGATGGTAAATGTCATGTAGTAATTCAAATTTTGGACTTGATCTGGGGAAATCCATCTTCAAATTCCTATTTGGATATGGATCTCATTGGTACCTTTTATCCAATTATACCTCACAGTTTAGCTTGCTCAAAGGACTACTGGAGGAGTAGAATTGGGGCCTTTTACATTAAAATCCCAAACTATTTCTACTGTAAATACTGCATATATTTTAAAATATTTACAGACCAGATTTTGTAGCATCGTGGTCTGTAGGCAATGATAAAATCCGTGCTCCACAGATATAACTTTCTTTCTTTTTGGCTCATGGACATGAGAAATTATTGTGGAAGAGTTGCATCACCCAAACATGACTTATAATCAAAGAAATAAATGGTCTGTAAACATAGGAATCAAACTTCTGAAGTCTCTGTATACTGGCAATAATATAGATTGGCAGTATGTTATGTGGATCATTTTGAAAAATAAAGCTACAGAGGAAAAACATTTCAAAGAATATTTGCTCAAAATGTAAAATGTTCTAAACAGTTTTCAAAAGTTAACGTATGCTTAAAGTTTTTATTAAATGTGTTTTTTTAGACAGTAAAGTTTCTTTACCCCTTTCCATTTTCTTACATTAGCTGTGGCCAACATGTTCTCAGGATCAATTAGAGTACGCAAGAGGCCCATTAATTGAACAGCACCCCCAAGTTCAGGATCAGTGTCACAAATCATTTGCTCAATGACTACATTTATGAGGAGAATATCCTGTAAAAAACCAAAAACAAGTTATGTCTTGCTTTCAAAAAATTAACAGTGATATTAAAACTTCATAGCTCTCCAATATTTTGCACCCATATTCTGCGTAAAGATAACAATTTGATAACAATTTATTACAGGAGATTGTTTTTTGGAAATTTTGTGTTAAAATAACCTTGTAGTGAAATGAACACTATACATCAGGACTGTCAAACTTGCGGCTGGCAGGCCAGATGTGCCACACACTGCCCACACCCACTTTAGCAAAGGGGAAAAAAGTCCAGATATGACATGTGATGCCACTGTGACGATGTGAGTTTGGCACCCCTACTGTACATTTATGAAGTTTATTCACTTGAGCCTATTTATTTTTCTAGATACCTACAAATAGTCCTCATGACTGTAACTGAGTCTACAATTATAGCTGTAAATTGTGATGATCCTTATGTGAGTTATTATGTGATTGTGACCATTTTTTACAAACTTTTTTTGTATTGGTTATTGTGAACCCTGTAGTTGTTAAGCAAACCCATCACTTGCTTTGGGTCATTTGTTTTTGTCAGAAATTGGAAAAAAACACCAGTTTCCAGGAAAATGTTGTAAATTGCAGTCACATGACTGTGGTATCCTGCAAACAGCTATAAACGGTTGATTATTGAGCCCCCACATGATTACTGAAGGTAGCATTTTCTATAACACAGGGATATTCACAGAGAAGTCAGACTTGTGGCTCACACTCCTCATATTTTTGTAGGGACAGGATCCAGAGGACACCTCTTTTTGGACTATACAAGATGAATAGAATCCTGTTTGGTTTGATTCAGTACCATACAATTATAATTACAAACGTAATTGCAATCATAATTGGTAATAATCAACAATTTCAGTTGGCCAGGAAGCCTTTTGGCAACTAATGCAGTGACCACAAAATTGTATTATTCTGCAATAGCAGATTTGAGCTGCTAGCAATATGGTGGTGCATTCTGTGCCAACTGATGTTTCCATAGTCTTAAAATGAAGTTCTACATGAGAGAAGATGCACGAACTGAAAATGGACAAAGGTCCCCCTGGCTAAGGCATCCAGTTAAAGCACTAGCAGTAGCTATGGGTTCAGGAGGACCCCCTTGATATGGACCTCATCTTCAGGGTAAGCGTCACTGTGCAAAGAACCACCATCAGAATCAATATTTTTGGAAAGCCTATCTGTTTATTGGCAAATAGGACCTCTATGTTTCTTTCCATCTAGTCCCTCACTTTCAAAACTGCATGAAGATTTAAAATCGCAGCCCAGTTGGGATGATAATGACAGTGTAGTAACATGATTGGAACACTATAATAACATGAAGATAATAACATGAAGTAGGGAAGGACCTAAGGTTATTCAAAACAATGGTGGCGTAAGCTTTGGATTTCATTACATAGGAACAAAATTGTAGATAAACAAAATACTAAATTATTACAACAATCCCTGTTTAGTTCTTGCTTCTTGAAATTTTCTGGGACATTTGTATTATTAATTAAATGTATCTAAACAACATGTCATTTATTTAATTCATACAGCTACTCATGAGCGCATGTGAGTGTACACCATTAAAAAACATAAAACCAACAAAATAATTAGTAAAAACATTAATATACAAATAAAGCACTTAAAATGATAATTAAAAATATACAGCCAAATGCATTCTAAGTTTATATACAATACAACTATTTAGTGGGCTTCACATTTCTATTTCATGTTTGCACAGTAGTAAATCAAGGAAGTGAAATTAACTACTAAGCCCTCCAATCCATATTATGCATCTGATTTCCAGTAGCAGAATCACAGCAAGACAGAAAGTGATACATTGTTTAAATGTATTGTTGAGATAAAAAAATCTATGTTTTTAGGAGTTGGAAGAACAAGGTTACACAGAGAATAAATACTTTGGTTTGACAGAACAAGAACTTTGATTCTAGAAATGGCCACTGTATTTACATATGGATATAATATATATCTGTAAGAAAGTTGCATGGTTCTTACATCATCACTCTGCTGTGCTTCTTGCATTACAAATTCCCGAACCATAGATGGACTGAATTCTACCAGATAAGAAAATATGTCTGTAGCAGCAGATCTAACTTGTAAATCATCCATACCCTGAAATAAAAACCAGATCACTTAGTTAAATTGGAACATTTTTGATAGAACATTAACTTTATAAAAAAATTCAAATAAAATGAAGATCTGCTATAAAACTTACTGTATTTTTTGGAGTATAAGACACACCCAGATTTTGAAGAGGTGCATTTTTTAAAAATGGAGGTAGGTAGATAGAGGGGGAGAGAGAGGGAGAAATACAGTAGGTAGTGAGGGAGAGAGAGATAGTAGTTAGGTAGGTAGGTAGGTAGGTAGGTAAATAAAGGGATAGAGAGAGAGAGAGAAATACAGTAGGTAGGTAGAGAGTTAGAAAGTGTGTAGATAGGTAGGTAGGTGGATAGAGAAAGAGAAATAGAGAGAGAGAAATACAGTAGATAGGTAGGGAGAGAGAGAGAGTAGGTAGGTAGGTTGGTAGGTAGAGGGATAGAGAGAAAAATAGAGAAATACAGTAGGTAGGGAGAGAGAGAGAGTGAATAGGTCGGTAGGTATATAGGTAGATAGAGGGGGAGAGAGAAATACAGTAGGTAGGTAGGGAGAGAGAGAGAGTAGGTAGTTAGGTAGATGTTTCCAGGTTATTTATCCATGTGCTGGAGAATGAAATCACTGATAACATGTAGCACCTAAAACTTTGTTTCTGCTGGCACAGCACTTGACCAATGTAATTCTCATCAATCCCTCTAACTAAACAGCTTTCTGAAAGGGGGGAAAAAGTTTTTGCACTCTGCAAACCTCCCCAAAATGGGTCGTTTTTTCCAAATAAAAGGCACGAATAGCCTGGGGAGGGGTGTTGCAGAGTGCTCTTGGGGGAGTGGGGGGCTATTTTTACTGCCATAAAAATAGCATGCAAAGCGTTATGGAGGTTTATAGAGTGCTGCTGGGGGTTAGGGGGGCAAAAAAGGGCTGTTTTTTGCTCATTTTTCCTCTCCCCAGCCCCCAGGAGCTCTTTGAAAGCCTTCATAAGACTATGCATGGTCATTTTGGTGAAGGGGCAGGGCTTCAGGAGGCAAAAGAAATTGTTGTATTCGGTTAAGATGCACCTAAATTTTCAGCCTCTTTTTAGAGGAAAAAAGGTGCGTCTTATACTCCAAAAATATGGTAAATAAATAAATGCCATATCACATTGAATCTAAGGTCTATGTTATAACTTGTTCTACCCACCTGAAATTCTTTAAATGGCATAATGTTAAGTTATTCAATTTATAATTATTACTGGAAATAATTTATTTATTTATTTTATTTTTTATTTTATTTTATTAAATTTATACCCCGCCCTTCTCCTTGTTAGGACCCAGGGCGGCGCACAGGCATTATTTAAAACCACAAAATACAATAAATATCAATTAAAATATATTAAATTAATTTAAACCCGTGCTAAAACCCATGTTAAAAACGTTACCAAATTATAATTTATTTTTAAAAAGTCAGAAACGGGGGCTATCCTAGGCCGGCTTGTTGAAATAAATATGTCTTAAGACGTTGGCGGAAGAGGCGGAGGTCTGAGATAGTGCGAAGGTCGGGGGGGAGGTCGTTCCAGAGGGCCGGGCCCGCCACAGAGAAGGCCCTTCCCCTGGGTGTTGCCAACCGGCATTGCCCCGCCGACGGCACCCGGAGAAGGCCCTCTCTGTGGGAGCGGATCGGACGAAGGGATGTATGGGGCAGGAGGCGGTCTCGTATATAGCCAGGCCCCGAGCCATGGAGCGATTTAAAGATGGTCGTCAACACCTTGAAGCGTACTCGAAAGGCCACAGGCAGCCAGTGCAGCTCGCGCAGGAGAGGTGTTACGTGGGTTTGCCTTGAGGCACCCATAATCACCCGCGCGGCCGCATTCTGTACTAACTGTAGCCTTCGAGTGCACCTCAAGGGGAGTCCCATGTAGACAGCATTACAGTAATCCAGCCGGGATGTCACAAGCGCTTGAGTGACTGTGCGAAGGGCTCCCCGGTCCAGTAAGGGGCGCAACTGGCGTATCAGGCGTACCTGATAGAACGCCCCCCTGGCCATGGCCGCCACATGGTCCTCCATGGACAGCCGGGAATCCAGGAGGACGCCCAAGTTGCGCGCCCTCTCCACGGGGGCCAGTTGTTCGCCCCCAATGGCCAGTGTTGGACTTAACTGGCTGAACCGGGGTGCCGGAAACCACAGCCACTCGGTCTTGGACGGGTTGAGTTTGAGTTTGTTACTACCCATCCAGATCCATGCGGCCTCCAGACACCGGGACAGCACCTCGACGGCATCGTTGGGGTGGTTTGGGGTGGATATGTACAACTGAGTGTCATCAGCGTACAGATGGTATTCCACCCCAAAACCACGGATGATCTCACCCAGCGGCTTCATGTAGGTGTTAAACAGGAGTGGCGAGAGGACCGACCCCTGAGGGACCCCACATGTGAGGGGCCTCGGGGACGACCTCTGCCCTCCTGCCAACACCCATTGCGACCGACCAGAGAGGTAGGACGAGAACTACCGTAGAATGGTGCCTCTCAGCCCCAACCCCCCCAATCGGTGCAATAAAATACCATGGTCGATGGTATCAAAAGCCGCTGAGAGGTCTAATAGGACAAGGATAGAGGAGCAACCTCTATCCCGTGCCCTCCAGAGATCATCAACCAACGCGACCAATGCCGTCTCGGTGCTGTGACCGGGCTGGAAGCCGGACTGGCAGGGGGCTAGATAATCAACTTCCTCCAGATGTCGGGGAAACTGTTGAGCCACCACACTCTCAACAACCTTCACTAAAAAGTGAAGGTTGGAGACGGGACGATAGTTCTCTAATAAAGCTGGGTCCAGGGATGGCTTCTTGAGGAGGGGCCTCACCACCGCCTCTTTCAAAACGGTGGGCAAGTACCCCTCACTCAGAGATGAATTCACAATGCCCTGGAGCCAGCCTCGTGTCACCTCCCAGGATGCCAGTACAAGCCAGGAGGGGCACGGGTCCAATAAACATGTGGTGGCTCTAAGGTTCCTCCGCAACCTGTCCATATCCTCGGTAGTAACAAAGTCGAACTCCGCCCAAGGTGTTATCTCAAGACCAGCACCGGACGCCCCGACTGGGCCACTAGTGGAGGGCAACTCGTTCCGAATCTGAGTGATTTTGTCCTGCAGAAATACTCCAAATTCCTCTGCTCGACCCTGCAGAGGGGCTTCCCGCGGCCTCAAATGAAAAATATTTTGTATGTATGTATGTATGTATGTATGTATGTATGTATGTATGTATGTATGTATGTATGTATGTAGTATAGAGCCATGAAAATGGCCCTGTAGGGAATACTCAGAAACTATTAATAGAAACAGTTGTTCTAACCATTCAGTCATGTCTGACTTTTGGAGACTTTATAGGCAAGTGCTCTCCGTGCTACCCTGTAAAACGCAATTTTTTTAGTTGTTGGATGTTCATCTTTCTATCCGTATGTTATCAAGCTGGTATGTTCTTTGCTTGCCTCTTCTTCTTGTTCCACTAACCATTCCTAGCATCACTGACTTTTATTTGCATGCATGACATGGCCAAAGTAAATCAGCTGTAGTTTTGTGATTTTGACTTTTAATGATGTGTCTGGCTTTATATCAACTATATGTCAGTCTCAAGCCCACCCAGATAAATAGAGAGGGTCAGGGAAAGCAATGGTGAACTACCCTGCAAAAAAAAAAAAAAAAATCTCAACAGAACACCTTATGGCAATAACTCATAATGACTCAGAAATAAGGGAAGAAGCTTTTTTATTAGCCCCAGGAAAGGAAATATTATTAGGAAGAGGTTCATGTTGGCTCCTCCCTGACTGTGGGGTATCAAAGGAAGGAAAGGTAAAACAGAAGCAACTTAATAAGATTCTTTACTATCAATAACATAATAAAATATAGTTTATACCACTTTTTGTGGAGTCAGTTTCTTGATCTGATATAAATTGTTAGGCTGGCATTTCAAACATGCCCCCCTCCAATTTGATGTGCATATCTACACATATGCTGCATATTAGGTACATTTTAATTATAACAGATGAGTGTCAAAGTTCAAATGTCTGCTGAGTATTTAAATTAGTATGTAAATATTTATTTATTTATTTATACATTATATAGCCATCTATCTTATGTTAAACTTTTGGAGGCTTCCAAGCAACAAATAGCAAGAATCATTTGCTATGAGATGGATGACAAATAAATTCAATAATTAAATAAAATTAAAGCATCAATAAAATCAGCTCAATACAGTACATCTATTAAAACCATAAACTTTTAAAAGTCATCAAAATTAAGGTTTCAATATCATTCAATTTTTCATCCTTCTCATCCTACCCCAACATTTATGCAGAATATGCAGGATATATAATATGCAAATATGCAGAGTACCTCTGCAGAGTACCTCTGAACTGTAATCTGTTTCAAATAAGTATATACTTGAGAATGAAATCCTTATAAACAAACATATAACATGCCTTGCCTGGAATTCAACTTACCATTACTATTTCAAGAGCAGGAAGAATTCCTAATTTTGCCAATGTTTTGAAAAAGGTGTCCCTGTTTTGAGGCTGTAACGTCTGAGAAAATGCACAGAACTCTTTGAAAAAATTAACCTGCACCAAGTGAAAAAAAAAGATTTATATAAGGAAAAAAGTACATTGCTGATAGTTTAAATAAAGCACAGAACCTGTATTGTACGACACCGTACTCAGCAAAGAGTATACATTTTAAAGGAAATATAGGCAAAAGTACTAATTTAGTGAAATGTTATTGCCTCTTTTTTCATTATTTCCCACCCAAATCATATCAGAATATTCTTTTTAGACCCAATTAGTATCTGAAACGACTGAATGAATACTTATCTTATTCAGTAAAAGTTTCTTATGCTTTTAATGTGTTATGAATCACAGGGACCTACTTATTCCAACGTTTTGAATTAAAAAATGCTGACAAAGCTACCTGTATTTTTCGGAGTACAAGATGCACCTGAGTATAAGACACATCCAGGTTTTGAAGAGGCAATTTAAAAAAAAAGTAGGTAGGTAGATAGAGGGGTAGGGAGGGAGAGAAAGAGAGAGAAATACAGCAGGTAGGAGAGAGAGAGAGAGGTTAGGGAGGTAGATAAAGGGAGAGAGACAGAGAGAGAGAAATACAGTAGGTAGATAGGTAGAGAGAGAGAGAGAGTGTAGATAGGTAGGTAGGTAGAGGGATAGAGAGAAAAATAGAGAGAGAAATACAGTAGATAGGTAGGAGGAGAGAGAGAGAGAAGGTAGGTATATAGGTAGGTAGAGGGGGGGGGAGAGAGAAATACAGTAGGTAGGTAGGGAGAGTGAGAGTAGGTAGGTAGGTAGATGTTTCCATGTGTATTTATGCATGTGCTGGAGAAGGAAATCCCTGACAACCTTGTAGCACCTAAAACTTTGTTTCTGCTGGGACAGCACTTGATCAATGTAATTCTCATCAACCACTCTAACTAAACATCTTTCCGAAAGGAAAAAAAAAGTTTTTGCACTCTGCAAACCTCCCCAAAATGTTTTTTTTCAAACAAAAGGCATGAATAGCCTTGGGGGGGAGGGGCTTGCAGAGTGCTGCTTGGGGGGTGCCCCCCCCAAATGAGCGAAAAAACTGCCAGTTTTTCATGAAAATGGGCCATTTTTTGTCAAAAAAATGTATGTATAGCCTTATAGTGTATTGCTGGGGGCAAAAACTGGCCCATTTTAGGCTCATTTCTGCCCTCCCCAGCCCCCAGGAGCTCTCTGAAAGCCTCCATAAGACTATGCACAGCCATTTTGGTGAAGGGGCGGGGTTTCGGGAGGCAAAAATGCTGTATTTAATGTATAAGACGCACTCAGATTTTCAGCCTCTTTTTAGAGGAAAAAAGGTGCGTTGACCTCACATTTCTGTAAATCAGCCCAAAAACAATCAAACCAAACCAATGTAGAGTCGAAGTCCTGGGTGCCATGTCATGCTATAGGCACTCACAGAGAGTCCCTCTCTGAGGGAGATGGGCAGTTTTAAAATGTAATACATTTAAAAAATAAAGCAGTCATAAGTATAATCTTTCCACACATGGAAAAGCTATAAAAAATCAGAAGAGTTAAATCTACAAATGAACTTACCAGTTCACGTCTTTTGTCATCATCAGTAGCTTCGTCAGTTAGCTGTGCAAAAACCTCAGACAAAAACTTTTCATCTTCCTGTAGAATATTGTAATGTATAGTTTTAACACAAAGATCATTATTTTAAGAATTAGAATGTAAAATATTATTTTTCTCCAATTAGTTTATTTTGTGTGCTATTAAAGTTATACATTTTTATGTTTTATTTTTACTATAATTTTATATTACAACTTTACAAATGTTGTTTTCGGTCTCATTGTAAGTTGTAAATTTACAATTTATAGTTGTAAATGCTTCATTTGATGTAAAATTGTTCTGCATGTGAATAATATTGTAATTAACAATAAGTAATACTCCAAATCATAAAGATCAGTTTACTCTGAAATGGTACAAGTACTGTAGTTAGCTTAAGGTATTTTCAAATAGCCACAATCCATTGAAATTCATATAATTATCACCTATCTATTACTATCCCTAGTTAAATAACTAGAATGGCAAGAGAAAGCAGAGTTCTAAACTGCCTGAAGAGCTTAAGAATGTAATGTGACTTCCCTGCTTCAAAAATGTCCCAGGCAACAGTGATATGGTTACAAGGAGAGCTATTCGGATTTTTGAATAAGCTTGAACTAAATGCCTATTTTATGCCTCATCACTATTTTAAACAGATAGGTAAGAATTGCTATTGTAACTTCCCTAACCCTAAAATTGTACGCTTCAGAAATTGAAAGGGGGGGGGAGATGGAAAGGTCCCCATATTGTTACTGCTTTGTATTTTAGTTCTAAAATAAATTCCCTTCTCACAAGTCTCATTTGTTCCCAAATTCAAATTGGAATTCAGGAAAACTGATAGCAAAGTGTATTTGATTTAAATCAAATTGATTTAAAACATGATTTTTAAAGGGCAACTGTCATCTCTGTCCCACAGCGGCTCCTCCTCTGACCTGCTGTTGACTCACCGACAGGCCCAATATTGCAGAATATACAGCCTTATGCTACATAACTAAGCTCCATTTCATGCTGAATAAACTAAATTATTAATGTATCTTAAATAGAAAACTATCTTTAAATAGATTTTTATCCGAAAAACATATATTAAAATAAAGATTTAAAAAATCCAATTTAAATTAAAATAAATCCGACTTACATTTTTTAAAATCTGATTTTTTTAAAAAAAATCATCTATTTTTATCCACCCTGATGACTGATAGGGTTGGCAGCCAAAGGAGCCTAACCAAACTGTTAATCCAATTTTTTCTCAAAGCTGCTCTCTTTTCTTGTATTGATCTGTAGTTTCCACAATCAAACTAGTAGAAAATTATGGGAATTATATAATCCTTGGTTAAGGCATCTTAAAATAAAAACATTGAAGCAAAAAAAAAAAAAAAAGATGCAGCAAGGCTCTTAACCAATACAGCCAATAGATTTATTGTAAAGAATTTAAGAGCTCAAACACTTTAAATTTCCTCTTTTTGGAACACAGCAGTCAAAGGTGCCTATCATTTGCGAACTGTACAAAATAATCCTGAAATAAAATGTGGAAAAAAATATTCTGCATACAGCAGTTTCCTAAGACCTGTACTTTCAAAGGCAAATGCAATTCAAGAGTTATTTTACTAATCTAATTTACTAATCTTAAGTATGATTTACCCTATCTCAAAGGTATAGAACTGTGATGGGAAACCTATGACATGCAGAGCTATCTCTGCGCACGCAAGCCTTTGTCCATTGCTCTTCCGGGTTCCAGCACGCTGGCCAGCTGGTCTTCACACGGGAGGTAAGATGATCTTCTGGTTCCTGCCACGTGCATGCGCACCAACCAGCTGGTCTTCACGCAGGCATGTGTGCCAGAAACCGGAAGATCAGGTGGCCAGTGCACATGCGCACTGGGAGGCAGGTCTTCCGGTTTCTAGCACATTCCTGTTTATACTTATTCTATACCACACCAACACTAGTATAGAATATCTAGAAATAGTGATTTGTATTAAACGTCTTGATAGTTCTAGTAGTAAATGTAACCTGTATTTGGAGTTTAACTTGTAGAGACTATACCAGAGAAAGAAGCATTATGCACAGTTGAAGTAATGACAAACTGTCTATTCTTAAATGAAGGCACATTATTACTTGTAATTAACATATTTTTATTAGGTATATATAAAAATGAATCAATCTCATTTTTTCTAGAGTATTAAAGCTGCCCATCTCCATATTTATAGCTATGCTATTGTTGTAAGCACAAAATCAATATAATCCTGCCAAACAGGTGCAGGTGAAATATACTTTGGAACTGGGGAAGGTAGTACCACAAAAAATAAGTCACTATTTCCTTCTTCCCTCTATAACATTTCCCAAATGCTCCTCTTTCTCATCCTTCCTGCTTCAACAATAAGTTTACAAATTAGTTACTGTCTTGTTGTTTCTTGAGAAATGTGTCATGCAAAACAGTCATGACTACTGCAGTCGGTAGGCTGCGTTTCTAAATATTCCCTCCCCAATTAAGAGTTAATATGTGTCAAAAACCTCATACTCATGACACATCCTTTTATCAAAATATCTAGCCTAGAAGTTCTAACTAGTTGCCACAAAGGATAATTATTGTTGCTCCCCCACATTTTGAAGAACACTGCACAACTCAAACTGATATTTTTAGAAAAGGAATTCTGAAGATACAGTCTGTTCTTTATTGCTTCTTGGCTACATAGTTAATAATATAATTAACAGTAGTTTGTGTGTGAAGTTGTTAAGCATGTGTCATAGTTTCTATAGATCAGTTAATACTGTACCACCAAAAGACAAAATGTACTCTATAACTTTATCATCATATCATATCACATCACATTAATAGATTATTTCTATTTTAGTTACAGAGCATGCACCTAAATTTATTTATTTATTTATTTATTTTTGATATTTGTATACCACCCTATCTCCCCGAAGGGACTTAGGGCGGTGCACAGGTAAATATTAAAAACAATACAAAAATACAATGTAAATACAATAAAAATATATTAAATTTAAACCCGTGCTAAAAACATCTTTAAAACCCATCTAAAATCCCTTACTAAAATCCCTACAATTTGTTAACATCTAAACCAGGCCAGACAGATGAAAAAAGTAAGTTTTAAGCTCCCGGCGGAAGAGGCATAGGTCCGTGATGGTACGAATATTGTGGGGTAGGTCGTTCCAGAGAGCTGGCCCCGCCACAGAGAAGGCCCTTCCCCTGGGGGCCGCCAACCGGCATTGGCTGGCAGACGGCACCCTGAGGAGGCCCTCCCTGTGCGAGCGGACAGGACGGAGGGAGGTATGTGGTAGGAGGCGGTCTCGCAAATACCCAGGTCCCGTGCCATGGAGCGCTTTAAAGATGGTTATCAGTATCTTGAAGCGCACCTGGAAGGCCACAGGCAGCCAGTGCAGCTCGTGCAGGAGAAGTGTTATATGGGAGTATCGAGAAACTCCCAGAATCCCCCGCGCGACTGCATTCTGTAATAGCTGGAGCCTCGGGTGCACCCTAAGGGAAGCCCCATGTAGAGAGCATTGCAGTAATCTAGGCGGGACGTCACGAGGGCTTGAGTGACTGTGCGAAGGGAGTCCCGATCTAGAAAGGGGCGCAACTGGCATATCAAGCGAACCTGATAGAAAGCCCCCCTGGCCACGGCCGTCACATGGTTGGACTTTCCAATCGCTACACCCCACCGCAGGGAAGCGGAACCAGAGATTCCCAGATGGTTCCGCCCCAGGTGCCTGATGGACCCAGAAAGGTTCCAGAGGGAGCTTGGGCCAATACCTGTGGCCTTGCCCCGCGACTCGACTGAGGACCTAGTGGCCGCATGATTTAGTGTGGCCGCGGGGGCCTTGGACCGAGTCGTGCCCTTGCGGCCTCTCATGCGGCGCCGAATCACCCAGGCTCCTGGGTTTACCAAGGAGCTGAGGGAGATGAAACGCCGCAAGAGACGCCTAGAGAGCAGATGGATATCTTCTCACTCCGAAGCCGACTGAACACTAGTAAGAGCCCATATTAGGACTTACTTAGTGGCGATAAGGGTGGCCAAACGTGAGTATTGTGCCACTCTTATTGCATTCGCAGATAACCGCCCTGCCGCCCTGTTTGGGGTGACCCGCTCCCTCCTTCACCAGAGGCCGCGGGAAGCCCCTCTACAGGGTCGAGCAGAGGAATTTGGTGTATATCTGCAGGACAAAATCACTCGGATTCGGAACGAGTTGCCCTCCATTGAGAGTGGTCCGGTCGGATTGTCCGAGGCTGTTCTTGAGACACCATCTTGGGAGGAGTTTGACTTTGTTACTACCGAGGATATGGACAGGTTGTCAAGGAGACTTAAGGCCACCACATGTTTATTGGATCCGTGTCCCTCCTGGCTTGTACTGGCATCCTGGGAGGTGACACGAGGCTGGCTCCAGGATATTGTGAACGCTTCTTTGAGTGAGGGGTCCTTGCCTACTGTCTTGAAAGAGGCGGTGGTGACGCCCCTCCTCAAGAAGCCTTCCCTGGACCCAGCATTGTTGGAAAATTACCGTCCGGTCTCCAACCTTAACTTTTTAGCGAAGGTTGTAGAGAGTGTGGTGGCTCAACAGTTTCCGCGACACCTGGAGGAAATTGATTATCTAGACCCGCGCCAGTCTGGCTTCCGACCCGGTCACAGCACCGAGACGGCATTGGTCACGTTGGTGGATGATCTCTGGAGGGCGCGGGATAGGGGATGTTCCTCTATCCTAGTCCTATTAGACCTCTCAGCGGGTTTTGATATCATCGACCATGGTATCCTATTGCACTGACTGGGGGTTGGGGTTGGGGGTGAGAGGCACCGTATTACGGTGGTTCTCGTCCTACCTCTCTGGTCGGTCGCAATGTGTGTTGGCAGGGGGGCAGAGGTCGGCCTCGAGGCCCCTCTTATGTGGGGTTCCTCAGGGGTCGATCCTCTCGCCTCTCCTGTTCAACACCTATTTGAAGCCGCTGGGCGAGATCATCCGTGGTTTTGGTGTGGGATATCACCTGTACGCTGATGACACTCAGTTGTACATATCCACCCCAGACCACCCCAACGATGCCACTGAGGTGCTGTCCCGGTGTTTGGAGGCCGTACGGATCTGGATGGGTAGTAACAAACTCAAGCTCAACCCGTCCAAGACTGAGTGGCTGTGGTTTCCAGCACCCTGGTTCAGCCAGGTAACTCCAACACTGGCCATTGGGGGCGAAATATTGGCCCCCGTGGAGAGGGCGCGCAATTTGGATGCCCTCCTGGATTCCCGGCTATCCATGGAGGACCATGTGACGGCCGTGGCCAGGGGGGCGTTTTATCAGGTACGCCTGATGCACCAATTGCGCCCCTTACTGGACCGGGCTGCCCGCCGCACAGTCACTCAAGCACTCGTGACATCCCGGCTTGACTACTGTAACGCTCTCTACATGGGGCTCCCCTTGAGGTGCACTCGAAGGTTACAGCTAGTCCAGAATGCGGCCGCACGGGTGATTATGGGAGCCTCTAGGCATTCTCACATAACACCTCTCCTGCGCGAGCTGCACTGGCTACCTGTGGCGTTTCGGGGGCGCTTCAAGGTGTTGACGACCATCTTCAAAGCGCTCCATGGCTCGGGGCCTAGTTATATGCGAGACCGTCTTCTGCCCCATACATCCCTTCGACCGATCCGCTCCCACAGAGAGGGCCTTCTCAGGGTGCCGTCAGCCGGGCAATGCCGGTTGGTGACACCCAGGGGAAGGGCCTTCTCTGTGGCGGGCCCTACCCTCTGGAACGACCTGCCCCCCGAACTGTGCACCATCTCAGACCTCCGCCTCTTCCGCCAGCGTCTTAAAACGCACCTTTTCCAACAAGCCGGCCTAGCATAATCTCCCGTTTTTGACTGTTTTTAGATAGGCTTTAATTAGGGGGATTTTATACTATTTTAGCACAGGGCATGGATTTAATAGCTTTTTAACATTTGTATTTTTGTTATATATGTATTGTTTTAAATTTCCTGTGCGCCGCCCTGGGTCCTTTTTGGAGAAGGTGCGGGGTATAAATTTGAATTAAAAAAAATGGTCATCCAAGGACAGCCGCGAGTCCAGGAGGACACCCAAGTTGCGAGCCCTTTCCGCGGGGGCTAATGACTCGCCCCCGATAGCCAGCGATGGAACCAGCTGGCTATATCAGGACGCCGGAAACCACAGCCACTCGGTCTTGGACGGGTTGAGTCGGAGCTTGTTCCTCCCCATCCAGACCCGCACGGCCTCCAAACACTGGGACATCACATCAACGGCATCGTTGGGGTGGTTAGGGGTAGAGATGTACAGCTGAGTGTTATCAGCGTACTGATGATACTCTACCCCAAAACCACGGATGATCTTGCCCAGCGGCTTCATATAGGTGTTGAACAGGAGAGGCGAGAGAACCGACCCCTGAGGCACCCCACAAGTGAGGGGCCTCGGTGTCGATCTCTGCCCGCCTGCCAACACAAGTTGCGACCGGCCGGAGAGATAGGAGAACCACCGCAAAACGGTGCCTCACACTCCTAACCCCTTCAGTCGGTGCAACAAGATACCATGGTCAATGGTATCAAAAGCCGCTGAGAAGTCTAATAAGACTAGGATAGAGGAATGACCTCTATCCCGAGCCCACCAGAGATCATCAACCAACGCGACCAATGCCGTCTCCGTGCTGTGTCCAGGTCGGAAGCTGGACTGGCGCGGGTCTAGATAGACAGTTTCCTCCAGGTGCCGGGGAAACTGATATGCCACCACACTCTCAACAACCTTCGCAAGGAAGGGAAGGTTGGAGACTGGACAATAATTAATCAACACCGCTGGGTCCAGGGAAGGCTTCTTGAGGAGAGGTCTCACCACCGCCTCTTTCAAGGTGGCCGGCAAGAACCCCTCACTCAAAGAAGCGTTCACTATTTCCTGGAGCCAGCCTCATGTAACCTCCCAGGAGGCCAGTACCAGCCAGGAGGGACACGGATCCAATACACATGTGGTGGCATTCAAGCGCCCCAGCAACCTGTCCATGTCATCTGGAGTCACAAGGTCGAACTAAACATATAGCCAGGTTGCTTGTTATGAAGAAGCAAACCACAAGCATAAAATATTTTGGTTATTCAGTTTTTTGCTTGCAAGAAATATATTTCTTATTAATAAAAAAAGTTCTAGATGTTCTGGGAATTGAGAAAAACTACTGTCTATCCTCCACCAGGCCAATGTTTTGCGGTAAACACAGTAAAATGAGCTTTAATTTCATCATTTCATCACAAAAGGAAAATATTTTAACTTAATAAGGAAGAGACGGGTAGAAGTTAAATCTCCTTAGTTGCTAAATTCAAGATGGAACTGCATCGTGAAAACTGCTTTAACTTTATTGCTGTCCAGAATTTGGTTTGGATCTGGATTTCTAGGCTTTGAATTGAAACATCTTTATGAATCCTCCTGCTTCTGAATGGCTATTTAATTATATACAATATAAGGGGCCAATGTACTACAGGTTTCTCTATAAATTGCAGAATGCTTTGGTTTTTTTGAAAGGTTCTAGCTATGTGTACTGTACATAGTTTATTGCCATTCCAACATTGTTCATACTCCCAAAGTATGAACAAAGTAACAAAGATTCAGCCAACTTTTTTTCCTTTCTGAAGCAGTCTTGTAGAGCAGGAAGTAACAAAACTCAAAACCCACAATTTTGTATTGTTGAGTAGTGCTAACTTGGCCAGAAATAAAGGAGACTTGTTTCCACAACATAGCTGTTGACAAGTATACAAATTTATCTTATGTGGGGGGTCATGCTCTTTGAAAATGTGAGGGGGTGGAAAGGGAAGATCAGAAAGACAATACTGTAACACTAAACAATTGCCTAGCCTATATCTTTTACAATACATTTATCACATACTCAGAAGTTTATCACAATTAGTACTACAACATTAAAATCAAGTCTCAGAAATTAAGAACTAAACACAATATTAAATATCTGCAAATCTAAAACTTCATTAAAACATTACCTAAGAGCAGTATGACACCACCCTGAAAAAGCCAATTCAGCTCAAATGGCATTGTGATACTTCAACAGAATGCTTTAATTAAAACAAAAATAACTATTACACAGGTAAAAACAGCTACTAAATTGCAAACTGAATAGCTCACTGGCATCAATAGCTTGTTGAAGAGAATCCTGACAAAACATTGTCACTACAGCTTGATACAAAAAGACCAAATGATCTGAAAAATCAAGCAAGCTAAATATTTTTAAAGTTAGGTTTTATCATACTCAGAATTCAGGTTATCAGTACATGCTAAAATATTGTGGTCCAATTTATTTTGGTGACCTTGTATTAAATGAACTACAATGTATCTGCTGAATATTGAACTATCATATACTTAAAATAAGCTAATCCAAGAATTATAGTAGAATGAATGATAAATGAAAGTTTTTTTTAAAAAAGCAGCATTTGTTGCATCACCATATTTACTATGAAGTACAACAGTCATTTGTTGATTCAGAAGGAATAATAACTGCAAAATGCTTTCTAGTGATTTTAATTCTTCATGTCACAATATTAAACAAACACCCCAATCTGAAATCTCAGGTTGCCTTTTGTCCATTCCTTTAATTCTTCAATGAATCCCCAGAGTTGTAAAACTGTCATTCTGCTGTAACTGATGTGAAAATATTAAATCCATTTTGTATAATTACAATAACAGCATTTAATTAATTTCACACTAAATATTTTTTATTTTTTCTCCTAGTCTTTATATTCTTTTAGAATGAGGTATCAAGAACCTTATTCAAAGGCTAAATGCAGAAAACTTCATTTTCTAAAAGTTCTTTGAAAGCTCTAATTATGTAACATAGGCTTTGCATACAAAATATCCATTTTCAATTCCTATGCAATTTTGGAAAATCTATCTGAAACTCAAGAGAGTCATTATCCATTAACCTAGATGATACTGATCTAGGTAAACCAGTGATTTCACTTGGCACAAAGCAAGTTTTTCTATTCCTATTTAAACCTTCACCAATTTAGCTTCAACTCAACTTCTTCCTTCAGTCACCCACTATGACATGTTGAACATGAATACATGCACAAAGGAAAAAAGCCTGAGAAAAAAAATAAAAGCATATAATGGAATATTATAATCAGACTGAGGATACTTACAATAATAACTCAGTTCAACTTCTTATTTCCTCAGCTCTTTTCCAATTGGTTTTTAGAAGGGCTACTGTTTATTTTAAAATGCCAAAAGTTTATTTTTCCCCTCTTCCCACCTCTCCATTTTTCATTTTATGTTGTCTTTTTCTGACTGTAAGCCTATGGACAAGGATTAACTTGTATTTACTATATCAGGCTAGCAGTTCTAAGAGTCTTTTTGCTGAACACTATGGCAAAAATACTTTAAATAAATAAATATCAGGTGAACAATTCCAGAAAATTCTTAATGTACTAGCTCCTATAATTGTTTACTTAATCTATTAATCACAACACATATCTGAGCAGTCTTAAGAAGATTCAGTCCACTTCTTCATTTTCAGTGAACCTGCTGGATTTCATTGGACCCAAAATATTTCACACTGAATTGAATTTAAACTATTGTTTAAGGAAATGGGAGTGCAAATTCTACCCAGCTATTTTTGACAAATGTTACGCAGAGTTTACTGAATAATAAACAGCCAATAGCTACGACAGTAGCTAAACTTTGACACTGCTACCATCACAACACCTTTTAGAACTACCTCAATATAAATATAATTCAGCATTATCATCCAGATTTGCCCTGTGATGCCATTTAGGAGGCAAAGAGGGACAATAAAATACTTACAGATGACAAAATGTTATCATCCTAATCTACTTCATCAAAATAAGAAACAACTAGCAAATATGTTGGGTGTATATATCTTACTATTACCATAACTGAAGCGAGCTTTCCCCCCAAATATATTTACTGTCAACAATACAACTGAAATAAATGGGAAACCCCAAAAGAGCTTAGATGTATTTTGCGTACATAAGGTTCTTGGGATGCTGAATTTAAAATAAATTACGCCAATTATAGACCGATAGAAATGGGATGTTTATACTATCAGGTAAAGATGGCGAGATCAATGGTATATACATTCTCTATATGCAGAGAGACACAGAGCCCAACCTGTGGATCATCAATGAAGATAAAAATAACTTAGTGCAGGAGATCCCTAAAATCCTTTGGAGTAGTTCCAATTAGGCTTTGTAAGATTGAGCCATATGTGCCAAAATGAAGCTTTCTATATTCCTACCTCCCTTGTCTGGGTTTATCTCAGTTCTGTATATTTTTCTTACCTCAATATCAATATTTATAAGTATAATTTGTAATGAACAAGGCAATAGCCAGGAGATTTTACATTTATTTTCCTTTTATTTCAAAAGGATGTTTTCCAGACTTTTTATGGTTACAGTATATCAGTAGAAATTACTGTATGTTTTAATATTTTTGATTCCTCTTCAAAAACTTATGACTGGTGCATGACTGATTTTCAAAAAATGTTAACAAAATTAAAAAGTAACACCCTTTCCATACAGCTTATAGAAAATGTTCACTTCTCATATATTGCTGGTCCCCTACCGCCCACTAGTGGGTGTTCCAGTTTTCATGGTGGGCGGTAGGGGTTTTGTCCAATACTGAAGCACTTTCCTTTTTTAAATTTAATTGACTTCCCTACTATGGAACCGGTGGGCGGTTAGAAAATTTTACTACTAACAGAGATACAAAAGTGGGTGGTAGATATAAAAAGGTTGACTACCCCTGCTGTATATAGATGGCAGGGGGAAAATAGTGGTATTATAAACATCTGTGATTATAGCATTTTACTTTTAGTACCATGTTTAACACAATTAGCTAGCATCAATGCTAACTAATGTAAAAGAACTGTCAGAAAGCCATTTACATCTCATAGCATTTATAAGAACTTATGTGTAGTCTATCTTGTTTGAGAGACATATACTGTGTTCATGCAAAACCTATGAAATATACATCAATGAGTACACAAACAATACAGCTAAATTATGCTCTGTGAGTGGATAGTGAAAGTAATTTATCAGAACTAGTAAATGAGCATATGCAAACAACAGTAACCCACTAAAAAGCTTTACTGTATGGTTAGCATCAGTTATATTTAGAATCTTCAAAATGCAATGCTTTTAGACTTTTGAATTCACTTACCTGCAGCATACTGACAATCTCGACTTTGTTAAAGAAAATGAATGAAGTAAGGGTAGAAAGAAAATTCTCTTCAAAAACAGATGGTGTTGGCAAGATGATGTCCTGAATGTACTGTACCCTGTAAGTCTGATGAATCTTTTGTCTAAGTTCAGAGTCTGTTATGGGTATAACCTCTTTAAATTTTGCTGTTTTGGTCAAAAATTCCCTATGCCTTTTTGGTTGAGCTAATGCAGGGTCATATTCAAGGCATCCCACAACATCCATAATGCACTCATCTGAGAACATCACCTCAAAAAGAGTTGCTTTATTGAGGAACAAAATTCCTCGAATTATTTCATACAAATGATGCAAGCCTTCAGTATTTTCTAGGTTCTCACAAAGTTGGAAAAGCTGTAATAATTTTTTAATATAGCCTTCATTCTCCAGTGCTAAGGCTAATTTTTCTCTACGAATGGGTGATGAAAGAACTGAGGTAACTAGGTCTGCTATTTCTTCGAGTTTGTTGAGTTCACAAGTAGGAAGATCAATCAAATGACTAGTTTCAGGCATTTCCTCAAAGCGTTCTTCTTCTGATTCATCAATGAGATCCTGTGTAACTTCTACAGAAGGGTCCTTCCCTTGAACCTAAAATCAAAAACATTTAATAATTATTGACTTATTCTGACATATATTATAGATTTTAAAAGGCAAGGAGAAAAAGTCTGAAAATCAATGTTATTTCCAAATATCTAAGTCATATGTTAATATAGTTCTGACATTCTGTGAATTGTCAATGAAATGGGACTAGTGGGCTGCACACCATATTTAGGTTGCAGTATCATGTCAGCTGATGAAGAATGAGTAAGGGAGGGAGAAAGAAGGAAGGAAGGATATTCCTGTAAACCATCACAGGTATCTACTTTTTCTGAGCAATATCACTGGTAAAAATAATAGTATTTATAATTGATGTTATATAGCAGAATCAAAGTCACTGCAAACCTCAAAATAATTTCATTGTAGAAATATAAATGTAAAGCTGTCCTGAAACGATATTTTAAATAATGCAATTGAAAAAATCACACATCAGCCAAACTAGAAAATATTTTTTTAAATTCATACTATAAAAATTAAGATACAATTAAATGGGTCACCAGAACATTATTTCAATCACAAAGTTTATGAAGAGTTAAATTTAAATTAAAAAAAATTAAGAACTTTAAATGTAATCCTTACCTGGCAAATTTTTTCCCAGATCTCATCACAGCCAGCTTTTTCTTGAAAACTCAGAGCTAAATCATAATTTTCTGCTTCTGACCAAACAATCAAAGTGTCCTATTTTAAAATGGAATATTAAATTTATTATTTGGCTCTACATACAGCTAGGTTTAGGTATCAAGAAAATAGCTTTCAACCACCAGTACAAACTGTAACAGAATATCGGAAGAAGAAGGGAAGAGAAAGATGATCCAACACTATTATATTTTTCTCCATGGCTAGCCATACAACTTTTCAAAAAACACTTTTAATGGAGGACAGATAACTCCTGATACACACACTACCACCCATTTATTAGGAGCTCTAGTCCACAGAAGCATCTTACTAAAAAGATGGTAAACAATATGCACTATGTCAATTTTTATGGAGATATTTAGAAGTTCACTATTTCATTGCTATCATTTTATTCACCTGAACTAGATTTGTACATTATAATAAACCATTGTGATTGAAACATATTATGGATTGGCATAAAATCTTAAGCTAGAATTAAAAAAAAAAATCATAGTGTGCAAAGTATACTTTGCGTATATTAGAAGACAAAAAAGAAAAGTTTTCTTCACATTTCAACGAGTACTGCATTGTGATTTTAATCCATGTAAATACTGTGGAGTAACAGAATGAAAGGATATTCAAGTCCTGCATTGGTTATATTCAGCATTCTTTTTTCAGTCTGTAAACAACTGCTCATAATATAATAAGTATGAAGTATCAACTTTGAAGGAAGATACAAGCAATTTTAAAAAGCGAAAAAGGGGAAGGGTTCTACGGGACCACTTTGCTAACATCAGACTAAAAAAGGGAGATGTGGAATATTAAATTAGAAATAAAATAACAACTGGAATAATGGGAAATAATGGCTTTGGCATACAAAATAAAGCAGGAGACAGACCATTAGGGAGCTGCCAAGAAAACCTAGTACTATAAGAAATTTCTTTTTTCAACAATCAAAAAGATAGCTTTATACATGGGCACCACTTGATTAAAAGACAGCAAGTACAGCTGGAGAGGTTCAACTGATTCAGCAAAAACAAGACCTAATCTCACTGAAGCTCATATCCCAAATTATTTCTTACAAGATTATACAATAATATAATAGCAGAGATGGAAGGGACCTTGGAGGTCATCTAGTCCAACTCCCTGCCTAGGCAGGAAGTTATAATTTAACTTAAAATAAAACTTATAAAGAATCAAACTCAAAAGATACCTCAATAATATTACATATGATTATGCATAGAATATGAGTTAAATTAGTGATAAAGATGAAACAAATAAAAGTATCTCAAAATGGCAAAAGGTCAGAGAAGATAAGTCTGTAGACATAACAAACGTACACGTAGCTGAAGAAAGATGGAAAGCAAAAGGCAACAAAAAAACTGGGAATTTTATGCAGTCTATGGAAGAATTTGCATAATAATCAAGTCAGAACAGAATATTGGGAAAAACAGCATATCAAGGTTTATACTGTCACCTTGTTTATTTAACTTGCATGCAGAATTTAGCATTTTAAAGAGCATATTCAGGATTGCAGAATTTTTAGATGTCAGCAAGATTCTCTTGTTATGATCTCTTTTCACTAGAAAATTATGAATATAGCATTGGAAATGCAGACTAGAAGAAATAACAACTGAAATTAAAATTACTGGGAGAAATATGACCAATCTTATATATGCTGATGATGGTATTTGGTGGCTGGAATTAGGAAAGACTTAAAAGAATCTGTTGAGAACAGCAATTCAAAATTAATGAAGTTATCTGTGGATCATGTGAAATTTAGGAATCACGTGAAAAGATTATACCAGCCAACGCATATAATTAGAGAAATTGATATAGAACAGACTTTTATCTTTCTAGACTCAAAAATTCACAGGCATACTGTAGCCATGAAAAGAAAAAAAATCTACTTATTTGTTGTAACATATTGGTTAAAATTAGGTCTATCAGAAAGAACCCAAAAAATGATGTATTTCAATTGCGGTGCGGAAGAAAATTCTTGAAAGTATCTTGTATCTGAGGAAAAACAAACAACTTGACTTGAAAGAAACTAAATACCGTTTTATAGAATCTGTTAGAAATCTATTGCAATGAAAAGGGCATCATTAATGACTAGAATAAAATAGAAATAATTTGAGATTTGCACAAATTGCAATCCACCAAGATGTATGCAAGTCATCACTCCAAATTGTAACTAGATACTTGGCACCAAACTTTGAAGATTGAACATCCATATGGGCTGCAATACATAGCTGAATAGCTGCATTCAGCATGGAGTAATATAATGTAAACTAGTACATTACAAAATAAATAATTAATGTATTGATTAAAAAAAAAACACCAAATAGTATTATTAAAGCTGGACAGAAAACAGAAAACTAATGGCAGATAATTCAGCAAACGTGCTGCCCAACATATAATTCTGTATTTTGTTATATAACAAAACTCTAGTTGACCAATCAGCACAATGAAAGGTCCAATGGTTAACACAGTTGCCAGATTTTTTAAAAAAATAGTATTTTCAATAATAGTAACATAGTTGAAATATACAAATAAATACATGCCTGTTGTTTTTGATACGCAGTGTTTGGATTTATCTTTGATTCCAACAAGAGTGAACCTGAAATGATGAAAAAAATCCACCAAGAACTTAAGTAAGTAAATAAAAAAGTCTTAGGCAACTTTAGTAATAATTATCCAAATTAAGGACTGTACTTTATTCTAAAACTTTTATGCAAACACAATGATCAAATCTGGCAATTTTAAGATAAAAATATCAGTGTGCCTTTCTCAAGTTATGCACAATTCATTTAGCTATGAAAAACATATTCTTATTTTTCTTTGATAGCTAACATACATTACAGCATATTACAACGCTAAATTATGTAATCTGAATTTATGTATTATATTGTGTGTCTAAGCAATCATGTTTCATGGCAACAGCTCTCAAGCAATCACTTCCAAGATTCACAAGATTTATTTAGTGCATTACCACTTGTTCATTAACAAAAATAATACATTTGCTTCTTCTAAAAACAGATTTTCTAATTTTGAAAACAAACTATCATGGCTTTACTGAAACAGAAAAAAGGCCTTCTATTAGCATATAAAATTTGATAACAAATGTTTATTTTTCTTCTTTTCACCAACTAGTACAGCCAAATTAATGACTAGAGACAATTTTGAATATTTTGCTTTCTTCAAGTATAGTTTTAGGTTACTTCTATTGAAATATTATGTCCTATATTATGACATACTCAAAAACAACAAGACAATAAATTGGATAAATGTTTAGAATGTAAGAATTTTAAGTACACAATATTCTAAATAATAGAAAATATAGTAACACAAAGTACATTTTTTCCCAAGGGAAAAAATTATAGTTTGTCCTAGCACTCTAAAAAATAACACTTTAAATAATTATGTTAAAATGTAAATGCCATAAATGTTACTACTTTCTTTGCTCCACACTAAACTCACTAAAATTCTGGTAATAAAGTGTAGATGTAAAATGCTGGAAAATAAGCAAATCCCTTAAGAATACTGTAAAATTGAAAGAAAATATGAAAACTGGAGCGCTATTGAAAAAGCAATCCAGAGTGCTGGGACATATCTGAAAAGCTAATACAATAGAATCTGAAAGTATACATCTGTACTACGAAAGGCCTATTAAAAAATCATTAGCCAGATCACCTTCAATGAGTAACAATTACCACAGTTTAGGATCATGAAAGTTTTGAAAGTTTTCTAGAAGTTAATGTTTCCCACTCCTAACAACACATTTAGTATATTTCCCCCAAAGTCGCCCAATTAACACTGACAAATAACTTTTATAATCAACTAGAACAAATGAATCCCTTAAAGCAGTCAGTAAGGTTCCCTAACTATAACATGCATGAATTCAAGGGGACTATCAGGAAGGTGCCTAAGGATTTAGGGATGGAAGCCTGTAACATTTGGGGTGAGGAGGGTTCAATAACCTGACCCTACGATTTCGCCTAAATATGAAAGAGAGCCTGCATATGCGGGAAGGAATCCGTGGCCTCAGCCCAGGGCGTGTGAGGTGGCGGTGGCGGTGGCGGTACTCTTCTCCCATGGGTTGTTTCCCATTTCCCCTGGCTGGGCTTCTATTGTCCCAGAGAGATTAGCAGCTGCCGCCATCCCCTGCCTGCCATTACCCTTCCCCTTTCTCACCGTCCGACTCGGCTCGGACGAGCAGCGACATCCCTTTGAGCCGCTCCACGTATGTGGACGAGACGTGTCCGGTGCCTCTGTCGTCCCATTGCCGCTCTTCGTTGAGCGTGTAGACCTTCACCCGCCGCCGGGTATCCGACATGGTGGGGCCCCGGCCCAATCGCAAGAGACGGGGGAAGGACCGGCCGGGGGCTGAGAGCGTCACTCAGGAGGCCTTTAACTCGCCGCTTTTCATGACGTTCTGGTCGGAGCCGCCGCTCCTCTGCCTCAGCAGTACCAACTAGCAGCAGCAGCCACTAACGCCGCGGCATAGCCGCCATCTTGTAATCCGACTCCTGTCCCGTCCCTGCCTTTCTCTTCCTCTCCTAGCCGGGGGAGGGAGAGGGACGGAAGGCCTGCACGGGCTCCACTAGCAGGGGCTATGGCGGCCGGGAAGGGAAGCAAAAGAAAAGGCTGTCAGTTTGCGAAGGAGGAAGGGGTTGAGTATACGTTGCGCCTGCGTGCTGCATACTCTTCTGCTGGCGGCGGGAAAGCTGCGTTGCCCTGGCTTTTTTTCCTGCAGTAACAGTTATCTATTGCCGCGGTTTCTTGGAATGATACCGTCTCTAAACAGGAGGCGTCCTTGAAGGTCCGTCTCCAAGGTTCCCAGCAGTTCTCTCCTTTATTTATTGCTTTATTAAATTAATCTGGGTTTCTTTGCTGCCGGCGCTGTTTGAGATCAAAGACCCATTCCCCTGGGTTGCAAAGGCGTTGAAGACGACGACGAAGAGTTGAGGCGATTCTATATTCTTAAGAACGTGGAGACAAAATCATCCACCTCCAGCGCTCATCAGCCATAATATTGTATTTTTTTTTCATCAAAAAGATTCTACAGCTATTTTACCCCAAGACTTGCGCTTAACCTTTTTCTTCAACTGCCTTTGAAAAACATGCTACTTGATACAGCTGGAGCACAGCAAAGAAAGACTTCAGGGATGGACAAAATAAGTAGGGAGGTATAAAGACGTTAGCTTCATTTTTTGGAGATGGAGTCATCTTCAGATGCAAACTGACTTGCTAAGGATTTTAGTTTCTATTAATTCATAAATAACGGACTTGATGCCCTCCAGTTTTTATCAATTCTGCATGGTTTAACTTCACTGTATGTTAAGCCATGATGCATAAAATTAAGAGCAAGCAATTTAAGAAACAGGCCTAGAAGGATGCCATCAACAATGGTATCAAATAATAGAATAATACAGTTGGGAAGGACCTGGAAAGTCTTCTAGTCCTTGATCTTCTCTTTCTAGAGTCTCAACTTTTTTATATTGTGGCAACCGAAACAATGCAATGTATATTTATCAAGGTATTGTAAAAATGCTGAGAGGTCAAGAGCACCACCATCATTTCCTTTCTGGTCAGAGGTCATCCATGGGGACACTGCCTGCTCAATCCCAAACCATGACCTGAACCCTGATTGAAAGGGGTCTGTATCAGGGGTCCCCACCTGACCGGCACCAGGCTGTGGCATGCAAACAAGCAAAGCCCCATCTGTAGGATGCAGGCAGCTTGCGAAACCATGCCCTCTCCAGACCGCAGAAAAACTTCTCTGAGAAGGGCAGATTGGAAACTGGGCAAAAATTATCCAACTTGGTTGGGTCAAGCCATGTCCTCTTAGGAAAGGGTGCACTACCTCCTTTTTATGAGCTGGTGGGACCACATCCTCTTTCAAGGAGGAATTAACTACCATCCTGACTCAATCCTGCACCCCATCCCATACAGCTTTAATAAGACAGGAAAGGTACGGATCAGGTGACTGAGCTGGCAGCTGAGAAGGCCTTGTTCGAACCAATGGCATGTGTGCCAGAAGTGGCACTCAAAGCCATGCCTCCAGGCATGCAATCCATCACCCGTTATTCTTCCGGGTTCCCGCATGCTGGCCAGGTGGTGTTCATGTGTGTAGGAGTGCCAGAAACCGAAAGAGTGGAGGGAGGCAGCATTCCCCACCCAATTTTCTCTCCCGGTCTGGGGCTGCAGAACTGGGTTGTCAGTGGGGATGTCCTGCCACTTTGATGGTGACCAGGGAGCAGTCGGGGGCAGGCAGGGAGGCGCGAGGACCCCCAAAAGGGAAGGTGGAGCTAGCGCATGCACACCGGACAGCTGGTCTTTGCTTAGGCATGCACACCAGAAACCAGATCAGGTGGTTGGTGTGCATGCACATGCTGGAAACTGGAAGATCATCTGCTTTTCTGGTTTATGGTATGCACGTGGTTCCATTTCGGCACTTGGTGCTGAAGAGGTTTGCCAACATTGCTTTAGGTGAACTTTGGTGTTGTTCTGGATGGACTGGGTTGCAGCGGTTTTAAGTACATTGTTCAAAGTACTGAAGGATCAGGTTAAGGACAGATTGTCATGGAAAAAATCTCTGATTGGTAAGCGTACCTGATGGTGTAGAGTCAGATTTCCAAGATAACTAAAATAGTGGGATTGACATTAAAAAAACCTGAAACTTTAATCAAGCATTGGCTAAAAGTCTGTGGCCAGACTTTTAGCCAATGACTGTTTTTAATTGATTTAATTGTTTTTGTCCAGTTGCTCCTTACTGGTAGTTTACTTTTGAGATTTGCTTCCAAATGGCTAAAATGGTCACTGATATTAAATAAATGCAGTATGTTAACTGAAACCAACAATTTCCACTGAATTAAAAGTATTAAGGAAAAGGGAAAAATACAGTATTTAATCCAGGTCCTGGAATGTCAGAAAAGCAGATATTTGGAGTCATTGTATAACAGAGGATAATATAGCAATATTTTTCTCGAAGACAACCATTCAAACTTTGCAATTTTAATGAGAAAAGGAATGGCTTTAAATATATTTAATTTTTAGTTTTAAAGAGGTGATGGAAAGATGATAATCCTTAAAAAAGGCAGCAAGTTCTCAACTGCCTCAAACTACTTTTAAGATGACAGCAAAAATAGTATTTCTCACACATTTGAATAACACAAGTCACTTACTCTGAACATACAAGGGAATTTTATTGCTGTCTTGCTGCCAATATATGTATAGGCCTAATACATTGGTATTAGCTGGAATAGATGTAGAAGAAGTTCTGAACTATTTACTTAAGACCCTGACATGTCAGATAATCTTGCATTACTAGAGTAAGACTCTTAATTATTAAGTGTCGCAGAACTAAAATCCTTCAGTTTTACAGGCTAAAGTAAACTTGAATTAAGTTCAGAAGAATATCATCAAGGCAACACCACTAATTCCCAGTCGTAAGTCAAGCAAAGTCTTATTAGGTTAAGCTCATGATAACTCCAACTGTGGATCGGGTAAATATAGCACTTTGTATATCAGTAAATAACATTTGTACAGTTTATTCAGTCTGTACTTCATGTTTTAAAATGTAGAAAAAGTTTCTACAAATGATGTGTATAAGGTACTTGTTTTGGAAATGCTAGCACAAAGGCTTTCAGGGACACTAGACTAGATATTATAAAAAATCTGAAAGTATCTCAGCTTCTGAGACACTTGAGATACTAATCCAAATCTTTAAAACTAAAGAACCTATTAGTTTTTATAAGATTTTGTTATCAATAAATCAATTTGACATGCAGATGTTAAGAAATTAGCAGAATACAGAAACTTGAGGTTCCTATATTATGGAAGAGTGTTTTAACTTCTATAGCAAGGGTGTCAATGGACCTCAAATTACAACTTACACAACAAAAATATTATTTGATTCCATTATGTTCATATAGAAAAACTGTCAAAAACTTGTTGGATATGTAATAAGGATTTTTAAAAAAATGTTTCTATACTTAAATTTTGGGAGAAAATATACAACCAAAGCTAAAAATTTTTAGAGTATATTCTTCTAAATTATATACCTAATACATGGAATTTGACAAACAATATAAATGGATTCTATATCCTTATTATGACTAAAAGGTTGATATTGCAGCATTGGAAAGATAAAAATATGGCTCCATTTACTGAATGGATTGAAGACCTGATTGCCCTTGCTACTTATGAGCAGATTGCCACCTATACATGTAGATTTTGTATAGGCAAGTGTAAGGAAATACGGGACTCATTTATACAAAATATAGAGCTTTATAAATATATTAGAAAAATATACATACTTGGAACATTTGCATTCAATTAGTATATATAGAAGTGTAATTGTTTGTTCTTTGTATTTTTCCTTGTATTTGTTTTACTTTTTGCTAAAACTGTTTTTCTTTTGACAATTTTTTATTAATTAAAAAACCCATAAGAATATGAACAAATTTACATATCTTTAATAGCTCAAAATAGCAAAATAAAAGTCTGCATATTCATATTACATTTATATTCCTTCAACCCCTCATTAATGAAATTAATTAACTTGGATTTTTTGTAAAATTTTGGCATTTGTTTTTTATCCCCTTATACTGAATGATTATATTGAGATAATCCACTTGGTACAAATGACAAGGCTCAAATTACCTTACTTCAAATACATGCAAACACTCAGCTCTCTGGCAAAGGTTCTAAAGTTGGGGAAAATGGTAGGAAAGAGGAGGGTCATTTTAGGAACAGATTGTGATGGAGAAAATCTATCTATGTAGTAGATAGCAGTTGAATTGATGGCACATAATGTCAAATGACTTTTCTTGTGGTGGTAGAACCATAGATAACTATATAGAATGAAGGTATTTTCCATTTTAAAAGTATTCGCAGATTCCATAATTCCACAAGAGTATTTATTGTTAAAAAAAGCTGCTAGCCACTTTTATTTGCTTGTTAAGATTCACAGTTTGAGATAATGTACTTTTCTAGGATTAG
Source organism: Rhabdophis nuchalis (assembly GCA_039707465.1). Taxonomy (NCBI): domain Eukaryota; kingdom Metazoa; phylum Chordata; class Lepidosauria; order Squamata; family Natricidae; genus Rhabdophis; species Rhabdophis nuchalis. The sequence continues at coordinate 367,040,733 of CM077643.1, forward strand.
AAAAAGCAAATGTTCAAAAATGTGTTACAGGCAGATGTTGCATTTGTATGTTTGGAAGCATCATCTTCAACATGATTGTTCTTCCATTAAAATTATTTCTGGGTACACATATTACATAAATGTAATAATACAGATTTATACATATATAGGAAAACAGCTTAGGTCTTCTTGTTAGCCTAGAAATAAGGTTTTAAATAGATATTTGGATGGTATTATATACTTCTGGAAACAGTCATTCTATTCCTTCAGAAGGATTCTTGTGCTATGCTGAATTGGCAGACTCATGAACTGCATTTCCTATTAGCGTATTTTTTTTGTCATTCAGTGTTTTAACAATAGATGTAGCTGGAGCCTGAAGTACTTTTCGTGAAAGTCTCATTCTTCCATCAGTTGGATCACGTCCAAAGTATTTCACCTGTTCATAGAAGGAAATGAGATTGAGCTCAGGATGCAGCATGATTTATGTAATTTAGTTTTTTTAGTGAAAAAATGATATTTTTTTAGAATTAATGATATATAGAATTCTAAAGTATTAACCTAACATCTTTAAAATCTTTTAAACAAATAAAAATAAGGGAATTATCAGAAATTATTTAACGTTTCAGTAAAAGTAATATTTTCCCCTCTTTAAATGACAGTCATGCTGCATGTATGCACGAAGATTCCCACTGGCATATTGAGGAATTTGTGAAATCAGATCGTCCTATATAGCACAATGGCTACATCAAAGTCTTGATCATTTTGTTAATTTTACTATCAAGATTGAATATGATAACAATATATTGCCACTTAAAAAACTCCTTATACCGCACCTTTTTACTCTGGTGAATGCTTAAAAAAAAAAGCGCTCTCTCTCGCCTACCCCCTCCTGTGCTGCCCCGTGCATGTTTGCCACATGCATGGCAGAGATCTGAAAATCAGCTGGCCGGCAAGTGCTCATGCATGGTGGAGCTGAGCTGGGGTGACAGCTTGCATGCCAGCAGAAAGGCCTCCACAAGCCACCTGTGGGTTTGCCATCACAGATATATCGTAATTATCATTTCCAACCACATATAATAAAGATGTAAGTTACCTGGATTTCTTGACCAATTTGTAATCCAATAGCACTAGGATGCTTAATCTAGAACAAAATATAATCTCATTATAGTTGTCTCATAGCTTCAAATTGCTTTCAGTTCAACAGCATATACAATAATTTCTATAAAATTTACTTGTCTTATGAATTATTTCCCAAATTTCCAATTTCCTTTTACTCTATATTTACCAACTAATGAGAGAATCAGCAGGTACACATAATGTTTCAACAATATTATTTAATATATATTTTTTTTAGAAGTCTATTTAAAGTGACTATTCTAATAGCAAACATACGCCTGGGATGGGTTTCTACGTGAACCAGTACCGGTTTGTCGGGCCACACGTTGCTTGTGCATGCACAGTTCACTAATGATGGTTGTGCACAAGCGCAAAGACCATTAAAAGGTAATAAACAAGACGCAGCAACGCCAACGTAGACTGGGGAACCGGTTCAGCCTGGGTCACTGCTGGTTCTATGAACTGAGCCAAACCAGGAGCAACCCACCTCTGTATACGCCTCTACATGGTGCCCCATCATAAACCCGGACCTTCTATGGAAACCCCACAAACGACAAATGGTAATTTACTGAATAATAGTGTTATATGAACACAAAAATAAAAAAGCACCTTTCTTTGATCCAACTGTGAGTTGTGAAGTAAAACAGGACTCATGTTTGGGTATAATTTTACCATCACCCCAGCGTCTCTGCATTTTTAAAAAAAGAAAATGTTTATTTCAATATTTTTATTTATTTTGCAATATCTGCATACCTCTTCAATCAATTAAGGATTTAACATTGAATAATACAGTATAAAGAAAACATATAATAGAAAAATAAATATAATAAAATCCATTCATTGAAAAATATACCCAATCACAATCAATTGGGGCAAAAGATCCAATGAAAGACTACCATTTTCACCAGCTGCCAAGGTGGGAGGTGGCTGAGTTGAACTGTAGGGCAAAGGTACCCTATTTTTATTTTATTTTTTTATTTTATTTTATTTAGATTTATACCCCGCACCTTCTAAAAGGACCCAGGGCGGCGCACAGGAAATTTTAAACATAACATCAAAATACAAAATTTAAAAACATTAAATTCCTACCCTGTGCTAAAATCGATTAAAATCCCCAGAATTAAAACTATCTAGGAGCAGTCACAACGGGAGGTAACGCAAGGCCGGCTTGATGGAAAAGGTGTGTCTTAAGACACTGGTGGAAGAGGCGGAGGTCTGAGATGGTACGTAGTTCAGGGGGTAGGTCGTTCCAAAGGGTAGGGCCCGCCGCAGAGAAGGCCCTTCCCCTGGGTGTCGCCAGCCGGCATTGCCCGGCCGACGGCAATTTCAATTTTATTTCAATTTTATTAAATTTATACCCCGCCCTTCTCCTTGTTAGGACCCAGGGCGGTGCACAGGCATCATTTAAAAACACAAAATACAATAAATATCAGTTAAAATGTATTAAATTAATAAACCCGTGCTAAAACCCAATATTAAAACCCTTACCAAATTATAAATTTTCTTAAAAAGTCAGAAACGGGGGGCTATCCTAGGCCGGCTTGTTGAAATAAATACATCTTAAGACGTTGGCGGAAGAGGCGGAGGTCCGAGATAGTACGAAGGTCGGGGGGTAGGTCGTTCCAGAGGGCCGGGCCTGCCACAGAGAAGGCCCTTCCCCTGGGTGTCGCCAACCGGCATTGCCCCGCCGACGGCACCCGAAGAAGACCCTCTCTGTGGGAGCGGATCGGACGAAGGGATGTATGGGGCAGGAGGCGGTCTCGTATATAGCTAGGCCCCGAGCCATGGAGCGACTTAAAGATGGTCGTCAATACCTTGAAGCGCACTCGAAAGGCCACAGGCAGCCAGTGCAGCTCGCACAGGAGAGGTGTTACGTAGGTTTGCCTTGAGGCACCCATAATCACCCGCGCGGCCGCATTCTGTACTAACTGTAGCTTTCGAGTGAACCTCAAGGGAAGCCCCATGTAGAGAGCGTTACAGTAATCCAGCCGGGACGTCACAAGCGCTTGAGTGGCTGTGCGAAGGGCTCCCCGGTCCAGTAAGGGCCGCAACTGGCGTATCAGGCGTACCTGATAGAACGCCCCCCTGGCCACGGCCGCCACATGGTCCTCCATGGACAGCCGGGAATCCAGGAGGATGCCCAAGTTGCGCGCCCTCTCCACGGGGGCCAGTTGTTCGCCCCCAATGGCCAGTGTTGGACTTATCTGGCTGAACCGGGGTGCCGGAAACCACAGCCACTCGGTCTTGGACGGGTTGAGCTTGAGTTTGTTACTACCCATCCAGATCCGTACGGCCTCCAGACACCGGGACAACACCTCGACGGCATCGTTGGGGTGGTTTGGGGTGGATATGTACAACTGAGTGTCATCAGCATACAGATGGTATTCCACCCCAAAACCACAGATGATCTCACCCAGCGGCTTCATGTAGGTGTTGAACAGGAATGGCGAGAGGACCGACCCCTGAGGAACCCCACATGTGAGGGGCCTCGGGGACGACCTCTGCCCCCCTGCCAACACCCATTGCGACCGACCAGAGAGGTAGGACGAGAACCACCGTAAAACGATGCCTCTCAGCCCCAACCCCCCCAATCGGTGCAATAAGATACCATGGTCGATGGTATCAAAAGCCGCTGAGAGATCTAATAGGACAAGGATAGAGGAACAACCTCTATCCTGTGCCCTCCAGAGATCATCCACCAACGCGACCAATGCCGTCTCAGTCCTGTGACCGGAACGGAAGCCGGACTGGCGCGGGTCTAGATAATCAACTTCCTCCAGATGTCGGGGAAACTGTTGAGCCACCACACTCTCGACAACCTTCACTAAAAAGTGAAGGTTGGAGACGGGACGATAGTTCTCTAATAAAGCTGGGTCCAGGGATGGCTTCTTGAGGAGGGGCCTCACCACCGCCTCTTTCAAGACGGTAGGCAAGGACGCCTCACTCAGAGATGAATTCACAATACCCTGGAGCCAGCCTCGTGTCACCTCCCAGGATGCCAGTACAAGCCAGGAGGGGCACGGGTCCAATAAACATGTGGTGGCTCTAAGGTTCCTCCGCAACCTGTCCATATCCTCGGTAGTAACAAAGTCGAACTCCTTCCAGGGTGTTATATCAAGACCAGCACCGGACATCTCAACCCGACCACTAGTGGAGGGCAGCTTGTTCCGAATCTGAGTGATTTTGTCCTGCAGGAAAACTCCAAATTCCTCTGCTCGACCCTGCAGAGGGGCTTCCCACGGCCTCAAATGCAAGAGGGAGCGGGTCACCCCAAACAGGGCGGCAGGGCGGTTTTCCGCGGACGCGATAAGGGTGGCACAATACTCACGTTTGGCCACTCTTAGCGCCACTAAGTAAGTCCTAATATGGTCTCTCACTAGTGTTCGGTCAGATTCGGATCGAGAAGATCTCCACCTACTCTCTAGGCGTCTCTTGCGGCGTTTCATCTCCCGAAGATCCTCGGTAAACCAAGGAGCCTGGGTGACTCGACGCCGCATGAGAGGCCGCAAGGGCACGACTCGGTCCAAGGCCCCCGTGGCCGCACTATACCATGCGGCCTCTAGATCCTCAGTCGAGCCGTGGGACAGGGACACAGGTACTGGTCCAAGCTCCCTCTGGAACCTTTCCGGGTCGATGTTTCTGGTTCCGCCTCCCCGCGTTGGGGTGTGACGGTTGGAAAGTCTATCCGAAGGAGAGAGTGATCTGTCCATGACAAGGGTAAGATGGCTAAATCCCCTGTTCCGAGATCACTAATCCAGTGTCCAGAGACAAAAATTAGATCCAGCGTGTGTCCTCCCTCGTGAGTGGGGCCCTGAACTACTTGGGTCAGGTCCATGGCCGTCATGGAAGCCATGAACTCCCGAGCTGCCTCGGATGTTTCGCCCGCCGATGGCAGGTTAAAGTCCCCCATGACCATGAGTCTGGGGGTCTCCACCGCCATCGCGGTGATCACCTCGAGTAGCTCGGGCAAGGCTGCTGTTACATAGCGGGGAGCCAGGTATACAACCAGCAAGCCCAACTGCCTCCCTAGGCCCCACTTCACGAAGAGGGACTCACAGCCGGTCGTCTGAGGCACAGTGGTCTCCTTCGGCTCCAGACTTTCCTTAACGATAACCGCCACCCCCCCACCCCTGCCTAGGGCCCTAGGTTGATGAAATGCACGGTAACATGGTGGGCACATTTCCACGAGGGGTAGACCCCCCTCAGGGCCCAACCAGGTCTCCGTAATTCCCACCAGGTCCGGGTCCCCCTCCGACACAAGGTCATTTATGAGGGGGGCTTTGTTCACCACGGACCTGGCATTGCAGAACATCAACCTAGGGCCCGGCACCCTGAGAAGGCCCTCTCTGTGGGAGCGGATCGGATGAAGGGATGTATGGGGCAGGAGATGGTCTCGCATATAACTAGGTCCTGAGAGTATGAGTCCTTACCCCCTAGAGTATGAGTCCTAATATGGGGAAGGCCTTGCATCTCATCTGCATCCTGTATTCTTGCAGAGGTGGTGGGCTATGCTTGTTAGGCAACACTGACCTTATTCCCTCTTTGCGTCAACATTTTGTTTAAATAACCTCATTTTATCTGACTGAACACGTTATAAATTATTTAACTTTAAAACGTATTTTATAATCCTTTCCTCAAGGTTGTGATAGTGTGCATCTTTGCCGTCCATTAGTTATGTTATTTTTATGCAATTAAAATGATTAAAATTCCCTTTTAAAAACTTACTCATAGGTTGTTGGGCAAGAAGTCGCATAAAATGAAAGATTTTAGATTAATGCCTTAGTTAAGGTTAGTTATTTCCTCACTTTTTCATTTCAATTGTGCATTACTGCCTGTTTCTTAATAATCCCTCCAATTAATATTGATATTATATAAAGATTGAGTATGCAGTAAATGTATAGTGTGTGTGTGTGTGTGTGTGTGTGAGAGAGAGAGAGAGAGAGAGAGAGAGAGAACTAGATAGATAGATAGATAGATAGATAGCTATAGACATTCATCCATATTGCAGAAATACTATTCGATCAACTTCCCAAGATACATTTGTTTACCTTAATTCAGTTATTGTTGCTGTATAAATAGCTCCAAATTCCAACTGATAATCTTGCTATAAATACAAAGAAGAGTCGCATGAGTAAAAGACATAAATATATGCGAAGAGCAAAAACATCCTTGCAAAAGCCAAGGGATTTTTAGAATAGCTTTTTAAAAACATGCAACATGGCATGGACCTAAGAAAATATTAAAATTCTCAAAGGGCCAGTTTTTTATTCATTCAATATAGTACTTTGGAAATCAACTACAGGTAGTCCTTGACTGACAACAGTTCATTTAGTTACAGTTCAGTTAAAACAGCACTGAAAAAAGTGACTTATGACCATTTTTCATATTTATGACCATTGCAACATCCCCATGGTGATATCAAAATTCAGATTCTTGGTAACTGACTTGTATTACGATAGCTGCAGTGTCCCAGGGTCATGTGATCCCCTTTTGTGATATTCTGACAAGCAAAGTCAATGGGGAAACCAGATTCACTTAACAAACTTGGCAAGAAAGGTTGTAAAATAGGGCAAAACTCACTTAAAAAATTCTTTTCTTAGTAACATTAATTATGGGCTCAATTGTGGCCATAAGTTATATTTTATTTAAATCTATAAAACTTGTCCAGGCTGAAAAGACTTGGGATAGGAAATGTAAATGAATCAGACTCCAAATGTTTGATATTTTTAGAAAATTATTATGAATAATAAAGGTAAAGATATCAAAAAGGTTCTTACATCATCTTTGCATATTTCATTAATAAATTCTTTTGCTTCATACATAGCTTCTGGTACTGGAGCAAATATGGAAAAAGTATCTTCATCTACTTGGCTAACAGTTACCCCTGTAGAATAAAAGCAGGGTAGAATTAGTATTTAATCTATTGTATTAGTTTTTTAAAAATGTGGGAAATGTAAAATCTAAAACAGAATTTACCTGTTTCAGCTTGAAGTTTCTTTAAATTATAACCTCCTGGTCCAAGAAATCTTGCTCTTTTTCCCAATGGTACCTGAATAGTTTCTGAAATGAACAAAATTCAAGCTATGAAGACAGTGTAACACTAGAATTTAGGGGTTGACTTTCATTTGTTAATTTTGCCTTTCAGAAGAGTTGTATATAACAGCATGCTTGTATTTAGAAATCTAAATAAATCTCAAGTTCATTTGACCAATAAGAATATCTTAAAAACTGTATTTTGCTCACAGGGGTTAATAAAAGAGGAGATAATATTAAAGAATTTTTCTTACAGCACTATTACATCCACTCCAAATCTGCAGAGGTGTGGATAATCATCAAGAACAAAGAAACAGCACAAAAAGAAAGAATAAATGAAAACGGATACAATCCTTTATCAGTTATATTAATAAACACATTTGCTAAATAAAATTAACAGATTAACAAAAATGTTTCCCATAGATTTTATGTGAATGTGATCCACTAGTAGTCTAAAAGGGAAAAAATACTCACATAGATACCAACATTTACTAATTATTTACAAAACTTATAAATATTGCTATTATGATTTTTGTGGGCAAGCAACGTTTTTAGAACAATGCAGAGTAATTACTAACAGTGCTGCTTGTAATCAATCAAAACTGCCACATTGCATTAAAGCCAGAACTGTTATTAAAAACAAAATTAAAACAGGATTAGAAAAATTATATTGAATCAATTTTTATAGTTGATATCAAAAGTTGGTAAAAGTAGTACCTGTTTCTCCCCCTTTGTTTCTCTCTCTCTCTGCTTTCCTTTAATGTTTTTAATTTAAATTTTTAAACTTTGTTAAATTTAAATTCCCTTAAATATTTTTCTATTTTCCCTCAAGACAAACATGTTGTGGTATCCATGATAACAAATTCTGGTTTTATTGATACTATATGATTTAGCAACGTCGGCTGGTCATATATAAAACTGAATGACTGGAATGAAAACCATAACTCGAAAAAGTCACGCCAGCTAAAAGTGTATGTCACTACCTGTAAGTGGTCCATTCTCTTTTCTGCTTGGTCTAGGTTTTGCAATTACTTTGTTCATTATTTGCAAGATCTCTTTCTTTGCAACTATAGAAAAATGAATAACATTTTATTTTAAATACACAACACATACAATTTAACTTTTTCATTAAAAATACTGTTGGTATTCTGGCTTTCTTTTTAAATATGACTAATCAAGCAAATTCTTTCCAGCATTTCACCACAAGGATTTGAGACACTTTCAATCAGCTGTTCTATTGTTAAAAGCAATGTTATTTCCAGTCTAGAACTTTATAAGGAATTAGTATAAGACCAAATATTTTGTCTAGCTTTCTGCACTATTTCATGGAAGCCCTCTACATTTCCACCGGTAGAAAATATTTATTAGAGCCAGTCCAGTGGTTAAGGCAATGGACTAGAAAGCAGAAATGGTGAATTCAAGTCCTCTTTAGCCGTGAAAGCCAGTTGGGAGTCTTTGGGCCAGTCGTTCTCTCTTTCTCTTAGCTTAACCCACCTCACAGGATTGTTGTTGTGAGGAAGTAATTTTAATAAAAGTGGGACACATATAAAAGATATTTTTAAGAATTTAAGTAAGTATGGAGAAAAAAGAGTAGCTTATTCCATTTCTTTTCACATTTTAAGCTTTTGTTGCAATCTTTTTTATTATGGATCTATTAAGTTTTTAGGTTGGTTCTTGGAATAAAAATTCAGTCACATTTGGCTGTGTAGAACGTCACTTAAGACAATGACATTATTTTCTGCAAGTAAAATCAAATACTGTATTTTTCGGACTATAAGACGTTCCGGACTATAAAACGCACCTAGCTTTTGAAGAGGAAAACAAGAAAAAAAAATCTGCCTCTGCCTCACAGCAATTTGCCTTACAGCAAACAGCCTAGTCAGCTTCAGCACAGCCTGATTTAGCATGAACAGCTGATTGGCGGTTGGATCTGCCTTCCGGAATACCTCCTATCAGCTGTTCCAGGCAGTGGGGATCACCACTGCCCATCACCACCTCCATGCGCCCCATTTTTGGCCTGTACCAGGCAGTGGTGATTGCTGCTGCCACTTATGCCTGCCACCTGGAAAGGGCTGAAAATGGCGCATGTGGAGGCCGAAAATGGGATGTGCGGTGGTGGGAATCCCTGCAGCCTCAGGAGGCAGATCCAACCGCCAATCAGCTGCTCGTGCTAAATCAGGCTGTGCTGAAGCTGACCAGGCTGTTTGCTACAAGGAGGCAATCTATGAAGCAGAGGACAGTAGGTGGGGGTCAGTGGGTGGGTGGGGCTTCGGCAACATTCGCTCTATAATATGCACAGACATTTCCACCCACTTTGGGGGGGGGGGGAAGAGGTGAAGTGCATCGTATACACAGAAAAATACAGTACATTTCCTTGGTATTCTTCTTTAGGAATAAAATAAAAAACATGGTAAATGCACAGTCCATTGCTGCCATAGAAACAATGATAAACAAGGAAATTTGCTAATTTTTAGGTTGAAAAGCAAAGAAATTTAAAGAGGCTCATACTTTTAATATTTTAACAGGTATATTATTCGGTTTAAAACTAATCAGTAGGACTGTGATTAAAAAATCTTTGGAAATATTTTGTTTTGAATGAACTCAGATTAGTTCCATCTCCGTTATCATTCTGGAAGTCCCCGAGACCTAGTTCTGCCACTAGGCCTGGGGGAGATCTCATGGAGCCTGAGATGTTCTTATGTCATGATTGATCTTTTATTCTCGCCTTGTGGTTTGTACATTTCCAAATTTTGTAGTTTTTAATTTTTAATGATGATTTTTTAAATTTTATGTGTTTTTGTTGTTTTATTGATTTTGCTATACTCTGCCCAGAGTCACTTTATGAGTAGGTAATTATATATATATATGATAAATAAACTTAATCTACTGAATGCCAATCAAAATATGAGCCTGGCCAGAGATAATACTCTGGACATTTTTACAGATTTACAATTTATCCTTTTGTTGATATGAAAAATGTAGAGAAAAAGGGAAAAATAAGTCAAGAATTGTGGTTGTCCTTCTCACCTGTAGCTTGTTGAATAGCTTCCATTACAATTTTTAAGGGTATGCCTGGTATCTTGATATCAGCCTAATAATACAGAAATCAAAAATAAAGTTTAACATTAGCTAATATCAATGGAATTATTTTCTAGCAAATTGGGGATTGGGATAGTTTAAGATATTAGACCGGATACCTGTAAGGCAGTGATTCCTTTATTTGTCCCAGCCATCTTGAAGTCCATATCACCATTATAATCCTCTATTCCCTGTAGAATAGCATTTGAAATAATCAACAAGTTTGCAATAGTTCTATTAACAATCCAATCATAAGTGTCAACACAAATTCTGCTGTGATACTTTCTTCAGAACTACTGCTAAATTCTATACTTATATTGATATAATGGATTTCTCTAAACTATATATGATGTCCTTGGAAAATAAAGTCAACCAAAGTTACTCTAAATAAATAGTTAAATACACTGATGCCAGAAGTTTAAGCTATAAACCAATAAATGATTTACAGCATAACAAAGATCCGCTGTAAAATACTAAAATTCCCAAGATTTCAAATAAGTTGTATAATCTTTTTTGTTACAAAATGTTACAATTAAAATGAGTTTTGTCAGAGGAATGGGAAATTACATAGACTACAGACTATAGGGTCAACATGAATATAGGTAGCCTCTAATTTACAACCATTCAGTTAGTGATTATTCAAAGTTACAATGGCAGTGAAAAAAGCGAGAAATGACCAGTTTTAACACATTCGACCATTGCAGCATCCCCATAGTCATGTGATCAAAATTTGGGCACTTGGCAACTGGCAAGTATTTATGACCCTGTCTCAGGGTCATCTGATGACCATTTGTAACCTTCTGAGCAAGTTTCCAACAAGCAAAGTCAATGAGGGAAGCCAGATTTGCTTAATGACTGAATGATTCACTTAACAATTACAGTGATTCACTTAAATATGGCAAGCAAAGTAATAAATTGGGGCAAATTGCTCAAATTGTGTTTGTATGTCAAGAACTAATGGTATATGATACTCATATCAGGCAGATACTCAATTCAACAGTTCACCAGAGATGAGCTTGTATAAATGGAAGTTATATGGCTGCCAAACAAAAGAATTGACTAATTTCCAGAGTCCACTAGTGTTAATATTTAACATTAAATTTTCACGATGATTGCATAACATTTAAAACACTTCACACATATTATATTTTAAAATACACATTTTAAAAAAAATATTGCGGGCCCAATTGGCACATTGGACCATATTGGTTGGAAACATGCAGAAGAGGCCTTCATCCTGCAGTGGATAGACAATGGCTAAAATGATGATATTTTAAAAGGTGTATGGGTGGCCAATCTGTTTAATAGATAAGTAGGATATATGAGGAAAAGTAGTGGGTTTCCTAAAACTGCATTATCACTTATTAGATTCAAAAGGTACTTTCCTAATTTAAAACTGCTCTCATCATGTTGTTGCATTTTTTTTTGCCAGTAATATATATAAGTTTATGGATTTCATTTTTTATTGAATTTTTATGAAAAAATAATAACTTTGTAATAATTTAATATAAATTTAATAGATTGAAGGTATCTCAAAACTGAGAACCAAACTTAAGGATACTCACCAGAATGTCTGTTAATAGGCAATAATTTTCAATGTCTCCAATTTTTTCAGGATTTGGCTTGGTAATCAAACCAACAGCAACACCTGCTACAGGAGATGATATGGGAACTCCTGGAAAAAAAAAACCCAAATCATGCTGCTGAATAAAACCAAATAGTTGTTGGAATCCAACCTCTGAGTTCAAGATATATTTCTCACAAATGAAGGCAAATTTATATATCCCTAAGTCGCTTCGGGGAAATAGGTGCGGGATACAAGTCTAATAAACTGAAATTGAATGTTGCAGGATCCAATCTGGGTTGGTCACTGGAACCAGAGATTTTGTCCTTCAAGCTTTCAGACTCATGCTGGAGCCAGAGTGTTTGCTGTTCTGTGGTATTTCTAGTGCCTGTTGTATGTACCCTACTAGATTTTCCTAGGGAGTGTGGAAACATATAGAAATTGGGGATGGGGAAGATTTAGGGACTCCTGCTCAATGAGATCAAAAGGACCAACTTGCTACATTCCAGGTATATACAGTATGTGTAGTCATACCTCATTATACATATCCTGCAATCTAAAACAGTGGTCCTCAACCTTTGCAGCTTGGCAGCCTAGCGGCGGTTGGGGGGGGGGAGGGTAAGTGGTTTGTGTGCTGGCCTGTCACTTATATTAGTTTTGCTGCATGCATGCGCGTGTCCACTAGCCCACCACTTGCATGGCTCAGATTTGAACTGAGCCAAGGCCTAGTAGTGGGCTCTGGCTTAGGGATCCGTGGTGTAGAATTATACAACTCATAGTCATAATCTGTGTGACAACTTTTCAAATATTCCACTTATTCTTTAATTAGGGCCAAACCTTCCTAATTTTTTTAATTTCTTCATAGGAATCACACTGTTTGAGTTGGGTAGTTTTATAAATCTAGTAAATAAGTAAATATTCCTACTCATTCCTTTTAATATTCTTTTTCTCAATTTGTGCTGCAAACAGTTTGTATTACCCAGAATTGGATCTAAGAGTAAAGTTAGATCTGACCTTTATACTTTTTGAAACAAGTATTTCTATTTTATTATTTTCATAGCATTGTATTGCATAAATCAATTCAAAATATGAAACTTGTACACTTTAGAACAACATACCTGCATCCATCAAGGCTAGACTCCCACCACAAACAGAAGCCATTGATGATGACCCTGGGGACAGAAATTTTAAGATATCCCTTAATGCATTGTTAATTAAACACCACTTTTCTAACATATATTTACAAATGAGTTGCTTTCCCAGTGAAAGCCAGTTTGGTGTAGCAGTTAAGGAATTATATCAAAACCATAGATCACTGAGTTCTAGTTCTCCTTATGTACAAAGCCAGCTGGGTGATCTTGGGTCAGTTAGTCTTTCTCAGAGTGTAGGGAATAATCCAGGCAGTCACCAGGAGTCAAAACTGACTTGAAGGTAACCTTCCCCCTCCATATATGAAATATATCCCAGTAATATGAAGAAAATTCATAACTGTTCATCAATTTTTGATTTCTATCTCCTAGATGTAGATTCTTCAGTCATTCTAGATATAAGTTAAGAAAGTAGTAATCCTAAACCTTGATGCATTTCAGAAATTAAAAAAAAGAGTGTGGAACAATAGTTGAAGTATAAGGAAACATTCATAAACTTTATTTTTACTAAAGCTACAATGCAATTTTCTACTAGCGTTAAAAAAATCTATAAATCCCTTCTCCCAAATCCTATAGATTGAAGCAAATATATAAAAAAGCAAATACCATTTGATTCTAATACTTCTGCAGTAACTCTTATTGTGAAAGGGAATTTACTTGGAATCACCGATTTCAAAGCCTTCTCTGCAAGTGCACCTACAGGTAAAAATGATGTCATAAATACAAAGAATACTTAACTTCAATATAAACAATGAGTTGTCTAAGGGTTTACTTACCATGACCAAGTTCTCTCCTATTTATACCTGAAACTTTGCCAATCTCGTTAGTTGCATATGGAGGGAACTACAAAGAGAAGGAAGACACTTTAAAACGCTAATTCAGTATTTATGTTAAGATACAGAACCAGAAATTCACACCACATGCATACTTCAGAATTTAGAAATTATTTGCACACGGTTCATTTATTTTCACAGTTCTGAAGAAAAATACTGGCTCACGCAGTCCAATGAAATCAGACCAGATGTTTATATCACAAGTTAAACTGAAAACAATATCTAACATTTACTGCTTGAAATAACTATAATACATACATATATGCATCTATTTGCCACCCTCCATAAATCTGTGCAATATATCCACATATAAACAAACACACAAACATGCACATGCTGTTTTAAGAACAACCTAAGGGAATTTTATTTTATTTTATTTCATACAAACCCTTTAATAAGTGATCATGTGAAGCAATCACTTTTCAGTGGCATAAAATATTCTCCTTCATTTACAGACAAGAAAGGGTATAGCAACTTCTAAATGGTCATATAGGTAGTCCTCAACTTACGGCCACGATTAAGCCCATTTCTGTTGCTAAATGAGACATTTGTTAAGTGAGTTGTCCCATTTTATGAACTTACTTGTCACAGTTGCTAAAGAAATCACTGTATTTGTTAAGTTAGTAACACAGTTGTTAAGTGAAACTGACTTTGCTTGTCAGAAGATCGCAAAAGGTGATCACATGTCCCTGGAACACTGCAACTGTCACAAATATGAGTCAGTTGCCAAGCATCTGTATTTTGACCACAACTATGGGGATGCTGCAATGGTCATGTGAAAAATGTCCATAAGTCACTTTCTCCAGTGCTGTTGTAACTTTGAATGGTCATTTAACTGTTGTAAGTTGAGGACTATCTTTATCTGACTCTCTACTGACTTTGACTTTTAATTGCTACTTTTAATTGCTGTTGCCCAAATGTAATCTACTTCTCTCAAAATCTCTCAATGAATTCACAATTTAGCCCAATATATGATTTACGGCTTAACATTAGATGGAAACCCAAGTAATGTAACTTGTTTAAGTGGGAACCCTAGAGGTAGTGGTCACTAATTATTTTCTTCCTAAAAATACTCAAAGCAGAGTAAAATATTAAAATCTCATTAAAAAGGCACAAAAATATCACAATACTTCTAACAAATGCAAGTATTAAAAGTACACAACAAATACAACAGCCAGAGCATTGTTATTACAATTCAGCTGATTTTTCCACAGTAAACTCTGGAGTTCCCTTGATCTGAATAAACTTATGACACAGAAGAATTTTCCTTTTAAGAAAAACAATGTAGAATCAGCCCTAAGTTCGTACTGAAGTTTACTGATTAGGCATCCTTAAAAATAATAAAATTCAAGTGAAACAAAGAAAAATATCATACCTCATAATGAAGCATAAAGTTTTTTTCTTTTATCCCACTAAAATAGAAATAAAAAGTTATATAGATCTTAATGAGCTGTATATAATTTAATCAATCCATGAACAAATTCAAATAAATTAAATTGAAATTGAAACATTTAAATAAAACAATGTTGTCCTCTTTCACGAACAGACAAAACATGAAATTCAGAATTTAGGGCACGAGAAATCTCATTTTTCCAAGCATCTTTCCCAAGCCATAAATTTCTGCAGAATCCTTAAAATTGTAAAGCGGCGTTATTTTTGAAGTAAGTTAGCTTATAGTAATGTATATAATACATACATTATTATGGAGCCCTTTTCATGATTAGACAACCTCTTTTCAGAACTAATCTGATGAACCAGTAGGAAGATATATTTTTAAAACTAAATCTGCCTACTCTTAATCTCTTTTTTAGATAGAAGTGGTTTTACACAGTGCTCAGCATGCACCCATCCATGTATGCACATATTGATTACAGAAATGTGTCTGAATTGATGTTTTAGTCACCTTTTCTTAAGATAGCGAACAATGTTCTGAGCACTCTCACAAGGAGGCTTGTCTGTTCACAAAAATGACTGGCACAGCCCATCATGGAAAATTTATTTTAAAAAATGTGAAATTGTCCATCATCTTCCCTTCTAGAATGCTGGTTTCTAATCCAACATTTTCTCTGTAAGAAAACTTGCAAAGAAAGCACTGGGCTGCAATGAATCCACTTTTATTTTATAGCAATGCCTGGAAGCTTGGGTTATGCTTAGAAGCATTCTTATAAATACAATTATTCTAGGGGATGACATTTTGGTTGCAACTTTTCATTTAAAAAATAAAAATAAAAACATTATTAGAAGGGATATGTAAGCTTGTAGGAACAAAGATACTTGAGACGTATATATATTCAAGTACCATAAACCATTGTCCTACAGTAAGCCGAAATTCTTTGTTTATAAATTACGACAATGGTACTGACAAAAGTGACAATTGATTCGGACACTTACAACTGTTGCAGCATCCCCACAGTAACAGGACAAAAATTTGGGTGCCAGGCAACTGACATGTATTTATGATGGCTGCAACATACCAACATACCTGCGACTTTCCCTGATGGCTTCTGACAAGCAAAGCCAATGGGACGTTCAGTTTGCTTAATGACTGCATGATTCATTTAACAACTGCAGTGATTCATTTAACAAGCATGGCAAATAGGTCATAAGATTGAGCACGACTCACTTAAAAAACATCTTGCTTATCAACAGAAATTCTGGTTCCAATTATGGTCCTTTGCCAAGGACTATCTGTATTATGAGTTAAGATGATGTGGTTTGTAAACAATATAATTTAGGGGTCCCCAATCTACTGGTCCATGGCCTATTCACAACAGCCCCACTAGCACGAGGGTCACAAGTACTTGGGGCCTCACCTGCGGGAGCATTGCGGGAGCTTGTGGCCCCAGTCATGCAAGCTTCATGGGCACTCACTGCCCTACCCGTGGTTAAGTGAGGACTATCTATATAAGCAATGCTATAATCAAATGATCCAGCAAAGAGCAAAAACTGGCAGTGCAAAGAAGGTGGAAGCAAAATATACAATGGCACATACCTGGCTATTGTAGTGATAAGGTCAGATTTTATACTTGATTCTAACGAATCAAATGTGACTGTACAGAGCACCTAAAATTAGCCAAAAAAAGAAATGATATTATTACAACATTTTTCTTTATGAAAATTAAATTAAATTACTATAAAATAAAAATGAAAGTTAACATAAAGTGCTTCAGAAACTCAGTGAAATTATGTTCACTTTCATTTCAAATGTTTCTGAGCTGTTCTTGTTTAACATTATACTAGAAATATAAACACTGTATATTCAAAATTTCAATCAAATATATGCACAAATCAATTGAACTTATTTTTCAGAATGAAAAAAATAAGAAAGTATTTACTCTTTTTACCAGTTTAAGATCAAGAAATCTAATCACACACAATATTATTTTTATCTATTCCTCTACAAGAATCTTTTCATTCATTGACATGCCTATCTCATACAATGCAATTTTAACAGCAATGCAAAACAAAACAATGCCCTCTAATTTCTTATGCACAAAGAACATTAGGGATAATTTTAGAGAAGCAGTCAACTTATTTCAAAATATTGTAGTAGCTTAAAATCATAAATTGGGTTTTAATTGTGTACTGATATACCACTATTTGCATTATAAGATTTCCCCCCCCCAAGACATAGACTCATGCAGTCATCTTCCAGAGTCCCTGAGCATGAAGTTTCTTTTTCAAATGATGATAAAGCTTTAAATCTTGAACTTGTTCATATAAAGCTTGAGTTTTGCTGCTGATTATATCCCCTTTTTAATATTTTTGCCAAGCTAACAAACTGAAATAAATATGGTAATTCTTTAAAAATGAAACATTTAAGAAATTTTTGAACTTATAATATTCAAAAACAACAGAAGCGAATACCTGTGTTTGTCCCCTTTGAAATAAAGCTGAACCATGCAAAGTTTTAAACAAGTCTACTTCACAACTGATATTTCTCAGTGTATTGAAATCTCTACCATCACATCTAGAAAAATAAAGTTAAAAAGAAATAATTTTTATTTATTTTATTTTTATTTTAATCGCATTTATATCCTGCCCTTCTCCACAAAGGACCCAGGGCAGCGCACAGGAATTTAAAAAACATACAAAACAATAATTTAAAATAAATTAAATAATTTAAAAACATATTAAATTAAATTATAATCCTATGCTAAAATCCGAATTAAAATCCCTAAAATAGTCCCAACGGGAGGTTAGGCTAGGCCGGCTTGCTGAAAAAGATGTGTCTTTAGACACTGGCGGAAGTGTCTTTTCTTTCCAAAGTCTTATTTCATGAACTCAAATACAGGATGCATCCTTTGATTTAAATCCAAGAGCAGCGTTACCTATCAGAGTTGATACAGAGAAGCACATTTATTACAGCACCTCCTGTGTCTACTATTCAACTGATGTGTACATACTGGCATAATATTCAAATATAGGTCAAACTAAAGTAGGTTGTCAACAGTTCAGACCAAATCAATCGACACATATTTTTAAAGTTTTAATCCAGCATTACTTCTAGAACATGTTTTTTTCCCCGGTTCATCATGTGCATGTGATCCTGTTAGGGATTCTATTCTTATTGGCTCATGTAAAAGGCATGGGATATTTCAAAATCTATCCCACATTTTGCCTTCCATTAGCATTGAAAATAACTCCACTTAATTATAGTCAACTCCACATTTACCTTCGGTATCCGTTCATGATAAGATTTCTAAAGATTTCCTTGGAAACTACATTAAATGATTCCGTGATTTCATACGAATCAGCCTCTGGAAACTTTTCTAGAAGTTAACATAAAAGAAAATTTATTTTCTATTCTTAAAAATTTAGTGAACAGCATCCATTTTAGCAACAAAATAATTTTTTATCTTTTTCTTTCAGCAGATTCAAAGAGAACAGCTGAGCAGAAATAAAAGCAACCAAATAGGAAGGAAAAAATAGTGTGTGTGTGTGTGTGTGTATAAATATAAATATATATTCTATTTTTCTTATAATCATCTTAGTGCAACTCAAATCTGTAGTTCTGTGGACACATTACATGGATGTTGATGATAAACAAATGTGTGTGTGGTGGTGGTGGTACTGTACAAAGAAAAAAAGTCCAGGCATAACAAATATAGAATATTCATCTTCTTTCTCACATACTAGGGCTGTGATGGCGAACCTGTAGCATGTGTGCCACAGTGGCACACGGAGCCATTTCTTAGGGCACGTGAGGCATTGCCCTGTCAGCTCCAGCACGTATATGTATGCTGGCTAGCTGATGTTGGCCTTCATTTTTGGCCATTTTTCGCCCTCTGGAGTCTTCCCTGAACTTCCATTCCTGAACTTCCGGGTTGCCCATAAGGCTGTTTTTCTCTCTCCAGAGGCTTCAGGAAGTTCCCTGAAGCCTCTGGAGAGAGAAAAACAGCCTTATGGGCAACCCGGAAGTTCAGGAATGGAAGACATTGAAAATTATTGCCTATTAACAGACATTCTGTTGTTCCCAAACTTCCAGTTTGTGCGTTGGGCTGTTTTTCGCCCTCCGGAGGCTTCAGGCTTCCCGGAAGCCTCTGGAGAGCGAAAAACGGCCCTACAGGCAACCTGGAAGTCGGAAAATGGGCTGTTTCCAGCCTCCGGAGAGCTTACAGGGGTGGGCAGGGGAGACTGTTTTCACCCTTCCCAGGCTCCTAGGAAGCCTCTGGGGAGGGCAAAAAATGGGTCCAGCGGGCCATCTCGGCCAAAAGTGAGGAAGGGTGTGTGCGCTCACGCGCACATGCAAGGAGGGAGGGCATGCATGTGCATGCCACCTCGCTCCTCCCGCTTTTGGCAATGCAATAGCAAAATGGTACTAGGATTTTGGTTTTTCACATCCAAGGAATAAGAACATTTAATCAGGCTAAAAACCCTGTAGTCTGAAGTACTACATTGCTCAGAC
The DNA here is from genome assembly GCA_039707465.1 of Rhabdophis nuchalis. Lineage (NCBI taxonomy): Eukaryota > Metazoa > Chordata > Lepidosauria > Squamata > Natricidae > Rhabdophis > Rhabdophis nuchalis. The sequence continues at coordinate 367,060,392 of CM077643.1, forward strand.
ATTAATTGATCACTTTAGAAGATTTGTACACAAAGTATCTCCAAAATATATTTCATAATATGCATGCACATAACAATTATTAGTGTATCTGACCTTTTAGCTGTTCTTCTGTTTCAAGCCTGATTTTGTTGATAGCTTCATCTCTTGAAATCTAGAATGCAAAATATCTATGTATTTATTAAATTTATCTTCTACCTTTCATCAATAGTGCTCAAGATGGCAAAAGATACAAAATCGAATTCAAACACATCCTATTTATTAAAATGAGAATATATAATTAAGAAAAAAATCCACCAGTTCAAAATCACATCAGAACCTTAAATGTCTTGCTGAACGATAATACTGAGGCAGAAAACACTACTTCATTTGCAAGCAGTTCTAAAGCCTGCAGCAGACATGGAAAAAACGCTTTCACATTCTCACTAGAGCAGGGATGTCCAAACTTGGGAACTGTAAGACTTGTGGACTTCAACTCCCAGAATTCCCCAGCCAGCATAGCTGGCTGGGGAATTCTGGGAGTTGAAGTCCACAAGTCTTAAAGTTCCCAAGTTTGGACATCCCTGCACTAGAGGAATGTCTAAGAGTGGCAGGGAATTTTTCACATGTAAGAAAACCATGCTCAGAATAAAAGAAAACTACATACAAATTGTATACTTGTTCGTACTTCAAACCTATTGCAGATGGACTAGCAGTTTCCAATCTTTGATGTGGACCAGGGTATTATCACTGCAAGCTTTTGAGTCAACAGTCAGTAACCTGATAACTGCAATCATGATTATGTATCTAACGATACTATGGGACACCAAAAATAAATTGGAAGTAATAAAAAAAATGGCTAAATCCATGGATTTTGCACTCTCCTGAGATTTGGGGTATTTCAAAATAATGTGGGGAATTTATTTTTAATTTTATTTATTAAATTTATATGGTACATAGACTATGGATAAGCTGAAATATCTTTGCAGACAACAGTAGTCCATGGACCATGACACACTGACATTTATAGTTAGGAGTGGTCCTGTTTCATAGGAAGAATGATGAACTGAAATTTTATGAATGTTCATACTTCCGTTTTTTCTCATAAATATAGATCTTAGATTCTTGCTGAAACATGGGGCTTTGCTAAATAATTGCCACCTAAATTTATACTATTAAAATTTTTACACTGACCAACTCCCAGTGATTCTGTTTTGAATCATCTTTTGCCTCTTGAAGCTAAGATCAGTATATTGCCCTACTGGGATGGAATTATATGAATATAATCTAGAAGGGATCATATGAATGCAAATACTTACTTTATCATGTGTGAAGTCTGAAAATTCTGCTTTGACTTTTTCAGATGCAAGTCTTTGCAGAGGTGGAGGAGGAAGCATGGAAAAATAAGGAAACAATGTAGCAAGTTCATACTTTAATAAGTACTTCATTTATATTGTATATGTTGAATTTTCCTTCTGCTTTGAAAGAGTAAGCCCTCCAACCTAAAAAATTTGGTTTAATAAAGTTTGTTTTTAATTTACAAAATATGCTGAAGCGAATCTTATTTAAATTGCTAGTGATAATGAATTTTGTACCAAATGTTGTACAGTGTTCATATTTAGCAAAGCAGTCTAGACCAGCAAAGCTGGCTGGGGAATTCTGGGAGTTGAAGTCCACCAGTCTTAAAAGAGCCAACTTTGCAGACCCTGGTCCAGACCATGTTTGTTGCTCCCACTCAAAATGAGCATTCAATATTAAGAATAGATTTTCTCATGTGCTTTGGTTTCAAAAAGACCCATTTGCCCTTTAATAAATGTTTGGTATTACTAAGCACCTTTGTCATCATTAATCTATTTAATCAAAGGTTTCCAGTACAATAATCAAGCAAGTATTCAAACACCTACGTTTAGAGCACAAAATATATATGCTAGTATATACAAAAAGTATATACATACCAATAAGATCTATTACATGCATTTGAAGTCCAAAAAATAAACATCGATTTAGCAAACAAAATCTTCTCAATATTATGTTGGACACAATTTAGAAATTTAGCTTCATCCTTTGAAATTAGGAAAGAAGCCAAAAACAGATGTTTTAGTAAATGAACTGATTTTGATAACAACTTTCAGGTGAAGTATACTTTAAGCCAGGGGTCCTCAACCTTCGGGCTCCGGCCCTCTACTGGACCACGACCTGTTCGTAACTGGACTGCATCAGTGACTGGCTGACACACCCACATGTGCATAGCTAGACTTGCATGACTGGCATGCACAAATGTGCGTGCACAGTTCAACTTGAGCAAGTGACAGGCCTGCTGCTCTAAGCAGTCCTCTGCTCCACATTTCTAAGCATGTTTTCACACACTTCCCAAGCGACAAATCATATCTAACTTGAGTTGGGGGATAAAGGAATATTAGCAAAAAAGAATGATGCAGATTGGGCAGAGTCAACTTCAGGCTATGAGACCAAGTAGAACTCAAGAGCATGAAAGTGCTGCGTCACTAGTGACCTGACTTTACATAACCTTGTAGGTGCTAAGACATCCTTGAGGAAGTCTTATTAAGAATGTTATTAATTTAACTGGAACAGCGCTAAAGGATACATTTTACAACCCTATAAAGTACCTGCTTTACTAAACTTTTTTTTAAAAAGGAGCTTGCCTAATTTGTTCTTAAAGTATGATATGAAAATATATTAAACTCTACATGTACTTTCATTTTCGTCTAAGTTTGTTTTTCATTAAAACATTTTTTCTTTCAAACATTTTCTTGTAACGTTTCTGAAAATTTTACATCTTCAGAATTTAACATATCCAGTTCTACTTATGTTTGTTATGTATCGTTGAGTTATAGTCATAACTGAGCCCAAAATTTCTGTTGTTGAGTTTTGCCCCATTTTATGATCTTTTTTTGCAACAGTTAAGTGAATCCCTGCAGTTAAATTAGTGACATGGTTGTTAATCTGGTTTCTCCACTGACTCTATTGTCAGAAGATCACAAAAGATGGGACACTGCAATTGTGGTAAGTATGAGTTAGCTGCCAAGCGCCTGAATTTTGATCACATGATCATAGGGATCTGCAATAGTCATAAATATGAAAAATAGTCATAAGTAACTTTTTTCAGTGCCTTCAGTCACTAAATTTGTTTATTTGTTTATTTATATTTATATCCCGCCCTTCTCCACAGAGGACCCAGGGCGGCGCACAGGAATTTAAAAAACATATATGCACTATTGTAAGTTTAGGAGTACCTGTATAAAATGGGATCTGAAGAAAGTATATTACTTTTGTGCTGCTTCAGTCACTGAAATTAGGCAGCATATGTTTGTGTGCAACAATTATGTAGCTAAAGTTATTTTTAAGTAAGAAAGAATACAAGAAGCCAATGCATATTCAATTACGGTTCTCCGGATGTCTGTGTCCATACTTACTGTTGTGCATATTTCACAATCTCCTCAGGGGCAGTGAATAACTTCTGGTCAGTTCTCTTTTTGACCCCTTGCTCTCTTTCCAGCTGCTGTATGCCTTGAATGATCTGCTGGGTATGCTTCAAACCTACTTTGATGGCATGGCAGAAATCTTGTTGCAGGATGTTGTCTGCTGCAGCTTCCAACATAACTATTGAATAAAATTGAGAGGTATTTAATCATTCCAACAGCTTTCAATATGAAATATACTAATTATTAACAAAATGTCTAAGTAAAAGAAATGTCCACCCTATATTGTGTAAGGAATTAAGATTAATGACTTAATATTCACACATATGAAGATTTAACTGCTTTGGTGTAAAGAAATCTATCCTATTTCTGCTTTTTCTGCTCTGGCTTGGAAACACTACTTTAGAACCTACTCAAATAACGTGAAACCAAGTCACTGGCAAACAGCAATAAACCTCAGCAAAAAATACTTAAGTCCATACTTCAGACAGCTAGCTTCTTTGCAAGATTTTTGTGATTCAGAAGTATTAACTATTTTATTTAATGAATCTATATGGCTGCCCATCTTGCAAATGCAACTCTGGGTGGCTAACAAGAAACAATAAAATAGTAAAGATTAAACAAACTGCTCTGGGGTAATAATTTATCTTGAAAGACAATTGTAAAAAAAAGCACTAAATGCTTACTGATTGTGACAAAAAAAGTACTATTTGAAGAAGGCATTGGGGATTAAGCAGATTTAGCATCCAAAAAGTGTTTAAGTCAGGTACACCAAAAAAGACTTTCAAAAGAAAAGACAAAATATCATCAAACATGTCTTTCTGGGCTAATTGTCAGGGTTGGGGTGAGTAGCACATACAGTATTGTTTTTCTTCTTTCCCCCGTTGTTGGTTCCAGTCAGTGTTGATTGGAAACTAGAGATCCTGCCCTCAGCCCCTACATTGTGGGATGCCACAAGATTCTCTCCATTCATGTTCAACATCTACAGTATATGAAGCTGCTGAGAGTTATTGGTAATCATGTGGTAAGGCAGGGTGTCAAACTTGCAGCCTGTGGGCCGGATGAGTCACATGTTGGCCACGCCCAGTTTATAAAGTTATCATAAGTATGCTGATGATATCCAGCTGTATATCCATACACATGGTGAAGTAAGCAATGCTATTGACATCATGTCTTGGTAGCTAGAGGATGTATGGTTTTGGACTGGTTCAACACTGGCAAGATTGAATGGGTATGATGGAATATGTCTACAAAGAGGAAGGTGGTATGATGGACTACAATACAGTGACAATTTCCCAGGATATGGTATGAGCAAATAAAGAATCGAACTTTTAGCTATATCATTTTTGGGTTGAACTTGGCAACAGCTTTGAGTTTTGGAACCAAAGGATCTGGGAATTTATCATGGATAGGGCTGCACTACCTATATAGAGCCAATGCATAATCTGGGAGTCCTTCTGGACTCATGACTATTGCTCAAGGAACAGGTTGCTGTCATAGCAAGAGGGCCTTTGTACAACTTCAGACTGTGCCCATTCCTGGATTGGGGGGCCCTAGTCACTCATATATTAGTTGCCTCCTACATTATTGTAGGAGGCATTCCATATTCTACATGGAGCTGCCCTTGAAGAGCATCCAGAAATGCAGCACACATCATACCCCTACTCTGCACATTTCAAAATACACATTATTTCAATAATCTCATATAATTCTAATATGGGATTATAATTTACAAAAACAAAATTTAATTTATTTCAGTTTCTGGAAAAAAGTACCAAAATGGTTTCCATGTAGAAGTAAAATTGTTCAGTCTTTTAAAATCAAAGCTAGGTAGTCCTCAACCTACCAAAATTTCAGTTATAAGTTGTGACAGTTGTAAATCAAGATAGTTGTAAATCAAGACTCCTGAGTGAGGGGTCCTTGCCCACCGTCTTGAAAGAGGCGGTGGTGAGGCCCCTCCTAAAGAAGCCATCCCTGGACCCAGCTTTATTAGAGAACTATCGTCCCGTCTCCAACCTTCACTTTTTAGTGAAGGTTGTTGAGAGTGTGGTGGCTCAACAGTTTCCCCGACATCTGGAGGAAGTTGATTATCTAGACCCGCGCCAGTCCGGCTTCCGGCCCGGTCACAGTACCGAGACGGCATTGGTCGCGTTGGTGGATGATCTCTGGAGGGCACGGGATAGAGGTTGTTCCTCTATCCTTGTCCTATTAGATCTCTCAGTGGCTTTTGATACCATCGACCATGGTATCTTATTGCACCGATTGGGGGGGTTGGGGCTGAGAGGCACCGTTTTACGGTGGTTCTCATCCTACCTCTCTGGTCGGTCGCAATGGGTGTTGGCAGGAGGGCAGAAGTCGTCCCCGAGGCCCCTCACATGTGGGGTTCCTCAGGGGTCGGTCCTCTCGCCACTCCTGTTCAACACCTACATGAAGCCGCTGGGTGAGATCATCCGTGGTTTTGGGGTGGAATACCATCTGTACGCTGATGACACTCAGTTGTACATATCCACCCCAAACCACCCCAACGATGCCGTCGAGGTGCTGTCCCGGTGTCTGGAGGCCGTACGGATCTGGATGGGTAGTAACAAACTCAAGCTCAACCCGGCCAAGACCGAGTGGCTGTGGTTTCCGGCACCCCGGTTCAGCCAGATAAGTCCAACACTGGCCATTGGGGGCGAACAACTGGCCCCCGTGGAGAGGGCGCGCAACTTGGGCGTCCTCCTGGATTCCCGGCTGTCCATGGAGGACCATGTGGCGGCCGTGGCCAGGGGGGCATTCTATCAGGTACGCCTGATACGCCAGTTGCGCCCCTTACTGGACCGGGGAGCCCTTCGCACAGTCACTCAAGCGCTCGTGACATCCCGGCTGGATTACTGTAACGCTCTCTACATGGGGCTCCCCTTGAGGTGCACTCGAAGGCTACAGTTAGTACAGAATGCGGCCGCGCGGGTGATTATGGGTGCCACAAGGCAAACCCACGTAACACCTCTCCTGCGCGAGCTGCACTGGCTGCCTGTGGCCTTTCGAGTGCGCTTCAAGGTGCTGATGACCATCTTTAAATCGCTCCATGGCTCGGGGCCTAGCTATATACGAGACCGCCTCCTGCCCCATACATCCCTTCGTCCGATCCGCTCCCACAGAGAGGGTCTTCTTCGGGTGCCGTCGACGGGGCAATGCCGGTTGGCGACACCCAGGGGAAGGGCCTTCTCTGTCGCGGGCCCGGCCCTCTGGAACGACCTACCCCCCGACCTCCGTACTATCTCGGACCTCCGCCTCTTCCGCCAACGTCTTAAGACGTATTTATTCCAACAAGCCGGCCTAGGATAGCCCCCATTTCTGACTTTTTAAGAAAATAATTTATAATTGGCAAGGGTTTTAATATTGGGTTTTAGCACGGGTTTATTAATTTAATACATTTTAATAGATATTTATTGTATTTTGTGTTCTTAAATAATGCTTGTGCGCCGCCCTGGGTCCTAACAAGGAGAAGGGCGGGGTATAAATTTAATAAAATAAAAATAAAATAAAATATGTGTATGACTGAACATGAATTTATGACTCTTTTTATGGTGGACACTAAGCAAATCATATCAGCTGTATGTCCAAATCATGTATTTGTTAAGTGAATCATGTGGTTGTAAAAGTTGTAAATATAATCTAGTTGCCAAGTGACCAAAATGTAGTTATGTGGTTGTAGGGGTGGAGGAGGTATTTTATGACATCTACAAGTGCTTTAGAGGCCATAAAGCACTTCTGAGGCTGTCATAAATCCAAGGGTTCATTAAAACCAGTCTCAAGTCACGAATTAACTCTATACATATATCTGAACCACTTACCAATATGGCTCCGAGGGGCTCCAGAAACTACTAAATTCAAAGTACTAGAAGACATTTCTTTTCGAGTGGGATTAATAACAACTTCTCCGTCAATCATTCCAACTCTTACAGCTCCTAAGGAGGTACCCCATAAATTAATATATTCCATCAGTTATGCAAATCAATACAATAATAATTTATGAACCTTTTTCAATATTTTTGAACTACAAAAATACAGCTTAGATAATACTGCTAATGTACTACTTATCAATTTTGCTGTTTAAAAGAATTTGCTTTAGTGAGCAAATATTTTAAAAGGTATATCACAAAGACACTGTCACACAGTGCTTGTGTCTAATTCAGCAAAGGAAGGAAAGGAAATAAGGGAAACTTGAGAGGATAGTAGAACAGTGAATATAACGTATGATAAAAGCTACTTCCCTAGTGCATTGCTGGCACTTGTTTACAATCAGATTATGATAAATTAGAAAGGGGAAACAATCTCAAGAGCTAGGACTGGAAGAAGCCATGAATTTTGATTATAACTCCCAAAATTTATATATTTATGTGTGTGTGTATTTAAATAAATGAAATAATAGTTTAAATCATCATCTTTACTTACCAATAGGTCCATTCCATGGAATGTCTGATAGTGCAAGAGCTGCAGAAGCTAAACAGTAAGAATTATTATTTGAAACTGCTTATGGTATTTCATTAAGTCTATCTATTCAAGAGGGGGGAAAGATTTTAAAAATTCAGTACCTGCATTAATTGCCTGCACCTCAGGACTGTAGGCATCATCTACAGCTAAAAGATTACAAATGATCTAACACAAGAAAAACAAATAATACAGTTTTAGTTAACAGTAATTGAATACTAAATTTCAATAGCCTGGCAAATGGTTCAACAATGAGCAAGAATGTATCATGCCTCTTTGGTTGTTTAATGCATTTATAGGCAAATGTATAAGGAATACGTGAAATGAGTTAGAGACATATTGTCTGAGAACATAAACATAACTTTTAAAAACCCAAATTATGTGCAGAAATATTACATAAATTGTAAAAAAAAAATAAAGCAACTAGTAGCATGGCAGAACATTCAGCAAAGATGGAGAAATGAGCAGATAATTTCAAGTAATCTTTCTTAGAGGAAAATCAAGTTTTACTAAACAGCGTTGATACTGTACAAAACACAGCAACAAATTAGGATAAAATGCTGCATATTTTCACTCATATTCTTTTTCTTTCATTTTCTTGAAGTCCCTATGCTTTTATCAAATGGGAATCACATTAAAAAAATGCTCCTTGGACTTGAAGTTGGTTTGGGAATGGATTAATCCACTAAATATCTGAAATTTTAGAGGGCATAACGAAGAAAAGGAAATTATTCCTTAACACTTCGAGAAAAAAAAGCAGTTCTATACAGAAAAACAAATTGGATTCTACATTACTAAGTAGCTACTTAACACCATTATTGCACTATTAATTAGACAGAAAATGAGAAGTGACCGAAGTAGCCTACCTGTGTATCATAACAGTAGCCTGCTGGAAAAAGTGGTCGAATTGATCGATCTGTAAAATATAGTATTTGAAGATGTTGTATAAAAAAACCCCAGAAAATTAATTAATTAATTAAAATATGCTCAGATCATCTATAAAGGTAACCACCTTGTAATATGGATTTATAATTTAAAAAATCTTATTTTAGTCAAACGTTTTCCAGAAATAGGCTTGTTGCATCTATTTTTATGATCCACTACAAGTAGTCCTTGATTTACAACCATTCATTTAATGACTGTTTGAAGTTATAAAACTTCATATGAAAAAGTGACATTTTTCACACTTTGACCATTTCAGCATCCTTATGGTTACTGATCAAAATTTGGACACTTGGCAACTGGCATGTGATTACCTTTTGCAACCTTCTGACAAGCAAAATCAATGGTGAAGCCAGATTCACTTATTTTAGGCTTAAGACCACAGTGTTAAGTGAAGGACTACTGACACTTATTTAAAAATAAGGACCTGGTTGTTTATTTCTTGTTGACAAAAAACAATTGTTCAATTATATTTCTTGAAAATTTAACTATTGGTGGATTTTTAGAAGCTTTCTCAATTGGTTTATTACTGGTTTATCATTCTAATATTTTAATGTTTTATATTGATATTTTTATCTAGTTGTAAGCTTCCTAAAGTCACTTGAGGATGAGATGGGTAGCATATACATTTAATAAATAAAATAAATTTACAATAATGAATTTTCAGAAGCCAATATCATGCTTATCAAAATAGCATAGTATTTCTTTATTTGTTTTTTGTGCAGATTATTGTTAAATAACAAAATAAACACCCATATAAAAATAGGATTTTGGGGGCTATAACTCCCAGAATCCTTTGGATATGCTAGCTTACATTGATGGGTTTTGAAATCTAAAATACCCGAAAACCCATCATATCATCTCTGTAATAAGAAAATAGCAAAAATAAAATGAGCACTGTCAATAATAATATAACATCAATCCCAAGAATTCCTCAAATTTATATCATAGTTCTGCTATTACCAAAAGTCCATTATCACTCCCTCCCAAAAAAATCCAACCCAAAAGAAAAAGGTGTTAATTTCCTATGAATAATTCTTCTATTTTGCCCATATTAAACATCAGGTTATTTTCCTCCATTCACAAAATTGTTTCTAGATACTAGCCCAAGAATTCTCAAGAATTGGTTTTTAGGAAAATAAAAATATGGAATAAGGCTCATTATCACTTTCATTAGATACAGAAAAGCATAAATAACATGCTGGTATTAGTACAGGTAATCCTTGACTTACAACCACAATTGGGACCAGAATCTTGGTCATTAAGCAAAGGGATTGTTAAAACAAAACATCACGCGAATGCTTAACTCAATGGTTTCAATCCCAGCAGTGGTTGTTAAGCAACCTTGTGGGTTGTTAAGCATATGGAGGCTCAAGTTAGGAGTGTGGGATGCCTTAGGGCAGAGGTCCCCAACCTTTGCAACTTTAAGTCTGAAGGACTTCAGCTCCCAGAATTCTCCCAGAGAAGTCTGGGAGCTGAAGTCCTTCAGACTTAAAGTTGCAAAGGTTGGGGACCTCTGCCTTAGGGGAGTGGGGAAGATTCTGGAAGGGTAGCTGCAGGCTGTGTAAGACGTTCCTCTACTCTAAAATCCTGTTTGCAGTCAGAGCAAAGATGCATGCACACATACTGGTCCTCACACACTCTCCCCATGCTCCATACATTATTGCTGCTTCTCTGCTCTGACGCTGAAAATCCTCCCTGCCAAAATCAAGTATGCTAAACCTCCACATATGCACCTGCTTAGGATCAACAGAAATTTTCTAGTATAATTTGCAAAGATGCCTCATGTCACAGCAAAGAAGCATTGGGGGTGAGGGTGGGAAGGTTGTTTTTTCCAAACGTGGGTTGTTACTACATATTGCCAACTTCTTCCACCTTCCTTTCAAGGAACAGCACATGTATTTTTAGCATGGAAGGCAGGAAAGGCGCAACAGAATAGGAGTGAGCTTAAGAGAAAAGAGAAATAAAGTTCCCTCTTCCTTCTCTTCCAGTCTTTTTCTCTTCGTTCTCTGGCTAGACTCCCTCCCAAACATCTGGAGAAAGTACATGACTAACTTTTTATCAAATGAAAATATCAGTGGTTTTAAATTCAGATACCGTGATCGAATTACGGTATTTAAATTTGTCACCTATGTCGGATATGTAGTAGTTAGTATGCCAGGCAAAATCTATTAGTTTGTTCTGACTATCACCTACCAAACCTTATAGTAGAAAACAATTTAGCCATCCATCAGCACTTGTTCTAAAACATATATAGCTTTCTTGAACAGATGCCCTAATGCTACATTAGACACAGAATATCATTTATTGATCAAATTTATATGGCCATTTCACAAGACGTATAATTAATTGAATATGATCCAATTCAGAATTGTCCCTACAATTTGTCTTTTAAAGAAAACCAAGCCTTATAAATAAGACTACTTGATGTTTATACTACATACCTATTAATCTGCTTGTAAGAATTTCATGATCTGTAGTACGTAGTTCTCTTCTCAAGTAATTGGTAGGTATTCTTCCTACAGCAGCACCCTTTTGCCGATAGTCAACCTAATGTAAGAAGCAGCATTTTGTTTTGAATTTTTAAGGCCAGGTGACATTTTATGTAATGAATCAAGAATATACTTTCCAGTTTATCTGGTATATTCACAACTATGAAATATTTTTCAATACAGCATCTAAAAATCTTACTATTTTGACAAATGTTCTGCATTATGACCAAAAGTTATACAAAATAGTCCTCGACTTACAACAGTTTGTTTAGTGACTGTTTGAAGTTACAGCTCCACTGAAAAAAGTGAGTTATGACCATTTTTCACACTTATGACCATTGCAGCATCCCCATGATTTACATTTGAATACTTGACAAGTAGTTCATATTTATGGCAGTTAATAGTTTTAAGGGTCACGTAATTCCCTTTTGTGACCTTAAAACAAGCAAAGTCAATGAGGAAGCCAGTTTCACTTAACAATCATGGCAAAAAGTCATAAAATGGGACAAAACTCACTTAAGAAATTTCTCACTTAGCAAAATAAATTTTGGGCTCAAATGTGGTTGTAAGTTAAGGACTATCTGTAGTATTATGCTTGGCATATAATGCTTTAGAATTGTTGATTAAAATACGTACCACCAAAGGCAGGAACTGAGATTGAGAAGCTTTTGTTTTACTGACTGCTGTCACCATCACTGTTGTATCACCTAACTTAATTTAAACATACAAAAAAACAGAGGAAACAGAGATGAATCATGCTAGTTCTATTCACAGGCTTCATTATATTTTTAAGGGTAAAAATTGAGGGGAGAAACCAGCCCACAAACCTCTCAATGGTATGACCAAAATTATTTCACAGTGAAGTGAATACCTTAACCACAGCACAACCATCAGCAAATCTGGCTAGTTTTCCTGAAGATATTTCCAATTTCCTAAAAAAAGAAGAACATAAGATATATTTATGTTTAGTTAATCTTAGAATTTGTTCACCTCAATCCAACATCTTTCTAATTGTACAGAAAATATTGGATGCCACAGAGAATTTAAAAGCTGTGATGGCACAGTACTGCAGGCTACTTCTGCTGATTGCCTGCAATTTGGCAGTTCCAATATCACCAGGCTCAAGGTTGACTCATCCCTTTCAAAGTGGGTAAAACGAGCACCCAGATTGTTAGGGGCAATAGGCTGACTCTATAAACCGCTTAGAGTGGGCTGTAAAGCACTGTGAAGCGGTATATAAGTCTAAGCACTGTTGCTATTTCAAAGTGACAGGACGAAGTATATTGTGTTCCAATCCAACCAGATGTAATTCTACATAAGCGATTAAAAAAACAACAACACAAACAGCCCAGGGAGGAAGTCAACCTGCACGTGGTCAGAACGACTTGAGATACTTCAAAACTTGTTTTGCTTTGGAAAGATTCTCCAGGTATTTTTATCATCCCCGCCCAAATTTTCCTCCTGGGAGAAAAAAAAGAGACCCCCCCTCCCTTAATAAGCCTTCCAGTCTTTCTTTCTTACTTGCTTCCAACATCCACAGTCGTCGTTATCGAGGTGGCAGGAGAGCTATTAAAGCCTGTGGTCGAACTCAGCCGCATAAGGCGAAGGCAGCCGGGCCCCCTCAGCCGAAGACCCGCAGGGCCTACTTCGCGGGAGGCCGCTATCACAGCACTCCCCACCGACTTCGTCCTCCATCTCAGCCACGAACGGCAGGCAGCACAGCAAGCAGCCATGCTAAGAATCACCCGGCAAGGCGATTGCTTCACGTTAAGAGACAGCTGATTGGCTCTGCGCAACAAACTCGGTCGCCATTGGCTGTTGTGGCACGCACGTGCGGTTAACCAGAAGAGCTGAGGAATGGAAAAGAAAGGGACGGATGGAGGCGGGCGCTTCCCGCGGTTCAGTTTCGATTCCCGAGAAGGGAGAAAGAACGGCGCAGAGGTGGTCGCTCGCCCTCTAGCGGTGGGAGTTTCCTCGCAGTTTTAAAAGTTTGTAGTACTCGAGCAAATTCCTCTTGCGCTTTTCCTGTTCCGGGGAGGCTCGACAGAATGCAAGTTGGATCCCTTCTGAGTAACATTTTAGTTTGGAAGACGGGGTTCAGCTACATGGCACCTCTAAATGAACCCTGGCTTAGATATTGAGACCAGGCGAGAGAGATATTTTAGAAGTGGTTTGTCTGTCTGCGCCAACTCAGGAAGCTCAAATTGCCCAAGGAGCTGCTGATACAGTTTTGCAGAGGAATTATTGAGTCTTTCATCTGCACCTCTATACCTGTCTGGTTTGGTTCTGCAACCCAACAAGATAGACGCAGACTTCAGAGGATAATCAGAACCATAGACAAAACAATTACTGCCAACCTTCCTTCCATTCAGGACCTGTACACTACGCAAGTCAAAGTGAAGATATTTGCAGACCCCTCGCATCCTACACATAAATTGTTTCAACTCCTACCCTTAAAACGAGGCTGTAGAGCACTGCACACCAAGACAACTAGACACAAGAACAGTTTCCCCCCCAACAGCATCACTCTGCTAAACAAATAATTCCCTCAATACTGTCAAACCACTCAGGCTACATTACTAGTACTATTAGTCTTCTCGTTCCTATCACCCATCTCCTCCCACTTATGACTGCAGGACTGTAACTTTGTTGCTTATATCCTTATGATGTATATTGATATTGTTTCCTGATAGCTTATTTGTACCCATGACTATCATTAAGTGTTGTACCTTATGATTCTTGACGAATGTATCTTGCCTTTTTATGTACACTCAGAGCATATGCACCAAAGACAAATTCCTTGTGGGTTCAATCACACTTGGCCAAAAAAGAATTCAATTCAATTCTATTCTATTCTATTCCTAGGGTTGATATCTTCCTAGATACCAGACACCTGGTAGCAAATTGCTTTACCTGGGCAGCTGTGATGGAGGGACCTGTCTTGGGCAAAAGATCAGTTCATTTTGCACTTTGGTCCAGTCACTCTTCCTCAACCCTAAAAAGCAGACAGACAACTCACTTCTAAAACCTCTTTCATGTTTATATATTTTAGAAGTGATTTGTCTTTGTCTGCTTCCTAGGGCTGAGGGAGAGTGACTGGCCCTTTATGCCTGAAACAGGATTAGAACTCTATATGGCTCATTTGGAAAGACTTGTTTCTTCATGCTCAGGTAGCAGAATAATTCAGACAGAAGCATAATGAAAACTTTCTGGAGTTTGAGATATAATTGGATTAGTACAAGCCATTATAGTGCATTATAGGTGGTCCATTTGTCATTACATATATCATGAATTAGCTATGCTTTTATCATACACTGCTTTTTAATTTTATTTCTTTGAAATAATACAGTGTGATGGTGGCATGTTTGAATATCACTAACAAAAGTCAGATGAAATTACAAAGGAAATAGTAAACCCAGAGACACAACATTATTTGTGATAAAGGGTGGGAGTGTCTTTGTGGTGGTGGTGGAGAAACAAAAGGATGATGTGCACCATATCACATGACTTGAATCAGCTGTCATAATACAGTTATATATTACAAATTTCATAATTGTGAAAATTATGATGGTAATGATCATTATGAAAAAGTTGAGTATGGCTTCATTTTGATGCCACAACAATTGCAAAGTAACAGTCTGTGGCTTGGGTGGCCAGTTACAAAATTGGAAGATTCTTGCATCTTTAATAGATGAATAAAGGATCTCTACTAAATATAAATTTAAATTTAAAATAAAAAATAGCTTCAGTTTGTATTATTCATTTAGTCATTATACAGGGGGTTATACATTACTGAAATACGCAAAAAGATTTATAAAAGACCATAAGGTCAAAAGTACAGTTTTGTATTCTGTAAAATCGTATCTTCTATAATTTCTATAAAACTCTAAAAATCTATAGAATAAATATAGTAGCAGTAACTGGTGATCTTAATGCATTCCTAAGTCATCTATTATGTGGTAGCAGAATCATTGTAATTTTCAGAATCACAATGATTGTGCATTGTGCATTATTAAATTAAATCATAGTAGATATTAAAATAACATTAACTTGCAAATCCTTTTGAGAATAAAAGTCTAAAACAAATCCCACTGAATTTACTGTGATTTATTACAGTATTCCCAGGTAAGTACCTATTTGCTTGTTATGTATAACACACATCTGAAGGAAAAGTTTTGAATTATATGGAGATTCCATTAGGGAAAAATGATAGCATCTTATGTTATTAGTAAACCAAAATTGGCTGAATGTGTACATCATACTATTTAAGGTTTCCCCCCCCCCCCCAATCACATCAACCTATTCCAACAGTCCAACAAGAGGGGCATGCATTGGGTCCCTTCAATCAGGGAGTATCATCTGGTGG
The DNA here is from genome assembly GCA_039707465.1 of Rhabdophis nuchalis. Taxonomy (NCBI): domain Eukaryota; kingdom Metazoa; phylum Chordata; class Lepidosauria; order Squamata; family Natricidae; genus Rhabdophis; species Rhabdophis nuchalis. The sequence goes on from CM077643.1 coordinate 367,076,081, forward strand.
GCCCAGGAAGAGAAGCTTTTCTGTCATAGCAGCTGCTCTATGGAACATCACCCCACCTCCCCCAGAGATCAGATCAGCATTGAATTTTGCATAGTCTTTGCCAATGGGCTGCAGACATAGGAGCATGGTAGAGCTGGTAGAGTGGCTATATTGACTGTTATGGATGGATATGATCATTTTGTTCATAGACTATGAATTTTGTTATATGATTTTATATGGTTTTACATTGTATTATTTTGTTGTTTTTATGCTGTTTCTAATTGTGAGCTACCAAGAGCCTTATATTGAGATGGATCGCTATATAAATTTAATAAATCAATAAAAACCTGCAATAATTGACATCACATGCATAAAACTAAACTCAAAAAGACCATGATATATAAAAACATCTGGATACTATTATTACCGACAACCCCTGCGACTAAACTTCAGCTTTTGGGATCAGCTGAAGTTTTGAAATTGCAGCTCCCATTTTGTTCAGCAGTGAATACAACCAATTGAACACACCTCCTTCTGAGATCCTATTATGGGATAGAGTTTGCATCAACCAAGGAACAAAAGCACTCTTCCAAGCAACACCTGATGATCAATAAGTGACATTTGTTGGATAGGGAAGCTGTTTTAATTGCACTCTTTATGTAAAATCAATGAGATCACATCAGTGCCCTCTGTTGTTTTTTTAGTGTGTTTAATTAGAACTACCCAGACAAGAAAGAAAAATATTTCCGCACCTAGATTGTCTGTTCATTAACTATATTCTGCTGTCTTCAGGGATTTAAAAAAACATTATACTATAAATAGGTTGTCTGGGTTAATAGAGATTAGAAGAAGAGAGGTATAAGTCAGAAAAGTGAGTGGGATAAGAACATATGCAATTATTTATCAAAGATTTATCCCCCATATTCCAAACTAATGCCATAATTAGCCTATCATAAAAGATAAAATTGACCCCATAGATAGTATGTTCAAGACTCTTTGATGACATGAATTAGCTTTATTTATTTATTTATTTATTTATTTATTTATTTATTTATTTATTTATTTATTTATTTATTTATTTAATTATTTATTGCACCTTCTCTATTTTAGCACTTGCCCTCTGGAGTGATATCCTCCAGAGATTCACATGGCTCCCCTTTAGAGCTTACTTAAATGAGACCTTCAGTCTGGCTTTTACCTCAGAACCTGGACTAGAATATGTAGGGCTCTCCCTTGTGTGGGTTGCTCAAGTTGTGAAATTGTGATTGCTTCCTCCCCACTCCCCCTTATCATCTACTAGATCATTTTAATAATATTTTATACCACCAAGAGTCAAAGTAAAATTAGGTAGCCTAGAAATTAAATACATACACTTTTACCCCACTGCAATCAATATGACTTTCAGCTATTTCATTCTACTTTACATTAAAAATAACCTAAAGCTTAGTTCAGTGTTTCCCTACTTTTTCTCTGATGGGAACCACTCTGCCATTATTACGACCTTTTATTAGCATCTTATCAACCAGGATCAACAACATGGAATCTATAGGCATTCCTCCATTATCAAGTGATGTCTACAGCAGGGGTCTCCAACCTTTGCAACTTAAGGTCTGAAGGACTTCTCCAGCAAAGCTGGCTGGAGAATTCTGGGAGCTGAAGTCCTTCAGACTTAAAGTTGCAAAGGTTGGAGACCCCTGGTCTACAGGATTTAAAAATTAAATATTTTGTTTTAATTCTGGCTCCAAACTGCTTGAGAAATGTGCAGAGCCCTCAGGGTAGGGAGGGGAAAGTGAATTAGATTGACCAGAGGTCATAAATTGTGAACCTTTACTCCAGTAAGTCCATTGTTTGAATCTGTTTTCCTCAACTAATGCTCTTCAGATGTGCTGGGAAGTTAGACTGGAAAATTTCAAAGTGTAACATGCATGACAGGGATGGGCTCCAGCTGCCATTACTACCAGTTCAGCGCCCAAAAATCTGCGCATGCGCATAACATTAAAAAGGGAATAAAAATTACATTTTTTCAATGAAGATTGTTCTGTGCATGTGCAGAACAGAAAATCAAGATGGCGCCCCTGAGGATAAAACCGGTACGGTCTCGTGTCCACCGGAGTTGCTACCTATTCAGCTGAATCAGATGAAATAGGTAGGAACCCACCTCTGATGCATGAATAGAACCAGTTAGAGGAAGATTATTTCTGAAAATTACAAGTCTTAAAGATCTTGGTTAGTCTAACCTCAACATCCCTTGTTGGCAGTAAGAGAAATAAAGACTTTAATCTTGTACTACTTGTTGCATGCGATGGATTGAGTGCAAGTTGTTTTAGGATAATTTGATCCTGAAAGCAACATAAATCTCTTTGAGATAAATAATTCTTCTAAACTATCTTTGTGATTATATAGGCTTGTGTGATTTTTGAACCAGAAACATACTGACATGAAATATTTCAAACATTGTAGTGTTTATTAAAGCTCTCCTCTTTTAGCCATTAGGTGGCATCATCAGCTAACTATCTGATTTAGAGTTTTTAATTAATTGATTAATGAAAGTAGTTTCCTCTTGCAAAGCTGATAGAAAAAAAATGACTAAAAGAATTAAATTTCATTTTTCTTAGAGTCACACTGAAAATAAAATAGACAAGACATGTGGATAATTAAAAATCTATGTCTTGTCATCACTGACATAAAGAAATATTCTAAAGTAAATTTAATCCATGCTGAAACCTGATTTACAAATGAAATAATTCAAATTCCAATACATCAGACAATACAACCTACCTCTTTGGATTAGTACCAGAAACTCAGGTTTTTATCATGTTAATCTTCTCTTAATGCTACAGCTAAATGCTTGCTTATTTCAATGGTGTATTAAACCAGGAGTCATCAACCTTTCGGACCTCAGGGACCATTAAATTCATAATTTTAAATCTCACAGACCACTAATCTGAATTTTTTAAAAAGATAAATAGTATTTAGTGCAATATAAAAAATGCAATAGTTTTTCTGCGGACCACTAAAATTTTCTCATGGACCACCAGTGGTCCACAGACCACCAGTTGGTGTATTAAACAGTATTGGGAAGTATTGGAGTTATTACCATACAGCACAATATAGCCCATAAAATGTGCTTTCCTAGTGACTCACATCAAACTAAATTAAAATTTCCCAGTAAGCTTTACAGAGCTGCAGCATTGCAGACGAAATTCAAACTTTGCTTTGGTTTCCGAGTATAGGATTTTGTGCCAGTTTTAGAGAAGCTTCAGACCTCTCTTTCTAGGATAGCAACAGTGTTGGAGAGTCAAGCTGCTTTAATTCAGTTGCAATGTGGTTGGAACTCCTACAAAGCTGTTTTTTTTCTTAAATTGTTCTGCTTTCATTTTTTTACTCCTGAGCTTCAGACCCTGTAAAGAAAATGATAGCTTGGACTTACTTCCGGTTAGCCGGAGGCGACTGTCGGGTCTTGGACTCGTCCGCCACTTGGTTGCTCCGGCGGCGCCTTCGGGGGCAGGGGGCTCTTGCAAAGAGCCTCCACTGCACGGGCGGCTCGCGGTGAGTCCCCCCACCTCGACGGCGGTCGGGGGGGGTGGCTCCCGCCTTGGCCTAGGCGCCGGAGAACGAGTCGCGGGGGGGGAGTTCCTCTTTCGTCCCCTTCGCCGATGGAGAGCCGGAACAGCTGCTGCAATTGAAGATGGGCAGAAAACCGGGGCTGTAGGCAACACTGAGGCTCCGTTATTACTGCAAAGTGGATCGTGAGTGATTTAAAACTAATGCTTTCAACTTTTGCTTTAAAAGAAGAAGGAGGAGGGAGTTTGTAAAACCCCTCCTCGGAAGGGAAAAAAAAGCGGCGTTTCAAAATGTTCCCCAGGCTTGGGGAGACGGAGAAATCAACATCTGATTTTCAAACAACAATGAAAGTCTTTTATTTTAAGATTGACGGAAACTTTGTATCTCTGTCTTGCAACAATTGATATTCACTTTCACTAGCTCTCCGCGACTTCCAGAGGGGCAGGGAAGATGGCGCTCCTTTGTTCTCAGCAAGAAATATTTCCTTTTTAAAATGTGCTGACATTCCCTCGTCTTTATGGGGCTGAACTTTTCACCACTGGATTTTATTTTTATTTATTTTTATTTTATTAAATTTATACCCCGCCCTTCTCCTTGTTAGGACCCAGGGCGGCGCACAGGCATTATATAAAACCATAAATACAATATACATCAATTAAAAATATATTAAATTAATTCACCCGTGCTAAAACCCGTTATTAAGACCATAACCAAATTATAATTTATATTTAAAAGTCAGACGCGGGGGGCTATCCTAGGCCGGCTTGTTGGAATAAATACGTCTTAAGACGTTGGCGGAAGAGGCGGAGGTCCGAGGTAGTGCGAAGGTTGGGGGGTAGGTCGTTCCAGAGGGCCGGGCCCGCCACAGAGAAGGCTCTTCCCCTGGGTGTCGCCAGCCGGCATTGCCCGGCCGACGGCACCCGGAGTAGGCCCGCTCTGTGGGAGCGGACCGGACGAAGGGATGTATGGGGTAGGAGACGGTCTCGTATATAGCTAGGCCCCGAGCCATGGAGCGATTTAAAGATGGTGGTCAACACCTTGAAGCGCACTCGAAAGGCCACAGGCAGCCAGTGCAGCTCGCGCAGGAGAGGTGTTACGTGGGCTTGCCTTGAGGCACCCATAACCACCCGCGCGGCCGCTTTCTGCACTAACTGCAGCTTTCGAGTGCACCTCAAGGGGAGCCCCATGTAGAGAGCGTTACAGTAATCCAGCCGAGATGTCACGAGCGCTTGAGTGACTGTGCGAAGGGCCCCCCGGTCTAGTAAGGGGCACAACTGGCGTATCAGGCGAACCTGATAGAAGGCCCCCCTGGCCACGGCCGCCACATGGTCCTCCATGGACAGCCGGGAATCCAGAAGGACGCCCAAGTTGCGCGCCCTCTCCACGGGGACAAGATGTTCGCCCCCAATGGCCAGTGTTGGATTTATCTGGCTAAACCGGGGTGCCGGAAACCACAGCCACTCGGTCTTGGACGGGTTGAGATTGAGTTTGTTACTACCCATCCAGATCCGTACGGCCTCCAGACACCGGGACAGCACCTCGACCGCATCGTTGGGGTGGTTTGGGGTGGATATGTACAGCTGAGTATCATCAGCGTACAGATGGTACTCCACCCCAAAACCACGGATGATCTCGCCCAGTGGCTTCATGTAGGTGTTGAACAGAAGTGGCGAGAGGACCGACCCCTGAGGAACCCCACATGTGAGGGGCCTCGGGGCCGACCTCTGCCCTCCTGCCAACACCCATTGCGACCGACCAGAGAGGTAGGATGAGAACCACCGTAAAACGGTGCCTCTCAGCCCCAACCCCCCCAATCGGTGCAATAAGATACCATGGTCGATGGTATCGAAAGCCGCTGAGAGGTCTAACAGGACCAGGATAGAGGAGCAACCTCTATCCCGAGCCCTCCAGAGATCATCCACCAACGCGACCAATGCCATCTCGGTACTGTGACCGGGCCGGAAGCCGGACTGGCGCGGGTCTAGATAATCAACTTCCTCCAGATGTCGAGGGAACTGTTGAGCCACCACACTCTCAACAACCTTCACTAAAAAGTGAAGGTTGGAGACGGGACGATAGTTCTCTAATAAAGCCGGGTCCAGGGATGGCTTCTTGAGGAGGGGCCTCACCACCGCCTCTTTCAAGACGGTAGGCAACAACCCCTCACTCAGAGATGAATTCACAATACCCTGGAGCCAGCCTCGTGTCACCTCCCAGGATGCCAGTACAAGCCAGGAGGGGCACACGTCCAATAAACATGTGGTGACTCTAAGGTTCCTCTGCAACCTGTCCATATCCTCGGTAGTAACAAAGTCGAACTCCTCCCAAGGTGTTATCTCAAGACCAGCACCGGGCATCTCGACCGGGCCACTAGTGGAGGGCAGCTCGTTCCGAATCTGAGTGATTTTGTCCTGCAGGAAAACTCCAAATTCCTCTGCTCGACCCTGCAAAGGGGCTTCCCGCGGCCTCAGATGAAGGAGGGAGCGGGTCACCCCAAACAGGGCGGCAGGGCGGTTTTCCGCGGACGCGATAAGGGTGGCACAATACTCATGTTTGGCCACTCTTAGCGCCACTAAGTAAGTCCTAATATGGTCTCTCACTAGTGTTCGGTCAGCTTCGGATCGAGAAGATCTCCACCTACTCTCTAGGCGTCTCTTGCGGCGTTTCATCTCCCGAAGCTCCTCGGTAAACCAAGGAGCCTGGGTGATTCGACGCCGCATGAGAGGCTGCAAGGGCACGACTCGGTCCAAGGCCCCCGTGGCCGCACTATACCATGCGGCCACTAGGTCCTCAGTCGAGCCGCGGGGCAGGGATACAGGTACTGGCCCAAGCTCCCTCTGGAACCTTTCCGGGTCCATCAGGTGCCTGGGGCGGAACCAACTTGGTGTTTCCGGTTCCGCCTCCCCGCAGTGGGGTGTGACGGTTGGAAAGTCTATCCGAAGGAGAGAGTGATCTGTCCATGACAAGGGTAAGATGACTAAATCCCCTGTTCCAAGATCACTAATCCAGTGTCCAGAGACAAAAATCAGATCCAGCGTGTGTCCTCCCTCGTGAGTGGGGCCCTGAACTACTTGGGTCAGGTCCATGGCCGTCATGGAAGCCATGAACTCCCGAGCCGCCTCGGATGTTTCGCCCGCCGATGGCAGGTTAAAGTCCCCCATGACTATAAGTCTGGGGGTCTCCACCGCCATCGCGGCGATCACCTCGAGTAGCTCGGGCAGGGCTGCTGTTACATAGCGGGGAGCCAGGTATACAATCAGCAAGCCCAACTGCCTCCCTAGGCCCCACTTCACGAAGAGGGACTCACAGCCGGTCGTCTGAGGCACAGTGGTCTCCTTCGGCTCCAGACTTTCCTTAACAATAACCGCCACCCCCCCACCCCTGCCAAGGGCCCTAGGCCGATGAAATGCACGGTAGCCTGGTGGGCACATTTCCACGAGGGGTAAACCCCCCTCGAGGCCCAACCAGGTCTCTGTGATTCCCACCAGGTCCGGGTCCCCCTCTGACACAAGGTCATTAATGAGGGGGGCTTTGTTCACCACGGACCTGGCGTTGCAGAACATCAGCCTAGGGCCCCGGCTCTGTAGTCCCTGACCGCCTAGCCTACGAGTGGAGCACAGGGGGTTGGGGCAGGCGACCGCTTTTAACCAGATTAAGGCAATGGACTTTTAGGATTCCTCCCAGATGTGCCTTCTTTTTTTCTCTTATTTGATTGCTTTTAAAAAATTCTTTTCTCTCTGGATTGCAAGTAAAGTGTATTCTAAATTTGGATTTTGACTCTTGTTCTCTCCTCACCTCACGGACTACCTCTTCAACAGACGCCATATTAGTGACAAGAACTTAATACTTTCATTATGGCTTCAAAAAAGCAGCCACACCAACCTAAGATTACTTCAATGTTATCCAAAGAAAAGGAGGTGGAAGCTACACAGCTAACAGCAATAGAAGAAACTTTTCAAAACATTATGAAAGAACTGAAAGAGATCCGGAAAGACTATGTCAGCTCAAAATTGGAACTTTTGGAAACACAGAAAGCACTAATGGAAAACAAACAAAGAATTGATGAACTGGAGTGGGGGGGTGTCCAAGATGAGAGGGGAAATAAGTAATTATCAAAAGGAAATAGGGGATTTAGCTGGTAATATGTCTAGGATGGATTTTGAAAGGATGTCTTACTTTTTAAGGTTTCAAAATGTTTCTGAAACTGTCTCTGAAGATTTAAAAGATTTAATGTGTACGATGTTAGCAGATTACACTAAAAAGAGCAAAGAAGATATTTGGGGGGACATCGATCTGATTTATAGAATTAACTCAGCATATGCCAGAATAAATGAAGTACCCAGAGAGATACATATTAAATTTGTAAGAAGGTCAACGAGGGATGGGATCCTGAGAGCACAAAGAGACGGTCCCTTAATATACCAACAGACTGAGATTGCCATTTTGAAACAGATCCCGAAAAAGATTAGAGAAATAAGGAGGAAATATTCCTTTTTATCAAAAAGATTATTTAAAAAGGGGGTCTGATTCAGGTGGTTGATGCCCGAGGGAATGTTAGTGTTCTGGGAGGGGGGAAGAGTAAGAATTAAAACAATTGCAGAGGCGGAAGCCTTTCTTAAAAAACATTCCCCAATCCTGGAGGATGAAAATGGTGGAACGGGAGGGGCCATGGTCAGGGAGAGGAAGACACAATTGCTAAAAGACTCAGATCTCACAAATGACTTTTTTCTATGTAGTATAACCTTTATTTGGATGTTCATAGAAACAAATGATTGATTGCATGAATATAAAATGATATATTTGTATTTCTTTCCACTTTGTAGGGAAATGGAAAATGTATTGTATTTCCTTTTTTTCTGTATGAAGCCTTGGAGGGGGCCGACACCTCCGACATAGATGTCCTCAAAATATCTTTTTAATACCTTATACCCTTTACCTGTTTTTAAAAATTTGTAAAACCCAATCAAACTTTTTTTCATAAAAAAAGAAAAGAAAATGATAGCTTGAAGGCTGTGCAGTTTGATTGCAATAGCCCAGATAAAAGGACTAAGAAAAAAATGGTCTGTTTCCCACTTTTCTTCAGGTCAAGTTGAGCAGGCTTACAAAGCTTCAGGATTCCTTCCTTTCCCCTTCATTGGGGATAGGAGGAATTGTGTCCCTGAGAGACCTGCAGCAACTTGGGGAAAGACAATGATTTTTCATCCTTTCTTCTATGAATTTTAGGTGGGCAAATGTTTTAAATAGCTTGGGGGGGGGCAACATGGAAGCACCTTCAGACAAACCAAGGCAGAATCAGAAAGGAAGAATAGTTAATCCAAAAACCATGATGATTTCACCATAAGTGAAGGGTGCAGATTTGCCTCTGACTGATGCAAAGAACCGCCCAACTCAGGGAATTCTTTTTCATTCACACAAATTTTTGTAAGTCTCTATCTTTGTTAGGAAGATGGCACAGAGAATGTTTGGAGAATGCTAGCAGATTCTAGCTCTAACCTTTCCCCTCAATTCCTTCTACAACTTGAGCTCTACAAGAAGTACTGCATGTGTGTGGAGTGGTGGTTAATGTGGTCGCGGTGGAATATGCTATCCTGGTTGGAATTATGGAAGGTTAAGGGAAGAGGAATGTAGACCTTGAGATGTAGCAGGTTGATGAGGTACAAGTTATAGATTAAGCTCATACCTTTTATATCCATTCAGAGTCTTATTGCCAGGCAAACAAGTAGTTTGGAAGGAACAACTTGGAAAAATCTATCTGTTGAAGATGGCTGAGGTAGAGTGGATTTCTAAAATTATGAAACTAGAGCTCACCTCCAATTTATGACATTAAATGAAAGGGTCTTACTACTTCCAATTAGAATGTACAATTAACAGCAAAGCTATTTTATTTATTTGTATCCCACTTTATTATTTATTATTTTAGAAATAACTCAGTGAATGTACACAACACACCTATTTTCCCACAACAACAACCCTGTGAGATGGGTTTGACAGAGAGAGAGTGACTGGCCCAAGGTGAGCCAATCAGATTTCATGGCTAAGGCGGTACTTGAATTCATTGTCTCCCTTTTTCATGCCTTGTCATATCTATGGATTTTCACAAGGCATTTTACACATCGGTCTTCTTGGAGGCCTTTATGTGGCGGGCCCAGCCCTCTGGAACGACCTTCCCCCCGACATTAGAACAACCACGGACCTCCGCTCCTTCCGTCAGAAATTAAAAACATACTTTTTCTGCTTGGCCGGCCTAGATTAGTCTCTACCTTTTAGGGTTTAGGGAACATTAGTTTTAATATGGGGATTTTAGTGCAGGGACAATTAAATTTAATTTGTTTTTACTTATTGTATCTATTTTTGTATATTTTTATGTGTTTTAATTTTCCCCTGTACACCGCTCCGAGTCCCCTTGGGGAGAGGACGCGGTATATAAAAATAAAATATTATTATTATTATTATTATTATTATTATTATTATTATTATTATTATTATTATTATTATTATTATTATTATTATTATTATTATTTATATTGGTATAAACCTCAACCTAATAAAAGCAGATAGATTTTTATGAACTGTTTTTTTAAAACTCTGGTTTGTTTTTAGCTATTTTGTCTTATATATTTTTTAATAAATTATTATTATTTGTTTTTGGGTTCCACCCCCCCCATTTTCTTAATATGTTTTTGCTAGACCTTTTATGGTGTACATATTTTATATAATATAAGGTATTTTTTGAAATTGTAGTCACCAAGATTCCCCCTCCCCCAAATAGTTTAAGAAACCTAACAAATACCTCTGAGGTCTTCACTCTAGTTTACACATTGCATACATTTATATAAACTTTTGGAATATACAAAGTTCACAAAAATATACAAAGATATTTCTTGAAATTTTTAAAGTAAGAGTATTTCAACAATCCAGATATGTCAACTTGCACAAAGTCATCATGTGCAGAATTCTTTTGTTGCATAGATATTCTCTGACTAGGCTTGGCAAATAATTTTTAAAAGTTTTGTTGTGTTTTGTCTTTACAGATAAGATTGAAATTTCCATTTAGAGCCCGATATATTTAACAAACACAGTAAGGCTGTTTCCTTAAACAAGTTAGAGAGCACTGCTCCAAGTACTTAGAATTTCCTTTTATAACTAGGAATTAAGCAATTTCCATTTACTTAAAGGGAACAATTCTTTTTATTTTGATTTATCATTTTTGACTAGAAAATGCTGAAAAGAATGAGGAAGGTTAGAAATGATATTGTCTGGATAAACCGTGGAATACTGTACCTGAATAATGATAAATTGTGAAGTTAAAAGTACTACCAGATGACCAGCCTATCAGACTCCAGTATAAAATGCACAGAAGACTGATCTGTTATTCTTTCTTCTTCTTCTTGCACCATATCCATCATCACACATCAGCGATCATGTTGGCGACTCTATTTTTATCAATAGCCACACCAAAAAGTGCTGCTGAGTTTTTTTCCAAACCAGTCCCTTAGATTTTGAAGCCATGGTCGTCGTCTTTTTCTGCCTGGACCTCGTTTGCCTTCAATCTTTCCCTGAAGGATTAAGTGAAGTATGGCATATTTTTCTGGGTGTAGCATCACATGTCCAAAATATTCTGACTTTCACTTTTAATGATTTTGATGATCTCCCTTGATTTTCCCAGGTGGCTTATCACCTCCTCATTTCTGATTTTGTCAACCCAACTTATATGTAACAGCTGTCTGTAAATCCACATTTCAATTGCTTCTAGCCTCTTCAAGTGACTTTCTGTCAGAGACCAACTCTCTACCTCTGGGTTGGTGAACCTATGGCAGTGATGACAAACCTTTTAAAGAAGTGCCCAAACTGCTAGTCTCTCTCTCTGAGGCGTGTGCATGCGCAGCAGTGACCTAAAGACCAGCTGGTTGGTGGAAGGCGGGGCATTCCAACACCAGCAGCTCTTACAAGAGGCAAGATCTTTTTCTTTCACGAGCTTCTGTTTCCCTGTAAACAATGGTGAGAAACGCCAAGGAGAAACATGGTACAGCTGAGCTGGGGTGATGGCGCACATGCCTACAGAGAGGGCTCTGAGTGCGAACGGAAATGGGGGGGGGGAAGGAAATGGGGATTTTACAATATCCTTCCCCTGGATTGGGGTGGAAACAGAGATTTTGCAGTACATCCTTCTCCTGGAGTAGGGAAGGAATGGGGATTTTGCAGTGTCCTTCCCCACGCCAGAGGTGGGTTCCTATCGGTTCGGCCCGGTTCGGCCAAGTAGGTAGGAACTTGGCCTGCCACAACCCGTACGCCTGAAGTGTACGTGCGCCCAAAGCACGTCCCTGAGCAAACCGGCAGTAGCAGAAGCCAGAATCCACCCCTGAGCCACACCCATCAAGCCATGCCACGCCCACAGAACCGGTAGTAAAACAAAAAAAGAATCCTACCACTGTAATACAGGATAAAGACATATACAATAACTGAATGAGGCCTTGTATCCCTTTCAAACTGGAATCCGGAGCTAAATTGCTCAAGTAAATAGAGCAATAACTTACACTGATAAGCTAAACAAACACATGCATTCTGTCTGCCTAACCCTTTTGTTTCATTAGACCAGGAACAGAGACGTGGGAAAGAGGTTTGCTTTTTGGTTCCAATATAAACCAATCCAAAGCCGCCACTTGAGCAATGTGCCAAAATATAAATGCCATTTGTTAGACCTGTAGAGAGTTCATAAATCTTACCTGCCAGGCAAAAATGTTTGCCCTCCACTCTGCAGGGTGGGACTGAAAGATGGTAGGAAACTGTTCTCCTTTTCAAAATTTAACTATTGGGCATGTCAATAGGAACTACTAAAAAGCAAACAGAACAGGCCACAAACAATGGTAGAACACATCAAGCCTGTACTTTCCTTAGGGCAGATTCATACCATGGATACGATTTTAAGAGAAGGGAGGGATATAGTTTGAATGACAGATTACCAAGCAGAGAAGGAATGAAATTGCTTTCTTCTCATGCATGTATAAGAGAAATCTTATGAACATCTCTAAAAGATACAGAAAAAGAGGGATGGCATATGATATCAAGTTAAACATGATATTGAAATACTTACCATAACAAATGGCCATTTTACTTCTCTCTGTATTAATAGAAAATAGGTTTATCCCACTGAATCAGTACCTAAAAGATGGAGGAGTCCAGCCCGTGTGACCTGTGGTGAGGATTGCTAGGGCTTGTAAATCTGCAGTGTGGAACTCCAAAACTTTTGTCCATAAATGCTTTAAATTGATTAGTGGAGATTCAAACCATGTTAAAGAACAAAATTTATTTATTTATTATTTATTTTATTACATTTATATCCTGCCCTTCTCCGCAGAGGACCCAGGGCGGCGCACAGGAGATTTAAAAAACATACAAAAATAGAACATAAATAATTTAAAATATATATTAGATCCCAAACCTGTGCTAAAACCAATTATTAATTAAAACCCAATTTAAAACTTTTCTAAAGTCCCCATGGGAGGTTAGGCTAGGCCGGCTTGATGAAAAAAGTATGTCTTTAGACATTGGCGGAAGAGGCGGAGGTCGGTGATGGTCCGGAGTTCAGGGGGTAGGTCGTTCCAAAGGGCAGGGCCCGCCACAGAGAAGGCTCTTCCCCTGGGTGTCGCCAGTCGGCATTGTCCGGCTGACGGCACCCTGAGAAGGCCCTCTCTGTGGGAGCGTATCGGTCTAAGGGATGTATGGGGCACGAGACGGTCTCGCATATAACTAGGCCCCGAGCCATGGAGCACTTTAAAGATGGTCGTCAAGACCTTGAAGCGCACCCGAAAGACCACAGGAAGCCAATGCAGCTCGCGCAGGATTGGTGTTATATGGGAGCTTCTGGTAGCTCCCGTAATTACCCGCGCGGCTGCGTTTTGGACTAGCTGTAGCTTTCGAGTGCACCTCAAGGGAAGCCCCATGTAGAGAGCATTACAGTAGTCGAGACGGGACATCACAAGAGCTTGAGTGACTGTGCGAAGGGCAGCCCGGTCCAGTAAGGGGCGCAATTGGCGCATCAGGCATACCTGATGAAACGCCCCCCTGGCCACGGCTGCCACATGGTCCTCCAAGAACAGCCGGGAATCCAGGAGGACACCCAAATTGCGCGCCCTCTCCACGGGGGCCAATGTTTCGCCCCCAATGACCAGAGTTGGAGTAATCTGGCTGAACCAGGGTGCCGGAAAGCACAGCCACTCAATCTTGGCAGGGTTGAGCTTGAGTTTGTTACCACCCATCCAGATCCGTACGGCCTCCAAACACCGGGACAGCACTTCGACGGCATCGTTGGGGTGGTCTGGGGTGGATATGTACAACTGATTGTCATCAGCGTACAGATGGTACTCCACCCCAAAACCACGGATGATCTCACCCAGCGGCTTCATATATGTGTTGAAAAGGAGGGGCGAGAGGACCGACCCCTGAGGAACCCCACATAGGAGGGGCCTCGAGGTCGACCTCTGCCCTCCCGTCAACACATATTGCGACCGACCAGAGAGGTAGGATGAGAACCACCGCAGAACAGTGCCTCCCAGCCCCAACCCCCCCAGTCGGTGCAATAGGATACCATGGTCGATGGTATCAAAAGCCGCTGAGAGGTCTAACAGGACTAGGATAGAGGAATAACCTCTATCCCGCGCCCTCCAGAGATCATCAACCAACGCGACCAATGCCGTCTCGGTACTGTGACCGGGTCGGAAGCCGGACTGGCGCGGGTCTAGATAATCAATTTCCTCCAGGTGTTGCGGAAACTGTTGGGCTACCACACTCTCAACAACCTTCACCAGAAAGTGAAGGTTGGAGACCAGACGATAGTTCTCTAATAAAGCTGGGTCCAGGGATGGCTTCTTGAGGAGGGGCCTCACCACCGCCTCTTTCAAGATGGAAGGTAAGGACCCCTCACTCAAAGATGCGTTGACAATGCCCTGGAGCCAGCCTCGTGTCGTCTCCCAGGATGCCAGTACAAGCCAGGAGGGACACGGGTCCAATAAACATGTGGTCGCCCTAAGTTTCCTTGACAACCTGTCCATATCCTCGGTGGTAACAAAGTCAAACTCCTCCCAAGATGGAACCTCAAGACTAGTCTCGGACAGTCCCACAGGACCACTGTCGATGGAGGGTAGCTCATTCTGAATCCGAGTGATTTTCTCCTGCAGATAAATCCCAAATTCCTCTGCTCGCCCTTGTAGAGGGGCTTCCCGGGGCCTCTGGTGAAGGAGGGAGCGGGTCACCCCAAACAGGGTGGCAGGGCGGTTATCTGCGGATGCAATTAGGGTGGCACAATACTCACGTTTGGCCACCTTTATCGCCACTAAGTAAGCCCTAATATGGGTTCTCACTAGTGTTCGGTCGGCTTCGGAGCGAGAGAATCTCCATCTGTTCTCTAGGCGTCTCTTGTGGCGTTTCATCCCCCGGAGCTCCTCAGTAAACCAAGGAGCCTGGGTGATTCATCGCCGCAAGAGAGGCCGCAAGGGCGCGACTCGGTCCAAGGCCCCCGCGGCCGCACTTAACCATGCAGCCACTAGGTCCTCAGTCGAGTCGCGAGGCAGGGTCACAGGAATTGGCCCAAGCTCCCTCTGGAACCTTTCCGGGTCCATTAGAAGCCTGGGGCGGAACCAAAAGTTCCTCAAACATCTTGAAAACCCACCACAGAAATTTCCCTGTATAATTTATATGTAATATAATAGCTCTGCCTTAATTACCCTAGTAGTTGTAAACTCTGTAGGGAATTACTTTGGTAAAATTTCAAGATTCTATTACTCTATAAGTAATTGAGAAATTCACATGTTTGTTGTTTTCTCAGCTTGCCAGCTTCAGAGGGTTTGATAGAAATGTGAAATTATTTAACAGTACCAGCGTTACATATGGAGACTGGAGCAATAGACTCCACCAAGGTCCTCCATTCCGGCGGGAAAATACTCAAAGCCGATTGACTGAGCCGTCTGACAGCTCCCTATAAAAGGGCTAGCTGTCAGACAGGTCAGTGCTGGATCTGTACATAGTTATCAAATAAAGAACTGTTTGTTGTCACTGAAGCCTGACTCCTGTCTCATCCGTTCACCCTATCTAACAACCAGGATGCCTGTATTATCCTAAAATTAACTGTACTGTTCAGAATTCTCCGTGTGAGGAAAAGAGCAGCATGACTAAAAGCCCCCCACCTCCCCTGGAAGAGACAGTGCTGAAATTCTCACTTGGCATGACTGCTACCAGGCAGAACCAGCCTTCTACCTTTCCCAAACTCAAGCTCTGTTTATTCCCCACCCTTCCAAATGATGTGAGAGTTATGACTATCTTGGCTTTGCCAGGAAACCCAAAGAAGGAGCACTTGATTTACCAGCCAGCAGAGAGGAATGGACTGACGAGCCACAGGCCCATTTATCTGCATCCAAGCCAACTTTCCAATTAGCCAGTTAGTCTTCAGCTTTTTGATGGGCATAACAACGTCTGCAGTTGGCTAGTTTTGCAGTACCTTGGCCACAGTCCCTGCCTGGAACTTGGCTGGGGAGCTCAACTTTAGCCAAGGAGTTCCCTGACGACACTGGCGTGCTCTGTGTGAGGAAAAGAACTTGTTAACCTGGTCATTAGAAACTGTTGTCTATTTTGCTTTGAGCCTCAGAAGGGACTGGGCATCTGACCTTCACAGAGATAGTCTTTGTATTTCCTGATTGGCATTTCCCAGTACTACAGTAGATCTTAGCTGTGCTCCCTGTCAAAACAGGTTTACTAATTCCCCCCCCCCCCCCAAAGAATGTTAAACTTGATTTTTATAGCTTTTACAGTCTCTTGAAAACACACTAATGTTTTTCTGCCCAGAATGGTGATATTAACTGCTTCAGAGGACCCAATTCTATTTGGTGGATGCTGCTAATTATGTCACAATTAAATCTATTAAGGGAGTGAGGGATAGTTTGCTGCTTCCGCTTGGTAGCATTTGTTTGTTGTTTTTACTACTTTTATTATTCTTGAGGGTTTGCAATGAGTGTTACAATTGTTCCCCTTAGCAATTAATTTTCTTGGGGCCACCTCATGCAGCTGCAGTTCCTGTGACTATTAGGATTGGCCATGATGATTTAGACTGCCCTTGGTGGAGGGAAACATTTTGCATCCTTCATTCTGGCTTTTCTAGCATGAGATGCATTGGGGGTGACTTGTTTTCCTACCACTTGTTAATTAGGCAATTTGCCAGGTGGCTAAACTGCTAAGTTCCAGTGCTATCCAGAACTACTGCATCACTAAACTCAGCATCCTTGTTGCCGATTCCTATTTGGTCACTGTAACAATGAGGCTGCCCTTACTGATTGTGAGCAAAATTAAGAAAAGAGATTGGTGGATGCTGCTGGCTAATCAAGAGGAAGATCACTTTTCAGCTGGCCTACCTCTATTTCTAAGCCCAAAGGGCAGAGAAACCAAAAGCAAAGAGAAATCAGTGTTAAGCTGCTCTGTGCCATTAGAACACTGGCTGCCTGTGGCCTTTCGAGTGCGCTTCAAGGTGCTGACGACCATCTTTAAATCGCTCCATGGCTCGGGGCCTAGCTATATACGAGACAGTCTCCTGCCCCATACATCCCTTCGTCCGATCCGCTCCCACAGAGAGGGTCTTCTCCGGGTGCCGTCAGCGGGGCAATGCCGGTTGGCGACACCCAGGGGAAGGGCCTTCTCTGTGGCGGGCCCGGCCCTCTGGAACGATCTACCCCCCGACCTTCGCACTTAAGTCCATACTTCAGACAGCTAGCTTCTTTGCAAGATTTTTGTGATTCAGAAGTATTAACTATTTTATTTAATGAATCTATATGGCTGCCCATCTTGCAAATGCAACTCTGGGTGGCTAACAAGAAACAATAAAATAGTAAAGATTAAACAAACTGCTCTGGGGTAATAATTTATCTTGAAAGACAATTGTAAAAAAAAGCACTAAATGCTTACTGATTGTGACAAAAAAAGTACTATTTGAAGAAGGCATTGGGGATTAAGCAGATTTAGCATCCAAAAAGTGTTTAAGTCAGGTACACCAAAAAAGACTTTCAAAAGAAAAGACAAAATATCATCAAACATGTCTTTCTGGGCTAATTGTCAGGGTTGGGGTGAGTAGCACATACAGTATTGTTTTTCTTCTTTCCCCCGTTGTTGGTTCCAGTCAGTGTTGATTGGAAACTAGAGATCCTGCCCTCAGCCCCTACATTGTGGGATGCCACAAGATTCTCTCCATTCATGTTCAACATCTACAGTATATGAAGCTGCTGAGAGTTATTGGTAATCATGTGGTAAGGCAGGGTGTCAAACTTGCAGCCTGTGGGCCGGATGAGTCACATGTTGGCCACGCCCAGTTTATAAAGTTATCATAAGTATGCTGATGATATCCAGCTGTATATCCATACACATGGTGAAGTAAGCAATGCTATTGACATCATGTCTTGGTAGCTAGAGGATGTATGGTTTTGGACTGGTTCAACACTGGCAAGATTGAATGGGTATGATGGAATATGTCTACAAAGAGGAAGGTGGTATGATGGACTACAATACAGTGACAATTTCCCAGGATATGGTATGAGCAAATAAAGAATCGAACTTTTAGCTATATCATTTTTGGGTTGAACTTGGCAACAGCTTTGAGTTTTGGAACCAAAGGATCTGGGAATTTATCATGGATAGGGCTGCACTACCTATATAGAGCCAATGCATAATCTGGGAGTCCTTCTGGACTCATGACTATTGCTCAAGGAACAGGTTGCTGTCATAGCAAGAGGGCCTTTGTACAACTTCAGACTGTGCCCATTCCTGGATTGGGGGGCCCTAGTCACTCATATATTAGTTGCCTCCTACATTATTGTAGGAGGCATTCCATATTCTACATGGAGCTGCCCTTGAAGAGCATCCAGAAATGCAGCACACATCATACCCCTACTCTGCACATTTCAAAATACACATTATTTCAATAATCTCATATAATTCTAATATGGGATTATAATTTACAAAAACAAAATTTAATTTATTTCAGTTTCTGGAAAAAAGTACCAAAATGGTTTCCATGTAGAAGTAAAATTGTTCAGTCTTTTAAAATCAAAGCTAGGTAGTCCTCAACCTACCAAAATTTCAGTTATAAGTTGTGACAGTTGTAAATCAAGATAGTTGTAAATCAAGACTCCTGAGTGAGGGGTCCTTGCCCACCGTCTTGAAAGAGGCGGTGGTGAGGCCCCTCCTAAAGAAGCCATCCCTGGACCCAGCTTTATTAGAGAACTATCGTCCCGTCTCCAACCTTCACTTTTTAGTGAAGGTTGTTGAGAGTGTGGTGGCTCAACAGTTTCCCCGACATCTGGAGGAAGTTGATTATCTAGACCCGCGCCAGTCCGGCTTCCGGCCCGGTCACAGTACCGAGACGGCATTGGTCGCGTTGGTGGATGATCTCTGGAGGGCACGGGATAGAGGTTGTTCCTCTATCCTTGTCCTATTAGATCTCTCAGTGGCTTTTGATACCATCGACCATGGTATCTTATTGCACCGATTGGGGGGGTTGGGGCTGAGAGGCACCGTTTTACGGTGGTTCTCATCCTACCTCTCTGGTCGGTCGCAATGGGTGTTGGCAGGAGGGCAGAAGTCGTCCCCGAGGCCCCTCACATGTGGGGTTCCTCAGGGGTCGGTCCTCTCGCCACTCCTGTTCAACACCTACATGAAGCCGCTGGGTGAGATCATCCGTGGTTTTGGGGTGGAATACCATCTGTACGCTGATGACACTCAGTTGTACATATCCACCCCAAACCACCCCAACGATGCCGTCGAGGTGCTGTCCCGGTGTCTGGAGGCCGTACGGATCTGGATGGGTAGTAACAAACTCAAGCTCAACCCGGCCAAGACCGAGTGGCTGTGGTTTCCGGCACCCCGGTTCAGCCAGATAAGTCCAACACTGGCCATTGGGGGCGAACAACTGGCCCCCGTGGAGAGGGCGCGCAACTTGGGCGTCCTCCTGGATTCCCGGCTGTCCATGGAGGACCATGTGGCGGCCGTGGCCAGGGGGGCATTCTATCAGGTACGCCTGATACGCCAGTTGCGCCCCTTACTGGACCGGGGAGCCCTTCGCACAGTCACTCAAGCGCTCGTGACATCCCGGCTGGATTACTGTAACGCTCTCTACATGGGGCTCCCCTTGAGGTGCACTCGAAGGCTACAGTTAGTACAGAATGCGGCCGCGCGGGTGATTATGGGTGCCACAAGGCAAACCCACGTAACACCTCTCCTGCGCGAGCTGCACTGGCTGCCTGTGGCCTTTCGAGTGCGCTTCAAGGTGCTGATGACCATCTTTAAATCGCTCCATGGCTCGGGGCCTAGCTATATACGAGACCGCCTCCTGCCCCATACATCCCTTCGTCCGATCCGCTCCCACAGAGAGGGTCTTCTTCGGGTGCCGTCGACGGGGCAATGCCGGTTGGCGACACCCAGGGGAAGGGCCTTCTCTGTCGCGGGCCCGGCCCTCTGGAACGACCTACCCCCCGACCTCCGTACTATCTCGGATCTCCGCCTCTTCCGCCAACGTCTTAAGACGTATCTATTCCAACAAGCCGGCCTAGGATAGCCCCTACTTCTGACTTTTTAAAAATAAATTAATTTGGTATGGTTTTAACATGGGTTTTTAGCACGGGTCTAGCAATTTAATATATTTTAATTGATATTGTATTTTGTGGTTTTAATAATGCCTGTGCGCCGCCCTGGGTCCTAACAAGGAGAAGGGCGGGGTATAAATTTAATAAAATAAATAAATACATAAAAAAATAAATTAGAAGAGCCCTAAACTGTTAAAAAGAGCCAGCCTTTTTAATGGTTAAGGCACCAGGCTAGAAACCAGGAGACCATGAATTCTAATCCTAGTTTAGGCACAAAACCAGCTGGATGACTTTGGGCCTGTCACTCTTTTTCTGCCTAGGAAGAAGTCAATGACAAACACCAAAAACCTTGCCAAGGAAACTGCAGGGACGTGTCCAAGCAGTTGCCAAAAGTCAACACTGGCTCAAAGGTAACAATCATAACCACAAAGAGCTGTTCATATTATCAAGTTACAGCTCATAGACAACCCTGTTTGGGCTTAGAAGGTAAGCAAGGTGGATTCTGGTTAGGCTTTTGATTGGATACTTCCAGGGAACACTGGGGTTAAAGTAGAATGCAGAAATACCTCTGAAGAAGCAGTAAAAAAACCACTTCTATCCCGTTGCCAAGAAAACTGTATGGTCTCCATGTAGCCTTTAGGTATTTAGCTTAATGCAAATGATACTTTACTTTTAGATTGTTAAGTATCACATGCACCCATTGATTCCCAGAATCCACACAGGATCCATTCTGTAAACCTAAAAATTTGTCACTGATCTTCCCCCAAATAGTTCATAAACCTTCAAGCTTCAGAAAAATTATGCTTAAATGAATGTGCCTTCAGATTATGCCTGAACTCTTGTTTCTTTTATAAGATCTAATAACATCATTCCAAATTAGTCATAGTATTAGCTAAAATCCTTTAGTATTACATGCTACTGAACTAACTTGGCATCTGAACTTGGCTGTTCTGGGTTGGATGGAATTATTATTTGTAAAATGATAAATTAGGAACCTTAAAAAATAATAATGCAAGTATTGATTGACCTAAACTCTCCTGTGTGTGTACTTTTGTGTTTGCATGCTTGTTTCCAAGGTCACAGAAAATCTTTTTGCAATGAAACCTAGTTTTATCACACAAATGGAGTGTCTGTTACAATGAATGCCTGTTACTTACAAAAGTGTAGTATTCTATAAATTCACACAATTTGTATCATGCCATTATGTACATTGTGCAGATAATGCAATTTGCACCAATTCATGTCATTTGTGTAATAACATGAAAACAATATAATTTGTATCAATTTATATCATGTGGGTGTTGAAATAATTATAGCAATGGCATAAATCATAGAAGTTTGGTTTATTTCATGTGAAATCTGTTGTAGTACAGACTGCTAAATAGACATTACTGGGTTACAGGCTGATAAGCCAGGGGTGGCATTCACTTACCTTCCCTATTGGTTTGCAAATGTGAGATTGCTCTCACGCTTGCTCCGCTTGCATGGGCCACCTCCGTGCATGCTCTCAGCCTTCTGCACATGTGCTTTTGGCAAAAAAAGGGCCTAAATGGGATGCCATAGAGCCAGGGCGTGTGGGTGGGGCTACCCACCATTTCTGCTACCAGTTCAGGTGAACTGGTCCAAACCAATAGAATACCATCTCTGGATTAAACCTGTTCATTTTCTGGAAATGTAGTTTGGGTTGATATATGCAAACTATATCCTGGCTACTCAGATATTCCTAATTCTTTCAAATCAAATGTTCATAAGATTCCCCCAAAAGGGTCTTATCAATGTGGGTTGCCTGGTTAGAGATTGGGTTTCTTTTTATATCTGTCAGCTAGGCTATATTTGGATATGGTTTACCAGCCTTACAGAAAACTGTATCATTCTTCCTGCTCCTTTTGGCTAGAAGGAGAAGCTAGGGAAATTCTTGTCAATTTTACTCTAATGCCTCAAGATCTCAAATCAATAAGTATTGCAAGGGAATTCTGGCAGCAGTTGGCTGTAGAACCTGGAAGTATATGCAAAATGACATTGCTTCACTGCATTTATCTGGGCTATAGGGAATAGCAGGTGAAGCATCTACAGGTGATACTTGTTTAGCAACCATTTATTCCATGACCATTCAAACATATGGTGGCTTTTACAAGTTTGGATGGGTTTTGGAGAACCCCATAAAGTAATTGATTCAGAACTCTGACAACCTGTCTCTCCTTTCCCCATAGATTGCTACAGGGGAAAGAAGTAGATGCTGGAGATATGTATCTCACATGCATTTTGTTGTACTTCCCCACTGCTTTAATCATACTGGGATACAGGCTCAAAATTTTGATCTCGGAGGAGATATGGCCCTTGATATTAAAAAATTGTCCTACAGATCAGTGGCCTTACATGTCCATTCTTACATAGGAATCCATGCAGGAGAAGGGAGCACATATGCATGTCACAACATAATTTCTACCTCTTATGTTCCTGCGTGTAACACTAATACAGTTATGAAATATTGGTGCAATATACATTTCATCATTTGGTGTTAACATGGTTGGCTGAAGATGCTAATGCTTTGCATCTAATGTCATAAACAGTGATGGTCTTCTGAACAGGCAATGGAGATTCTTAGCTGATCCCTTGGAAGGTATAGGTCATCTCCCAGCCAATAAGCTGCTATGAAGCCATTCTGTACCTCTTCAAAGTCCAGGATTGTCTTCTCCAAGACATCTGTGTATTTTCATCAGGCATTCCTTGATTGTGAACACTCAAGGGAGTTTCCTGGTTTACCTCTAGAACTGCCTTGCTGACAGAACTATGTGAACATGGTTCAAAAGAAAACTTTATGGATGGTTATAAAAAAAATCCAGAGGGAAAAACAATAAATAGATCTCTGGCTCTATAACAGACTTTTCTAAATTCCATGAAATTTAGTGCTTGGTTGAAGATTGCACTGGATAATTTAGGGCTTCCCCCTTTTAAGCATTCCAGAGCAAAGACAGAATTCTTCTTTCCCATTAAAGTTTCATGTTTCTATTTTTGAGTTTCATGACTTGGGGAAGAATAAAACAGTCGGGCCTCTCAGTAAAGTCCTCAACATGTTTCTTCATGTTTACCCACTTTGTCCCTTTGCCAGATCCTTATGGTTGTTTGTGGGGGGGGGGGGGGTTTAGCTCTCAAAAGACAAAATAGCCTCATTAAATATTAGGATTAAAAGATAACGGCTCTAAGATATAAAGCTCAGTTCTTGATTAGACAGGAATGAAATGGCTGGTTGCAGTCTTTCATAGGAATCATTTGAAGTAAAAAAAATTCTAAAAAATTCTATTGAATTTTGAAAGGATTATAGATGCACACATACACATGCACACAGAGTCACAATTATCTGGGGCCAGGAAGTCATGCCCAGATGTTCACTTGACAAGCCTGAACTCTGTTTCATTAATCAAGTTGGTACTGGCTTTGCAATGAATTGGGAAGTTCCTGCAAGATGCAATTAAAACATGTAAGTATCTGCCTTGGATGTTTTGAGTTCCCTAAGCGACTTCTAAAATGGTATGCATTCAACTAATACAGGACCCATGGTGCTGGACAGCATGTCTTTGACTGTATAGTAATAATATAAATATATCCAAATATATTCCAATTAAATACTCTAACCAAGATGCAACACGCCATTGAAAAAGCAGTTAATATTCAGAAATGTGGAAGAATTGTTCAGTATTGTGCAGTGCAACACTTATTTCTGAATTTGCTTGCCTTTTACCGATACTTTACTTTCTCCATTAATAAAACTCAGAATAGGTCAGATTGGTCTACCTAGTTGTTTTCATTCAAATCAAGGCCACTTCCCCTTTTCAACTATCTCCTTTGTTTGTAACAATAATCCTTAATATATTTGGAAAACATTTAAAATGTGTGGGTGTGTTTTGTGATTTAGTACAATAATTGTACTAAATAAGAGGGACTACTCCGGGTGCCGTCCACTAGGCTATGCCAGCGGGCGACGCCCAGGGGAAGGGCCTTCTCTGTGGCGGGCCCAGCCCTCTGGAACGACCTTCCCCCCGAAATTAGAACAACAACGGACCTCCGCTCCTTCCGTCAAAAACTCAAAACACACTTTTTCTGCTTGGCCGGCCTAGGTTAGGCTCCCGTCTTTTTATAGGGCTTTAGGGGTTTTAGTATAATTTAATTTAAGGGATTTTAGCGCAGGGACAATTGTTTAATTCGTTTCTTAACTATTTATTTTTTCTATGTATTTTATATTAGTTTTTATTCCCTGTGCACCGCTCCGAGTCCCTTCGGGGAGAGGAGGCGGTATATAAATAAATTTATTATTATTATTATTATTATTATTATTATTATTATTATTATTATTATTATTATTATTATTATTATTATTATTATTATTATTATTATTATTATTATTATTATTTCCTTAGGGTTCCCCAGAAGCTCCTAAGTAAATGGTTATTTTTGCACAACATTGTTATCTGTTTTCTAGGCTCACATTTATCCATTTTGTTCCATTCAATCAGCCCACCGTACATAACTGTATTTCTTATTCTGACACAGAGTACTTCCACATACTTGCTGGCTTCACCCCCTCCACAATCTCAAAAGCATTTTTGCACTTCTATGTGACTAATCTTATTGATGATATGGCCTTTTTATTTTAACCTGACCCAACCTCTCATATTTTAAAAGCAAAAATTTATATACCTTTAAGTGGAAGATTTTCAAACCTGGTTCTTAATTGCAAAGTAACACAATTGCCTCCTTTGGGTGACAGAATGCAATCCACCAACAATTTGGCAGTGCAAGTAGCCATCATTTAGCAACTGGTTTGTTTAACCATCATTTGCATTTACAGCAGTGATGAAAAAGCAACTTTACCACCAATCCTCACATTTACAGATCAATAAAGCAAAGGAAAGCTGAAGGGAGATTATAAGCACTGACCCATTTTCATTTAGCACTTGCTTTGTTTAATGACCAGTTGCTGTCCTCAGTTATGGTTACTAAATAAGTACTATCATATAGTGCATAAAAAGACCAACAATGTTGAACTGCTATTTTACAATACAGATTTACTGCAGTGGCATACCAAGGCATGGCAGTGGGTGTGCTGCACTCCAGGTACTGATAATAATGCCTGAAGATGGTATCCTATCCAGAACATGATGCTTGTGGGTGGGAAGTTGGATCTCTGCTGCTGGCACATCAAGCAGCTGCTTGGAGAAAGACAACTGAGATGGAGAAAGGCAGGCTGGCAGTAGTGTGATTGGACCAGCCTGCATTCTGTTCCTGTTCCTGCAGCTGTTACTTAGCTCCCATCAGCTTCAGGGCCCAAATATGCTAGGTATGCCATTGCCACATGGAAAATATGAATTACCTGCCAGTTGTCCTCCAGAAGGAAATTAAAAATGAAACATACTCTGAGAAATGCTGGCATTTCGCTAAGCAAACTGATAAATCTGTTTGCATGGGCAAGGTCCTGGATGTGTATGGAGCATGCAATTATTATATTAAGATTCCATTCTTCAAGTAGAATTGGTGACCAATGTACTCTACATTGTTTTGCTATAGAAGATACGAGGATTGGTGCTGCTGGGCCACACGAGTAGTAAAAAGACTTTTAAGCTTCTAGACTATTGGACAAGGGGTGTTCAGAGGCTGTACCCAGAGGACTGTACCCAGAAGTCCTGTATTCAGATGCTTTTTACATGTGTTGGGATCACACTTCTCTCGACATTCTCAGTATTACTGGTTGAAAATTACGAAAGTTGAGAGTAAGGGGACAGAAAGGGCTGGGCAAAGTCCTCTATTGCCTCCTGTTCAGCTTGTGTCCACAAGTAATGATTGGGACAGGAGTAATGGTAGGTGGAAATATATTACCCAAATTATTAACTGTACAATGCTCAGAATGCTATTCTGAACTGTGGACAATTTGAACTCATATTTTATTAAAAGGGTCTGTCTTTTTTTAACATATACATAAAGTATATACAAGATAAACAGCTCCATTGAACATCTGTTTTTGCCTAACTATAAAAAGCATTTGACTTTTTACCCTCTCTCCTTTCACTAGCAACCATAATTTGTTCTGTGGGCCAGATGAAATAAGATTTGCCTCCCCCTCCACAGCAACCAGATGCTGTGTGCTTTAATTTTGTATCAGGCAGGTGTTCCCCCACCTGGGAAATGTGGAGATTTGCCATCTAGCAGAGTTTATGGTTTTTGATGGAAATGCGAGGGCGTTAAATGTTATTTGATGAAGAG
Organism: Rhabdophis nuchalis; assembly: GCA_039707465.1. NCBI lineage: Eukaryota > Metazoa > Chordata > Lepidosauria > Squamata > Natricidae > Rhabdophis > Rhabdophis nuchalis. The sequence goes on from CM077643.1 coordinate 367,102,492, forward strand.
TTGCCTTTATCCCTAGTGGGCCCCCATACGCATAGCATATGATCAGTCAAGCAGCTGTTCTGTATTTGAGTTGAAGAGCTATAAAGTTAGAAACGTGGTTGGCCTTTTCAAAACATAAGCAACTGCCTGCTACTATGGTGATGGATTTCAACAGTAAACTCCTGTTTTTAAAGATGTCCAAACATAATAATCCCACTGGACTCATGTTCAGGTGGTCCTGAAGAGTGAATGAACTTGGTTACTATGCCCACAGCAGGCTTGTTTACTCAAGAGTTTTATTTTTACTGACACGATCCAGGTTTCTGGGAAGATGCTGTACTTTAGGGACAATTTTATGTTATTTCAAAACAGTTGCAAGCACAGAGCAGATTTCAAGTCAATTGCACATGCTCCTTAAGTCACTTAAAGAAGTAAGTAGCACAGAGCCAGATTTTATCTGCTACTTGAAAATGCGTATTCTACCATTCCAACCCAGACTATGAGCCACAAGGACATCCTCATGTCAGGAACCTGTGCTATCTAAAACCAGCTCTGTAACTGAACCCATGATATTTATGGAACTGATTATGGAATTGATTTATTTTGCAAATAATCTTCAAGCTGCCTTTGAAAGATGGGTTTGGGGCATGATGGAAACCCAAAAGGCTCACCCAGATTTTTAAATGGCAACACCCCCCAAGCAAGCATAATATAAGGGACAAAGATTTTTGGAGCTCTAATCTAAAAAACCTTGAGGGAACCAGGTTGCATAATCACAAACAATAAGGGGACTCTAAATAATTTGTAATTTAAACAGGAACATTGCTTAAAGCAATATTAAAACATATTAAAATGTGACTACCATTGTGCAGTTTGGTACTTTCATAGCCTTGTACTCCCTGTTCTGTTGTTTCATATATTCCACTGTTATTCCTCCTTTCCTATATGCTGCAGAGATGGAGTAATTTAAGGGTAGGATTACAGCTGCAGTTTATCAGCAGGTGAGGGATAAAAAAAAGAGAAGAAATAGAACCAAAGGTAGAAAGACCACTTCCCCCCAGCATTTGTAGAAAGGCCTCACCTTTTGGCTACAGAACAAATCTGGAAATTTTTAGTTTCTGGGTGGGCATCTTCACAAAATGGCTACCAAAGGGAATTGTGTTTAAAAACTCAAATTTACCAGAGTTTTGGTTGTCACAATCAGTAGCCATACCATCCCACCCCTGCCACACTGATTTTCTTTGGTGTTGCTTTTTGTCTACGCACTAGGTGTTATTTTTAAACAAATGCTCCCAACATTTTAATTTTCTTAGAAATTTCAAGGCACCATTTGGGACTAAGGACCATTCCTGAAATAAAACTGTGGCTGTTTTGGAACGCCACAACTGAAAATACCAGAGTTGCAGCAGAAGGGAATGGCCTTCTTAAAATTGAGAATAGCAGCTAAGTCTCATAGAATATTGGGGAGGTGGGATGTGGACAAGCAAAAATGGGTGTAACCTACTTTTCTAAATTAAAATAAACCTTAAAAAGAAAATTGTTATGAAAGCACCAAAAGGCATCCAAACATCTGCTGAAATAAAGGCTGCACACCCATTATCAAATGTTCATCCCTTGTGTATCAATTGCCATATTACACAATCTCAATATCTTCAATGCTTTTTTCCTCCATCTTTCCATCTCTGTAGCTATCCTCATATCAGTCTTTACTATCCCAGGTCCTCTCCTTCATGTCAGACTGACCCACAAATGCCCACTCTTTGCTAGGTGCTATTGGTTTTCTGCAGCTGTTCCTCAGCCTAGTGTTCCTCCTTTCCTTCTTGTTGTTGTTAGTTGCAAAGTGGTGTTCAACCCATTGTGACCCCCTGGACAACGTTCCTCCAGGTCTCCCTGTCCTCTACCATCCTCTGGAGCCCATTTAAGCTCACGCCTACGGCTTTGGTGACTCTATCCAGCTACCTCATTCTCTGTTGTCCTCTTCTTCTTTTGCCCTCAATTTTTCCTAGCATTAAGCTCTTCTCCAGTGAGTCCTTTCTTCTTATTAGGTGGCCAAAGTATTTAAGTTTCATCTTCAGGATCTGATCTTCTAAAGAGGGTTGATCTCCTCTAGGACTGACCAGTTTGATCACCTTGCAGTCCAAGGGACTCACAGGAGTCTTCCCCAGCACCATACTTCAAAGGCCTCAATTCTCCCCCCAGATGTGTCTGGTGTTCTCTTGGTTTCCATGCTGCCGTTCCCATGCTTCTCCCTTCACTAGGACCTGCTATTTGGATCCATCCATTTTTTATTCCCCTTTTTCCCTACTTCAGCCTGCTTTTCTCCCTCATGTTATATAATTGCATAATAATGATATACAGATCTCCATCTTTATTTTTTGGGGTGTTCACACAGGGAACAAAAGGTAGATAGCTGCCAGAAGCCAACACTTCATTCGGAATTTCTTTCGGCCCATTAAAGTGATGGACATCATGCTGCCTATTGCTGAATTAGAGCAACAATCTGAACTGATTCAGACTATATTCTATGTTAGTGGAAACATTATTTTATTAGATGATGATTATAAATAATGATTATTTTAATTAAAATGTTTACATAGGCAGCACATACTTTTCTAACCATGCTCCCTATAACTTTTTTTCCACTTTACATGAGAATATGTGTTCTGCTACAACAGTTAGACAATAGCCGGTGTGAACTTGTGCATCCCTGTAAAATTAATGACATACACCAGCCACTGATCTGGTTTCTTTGAGCTGTCCTTTAGCTTAAAATAACTACAAGACAAAATGAATCCACTAAAAGATACGTTCTTGTATTTATTTATTTATTTTAAGAAAAATGTACATCAAAGAGTTCTTTGTTATGATTTTTAGATAAGAAGCAAGAGAAGTCTTTACATAATACAAAAGAATGCTTTTAACTCGAGGTCCTATTACACTTTTCTTTTGCTAAACACCATACATTTAGAATCACAATTCTGAGTTATAAAACAGATATATCGGTTGACTAATGTCATATTGTAGAAAGCTTTATCAAGAGAAGCTAACTCTTGGACCTCAACTTTAAAAATAGAAAAACCAGAGCCAAACGTGATTTAAAAAAAGAAATAATATAAAAACAGCTGTCTTTTAGATTGGAAGATGTTAGTATACAAACACATATCTACTTCTCCCCATCTTTTTGTTGGAGACTTGAATGGTTGCTCCTGTACAAACAATAATACTTATACAAAATGATTTCTCCAAATGATTTTTTTTTAAATTGTTTTGATTGAGAAGCTTTCTAATGTTTGGCAAATACTTCTCCTTATGTCCTATTTTTCTTGGAAAAGTTAAAATATCAACGAGTGGTATGTTTAAGTAGAAAAGATTTGCCCAGTATCTTTTGTTCAGGAAGCACCAAGTGCAAACTATTTCCTTTTTATCATACCTATTAATCTTTATGGTATTTTTTTTTAAAAATTCCATTATGAGACCAAATAACTCTCTACAGAATTCTTTCTTTTCTTTAAAGTTAAGGCACTTGAAAAGAACAACAGCAAGGGATGTATCTAATATACATTGCTCAAATGTCCTTAATATGCAGGTTAATATTAAGAGAAGAGTTTATATATTCCACTATAGGGCCCCGAAGGAATACAGTACTTCAAGAATCCCCCTCTAGAAGCACTTTGCTTTCCCCTATTGGCATGATTTGCTGCGTTTCACTTACGTCAGAAAAATATGTGATTCCTCCACATATGAAGCAGGAATTTGTCTGTGTAACCCAATATGTATTTTGACTGTCATTGGCAGGATTTCTTTCCTAGTGTTGCTACGTGAGAGAATTGAAAGGTATAGAACTGTGATGGCGAACCTGTGGCACATGGAGCCATAATCTGCTGGCACGTGAGCCATCAGCTCCAATGTGCATGCCTGCACTGGCCAGCTGATTTGTGGCCTTCCTGAGGGCTGGGGGAGGCTGTTTTTGCCCTCCCCAGACTTCAGGAAAGCTCCGGAACTTGGGGAGGGCAAAAATGGGCCCAACGGAAGTACAGAAATGATTCGTTTCCGGCTTCCAGAGAGACTCCGGGGCCCAGGAGAGGCTGTTTTCATCCTTTCCACGCTCCGGAGGCTTTCCTGGAGCTTGGGGAAGGCAAGAACGGCCTCCCCCAGCCCCCTGGAGGAAATACAGCGCAGCACATGTGGGGGGGGGGAAGAGTTTGTGGGTGTATGCACACGTGGGGGCGCGCTTTACATTATGGGTGCCGGCACACATGCGCGTTATCTCATGCCGCCCTCGCATTTTTGGCACCCAGCAACAAAAAGGTTAGCCATCACTGGTATAGAATCTAGAACCTTGAGCACTGGATGGCTGTATGTGTATATGCATCTACAGTATATGTATGTACTACTGACACTGGTAGTTAATTCAGTAGCCATTTAGTAACTACATATAATAGATTTGGAAGGGACCTCAGAGGTCTTCTAGTCCAACCCCCTGCTAAAGACCCTATATCATTTCAAATAATTGGTTATCCAATCTCCAGAAAGTCTTCAGTGATGGAACACACATAACCTCTGAAGGCAAGCTATTCCAATAGTTAATTGCTCTCACTGTTAGGAAATTTCTCCTTAGTTCTAGTTCCTGCTTCTCTCCTTGGTTAGTTCCTAACCATTGTTTCTTGTCTTGCCTTTTGGTGCTTTGAAAAATAGTTTAACCCCCTCATCTTTGTAGGAACTCCTCAAATATTGGAATAGTGCTATCATGTCCTCCCAGTTCTTCTTTTTATTAGACTAGTCCCACCCAATTTCTGTAACCGTTCTTTGTAAATTTTAGCCTCCTAATCATTTTTGTTCCTCTTCTCTGTACTCCTTTTTATATTGTAGTGATAGAACTGGATGCAGTATTCTAAGTGTACTCTTACTAAGGTTTTGTAAAGCTGTACTAGAACCTCACCTGATCTTGATTCTATCCATCACTGTAGCTTAGGATTGCATTGGCTTTTTTGGTTGCTGCCAAAAATATTGACTCATATTTAAGAGGTTATCCACTAAGAGTCCAAGATCTCTCTTGCAGTTACTGGCATTAAGCCCAAGTTTCAGCTAGTCTATACTTATAGAGCAGTGGTGGCATTCAATTATTTTTACTACCGCTTCTGTGGGTGTGGCAGGGAAAGGATACTGTAAAATCTCCATTCCCTCCCCACTCCAGGGGAACGTTACTGCAAAATCCCCATTTCCTTCTGATCAGCTGGGACTTGGTAGGCAGAGAATAGATGGGGGCAGGGCCAGTCAGAGGTGGTATTTACCGGTTCTCTGAACTGCTCAAAATTTCTGCTACCGGTTCTCCAGAACTGGTCAGAACCAACTGAATACCACCTCTGCTATACAGTTGTTTTTTCTTACCTTACCTTTATCTATGTTGAATTTCACTTGGTTGGACAGGGCCCAGTATTTAAGTCAAAATCTTTTTGGCTCTGTCAAAAGCTTTTTGGATCTTGAATTTGTCTTTTGTAGTCTTGGCCATTCCTGTCAACCTAGTGTTCTCCTTCAATTCCCTTGTCTAGATCATTTATGAAGTTATTGAAGAGTACTGGACCTAAAATCTTAGAGTACCCCACTGCTTACCTGGGGTACTCCAGTGTTTACTTCCCTCTATGTGGATGTAGTTCCTGTCAAGGTCCTACTGAGTTTACTATCAATGAATAATAAAATGGCCCTTTTTTGGTCTGGACCACTTCATGAAGAACACATGAAACCCTTTTTCTTAACAGCTGGCTTATTTCATCCTCTTAAAGAGAAAAAAAAAATACACATGTGAATTGATTTTCCTTGGTTGAAATAAATGGAGCTATTGCAAGCAAAGGATTGGCATACTGGATTATGATACTCACTATTTCACTGAATAAAAGTGGTACTATTGTAGTATTGGGTTAAATACTTGCACATATGCCCTGAATATCACAATTGAAAACAAGGTTAGTTTCCAAGTTATTTTGAAAATGTATGAAGGCTTTTTTTGAAATTACATAAACTATATTTACGGTCTAACCCCACAACTGAGCTATGATTTCTGAATGTATGAATGAGTATGTATGTGTCAGAAGTAATATGTTTCTATGAAATTGAAAATTCTACTTGCTTAGACCCCCACATTGAAGTTGATTACAACTTCTAGTAATCACAGCAAAGCAGGAGCTGAGTAAGAATGTAATTTGGCTCATTCCCTCCATGCATTTTCCCCCCAGAAAAGAACTGCTATGCTATAGGATGGCAATGAGTACAAGTTATTGTAAGTATGATAGAGGTGCAGTTTCTCAACAAAAGGTGACAACATCCAGGTTATATTGTGTAATAGCATGATTACAACTACTGATTTCCTTAATAAAGTTTTTTCTTTTAAAAAACACCATGTAAAATCTATAAATAAAATCATAAGTGCTTCATTCAAAAGAAAGCTTCTTTGGTTGCTCTGGGTGCTTGCCAATTACTTAATTTCAGTGATTAAAAAGAGTAAGGTCCCACAATAAGAGTTAACCTCAGTACTGAACTTGACCGATAGTTCATGTTGTTGACCGTCAACAGCTCCAGGTCGATGATATGCTCTCTTGGACCTGTTAATGGCTTGACCAACACAAGCATTGCACTCACTGAGCTTGTTTGCTAAAAGAAAGAAGGAAAAAAATGTTCACGTACAGCCAATGCATCCACAAATAATTTCCCAGGATACGTGCTTTTGTGAAAATGATTTAGAAAATATATTTCAGACCTCACACAAGTGTGAGTGCAACTTTCTCCTACTAATTAAAGCAATCACATCCCTTTTCCAGGCTTCATTGTAAGAGACCACTGCTTTAGGTCATTTTCATGACTCTAAAATATGATTTCTTTCATTAATAACAGATGTGTTACGCTTGCATGAGATTGGAAGCATTTCTTCCAAATCATTGTCAGAGTGTATATACTCCTATATATAGATATTCACACACAGAGATACAGTATATCCAATGTATTGTATTGGTTAAGGTGTTAAAGTTAGGACCACCAAGGGCAGGTTCCAATCCTCCCTCAGCCACGGAAGTTCACTGGGAAACTCTGGGTCAGCCCAATACAGATGTGATGGAATGTAGTTTGGATTCCCAGGAGGGAGGGAGAGCACTCCAGAGGAGTAAGAGACAACTCAGTTCAGGTAGTTTATGTAAGAGAAACAGGGTGAAAACAGCCTCTTCTTAATAATTCCCAGTCTAAATGCTTGTTGTAGGTTGCAGTCTGTATCAGTTTCACAAGATTTGTCTATATGTGTGGAACAATAAAGAAATCCGCTTTAATGAATCACTGTGTGTTTTGATTTCTGAGATCTGACAATAGAGTTATTTTGTGTAAAAAAAACAGGAAGAACATAAAACATGAATTACATCTTCAGTACTGATCAGATGACACAATGGGACAAAAGAGTTCTTCATAACAAAGCTGTTGATTCTAACTTATTTAATTTGGCATGTATTATATTTGCTGAGTTTCATCTTCATCAGCATCAAAGAACTTCAGAAGAACATGCGGAATACTTACTCTAAGAAAGAAATCTCCATTGTCATTTCCAGATTTAATCCGGAAGGTGTTAATTGTATTGGGGATAATTGTGGTTGCCTGAATTTGGAAGATATCAGATGGCACAGTCCTCTCTGAATGGATGCTCATATATTTATGAACAATGGAATATGGCAGTTCCCGACAAAGAGGATTTGACACTGGACAAATACAGCGACTGTAAAAGAAAGCACAATGATTGAAAAACATCCATTGCAAACTGGTGTTCAGTTTGAAGCTCTGTTGATAGCTTCTCTTACTTTTCAGATGCAAGCACGTAAGGCTCCTGACAAGGATTTCTTGGGTAACAGCGATAGCCACCATGATAATTAGAACACAACTCATCTTCTCGACATTCATTGCGTGTTTCACATTCATTTATATCTATATTAGGGAAAAAAGGAAAAAAGTTCTACAATTCTGCTATTTGCAATCTTTGAGCCTGGAGTTATTCATAAACTTGAATCTGCAAATGGCTGTGGAAATTCTCAAACATCCAAGTCACAGTTGTCTCAAAATTGCTTTTCAAAAGGCAGCTGGACTTTGTTTTGTTTTCTTTTTCTTTTCATTCCCCACCATTTAGTGAGGTCTGAAGAAACCTCTATCATGAGAAGGGAAATTTTTTCAAGGAAAAAACCCAAGAAAATCCAGTTACCTTTTGAAAAGCATCTTTGCATCTGCAAAATATCTTAGTAGTTAGAGCTTAATTATTTGATGCAGTCTGAAAACTACCTTGTTAGCCCCTCTTTTGCACATATGTGGATAATGAAGAACATATAAAAAGAAAACAGACCTCAGCGATCTAAGGGTTGCCTCATTCTTCACCTACTATAGTTTATCTCAGAAATGAAAGCCTTCTTATAGTTATATTTATTTACATCTATATTTATATCATCTATATTTTATTTACTTTTAAGTGGGATTCCCCAACTAAAGTCATACTCTACTTGGTGTCTCCTTTCTCCTTCCTATCCTTAATTTTTGCAGTCTCAGACAAAAAACAAATAAGGTTTTCAATATGCTGTATGCTGTGGGAGATTAATGGTCTGTTGATTGCACATTTTTGCCAGGCTTGGTTTAAACCAGGCATCTGTTAGGTGATTTTTATTTTATATTACAGAGATAACATTTTATGTTAAGCAGGGATTTATCACTTGTATGATTTGATTTTAAAAAAAGATAGTATTAATATTATCATTACTTTTGCAGATATGTGAACTTACCTTGACAGTTTCTTCCTCTGACCAGCTGGTAGCCATCTGGACACGCGCAGGAGAATCTTCCTGGCTCATTGACACACTGATATTGGCACAGGAAGTTAGAAGCTCTACATTCATCAACATCTGCAAAACAGAGGCATTTTCTAAGCCAATTATTAAAGGTTTAGCATCTGCTTTTACACTGAACTTGTTCCTTGCCTATTATCTTTGTTACTTGGGCTGCAAAATACAAATGGCTCTTTCTTCCTTTCTACTTTCTGACAGTTTTTGGAGGAAAATTTTATCTGCCTGCAAGAATGAGGTGCATGAACAGGAATAGAATCACTACTACCAAGTAGAAAGCAAAAAGAGGTTTCAAAGATCAAGATTTTAGTGAAAGAATCAGCCTTCTAAAATCTTTTTTTTTAATTGCGAAAGTTTGCCGAAGAATGTGAGCCTAATATATTAGTCTGGTTGACACAATATTTTAAGCCATAATATGGATTGTCTATTTTTTGACATACAGTATTGTGGGAGCCCAGCAGGTTAATGGGAAAATCAAAGTGCAGCAGTGGCCTTTTTTCTACTTACCTCTAACCCATTTTGCTCATGTTATAATTTCTTTGCCATGGAAGAATTATTCTTCCCTAGGAGATAACAAGCGGGAAAACTCCAAGAGGTGCCAAGATTATATTTCTGAGAATTCTCAAATGGGAATTTCTGGGAATTCTGGAAACTGTAATTACATATATTACTTCTGCCTAAAGAAGGCGTTAAGCTTCTGATTAGGAAGGAGAAGAAATGAACCTGCAATATGCTTTCTTTGCATATTACTAACAGTGAACACGTTCTACTCCAGTGTTTCTCAACCTTGGTGACTTTAAGTCCTGTGGACTTCAACTCCCAGAATCTCCCGCCAGCTGGGGGATTCTGGGAGTTGAAGTCCACAGGACGTAAAATTGCCAAGGTTGAGAAACACTGTTCTACTCAAAAGGTTCCTTCCCATCCCTGTTGTTTCAGAACTTCATCAAGCTGAACAGCTACTCACCATCACAGCTGATTCTATCTGGGCTTAACTCAAAGCCTTGATTGCACTGGCATAAGAAAGAACCAACTATATTGTAGCACTGTTGGGCACAGGGGTTGCCGGTCTCACACTCATTTATGTCTGAGAAGAAAACAAGACAAATGTGGCATTTTGATCTTTTCTTGAACCATTTTGGAGCATCTTAACCATATTCTTTGTGTACTATACATGCTTGTTCATTTTAAATCAATTTATATGGACAGGGAAAGAAATTCCAGCCTCCCAAGTATGGGCTATTCCCACCCCCTTAGTTTTGCTTCCTTCCCCAAATTAAAATGGCTTCGTGTTTTATGCATACACAAGGTGGCTTATATAATTATAAGTAAAGTTGATCCAGGTGATTTATGGATCTGAATAGCTTCTAGCAAAGCATTGGGGGGGGGGGAGGGATTTCTCTGCAGTTTTGATAATTTCATTCAGCAGTGAATTACTTGCAACAGAAAATAACCAGGGCTGATGAGTGTACCTCAGTGGTTTTTAACTGCACCCCAATTTTCTTTGGTTTCTTGGAGATGAAGCACCGAATACAATAGCAATGATGGAGGAACACAAAACCCAAGCCTGACTGAGCATGGGTACAAGCCAGTGATGGGATTCAATAATTTAACAACTGGTTCTCTGCCCTAATGATTTCTTCCAAGAACCAATTCACCAAACTGCTCAGAAAGTTAACAACTGGTTGTCCTGAAGTGATGCGAACTAGCTAAATCCCACCACTGGTACAAGCCCATATTCAGCTCTACCCTGTGGTTGGAGGAGAGGCAAAAGCTTTTCATTTTCCTCTTTTATTGTGGTGATGGGCTGTTGACCAACAGTTTTGTTATGATTTTGAGGTCCTTTTTTCTTCCTTATACTCTACAAAGGCTGAGATATCATTGTGGCATTAACTGGGACTCTTTTTGACTTGTAGGTTCTGATAAAATGGCTAAGACACTATGTACGATACAGTCTGCCATGCATGACTATATCTGTGCCTAATTTGGATCCTATAGTGGACAGGAGGGAGCATGATGGTGCTTGTAGCCTGAGGAAAGTTGTGACTTGTCCCTCCCTTGCTGGATGCAGCCAATTTGGATAATTAAAAACCAGTTTACAACATTACCTTTTGGGGAAAAGTCATTGAAAGATGGTGGGAACATAGTCTACAACAGGGGTATCCAACCTTAGCAAGTTTAAGCCTGGTGGACTTCAGCTCCCAGTATTCTGGGAGTTGAAGTCCATCAGGCTTAAAGTTGACACGGTTGGAGACCCCTGGTCTACAAAGCACCATGGTAGAAGAGGATTAGCTAGATGCTTTTTATATAAGAATTTTATTAGTTTTACAATTTTATAAAAGGAAAGGGGTAAATAGGATATTTTTAACAATATTTTAGAGCTTCCATATCGGTGCTGGTGACCGCCTCCGAGTCTTCTTACAATATCATTTTCAGCAAAAAGTAAAAAAGGTAGGAAAGGGTACATACATTTCATATCTCAAATTTCATAAAATAAAATTTCATACATTCAATTTAGCTAGATGCTTTTTAGTTAGGACTCACAATGGAGTAGAAATGGCACTGGCTATCCTAAGGACCAATCTTTGTTGCGATTTAAATGAAAGTAGTGTTCTTGTTCTATTCCTTCTGGATTTTCAGTGGCATTGATATTACTGACAATTGTATCCTTTTTGCCACCTGCCAGCATTGGGCATTGGAGCAATGATTTGCAATGGCTCTGTTCTTTCTTTAGTGGGTGCTTTCACTCAGTGGTGATAAGCAGAAAAAAGGACAGCCACATAGCTTCTCCCTTGTGTGATGTACTGTAGCAGGATTTTGTCATCTCCCTGTTTAATATCTACATGAAGCTACTGTGGGAGGTCATAAGTTGGATTGGTTATTGGTGTAGTGATTAAGGCAAAAGTCTAGAAACTAGGATGCCATGAGTGCTAATCCTGCCTTAAGCACAAATCCCTGAGTGATTTTGGGCCAGTTACTCTTTCAGCCTCAGATAGAAGACAATGACCAATCACTTCTGAAATATTGTCATGAAAATTGCAGGAAACTTGTCTAGGCAGCTACTAAGTCACCATTGAAAGCACAAAAACACAAAACCCTCTACTTTGTCTGACCTGGCGATCTGTCCCAGTGTCAGGAAATTGGTAGGAACTAGATGGGATGAAACAACCAAAGTTGAACCCAAGCAAATTCCTAATTTGCCTTGGTGATGTCTCTTGAGGAAAGAAGTATTATCACGAGGAAGTAGGTGTGTGACTTGGGAGTCCTGGACTTGCAGTAACTGCCAGATAGGCAATTGGGAGTTGTAGTCTGGAAGCTCTGTCTGGGCACTGGTTATTCCCTTTTCTGAAGCATGAAGCCCAAAAGTAACTCAAGCCCTTATGGTCATAGTCTTAGATTACTGCAGTATGACCTTGAAGACCACTAGAAGCTACAATTGATTCAAATGGAAAAGCTTGCTTGATGGAAGATATTGATTGCTCTGCATTGGTTGCCAACAGGCTTTTAAGGGAAATTCAAAGTGCTGATTTTCACCTATAAGGTCTTAGCAAATACCTTCAAGGTTGCCTTCTTCAATCAGAATCAACCTTTTCCATGCAATCTTAATGGAAAAAATGTCTTAACATACTCACATTTTGATGAAGCTAGTTAACAATGCTTTTTACTCATTTATTATGTATCAACCTTCTTAAAATAACAGGTTAGCTTCAAGTGTGGTGCTCTCCAGAAAAGTTAAGGATGAGCTGTTCCAGAGAGCCTATGAGAGCCTAATCGCATTTTGTATATAGCTACTGAAGTGCTGTTGAAGTGTTGTTATACTAATATTAATGGAACATCATGTTCATAGTATGTAATAACTTTAAGTAGGTAGGTAATTAATCTGAATGTTATGGTGCATTTTAATTGCTTTCATTGCTAGGTTTATTTTTTAAAATCTTTATTTACTATGGCTATTTTATATATAACTAGTCCTACACAACCACAAACATGTTATTGCTTTTATTTTAAATTGCATTTTGCATGTTATTTGTTATGCTATGGGTTTGTGCATACAACCCCAATAAATAAGTGACACATCAATCCTTGGTATTTATTTGTGGTGGCTTCTTAGTTTTTCTACAGTTAAGGTTTTGTATCCTTATATCTATTTATCTGCTTCAGTCTAGCTTGCCAAGTTTATGGCAAAAATATAACCAAAGCCAAATTGGGCAGCCATTTGTCTGAAATGTTATAATGCTTGAACAGGGTGTTTGACAAGGTCCCTTCCAATTCTATTATTCTATTCTACTTCTATATTTGAGCTTAGATAAGGCAAATTTTGAGAATAAGAAGTGTAAATACTATAGCTTTTACATCAGAAAACGCTTTGAAATGAGAATTTGTTAAGATACAGCGTTCTAAATATTTTCATGAAAAATAAAATGGCAGTCATCTGCTAAATGGAAACCTCAGGTGTACTGGGTATCATCTTCCCCAATTTCACCCAAATTTCTCTATGAGATATGGCATAAATTACAAAGTTGGGACTCAGAAATTCATATAATTGTGTTTCGTTTCCTGAGATTTACTAAGATTATTATGAACTCTGAGGGCTAGAAATTGATCATGATCACTTTTTTAAAATGTTAAGCTGTGATTTGGTTTTGTGATTAATTGTCATTTCAATAAAGTCAATTAAAAATGTCAAATACAAATGTTAATCAAACTAATTAATTTAATTGCTATTTTAAGAGTGTTCACTAAGCTGTAATGTAGTTTTGTCTTTAAGACATTTGGATTTTAGCCTAAACATATTATTGGATAGTGGAGAAGAATATAATAAAAATTAATCACCTGCTGTCTGGGTTTTCTGCCAAATAACCATATAATTTCAAAATGATATCAGAATGCAGTAATATTTTTTCCTCATAATCAATGTATATTCATTAGATTTATATGATCCCTGATCTACATATATTTTAAACTTACATACTGGTATGCACATTTTAGAAATCAAATTTATTTTGTAAGTTCCCCAAGCTTGGTATATATAATAAAATTAATGTCCATATAAAGGTTATAGACAATTTCATAAAGAGAACTAAGAAAATGTTAAGTGTTAAGTTATTGAAATTATTTATACTTGTTTGGAGAGAAGGGCAGTAACTTTTTTATATATCTTTTTCTTTGCACTTCTTTTTATTTTATTTTACTTTTATTTATTTTTGTTTTTGTTTGTTTTTTATCTCTATATTTGAAAAAATTAATAATGTTAAGTATTAGCATTTTCATTAAATACTCTTGAGTTTTAGTTTGTAAACTAAAACCTAGGGCAGAGAGCAATGTCTATGTCAAAAATAAAATGAAACATAAAATCTTGGTACTTATTTGTGTATTGGGAAAAAAATGTAAGCCACAAGATTGTCAAGACAAAAACAAATAAAAATAAAACCAATTAAAATCAATACTGCATATTAACCAACAGAAAAAATGATAAATGGAAATCTTCCAGAAGTCAAGGACGGATAATTTCAATCATGTTAATGATTGAAAATGTGAATGATAAACAGGTATTCATTACATAGGTCAAGGATTTTAGTTTGATGTACTTGGGAAGACTTTACGACAGTGGTCTCCAACCTTTTCACCTTGGCCCAGCAGCGGGGGTGGGGTGGGGGAATGTGAGTGGCAGGCACACACGTGAGTGCACAGCTCCACTGATGTGAGCAGCAGGTGTGTAAGCCCTCTGCTCAAGTGAATGGAGGTTGCTTGTGCAGCCCAGTTTCAAACAGGCCATGGCCTGGTAGTGGTAGCAGCCCAGGGATTGGGCACCCCTGCTCTACAATACAAAAAACTTAATTATATTATGTTACCAGCTTATAGCTGCCTGCACAGATTGCCACTGGTTTTGCAGATAATGAGTCATATCTTATCCTGTTAAGTGAGATTCCAGGAATGAACATGGAACATTTTGCACACAATAGTGTAGTTCTATCATAGGTTTATTAAGTCTGTTCCAAAATAACCACTGATCATAGATCAGTCAATCAACAAAACAAATTATTAATTCAGTCACATCAAATTTCTTAGCACTAAGCTCCCAATCTTAACATTTAATGAATCAAAACTTGCCCTTTTATTCTCATTCAACTTTCATTAAAGATGCAACATTTAATCAATGCAAGACTCAAAAGTAATTTCTACTTAAATGAACAGAAGATTACCCCCCCCCCCAATGTATAGGTTTTAACAGTGCTTATAAATATTCAAATGACCACTATATTTGTATGAAAGTGTCTAGTCATTCCCTACGATTTCAGTTCCAATAATTGCATTTTTAACAGGTTTGGACTTGAAATCCAAGCATCTGAATGGAACTGGGACGGAAAAAATATTTTCTAAAACAACATACCTTATTCAGACATAAAGAAAGCAGACTCCTTTCTACAGAAATGTTGTTTTTATTCATATGCAAACTGTATTATATCCATGTTATATGTGATTATATCCATTTTTTTCTTCCATTCAATCACGGCCAACTTTTGAAGACTGTCTGGACAAGACCCTACAATTTGTTGGCAAAGTTTTTCAGAAATGGTTTGCTATTGCTTCCTTCCAGGGGTTCAAAGAAAATGACTGGCTCAAGGTCAATCAGCTGACTTTGTGCTTAAGGGAGGTGTAGAACTCAGAGTCTCCTGGTTTCTAGCCTGATGCCTTGAACCATGGCATCAAACTGGCTCTATATATCCATTATATCCAATCCAAAATATTCCCAATGCAGTATGACACAGAGCTTCCTAAGTATTTTAAATTTACTCATAAGTTATGGGAACTCCTATACTTATTCTCTAAAGTCACCCATTCATAGGAAAAGAGGAGGTTTAAGACTGGGATGAACTGAGACAAATGCCAGCTAGAATAAGATGCAGGAGGTAATTAGTCTACCTGGGTGTTTTGTGCTAAGGAACCCTCCACCCTCTGTGTTTGCCTTTTTTGGAATAAGAAAACCCTCATTTCTTTAAATGCCCCCCCCCCCCGACTTTCAACATTTCAAATTGGGGTGGGGGGTGGGGTTAGCAATTACTTTCATGATTCTATAATTACTCTTCAATTAGTTCCCTAAGTGTTCATAACAAAATCAATTAAAATATCCTTAATGGAAAGATATTTGAAACTGAAATAAGAAATGCATCACACACACACAAAGGCAGGATCAGAGCAATACTTTAAGACATATATAAATTTAACAGTCCACACTAATCTAAACCACTATTACATCTAAATCACTGTTATTGATATAGAGCACCTTTTCATTTTATTATTATTCTATAAAAGAACAAAAATGAAATCACACACAGAAAGTATTTTGAATTTTTGATGATTGCATTTCTTGAAGTGACTGGCCATTTTATATACCATTTAAATACCTATCTTCATTGGATTCCGTGCCTCTTGCACTTATATAACCAGAAAATATGACAGTTAAAAAAAAAATTAAATGTGACAATTTCTAGCAAAATGTCCCGAAGTGTGCTTACCGGCACAGGTGCGGTTGTCAGGAGTTAACTGAAAGCCAGCATTGCAATGGCAATGGTAGGAACCAGGATTGTTCACACACCGATGGTGGCAAAAGGAAGGGAACGTGCATTCATCAATGTCTATGTTGCCATTAGAACAGAAGTATTTAAAAAATAATTAGAAAAATGAAGTTTCAAAAACAATGAACTGCCACATATGATCTTAATATCATAGGAATTGTATACATGGAGCTTGATCAGCAGCAATATTGGCCCCTAACTCTCCTTTTTTGTTTTCTTTTATGTATTTTTCATTAAAACAAAATTTAATAGTAAAGTAGCATATTGCAAAGAAATATATCAATGTGCAACATACTCTTTCATTTTAAGAATACATTTGCCATTCTTAGTGGAGACTAATTTCCATATACAGGTAGTCCTCAACTTGCAACAGATTAACAATTTAGAACAGAGGAGCTATTACGTTGCTATTACTCAACCTTTAGGGCTAGGTCTGGGATCATTCTGTAAATCTGTGGGAGCGCCTTCCCTTTGGAATGAGCTACCCCCAAAGCTTCGCATAATTCCCGACCTCCCTTCCTTCCGGCGCGCCCTAAAAAGCTGGCTTTTCCAGCTGAGTAAAATAAACTATTAATTTTAATTGTTAATTGTTAATTTTAAATTTAATTGTAAATTGTCAATTGGTTATTGGATTTACTATTTAATCTTTTTTAAACTTTTGTAATATGTGTTTTTATGTTGTGTGCCGCCCTGAGTCCTTTGGGAGAAGGGCATATAAAGAAGGGCATATAAATCCAATAAATCCTAATCCTAATCTCAGTCAAAAGTCTGACTGGGTTCTCTTCAAATTCATCAAATTAGGACACTGAATGGAAATTTTTTAAAGGATTTAAAACCCCAAAATTAAAATTATCCTCAAACATCAAGCAGGTCAGAGAGATGCTGGGCAAAATATATGACATATGTGCTTCATAGTGCATGAGACAGTATATAAAGCACCTATTTTTCAATTGATAACACGTCTGGGTCTGTCATTTGCAAAGTCCATGTGCTGGTTTAGCAGCTACCCTCTTATGTGCAGGCATAAACAAGTAGAGTCCACATGACTGCTTTAATTATTTGAAAATAGGTGCTTTTACATGCTTCTACATGTTGAACTTATTTTTTTGAAATGTTTCAATGCACAGCCTTCTTAAAAGCTTTCCATCTTAAACCTTGTAGTAGCTTTTCATGGCTACCTATCCTTCATGTACAATTTTCATCATCCTCATGAATGCAATCACTCTGCTGGCTGCAGAGGTTGAGTAATAGCAAACCTGTTATTTCCCACATGTGTGTTCATTTATTTATTTATGTCATTGCAAAAACATATATATGGCCACCTATACTATATACGACTAAAACTCCCATGTCTGTAATTTTTCACTTTGTTAACAAATGGTCCTCAAATGGAATAACTGACAGAATATTGGCACCTGTTACTCCCAAGGGAACTGTGGCTGCTTCAGTGTTGCTGGGCTGCTTCAGCCAGGTTACAAACCCCACAAAATATATTTTATGGTGTGGTACTTACCAAAGCACTGGTCTCCTCGTTTTTGATACCCAGTTCGGCACTGGCAGGTGAATGATCCCCTTAAGTTGACACAGACCTGATCTGACCTACAGGTGTGGCCACTGGTGGTACATTCATCAATATCTTTTAAAAAGAAGGAAAGAAAATGACATGTTATGAACTTTGGAAAGGTCATTATAACTTTTGTATTTTTCTTAAAAATACAAAGATTTTACTACCAAGGTCTGATTCCAACATTAGTCAAAGAAAGTCATAATTGACATCCCAAATACATCATTTCTCAGTCTATTTCTGTGACCATGGCATTGCCAGTTCTTTTGTAGTCTTTTTTCAATTTCATTTTTTTCATCATTTTTTTCATAAAATTATACAATACAATACAATACAATACAATACAATAGCAGAGTTGGAAGGGACTTTGAAGGTCTTCTAGTCCAACCACCTGCCCAGACAGGAAACCCTACACCATTTGAGACAGATGGCTATCCAATATCTTCCTAAAGACTTGCAGTGTTGGGGCATTCACAACTTCTGGAGGCAAACTGTTCCACTGGTTAATTGTTCTAACTGTCAGGAAATTTCTGCTCAGTTCTAAGTTGCTTCTCTCCTTGATTAGTTTCCACCCATTGCTTCTTGTTCTACCCTCAGGTGCTTTGGAGAATAGTTTGACTCCCTCTTCTTTGTGGCAAAACCCCGGGATATTGGAACACTGCTATGATGATGTAGGCACAGATTTCTACAAAGATTTCTTGGGGTAATAACTTGCCAACTTACCTGCCAATTATTGGTGATTCAAAGTAGCTACGAAGGCCCACATAAAACACTATGGTGCATATAAAATCTACTTGAAATAACAACTAACTGTCTCAATGAAACAGTCCAAGCAATTTTATTCAGATCATACCAATCAAGGAAAGTAGGATTCTGGATTTTATTTGATAGATGTGGCTGACTTTCTCTGCAGTCATACTTGAACACAGAAGCACAATATCGGCTATGTTTATAGTCCAATGTACTCAGTTTTGAGGGAAAGGAGTATAGTGGCATATTTGTTTTTATTCTTCTCTAAAGCAGATCGATGTCTGAAGATTGTTATGGAAATGGACAAAATATAACTATTTCCTGAAAGTGCAGGCACAGGTTTGTTGGATTACTGAAGCATTTTGGAAGTTCATCCTCTCTTTGCAGTAGTATCACTAGTTTAATGGATTAAAATGTTTTCCTCCTCTTTTCCTCTTACAGCAGACTGTATCTCTGTAGTGGCTTGTAGGTGATTTTCCAGTTTTGTGCCTCCTATAATTTAATGCAGTACTATGACATGACTTCCTTCTGACATTCAAAACCAACTGGAAGATTCTAAGCTGAATAAACAAATTCCTTAAAACTAGTTTACAAATCCCAGTTGAACTCTTTGTATTTGTTCAGGAACTGGGGACCAGTGGCAGATTCCGGGTGGAGCCATGGAAAAGAAAAAATGGATTCTTTCTCATGAAAAATGAAAACAATGTTGACCACAAGACTCAAATCATAAATTGAACTGTTTTGACCTTATTCTTTAAACTTGCTCCTCCCTCCAGTTCTCACTTCAAATACCCGCATATTTTCCAATATGCTTCCTTTCTAACTGACAGCTCGATATAAATTTTCTTCCGACCTGCCTTGGTCTTTGAACTGATAGCTGTTATCAGTTCTTAAAAGCTGGTGTACTGCTTAAAAAAAATACAAAGATGACAGACCGGGGAATGCAGAATTTTTATTAACTTGCAAAATGCCTATCATATCTCAGGTGGGTTGAGTGTGTGATAAACAGTTTGAGAGAAGGGGAGAGAATGTATTTTGCAAGCAAGCACTATATAGTTAGTATGTTTGCATGTATGAATAGGGTTGGGGGAGATAAAGGCTTGCATTTTGAAACCCCCCGCGTGCAGTACATATTAGTGCATCTGCACATGCATGAAATGGTCAACGTATGACCATTTGTTCATGAAGTATTCAAATTTATGGCAGTGTAAATGAAGGGACTTATGACTGGAGTCCAAAGTTACAGCTGTTGCAGTGCCCCTCCATGTCACATGATCAAAATTCAGGTACTTGGCAGCCGATCTACACTTACCATTGCAGAGACACTTCAACTTCCCCTATCCACCTTTCTCCTCCATCTATGCTCCTTTGATCCCTGGTACTCCATGGCTCCTGCTGCCCTACCTGATTTTTGCTGTATTTTTGCTACGTATGCTAACGATTGTACATGTGTCAGGCCTGTCCCTTCATGAAGCAGTTGTAGCCATATAAAGCTTTCTTCTTCTTCTCACAAGTCACATGCAATGGTTCCCTTGCAAGACCTGAAGAAGATGGCCTCACTGGCCATTAGCTGCCTTGTGAAGGGACAGGTTGGATACACCTAGTCAGAAGCATGAGCAAGAAGATGGCAAAGGTCAGCTCGAGCAACAAAGCAAAGGATGGTAGGAATCTCAGAGTGCAAAGTTGTGAAGGTGACTGGCTGGGAAATAGG
This sequence comes from Rhabdophis nuchalis, assembly GCA_039707465.1. NCBI lineage: Eukaryota > Metazoa > Chordata > Lepidosauria > Squamata > Natricidae > Rhabdophis > Rhabdophis nuchalis. The sequence goes on from CM077643.1 coordinate 367,122,922, forward strand.
TTGGAGTGGCTGCAACTTTGTGTGGCAACTGCAGTCTTGCACCGCACTGCTGGGCTGGGCTGGATTTTGTATTACAAAGGAATTCATATTGTGCTGTGGCTCAAAGATTTCCTTGCAGTCCCAGAGCTGCAGTGCATCAAGAAACTCCTTTGTGCTGCGTACCTGAGCTGGGCTTTGCACTGCAAAGGGATTTACACTGCACTGTGACTCAGGGGCTTCATGCAGTTCCAAAGCCATGGTATGCCAACCTTTTGTACTGTGCTGCTGGGCTTGGATGAGGCAGTTGAAGTTTCATGGAGTGGCTGTGCTTCCTGCAGTTTTTCTGGCATATTCTTGGAAATGGTATGCGTATTGCCTTCATCTTAGGACTCAGAGCAAGTGACTGACTCAAGGGCACCAAACCGACTTCATGTCTAAAGTGAGACTAGAACCCACAATCTCCTGGTTTCTAGCCTGGTGCCTTAACCACTACACCAAATTATTCAAATTTTAGCTTAACCTGTTTCCTGCCATTATGCTTGTTTTCAAACATGCATGTTTTTTTTTATATAGGAGAACATTAATAACAACATGGTGGTGATTTCTCATATGCAGCCAACACTATTTTTTAAAAAATAATTCCCAGAAATGTAGTACCTTGTTCCACTGCATTTAAAGATAATGGTATCTGTGTGTGCATGAGAGTAAAACAGATAAGAATCACCAGCAAGTTCACATGAGAAAAGGAGAAAGGTTAGTGAAGAGCCTTCCTCTTTCTATCACCCTCCCCCTTTCTCACGCACACACTTTTTTCTGCTTTATTTATTTATTTTTTATTTTTTCGAATTTATACCCCACCCTTCTCCATTGTTAGGACCCAGGGCGGCTTTCACGTCACCCTGTCCTTCTGAATCATCTGTTTTTGCAAATATTAAAAAAACCCTCACGCAATGCATTTGTTCCTAAGTATGTGTTTTTTGTCGTCCCCCCCCCCCAAAGCTTTGGCAGAGAGATCCAAATGGAGAAACGCCACAAAAGAAAGAAGGAAGAAATAAAAGGATGGAGAAACAACACTACAAAGAGAGAAGAAGATGCCTGCCAGCAGTTTATGGCAGAGCAAGGCTTGGCCCTCCTTTCCTCCAATCCCTTTAAAATGATCTATTGAAAGCATTCATTCATAACCATGAATATTTCTATTTTCCGTAAATCCCATCTCAAAACAGTTTCTCAAGGCAGATGACATTCATTGTATTGCATTGTCTTGTAGAAGCATTTGCTGTACTGTTCAGTCAAAACACTTTCAAAACTCATAAATTCAGAAAAAGCAATCTGACAGTAAAAAAGGGAGATCAACACCATTTGTAGTAGTACGAATAATATTAACTCTCAGACAGAGGCCTCGTAAATAACCTTCCTAAATGAGCTAAAAGAAACTTCCATATTTTTTTCTAAAAAGAGGCTGAAAATCTGGGTGCGTCTTATACATCGAATACAGCTTTTTTTGCTTCCTGGAACCCCGCCCCCTTCACCAAACTGGCTGTGCCTAGCCTTATGGAGGCTTCCAGGAGCTCCGGGGGATGGGGAGGGCAGAAATTAGCCTAAAACGGGCCGGCTTTTGCCCTCCCCAGCCCTCAGCAGCACTGTAGGGATATGCATGCAATTTGTTTGACACAAAAATGGCCCGTTTTTGTGATAAATAGGCTGGTTTTTTGCTCATTTTTGACACCCCCCCAGGAGCACTCTGAAAGCCTCCCCAAGGCTATTCATGCTTTTTATTTGAAAAAAAACAACGGCCCCATTTGCGTGGAGAAACGGGCTGTTTGGGGGAGGTTTGCAGAGTGCAAAAACACTCTCTAAGCTGTTTAACTGCATTGCTAATTTTTATTTTATTTTATTTTATTTTTCAAATTTATACCCCGCCCTTCTCCTTGCAAGGACCCAGGGCGGCGCACAGACAATATTAAAAACCATACAAAATTACAAAAAATACATTATTAAAAAACTATTAAATTATATCCTGTACTAAAAACCCTTATAAAACCCTAAGAATTTAAAATTTATACAAATAAAAGTCAGAAACGGGGGGTTATGCTAGGCCGGCTTGTTGGAATAAATACATTTTGAGATGCTGGCGGAAGAGGCGGAGGTCCGAGGTGGTGCATAGATCGGGGGGTAGGTCATTCCAGAGGGCTGGGCCTGCCACAGAGAAGGCCCTTCCCCTGGGCGTCGCCAACCGGCATTGCCTGGCTGACGGTACCCGGAGAAGGCCCTCTCTGTGGGAGCGGATCGGTCGAAGGGATGTATGGGGCAAGAGGCGGTCTCGTATGTAGCTAGGCCCTGAGCCATGGAGCAATTTAAAGATGGTCGTCAGCACCTTGAAGCGCACCCGAAAGGCCACAGGTAGCCAGTGCAGCTCGCGCAGGAGAGGTGTTATGTGGGATTGCCTTGAGGCACCCATAATCACCCGCGCGGCCGCATTCTGGACTAATTTTGTTTGACATTTTTCAGTACATATTATATACATTTGTTTGGTGATATTCTTTCCCATTAATTGGTTGCTATAAAGAGAAGCTTCTCCCACACAAGGTGCTGATTCCTCTCTTGCATTTAAACGACCCTAAAGATGAAAAATGGTCGGTGGTCAGCCATATATTTTCTCCAATTGTTTTAACCCTGTTTGTTGGATGCTATGGATTAATGAGAGAGATAAATAAAATTGCTGAAACTCAGGGTGGAGATGAGGGAGTAAAAATAATGGATGACTTGAGCAGGGAAAATGGACAAGGAAGAATTCTTCCTAGTGGGAAAATGAACCATCATTATGCAGAGCTGTAGCTATTGAGTCCCTTCGAGGAGAGGGGGGGGGGTCTAGAAATCTAATCAAATCAAATCAAATCAATTTATACAGATCTAAAATAGAAAATATCAGATCTGCTACAATTTTCAGTATGTATTCTGGAACAGAATAAAAATAAATGGCCTCACTAATAAAACACACAATATCATGAGCTCAGACAAGTCCACTCCTGCCCAAAAAAATCCCTAATTTTTCTCTGTCCCTACGCTGTTATCTTAGTTCTTTTTCTCCCTCTTGCATCTTTTATTACATTTTTATCCTGCCCATCTCAGTGATACAGCAATTCTGCATTTTCCCTTCCTAACTTCTATTTTTCTCAGCACATGTCTCCTTTTATTCTTCCTTCTTTGAACTTCTTGAGGCTAGAGGGAGGAGCTTCTGGCTGTGTGGAGGGGGAGAAGGGAAAGGTAAAACATTTCCCCATTTTGAACTTCTTGAGGCTAGAGGGAGGAGCTTCTTGCTGTGTGGAGGGGGGGAAGAGAAAGGTAAAACATTTCCCCATTTTGAACTTCTTGAGGCTAAAGGGAGGAGCTTCTGGCTGTGTGGAGGGGGGGAAGAGAAAGGTAAAACATTTTCCCATTTTGAACTTCTTGAGGCTAGAGGGAGGAGCTTCTGGCTGTGTGGAGGGGGAGAAGAGAAAGGTAAAACATTTCCCCATTTTGAACTTCTTGAGGCTAAAGGGAGGAGCTTCTTGCTGTGTGTAGGGGGGGAAGAGAAAAGTAAAACATTTCCCCATTTTGAACTTCTTGAGGCTAGAGGGAGGAGCTTCTTGCTGTGTGTAGGGGAGGAAGAGAAAAGTAAAACATTTCCCCATTTTGAACTTCTTGAGGCTAGAGGGAGGAGCTTCTTGCTGTGTGTAGGGGGAGAAGAGAAAGGTAAAACATTTCCCCATTTTGAACTTCTTGAGGCTAGAGGGAGGAGCTTCTGGCCAAGAGAGAAACACAGAGGTCTAACGTATCTATAAAGCAAAAATAGAAATAATACATTCTAGATTTGTGCGCTTAAGACTGTGATTGTATTTTATTTCAAAATGACTGGCTTAGTTCAATGTAATAACTGTTTTGCACCTGTCTTCCGCAGCACTCTTTTCAAATTTGGATACTGTCCCCCCTGCAGACAAATCAATAGATTACATAGACACATCACATATCTTGAATCTGTAATTTGTGCTCTCCAGGCAGAAATTAATTGTCCAATTCGGCCATTCCACCCAGTGGGGATGCCACACTACCAGCCTCCTCTACCGCAAAGATCCCACAGAAGAAGAGCAGCCTGGACAACTGTGGGATCTGGCAGGGTGAGAGCTGTGACCCACAAACACAAAACTTTTGCTGTGTCCCAGCATAACAGATATAGCGCCCTTGCTGATCTTAATGGGGACACTAAAGTGACAGGTCAAGGTAATAATGACGACTCAAACAAGCAGGGGATTGTGGTCCAAAGTGAAGAACCTACTTCAGAAATGCAAAAGTGTGAACCAGGGATCATGCATCAGTCACACAAGAGCAAGGTACCCAAAAAGAGAAGTCACCTCCTGATTGGTGACTCAATCGTAAGGGATGTAAACTTAGGTTAGGATATGGAGGTTTTGAAAGATGTCAGATGTTTGCCGGGTGCTACAGCCAGCAGAGACAAGAGGCATATTCTTAAGATAGTCAAGAATGCAAGTAAGGACTGTGAAGTTGATGCTATTATACATCTTGGCACAAATGATCTGTCCCAAAAAGATGTAGCTTCTGTGCAGAATGATTTCCAGAGTTTGGGGTACGAACTTAGTAGTACAGGTTGTAGGCTTATCTTCTCAGAGGTTATACCAGTATACAAGGAACAAAAAGGAAAGGGCCAGCACATAGCAGAGTTTAATGTGTGGCTAAAGGAGTGGTGTAAAAAGGAAGGCTTTGGTCTTATTAGTCATGATGCCTGCAGCTGGTCCAATGATAAACTGTACAAAAGAGATGGTTTGCACCCATCCAAGAAAGGGACTGAGTTACTTGGCACTAAATTCACAGATTTCCTGGCTAAACATTTAAACTGAATAGTGGGGACAGAGAATCAATAGATAAAGAACATTTCTGTCCCCAGCAAACTAAAATTCATAGGGTTATCAGTGCATGTAACATAGATATTTGTGCGGGTAATATTATCAACACTGCTGTCAAGCAAAACAAAACAATTAACAGTGAGTGCCATACCATGTACATGAACCATACAAGCGGCAAAGAAATAGGGGCAAAGAGAACCATAGTCAGGCATAACACAGGTTTCGTAGACAGAAAACACAGGGTCAATCAAAATGGACTCAAATGTCTATACACCAATGCACAGAGTATGAGGAATAAACAGGGTGAATTAGAAATTCAAGTAAATGAGGGCAGATACGATATTGTTGCCATTACAGAAACTTGGTGGGATGAAACCCACAAATGGAACATACAGCTAGAAGGATTTAAATTATTTAAAAGAAATAGACCAAATAAAAGAGGAGGTGGAGTTGCACTATATATAAGAAATAATTACATCTCTACAGAAATAGAGCACAACAATGATGAGAACTATCTTGAATGTATTTGGGTCAATATTAAAGGTTGGGGGGGGAATGATATTGTCATAGGTCTATACTACAGGCCACCCAACCAAGCAGAGGAAGTGGATGTACCTTTTGCTAACCAGCTAACTAAGGTATGTAGGAAGCACACTATAATAGTAATGGGAGATTTTAACTACCCTGACATCAATTGGGAAACAAACTCTGCACCAAGTGGAAGATCCAACAGGTTCCTAACAAACCTAGCAGACAACTTTGTTTCCCAAAAGGTAGAGAAGGGAACAAGGGGATCAGCAATATTGGACTTAATTCTCATTAACAGAGAGGAAATGATAGAAGGTGTAGAAGCTACAGGAACTTTGGGGGCAAGCGATCATGAAATACTGGAATTCAACATTATGCAAACAAAAGTAGTTGAACAAAGTCAAACTAGAGTCTTAGACTTTAAGAGAGCTAATTTCAATAAACTCAGAGAGAGCTTGGGAAGGATTCCATGGATGAGAATCCTCAAGGGGAAAACAACTCAAGAAGCTTGGGAAATTTTGAAAAATGAGATTATAAAAGCCCAGTCCAGTGCAATACCAATGAAGAAGAAAAATAACAGTTCCCAAAAGAAACCAGCATGGCTGCATAAAGAACTCTCTGACAAATTGAAAGACAAAAAGGATAAATATAAAAAGTGGAAAAAGGGGGACATAACTAAGGCAAAATATCAGCAAATAGCCCGAGCCTGTAAAGATGAAGTGAGAAAAGCTAAGGCTCGCAATGAAGAAAGGCTTGCCAAAAAAGTAAAAAATAACAAAAAAAGCTTCTTCCAACATGTTAAAAATAAGAAAAAAGTTAAAGAAACAATTGGTCCACTGCTGGGAGAAAATGGCAAGAAGATGATAAGCAACAGGGAGAAAGCAGAACTATTTAACTCTTTTTTTGCATCTGTCTTTACACAAAGGGATAAAACAGTCCAACCAATCAAAAACAGCACCACAAAAACCAGATTAGGAACACAAGTTGAAATAGGGAAGAAAATGGTAAGTGAGCACCTGTCTGCCCTGGACGAGTTCAAATCACCAGGACCGGATGGATTACACCCCAGGGTTCTGAAGGAACTGGCAGACGAGATCTCAGAACCACTGAACTATATCTTTCAGAGATCCTGGAGCACTGGGGAACTGCCAGAAGACTGGAAAAGAGCTGATGTGGTTCCCATCTTCAAAAAAGGAAAAAAAAACAGATCCAGGAAACTATAGACCCATCAGCCTGACCTCAATACCAGGAAAGATTCTGGAAAAGATAATTAAACAACAAACAAGTGAACACCTAGAAGCAAACAAATTAATAGCCAAAAGCCAACATGGGTTTGTCAAAAACAGATCATGCCAGACGAATCTAATTGCATTCTTTGACAAAGTGACAAAATCAGTGGACCAGAGGAATGCTGTTGATATAATTTACCTGGACTTCAGTAAGGCATTTGATAAAGTAGACCATAACCTACTATTAGATAAAGTAGAAAATTGTGGGTTAGACAGCACCACCACCAAATGGATTCGCAACTGGCTGACCAACCGCACTCAACGTGTAGTCCTCAATGGAACTGCATCTACATGGAAGGAAGTATGCAGTGGAGTCCCCCAAGGCTCTGTTTTAGGCCCAGTACTCTTTAACATCTTCATCAACGATTTGGATGAGGGGATAAATGGGGAACTCATCAAATTTGCAGACGACACCAAGCTGGCAGGAATAGCCAACACTCCAGAAGATAGGCTTAAGATACAGAAGGATCTAGACAAACTTGAACATTGGGCACTATCTAATAAAATGAAATTCAATTGTGAAAAAAGTAAGGTCCTACATATAGGCAAGAAAAACCAAATGCACAAGTACAGTATAGGTGGTACCTTGCTCAATAGTAGCAACTGTGAGAGGGATCTTGGAATCCTAGTGGACAACCATTTAAATATGAGCCAGCAGTGTGCAGCAGCTGCCAAAAAAGCCAACACAGTTCTAGGCTGCATAAACAGAGGGATAGAATCTAGATCACGTGAAGTGTTAATGCCACTGTATGGTGCCTTGGTAAGGCCACACTTGGAATACTGCATACAGTTTTGGTCGCCACGATGTAGAAAAGACGTGGAGACTCTGGAAAGAGTGCAAAGAAGAGCAACCAAGATGATTAGGGGACTGGAGACTAAGACATATGAAGAACGGCTGCAGGAGCTGGGTATGTCTAGCTTGATGAAGAGAAGGACCAGGGGAGACATGATAGCAGTGTTCCGATATCTCAGAGGGTGCCACAAAGAAGAGGGAATCAAACTATTCTCCAAGGCACCTGGGGGCAGGACAAGAAGCAACAGGTGGAAACTAATCAAGGACAGAAGCAACTTAGAACTAAGGAGAAATTTCCTGACAGTTAGAACAATTAACCTCTGGAACAGCTTGCCTCCAGAAGTTGTGAATGCCCCAACCCTGGAAGTCTTTAAAAAGATGTTAGATAGCCATTTGTCTGAAATGGTATAAGGTTCCTGCCCACGCAGGGGGTTGGACTAGAAGACCTACAAGGTCCCTTCCAACTCTGCTATTGTATTATTGTATCTTTCTTTACAGCTCTACATATTCTAATTCTTTCCTTATATCTTTGCAAGATTCTTAATACCTTTATAAAATGTTAACAGCTCAGCTAGCTCAAGCCAGAGATATTTAACTGCTTAGCCCCTTGTAACTTTAGGGTCATTTAGTGTTATTATAGGTTTCACTACCCACTGTAAAAAAAACCATAATGCAGTGCAAGACAAATGCTTTATTGTAACAATGCAAGACTTGAGATGCATCCACCACGCAAACTTTAGCAAACTTCTTTTTAATATAATCATGAACAACAGGTTTCAAAAGTACTTTTGAAATGGCTTGGTTATGTGCTAAGATTTATGAGATAGCCAAAAGGAATATAAAAGGTATATGGGTATGAGGGGGAAGGGAACCTATTGCCTTTCCCCCCTGCTGAATACAGATCAATTTGCATTTCATTGTCCTCATTCCCGTCAGGTTCATTAATTGCCAGTGATTTCTCTGCATTTGCCAAAAAATGTACCCAGTGCTTCTTTGAGAAGTTATTTATACTGTTTTGTCCCTTCTGCTGCTGACTTTGGCAGAATGCTTGTTGTTCTGTGCTAAAATGCTGGGTGAGCTGCTTTGAGGTCCCGAACGACCCTTTCTTGAAGCAAACTGTTCTTTTAAGGCATCCGCTGCAACTTCCCCTCCTTGCCCATGACCACTGGATTCCCTCTGGAAACCTAAAAACAAACCTGACTGACTTGTGCCTCACAGATTTCATTGGAAGTGACACCAAGCCAGGGGGCTTAGGAGCTCTCTTTTCTCCTTGATCCTTCCGTTCTCCACTTGCATGCCTGGCTTGGTTCCGTCTGACTGACTCATTCTTCCCCAAACCCCTGACTCATTCAGCTCATTTGTTTTCTTATGTAACATTCTAATCTCCACACTTCACTTCCTACAACTAGATAATCACAGCCATGCTTGGCATTTCAGCGTGGTTCCCACCAATCCTTTACACTTCAGTGCAATTGTTCCTTTAGAACAGCCCCTTTTATGTAACAAGCCACAAGCTCTCTTGATGTCCTTTTAACCTTTTGACAATCTGAGGTCCATGGTTACAGAGTGCATGTGCTAGGAACTTGTTACTCTTGGTTGCTGGATGCAGGGTTGGAAAAACCAAAGACCTTGTTGCCCAGGATCTAATGTTTTAACAATGGCATTCAAAGCATGCTTTACTGAATCACAGGTCACCAACATGAATCATGGTATAATCCATGCTCTAAAAACATGATTTTTCATCTTGTCCCCATGATTTCCCTTATTTCATCCCCATTCCATGAGTGAGACTTGCTTAAGTCATAATTAGCTACAACAGTATAAAGGAGTATTTCCACTATTCTAACACAGCTTCAAAGTATTTTTATTACACTTAACGGGATCCAACTATTTAAAGTTGTTGGGTACTTTTTTACACGATATTGTGAATTCTGGGAATTGTAATCCCAACACATTTGCAGGAAATCATATTGGGGAAAACTGTTACCATCATTTCAAAAGATAAAATATTGCAAATTATAAAGTGGGGCCTGCATTTAATAAAAGAACTGAAACTGATACGTTTATCAAAAGTGTTCTAGTCACTTTTGACATTAGTCTAGTATTTTGACATTAGTTACTAAAGTAGTAATTGGTTTTTAATAGATTGTACCAACTGTGAAGACCTTTCCCAAGTTACTTTTTTAAAAGTATTCCTGTTCCATATCAAGCAAACATGAAACTAATGCAACACAAGAACACCAATAACCCACCCATGATGACCAATGAATTTTGGAAGATATTCAAAAATATAATTACAGATAAAAAGTGTTTTTCCTTCTCTGGCACATCATTTTTCAGAATTATTATGGAATTGTTCCATGTATTCTCTTCATTACCATTTTCTGCAGCTTTAAAAATGTTTTTGAAACAAAGAAGCAATTTTATTTTATCAAATAAAATAAATAACTAAATTAACCTTCTGGTTCATCACCTCAACAATTGTAAAAAGAAATCAAGAGATAGGGGAAACATAAATCAAGTATCTAAGTATATGTTGGATATGAAGCTGCTTTCTTTCTTGAAAAGGAATAAAAAATCTCATTTCTAGAATTTTTATTTATTCATTTTTATCCTATCTTTATTATTTTTACAAATAACTAAAGGCAGCAAATACATTCAACACATTTTTCTTTTCCTATTTTCCCCACAATAACCCTGAGAGGTGGGTTGGAGTGAGAGACAAGGAGTAGAAGTCACAGTCTTCTGCTTTTTGTCTTAACCATTAGACCAAGCTGGCTCTCTAATTATCTGCATTTTTACAATCTTAAATTCTGATTTTTGAAAATATTTTCAGGTTGCAAATCATTTTTGTTTTGCTTATTTCACTTCTAGGAAATCTAACAAGCAAAGCTTGCACAAAGTATGACATTTAAGTTATGGATTTTGCCCTATTAGGTACTTGGCAATCAAACTGAAGAGTAGCAAGATTAAACATTTGCCAAGACCACTTTTTATTGCCATTTCAAGTTTTCATTGAGTATCCAGGAAAATCAAATGTTCCTCTTCAAGGCTAGAAGAATCACTAAATTGTTCTACCTGAAGGTCTTCAAAACACTGAAAACTGTTTCCTTTTATTCCAACCAGAGAAAAACAGCAACAATGAAAGTCTAAGTGCCCCCCATGTAAATTACCAAACATGCCTATAGTTTGGTTAGGTAGATTACAAACTGACATTTTCACATATATTTCTTTCCCACTTTCCTTTGTAATCCAGGAAAACTCTCTGTGAACCATGTCCTCCATAAAATAGTCATAACGTAGAAAGAAATGTAACTTTGACCTAATTTTCATCACTAACAAAGAGACTTTATCCTTGAGAAATTGGGGAATTTTGAAAAAAAATGTTCACCTAGTTTTATTGTGTACAAATTTGAAGTAAAGTTTCAAAATGTCATTTATGCCCAACTCTAATCAAAACTTCATGGAGAAGAGCTGGCAGTCTTTCATAGTAGACTGCAACGATTCTTTTATTGTGCTTTGGTAAGGAATCTTGTGAGTGGGTGTGACCCAAGAATTTTAATAGGGAGATCGATGGACTAAAGATACTCTATATTTCCATTAATAGACAAGTGCTTCTCAATGAGTAAATGTACACTTTCCTATAAGCAATAATGGTAAGAATTTGATTCTTGCTGACTTAAGTTTATATCTTTATCTTGGCAACTGTATGGATGGTGATTTGCCATAAGAAGTGAATAAAAAGGAGAATGTTATGACATAGCTATTATGTAGGCTAGTTACATAATATTATGTATAAACTACACTGCTAATTTTCTATCTGCAAGGAGATTCCCCCCCCCCTTTATTAACATCAAAAATGTGATATTCTATCTGTAGATGGTAACATCTTAGATGTTCTATTAACTTATTTGGTCCATGTATAGGTCAGGCCACAATCCTGAAAAATAGTTCACCCTAAAATGGGTGTATCCAGGACAAAAAATAACTGATTTAAATGAATTGTGCCACATTTGTTTAATATTCCCATCTTATATTAAATAAATACACCTTGCAAGGCTCAGAGAACAGTATCCAAGGCTTTGGGAAGAGCAGGGTATCTTCTCTGGATTAGAGCCACGAAGTAATTATTACACTTTTCAGTTAAGTAAAGGACATTGCAATTATTTTTATCCCTTTAACATTGCTAGACTGGCCACATTTGAGCAAGAAAAAAATCAGGCTACCATAGCTAGCAACAAAGAAGTGGATTTTTATTTATCTGTTATTTTCATCCAATGATCATTGCTATGTTTCTGCAATGGCAGAATGACAACCCTACATTTAGCAAAGTCACTTTTCTTAAAGTTGCTTTTTTTCTTGTTCCTCTGATACTGTCAGACCAGAACACACTAGGAAACGAAAACTATGAATGCTAATATTATTTTTATTATATGGTTACAGTAACAGAATATTGTAAATCTGAATGGGATTCTCCTCCCACCCTTTATCTTAAAGAGAACTAGGGGGGTCAAGCCTGAGACATTTTCTTAAAATTACATTTTTGTCTGGGACTCAAATTCTTTTTTATCCGACCATTGTCTTGGTTGTGGCTCTTCGTCTTGCTTCTCAAGGTTATTCTTACTGCCCATTACATATACCATCTTTCCACTATGTGCTAAGCCAGCAAAACGTTTCTAGATCAAGAACTGAAATGATGGACAATTTTGTCTCTGCTTGGCTACAGGCTGCATGTACAACATGGCTGAGGCCACTTACATTATATCTCCATCTGCAATGCAAACATATTTCCTTTGATTTCCTTTGTTGCTCCAGCTTTCCCCAAAGCATCCAGAGAATTGGTACAGAGAATTTGCCCTCAGATATCCTTGTTTTCTTGTCCCATGAAATAAAATTCTTAGAATTCCCCGAGAAGAGGTAATAAAGCTGTGCTTGTTTAAACCTGCAGCATGAATGTGCCAAAAATACTAATGTTAAGAGCCATGACTCAGAGGCTGTCTGTATTAGTGACTGGTGATTCATGGTGGGATAGAGAGGAAAGGGGAGAATTTACTACTGAGAGATGTAGCTGTGATTAAAACTTCTTAGTTTATTTATTTATTTTTATTTTATTAAATTTATACCCCACCCTTCTCCTTGAAGGACCCAGGGTGGCGCACAGGCAATATAAAACCATACAAAATACAAAATACATTTTTAAAAAACTATTAAATTAAATCCCGTGCTAAAAACCCTTTAAAACCATGAGAATTAAAATTTGTTCAGATAAAAGTCAGAAACGGGGGGTTATGCTAGGCCGGCTTGTTGGAATAAATACGTCTTGAGACGCTGGCAGAAGAGGCGGAGGTCCAAGGTGGTGCGTAGGTCGGGGGATAGGTCGTTCCAGAGGGCTGGGCCCACCACAGAGAAGGCCCTTCCCCTGGGCGTCGCCAACCGGCATTGCCCGGCCGACGGTACCCGGAGAAGACCCCCTCTGTGGGAGCGGATCGGACGGGAGGCGGTCTCGTTTGTTAGCTGAGTAAACTGTTTTATATAGGAAGCTACCTTTTAGCCCTTACTCTGTCCCTGTAGCCCTGTGATGGTGAACCTATGACATGGGTGCCACAGATGCAGAACCCTCTATCTAGGGGCATGCAAGCTGTTGCCCCAGCTCAGATCTGCTGCACATGCACATGCGTGCGTCCTGCCGGCCAGCTGGTTTTCGGGTACTACTGTGCACGTGTGGGGGACAGGGGGCATGCAGGAGACACACATTCATGTTTGGGGGATGGGGCGTGCATGGGGGGTATTGCACGTGCATGTGTGGCGGGCAGGGTGGCGTCGCGCACACATTGCATTATGGGTGTGTGTGCACACGCATGCTTTTGGCACTCAGTGCTAAACAAGTTAACCATCACTGCTCCAGCCCTTGTTCCCAAATCTGGCAGCACTTTTCCAGGGGCCTAGGTCTTACTTCTCATTGCTGTCCAAAAGGTTCCTTTCACCTGGAGCTCTGGCATAGGTGCTACCACACTGAACCCATAGTTTGTCCACCCACTCAACTTAATTTTATCCTCAAGCCCCAAACTTTCCCTCTGAAGAAATCCCCTGGCCCTTTTGAGGCTTGTGGTTTACAGGTTGCAAATACAGTTCAAGTTCAAGCTGAGTTCAGTGACAGCTATCAAAAGAGGAAGACTTATCTGAACCAGGATATTCTTTTCCATCTGCAATCATGCTATCTCTTGGCAGCAGGTTCCTTTCTCTACAACTCCCTGAGTAAATAAGTAGATTCCTGATGCTGTTCCAGCTTTAAAATATGCCTTTGAAGGGCTCAGCCAGGAACAAGCCAGGGTGATTTTCCCCCATCAAAGATGTCCATGTGATCCTCTAGCACACTTCTAGCACAGAGGTAGGTATGTCCTTGGTTAGATAAGGAATGTAGTCGAGGTTTATTCATGTCACGAGTTGACAATCTGAACAGTGTGCAAAAATAGGGAGCATTTCAGAACATGTCAGGATATTTACTAAGTAGGTTTAGCATGAGATGTATTAAAGGAATTTAGAGCTAGCATTAACTTCCTACATTATGCCTCAATAATAGTCTTTTCCTGTTAGGAGATTTTCTTTATTTATTGTAACTAAATATTTATTGCAGGTTTGTTTGTCTCCCAAAAGGACAACACTGATTTTTGGCAGTGGTGGTCTGATGAGATTCTGGAGTTCACAAAAAGGAAATAGGGGCCCTTGCACTATATTAGTACATCAATTCTTAAAACAATTGTAAAATACTTATGCTTTACCAGTCTTCTGCTGTAAGTAGCCCAGGTCACAAGTGAGAGCTTACCTGCCTATAGTATTAATGTTTACTTGATTCATTCACCACAGTAACGTTTGGTTCAGAGATGGTTTCCAGCTTCTGTTACTGCCAGTTTGCTCAGGGATGTACTTTGTGCATGCTTCCTTTGTGCGCTTGATGCATGCTTCATGTGCATGCGCAATAGTAAAAAAATTGCTTCTGCACATGCGCAGAAGCAAAAAACAAGATGGCGGTGCCAAAGAACCAGTTCAGGGGTGTGGCCGGCTGAGTTACTATCTACTCGGCTGAACTGGTCCAAACCGGTAGGAACCCACCTCTGGTTTGGTTTCTTCAGGGTTATTGGGGGACATTTTTGTTGGAAAAGCTTACATGAAAGTGAACAATAGCCATTATTTAACGGATAAATATTTTGCATAAGCACAAAAAATGGAAAAAGACATGATCAATTTCTGAACTTTAACTCAAATGAATAAGATTAGAAGATTGGCAAAGACTCCTTAATGGGAAATAACCTTCTTCCTCAAAAATTCACCAATCATGCTGGTTGAGATTATTAAGTTAAAGTTCAAAGAACTTGGAAGTTATTATTTTTTTCACCCATCTCTCTAAAGTAAGGCAATGATATTATATTCTGATTTGGTAAGTGTAGAGATAAATGTCAAAAAAAGTTTAACCCTTAAGGATTTATTTTTAAAAAAAGTGACTTTGGTAGAGTGGTGAATGGTTGGGTTAGATCTTTTTTCTGTTTTTTGTAATAAGTGAACCCCGAATGATCCAGTGAAAACAAATTGACAGTAATTTAAACATAGGATAAGTAAATACTTCTTCAGGCCACATGCAGTTAAATGTGTTTTTCTTCCAAAAGATACAGAAATGACCACTACATTCACTTAGATGTTTACTTAGAAGACAATTCTACTAAATTAAATATTTACCACAAACACTTCAGTGACATTTCTTGAAAGTAAAAACATGCATAGGATTTGATTGTAACCCTATGCTCATTTACTAAAAAGGTAGCTCCTTTGTATTTAACAAAACTGTCTTTCAGGTAAAGTTTTAAAGGGACTTATTTTTGAAGAAAATAAACATAGTATTGCAGCCTCACAAAAAGTCTGCAAAGATTGACCTATCAGTGAGTATTTCAGTTAGAATCTATATAAATAAAAATGTAAATGTTCGTTTGTTCAAAATCTTAAATCTCCGAAAGTTCTTCACCGATTGCTTTGAAATTTTGACACAACATTGCATTCGAACATGCACACGTTTTTATATACCTACTATTATATAGATGTCACACCTGGGACAGGTGAAAGCAAATGTAAATATTCGTTTGTTCAAAATCTTAAATCTCCGAAAGTTCTTCACTGATTGCTTTGAAATTTTGGCACATATACCTACTATTATATAGATGTCACACCTGTGACAGGTAAAAGCAACACATGTTATACTAAGTAAATGGAGACGACAGAGAATGAGGTGGCTGGATAAAGTCACTGAAGCAGTCGGCGTGAGCTTAAATGGACTCCAGAGGATGGTAGAGGACAGGAAGGCCTGGAGGAACATTGTCCATGGGGCCCCAATAGGTCAGACATGACTTCACAACTAACAACAACATAAAAATGGCGCTGTGTGTGTATGTTCCAGCATAACTCTGGAACGCCATGAGCAATTTCTACCAAATTTGGTACACAGATGACTTACTCTCTGGAGACAAATACTGTGGAGGTAAGATACCCCTAACACCCCCTCGGGGTGTGTGTTCTGTTAAGATACAGCTTGTTGTGCCTTCAAATGGCTTCTACCCTACTGCCGTAAAATGGCTTCTCCTGTGCAGTGCAATGGAGTTGCTATGGTAATGGCTTTGCAGTACTCCACAAGGGGGCTCACTATGGTAAGGGGGAAAATCTAACATTAGAAATCCTTAGAATAGGATAAATAAATACCCGGGCAACGCCGGTTTATCAGCTAGTATTTAAATAAATAAAATCAGCTCACTGTTGACTTTGTGTCTGATACTACTACTAAGTGAAACCTACTAAGAAGCTTTGGTTCAAATAACACAAGAGACAAAACATATACTTTAGATGTTAGTTCTGTAATTTTATTAACTGAGTGCAATGGTAGAGTAAACTGGTTGCCAAGCAAAGCAAAGAGAAATTCACCATCATTGTGCAATGCAGCTCCAAAGTCTTATAAAAGGACAGCTTTGATCAGCAGAAAAATAGAGCTACTATAAGTCAATGCTAGAAGAGTCTTTCAAGAATTATTTTAAAAAATAGGTTCATGACGTAATCAAAGAGTTGTGGTTCAATATTTTTGCAACAAAATAATTAATATGGCTGCTTGTGGAACTACTGCGGTTATTATTAAAATCTACACCAAAGTGAGCATAGTGGGCTCTCTGTGGCGGGCCCAGCCCTCTGGAACGACCTTCCCCCCGACATTAGAACGACCACGGACTTCCGCTCCTTCCGTCTAAAATTAAAAACACATCTTTTCTGCTTGGCCGGCCTAGGGTAGTCTCTCTCTATGGAGTTTTAGTTACTTATAATTGGGAATTTTAGTATTTTAATGGGGCATTTTTTAGCACAGGTATATGTTTAATTTGTTTTTAATGTGTTTGTATATTTATTGTTTTAGTTTTCCCTGTGCACCGCTCCGAGTCCCCATGGGGAGAGGGAGCGGTCAACAAATTAAAATTATTATTATTATTATTATTATTATTATTATTATTATTATTATTATTATTATTATTATTATTATTATTATTATTATAATAATAAGAGAAATAGCTCAATAAGAGAGCTATTGCATACAAGGCAGAGGTGATATTCAGCCAGTTCTGGAGAACCGGTAGCGGAAATTTTGAGTAGTTCGGAGAACTGGCAAATAGGCTGGTACTGCCCCTGCTGCCTTCCAGCTGATCTTCTTTTGTTGTCCTGAACAGGAAAATGGAGCTGGAAAGCACGGTAGTGGGGTGGGGAGGGAATGGGGATTTTGCAGTATCCTTCCCCTGCTACACCCTCAAAGCCACACCCACAAAAGCCACACCATGGCCACAAAGCCACGCTCACAGAACTGATAGTAATTTTTTTTGAATCCCACCACTGATACAAAGTATTCCAGGTTGATTTCCTAATATCCGCATTTACCAAATCCTAAACACTAATATAGGGGAAGAAACTGTTTAACACCTGAAGTTTATAAGCATCTGACTTGGACTGTCTGATTTAGTATACAAGAGATTCACACTGTGGAAAATAACTTAATAATCATGCTAAATACAGGGTCAGATGCATTTTCCCCACAATAGGCATCTTTACTTAAACTTAAAGAAACCCCATTAATTTTCAGCATCTTCAATTTTCTTCAGCTTCAATTCATGTGAACTGATTGGGACCTGAAGATCACCAGCACCTCCCCCTCTCCAATTATGCAGTGCCCAATGCATTGCACAAGAGATCTGTCAGCTTTACTTATTGCTTAATGTCCCAAAGGTAAGACTAGGGGCTCTTTCTTTAGTATGCTTCTATTAGTCTTGAAAGAGGATCATTTTAGGATAGTGGTTAAGTCATCAACTAGAAATCAGGAGACTGGGTTCTAGTCTTACCTTAGGCATGAAGTCAGCTGTGTGTTCTTAGCCCTCCCTCTCATCCCTAGGAAGAAGAAGGCAAGGGCAAACCATTTCTGAAAATCTTGCCAAAAAGACTGCAGGGAGTGAGAAGGGATTAACACTGACTCAAAAGTGTGTGTGTGTGCGTGCACGCGCGCGCGCGCGCACACACACACACACACACAGTCTTGAAAGCCAAGTATTTAAAAACTTTTCCTAATACCATGCAATTTATGGACAATTAGCCAGGGAGTACAAGTGTATTTACAGAAAGGTGGCCAAAAATACACCCTTCTTTATTTTAGTATCCCAGTTATGGAACTTTCTTTCAAGTGGTCTGTACATTAGCTTCTTCCAGAGAACAACTGGACGCATACACAAAGCCACCATTGATTTGCTATTAGGTTTGACTATTGGTTTCCTTGTTATTTTTAATGAACTGCTTTTAATTCTTTTATTAATTGTTGTTAAACATAGTTTGCTTTATTGTGTCTTATTTTAGAATTCAATGATTTAAAATAGATCTTTTAGATTTCCAATGTCAGCAGATTGTATGAGCTTCATCACAACAATTCACACACCATGAGGTTGGATTGCAGCATTCAGGCAATTCTTTAGTATTATTTATTTATATTTAAAAGATTGATATAGCTGTCCATATTGTAATAACAATCCTGGGCTGAGCACAAAACAGTAAAACAGCAGGAGCCCTTAGATCAAAAACAAAGCAAGCATATTGTGTAAAGTAAATGAAGTATGATTTGTTACCATATCACTTTTCATATTTTATGTATCCAAAAGAGTGCCCTTCTTACAGAAGGATGGGCAGGATTGGGGAATCAATAAGCTGTACCAAAGTTACAATGTCAAAGAAGCAAAAAAATCTACAACCCAAATACAGTACCCGGGGCAGTTCAACATAGCCTGATAATAATAATGAAAAATCAAATGGAATATTATGGACTGACTATATCTTAATTTCATTTTAGCACTGCTCATTTCACTACTTCAATAGAGCTTTTGTTATGAGGAGAAAAGCCTTCCAATTGCTCCAAGATATTCTATTATTGGATCACTATGATTTATAAAAATAAGCGACTAGCTCAATTTGCTTTCCATGGCATTTTTTGTCAGTTTCAGTATTATGCACAATATTATCTAATTATACATAACAAAAAATGGAAATAGCCCCCCTAGACTTACAATAAGAGAATGCTTTTACTATAGTTTGAGAGCAACAACATGACACAAATGAAACACAAAAATGTTAATTAGTATAGAAGCAATTTCATAATTACCATGTGTAGATCAAGCTGCCCAATCACTCTATAATTTGCAAATCCCTTTTGTATTTTTAGTTCGCACAAGCCTTTACTGGATAAGGTAAAATGTAATTCTTCACAGTGTAGAAAATATATCTTTCTCAAATATGTACACAATAATTTTTTTGTTTATCTATTCTAATTATTAGAATATATACAACAGCTGCAAATGAGTCTTTGAAAGGATTTTAACATTTGAACTTCGAGAGATACTGTCTGCAGCTGAGATCAAAAAAGATTTCCAACCATTGGTTAAAAACATAATTTTATGAATTGGTTCATATTTATTCTCTCATTTCTTGTACAATGATTACAGTGTTTTCTATGTTACTAGTATTTTCCATCGAAGTGGGATTTTTTATAATTGAAAAAAGTCATATGTTTTTGTAGCAGTAATTTTGTTATACAAACAGTGAAGCTTTCAAGGAGTTGTGTAACTTCAAAATTTTCTACTATTTTGCTTCTTGTATGTGAATTGATTATTAACAATTGTTAGCCTGTTATTTATATCTTGTCCATGCATTTCATGTCCTCAACATTAAGAGTTATTAACAAAAGTTAAGAGCTCATCATGCTCTTAACTTTCAGGAAAAACAGCTTTGATTTTGATTTATTCTTTCTATGCAACCAAATATACTTCAATGCAGTGGTGGAATTCAACTTTTTTCACAACTGGTTCTGTGGGCATGGCTTGGTAGGCATGGTAGGGGAAGGATACTGCAAAATCCCCATTCCTTCCCTATCAGCTGGGACTTGGGAGGCAGAGAATAGATGGGGGTGGGGCCAGTCAGTGGTGGTATTTACTGGTTCTCTGAACTACTCAAATTTTCCGCTACCATTTCTCCAGCACTGGTCAGAACCTGCTGAATACCACTTCTGATTCAATGCATTTGAGTCACACTATTCATTCCCTTTTATATTTAACCTATGTTCATTTAGTACTCATTCATTCTTGACTGTTTCTTCTTTTACCACATGGATTTAAGTACTCTAATTGATTTTTCTCTGATCCAATTCTCACTTATCTAAAAGAAAGTGATACACACTTTTTTTGCTTCTTTCAACATACATTCACCTAACATTACTTTTCTACTAACATCTTTATTTTTACCATAAATTTCCCTATTTTTATCAACAATGTGAAAGTGTCCCCAAATTCATTTAATAGCCCTGATAGCACAGGTGAGTTGCTTATGAGTGTTTATGAGTGTTCTTGGCTGCTATTTTTATGTATTTTTGCTGTTTTTAATTCTGCTTCTTTTTGTTTTTATTTTGTTTTAATCGTGAGCTATTTAGAGTTATGTATATGAAATGGGTCACCTATAGATTAATTAAATAAATAAATAAATATCCCAAAGATCCCATTTCCTGAGAGCAGCTCACTTCATCTCCCATAAGAGCCGAGGTGGCACAGTGGTTAGAGTGCAGTACTGCAGGCTACTTCAGCTGAGTGCTAGCTTCAGTTTGGCAGTTCAAATCTCACCGGCCCAAGATTGACTCAGCCTTCTATCCTTCTGAGGTGGGTAAAATGAGGACCCAAATTGTTGGGGGCAATGTGCTGACTCTGTAAAACCGCTTAGAGAGGGCTGTAAAAGCACTATGAAGCGGTATATAAGTCAAAGTGCTATTGCTATTATATTTCCCCCTTGTCGCCACTTCAATCCTGGCAGCCTTCTTCGCTCCCCACTCCCTATGGTTGGTATGGCAGCAGATTTGTCTGTACAGCTTGAAATAGAAACATCAACAGTTTGAACAGAATTTGTTAAAAAATAGACAGTCAATCCAAGTTCTCAACAGATGTAATACATCACCTGAAGCAATCAGTCAGAAGTTTTGCAGCTGGATTTTAGCTAACTGACGCTTTCAAAGAGTGTCAAGACCAGCCCACATGAAGAGCATTATATAGCAATAGCACTTAGATTTATATACAGCTTAACAGTGTTTTACAGCCCTCTCTAAGCAGTTTATGGACTCTGACACTGGCTCCTCATTTTACCAACCTCGGAAGGGTAAAAGGCTGAGTCAACCTTGAGCCGGTGGGGATCAAACCCCTTGCAGTCAGCAGAATTAGCCTGCAATATTGCATTGTAACCACTACACTACCATGGCTCATAATTATATGACCTCTCACTGGAAGTTATTCAAGTATGGGCACTATGGCATGGATAAAGCCGATAATGCTGAAGTTTTATGTTCATATTGCAAAGCAATTAAGAAAAACATCCAGGAATATGATAATGTCACACATTTCAACTATTTTAGCAATTATTCCTTCTATTCTGATGGTGTTTGATTAGGGGCTTGTCTCCTGATCCCTGCCAACATAAATTCCACAGGATACTTTTTTGAGGAGAGTATGTTTGGGGGAGGGCATTACTGTTTAATTAATTGAAAATCAATAAAAAGTGTACAATGTAGATAGGGGCTACACCTCACAAGTTTGAAATGGAATGGAAGGGAACGAAATGAAATTTGTTTTTTCAATCTTCAGCTAGCTTTTTAAAAAAAAATGATTTTGACACAATGACATGTGGACCTGCCTTTTATTATATTGAATTATGTGGCCTAGGACTGGCTGAATCTACACTGTCTACATTGTAGGCTCTTCTAAGCCTACTTTTTGATATTTTCTGGACCTTTTCCATGTAAATGGAACATGAAATGCTGGTTTTTACCAAGTCAGACAATTTATCTATTATCTATCCATTTATATAGCCCAGTGACAAGCTATGCTAGAGGCTCAGAGGACAATCATTCCCATTTATTAAACCCTTAAGCACAATTGAATTTGGATCAGGTACTCTGATCTCTGGTATTAGCAATCCTATTCTTCTATTGTGCTTTGGCGCTAACCTTTGGTTCATATCTGTGCATTTGGATCCAGGTTAAAACTTGTCATCATTTTAAAAAGGTAACTAATGCACAACATTCATTAGTGTATATAGTACATAATCTATTTTTATCACGTTTCTTTCCAAAATTCCCAGGACTTAGCAATTTCTTTTGGGTTGCACAATTAGGAATAAGGGTTGCAACACTGTTGGAAACTCTGGAGGCTGTTTCCCATTTTATTGTTAGTATAAATAGTGCAACATCTGTTCCCTGAGTGTGTGTATCATTTTGTGAAAGAAAAGACCTGGAGCCAAATTCCATTTTTGATTCATAAACACTTGTTGAAGAAAAGCCAATGGGGATCCAAGCAAACGTCAGCAAACCCATCCAAATCTCAGGCTATTCATTTTCATTCTTTGGCTTCAATTGAGAAAAACAAAACTCAAAACTCAGTTCTCTCCATCTAATTATAGTGGGTAGAGGTTATCTAGCGCAATATTAAAAAAAATCTCTTATATTGCTGTAGTTTGTTTCCCTATACCCTTATTTACAGTGCCAGTCTTATTTAACAAAAAGTCATTTTCAAATTAATTTACACTTTTCTAAATTAAGCAGAAATTTAAATTTTTAGAGAAATTCTTTACGCTAAAATAAGTTGCAGTTAACACTCCCATAATTTTTACAAATCTCAAGCTTTTGCCTTTAAATATGATTTATCAGGCCCAAACTGAGTGCATTAACTCATCTTAAAACTAATACAACTACGACCCATAGTTAAATGAGAGCATAATAGGTGATAGGCCTGTATGACCTATGAATATACAAAGTAAATATTACACTATCCATAGAGGTTGATCATAATTTGATTGACATTGCTCAGATTCCAGCCAATCATGTCTTTTTGGGACACTATATACTATAAATTAAGGATCAATGGAACTGACTGACTGACCAGCCTCCTTTCCCAAGGTATCAAATATTGGTTCCATCTCTCTATGCTCCAATTCTCCACTTCTGAACTCGTACCCTTTATTTGTTGCAGAGAGTAAGGATTAATTACTCATTATACCACTATTAATCAATTACCATAGTAAGGATCTATTACTATTAATTAGCTGATATTCAAAGACAGAAGAGTGTGATACAAAATAGATTGTAAATAAAAAATTGCTTTTTAAATGTACAGTATTATCTGGATTATGATTTTTCATTTTTAATCTTCATGCTTACCCACACAGAGGTTGCCCAGAAGAAATTTCTATGGATCCCCTGTGAGAAATTCCCAGTGGGTTGTGTCTAATACCTTCAGAAAGCCTATCAATACATTCACTATCCTTTGTCCCATCTTCTGATTAATATTATATTGAGTTTGGCCTTGCAGTTACCTTTTGGCTAGTTTGACTGATAGCTGCTGATACATTACTTCCTTGTGAATTTCTGCAATCCACTTTTAAAACTATTTGAATCTGTGGTCATTATGGAAATTAATTCCATATTGACTGTACTATCCAAACGTTTCATTGGATAACTGAACTTTTTAGCAATAGCACTTCGCCTTATATACTGCTTCATAAAGCTTTATAGCCCTCTCTAAGTGGTTTACCGAGTCAGCATATTGCTCCCAACAATCTGGAACCTCTTTTTACTAAACTTGGAAGGATGAAAGGCTGAGTCACTCCATCAGGATTGAACTCCTGGCAGGGGGCAGAGTCAGGTACAATACTGCATTCTAATCACTGTACCACCACAGCTCTTTAGTATCTGAACTATGGCTTTTTTTGTATTTGAAATCTCCCACTTTTCCCATACTACTTTTCTTTTTCTGTAACACAGAGGAGGTACTTTGATCAGTGCCAACTATCTTCAAGGTAGCCGACTATTCATCAGTGAGGATGTTAATTTGGGTTCTAGATTTTGGAATTCCTTAGTATTAAAATGCAGGGATATGATTCAACAACATGCTACAATACTAATTATATCATTTTTCTTTGTACCACTTCTGATTAATGTCATCCTACATTCATTTTTATCCCCTAAATCCATTATACACTATAGCCACATTTATTGCTCCAGTTTTCTTTCACCAAGCTGTGAAACAGCTTCCTTACCTTGGCACACATTATGATCATTTGCCTCGTACCCAGCTGCACACTGTATCCGAGGTGGTATCTGAGGTGTCCGACGGATGGGATTACCATTTCTGCTACCAGTGTCTGATACTGTTTCTTCTTGGCCATTATTGACAATAATCTGGGCTGTTCTGGGCAGACAGAGGTATCCTCCAAAGTGATTAACACATTTCATTCCACCTTTACACGCTTCATGCACAATTTCACATTCATCAATATCTGTGATTAGTAATGACAAAAAGAAAAGGAGTTATTAATCAGAGTGAGCTCTGTGTTATTTGTCGTGATTAATAATCTGAAATAAACTGTGGTGTTCAGGAAATTATCAATAGTTAGAATAAAAAGTGGACTGATGAATGAACAAGCATAAAATTAAGCCAGCATCAGATGACAAGTTCACGTTCCCTATTTACAGGGATATGTCTATGGTTTTGAACAGGTAATAGAACAAGCACTACATATAGTCTAATACAGTACATAGGCAATGCATTCTGATTTTGAGTTCACTCTTAAAATATATATCTGATTTTGTAAGTTAAGTGTCTCCCTAACTACAGTATATAGGAAGCTGAACACTACTCTGGAAAAGAGGAATAGATGTATTTAATTATTGCAACATGTCTAATTATTTTTTAGAATGAAAGAAGGAAGGTGACGTGGAATTCTGGAAGACATTTTCTAATCAGCTATCATCAGGAAGGATCAGATGAGATGCTGCTGCTGAACCAGCTTTCCTGCCACATAGTAGCTTCCTTGTCGAAGCAATGAAGTCCAAGACTGATGGTATTGAGTGACTTTTAATCTGCCTGGCATGGGTCAGAGGTGGCTCATGTAACACTTCTAATTTTGCAAGCTCCACTGGCTCCTTATAAGCTTCCAGATTCAGTTCAGGTGCTTGCAACCAAATCTATTTATGGTACAGGTCTGGTTATCTGCAGAACTTCCTCTCCCTCGCTCTGGGTCTCCATTTGTCCCTGTCTCACTAAACCTGGCAAGATGGATATGTTTTGGATCCCTTCTATGAGACAAGTCACCTTGTGGGACCCAAGAAGCAGATCCTCTCTATCAAGGGCTTTCCCTTTGGAACAGCATATGCTCTGAGATTAAGATGGCCCTGACCCTGTCAGTCTTTCATAACACCTTGAAAACCTGGCTGCCATCATATAAGCCTGTTTTGTAATGATTTGGAATACATTTGCAGTGTTGTCTCGGTTTTGCTGTGTGTAATGTGCTTCTGCTTTTGTTTTATTATATTTTCTTTTAATGTTCTTAATCCTGAGCTAACAAGTTCCTATTCACGAGTTGGATAGCGGTATAAATTATTTAAATAAATCATTCATATCAAATATGATAGGACTGATGAACTGTTCAGTCACATGTATGCATTTTATAAAATTTTACACTTGTATAATCCAAAGAGAACAACTCATGTGGGTCAATCTCATTGGATCAAAAAAATTAAAAACATTAGGAGGTGACCCAAAACACAGACAATTGGGACAATTACTGCTATTAAAGATATAAATCCAAATTTGCATATATGTAAATCTCTACATTTCGCCTATTCTCTTCTACTTAAAAAGCTTCCACTGGGGAAACTACAGAGGAAATTTTACTATGCAAGATCTGGCTTCTAAGTACTTCTGACAGATATGAAAATATTAATGCACACCCAAATGTACCTTTGCATCGCTGCATGAGGGGGTCCCATTCATAACCATCTGTGCATTGCTACGTAGAAAATAAACAAAATGAAGAAAAATAGATTAAATACAGTGGTGTTAAGCCACAAAATGATTAATGAACTGGCATATTTTCATTCATCACAACTATATATTACTGCTACATAGGACTGGCTCCAGATTTTGAAAGAATTATTTCACAACAATTAACAAACACTATTACTATGGAATTCTCACTTCAATCTTTTTATACTCCATGAATCTCTTTAACAACAAGGCTGCTACATGATTTTCCTGAAATTTTGTTGATAATACTTACAAGACCCTTTAATTGATTTATTTGAAGAATCAAAGATTAATCTATCATTAATGCGCCATGTAATTATTTCTTAGATAGTTCAGTATTTTAATCATTTTTTACAATACTTTATTTCTTACTTAAACCTTCCATCTAAATCAGAACTATGTAGCACTTAGCCTAGACCAGCCTCCTAGATTTGAAAGGCAGAAGGAATTTTTATCTAGAAAAAGATCAAGATTTCAATTTCTGCTTTCTCCATTTTAAAGATGCCACTGAGACTACAGTATACTACATTAGAATAGATTCCCCCACCTGGCATCCTCTTCCATCCAGTGTTGGATGACATCTTCCCAAATTGCCATATTAGTAGGGAATCTTGTATCTTTAAGAAGTATCTCATAGTTATCAAAAAATAAAACTAATGAGAATTGTAATCCATACACTAAAACAGCAGCAGATTGGGAAAACTGGCTTAAAAGAATTAAGCATATTTTCAAGTCCCTGTCAGAACTTCTAAATAACTTGGATGGATTTAGTGTTATCACTGACTTATATTTTATCCCAGCATGTATACAAAATTTACTTTGTGCTCTATAAAACAAATGTTTTAAAAGAGAATTGCCTTAAAGTAGCTTTTTACATATCTGTGCCATTAACTAAACTAGATTTCAGTTCTTCTTATCCTTTGATATATTGGAGCTGCAGTCCAAATTTCTGGAGGACACAAGGAATCTGCACTAAGATGTATTGGATCTAGGGCACTTAAAGTTTAAACCAGCATTCTGAATTATGTCTGGAACTAACTAGCTCCTGAAATAATAACTGTCTAGTAAAACTGAGATTTAGATACAGAATTATTTTCTAGCAGGGTTTTCCATATCCTCTCCTTGAAAATCACAGATTCTCTGAATGAATAAAAAACAATATTTTTGAAAACTCTCAACATGCTAAGTTTTTTTCTCTTTTCCTCTCTCCCATTAAAATATAATCTTTACCGTGTATGTGATAGTTTCATCTGCTTCTTGTGAGTGTCCTGTAGCAAGGAGCAGTGCAGCAAGGACAGCAAAGATGACCATGATGAATCTAAAAAAAACAACACCATTCATTTAAAAATAAATAAATTGATATATACTCATATAAACATACCGGGTATATCTGAAGACATCTCTACACTTTCCCTGTTGTGTTTGGCTACAAGTATCCTAAAAGTAAAGGTAAAGGTCAGGTCAACCCTACTAAAACAATAAAACAGTTAGGATACAGCATTAATTAGGAGAGAGCCGAATGTATAAAAGAATGTTCAATCCTGAGTGTTCAATCCTCTACCTACATGAAAAAAAAGGTTTAAAGAGAAAGGTTCTGGTTTTCTACATGTTGCTAATTATCAGAACCAAAATCCATTCAATTGTGCAATTTCCCCAGACAGGATTTTACTACTAAGATCTATGTCACAAGAAGAAAGAGCAGGGCTAAAAGCACCCTTCTGAATCCAGTTTTGTAAAGAAAAAACAAACAAACCACCCTTTAGCTAGCTTATTGGATGTTCAGTCATAGGCAAAAGAACCCCCACCCTGTTTACTAATTATATTTAAGTGCAGAATATTCAGAATGCTGCTGCCAAATAGCATCCATTTGCTAAACAAATTAAAAGGTGATTGTTCCACTTCATTGTTAACAATACTAAAATACACACATACACATAGATAGCTATAATGCTCAAATGACCTGCTACCATATTTTTCGGAGTAAAATTTCTCTTCCTCTAAAATTTCTCTTCCTTTCTTCCTCTAAAAGAGGCTGAATATCTGGGTGCGTCTTATACATCAAATACAGCATTTTTTGCCTCCTGAAACCCCGCCTCTTCACCAAAATGGCCACGCACATACCCTTATGGAGGCTTCCAGAGAGCTCCTGGGTGCTGGGGAGGGCAGAAATGAGCAAAAAACAGGGAGTTTCTGCACCCCCAGCCCCCAGCAGCACTCTATAAGCCTCCATAAGGCTATGCATGCAATTTTTTTGACGGAGAAAACGGGCCATTTTCCTCCTCATTTTGCCCCCCCCCCGGAGCACTCTGCAAGCCCCCCCCAAGGCTATTCATGCCTTTTATTTGAAGAAAAAAAAACGGGCACATTTTCATGAAAAACGGGCCATTTGGGGGAGGTTTGCAGAATGCAAAAAGGTTTTTCCCCCCCCTTTTGGAAAGCTGTTTAGTTAAAGTGGTTGATGAGAATTACGCTGGCCAAATATTGTGCCTGCAGAAACAAAGATTTGTTCCAAAGGAGGTCAGTGATTTCCTTCTTCAGCACATGGGTAAATACACCTGGAAACATCTACCTACCTACCTACCTATCTACCTACTCTCTCTCTCTCTCTCTCTCTCCCTACCTATCTACTGTATTTCTCTATTTCTCTCTCTATATCCCTCTACCTACCTATCTACACTCTCTCTCTCCCTACCTATCTACTGTATTTCTCTATCTATTTCTCTCTCTCTATCCCTCTACCTACTTACCTATCGACACTCTCTCCTTACCTACCTACTGTATTTCTTTCTCTCTCCCCTCTATCTGCCTATATACCTATCTACCTACTGTCTCTCTCCCCCTACCTACCTACCTACTCTATTTCTCTTTCTTTCTCTCCCTCTCTATCCCTCTATCTACCTACCTACTTTTTTAAAAAAATGCCTTTTCAAAACCTGGGTGCGTCTTATACTCTGGTGCGTCTTATACTCCGAAAAATACGGTACATCACTGATGTGCTACATCAGATATGACATGCTCCATCACAGGAGGTTTTTAAGAAGAGATTGGACAGCCATTTGTTTGAAATGAAATAGGGTCTCCTGCTTGAGTAGGGGGTTGGACTATACGACCTCCAAGATCCCTTCTAACTCTGTTATTCTATTGCTCAAATATTGGGTGATTTTATGAAACTTCCTCCAAGACAAAGGACAGAGCAAAGTTACTTGGATAAATTAAGGGGAAGGGTCCCTAAATGAAGTTGGCATTAGTATATTTCCAGAACTGAAAATAAAAACATAAACATTATAATAAAACAAAACAGATTGTGCCCAATATATTATTTAAAGCAACATTATTTATGTAACCACAAAGCACTTTTGTGAAATCCAGATATTTTAAAGAGTTAGTTTATTTTTTTAAAAAAATTATAGAAACAAATTAAGCACCTGGAATCATTCAAAATATGGTAGTATAAATGCTGTAATTAAATATCAAATATAAACAAACACAGAATAACAATCCAAAGAACAAAAATGAAATCAATCATTTAATCTTTTGTTGGCCAAAAGCTTTCAGTACTATTAAGAAAACTTTCTGGGCTTTAATATAAGCCACAGTGGATCAATTGGTGACTTTGGGCCAGTCCAAGGTAGCTCACAGGGTTGTGGTTGCAGAAAAATTAGGAAGAGGGAATATCTTAAACACCTAAATGTAAAATAGGATGTAAAATAAAATAATGACAATAAAATAAAATACCTTTCCACTGATCACATTGGGACTTGTTTCCAAATGAATATGAGTAGGATTGCAGTGTGGAAGTGCTTAAAAAGATCTAATCAGAGAGAAAATTATAACTCTATGAGGACTAACAGCTTTGAAAACTCAAGATCTGCATTTACTTAAATCCCACCTTTGAATACTGTTATAGAATTTGTCTGTGTCTTCACTGGCAATCAAAAGTTGAGAGTCCAGCTCTTTGTTCCTGACTGACTATTTTACTTATGGAAAATTTCCAGCGTCTCTTTGCAACTTGGATTCCCTCTGGATATTAAGGAAGAATTTTTTTTTTCTTTGGATTTGTGATCTCTTCTCTGGAGTATCTTCGTTATTATACTTATTGATTTGGAAAACTGTCTCTCTCTTGGTTCCTGAATTTCACAATTTTACAACTCTGAACTGAACTTTTGGCTCCTGGTTTGCCTCAACAGCCCCACCCCAAAAACGCCATTTTAGTGGCACTGACTTTAACAATTAATCATGGCACAAGAAACAGCACTGGTAAGCTTAGAACAAAGGATGGCTTCTCTTGAAACTGTTATACAAACTTTGGTACAAGAGATTAAAGCCCAGAGGGCAGAAAATATCAACTTCAAGAAGGAGCTATTGGATACACGGAAGCAGGTGCTGGAAAATACACAGAAGAATGAAGAACTGGAAGGGGGGCTGGTGGGGGCTAAGGGAGAGATTAAAAATGTTACTAATGAGGTTGTGGAAATAAATGGGCATGTGTCTAGGATTGATATGGAAAGAATGACATATTTTTTGAGATTTCAGAATGTTTTTGAGCAACCTGGTGAATGCCTCCCTGATCTTATGAGCACGATTATAGCAGACTATTTACAAAAACCTAAGAATGAGATCAGGGGGGACATTGACCTAGCTTATAGAATAAATTCAGCATATGCCAGGATAAATGAAGTGCCTAGAGAGATACATGTGAAATTTGTTAGAAGGTCAACCAGAGAGGAAATCCTGAAAGTGCAGAGAGGGAGTCCGTTAATTTACCAACAAAAAACGGTTGCCATCTTGAAGCAGATCCCTAGAAAGATTAGAGATGCAAGAAGGAAATTTTCCTTCTTGTCTAAAACATTGTTTGATCATGGGATTTGGTTCAAGTGGGTGACACCTGAAGGGATGCTGGTGTTCTGGGAAGGAGGAAGAGTGAGGATTAAAACAGTTGCTGAGGCGGAAGCCTTTCTTAAAAAACATTCCTCTATCCTGGGGGAGGACTCAGGGGGGACGGAGGGGGCCACGGCCCCGCCCACTGGGGGCCTGGGAGGAGAAAAAGAAGATACAACTGCCAAGAGACTTAGATCCAAAAAAAAACAACCTTTGCCTTGATTTTTTCTGATTAATTTTGCATAATATTTGTATTTGGATTTTTTGTAAATGTCTGACAGTATAGAACTGAGAACTTAGGTATATGTACTTGCTTTCACTTTGTAGTGTTAAGATAATAATTTTTTCTTTTATTGTTATTGATGTATTTTGAGGCCCCGGAAGGGCCGACGACTTTGACGTGAATACTCTCAAAATTTCTTTGTATCCCTTACCCTACCCTATAGAAAAAATTGTAAAACCAATAAAACTTTTTCAATATATATAAAAAAAAAAGTTGAGAGTCCAGAATAAATAAAATGGCTTACATAAGAAAAGAGGCACAGGAAACGCACATTTTAAATCAATGCCACCCCACTGGCATTGAGGCTTTAGCACGTAACAGAACTAAGCACTTCTTACTGGCATTGCCAAAGAAGACAGAAGTGCCATGGGATGAGCAAGACAGGGATGAAAAAAATATATCAAGAGGTACAATAAAAGGGCTTCAATTGCAAGGTTGCAGTCACCATCTTAATGTTTTCAAATAGGTAATAACACCTCCCATCCCACGTCTCCCAGGCTTTTTCACTTTACACACTAACTTTGCCCTCTGAGTCAATTTCAGCATGTTGTGCATACTGTATAGAGCCATTAGGCTGCTTCTGCTCTTTGGAGATTCTTTGCCACTGACAATCCATCCTTCCAGTTCAGTTAAAAAGCTCACATCTTGCCTTGGTGGGCAGATACAATGCTGGCTTTCCTGCCATCGATCTCATTTTCTCTCATTTCTCCCAGGACAAAGCAAGGCTTTATGGGATTTTTTAAAATTATCTTTACCAATATCCAGTTTTCTTCTTCCTATTCTAGTGCTGGACTGCTTTTGGGATGAACAAACACCATTTCACACAACTCTACCAATATATAGCACAGTACTGACTGCTTTTGCCGCAATCAACCGAGTTGTAATTACTTTAAATTACCTTGACTCACAGAAAAGCTGATTAAAATATTAAGAAAGTGATCTGGATACGCATTAAACAATAAGAGCAATTCTACATTTGGTTCTTACCAGAGGTGGTATTCAGCAGGTTCTGACCATTTCTGGAGAACCGATAGCAGAAATTTTGAGTAGTTCGGAGAATTGGTAAATACCACCTCTGACTAGCCCCGCCCCACCTGTTCTCTGCCTCCCCAAAGTCCCAGCTAATCGGGAGGAAATGGGGATTTTGCAGTAATCACCCCCTGGAGTAGGGAGGGGATTGAGATTTTACAGTATCCTTCCCCTGCCACGTGCACCAAGCCATGCCACACCCACCAAGTTACGCCCACAGAACCGGTAGTAAAAAAATTTGAATCCCACTATTGGTTCTTACTCTGTACTGAATGTATCATTTTGAAATAAAGGTGTGGATTAACATGATAGACAGTGACTCCATACTTGATTTTCTGAGAGTAAAAGCCATTGAACCGAGCAAAACTAACCAAGCAAAACTGACTTCTTAGTAGGAATGTACTACTGCATTATGAATATCCCTTGACGAAGAAATATTTAGTTGTAACTATACATGAAATAACTAGCAGCTTAAGGATGAGGTGGCTCAGTGGCTAAAACGCTGAGCTTGTCGATCAGAAAGGTCAACAGTTCAGTGGTTCAAATCCCTAGTGCCGTGTAATGGAATGAGCTCCCATTACTTGTCCCAGCTTTTGCCAACCTAGCACTTCAAAAGAATGTAAAAATGCAAGTAGAAAAATAGGAACCACCTTTAGTGGGAAGATAAAAGTGTTCCGTGGGCTTTTGGTGTTTAGTCATGCTGGCCACATGATCACGTAGACGTCTTCGGACAGTCCTGGCTCTTCAGCTTTGAAACGGAGATGAGTACCACCCCCTAGAATCGGAAATGACTAGCACATATATGCGAGGGGAACCTTTACCTTTACCTTAACGGACTATTAGCATATAAAGTTGTGTTTCTCAATCACAGGAATTTGAAGATGTGTGGACTTCAACTCCCAGAATTCTTCAGAGAACGTGCTGGCTGGGAAATTCTGGGAATTTTAGTCCACCGACTTTCAAGTTGTTGAAATTGAGGAACATTGATGAAAAGATAAAGCAATAAAACATGTCTTCCCTTCCTTTAGTTTCCAAAAATTGGCTAGCAGGGTGCATAGTAGTAGTGATGGCAGACCTACTCCGCATGAGCACATTCCTTCAATGTGTGCAGCAGTTTGAATGAACTATATGAAGTGCACCTAACTGCTTTTCTCTTTGGAAAAAAGAAGGGAGGGACATTTCAAGCAACACATAAATAAAACTTCATGAAAAAATGTTTTTTTTCTGTTCATGAGATTCAAAGTATTTGACACCATCTGGAATTAAAGCCTGAACTTCTGAATTGCTATGGAATTGGATTAAAAAACATATGATCTCACCATCACATCTCCATACCAACTCTTCAGATGTAACATAAAATTGGAAACAAAACTAAGGGTTTTTAAAAAGAAGGATGTGTAAAACTAAGGGGGGATCCACCCTCTTGCTTTCCCCCCATTTATATATCATTGATCATTCAGGCAGATGTTGGAACAAGCCTGTTTCTAAATGACTCAAATATTAACTGTTTGCTATATGCAGATGTTTTGGTCCTGTTACAGGAACAGGCAACAGCCCAGGATTGGGAAGTGGTGTCATTTCATGCCTTAGGGATTTACTTTGTGATTTCATGAAACAGTTTTTTTTTCATCCTAAGGTCATTTCTCATTGACTTCAGCCACTTTCTACCATCCAAGTTGAGCCACCGCCAAATAATTGTTTGTAAATAGCAACAGGCCTTCTGGCGAAATTCTGTTGTGTTTCTTATGTATTGACTCCCATATGCAAGCAAAACTGTAGGAGATATTTAAGTGGAGACCTTTAATTGTTGATAACTGAGAATCAGGGAGAAGAAGAGGGTTAAAAAAAATCATATTTCTTTTACGGCTCTTCCAGTGTTGATGGGTAGAAACAGTGTTGGTATCATTCAGGGGCATCTTTTTGCAGGACAGAATGAAAACAAAATGGAGTTGAAGTCCTCCCTGCACATAAAAAAGAGTTTCAATCCCACAGGCACCATCCTGATATTTTTTTTATCAACTCCCTGAACAACACTGAACAGCACACAAATGATGGGCAACCAAAACATTCACAAATGGGGAAAGTCATCTAGTTTAAAAACACTTAAGAGAACATTTATCCCCCTTGCGCCAAATTTTAACTGAAGCAAGAAATACCATTTGCAGGAGGGGAACCAATAAAGGAAATTATGCCAGGAGCCAAAGATACCACTAGAAATAGGAAGCTGGCATGCTATAGACTTACTGCTCTGAGACTTGTTCTTCAATGTGGGAAGGATAAACTTATAAACTTATGATCTTCAATTACTTAATTACTCAATAAACTGAAAAGATTACAGATTTGCTTTCAGATACAGACCATTATAATGAAAGATATGTAAAACAAAACATACAGTATGTGAATGATATTTGTGAGTGTGTGTGTGTGTGTGTGATGGACTAGAGCTACTATATAAGGGGTGCAAAAAGTTTTGTTTTTCTGATGTCTTTCTGTGTTCACTCAGATTGGATGGTGGAGAAAATATCATCAAGACAATTAATAGTTAGGTAATTCCAGTCATTAACTTTGCAGCTAAAATAATGGACTGGATACAAGTAGAACTCATGTCCTTCATCATGTTGACAGACACTACTTACCAAGGAAAATAGGTGGGCGAGAATGTTGCAAGTACACCAGGCAGTTGGTAAGAAGAAAAAAGAGAATTGGAAGAACATCTGAAGGAAAGTGAAGAAGATGCACTGAAACTAGTATACCACAAAGAAAACAATACCAAGCAAAACTGATAGCAATAAGGCCTGGCAATAGCTAAGAGCAGGGGAGTTAAAGAAAGAAACAGAGAGGCTAATTCTAGCTGCCAAGAAAAAGCCTTAAGCGCATATAAAGCCAGACTTGAGAAGACAGCACAGACAGCAAATGCCACCTCTCCAGTGAAGCTGAAGAAACTGCAGACCACCTAGGTAGCTGCTGCAAGAAGACTGTACAGACTGACCACAAATAATAATGGCACGACAAAGTAGCAACACTGGTGCATCGGAAGATTTGAAATAAACATCATTTGCAGGCAAGCAAGAACTAGTGGGACTACAAAGTAGAGAAAGTAACAGAAAATGAAGACGCTAGAAAGCGCTGGGAATTTAGAATTCCAACAGACAGTCACCTGCCATGTAACACTCCAGACTTAATATCTGTTGATAAGGAAGACACAAAAGTCTGGGTAATGATATTGTAGTACCTGGAGATAACAGAATAGGAGAGAAAACTGGAGAAAATCATAAAATGTAAAGATCTAGAAATAGAAGTCAAATGACTGTGGCAAAAGAAAACAAAGATAGTATCAATAATAATAGGTGCCTTGGGTTTATTCCTAAAATATCTAGACCACCACTTGGATGCCGTCAGGATTGATAAAATCATTCCCAGTCAATTACAAAAGGCAGCTTTATTTGGAATAGCTTACCTCCTGCAATGATACTTCTAACTCCATCAAACATTTGTCTATCCCAGGTCCATGGGAAGGACATGATGGGTGGATAAAAATGCCAGATCCAGTCTAAACATCTGGCTGATTGTTAATGAACCATAATAATAATCTATACATTTCCCCCCCTGGTCCTGAACCACATTAATCCAAGTCTTGATTAAGAGCCTCTACTGAGACTATTGAAGGCAGACTTAGAGAATGACCATTGGTCTTACCTGTGAATGCTGCGGAGTGTCCAAACACGGGTTATCCTCAGTTGCTGCCCATTGGACTGAGTTTAACTTTGATGTGTAGCCACGCCTCTTGCCTCTGCATAGGGCCAGTTCTAAAAACGAAGGTAGACCAGAAAAAACGCAGAACAAACTGGAACAACACTAGTCCTAACCTTCAAACTAAACATGGGACCAGTTCCCACCACGTCCAGGGTGGGATTTGGACACTCCGCAGCATCTAGAGAAAGACCATTCACAGGTAAGACCAATGGTCATTCTCCTAGATGCTGCTTGGAGTGTCCAAACACGGGACATGCCAACGCTATGCTGTCCCTGGGAGGGGAGAATCGTCTGAGTGGGAACTGGGAGCATCAAGGACCCTCTGGAGAACACGTCTGTCGAAGGAGGCCTCCAAGGATGCAAATACGTCCAACTTGTAGTGTCTGATAAACGGCACAGGTGAAGACCACATAGCGGCCCTGCATATCTCGTCGATGGGGGCCTGGGTGGCCCAAGCAGCCGTGGTTGCAGCGCTCCTGGTGGAGTGAGCGGTAATGCGTGGAGGTACAGCTCTGGACCGGTGCTCATATGCCAGTGTAATGCAGGCACGCAGCCAGCGCCCTATCGTGGCAGACGTGACCTTGCGACCCATGGACACCGGCTGAAAGGAAACGAAGAAGGATTCTGACTTGCGGAATTCAGCCGTTCTCTTCTTGTACACCCGCACCGCCCTGCGTACGTCTAACTTGTGCCACCTCCGTTCCCTGGGGTGAGAAGGGCGCGGGCAAAAGTCAGGTAGGACGAGCTCCTGAGACCTGTGGAACAAGGAGTTGACCTTGGGCACAAAGGTCGGGTCCAGTCTGAGAACCACTCTGTTAGTGTGGATCACACACAAGTCCTCCCGCACGGAGAGGGCCGAGAGTTCCGAAATTCGTCTTGCAGATGTGACTGCTATGAGGAAAACCGTCTTCAAGGTCAGGTGGCGCAGCGAGATGGAGCGCAATGGTTCGAATGGCGCCTCAGTTAGGGCCTGAAGGACGAATGGCAAGTCCCAGGTCGGATATCTATGAACCGTTTGAGGCCGAATGTTCGAGGCCCCTTTCAGGAAACTACGAACCCCGGGATGTTTGCTGAGCGGCAGGGACCTACCGGGCGACAGGATGGTAGCGAGGGCAGCCACTTGCCTTCTCAGGGTATTGGGGGCGAGCCCCTTGTCCAAGCCTTCCTGCAAGAAATCCATCACTTGAGGGGTGGAAGCCTCAGCCGCAGCGATGTATCTGGCACGGCACCAAGCCGAGAAGGTGGCCCATGTGGTCTCGTAAATACGAACGGTGGCAGGACGCCTGGAAGCCTGGATTGTACTTATCACCTTGTCCGAATAGCCCATCCGCCTCAGAATGTCCCCCTCAAGTGCCAGACGGCTAGTTGGAAGCACTGAGGGTCCGGGTGACGAATGGCCCCCTGTATGAGCGACACCTGGTTCAGAGGAATGCGCCAGGCCTTCTCCACTGACAGACCTACTAGGTCGGCGAACCAGGACCGTCTGGGCCAATGGGGGGCGACCAGGATGACCTCCGCCCCCTCCGAGATGATTTTCCGGACCACCTGAGGGAGCAGCGGGAGAGGAGGGAAGGCGTATAGCAGGCCTGCGGGCCAACGACACCGGAGGGCGTTTGTCCCTTCTGCTTGCGGGCACTGGAAGCGGGTGAAGAACCTTGGCAGGTGCGTGTTCTGCGGGCTGGCGAACCGGTCCAGGACGGGCAGGCCGAACCTCCGGGAAATCTGCTGGAAAAGATCCGGGTGCAGCTGCCACTCCGAGGTGTTGATGGTGGTCCTGCTCAACCAGTCCGCCGTCACGTTCTCCTCGCCCGCAATGTGGTCCGCTCTCAGGGACAGGAGATGCCTCTCCGCCCACCTGCCCAGAGCCTCCACCTCCGTCATGAGCGCCCTTGACTGTGTGCCACCCTGGTGGTTCACATATGCTTGGGTGGCGATGTTGTCCGTCAGGAGAAGGACATGGGACCCCTCTACGAGATTGCCGAAATGCCGCAGAGCCAGCCTGGCCGCCCGGAGCTCCAGCCAGTTGATGTTGTGGGCGAGCTCCCGTTGAGACCATCTGCCCTGGGCCACATGGTGTTGTAGATGAGCTCCCCAGCCGTAAAGGCTGGCGTCCGTCGTGATGGTGACCCGGTCCGGCTCCTTGAAGGGCGATCCCTCTCGCAGGGCGGGTGACCTCCACCACCTGAGGGACCGAATTACTGAGGGTGGAACTGCCACCTGTCTCCTGGAGTTGCTGATCTTGCGTCGTTGAAAAGGAAGCAGAAACCATTGTAGCTCCCGTGCATGCAGGCGGGCCCAGGGAACAATGGCTATGCACAAGATCAGCTTCCCCAACAGCTGTGAGAGGGTCACGAGTGGGACCAGTCTGGAACTCTGGACCAACCCCACCAACTTCACAATGCTGCAGATGCGCTCCTGCGAAAGAAACACCTTGCAGGCCTTCGAGTCGATGATGGCACCCAGATGAAGTATGGAGAGGGTGGGCTGCATGTGACTCTTCTCCCGATTCACCGAAAACCCGTGGTCCTCCAGGGTGCGGATGGTGCAGTCCAAGTCTCTTGGGCCTGGTCCCTGGAAGGTGACATCAACAGGATATCGTCCAAGTAACAAACCAAACGCACAGGCCTGGATCGAAGGTGCGCCGCCACCACGGACAGGACTTTCGTGAAGGTTCTGGGAGCCGATGACAGGCCGAAAGGCAGGGCCTTGTACTGGAAGTGCTGGCCGGCAAACTGAAACCTCAAGTATCTGCGATGCGCCGGGTGGATGGGAATGTGCAGATACGCCTCCTTCAGGTCTATCGAGGTCAGGAAGTCGTTCTGCCGGATGCATCCCAAGATCGTCTGGAGGGATTGCATCTTGAAGCGCTTGTATTGCAGATACCGGTTCAGCTTCTTCAAGTCCAAAATGGCCCTGACCCCCCCCCCCCCCGATGACTTGGGGACTAGGAAGCGGATGGAGTAAAACCCCTTGCCCTCCTGCCCCCCCGGCACCGCTTCTATGGCCGCAATCTCCAGTAGGTGACTGATCTCCGCCCTCATGAGCTGTTGCTTGTGCGGGGACCTGGGAAGGGGGCAGCGGATGAACCTCCGCGGGGGAGGGGGACAGGAAGTCGAGGGTGAGGCCGTGTGGGACCACATTCCGGACCCAGGCGTCCGTCGTGGTCGCCTCCCATGTGGACGCATACTGCTGTAGGCGTCCCCCTATGGGAGGGATCCCCCAGGGGTCACG
Source organism: Rhabdophis nuchalis (assembly GCA_039707465.1). NCBI lineage: Eukaryota > Metazoa > Chordata > Lepidosauria > Squamata > Natricidae > Rhabdophis > Rhabdophis nuchalis. The sequence goes on from CM077643.1 coordinate 367,162,026, forward strand.
TGCTCTTCTTGAAGGGACGGTTGGCCTGACCACCCTTGAAGGGCCTACGCTGACCTTGGAACCTGGACCTGTCCCTGTAGGCCGGCCTGTCCTGGGGGCGATCTTGGGCCTGGGGGTAGGTTCTGGAGGCCCCACCCGAGGTAGAGGGAGCCTCCGTAGACCGAAAGGGCTGTCTACGGTAGGAGGACTGATTCTTCCGGTCCTGCTTCTTGGTGACAGCCGGCAGAATCTTCCGCTTATCCTTGGACTCGATTAGGAAGGAGTCCAAGGCCTCGCCGAAGAGCTTGCCACCCTTGAAGGGGGCCGACGCCAACTTCCACTTCGCCTTCATGTCCGCCTGCCAATGGCGGAGCCACAGCAGGTGGCGCGAGGTGACATTGGATGCTAGAGCCCTGGATGAAAACTTTGTGGAATTGAGCGAGGCATCGCAAGAATATTCCACCGCCGCGATGATCTTATTGACCCTTTGTCGCGATCTAACCTGTCTCTCAGGCAAGGAGGCCAACAGCTTCCTGAGCCAGAATAGGGCTGCCCTACTAAAATAGGACGCCAGTGGGCGGAGAAGTGACCAGCGCTGGAGCGGACATCAGAGGCCAGCGACTGTAAAGACCTGGGGAGGCCAGACAGAGCCAGACCTGGCTAGCTGAGGACCAACTGGACTGGCATGGGCCGGCAGGGTAACATCGAGGCCGTAAGGCCTGGCTGGGCCGGGCCTAAGGAGATCTGGGCCTGGCAGGCCGAAAGATACCAGGAGCGCTGGAGGCGTTGGGGCCGAAGGAGACGCCACCGGGGACAAAGGTGGGCAGTGGAGGCTCCAGGCCGAGAAAAACTGGCCTCAGCTATTAGAACTCTTCAGCTGAGGCCCTTAAGACTCCTGGTATTGTGGGACTGGAGGAGTCCTTGAGGACTACAGGCCGGGACTAATTTACAACTGGAAGGCCAAAGCCACCCTCTACCCCCAGTCTGATATATCTATATGAACTAACTCTCCCACCTTCGATGACAAACTAACTATTTATGAACCATGATTAACTATCTTTGAACCATGCATGATTTTTATGAATTTATGAACTATTTATGAACTTTTTAGAGCCGGTCTAGACGTCTCCTGAGTTTAACTTGTACTATACATATTTTAACATCTATCTTAATATTCAATAACATCTAAAATTTTAATGCCCTGTCTAACAACTCCTCTGATCTTATATTTTATATATATTTATACATATTTATATATATCATATTTATGACATTCACCATGAAGTACTATAAGGCAGACCTTTTCTACTGCGGGAGTCCCCCTACTCGCAGGTATGGCCCTCCGCGTCAACGAGGGCCCACCTTGATGAGGGATTCTGTATCAAGAGAGGTGGGCGGGACGCAGTTCTAGGGGTGTTTGAACAAAATTCTTAATTTGGCTTTTAGGGGGTTCCAGGGAGGAGGGGAGGGATAGTTTACAATTTAATGGGGGATTTAATCTGGTTTTAGCGCAGGTTGTCATTTAATAAGTTTTTTAAATTATAATTGGTACTATTTTGTATATTGTTTTAAATTCCTGTGCGCTGCCCTGGGTCCTCTCGGAGAAGGGCGGGATATAAATTGAATAAATTGAAATTGAATTAGAGGACGAGGCCTTCATGGCCCAGGCAGTGGCCTGGTGTGTCTTGTGGCAAGACTTCTCCATCCGCCTGTCCTCCGCCTTAAGCCCCTCCACCAGTTCGGCTGGGAGCGAGGAGGTGGAGGTCAAGGACACAATAGGGTCATCAACCTGCGGGAGCGCTAGAATGGTCTCCATAGCGTCCTCAACAGCGTATAGCTTTTTATCCACGCCGCTGGGGTGCGCCATGGTAGCGGGCTGAACCCACTGGCGCTGAATAATGTTGAGGAACAGTTGGGGGGCCGGCACCAATTCTTGGGGAGAATTGGTTCCCTAAAGAGACCCGCCCCAGGGTGTCCAGGACCGATGACGATAGCATTGTCCTGATCAGAGGCCTTCTTATCAGATTGGGCCGGTAGACCCATCTGCACGGCCGACTCCCTAGCCTTGGTCAAGATAGCCTTGAACATGACGGGGTTAAACAGCCCCTTGGAAGCGGGGGCCTCCGGGGTGGAGCTCTCATCCCCTGAAAGGTCGGGAGCCCCCTGGGTAACCACCTCCTCATCATCCTCCCCCTCGGATGCCTCGCTAACTGCAGAAGAGGCAGAAGGGGAAACGCCACCCCCTTGGGCAGGAACCACCTTCCTAGGTGCCCTGGGCTTGGGGGTAGAAAGGAGGGGCAAGGAAGCCACTAATTGCTTCATGCAATCCGTGATGCCCTGCGAAATGGCCTTGGACACCACCTCCTGCATGGCCGCGGGCAAGGTAGTCTCTGCGGGTGCAGAACTGGGAGTGGCCGGAGCCACGTCTTCCTCATCCACTGACTCCTCCCCCTCCCCCACCATAGAGGACTCCTCCTCCTCTGGGTCTTCCTCCTCTAGCTCCACTTCCATTAAGGGGACTGGAGAGGCAAGGGAAACCCTCGAGTGATTGGGGGAAAAACCAAAATCCCCATCACCAGCCGGGATGGGGTGGATCTCCCTACGAGGCTGCGGGGCAGGGGGGGTCTTATCTGTCACAGCCTTGTCCCGGGCAGAGAGAGCCTTCTGGAATTGCTGCTCTAGAATCCTCAGCCGTCTATCCGCCTGTCTCTCATCAGCTTTGGTGGCCTTGCGGTTAGCAGGCCTCTTCCCCTTGTCAGGACAGGGTGCAGAATCGCCCTTGGCAGCAGGGTTGGTCTTGCTACGCTTGGAGGTAGGTTCTCCTGTTTGCTCACTGGGATCAGCCATGGAGTGGCTGAAATAACAAGAACAAACAATTAAATCCAGTCAAGGCACCCCAATCCCACCAGGGAACATCACCAGAATCAATATAACACTTATAAATAAGAAGAAAACTGGAACCTGGTTTTGGCGCCAAATTCAAGACCCAAAAGTCTCAGGCGTTGCAGATCTGCGCTGGAGTAGACCAGGGAATGGCAACCGAATCTGCCAATCTCCCTGCAGCCACTGGGGAAGATCTCTTCTGCAGCCCCAGGGGATCCTGTCTGGGAATCCCAGAACTAGAACCACCCCAGGAACGAAGCAGCGGCGATCTGTGAAGAGGAGTCGGGCCGCGGCAGAAAAATGGCGGCAAGTTTAAAACGCGCACCTTTTTTTCCTTTGCGAACGGCCGCCTAAGCTCAAACCGGCACTGGGGAAACAACGGGCTGAGAAACCTCAGTAGAGGCTTCCCTAGGGAGGAAAACCCCCGATGGTCAAGTTGGGGCGTCCTATCTATCTACCTAGCCCCTTAAAAGCTTGCCAGCAGCCGCTGGCAAGCCCTCCCAGTGCCAAGCCGCTCCGCAGAAAAAGCGGGAAACGGCCGCGGTTTGAACAGCCCGCTCCGCGCAACGAAGACAACGAAGACAGGAACGAAAATAAAAAATCACCTATCTAACACAACTACACACAAAAATAACAACAAAGGCTACACTAACTCACTGCTGGGGAGGTCAGATTGCTGGCAAAGGACTGCAGACTCCCCAGACGCGTCCGATAAGGGCGACTGAGTTTTTAGAACTGGCCCTATGCAGAGGCAAGAGGCGTGGCTACACATCAAAGTTAAACTCAGTCCAATGGGCAGCAAGCTGAGGATAACCCGTGTTTGGACACTCCAAGCAGCATCTAGAAGAAAGAGGAAGAACGGATCTATTTTGTTTTCTGCTTCCAGATTCCATAGGGAGTGGAGGAAGCCATCATATAATCTTGACATGGTTAAACATGACCCCAAAGAAATTTTCTCACCAGAAAAGAAAGGAGAACCTGCCTAATTGTAGCAAACAATATGCTAATAGAAAAACTGTCATTTTGGAATATCGCCGCTGCTATAATCAAGAAGGGACTCTTGATTAAGAACCACTGTTTATATGTCTTGCCATATGGCAGGTAAAGCTATCTTCAGGATCTCCAGAGATTGACAAAAAGTCTTCTAGACTTGGGATGGTATATACCTCCCACTACTGGATGTACACAAGACAGCAAGTGCTTCTAAAGAGCAGGAATAGCCCAACCCTCAGATGGGTTATTTATTCTATTCTCCTTTCTCTCACAATATTTCTTTGATACATTCTGATCTGTGGGAAGAGAGGGACATTTTTTTTAACTGCAGCTGTCCCTCTCTTGTTCAGGTTTCTCCAAACTGCAGTAGATTTGGAAGCCCCTAATGAACTTCCCTGTTAAAACTTCTGAACTTCTAGAAAGCTTGCTGGAGCCCAACTAGCTTTTTTTGTTAGTTGCAGCCAGAACACCCAATAAGGTAGCAGTACTTGAGAATTCTGAAGGAGAACTTTACTTCCCTTATTTTTCATGTTTGATATACCAACCGATAGTTGGGGGGGGGGGACAGCAATGCTCTGAATATCCCTTAAGGCCACCACCATAGCATCTATATGGAGGAATTGCAGGGAATTAAAATGGCAGCTACTAGTTCGGTGGTGGGATTCAATTTTTTTACTAACAATTCTATGGGTGTGGCTTGGTGGGCATGGCAGAGGAACGATACTGTACAATCTCCATCCCCCCCAACACTCCATGGGAAGGTTCCTGCAAAATACCCATTTCCTCCCGAGCTGGGACGTGGGAGACAAGGAATAGACGGGGACGGGGCCAATCAGAGGTGGTATTTACTGGTTCTCCAAACTACTCAAAATTTCCGCTACTGGTTCTCCGGAACTGGTCAGAACATGTTGAATACCACCCCTGTACTAGTCCCAGCTACATTTTAATCCCCCTGGCATTGGAGGCATAGAACCAGTTTCAGATGCCTTACACTCAGTGGTGGGATCATCCCGATTTAATAACTGGTTCAGTGATCGTGTACTTTCCGCGCATGCACAGTTTGAAGAAATCTTTACTTCTGAGTTTTTCCAGAGGAGTAACACAACTGATTCATGCAGCAATCTGCTCTGCTGCATGAACCAGCTAAGAAGATAAAGGTAGGAAAATAGTGCAGACAGGTGGGTGGGTCCATCTAATTGTCGGAGCTACTGATTCGTCCAAACTGGTCCGAACCAGTAGAATCCCAGCCCTGCTTACACTTGACAATGGGGTTGTGAAGGAATGTAGTTCTTACCTTGGCAATAAGAAATGAAATTCAAACTAATCTCACCCTCATTTTGTTTAATATAAAATGGTATACAGAGAGACTTTGACAGGCTTTCTAGGTGCTATTATTTTATCCTATACAATGAAGAACATTCCTGAAATTCTTGCTTTGACCTTGTCTACCTCAAAGTGCTGACAGACATTGACACCTAAGTTCATTGGATAACAAATAAAATCTTGTGCAATGTGTGAAATGGCTCTAATGGACAAGACAAAACCAGAATCTGGACATTTCCTTAAATTATCAATTGCTAATATAATAAGGCATCATTTCCCTTGTACATTTATTGGGAATACAAACACCTATAATTGCTACTCAGCAGAGAGATTAGCTATGTAAGATGGGAATTTGAGGAAAAGGCGTCCGATTGAAGAAGGCTACATCTTTCCCTATTACCAACCTATCTGCATTACATGGTAATAACTGTACAATGTACAATATAATGGCATTTACAATTCTACCTAACTTCACTTGAGACCACCAAGGGAAGGCTGAATCCCAGCCAACTTTATCATTGTCACATTAATGAGGGAATCGCAACTATGATATAAACAACTCCCTTTGAAAACTGTTGAGTTAGAGATGCTGATTCAAATATTTTGAGTGCCAATGTCTATTTCACAAATGCAGCCTTCACTGATGAACAGCTACATGTTAATAGGAAAAAATGGGCAGCAAATTCAGCATCAAATCTCACTACAGTCTGCTACACTATCAAAAAGCAAGGAAGATCATACTATTTATGTTTATATAGTCCCTAGTTTTTCCCTCCTGTGAGTTCTCCAGATTTGCCTTATAAATCCAGAAATGTTATGTACTGCCTGTCCCTGTAATGGTTCCCTCAAAGAAACAAATGAGTCTGGACTTCTAGTAAACTAAGACCAGCATCCCAAATCCTGAAAATCCCCCCCCCCCCAAAAAAATTCCCTTGTCCTTTCTATAGGATCTTGCTGCCCCATGTAAGGATAGGAAAAGGAAGGGTGTCCCTTGATATAAAAATGATCTAGCTAATTTATTTTATTTTTATTTTTTATTTTTTCGAATTTATACCCCGCCCTTCCCCATTGTTAGGACCCAGGGCGGTGCACAGGCATTATTAAAATCATACAAAAAACAATATACATTATTAAAAGCAAATTAAATTAAATCCCGTGCTAAAAAACCCATTTTAAAACCTGAAGATTAAAATTTATGGATAAAAGTCAGAAACGGGGGGCTATGCTAGGCCGGCTTGTTGAAATAGATATGTCTTAAGACGTTGGCGGAAGAGGCGGAGGTCCGAGATGGTGCGTAGGTCGGGGGGTAGGTTGTTCCAGAGGGCCAGGCCCGCCACAGAGAAGGCCCTTCCCCTGGGGGTCGCCAACCGGCATTGCCCAGCCGACGGTACCCGGAGAAGACCCTCTCTGTGGGAGCGGAGCGGACGAAGGGATGTATGGGGCAGGAGACGGTCTCGTATATAGCTAGGCCCCGAGCCATGGAGCGATTTGAAGATGGTCGTCAATACCTTGAAGCGCACTCGAAAGGCGACAGCCAGCCAGTGCAGCTTGCGCAGGAGAGGTGTTATGTGGGCTTGCCTTGGGGCACCCATAATCACCCACGTGGCCGCATTCTGAACTAACTGTAGCCTTCGAGTGCACCTCAAGGGGAGCCCCATGTAGAGAGTGTTACAGTAATCCAGCCGAGATGTCACGAGTGCTTGAGTGACTGCGAAGGGCCCCCCAGTCCAGTAAGGGGCGCAACTGGCGTATCAGGGGTACCTGATAAAACGCCCTCCTGGCCACGGCTGCCACATGGTCCTCCATGGACAGCCGGGAATCCAGGAGGACACTTAAGTTGCGCGCCCTCTCCACGGGGGCCAGTTGTTCACCCCCAATGGCCAGTGTTGGACTTATCTGGCTGAACCGGGGTGCCGGAAACCACAGCCACTCGGTCTTGGACGGGTTGAGCTTGAGTTTGTTACTACCCATCCAGACCCGTACGGCATCCAAACACTGGGACAGCACCTCGACGGCATCGTTGGGGTGGTTTGGGGTGGATATGTACAGCTGGGTGTCGTCAGCGTACAGATGGTATTCCACCCCAAAACCACGGATGATCTCACCCAGCGGCTTCATGTAGGTGTTGAACAGAAGCGGCGAGAGGACCGACCCCTGAGGAACCCCACATGTGAGGGGCCTCAGGGACGACCTCTGCCCTCCTGCCAACACCCAT